>NBZP02000033.1:1386261-2586261 GCA_002236755.2 Dothistroma septosporum | reverse complement strand
GAACGCGCGCTGCAACATGTGAGGGGGCAACACCAGTCGCTGTTATCACCATGCTTCTTCGTCCGTCTATGAGCATCTTCAAGCGTACATGTAACGTGCGCGTCCTGAGGCAATTGAGCCAGCCTTGATCGACCGTAATCTCAAAGGTCGCTCGTTTTTGGTCTCAAGCTCTGCTCAAGCCAACGGACATTGCGCAAGGCGCTCATACATCCAATGCAGGGCCCACGTCCCCATAAACCGGATCCCTCTCAAACCACTTCAACCCCCTAATCTTCTCAACCTTGCCCTCCTCCCCCTTCTTCCCATAACACATGTCCCAATCACAACCCTTCGGATAACTCCCTATCATCTGCAGACATCCCAGTCAGCTGACCGCTCACGATTTCCAACTCAACCCCGTCCCGACTCCTCCTCAAATCAAATCGAACTCACCTCAAAGCCCCCATCCCCCAGATCTTCCAGCAATCTATGCCCCACCCCGGCCGGCACCACCATAACATCTCCCCTCTCCGCCGTCACCTCGACTCGCCCTAAATTCTCCTCATGTCCAAAACACAGCTTCGCCTTTCCCTTGCTCACGGCCAGAACTTCATGGGACGTGCTGTGGAAGTGCGTGGTGCTGTACATCGTGTATCGCCATTGTGGAGTGACCACACCGATATCGGAGAGATGCGATTCGATAGCTGAGGCCGAAGCGTTGGGAAAGGCGGATCGGTAGATGAGGAGGGGTTTGTGTTGGAGGGAGGTATTGGGGGTCAGACCGTGGGCTGGGATTTGGTGGCGGACGACCTTCAAGTCCTTCAGGAGCGTCAATCTGGTGGCCATGGTGGTGTTGCGGTCCGACGTTGTGCACGGTTCTTTCTTCCGGTCCTCGATATTGAACCTTTCAATGCTTCACGACCATGATCAGCAAGCTACGTCATCATCGCCACACCAACATGCAAGTACAGAGCATCGGCGCGTGAGCATATTCCCAGATTGTGGTAGTGGGTGATGTTGTGGTTGAACTAGAGTCTATTCTCTCAATCAACAGACGTAGCTATTCATAAATTTCATACCAGAAGTGACAACGATGGCCCCCTTTCGGCTTCGTAATGCTACACGCGGCAGGGTATACCTTCTTCCACTCCAAAAGCTTCTGGGTCTCGCTTGGTGTCGTACCAGCCACAATCTCAAAATGCCATGCCGTGCTTTGTGCAAACGCCTGCCGCTTCTGCGCCAGTGCGGAAACTCTGAAGTCCATTGGCGAAAGAGGTATCCAAGAACATAGTAGACAGAGGTCATGTTTCGCTGCGTGGCCGTGTCCGGGTAGAGCTTCGCCCTCTGCCAGCCTCGACATCGCTCATTGCGGCTTCATAGGTCGGTATTGGAGGACTATTGCGTAGTAATTGTTGATGTTCGTCGTCGGGCTCGAAAGCGCCGCTTGCTCGTGGGGTGGTGTCCGAATCAGTGGCATCCTCCTCCTCCGGACTTTCGTAGTCGGGTGGTGGGAATTCCGCTGGCTCAAGAGGAAGTCCCGGGTCGATGAGTTGTTGACTGCTCGAAGCCTCGCTCGTACCTTCGCCAAGGTCTTCCTCTTCTTGCACGTCCATTATGTTGAATTGCGCGAGTGAGATGTCGGTGGGTGACCGCTCTGGTCCAGGACTTCGCGTTGGTCGACCTTGCAGTCGTATTTGAGCACTACTCGTCCGTCCGTGGCCCGGCGCCCAGCCCTGCCCTTCGCGTATGCCTTCTCGACCACCTTCCAAAAGAATACTGCCAGCCTCGCTTCCATATGGTGGAGGCGGTGCGAGACTGCCCGTCATTGGTGCCAGACCCCACTTCTTGACATTCGCTTCGATGAACACAAAGCCCATCTGTCCAAAGTTGACGTGCACACTCGCGGGGCCATTTGCGCCCACAGTGGGGAAGAAGTTGTGTAGTTTCATGCCGTGACATACGTCCTCCAATTTCTTGCCATTTCTCGTGAAGAAGATTGTCCCGGTTCGTGGCCTGTATCCAACTCCTACTACATCCCCTTGCACGAAAAGTGGTCCGTATCCGGTCGAGCTGAATGGTTGGTTGAACCGGCGGTGCCCGTTCGATTGATAGGAGATCGAGTATTTGTGTAAGCCAGGCAATCTGAAAAGAGGATACGGCTTCGTTGTGACGCCGACGCTCACCAGTGTCGACTCTGGCTTATCGTAGAGCTTGGCTTCCCAGTAGTATACCTCGTTCTGCTTGGGCATGGGGAGGTTGCTCTGGACGCTGCATTCCGAGTCGAAGAACTCAATTTCGGTCCTTGCCTCGACGAAGCAGTTGGCGATCTCCAGTTCGGGCTCAAACTCCCAAGCTGAGACTCCCTTCTCTTGTATCGCCAAGAACTGCGATAAGGATATATCGGATTGGACGGACTCGGGCGGATTTGCTTGCACGAATGCTAAAAACTGTCAGCAACACCTTCCCACCCCGTCGTACTGTCATGTCCTACCCTTGGCTCTAAAGTACTCCGCTCGCTCCAAATCGCTCATCTCAGCCAATGCATCTTCCTCTTCCCTCAAAAACGATTGCTCATCGTCGAACTCTCCCGGTCGATTTATTCGGTCCAGGAATATTCGCCCCCGATTCGTATACCTGAAGAAGTACACAACAGCAATGATGATGCCCACCAGCGCCGCCGAGCCAAAGGCGGATAGCATTCCTATGAGAATGCCCTTGCCGGTTGAATTAAGGCCAAATGCCGAGATTGTCGTCGGCTGCTGCCACGACCCCTTATGGCCATGCCTAAGCCAGTTCACGCTGCGTCCAGCCTTCTGTGCCTGCTCGAAGCCATATCCGGCCATCTCGGGTGCCTGCGTGGAGTGGTGGGTGTAGGCCGTCGCCATCGTCGAGGGGAGGCCAATCCCATCGCCATCTCTCAGCGCAGACTGCGCCATCCGGCGGGAATGCGTCTCCAGGACAAGGGGCCTACCGCGCACAGTCGCGCAAGGCGATGTGGTTGCTGAGATCGTCTCCGCGCCAGAACAAAGTATGGTGTTAGCGGGGATGCTTCGATCTGATCCGACGGGCCCTATACCCTGAATGCTTGCGGATGATGTTATGCAGGTGCGCGGGCAGGGTGATCAAGAGTCGTACAGAAGGGTGTGCGTGTGCCGGGGCGGAGAGAGCAGTGTATGCCGCCGGGATGGCCGATGGCTGATGGCTGTGGTGCAGTGGAGAGCGGCGGACTGGCATCTGGATGACGGAAGCCACGATGCGCTCATTGGCCGCGGCACCGAAGTGGCACGAACGCGCTCGGCGTCTGTTTCACTTTGCACTCTAAATCGAGCCTTCTGGGACAAAGACAACATCTGTGTATCTTCCACGCGCCTGCGCGAACATCTGTCTATCGCACCGGACCACCATTAACTCAGCCGCCTCCCGGCCCTGCGCGGCTACTCGCGTGTCGCCCTAGAGATCGCACCGTCCGCTCCAGTACATGCAACAGGGCATCCTGGTCGTGTGCGTGAACGACGTTGACGCGTGGGCAGGAAGCACCAACTGATCTTGACTTACCAACGTCCCTCTGGTACGAACCGGTGACATTGCGAAGGCACGCTCGTCTCATACAGTCTGTTGTCATCGCGACCGCCGGCAACACGAGACATCCGTACTGACATACAGCCTCATCATCAAATCACGAGAGCACGCATCCACCCCTCGATATATCCCAGCCCAGATTCACGACACCTAGCACCACAATGCCGCGCTAAGCCACCCGCCGATTGTTCGTCATTTATACGACCACTGCAAGGCACAAGAAACGCAGCCTCATGATCCTCACATTGTCCGCTCAAATTCCCTGGCAATGTCGAACACCCTCCCATCCGTCCCGCTGCCGCCAAGCAACGTCACACCGAACGGCAACTTCTCACCCGCTTGGCTTCGATATGTCGACGCGGGAAGAGCAATCGCGCACAGATCTAGGACGTTCCCGGAATGAGTGAAGTAGCCCAGCTTGCTATTCAGCGCTATCGGATCGGCCTCCATTTCGGCGACAGTTGGATGGCATGTCGTCGTTGGAACAAGCAGCACATCGATGTCTTCGAACATCTTGGCTGCTTGTTGTGTACACTGTGCCTGAAGATGAAGATCCCGAAACACTTCCCACGGCTTGACATCTTGCGCCAGCGCCGTCTCGAGCAGCAACCTCGTGGCCGGATGGAACGTGGCGGCATTCTTGGCGATGAAATCTGGACCTATGCATGCGATGCGTTCCTGTAGGAGAGATCTATCGTAGAGCAAATCGCCGCCTACCTCAAATGGCGTCCAGTCCACCTTCCGGGCTGTACCACCGGCGAACTCTAGACGCTGCACGGCTTGCACAAACTGAGTTCGATAAGTCTCACTGCAATGCTCCAGAGCGCTTGGTGGAGGCACGCCAAACGTAAAGCCACCGGCTCGCACACCACGGAATTCAGCATGCCACAGCGCCAGTGCTTGCTGGCTCTTCGTATACGGATCTTGCTCATCTGGTCCCTGGTCCAACACAAGCCAGACCTTCCTTGCTTCTCCAACGGTCGGCGATAGGATGGTCACGGTATCCAGACTCTTGCAGGCAGGTACGAGGCCTCTGGCGCTTAATGTCCCCTTGGTAGGCTTATAGCCCGTAATGCCGTTGAAAGCTGCAGGCACTCGACCTGAGCCGGCAGTGTCCGTGCCTAAAGCAAACGAGACCAGGCCTGCGCCAACAGCCACAGAAGAGCCTGAAGAGGATCCACCAGAAACGCGGTCGGACGAATAGGTACTTCTAGGGTACCCGTACGGCGACCGGGCACCGGAAAGCCCAGTTGCGAGCTGGTCGAGATTCGTCTTGCCGACCCAGATTGCTCCTGCATCTGTCAATGCCTCAACTACCTTGGCATTCTGCCTTGGCGTGTAGGCGTATGCTTCACAGGCTGCTGTCGTTGGCACCCCAGCAATATCGATGTTGTCCTTCACAGCGAAAGGCACTCCGTATAACTCGGGAAGTGCTTTACCAGCAAAGCGCTCCTCAACTGCACGTGCTGCTCCGACAAGCTCTTGCAGTGATCGAAGGTAAGTCCAGACCGCGGGGTCGTTCTTCTTATACTCCTCGATGCGGACAAGTACTTCTTTGACAATGTCCGTCGGCTTGACTTGGCCAGTACTGTACTGCCTCCGCAGCCCGCCAAGCGATATGTCTCCCCCGAATCCAGGCGGCGTCGTGGGTGGCGTCTGCATTTGCGGCGGCACCTGTTTGACCAAATCCGCCGACGTTCCAACAAATCCAAACAGTCCATCATACGAGCACAGCATATCCAGCGTGCTTGTATAAAACGGCTCCCAGAACCCATCAGTACAGTCGGCCAGGACACAACATTCGAAGCCACGGTCCGCAGCTTCTCGCGCTGTGGTGTTGACGCAGCACTCCGTAGTCACACCGGCGAAGAGGAGATGCGTGATGCCACGTGCGAGAAGTGCTCGATGCAAAGTCGTGTTCCAGAACGACCCTTTGCCTGGTTTGTCAATCACGACCTCGCCAGGAATAGGCTTGAGTTCGTCGATAATATCGTGACCGTATTCTCCTCTCACGAGCAGCCGCCCCATTGGTCCTTCATCGCCGATACCCAAGGTGTGATGACCATTTGGTGCCGAGATTTGGCGGAGCTTCTTTGACGGAGGCAAGTCTGATAGATCAGGTTTGTGGCCTTCGCGAGTGTGGAAGACATACAGACCCATTGCCCGGGCTGCCTCGAGGGCTCGTTGTGTTCGAGGAACAATGCTTCTGACTTTTTGAAAGATTTCATCGTTGCCGCATTGGATCATGCCGAAACCGTTCAAGTCCACAAAGTCCCGTTGCATGTCAATGATGATTAGAGCTGTTGATTCCGCGCGGAATCTGTAGGCGTATGGACGAGCGGAGGAGAGTTCCATTGTTTCTGTCATTGTCGCTTCTTGCCTCCTTGGGAAGCGAAAAGTGAGGAGGAATAGACGGATTGGCAGGGACGAGATGTTTACATATTAGAACGCGATCTTTCACGCGTCACCTACGGCGAGCAACCACACGGCCGGCGCGTATTGAGGACTGTGGCCGATCGGCCCTGACACGTGCAGGGAATGGGGAGCATGCATGTTGTGGTCGCTGGATGTTGATAAGAAGGAAGAGGTGTGATTGCCGGCCGGCTGGTTTGGCCTCCGGCAGCTGGGGCGTTCTGGCCGTAGGCCCGAGCGTTGGGGCTCTGGGCAGGCATGGGAGGGGTGCAGTTGAACACAGTACGATACAACACGGCAATGTACATGTGCTTTTGCTAGCTGTGACTTTGAAAATCTGGGCTACATGTACATGTAGTGTGCGGTTGGTGCTGACGGCGTCAGATGCTATACGTCATGTCCGATGTCACGGCGTGCATTGGAAGGCACCAGTGGCCTCGAGATGGGACGGATTTGTTGTCTAAGCTACCGCAGCATCCTTCACAAACGCTTTCGTCTTCGCATCCTCTTCGCTTAATCTACTCCGCGCAAGTCTCGTCCAGACGTAATCGCCCGCCACAATCGGCTCGTACTCTGCCTTCTTGCCTTCCGCGACACAAGTCGGCAGCGGATTTAGCACAGTATCATAGCTCGGCCCAAAGAAGAACGGTATACTGTACCTCTCCTGGCCAGTAGCATTGTGCACCCGATGCACAGTCGAAATGAACATATCATTGGACCAGCGCGCTAGCATATCTCCGATATTGACCACGAACGTCCCAGGCATGGGCGGAGCTTGGATCCATTGCCCCTCGACGTTGAGGATTTGTAGTGCTGGCTGTGTTCCTTGTAACAGGATTGTGAAGGCTTCAATGTCGGTGTGGGCACCAATGCCTAAAGCGTCTGGGCTTGCTAAATCTTGCGCGGGATATTTGAGCATTCGCAGCATTGCTCCCGGTTGGCGGACGGCGCTGTCGAAGTAGTCTGGAGGAAGTTCAAGGACTCTCGCGAACAGTGTTACCATGCGCCGCGCCAGGGAGAGGACTTGGCCGTAGTATGCTGCCACATGAACTTTGAAGTGAGATGTCGCTGGCCATGCATTTGGTCCGACCATTGGGCTGTCCGTCGCAGTGGCGACCGCGAGTGTATTGTCGCTGCCGAATTCCGGATCCAGATCTGGCTCGTAGCCACAATTGAAAGCTTCGTTCAGGTCGGCTTGCTTCGTCTCATCCGTTCGTACTTCCGCCATTGGCTCATAGCCATGCATCACCGGGCTTCTCTTGTAGTTGATCTCATTCTTGACGTCTGATGGCTGGTCGAAGAATGCCTTCGCTGTCTTGAAGATCTGGTCCATCACATCTTCTGGCACGCCATGGTCCTGATCCGCTTGACGTCAGGAGCGTTAGGCAATACGATGACCAGTGCATAGACTGACTTTGATATAGAAAAACCCGACACGAGTACATGCGTCTCTCAACTGAGCGATGATTCGGTCCTCAGGATCTACTAGAGAGATATTCGGTATCTCGCTAAACTCGGCCTTCCTCGCAGTATTCCCAGCTAGCTGTCTCTGCCTTCCGGAGAACGATGTGAACATGTTGTGCCGGGTGATGCGGTAGGATGGTGCAAAAGCGTACACAAATGCAGCTCCAACGCAAAACTGATTTAAGTCGTTCGGACGAGGGGCGAGACTTTCAGCATCTGCAGTAGCCCAGCTCAAACACTCCAATGGTGCTCAAGAAGTAGTGCGAATGTCCTGCATACGTGCCGTCGCGTGAACTTCTATAGGCCGAACTGAGAGCTCCATCATGTTCAGGCCTGCGGTGTAACTGAGTGAGCCGAGCGAACTCTGGCCGCCGGCCCCTGATAGCCGCGGGCTCGCACAGGGATGTTTTGGTGCATGGGTCTGCGAAGCTGCGCTATCTATACATTCTAGGTTGTGGCCGAACTCTGATAGCAAATCTCAGCTCCGCGACAAGCTACACGCCGTGTTGTGGGGGAATCTCGTGGTTGTGGGTCTGTCATGTGCATGTCACTGCATGATAACAAGTGATAGCGTTTGTCCAGCTATATGGTTGTGAGGGATGCATAAGTAAAGATGCAATCGTCGGCTTGGTCGTTGTAGTGGCTTTGGGTGCTTCCAAAGTTTGACATAGAGACCGTGGCTACGATGATTCGTCAGCGCTTTGAAGCGACCAAGGCCAACATCAAAGGGAAGACCAAAGCGTCGGGATGGGTTCTCAAGCAAGAGCCGACATCGTTTGGCGACAAGAACACTTGGAGCAATATCGATATGGACGTTACGCCGGTAGAGCGACGGACCTGGACCAGCTTGACGATCTTCGGATTCTGGATTTCGGATGCCATGAATGCTCAAGGGTGGATGGCGTATGTATTATTCTTGGCTTCCTTTCACTTGTGACTAACAAAGCGCTCTCCTAGACCAGCGGCCATCATCGCAGTAGGCCTCACCTGGCGTGAAGCTGTGTATAGTATCATACTCGGACTCAGCATGCCGGCGATCGTCTTGGTGCTCAATGGTGCTATCGGCGCTCACTTACATATCCCATTCCCCGTGGCAGCGAGATCCAGCTTCGGCTTCTACTTCGCCCGCTTCGCGGTAGTGACCAGAATGATCACCGCCTTGTTCTGGCATGCCATTCAGACGTACACTGGGTCCACGGCAATTACACAGATGATCCGCGCAATATGGCCCAGTTACTTGGAAATTCCGAACCACTTACCGGAGTCGGCTGGAATAACGTCGCAGCAGCTGTTGTCCCACTTCATTTTCTGGTCCATCCAGTTCCCGATCCTGCTCACGCCGCCGCATAAACTTAAGTGGTTCTTCATCTTCAAGGTCGTTGTCACTTTCACCGCTTGTGTGGGAACCGTCGTCGCCATGACAATGAAAGCAGGCGGCACAGGCGATATCTGGAATCAAGAGTACCGAGTCCACGGCAGCGAAAGATCCTGGTTGATCTCGGCATGCATAATGAGCAACGCTTCAGGCTGGGCGACCATGGCGACGAATGTGCCCGACTTCACACGCTATCTGCACAGTCCACGTGGCGTATACTGGCAAGCCTTATTCCTTCCGATGATCAGTTTAATACTTGGGCTCTTCGGGATCATTTCGTGCTCGGCTGCGAAAGTCGTTTACGATGAGTACATCTGGAATCCTCTAGCCCTGGCTGCGAAATGGGATGGGCCTTCTGGACGATGTGGCGCTTTCTTCGTTGGACTCTGCTGGGTCGTTGCTCAGATCGGAACAAATCTTTCAGCCAATGTCATCTCATTTGGCAACGACATGGTGAGCTTGTTTCCAAAGTATGTCAACATCAGGCGAGGTGTGATCTTTGCCACCATTGTTGCAGGCTGGATAATGGTCCCGTAAGTGACACCGTGTCTGCGTTGCATTCATAGCAAGTCTGACTGACCCATCCAACAGGTGGAAGATCGTCTCTTCGGCTGCTTCACTGCTGACCTTCATGTCTGGCCTCGCCATCTTCCTGGCACCAATTAGCGCAATCCTGGCCTGCGACTACTGGCTCGTCAAGGAGAGACACTTGGATGTACCTAGCCTCTACCGTCGCTACGCGCGCTACCGGTACTGGCATGGCCTCAATTGGAGAGCAGCCGTTGCTTTCATCATCAGCGTATCTCCAAACGTGCCTGGACTTGCTCATGCGGTCAACTCGAGTATCTCTTTGCCATCTGGCATCATCCATCTGTACGATATGAATTATATTTACGGGCTTACAAGCGCCGCAGTGGTGTACTTCGTATTGTCGTACTTCTGCCCGGCGACGGAAACACTACTTGACGAGAGCATAACTGTCGATGCCGACGTCGTCGAGAGTATAGAGTACAGACTGTTTGAGGAACAGAAGATGGCTAAAAGCAACCAGACCGAGATATCAATCGGTAGCGAAAAGAATTTACGGGACTTTCAAGATGTGTGATCTAGCAACTCATGTAGAATGCTTGTGGTTCTCTCACGGCTTTGCTTGATCTGTGTCGTCTGTGATGTTCACCGTATGTTCGAAATATCTTGGCCGCGTCGTGCTTCAGTGTCAGCTCATGCCAGGGGGCCACGAACCTTGCAAGTCAGTCGGCAAGTGCGCGAACATAGCGTTTGGGTCGGGGAAGCCGATGTGGTCGAGGCCATAGTTGGGAGAAAATGCACCGTAAGGCATGCTGCCGTCAGCCGTGGGATGTGGCAGCCACTGTTGCGCAGGTGGTGCCTCTGTGCTTTGGGCTGAAAAGGGCATCGAGACCGGACTAGTTGTGGTTGAACTATTGTCGACCGGGAGAGAGCTGACTCGCACTGGTTGACTGATGAAGGCCAGCGCTTGCTGCATGAAGGTTGCTCCAGCTTCACTGTTGACCTTTAGTGTCCATTTGAACTCCTTCAGCTTCGTTGCGTATTGAGCGCGCTCATGCTCACTCTCAGCTGTATCCTGTAGTGCCTGGCCAAAGGCGTAAATTAGCGCGCAGCATTTTGCGGAGGGAAAGTACCAGAAAGATAATAGGTGTTGTGCCTGCAGCCGTTGAACGAAATCTGTGGCGTTACTCAGCCGTTCCTTGGCTGCCAATCTGACCACCTGCACCATTGTTGGGTCTGGGTAGTCCGTGGTGGCAAGCGCTCGTATCAGCACGCGATGTATGCACACCTCGATTGTGAGATATGCTAGGCGTAAGTAGCCGACGCTCGAGAGCTTCATTGAGGCCGCTGAGTCCATTTTCAACGATTCTGGCAGAGTCAACGACCATTCTTTCAATTTGATCTGTAATGGCTTGATTTGCTCCAGGGATGACGCCAGCCGGTTCATACTGCTGTCGATGGCGCGACATCCACGAGCTGAGAATAGCGACGAAAGTATATCCGCCAAGATGGCGCTCAGATCAGCCATGTGGGTGTAGACAAGTCTTCCTCTGCCCACTTCACTACTACCTTCGGTATCATCTTCGGTGGTCTCGGGAAAGTCATCTTCAGACAAGGACTCCACGTCCCACTCTTCATTGCTGATCAGGGATGGGCGGCTTTCAAGTAATGCAGAGAATTTGTCTTGCACGTATAGTCCCCAGCCTATCCGACGGCGCAGACCGATCTCCCAGTCTGGGATATCCCACTGCGATGAATCCAGATGTATTCCAAGGCCATGGGCAAGATTGACCAGCTGCACCGTAAGCCGATCACGTTGCTCGTTGGGCACTGGACCCATAAAAGCTTTTTGGTGCTGCGATAGTAATAGACCCGCCTGTATGGTTGATAGCTTCGGCCGGCGCATTGTGTTCTGGAGAGCGTTGAAAGCGAGTGTTTGCAGGGCATCGGTGTTGATCCGGCGCACCTTTGCTAGGGCTTCAGAATAGGCCCAGTACGACGAGGCTAGGAGGTACACAGCAGCGAGCAGCGGCGGCGCAAATTCGCGAAACGAACGGCCATACTTTTCGACAAACACTTCTTTGTGCAGGATGGGGAAAGAGGGGTGTACGATACGGAAGTAGAGCTGCACGAGCTCTGGACCGTGACCGGCGGCGGTCCTTTCGATCTCGTCGATGTCTGAGCGCTCCTGATCATAGCCAGCGGTGCGAACATCTGGTATGATTCGGAAGGCAGCAGATGGGTGGACGAAGCGAATATACTCAGCTTCGGGCTTGGAGTGATCATCACCTTGCTCGTCGTAACGATCGAGACGTTGCCCGCCGTAAACGTCGGGTATGGCGTTCGGCCCGACATACTCAGAGTGGTGGGAGTTCTGTAGGCCCAAAGTGCGTTTGAGCAACGACGGTCCCGGCAATGTGTCGTACTCTTCAACGCCCGTACCCGGTCGGATGTGGATGGTCCTACCGCGCTTCGAGGGTGGCTGCGAGTCTGCAGTGCCACCTCGAACTGCTGACCGCTTCCTTGGCTGCGGCGCTTCCTCGTACTTGCATGCTTGATTGTGAAATCTGCACAGCACGCACATGGAGTTCCCCTCTTCGGTGACGCACTTACTGCCATTGGATGTTAGAGCGGGATTCCACCAAGACGGCCATCTGCTCAGACCAAGACATGCTCGGCACAGAAGGCGAAGGCACGCAAGAGACGCACCTTTTGCGTCGCCGACAAGCATCACACGGTCGACTGCGCTTAGTGCCAGCTTGGTCATGCAAAGGCCGTGCCGGCAGTCCTGTCTTCGACGCCGACATGGTGTCGTTCGCCCGCGGCACAGGATCTTCACGCGGGATCTGACATCGGCGCGTGTCAAGATGAGATGCGGGACCGGCAATGCCCTCACGCGCCGTGAAGCGAACGATTTGCTGGTGATGTCGATGGCTCGAGGGCAGATGACGCTGAGTTGCAGAAGTAGCGATGGTGGCTGGGCTGACTTGAGCTCGGTGATGAGGTGGAGGGAAGTGGGTTTGACGTGCAAGATCGAAGAGTGATGCAAATGTTGCCGCGAAGAGCATGAAACGGCGCCCAACGATGCGGTCGATAGAGTATCTCACAAAGTCTGAAGTTGGTGGGCCTGTGATGAGCGTGACAGTAGTAGATCGACGAAGCTCGCAGTGCCTCCAAGCTCTCGCGGGGGCTTGGCAGCAACTCTGTCGGTAACTCTTTCACGCAGCACCTGCACCTGCAGTCAGTACCGTATGGGCCAAACAACAAACAACATCTCGGCCTTGCGCCGGGCCTGCAGGTCTCCCTTTCCGACGACAAGGCCCAGGCCGCCCCAGGAGAGGCTGCGACATGTGTGGTTCATGTAGGCCACAGCATCGGCCAGCATTGTTGACTGCTGGCGCGAAGCGCGTCGACGCTAGGCGCCGCTGATCTGCTGACGGAAGGGAAGCCGGAGCATCTGCCCGCTGGCAACAATACTGATGGGGAATTTCAAGTGACCCTTCGGATGGACTCGATCGACAAGCACAACTAGCCAGAAGGCCGCGCTGGCCACGTCCGCCTGCGCGCGGTGATGCGTTGTGTCTATATACCGACATCGACATCGACATCCACGCAGCACGTGGGCGGCGTGCAGCATTGCCACAGCCATCAGCAGCAGGGATTGCCGTGGCCTCGACGCCTCTGAACGCTGGCCCCACAGGAGTGCATCGAGCGCAGGCCCCAGGGCATACTATACATGTACCTCCTGCTAGTTCTTCGCCTGTGCGATGGTGCAGCGTGCATTAGTTCACCTATCCTCGCAGCTTCCGATGCAGGTCACGCCTCTCGTGCCACCGCACCGGCACTCTCCTCTGCATCGCCAACCTCTCGCAGCTGCGCTCGCTGGGCCATCTCGTAAGTAGCGAGCCCACGCAGGCAGGCACTCGTCGCCCTTCCCGCCGCTCATCCCGGACACCTCATCGACGCATCGCTGTATGAGTCCATGATGATTGCCTGATGCTCAGCCTCACTTTTGATTCACGACTCACATCACCTGCCTTGCCCTGCCCTGCCCTGCACGTCGTGTCTTCCTCTTAAACAATCATCTGTTTCTGCGCCCACCTTGCAGCAAAAGCCTTGACCTCAACTCTTTCCCCCCATCACATTACTATCACCACCGCCCGAACATCTGATCTGCATGTGAGACAGCTTAAACGACCATTGCCAACGTGCAGATACCGGTCCACGCTCCCACGCTCCCTGCCGAACCACTCATTGTCTTATACACACAGAGCGAGGCGCTGCATCTATGAGCAAAGAGCAAGCCACTGACACCTCACCGCCACTCAACACATACGCCGCCTCGACCATTCTTACTCCTGCGTCAACTCCCGCGGACACCCCTCAGCGGACTCCTCCAGTGCCGATCACGTCCTACCGGACGGAGTACCACGGCAAGATGGACGGAAAAGCACAGGACCACACCGAGACGGCAAACGTGCCACAGACCGAACAGACAACAACGGCGACAGTGCAGATCGAAGAGCCAGCCAAGATTGTTCGCAAAAAGAGCAAGTGCCACAAGACGAAGCACAAGAAGAAGTCAAAGGCGGTCAAGAAGTCGCACAACCGTAAGACGGCACGTGACGATTCGGACTCGGACTCGGACGATGGCTCTTCGTCAGATTCAGCCTCGGACTCGGACGACAGCAGTTCTGAGGAGGAGGTACGTAAGAAGAAGGCGAAGGCGAAGCAGCTGAGAAAAGCCAAGGAGAAGAAGAAGAGCAAAAAGAGCAAGAAGCACGAGTCGGACAGCGACAGCGATGATTCGACTAGTGATGACAGTAACGATCCCCCTGAAGACGAAGCTGCGAGGAGGAGGAAGAAGAGCAAGAAACCTAAAAAAGCTCAGGAATCAGACACTGAAGATGCGGTCACTGATGTGGACGAGGAGAAGGACGTGACAGCGCTCGAGGCGCAGGTACGGGAGCTCATGGGCAAGATCGCAGAGCTTCGTGCGGCTCCGACGAAAGCGTCCAAGTCGAAGCGTCGACGCTCAAGTACGAAATCTGCCAAGTCGAGCAGATCAAAATCGAAGTCCAAGAAGGTCGACTCGCTGGAGTTCAAGCGCGTCGATCAACTGTGGGACTCTACCATTCACAACTACAAGCTAAAAGAGAGTGCCGAGGACGACGCAGGCGAATTCGCAGAGTTCGCATTCCTTGTCCGGAGACGATTCGATTGGGAGAACAAGTACCAAAGCACTGTGATTGACATCAAGTCGAAGCAACTGCGAGCTATCCTTGCTGTGGTAATGAAGGAATGCAAAAGTGTCAGTTTGGAGGCCGAAGAGCCAACGATCGACCCCAACCTTCTATTCTTGTACCTGGAGGACTTGAGAACCTACTACAAGAAGACGATCAAGTCCAAGATCAAGGCCGAGAAAAAGAAGAAGGCGGTCAAGAAGCTCGAGCAGCAGAGGTTGCTGTGCAAGCTTTTGGTTCACTTTATCGACGAAGACTACGCCGAGACAAAGAAGACACTCTATCCCCTGCTCGAAGCGGGTAATATCACGTTTGATCTTCTGTGGGCTCTCTTCACGCCCAACGATATTGCAATCACTTCCTGCTATGGGTCTTGGGATGAACCTCGGTGCTTCAAGGTTGACTACGCCATGAAGTATCAGACCATGACCCGCGGCGAGTGGTATTGCATCGAGGGCAAGTACATGGAGTATGATGGCAAAGGCTTTGGCTTCGGTGAATTCGAAGTCGACATCGAGGCGTTCAAAGGGCCACGCAAGATCTCCAGCCTCGCCTCGTTTCCACTAAAGTATCACAAGGACCCTGAAGCTGTCAAGAAGCAGATCGTGGAACGTGGTCAGCGCTTCGTCGAGATGGAGGGCATGGAATACAAGTTCCACAAGGGCCTCGCGTTCATGAAGAAGAAAAAGCAGGTCTTGAAGATCAACATCAATGGTCGCATTATGATCGATCCTGCCACCTTCAGAAGAGTCAATCCGAACTATCCGATCTCGCTCATCAAACCAAAGGAAGCCGACGATCTTTTCAGCGACAGCGAAGGCGATGATGATTGTACGTGCTGCGGTGATGACTCTGACAACGAAGACGCCCTCGGTGGCAATGAGGAGAAACTGGAGAATGAAGATGCCGGCGATACGAAGGCGCCCAAGTACAAGTACAAATGGGTGGAGGACGATCGTGGCAACCCTCACTTCGTTGCTGTCGAAGTGGACGAGAATGGTGAGCCTGTCCGCAACGAGTTGCTCGATAAGCTCGAGAACTCCGACTCGAAGAAGCGATCGTACACATCGGAGCAGCTTCTACTCACTTCCCCGGTCGTGCTGGGCTTCGCATTCTCAGAGAAGCTATGGCTAGAGTTCTCACTCTCGGGAGTTCACGAGATCACGTGGAACGACGATGCATTCAACTCACTGGTCCTGGAAGGTGACAAGAAGAGCACTGTCCGTGCACTTGTGGAAAGCCACAAGTTTCACGCTGCACACACCATCGACGACGTTGTTCAGGGCAAAGGTAGAGGTCTCGTCTTTGTCCTCCATGGTCCACCTGGAACCGGCAAGACTCTCACCGCAGAAGGTATATCAGAACTTCTTAGGTGTCCACTGTACATCGTCTCGGCTGGCGAGCTCGGCACAGATCCAGCCCGTCTGGAGCAGGAACTCCAGAAGATACTCGACATTGCTCACTCATGGGGTGCCCTGCTGCTGCTCGACGAAGCGGATGTGTTCCTTGAGAAGCGTGAAGTCCATGACATCCACCGCAACGCCCTCGTCTCAATCTTCCTGCGACTCCTCGAGTACTTTCAGGGAATCCTCTTCCTCACTACCAACCGCGTCGAAACTTTCGACGACGCCTTCCAATCGCGCATTCACGTTGCGCTGCGCTACGAGCAACTCACACCCAAAGCGAAGAAGGAGGTCTGGAAGAATTTCATCAGTAAGGTCCGACGACAGGAAGGCGCACAAGTGGCGGACTTCTCGGAGGAGGACTTCACGGTCCTCTCGCGACACCGCATCAATGGCCGGCAGATCAAGAACATGGTCCGGACCGCGCAAGCGCTGGCTCTCAATGAGGGTGTCAAGCTGACGATGTCCCATATCCGCCGCGTCCTGGACGTGGCGGAGACTTTCGATAGGGATCTCAAGGGTGGGACGGGTTACATTGATGCAATGAGGAGTTACACCTGAGGAAACGAGACACGAGCGCGACAGATGCGAAACACTGAGTGTGTATTTCAGGTTGCAGCTTTTTGGGCACGGCATGGCGTCGGATTGGTTAGGTCAGGTCTCGCTCTCCGCTCTCTTTCGGACAGGGTACGAACAGGACAAAGTGAATTATGTTGTCTGAAGAGGATGGCATGAGACTAATAACGGCGGGTAATGGCTTGCACATAGAAGGCATCATGAAGAAGTTCTCGACTACAAGTGGTGTTGTGCTTCCAAGCTGGTCTCTAATGTGCAATCGGTCGTTACGACGCTGTCGCGAGATTGAATCGTGACTCTGCGCAGGGAGACCTATCGATCCAATGTCAGCACCAGTGCTATCTTCACATCTCCACCTCGATCAATCCACCATTTTGCCCCACCGGCGCCCCCCGGCAGATTCAACGCCAATTCACACCACCAGACTCATCCCCAGAACCAACACCGTTATGATTCATGACGCCCGTGACCTCTGCCACGCGCTCGACTGCATGGCGCATTCCTCTCCAAACTCCTCGGCGAGACCCGTGGTTGGTTTGAGACAGGGATGGAGGGAGCCTCGGAAGCTGCCTTTTTCTTCCGTTTGGTAGCCTGAGATGAAGCCAGAAAAGTTGAGGATTACGGAAGGAGCGTTTGTCGGTGTGGAACGGGATCCGGGGAAGTGGAATTTCTGGTATGGTTAAGGTGGAGAGAGCGGGTGCACAGGGTTGAGACACTGGAGGGGTGACGGTCGTCTTTATTGAATGGGTTCAATGTTGTGTATTACTACTTGTCGAGTCCTTGTTCCACGAAGCTTTCGGTCGTGGGGTTGGTGGCTGTCATTCAAGGCCGTCAAGATCTCTCGCATTGCTCGCGGCGCTGTGGGTATTGCTCCATCGCGCAGCTTGGAGGCGACTTGTAGGATAGTCACGAGTCGTTCCACATAGCGGACGCGTGCCTGCTGGCATGGGACGCAAAGGCTGCATGAATAGTGTCGTAGATGGCAAATTTGGACGAAGAATTGTTCGCGTCTTTCTATCAATTTGTTCCTGACTCGATGCGTTCGGAGGAGGAGGCCGTCTGTCGGTGCAACATGCCGCACCACGTGTTTCTGGACTTGGATCCCATGTCGGAAGTGGAGAACGACAAGATGTCGACAAGGGCTAACCGAGATCCAGGCCCCACTCCGATCTTCGGCGCGTTCCGCCCGCAGTGCGCTAGGATCATCGGTACCGCGAGGTGAGACTTCCCTCTGCTCACAATCGTTCCCTTGTTGCCATCGAATGATATCGGTATTAATGCGATCAAAGATGGCCAGCAACAGGGTCAACTGCGATGCGCCGCACACGACTGTGGCCTTCATGGAGCATCAGATACCTGGTCGCCCGGTGCATTGTGCGACCATCTCAGGCCTCCAAGCCAGCGATGCAGATCCCGCGGTCCAGCTCCACCAGCTGCCCAGAGAGGCGTTGACACGGTTGACACGCGACTTGGCATCGAGCGCCCGGTTTGCCTAACCTCAAACGAGAAGTGCTCTCGAATGTATCTTACCGTCCTCTCCTGCAACAACACCATCTCGTCATGTAATTGGCACATATTCGGGCGGCGTTGAGTAATGGCAAGCTCCCAGTCGTACGAATTGCTAGAGAATGGGGAGCTCGCGGGAGACGGGGACGAACTTGCCCTCGAAGAGCTCGAAGAGGTCACTCTTGCCCCCAACGTCAAGCGTGAGTTCCTGGAGTCAACACAAACCACAAAGCGCTGGCCTGAAAGTGGATGGCGAAGCCTGGAAGATGTTAGGGAAAGATGGTCCACACGACTCAGGCCATTCTGCAACCTCTGGACTACTTGTATCATTCTTGGAGTCATGCTCATAGTGGTCTTGTTGCTTCTCGTGATTAAAGGCTTTGCTGGATCATATCCACAGGAAGATGTCTTGCAATACATTGACCCACTCATCGGCACCGGCCCTGGTGGCCATGTCTTTGCTGGACCCACGTTGCCTTTTGGCATGGCAAAGCCTGTCGCAGACGTTCGAGGCGAGCATATGGGAGGCTTTGCTTCTGACCGCACTCCGATCTTGGGCTTCTCTCACCTTCATGACTCGGGAACCGGTGGTAGCCCGTCTATGGGGAACCTCCCAATTTTCCTTCATCCTGAGTGTTCGAACATAAATGCATGTCGGTTCAGCAAAGGGCTTCGGGACACGAATTACATACCGGAGTCGGTTGCCTCGAGAGTCGGGTATTTCTCAATCGAGCTTGTGTCTGGACTCCGTGCAGAGATGGCGGCATCGGAACGCGCAGCGTTGTACAGATTCTCATTCACAAATGCAACGGATCTCAATCCGGTCATTCTAGCTGATGGCTCAGATCTGCCAGGATCGAACGGACCTCGAAGCCTGTGGGTGAATCCGGAGACCGGACGGATCACTGCATCATTATTGTGGACTCATATGTAAAGAAGCTGGAAGGCGTCAACTGGGACGATGCGTATGCCGCCATTGTAAAGGACGCTGAAGAACAGCCCAAGAACTGGGATGTTGAGGGACGCGGTGCGCTTGATAGCTGGAAGAATCTGGGCTATATTCCTTACCGTGACAGCACACCAGGAGGTCTGCGAACGAGGTCTGTTTCGAGGACGTACGAGTACGCATACAACGATTTCTGCATCGCAGAGATGGCAAATGCAACGAATCGACGAGAAGACTATGCAAAGTACACTCAACGCGCAGGCAATTGGAAGAATCTCATCGATTGGGACTTGGAATCAATGGGGTTCAAAGGCTTTCCCCAACCACGCCTGGCCAACAGCACCTTCGTCTTTCAAAACGCCACCCTGTGCTCCGACCTCAATAACTTCGACGGCTGCTACCTCAACCCCAGTGGCCACGAAACCTACGAAGGTAGCCCCTGGCTCTACCTCTTCTACGTACCCCACGACATGGCCGGTCTCGTCGCATCCCTCGGCGGCCGCGAAGCATACCTCTCGCGTCTTCACACACTCCACAATAGCGGCGTCCTCTACATGGGCGACGAGCAAGCCTTCCTGACCGCTTTCCTCTACCACTACGGCGGTCGTCCCGGGTTGTCAGCCAAAGAAACCCACCGCTACATCCCCAGCATGTTCAACGATACCATCGAGGGAATCCCCGGCAACGACGATTCCGGCGCAACGGGGACCTTCGTTTTCTTCAGCATGCTCGGAATCTTCCCCAACGCAGGCCAAAGCGTGTATTTCATCATTCCTCCCTTCTTTCCCAGTGTCAGTATCAAGAGCTCGCAAACAGGCAAGACGGCGACGATCCGGAACGTCAATTTCGATCCGAGTTATGAGAAGGTCTATATCCAAAGTGCGAGATTGAACGGGCGGGATTATAGAAAGAATTGGATTGATCACAGTTTCTTTTTGGAGGGTGGGATGTTGGAGTTTGTGTTGGGCACGGAGGAGAGTGAGTGGGGGACTAGAGATGAGGATTTGCCGCCGAGTAAATCGACAGGGCTGTTTTTGGGATTATAGTTCTATGGGTCGCTTATTTTGTGCTGTGTGTGATGTTCGAAGAATGACCTTGCCGGCACGGCCTTTGTGTGTGTGTCAGTCATGTACAGAGGACCGAGGGAGGATGAAAGATTTGGGAAGAATTCCCAGATCAACTCCAGATCAGCTTCTTGATTCCATAACCCAGACCCTCAATGTACCCCGTACTCCTTTTCGCCTCCGCAACACTGATGATGTCCTTCTCCTGCACACTCGGCGGCTTTTCTGTTTGAATATGCTGAAATCCTCTGTCTTGTACAAAGGCCGCACTTAAATTCTTCTGAATCTCATCAGTGATGTGCTTCATGATCTCCTGCTCGCTCATGGAAGACAAGTGGTCTGTGTCGTCCTTCGCTGCCACAGCTTTCGGCGATAGAGCTTTGAAGGCTAGTGTCCGGATCGTTTCGCCTTGAGTGGACTTGTCGTCTTTCTTTGATCTGTTGCTGGAATCGTGGCTCTCATCTTTCTGGTCATCTCCCTCTTCTGTCTGTGCCCCGGCAGCGATGGACAAGCTACGAGTATTCGTTCGGATAGCCATTGGTCCTTTGAAGTTGTATCGCAAAGCGAAGCCAGTATTCCTTGCTTCGTCTAGATGTGTTCCACCCAGTGCGCTTGTGATATATGCGCCTCGCCAGATCTCTTGGATATCAAGCAATTCTACACGCTCGAAGCTGCCGACTTCCTCGGTGTCCCAGTTAAAGCGGCAGAAGTATAACGCTTTGCCAGTCAGCAGCAGAACACACTCTTCGATGGGCAAGCTCCTTAGCGTGTCACTTATTCTCGGGCAGCTGAGAGTCCATCCAGCTTTCAGCTCCTCGTGAGGATCTTCCAGCACGATCTTGATGCATGTATCAATGGCATTCTGCCGAATGTGCCTCATGTCAAGAGCATAGTCCGGGCTCACCATATCTGTCTCGAAGTCGTCAAAGACTGAAGGCCCGGCGTTACCGAGGTAGTAGTCGATGCTGGTCTGGAGGAAGTAATCGCCAAAGATGTTGTTGTAGTAGCGGGTGAGGGTCAAGCTGAAGTCTGAAAGTGCTCCCGTCCAGTTCCTCTTCCGTGTCCTGGTGAAGTCGCCCTTCAGTGCTGACGTACCAGCATATTGCTTTGAGATGGCGTCGCCGTTATCAGCCCAAAGTGTGTTGAACCATTGAGTCTTTGGGTCGGTCTTCAGGTCAATGTTGAGTCCTAGCTCCGCAAGTTGTTGCTGAAGCGCCCAGCCGGCAACCGCAGACTGCGTCACGTTCGTGCGGTCGAGGCAGTCCATGCAGTTCGTCCGCAGTATGCCGGTCTGCTGGCGGATGTTGCGGTTGTTCTGCTTCACAAGCCATCCGAAGGAGTTCAATTGGCCCTGTAGCGAGTCCAAAAGCATCTGAATATTTTCGAACTTCATCCCCTTACAAGCACCATGAAAGTCGAACCATTCGAAGCCAATCTGATTGCCGTCGACTCCTCCATGCTCGTTGAGCAATCTAGCTTGCTTCTCGTACACTTCACCAACATTAAGCTCTGTGCCATGCTTGTCGATCAGTGAGGCACATTGGACGCTTCCGTATCGCTTGCCGACTGCCTCGAAATGCTTCCTGAATGCAGCTTGATTCGTTGCCTCAGAACCAAACATGACAGGCAAAGGCTTGAAGCTGTACGGGCTCTGCGAGAAGAACAGAGGGATAGAGCCTCGTGTTTGTAGAAGTGAGAACGTCTTTTCTGAGTCATCCCATGATTGAGATGACAGGATCTGCTCCGTCTCGACATTATTAGCCACGTTACCATCATCGTCGATGCCGCGGCGGAGGTATCGGAGACCAGCACGCTTGACTGGTCTCCGTGAGATGATTGTGAGTACAAGATCGTGCTTCGTGCTGTCGGCACGCTTGTCAGCATCTGCCTTCGTGTCCTGCATTTCGATGGCCTCAGTAACATCGTGCGCAGCTTCAGCCACGATTCTGCTAGCTGTGCCGGCTGTGCGATCGACCGAGAATGCTCGCTGTCCCACAAAACCTTGCAGCAGCGGCAACACGAGTGAGTCTTGATTGGCCTCTACAAACGAGCTCAGAAGGTGTCGGTTCCAAAAGAATAGTGGGTCGAACCGTTTCCAAAGGGGCAAGTCAGAAGTGGTCCGGCTATGTTGCGCCAAACTATTCGACAAATCGTGATCATACGAGAAGTAAAAGCCGCTGGAGCTGAAGTAAAGTCTGGTACTCCTCAAGATTCGCGGTGTTAGATGTTCGATGGTAGTGTGCCGTCTCGGCGTGGTCGAAGTATTCGTCCCTTCGGTCTCGCCCTTGTTGGCATCTTTCCGTTGCTTCTCTTCAGCACTTTGGCCTTCTGGCAGAGCCTTTGTCATCTTGTCCTGCTGCTCTTTTGTCAGACCACCCTCGTTCTTGCCATCTGTCCAGCCTTGTTGCCTCGTGACAGCATCTTTGCTGCCATTCTTGGTGAACCACTTGCTCGCGAATCTGCCATACTTGCCCTTGTCCTGCACGACATCTTTGACGAATGTAGAACTCTTCTGGAGAGCGCCTGGCTTGGGTGGCTCCAAAGCCTTCACCTCGCCTTTTGGGTCCTCCTTCTGTGTGCTTGCAGGTGCGTCGTCGACATCGTCTACTGAAACTATCGAAGAGGCGTCATCGTCGGAGCATTCATCTTCCGTCTCTCCAGTCGACGACTTGGTAGCTTTCTGCTGCAACAGTTTCCGTACGGCATTAATGGATTTCTGAGCCTCGTCGCGGCTCTCGAGCGGAATGAGTGCTACATCCGTGATCCTGAATATCGTCTTCTGTCGGATTTGAGCAACTGGTTCACGCTTGGTAATGGCAATGAGGTATGAGGAAGAAACGAGATCCAGCAGGCCTACGCTTGGTCTCAGCATGTGGTATCGAGATCATGTTGGATGAGTGCTTCTACCGACAATGCCGTGGACTTCTAGACCACTCTCTATGTTCTCATCTTTCTGCGATGCTGTGGTGATACTTTTACTGCCATATCCCACTTGAATACCGCTAGCGTCAATCGACGAAGCTCGCTGTCCTACATGTTGTAAGAAGAGGCCGTCGACTGTTGCGAATATGAGGAGCTTCCGTGCGAGGCCAGGCATCTTGGAGCTATGTATATACGCCCTACGACTTGTTGCAATCGTCCATATGACAAGTTCATGGATGAAGCAATGCACAGAACCAAGTTGTTCGATCACAAGACCCAAGAGTACGTCATAAACGCGTCCTCGACGCGCTCTTTAGACCAGCGCGTGAGGGGTCTGGAGATTGAGACATTGCGGTGCATGTACTTTCACGAACCCGTGATCCAAGGCTTCTGAACACCATTGGATCTGTGTTCAACATATCTACACGGTGCCTTCCCGTTGACCATCTACCTCTGCCATTGCAGCATTCCATTCTCTTGCTGCGGCGCTTTTCTCGTCAATATCTCCTCAACCTTCTCCTTCACACCCTGCTTGCCGTTCGTCTGGTTGACAAAATGCTCCACGATCTGCTCCCGACTCTTTTCCTGCCCGACCTGCGTTCTAACACTGTTCTCGGAGGGCAGCCCGATCCATGCGTGTGGATACGCCTTGTAGTCTTCGCCGCTGGAGCCGGATTCTTTCGTCAAGAGCTCAAAGTCTGTACGGTGGTTGAAGAAGCTTGCTACATCTTCTTCCGAGACTTCTCTGAGAGTGGCTGGAGTCCAATGCGGAGTGCGCTTGGGCTTGTCGACAAGGAGGGCTGTCACGCCTTCGATGAAGTCAGGGTGCTCCATGAAGCGGGAGGCGATTGCATGTTCTTTTCTGAAAGTCTCGGCCATGCTCCACTGGCTGCCTTCACGGAGTTGGCGAAGAGTGACCTTGACAGAGGTAGGAGAGCGCTGAAGGATGGTCTTACGTGTCTTGGCTGCCCATTCGATAATCTCCGGATGCGCTGGCTTCGTTGGGACCATCTCTTCCAGGCCTTGAAGGGCCTTTAAGATCTGGTCAATATCATCGTATGCGGGCTGGAAGGCGTAGTCAATGGCTGCGCGGATGTTGCCTCCGACCGGTGCGCCAATCGGCTGATCATGTGGGAGGCCAGTCACGAATTCTTCAACGGTTTGGTTGATGATGCGATTGCGGTGCTGAAGGTCGTCGTAGTCCTTGAAATCGAGCTCCGCAAGACGTGCCTCCAGATCGGGGAGCGATGAGGAGTGGATGTAATGGGTTGCGATGCCGGCATAGAATACGTTGACTCCCTTGATCTGCTCGGAAGTCAAGGCGCAATACGTGCCTAGCTCGCCATCCATCCGTGGGAGAAAGAAAGATGCGCCAACATCTGGAAAGAAGCCGATCGTGGTTTCAGGCATCGCAAAGACGGTGTTCTCGGTGGCTATACGGAAAGGCGCGTGCAACGACAGACCAACGCCTCCACCCATGGTGATACCGTCAATGAAGGCAACGTATGGCTTTCGGTAGGTCGAGATCAGGTGGTCCAGCTTGTACTCCAGCGCAAAGTAATCTTTGCTCTCCTGCTGGCCTTCTGTGCCCTCCTTGTTCCTCTGAGCCAGCCATGCAACATCTCCACCGGCACAAAAGGCTCGTCCTTCACCCTTGATCACGATGACATTCGCCAGATCGCTCTGGCTCCATTCTTGTAGTCTGGGAACAATCTTCCTTGCCATGCTTCCATTCAGCGAATTGAGCTTCTTTGGCCTGTTGAGAGTGATGTTTCGAACACCGCCTTGGTTGCCGAAGAGGACATCATTAGGTTCGTCGCCGGGTAGTTCTTTAATTTGCGAGTCGGAAGAGATCTATGGCGGCTGTGGTCAGTCAGTCGCCTGTAGCCACCGGTGGATGAGTTGTAACTCACAGATCTGGCTGCGCTCTGCTGCAAGGCTGGGCTCAAGATCTTGGCTCGAAGAGGCATCGTCGCAGGCCGAGCAGATGCAAAGCGTCTACAGCAGCTTTGCAGGAACATTGATAGTAGATGTTATAGGTGTAAGCTCCGAGATATGGGTCGTGTAGCTACTCAAGCTACCATTGGAGGCGAGGAACCCTCTGCAGACCTCGGCAGATGATGGTGCTGTGCAGAGATCGTTCCGGGATTTTGGGGATTCCTATATGTGCCGACTGGACACGCGTCGACGTTGTATAGCAGAAAGGGTGATTACCCAACAGACGTCGCGCGGCAATGTCTCTGTGCGGTGCTGTGCTTCGGCAGTGGGAGGTGGAGTTGGCATCTCCTTGCAGCAATGGGCGGGAGCTTAGATCTACCATGTCCGCAGCACGTGACGTCTAGAAAATGTGCTCTTGTAAACGAGTCCCGGCTAGAAAGTGCATCTTGACCATCGACTTATCCTCCTCCCAGTAGTGTGTTGTTCCTTTCCTTCGGCGCCGGGTCTCAGTGTACTTCTCCTCCGTGTACACTATGTCTCTCGCTAGGACGTTCCTTCGCACCTCGCGTGCTCTGCGCACCAACTCGTCGAACCCGATGCAATGCGCCTTGGACACCAGGGGCCGGAATCAACTCGTCAACGCCACGCGCACCTATGCCACAGCCTTTGAGCGCAGCAAGCCGCACGTCAACATTGGTACCATTGGTCACGTCGATCACGGAAAGGTGAGGATGAGCAATGGCACAAGCTGTGGCAACGATGTACTGATTGATCGACAATCGTAGACGACTCTCACAGCAGCCATCACCAAGCGGCAAGCAGAGAAGGGCTTCGCCAACTTCCTCGAATACGGCGCTATCGACAAGGCTCCCGAAGAGCGAAAGCGTGGTATCACCATCTCCACCGCCCACATCGAATACCAAACCGACAACCGCCACTATGCCCACGTCGACTGCCCCGGTCACGCCGATTACATCAAGAACATGATTACTGGTGCTGCATCCATGGACGGTGCAATCATTGTCGTTGCTGCTAGCGACGGTCAGATGCCACAGACAAGAGAACACTTGCTCCTCGCACGACAGGTCGGTGTGAAGAGAATCGTTGTCTTCGTCAACAAGGTCGATGCGATTGAGGACAAGGAGATGTTGGAGCTCGTTGAGATGGAGATGAGGGAGCTTCTTTCATCATACGGCTTCGAGGGGGATGACACTCCGATCGTCATGGGTTCCGCGCTCTGCGCACTCGAGGGCCGCCAGAACGACATTGGTTCGGAGAAGATTGATGAGCTTCTTAAAAACGTCGACGAGTGGATTCCAACCCCAGAGCGTGAAATGGACAAGCCGTTCTTGATGTCTGTCGAGGACGTCTTCTCCATCCCAGGACGTGGCACAGTCGCATCCGGCCGTGTGGAGCGTGGCGTACTAAAGAAGGATTCCGAAGTGGAGCTCATCGGCAAGAACAACGCACCCATCAAGACTAAGGTTACCGACATCGAGACCTTCAAGAAGTCCTGCGACGAGTCCCGCGCTGGTGACAACTCCGGCCTACTCCTCCGTGGTGTGAAGCGTGACGATGTCCTCCGTGGTATGGTCATTGCTCAGCCAGGCACTACCAAGGCACACAAGAAGTTCTTGACTTCGCTGTACGTACTTACAAAAGAGGAGGGTGGCCGCCACACCGGTTTCGCCAACAACTACAAGCCACAGCTTTTCCTGCGAACTGCCGACGAGTCTGCGGCACTTACATGGCCAGAGGACAGCGAGGGCGCCAAGGAAGGCAAGATGGTTATGCCAGGCGACAACGTCGAGATGGTTTGCGAGATTCACAAGCCACTCGCCATCGAGCAGGGACAACGCTTCAACGTGCGCGAGGGCGGCCGAACCGTTGCTACCGGTCTTATCACCCGCATCCTCGCATAGGCGATCAATCGCACGTAAGACTCTATACCTGCGGCGGAAGGCGATCAAGAAAGACCAGTCACGTCTCCACGACAGCAACTGGCCAATGTAACATGAATTGTACAGCACTGGCTGCCATAGTACAGCCTCTTTAGCTTCGACGACAGTAAATTTGCTGTACTTTACATGGCGATTTATGCCTTGGACGAAGATGAGGGACAACGGAAGTAGAGGAACGAACGACGGAATAAGACGCATAGCCAGGGCGTTTGTGGAACAAGAATGAGAGGAAAGGACTCTGTAACTCTAGCATGACTTTTTGGATACCACCGAAAGCCAATCCCAGCTCTTCAGTCGATGTCACCGCTCCCACTTCTATCCGGTGAATTACTCCGATAGGATACGTTATGTCGTATGTTACTATCGTAGAAATATTGTGTCTGAAATTACTCTCGTAGGCGCTGCGGAGGATACGGTATTACTCCTGTAGGAGCATTATGTCAAACCTACTTATAGGTAAGCAATATTGATATATCTAACCATGTTGAAAAAAAATAGGTATAGAGGATAGGTCTATAGCCTAGCTATAGACATATACACTCAATTCTGACTCGATAATCTTGATCCTATATTGTAATATAATAAAGTTAAGAAAAAACTGCTACTAACTATTACCTAGGTGCAAAATCTCTTCGTGTACCTTTGGTATAGTTAGCATATAGCAGCAGTCGAACGTCCTACTAGGTCCCATAATGGGATGACTAATCTTGACATCGATTGTAGACACAATGTCCCCGTAGGGGTAATATAGTAATCTGCTAACCACCCGTAGGAGTGATCTTTGAAAAAACATCACTATGGGAGTCATTTTCAACATAACATGTCCCATGCGAGCAAGTTACCGCGCTTCTATCTCTTAATAGCATGTTGTCTAGCATACTCATTCAACACAATTCCCGCCGCAGTCTGTACGTTCAGACTCCTCGTAATGCCTCGTTGTCGAATCTCTACAAGCACGTCGCATTCTCCCAACACCACAGCCGGGATGCCTGCCCTCTCACTTCCAAGAACGAGGATACACTTCTCGGGCAGCACACACTCCTTATCTCCCAAAATTACACTCCTGTCCGTCTGCTCGATCCCCACCACCTTATATCCCTCCTTTCTTCTCTTCTTGGCCAAGAAAGCCGCGAGGTCTTGAGCAGGGAGCGGTAAGATAGGAAAGTGTAGATGTGAAGAGACGGAGGTGGAGGTGAAGTCTTTGTGAGAGAGGATTTGGGTCGTGGGAATGTAGAGTGTGCCGGCGCCAAAGATCTCGGATGCTCTAGAGAGGCCGCCAAGATTGTATGGATTGTCGACGAGGGAGGCGATGACAAGGAGGTCATTATGGCGGGTGCGGGTTGAGGAAAGATAGGCGGCCCCTTTGGTTTGGAGCGCAGTTGTGGAGAGGGAGGTGGAGTCTAGGGCGTTGGTGATGGCGGTGATATTCTGGGAGACTTTGTCGTTGTTGGACTTGGGGAATTTCGGTTCGGTGGCTTGAGTGTTGACAGTCTGGTGCAAGGGCATGGCCTCACCGAGCGGCATGCATGAGGGCGGAAGGGAGGCAAGATCCTTGGCGTATAAAGCGACAAAGTCTTCGCGGCTTGTCTGTCGCTGCTCTACGTGATCAAGCTCGTGCCACGAGCCCTCAACAAGATGGGTAAAAGTGTGATCCTTGATTGGATCCAGCTTATCGATTTGACGTTCGATAGGCGGGTCGCCGAAACGTTCCAGGCTGCGGATGAAATCGTCAAGCTCTGTGAGCGCAGTGTTGCTGATGATAGATGTCCAATTCCTTTCTCTCGCCAGGTCCATCAGGTTGGGAACCGACCATTGCGCCTCGTGCCGGATGACGACCTTCGAAGATGCCGCCATCGGCACAAATAGTGCAACCAGGTCGAGCGCGAATGCTTCAGTCGAGCCTTCAATCTTTGCCAACGTGACGCCTAGCTTCATCAAAGATGCCAAGAACTTCGGATTCGAATGGTGATCCCTCGTGCGTAATTCGTCGAAGATGCCACTTTGCAGCGCCGGATGGTGAATGTATGCACGAGCGATCATCCACTCCAGCAAATAGCGATATCTTGGAAGCGGCTCAACCGATAGGTTGTGGTACAAGTCCTTCACAACAACCTTCGCCTCCTCGTGATCTACTTGTGGTAGGTATTGTTCGAGCCCAAGAAGCAGCACTTG
The DNA here is from genome assembly GCA_002236755.2 of Dothistroma septosporum. Lineage (NCBI taxonomy): Eukaryota > Fungi > Ascomycota > Dothideomycetes > Mycosphaerellales > Mycosphaerellaceae > Dothistroma > Dothistroma septosporum. Next base: position 2,557,193 of record NBZP02000033.1, on the reverse strand, counting down.
AAGTTGCAAGGTTGTCTTCCAGGAACTCACGCTCGGGGCAGGTATCTTCTGGGCTGTCCATCGTTGTAGGACAGTATCAACTACATGTCTGACAAGTCGCTGGTCCACCGCACCAATTCGACTCATCAGGTCTAGTAGAGCAGCAAACCCGTGGCTTTCGCGACGTCCAAAATAGAAGCGGTAGTCGAACCTCGACATCTTTGCATCAAGGCCTTGCAGGAGTGGTATGATGGCGTCCTCTAAACGAGCATCTATCGTGAGGCCTGGCGGGTGCTCCGCAAGGCCAACAACAGCTTGCTCAAGTTTGAGTATCGTCGCCGACTCTGGTATTTGCAGAGCCACAGCACGAACTGCAGTGATAATCGGCGCCAGAAGGTACGCCCTCTTTTGTGCAAGTTCGAGTAAACTTGAGACCTTCTCGGTCAACACAATATCAAGATCACTATTCGACGCCGACTCGACTAAAGCCACTTTCACCAGACGTCGATGCGGCACTAGCATTGGTAGGACTGTAAGAAGGGACAGTGGATACTCCAGATAGTCTGCGCTCTCGAACACCTCCTCAACTGCTTCTCTCAATTGCAAAGCGTCAATAGGCTTGTCAGCACCTTCGAGCTCTGCGACTGTGGTCAGAACCTTTCGAATTGCTTTGCTTTCGTTCTTGTCCCGATTGGATTGCTCCAAGGCCATAGAAGCAATGTTGCCGTGGATGTGAGCAGATGCCTGCAGCGGTAGCTGTACCGATCTCTCGAGCAATTCTTGCCATTTCCGTGCGGAAAGGGAGACCGTCTCACTGGCATGTAATTCGCCATTTCGTTGTACATAAAGATGACTGAGGTTCCAAGAAGTGGCCACGATGTAGTCTCGCGAGACCTCTGGTAGTCCGGCCCAGGAAGGAATTCTCGCGATGCTGTCCAGCTGCGAGCTGCTCAGTATGAGACTGTCACTAGCTATGTACGCTTGTCGTATACCTTCGACCAGATACGCGGTAGCGTAAGCGAAGTTGTTCGCTTGCCGCGAAAGCACACTGTCTAGAATGGCACCGACAACACCGTCTGCAACAGCTGGCGTACTCCCTAACAGCTCTGCAATGTAGCGAGCCAATCTATCACCGTGCTCGCAGCACCCATGATCCCCTGCCCTCTGCAAAGTCGAAGTGAACATGTGTCCACCTGTGACCCATGGCAGGAAAGCTTGTCGGAAGAACTTAAGATAGACATCAATGTCATCGATTCGAGGCTTCGAAGTCATGACCCAAGTACCAATGTACCTGCGATTAGACTCCTGGAGCTTGGGGTTGAATGCACAAGTGAGCAAGGTATATAACCATACCGGTCTCACCAGGGACTGCGATGAGGCGAGAAAGTCTAGGTCGGCCTCACATTCTATCACTTGATTCAGGTACCGACCAAGGACTATGGTCTCGAACACATTGGAAAAGCGAGCGTATTGGTCTGCCACTGCAGCAGGAGCTGTGAACATGTCAGCTTCGATGGGTTGTCATCACTTACCTGCCAGTGCGCAGGGTTCAACGGACATCGCTCGGTATGGCCGCCTTCAAGGCATAAGCAAGAGCATGCACATTCAGCGATGCGGAGAGAACGTACCTGGCACAGTCTTGCTATCACTCGTGATGATGGATGTCAACGCTGGGTCTTGAACACATGCCGCGACAGATACTTTCAGAATCTGCAGAGACGCCTTGCGCCGCTCGGAGTCGCCGCGTCCCAGACCGTCTACGATCGAATGCCAGTACCGCTGGTCTGCGAGTATAGTGGTATGAATCTCCGGATTCGACAATACCCAACTTAGCCAGAGCAAAAAGCCGATGGTTTTGTACGCAACATCAGAGAATTGAACGAGGCTCCGAACACAATCCCACAGGCGTCTTTGTTCGTCCTTCGACAGCCCCTTGAACGATCCAAGAAGAGAAGAGATCGTCTCATGCGCGGCGGAGTAGACTTTCTTGTCCGTGGCTCCGACCAGGAGGCAGCATGATTCGAGAAGACTTCGGAATTCGAGGTTGGAGAGACCGGTAAGGCCCAATCGATTGAGAAATCCCAACTTCTGAGCAACCCTTCCGACTGATGCTACCATCGACTCGTCACTCGTTTCGGAGACGCCCCTCGTTTGGTTGTTTCCGTCTGGGGCACACGTCGAGACCGCTATGCACTTGTTCCGTGGGCCGCGAATTTCTGCAACAATGCCATGCACATCGTCGATTGACCTGGAACGGACGTCCTGCAGCAGTAGTGGATGATGCATGCAGACTGCGGCTACTTGGTCGTGCTGGCCACGGTCGATCAGTCTTTGCAGGTGCGACAGCAGCACGCTATCGGCAGCATCGTCAGAATGCAGACTGAGCAGTGTAGCGGCCAGTTCCACATCCGCCCTACCGCTCTCAGCATCCAGAGATGCTGCTACCTGCCGCACCAATGGAGAACGTTGATCGTCTTTGACGCGTTCGAGGAGCAGACGAGCTGTGCTGCTCCGTAAAGCGGGCATGTAGGAGAAGCTCGAGGCAGCGTGTCTGGGTCCCAGCAAGGACGATGTCGGCAGCCTGGACGGGATGCGGGGAACGGCTCTCATGAATCCTCAGCAGCAGACGGCATCACGGAGGGCAGATGAGGTTGGTGGTTATGGTCGTGCTTGCCAGTGAAAAGTCGCGTCGCGTCGTCTGAGACCCTTGTCTAGCGTGAAGAGATCCGAAACCTTACATGTACGGTATGTGGCTCACAAAACCAGCCGTCACATCGTCATCACCCCAAGGTTCGTGGCTGTAACACGCCGGGCGGGTCGCGCGGGTCGCGTGGCCACCTCGAACATCGAATATCGACCATCATCGTAGGTGCTGCTCTGTCTTCGGTCCATTCCTTCCGCTCAGTCGAGGCCACTCAACATGGCAGCAGATGGTGAGAACAGGGAGCAGCCAGGCCGGGGAAGGGGTCAAGATGAACGAGAACCGCTGTTGGGCAACCAGCGAGAAGGTCCTCTCGATGCCGGTGAGGGAGGCGACAGTCGAGAACTGCTTCAATTCAGCGACGATGACGAGGAGAATCCGAGGAATTGGAAGTACTCGACGAAGATGTTGAACGTCGCAGTGATTGCAGCCATGGCTATTCTCTCGCCACTGGCTTCATCAATGTTTACACCGGGAATTGATCAGATAGCGGAGGGCCTGGATACCACTACCGACATGGTGATCGCTTGCACGACAGGATTTGTGGTCATGCTGGGAATCGGTCCATTGCTGTTGGTAGGCGATGTGTACCCTTCGTCGATGATATGTGTGCTGACTTAACATTCAGGCACCTCTCAGTGAGACATTCGGCCGCCGCATCATGTATCTGATCTGCTTTGGCATCTTTGCCATTCTGCAGATACCTTCTGCCTTGAGCCCAAATATCGCCACGCTAATCAGCATGAGGACGTTATCTGGATTCTTCGGGTCTGTCGGCATCGCAAACGGTGGAGGCTCACTCAGCGACATGTTTGTCCCAGAGCAACGTGCCGGAATCTTTGGCTGGTACTTACTTGGGCCGCTGTTGGGACCAACCCTCGGTCCGCTGTTCGGAGGCCTCATTGTACAGAGACTCGACTGGCGATGGATCTTTTGGATTCTGACCGTCGTCTGCATTATCAACGTCACAGCGGCGTACTTTTTCCTCAAAGAGACATATCCTCCAGCGATTCTTGCAAGCCGAAGAGCTCGACGAGAAAGTGAGGAGCAAACGTCGAACAAGTACCGCTTGGAAGGCGAAGATACACGCCCACTTCGCATCAAGCTGCGATACTCCTTGACACGACCGCTTCGGATCTTGATGCAGCCGATAGTGTTCACGATGAGTGTCTACCAGGCGATACTTTTCGGCACCACCTACAGTATATACACTAATATGCAGCCCATCTTTCAAGGTGAATATGGCTTCGATACAGAGCAAGTCGGGTTGCTTTACTTGGGACCTGGCCTCGGATTTCTATTTGCGGTGTGGTTCTTAGTGCCACGCATTGACACAATCTACAAACGTCTCAAGGCGCGCAATGACGGCAAAGCCTATCCAGAGTACCGCTTGCCTTTGGCAAACGTCGGTGCAATCTTTATCCCGGTGTCGCTCTTCTGGTTCGCCTGGACCGTACAGACGCACAAGCCTTGGTACGTTCCGATCATGGCGACGTTCTTCTACGGAATTGGACAGGTCAGCATCCTCAATTGCACTACGAACTACTACATCGACTGCTTCGAGACGTATGCGGCCAGTGCCATTGCTGCAGGTGCTGTCTTCAGAAGTGTCGTAGGTGGAGTAGTGCCATTATTCGCTCCTGGAATTTTCGATACCCTTGGCTACGGCTGGGGAATATCAGTATTTGGCTTCCTATCAGTTGCAATAGCGCCGGCGCCTCTGATCTTCTATCTCTATGGCGGATTGGTTAGGGAGAAATTTTGGATCGACTTATAAGATATCGACAGAAGTATGCGACATCTGAGGACATTACGGGACGCAGTCTGACGTAAACCACGATAAAATCATATAGCTGCAAAATCTCTTGATGAGAACATCGTCGTCGCCGTCCGTGATGCCTTAGGCAAGTGTACTTTCGTAAGCCTTGTCTGGAAGTGGGGCAAGCTTGACTCGACTCGACCTGAACTTTTTGAAACTTGACCGTTGAACTCACACTCCAACTTCCAATGGACCGATAACACGTACTCAGATCATGGATTCCAAATCAGAGGCGCCAGTCAATGGCGACACAACGCCTAAACAACAAGAGGCGACAGGATCTGAACAAGCAGCGGCTGGCGATGCGCAATCTTCTAACAGCGGCACACCCACGTCAGCAGCAGCATCAGGCAGCACGCCCGCACCAAGTCGTCCTGCATCGGCGTCGCGGCCGTCATCCGCAGCAAGAGGTAGAGGTGGCATAACGTCAAAGCCAAAATTTGTGGGACGAAGATCGCAAACCGCACGTCAGGAGCTTGAACAAGCAGAAGTGAAGAAGAAGGCGGCGGAAGCTGCAGCTGCTGCTGAAGAGGCGAAGTGGAATGCACGCGAAGCAAAGCGATTTGGTTATGGCAGGGGAGGCGGCGATCGTGGTCGTGGCGGAAGAGGCAGAGGGCGAGGAAGAGGAGGTCACATGGCTGACTCAAATCGGCCAAGAGAAGAGCCTGTACCCAGCGGGCCTTTCAGTGGTGGCCAGGCTGCGCATGATGCTGCTTCTCGAAAATATGGCTCCTCTGGTGGAGGGGGAGGCGGTGGTTCAGGGCCGGTCAGCGGGGGAGGAGGTGGAGGACCCGGTAATCGGTCCGGGTACAGCGGTGGCGGACGATCTGGCGGTGGAGGCGGTGGAGGCGGCTCAGGAATCAAGTCGGAATCCGGAGTGGACTCGATCACGGGTGGCATGCGCATCAAGGCAGAAGATGGAGGTTACATTTCCAGTGACGATGACGATGCCGATGCAAAACAGCAAGGACCAAAGGCTAACATCGATCGACTGCAAGTCATCGACCTTGAAGAACAGGAGAGTCAGAACGCAATGGTGCCTGTGCGTCTGTCTCGAGTCCCGCACAAGGACAGAACGATTGGGCTGAGCGCCGAGGATGAAGGACTATTCGACAGCAGCGATCAGGCTGACGGAGCTAACGATAAGAAGAAAGGCAAACAAAGAGTAAAGGATGTCGTCGTTACAGGATCTACTCGGAAGTCAAAGAGACCCACCGCTTACAGCTCGTCGGACACGGACGGCGAAACACAGATCAAGGAAGAGCCGGCGGACGATGAAGTACAAACCAGGCCAGCTACACCAGAACCTGTCCTATCTAATGAGCCCATAGCACAAAGACCAATGTCGTCGCCTGAGAGCAGAAGAAAAGCCAAGGACAGACTGAAAGCGAGCGCTGATGCTACCCATCAGGACGACGAGTACTTCGTCTCTGCTCCGGCGCCGCGATTCCAAACACAAGCCGAGAAAGACGAATGGGAACGATTGCAAGACGATATGAGGCAGCTCCGCAAAGAGCTCGGGGCCCTTGTTCCACCATCGGCGCTGAATCCTCCAGTTGCCCCTGGCGACACAGCGATGCCAGAAAGCACTCCAGCCTTGGAGAAAGCGAAGCAAATCCAAGCGGAAAGAGAACAGCACGTGTATTTATTCCAATTCCCGCCTGTGCTTCCCAGCTTGAAGCCGGTACTCGTGAAGACAGATCCAGAGACGACTGAAGACGCCCACCCTGGTGGAGGACCAATGGAAGTGGACCAGGAACCGGAGGAAATCACGGACGACGACCCCGCATACGCTCAACCAAAGCTTCCATCAGGCTCAGTTGGCAAGCTGCGGATACACAAATCCGGCAAAGCGACTTTAGACTGGGGTGGCACACCATTGGTCGTAGCCAAAGGCGCGGACGCTACGTTCTTGCAGAACGTGATGATCGGAGAACTTCCGGACGTGAAGCCGCCGAGGGACGCCAAAGATCCTCCTGTCGACACCCGTAATCTGAGCGCCAGAGGCTTGGGCATGGGCCAAATCAGGGGCAAGTTCGTAGTGACGCCCGATTGGGTTGAGATTTTGAAATAGTGGTGTGTTTCGGGGCGTGCTGTGTGGACTTTAGCGAGGCGTCCCAGCGACATTTCAGATACCCAGGTGAAGTTCTACGGAAGTGGTGCTGATGGTTCCAGCATTTATACAGAGACGCAAGAGACGGTTCATTCAAACTCAGTTCGAGACGTGTGAGCAATTTTGACTCCGTGATCTTACAGTCGCGTTTAGTGGGAAGGTCGTCAAACCCAGTTGCTTGAAACTCACCACTGGGGCGAGGGCGTAATGATTTGCGAACATCCGCAGGCAATCCTCCCGGATGCCGTCCTCGGTTTTACCGTTCAAGTCCTGCACGACGACAAGAGGCTCTCGGCCAAGGACAGTATGAGGACACGCGAGAACCGAGGATGTAGCGCCAGTGAAGCTCCAGATACAGCTCACTAGCGCTGCTGGCGTGATGGGTACACCAGCGCGCTTGATGATATCTTTCATCCGCCCGAGAATATAAATCACGCCATTCTCAGTGATCATAGCGAGACGACCGGGACGCAACCATCGTCCGTGGCTGTCTATGGAAAAAGGCGTCTTCGTGTGTGTCGCTGGGGTAGTGCTTCATTACGTTGCCACTGCAGACGCATAACTCGCCCGCTTCGTGCCGCTATAGCATCTGGCCGTTGCCTGAGTCTCGGATCCGGATCTTGGCTCCTGGACCTCCGACGTTTAAGGGCGAAAGAGATCATTGAAGCATGGTATTTCCTCAATCGCAGTCTTGAGGAACGGCTAACGACACATTCCGTCCCCTTCCGTCTGGCCGTTGGCTATCGTGGCCTTGGAAAATTTCTCCTGCGCCACCTTGAACATGCTTCTGGTAATCGTATCACCTCCCATCACCACCTTCGTCATATGCGATACATCCAGATTCTTGAACTCAGCGTCCGCAAACATCGCGAGAATGATTGTGGGTATGAACACCATGAAATTCGCCCCATAATCCCGGATAGCAGCGATCTGTGCTACGACTCCCGCTGCTGGATCGCACATCACAGCGCAGCCGCCGGCCGCCCATACTGCCAGGCGCAGGGAAGCAACGATGACGCGCAAGTTTGTACGAGATGCTAGAAAGCGAGTACTAGAACGCGAGTGCTAGAGTCGAGAGAACCGGGCGAGAATACGCCTTCCGCTTGTGAGGCTGGGTTGCGTGAGATTGAGTCGATGGTTCTCGGGCAGCTTTTGGGATTGCCTGAGCTAGTCTCTGACGTGAATAGGATCAAGGGTATGCGTTTGAAATCATCGTTGCGGGCTGCTTCCACGAGCCTGGTTTCATCGAGCGGATGCTGCTTGCCCTGCGCAGCGATATCGAGTATTGATGTCCAAGCCAGGTCGGGTACGATAGACTTTTGAATGATCTTCAGTTGCGGAGGGTGCAAAGATGTGCCGGACCAAGCAGACACTTCATCGACGGCTTTGGCTCCACTCTCACCATGGACCACGACGACGTCAGGATCGAGTGATGTAGTGCGCTTGTTGAGTTCTGTTCTTCGTGGTTTTGTGACTGCACCAGGGATCTAATGCGCATAGTACCATACACATAACGGTGGTTGTCCATAGCAGCAGGGGGATATCCACCCCATCGGGAATGAATGAACTGGGAGTACGTCCATTATTGGCAGTGACCTGATCCGTTGGTCGAGCCCTTGTTGACATGTCCGTCGCTGGACTTCGTGGACCGCTCTGTCACAAGTTGGATCAAGTGATCCGGAGGCTGGTGCACGAAATTCGTTGCCGGGCCATATGGGTTCGTTTGAAGCCCTTGCTCGATATGGGCGAAGTTGGAGTTTACATCTGACTGCAGGCCGCCGTTGAGCTCGGCCAGGTCGTCATTGATAGTGCTCATAGCCACGGTAATTGCTCGCCATGCCATGCTAAATCAAGAGCTATAGTCGCATACAGAGCTTGAAGAGTGTGCTCCATTATGAGAGGAATGAGCTGACGTCGGAGCCCTCCCCGTGTAGCGTAGTGGGATGCTCCAGTGGCTATGGGAGCGGCTTAGCTGCGTGAGCCGATGGAAGGACTTCTGCATTAGCGGTATAGCGTTGACTTGAGCTTCAACTTACAACATGGTGTGGGATGTGCAGCCGTGGGGTCTCGGGCCACGACTCAGAAAGCGGTTGGTCGATGGAAAAAGGCATACGCTCGGCAGTCTTCATTAGAAAGTTATGGGTCTCATGTTAAATGCGAGCATTTCCCTATCTGGTCGAGTCATCGAAACAAGCTGGCAAGCTGCGATGCGTGGTGATCTGAAGCAGGCTTCGTGGAAGTGCACACTAAATGAAACTGCAATGATCCCGCCACATCTTCCATGCAGGTGCTGTTAACGAACGCGCGCAGCGCTCGTACAGTGCCACAACAATCGCACGAGATGGTGAAGCTTTATGAGGCTGCCGGCTCCGAAGCTCCTGGTTAGGCTGCTGTTGGTGAATTCTTTGGCGATTTGAACGGCCAGAATACGTGGTGGCCATGCCAGTGTTCCGTCACGCTGTTTGCCCTACCATCCCAAGGACTTGACGCTCTTGTGCAATTTGACACTGCGGGAGACCGCTCAGAGGCGCAGGACTGTAGACAATATGTTTCACACTACTTGCGACTGACCGTCTCGCAAGGTCAATACAAGAGCATGCAGCTGAGGTATATGCTATGAGTGATGAAACCCACCTGCAGATCATGCTCGCGGCTGGAGACGTTGGAAGCTCTGTGTCATTCCAGCCAGTAATCCGCGATATTGTCACTCGCGTATGGTCGTCCGTTCCAGAGTCATGGGCTCCATCGACTCGGCCTGGTCATGCATCGGTCCCTCAGCTTGACAGTCAGCTATTCTCTATGCTCTGTGAGACTGCGATGATAGCTGAGGGGTAGACCATGACTTGCGCGGCGCTGACGAGATAGGCCGGTGTGTGCAATAAACAGGCTGTGCGAGCCGACCTTGCATGCAGCTGAGGGTGATGAATCGTGAAGAAGATCGAGGCTTGTTTCTGCTTCTGGGTAGCCTGCTTCCTAGCCTGGTAAGTATGGAGTCCACTGAGAGTACTGCACCTTGCACAGTCTGAATGAATTTGATATTCGAGACTCTCGGTGTGTGGTTAGTGAACTACGCAATCGAGCTCGGGATTAAGGTGCAGGGTCACAGCCTCGATGACGAACCAGGTATCTAGTCCGTGGGCAGCAAGAGGGGACAATTTTGCGAGACTGGTTGCACTCTACCGTATGCGCAGTCGTCGACCTGTTAAGCAACGATCAGTGATGCCACTAAGCCAGAGGTAGTGTGCTGATTAGAAGGATTGGTTTTTCCTCAGTTGGTTTGCGTATAATTTGCTTCCTCAGTTCCCACTCGGGTGGATATAGGACAGCTCCAATATATAAAGTATCATCCTTGAAGAGGTGTGTAAGATTGGTCTCAACTCACCTGTGGAACAGTAAGTCCATATGAGTCTCATAAGAGGTCGCGACCCGCATTCAGATCAGCATGACGAAGAATGGCTGTTCGACGTAGCAACTCAAGTCGCTTCGTCGTCGTCGAAGGGTAGTCTGACAGGCTTTGCCTTCCTCTTGACCTTCTTGGTGACTTTCGTGGTGGAAGCCTCATTGACTTTCGACTCCTCTGCGGCACCTTCACCATCGCCAATGGCCTTGCCTAATTTGCGTTTCTTCTGGGCAGTGCCGTCAGTGACTTTTCGATCCGTGCGATGGACGCTCGTTGCAGCGGTCGACATTGACTGCTCCTCGGCTGGCAGTGCACTAGAAACCTTCGGCTCTGCATCGGGATCAATGTCGCCAGTCACTCCAGGGATATCATCTTTCGAGGCGGTCTCTGCAGTGAACTTCTCGACTTCGGCTTTGGACAACGTCTCGCCATCGTCGCCCACTATTGTTGGCCCGTCATCCTCGTTAGGGTCTTTCGCCTTTTTAGGTCTGGTGATAGCGGTCTCATGCCGATGCGCGTTGCCACGGCCAGCGTTGCGGTCATGCAGACGTTGCAGGAAAGGCGGTAGAGACGAATCGTAGCTCAAGTCTTTCGACTTGATCTTGTCAGACATTGCCAGTGACGTCGATGTGCAAGGAGTGGCAGTGAACATGTTTTGCATGGAAGGAAAAGAAGCGCGAAATCACGCTACATGCGGGCGCGGGTAAACCCTTGTTCTTTGCTTGGCAGGTGCAATCCACCTGGAATTTGGGCGATGGAGATCTCGAAAACTGCAAGCACGACGCAAACGAACGCTCCGCGACATCACGACAAGAACCATCGCTTTCGATCAATCGTCCAAAAGCTTACCGCAATCATGTCGCATGAGGTATAATGAGCCCGAGATCACGGAGGTGGTTGGGACATACTAATGGACCACAGAGTGTCTGGTACTCGCGCCCACGCAGCTACGGAAAGGGAGCACGAGAGTGGTATGTCCACATTTGCGAGACATGAAGAGCACGGTGGAGGATACCAGAGGCGACATACTGACGGGCTGGTAGCCGTGTCTGCACCCACAAGGCTGGTCTCATCCGCAAGTACGGCCTCAACATCTGCCGTCAATGCTTTCGTGAGAAGTCGAGCGACATCGGTTTCACCAAGGTACGGCTTTCCGGGATGATGTAGCATTTTTCGGGGTGCTAACGACAGATGCAGCACCGGTAGATACGTGTTCAATGGTCTGGCGATGGGGGGCAACAAGGCTGCATGTGGCAGCCGGCACGGGGCATAACCAGGAACTGGAGTTCAAAGGACGGTGATTGCTAAAGCAAAAGGCTACGAGATGGGACGCGAGTTCGGGATACGCAGCTGCAAATGCTATGGAGTCGAACCTCTCCTTCAAGGTTGAATATCAAGTGTCGACACAATCCTTGCCCATTCTCAATACTAAGCCTTCACTTCACGACTCCAGTGGCTTGAGGAACGGGCGCGGATTGTGATGATTTGGTGAAGTCAGATGTTGTGCTCGAGACACCCGCACCACCGTACACAGCTTGCAAAGTGGTTGTCATGCAATGTGGATCTCGTGGCCCTGTCTCCTCGATGCAACGGCCCATATGTTCGATATCGATATGAATTTCGCGTGGCATGCGCACTAGAGCCACTCGCAAACGATGTCCCTCTATCGCAGACGTTGTGTTCGTCTATCGCCTGCTTTGACTCCCGACATCAAGTTTCGCAGTCCTGGCATGGTCACATACTTCACGACGGTACCTGGAGGTGATTCCCGACATATAGCGCCATGCAGGACCGCAGACGATGCTGTCGAAACCTCCCTCTGCATAGTATATATGCCCGCCGACGTTGCACTCGGTGTCCTCGACAGTCCTCCGAAGGGACACGTGAAGTAGCTACGTGGGACCGCAAAGATCACGAGCTCTTCGAAGCGAGGGAAAGTGGTAACAGTGACAACGCATCGCGTCTTGCATCAGTGTCGGAGTAAAGCTGGAAGCGGACAGTGTCCTCGCAAGCGCTTCCTGCAGAAGAGCGGCATCCACTTGTGGCAGTTGGACCGCAGCTGAAATTGCTTGGACGAAGATGTACACAATGATGCCATGGCTTGCAGATGACCTATGGACTTTCAAGGGTCAAGTCTATACATCAATTGTTCCGGGATAAATATTGCCCGTTAGCAGCCAGCAGTCGATAAAGTCTGACGGGATTTGTCGATCGTCGGAACACCGCAGAACGCAGCCATTTCAGAAGCACCCTGTACCTTGCATGCAGCGCTTGTGAGGTTGGAATGATCGACAAACCCTCAGCAAGACAGCTAAATAACGTCCAGCTCAGGACGGTGAGGTCGGGGAAAGGTAAGGCCAGCGGGCCGATGATCAAGAAATGCTTCACCAGTTGACGGCGATGGTTCCTGAACGCGGAGGTAGTCATCTCTGCAGCGGAAACAAAGTCATCGTCACCCTTGCAAGCAATCTCCCTGGGGCTTGACTCGGCAAAGAGCCTCAGGCACAGAGCGTCAGCAGCAAGCCGCGAACTGGCGGCTCAATGGCCAACGTGTGCCATGTGTACTTCCTGTTCATGACCGAGAATTGTGCAGACGTGGAGGCTGAACTGTATTAGGTGAATGTTGCGTGAAGAGAGAAGGAATATCCGACCCTAGCACCTGAACCAACAAGAGCGACGCCTGTGCGCGGCACTAACAGCGGTCCTCCCGCGAGTCGTCTCCTTCCGTCTCTCCAACGAGCAGCAGCAACAGCATCGCAACACCTGCTCTTCAATTCATATTACCGCCTTGCCAGCATACGATAGGACTGGGCTGAGCGTGCGCTCTCACCGCCGTACACCTCACATTGCGCCATCTACCGCAGTGCGCTCCCATCCGAAGGCTGCAGTTGGTCGTGTCCAGCAAACCGTTTGCGGCGCAGCTGTCGCAAGCAAGCTCACGTAGCCCAAGAACGCACCGGCTGGCTCCCAACCTCGCCGCGTTGCACCACCACTTCCACCTCGCCTCACCCGCCCGCGCTGCGAGAACTCACCCGAGAGCGTCGCCGTCTCGTGACGACTTGCGATGGCGGACGCGAACAATGCCGAATCGATTCAGTCCAAGATACAGATAGCCAGGAGGGACGCCGAGGCGCTCAAGGACCGCATCAAGGTGCGTGGCATGAAACAAGATGCACACGCAGCAGAGCGAGCACTATGTAGCTGACAGGACACTACAGCGTAAGAAGGATGAGCTCGCAGATACCACACGTAAGTCAATGCCTGCCACTGGCGCCAAACATGCGGCCGAAACAGACCGTATTGCGTCGACAATCACTCACAAACCCACCTACAGTTCGCGATGTCGCGCGACAACGAACAGAACAGCTGCCCAGGTTAGCGATGAAGACCAAGCGAACCCTGAAAGGTCACTTGGCCAAGATTTATGCGATGCACTGGTCAACCGATCGAAGACACTTGGTGTCAGCGTCACAAGATGGCAAGCTGATCATCTGGGACGCCTACACGACCAACAAAGTACACGCCATTCCTCTTCGATCATCCTGGGTCATGACTTGCGCCTACTCGCCTAGCGGCAACTACGTTGCATGTGGAGGTCTGGACAACATCTGCTCTATCTATAACCTCTCTGCAAGAGAAGGACCAACCAGGGTCGCCCGTGAGCTTAGTGGACACTCCGGGTACCTCAGTTGCTGCCGTTTCATTAACGATAGGCGTATATTGACTTCTTCCGGAGATATGACTTGTGTGCTCTGGGACATTGAGACTGGTCAAAAGATAACCGAATTCGCGGACCACCTCGGAGATGTGATGAGTCTGAGCATAAATCCACTGGATAACAACCAATTCGTGTCTGGAGCGTGCGATGCCTTTGCGAAGCTGTGGGACATACGGCAGCAGAAGTGCGTACAGACATTTGCGGCGCACGACTCCGATATCAACGCCATTCAATTCTTCCCGAATGGCAACGCTTTTGGCACTGGTTCAGACGATGCATCATGCAGGCTTTTCGACATCCGCGCAGACCGGGAGCTCCAAGCATATACGGTACAAATTACTCTGCGGACCCTACTATGTTAATTTCCATATGCTAATGTCGAACAGATTGGCGAGCCAGTATGCGGCATCACCTCTGTCGCTTTCTCAGTATCAGGGCGCTTGCTTTTCGCTGGATACGATGATTTCGAATGCAAGGTATGCCCTGTTTCCAGAACCCTCATTCAAGCAACGCGTTCTGACAAAGAGCACAGGTCTGGGACGTCCTACGGGGCGAGCGAGTGGGTACTTTGCAGGGGCACGACAACCGTGTCAGCTGTCTTGGTGTCAGTAATGACGCCATGTCACTCTGTACAGGATCTTGGGATTCCATGGTGAGTCGAGGTTCACCATCACGAGGCTTCTTGTGACAGCCGTCAATGGCGATTGTGCTAACCTTCGCTCGCAGCTCCGGATCTGGGCATGATCGACAAGCTCGAAGACATTGTGCAGACGCCCGAGAAGTCGGTACCGACAGAAAGCGGCGCGCAAAGTTGGTTGGCGTACATGTTCGCCTCTCGAGGAACACATACCCGAGAGAAAGTCTGCGCATTGCGATTCATCTTCACCTCGACTTTCATGGCGCCAATGTGCAATGCGAGTACAGAGGTAGGGCTCATCTTACGGATGAGTTATCCGGTCACCCTCTAGGCCTCGCGCGTCCTCGGACACAAGACGCGTGATACCAACAATGTTCCTATCATCACCACGACCTCCCGGCCGGATTCATCTTTCATAATAAATGTGCTTGAGTACTCTTAGGTGCCGGAGCTGCAGGCTCTACGGGAGAATCATCTTGCGACCTGTGGCATATTGGGGGGCGGGCTTTTCTTCTGTCCCGACTGGCTGCATGACCCGGCGCAGTCAGAGGTTGTTCTAGTAGCTGTATCTAGTTACCCGAGCAAAGGATTCAAAAGCTGGGCTTTTATCACAGCGAAGTGTTGTTGTTGTAAATTCAGAGATCCAGGTAGCGGTAGTATTGGAAGTATGTCTTGAGCGTGGTATCGCGTCACGTCTGAAGCGGGTGACTTGTCACAGGGAGGGCGTAGCAAGTGCCGGAGTTGGCGGCAGCTGTCTTCCTTGTGAATGTGGCATCATGGTTCGCATAGGATAGGACAATGCGGAACCTTTGGCGTGTCTCATCGTGTCGTTGCCATCTCAATCATCTCACCGTCATCTTGTAAGACCAACTTGCTCGCCTCACCCTCAGTAGACGTGAACAGGTGAATGAATCACAGCCACGAGTAGGCGAGGCGTCTTGTCGGAGCGAACCTAGTTGAAGCTGTCAGGCGAAGGAGCCGATGAAAGAGCTTGCCCTTGTCCTGCGGCCCATTCCGAGTGCTCGAGCAAACGATGATCCAACTCGAAATAATCATGCTGACCACATCCTGGCTTTTTTTGGACATTTTTTGAAACATTGGACCGCACGTAGCCTGGTTCAAGAAAACGGGCGATGTCATCATGTTTCAGCGTTGCGGTTGACACGCAGCTTATGGAAGAAACCCGGGCTTTCTTAGGATATCATCCGCTATGTTTAGCAGGCGCTCACGAATTTATACGGTACCTACATGTATGCCTCCAGCTGCTGCCCATGACATAGTCGTCACTTCGCACGAAAGGCGCAACAGCAAGAGCTGATCATCCACCGCGGACTTCCACCATCCTGATTCGCGACAATGTCGGCGGCGCAAGATGAGCTCAACGAGCTTATGCGAGACAAGGAGCGTAAGGTCACACACCCCGAGGACGACAACGACGATGGAAGATCATTTCTAAACATTTCCGACGACGAAGATGGTGTGCGGGCGGCATCGTCAGGACACATCGACCCAGATGCAGAGGCTCCGCGAGCCAGTACCAGTAGCTTCCGAAGCACGATACCAACAAGACGATATGGCGCAAACACCGGCGTGAAGGGCGTGATATCAGATGCGCAAGACTTTCGTGATGCGCGACGCGTTCAGCGTATGTCACTGCGGAACTCGACCACTCTCTCCTATCCGACATACTCCCGATCGCCAGATGGCAGACAGCCTATCGAGAAGCTTGAAGAGGGAGCAGAGGATGATCTTGAGGACGAGGGCGAATTTATGCATAAGTGGAGGCAGGGACGTTTGCGAGAGATGCAGAACGGCACGCGCAATAGCAAGATGCATCTTGGGAGTGGCATCAATAGGAGGCTCTACGGCGGCCTGGCCACTGTTGATGGAGAAGGATATCTGGACGCGGTTGACAATTCAGGTCCTACCACCATTGTGGTTGTGTACATCTACGACGACTATGTGAGTTTTTTGGACGCTTGGGGTCAGGTACACTGGCTAATGTTCAATAGTCGCAAGTCAGTGATCTCTTCGAGAAATGTGTCCGAACACTGGCAAGCAAGCATCAAGACACTCGATTCGTCAAGCTCCACTACATGGATGCTGAGATGGAGCCTGCTGGTGTTCCGGCATTCATTGCATATCGAGGAGGAGACAAATTTGCAGCTCTTGTGCCCATCCTCAATGAGCTTCCAGATGACGCTGATCTCAGCGCGGTGACGCTTGAGACCGTAATGAAGAGGTAGGGTAATCGCCTAGGGAATGGCAAGTGTTGAAGCTGACCTCACCTTTTGGCAGACATCAGATACTCTCATAAGTGAGAGCACCGCCATCAGGAGATAATGAAATATGCACACAGACTTCGATGGTGCATCACGACTAGGCTGTCCGGACACTAGTCCCGCTATGTCAACAGGAGCGTGAGATGAACATCCATCCCCATTCGGATGACGCTCCTATGCAGTCACAGATCTTCCAGACCAGAGTCATCAGGCAATGGCAACAGGACATTCGCCTCAACAGAGGGTAACTGTTTGTAACACCGCACTTAGAGGAGGATGGGTCATCCGCGAGCAGATTGCGATCTATTATGTCGGCATATATCCATACTGCAACTCTCCACGGCTTCGAGGAGAACACCAACTACAAAGCGGGACTGTGCTTGAAAAGGGCTGCAACCGATGGAGAAACCTATTCAAGGGTATCTTCCGGAAGTTTGACTGCGAGAAGGTTTCCGAGTGATGTGAGATGTAAGCAACACCCTGGGACCTCCGGCAAGGACATGAGTATTAGGAGGTCGTACTCGTGTGAGCATGCGGTCAGAGACTTCGGAAGGGAAAACGTAAAAGTCTCCGCTGGCACATCAGTGATCCCGAAGACAGTGCGGTACCTATATTTGGGAAGCCGAGCACGTGCTCCATTGCTTGAGCGAACTTGGCGTTGTTGGTAATGGCCAGGGTCAAGCAAACTTCTTGTGACGCTGCTTCTCCAAAATGTGCCATCATCGTGACGGGGACAATTGCTTGCTGCAGTGAGCTCTATAGAACGCACGAAGTCGTGAATGCCCGAATGCCATCTCCATCTTGTGTGGTACGAGCTCCACTTGATGTGCCATGTTCAGTCGGCCTTATCCTTGGCAACTGAACCTGCCCGCTTCAATGCCTCACCTCTCATAAATGCGACACCACCACGTAACATCAGATTCTCAACTGTCCAAGATGTCGTTCCTCTTCGATAAGATCAAGGATACCGTGGCGGAAGTGGGCGACAAGATCAAAGCGAACAGTCCACTGAAGCAAATACACAGCCACGAGCACCATTCCAACGAGTGCTCCGATAGTGATAGCCACCACCTACACCGCTTCCAGTCCTTTGCACCACAGAGAGAAGGATGCGATGTGAAATGGTATGTTGACGGCTGTAGCTACATGTGGGCTGTGAGCATGGCTCTCGAGCAGGCCCAACGAGAAGTTTGGATCCTCGATTGGTGGCTCAGTCCGGAGCTGTATCTACGACGACCTCCAGCGAAGAACAAACAGTACAGGCTCGATAAATTGTTGTTTGCTGCCGCGGAACGTGGTGTGCAAGTGAATATCATCGTGTATAAGGCAAGCCTCTTTCCCGTTGTCTTATCTTTCAGGTGGTATACACTAACACACCAAGCAGGAAGTAACTCAGGCTCTTACACTATCCTCGTCTCATACCAAACACTGGCTTGAGGACAATGATAAGACTGGGAACATCAAAGTCTTCCGACATCCTGATCATCTTCCGGACAGGACCACATTGGCGTCGAGCTTTATCTCCAGCATCAAGCAGAGTGGGCTGAACGCATCAAAACTCGCACAGCTGCCTGGCGATGCTTTGAAGGGTGAGTAGTGTAGAGTATACCTCTCGTATCGTGAGATATGCTTGGCGCAGGTCTCATGGTGACGTGCTGGTCGCTCGCATTCCCCAACACTTGTAGGCGCAGACTAAAACGGGCAAGGCATATACGGGATGAACAATGATACAGTATTATACTGGGCTCATCACGAGAAGTTATGTCTAATCGATGGACACGTTGCCTTCATGGGCGGCCTCGATCTATGCTACGGCAGATGGGACACTAACCAGCACTCGATCGCCGACGCACATCCTGGAGACCTGAACAGGATCGTCTTCCCAGGCCAAGATTACAACAACGCCCGGATCATGGATTTCAGTGATGTTCAGCACTGGGAGAACAACAAATTGGATCGGACGGTCAACTCTCGTTTGGGTTGGTCCGACGTTGCATTATGTGCGAAAGGACCAGTTGTCGAAGACCTGAAGGCTCATTTCGTCCAGCGCTGGAACTTCATCTACTACGAGAAATATGACGTAAAACTTGCTTCTGTTATTCCTGAGATATACAGGCTAACATACTTGACCTCTAGGTTCGCAAGGACGCAAGATACCAGCCGTTGGTATTCGCACCTATCAGGGCCGGAATTATTGGCCATCCGTACCAGTCCGGAGACGATGGCTCGGATGTCCAAGGCGAAGGCCAATATCATGGCTTTCGCGATCGTATGAGACAGCAGTACGAGCACGGCAAAGCTCGCCTCGAGGAGGGTCGCGAACAGCTGATGGACCAGTTTGCTGGTACTTCTCAACAGTATCCAAGCGGTCGGCTCGGTGGTACACAGGCCCAGATCACACGATCGTGTGGAAGATGGAGTCATGGTGTAGCTCTCGAACACTCCATCGCAAATGCCTACATCGAGACGATTGCACGTAGCGAACATTTCGTGTACATCGAGAATCAGTTCTTCATTACGGCGACAGGAGATCAGCAGTCTCCAGTCAAGAATAGAATAGGAGCAGCTATCGTTGAGCGAGCAATACGAGCCGCACGGAACAACGAGCACTGGGTAAGTGCAAAGGTCAGAAGGCAATGTCTGTCCGGATACGTCTTTTTGGACATCTTGCAGGCATTCGCTGTTCATAATACCTATGCGGTACTTGAGTATGGCTAATGACCTTCTCTTAGCATATAGTCGTGAATATTCCATCCGTTCCCGCTTTCGCAGGCGACCTGAAAGCTGACGACTCCCTTGGTACTCGTGCTATCATGGAATTCCAGTATTTCAGCATCAACAGGGGCGGACATTCAATTATGGAGGAAATAGCAAGAGCAGGCGTAGATCCAATGCAGTACATACGCTTCTACAACTTGCGAAGCTACGACAGGATCAATATCAGCGCCGCGATGACCAACGTCGAGCAGAAGGCAGGTGTCAGCTACGACGAAGCCAGAATGGGTCACGATCAAAAGTACGGCCGCGAGTATGGCGAAGCAGGTCCTCAAAGCCAGCCGGATGCCTTCAATCGATATCAAGCAGCCGCGCAACAATCTTACGGGGACTCGCCGAGCGAGCTTGCCAGTGGCCGCTGGGATTCTGTTGCTGAGTGCTACATGCTGGGTGGGCCCGACATTCGATCCGTTCCTTGGGACGGCGATGCTGAGACCGAGATGGACGCCTTCGTTTCTGAGGAGTTATACATTCACTCGAAGCTCTTGATCGCCGACGACCGCATCGTCATCTGCGGCTCAGCAAATCTCAACGACAGGTCTCAATTAGGATACCACGACTCCGAGATCGCGATGATCATTGAGGACCCCGTGAAAGTCCAATCGACAATGGCTGGTCGACCTTGGGAAGCTTCTCACTTCGCCGCCAGCCTGAGACGACAGATCTTCCGGAAGCACTTGGGCCTTCTGCCTGTGCAGAACTATCAGCGCCCTGATCAGAACTTCACTCCCGTTGGTAGTCCCAATGTCTACGACTGGGGCAGCCGTGAGGACCAAGCTGTAGCTGATCCATGTTCACAAAGCTTCCGCAACATGTGGGACACCACGGCACGAACAAATACTGAGGCCTTCGCTAAGGTCTTCCACCCGGTACCGGACGACAAAGTCCAAACGTGGGCACAGTATGATGACTACTATTCACGCTTCTTCAAAGCTGAGGACGCGAAGAAGACAGGTAAAGACCAGGAGCGACCTAGTTCGTGGAAGTGGGGTCACTGCGTTAGGGAGGAGTTCAATCCAGACCCTAAGGTAGCTGCGCAGGAGGTGAAGGAAATCCTAAGCAGAGTGAAGGGCAATCTTGTGGAGATGCCACTCCTATTTCTCAAAGACGAAGACATTGCGAAGGAAGGTCTGGGATTGAACGCCTTTACGGAGGAGGTATATACCTGATGTTGGCATGGCTCTGACAACGGTTCGAGAGACCTGTAGGCTTTAGCCTGAAAAGCCCAATACGAAGGCCTAGGAACAGTGCGGAGTTCGACGACATGAAACGATTCACGACTGAACGGTACATTCGATGCTATGTGGATTCCGCCTTCACGTGAAACCATTCGCGCGTGTGCTACTCAGCGCGGCCTGGTCGTCCTACTTCCACATTAGTTGCGGTCTTTTGGTACCGTTGAAGTTGAACACTCACGTCAAGGAAGTCTGTCGCCAGTATCAACCGACTCAATTCCTCCGCCACATCAAGCGCTAGTCCGCGCGAAGCCTGCTTGAAGATCGCCTGCACCGTATATCTGTGCTGTTGCAGGAACAGCTTTGCTGGCTGCCGACTCCTTTGCACAGCGACAGCTGTCACGAGCCGCAAAGTGTCGGCAAGAATGGCGTAGAACTCCTGCAAAGCTTGCGGGTTGTCGACATCGAGGCCAAGATCTGGATCTGTACTAAACAATTTGCTATGGTCTATAGCCTGGAAGAGACCCGAGTTCAATAACAGCTGGGTCCCGTCCGCGTTCTGGCAGATCCGAAGAAGCAAGGTCATGGCGGTGTGAAAGTATGCTAGTGTCGCCACTGTCTCCTCTTCGCTTCTGAACGCTGCTGCAACGTTGCCAATGCTTGTGTCGAGCAGCACAGGGACGAAATTGAGCTTCGTAAAGGCTCGGTGCATCGAAGTATTAACTTTCAGATTTTGGTACAGTAAGACCAGGCTGTCCAAAAAGAGCAGGGCAGATACTCGTGTGATGCCACGACCTGAGAAGGCGTCCTCGGTCACAACCGCAAAGAGGCGTTCGCCAGCGGTTTGGATCAAGTGCAACAGCTGCTTGGAACTGGATGTCGGAGATGTGCGACTTGTGACAGGAGCCTTTGGAACCGCTGCCAGAATGGCGCATGTGGTCCTGTAAGCGACGTCGCGGAGCGCCAAGCTAGTTGCGCTGTCGGTGATGGCCTTGAGGGACACCCTGAATACGGCCAGGAGTCTCTCAACAGTAACGCTGGCCGTCTGTCTAGAGCTGTCCTGCGATGCGTGGCTGAGGGCATGTGTTAGCGTGAGTATTAGCTTGGCCAGCAGAGCAGCGGAATCGAGATCACCGGACAATGCTCTTTCATATTTGGGTGCTGCGATCAATAGTCCCTGTAGCGAGAACGTGACCAAGCTGGGGTTGTCCATTGCGCCTTTTGTGACCATCAGAGATATTGATTCAGTCCAGGCTTCGAGTGCCACTGATCGAGCAACTTGAATAGCCATGAAGCTGTTTTGACTTGCCAAGGCGGCCAAGATTGCCTGGGTTTCATTGTCGGCTTGCTCGAGCCCAGCAGGCTCAGTAATAATACCCCTGTCTTTGAGTTCGCGCTTTCGGAGTACGAGAGCTTTTTCAGTAACATGTGTATCGAAAGCCCTGCCTAGCTCCGAGTCATCCTTGGTGAATGACGACACGTCCAAGTCGTCAAAGTACTTGGTTGATGGTACGACGAATGGCTTGACTGTCTCCAGTTCGAAGAAGTCGGAGAGATCGAAAATCGAAATCGTAGGCAACTGTTCTCCACCAGGAAGAACGACTGTCCCAAGTAATGCACTGATGATCTTCTCCTGTACCGAGAAAGCACTTTGCTCGTAGGCCGCGCGCAGATCAACAGCTGCAAAGCGACAGAAGCCAGCACGAATGTAGAGAAAGTCACGGATGGCAGCAGACGAAGAGTGTAGGAGTACGTGCCCATCCTGCAACGAGAGTCCGTCCCACGCTGGGACTGTAGGAGTATCTGCTAGTTTTCGTGACAATGCGGGCAGGAACTCCATGGCACGCAAGTCCGCCTGCACGAAAGGTGACGTCATTGGTGCAGTGGCCAGCTTGAGAATGACTTCCAGGCACCGTCTTTTCAATGCCATGAGCCACGAGCTGTTGCCGGCAGGTTGAGTGATGAGCTCCGCATCTGTAGCGCATCTCGCGATTGCATGAAATAGAGATCTGCCTTCGTGGTAAGCACTGCGTGGAACCACATCAACATCGCGGTCGCGGCAGTGGAAACCCAGGAGACAATGTGCAATACCCGGTCGTCTGCTTGACGTGTCCAGGTTGGCGTTCAGCAAATCTAGTGTGGCATTTGCCCGCAATACTTGCAGAGGAGTGCCGTCTGACTCAAGGTCCCATGCTTGAACGACGAAATTTTCAGCAAGCTGCAATGTCAAGAATGCACTGCCAGGTGCAAGCACGCTGACAATACGTGAGCCATGTCGGCTATCTCCTGATCCGCCAGAGTCGGTTAATTTTCGAGAGGAGCCAATTCGCTGGAGCAAGTGAAGACATTCGAGACTGATATCGACATGTCTGCATGCCGTGAACTCAGCGATGTCTACGATAGCATGAAGATAGGTCAAGAAAATTTCGTCAATCGAAGCCCATGTTGAGTTCACAGGCTGCGCTTTGGTCTTTTGGGAAAGGATGGTCGGGCGCACCAGGTCGAAGTAGGTTGGCTGCAACTGCCAAGCAAGGCTTAGGATCTGAATGCTTTTCAACGTCGCGTTGACCAGTGGAGATTCCGGCTCGGCGTTGTCGAGCAGATCGATGTTCTGTTGTAGAGTTTGGAACAACTGCGAGATCACATTCTTATCGAACAGCCACTCCATGACTCTGGCAAATGGGTGCAGGCGGGCATAAGCTGTCAGCGACTTCGTCTCCATTGTCGACTCCACGCTGATTTGTGTCGTGTTGGCAAGGGACACAAGGTCCTCGTTGAAAGTCGACAAACATTGAAACGCGAAATGAAGGCATTCGTATCGCACGATATCAATCAAGCTGCTTTCACTGTCCCCGAGCGCCTTGCCAGCTTTATGCGCAAAGACTGCGTCAAGTACGAAATCGACGTAAGCATCGATGCCAGCGTGACGATGTGGTGCACCTAGATTCTCCGGGAATGGTAGCTCGTCGATCGTGTGGTCGGGCGAGCTCGCTGTTGGAGCTATGAGCGCATTCAACAGCGCGATTAACGACGCGGCGGACTCTGCATCGTTCGCGTAGGCTTGCAGATAACGCTTGGCAGGGAAAGCGGATCTGGTCACTCGCGCCGTCGACGAGCCGTCAATACCGCCGCCGGAGATCCAAGTGTCCAGGATCACCCACATGCCATTGCGGACCTCGACAACATTGTCCGTCAGGAGTGCGGCCAGGACGTCCAGGCAGCAGGCTCGGATACGTGCCTCAGTGGCGCTTTGCGCCAACGCGAACATGACTTCACCCAGGTGGAATGTCTGCTCCCTGAGGAGCCACTGCCTCGCTTCGGGACTGTGGCGACACATGTGGGCTGTCAAGCCAAGATACGCGTCTAGCATAATGCCAGTCTCTGGTTCTTCGAGCAGGAGTTCGCCCGACGCTCGATCTGGGCCCAGAGCACTCTGAGGAGCAGATGGTCGCTCCTTCAATGACGAGACGTACACCTCGAGCTCGTTGAAGATTTGTGCCCAGCTGACTGCGTAGCTCTTCCGCAATTTCCCCGAAGTCATGGTGCTGTCGTCAAGCAAGAAACGATGAGCGGTGTCCGCGGACTTATCGTCTGTGGCGATGGATCTGAGTAGCAAACAGAAAGCTGCTACTCTTGGTGTCGGCAAGCGTTGAGACACCCATCGAAGGAAGCCGTAAAGGTTGCTTTCACGATGTGACCAGAAGTCCATTGCAGCCTCAGCATCGTCTTGGTAGGCATAAGCCATGATTACCATGAAGCGCTCCAGTTCCAGTGCCGTCTGACCGATACTGTTCGCCGACTGCGAGAGGACGTTGCGTCTGTTTTCGTCCTCGTCCAGTCGTAGCTTTCTGAGCGCGTCTGGCATGTTGGTGACAAAGGCCTCAGTGAAAGTCTGCAGCTCGACCGTAGTCAAAGCAGCGAATTCGCGCCTGGCGCGCGGGGCGTCTGGCGGCATCACAATGGCGGAGCCGACAAGGAAGTCTGTTATGGCAATTCGAGCTGGGTCGTGCCATACCACCGGCTTTAAGAAAGAGGCAGCCCCGAGGATGAAGGAGAACGCTCCGTCGTACAGCGTGCTGAAAAATAGCTTTGTCCGTGCTTCGCCATCAGACTCGGCGCCGTCGTGATTCTGGAGGAGTCCACTATATTCTGCAAGCCAGATGGCAATGGCAGCTGCTTTCAATTGCGAATGCTTCCACTGCAGCTGGCCAGGTCCGGGTGCGAACAAGCTATGAATCCCGCGAATCGCATCGTGATTGCGGTCTTCCGCAAAATGTGCAGCACCACTTGCCAAAACTGGAAGATAGTGCACCGTGATATCAGTCGGCGCCTGTAAAGCAGCGGCATGGCTCAAAAACCTGCGATAGTCCTCTGGCGGGACATACCCGCGGTGAAGGAGGTAGGACATGACGGCAGCAAGTGATTCATGTTGCCGTGTCAGCAGAAGCCGCTGCGAATGGACCCAAGCCGTGTCGTCAGTCTGATTCCTTTGATCCGTGACCGCCATTTTGTTATCATGAGCGGCCAAGTTGGCGATGAAGCCTTCAATGTCGCCCAAGCCATCAGTGCACTTGCGCCAAAATTTCGAGCTCTCAGCTGGTCCACCACCTTCGCCCTGCAACAACTCTCTGCTCGTCTCTTTGAAGGCATCCGCGGTCTCTTCATCGCCTTCGCCCAGCTGAAGCAATATCCGCAAGCAATCCAGCAACACAAACCGTTCTTCGTGGAAGCGAAGTACCGCTCTCATAGACAAGGCAGCGCCATTCTGGCTGTCTTCATCAGGCAACTGTGACCTGATGCACAGGTACGCTGCTTCCAGTTCGTCCAGATTCAGAGCATCGGACACCTGCTGGACGTTTAGGCGAAATGGCTCGGTGATGCGGTATTGCGTCTCGCCGATGGCCAATGTGTCGGGCCGCAGAGCATCGCGGCTGGCCTGGCTCTTCTTGGTCCTCTCCAGCAGTCTGCGCAGGTTGTCGGCGCTGCTCTCGAGCTCAGCGGCCAGACGGTCGATGTTGGCCAGGCGAGACTCGTTGGCTGCGTTCAGGTCGCGCTGCAGATTCTGCAGCCTGTGGAGCGGGTCGTTGTCATCTTCGGTGGCCATGGTGGTCGCAGAGGGTTTGCAGCGGTTGAGCTGGATACAGCGGAGGTTATGCTCACAACGTGACCTCAAACATGTTTTCGTGGCTGTGTTGTGTCCTTCAAGCAGTAAACTCTGGATGCAGACGTGCCCGGGCACATTGACGCGCCTGGCGGCTGAGTCAGCATACATCACCTACGACCTCTCTTTCGATCTCCACCAGCACCTGGATATTCACCATGCCACTTTGACGTCTGCACTACAAATGTGGGCCTGCTATCCACTCCTCGTTTCTGTCAAGGCGACGATCTACTACTAGAACCTCCTCGTGCTTTCAGTCCGCCACATCCACCACCTACACGCGTTGACACATCCAACACACACCACCGCACTCTTTAACATGACCGAGACCTGTCACGACGCGAGGTCCGATCATGCCGCCTCGCGAAAGACCCCTTCCAGCGGAGGTGACACTGAATGAAGCAATAGGTGCGTGGTCCTCTGTCAAGTACCTATCCCGTTGCCCTGCTGACCTCCAGCAGAAAGCGTCCAGTCAAGCAGTCTCACCACCCGAAAGCAAGGCCTGGCTGATCTGAAGCGCATCCTTCGTCTCGACTCCAATGACGCCCGGATCCGAGATTTGAAAGCCGAGACAAAGCTTGCGCTCTGTCAATCGCTGTTCCAGGCTGCTCTCAATGACCGGTCGGCCTATGTCAAAGCGAAGACCCATGCGCTCAAATCTGGTGCTGCCAATCGCCTCGGCGACATTGCCAGTGCACTTCGTGTGACTGTCGAGGTTTGTAACACGTCTGTGCAGACTAAAATTGTCAAGGCGGTCATCGATCATATCACCCAGACCATCTATCTTCCAGCAGGAGACGAACTGTGTGAGCCACTGGCCTTAGACTACGCCAAAACGCTTCGCATCCTCCTGACTTACCAGCCTCATGTTGAACATCTCACCAAAGAGTGGCAGAACATAGTCGTGTCCTGTATTCGTTACGTACAGGACGCCACTGCTGTTGCTGCTGAATCAAACGCACTCGAACATGGCTCAAGCTCCCGCTCGTCGAGGTCTATCAACAAGGAATCTGCAGGCTCGCAAGAGTCACGTTCAGTGCGGCGAATGGTGGCAGAGGAGGCCGTCTCGTGCCTCCAGCTACTCACAGCGGTGCCGAATGCACCCATCAAGAAAATGGCTCACCAGTTGTTGGCGGCGCTGATCGATTATCTGAAAACCAGCAGCGTTTCCTCAAGAGCTCACGTGGATGCCTTTGCTGCGATGAACCACGTGCTCACCTGGGCGAGAATGGAAGATGTGAAGCTGACTCAGGACGTCACAATACATCTCATGCGTCTGGTACGCCAATTCTGGGGTGCTAAGTCACATGCTTTGGATCAAATGTTGATCGCACTTCTCCTGCTGCGGCCTTACATCTTCCGCGGCGTGGGGCAGGAGCATGCACTCCCGCTGCGACCGGAACTGCTCGGCCTGATCAACGCCATCCAGAGTGAGTATGAGGAAAGAGACTCAAAAAAGCAATTCAGTCTTGATGGGTTACGTTTGCAATTCAACAACCCCAACGCTCCGGTAGAGGACGAGATCTGCACACCGTTGTTCACGCTACGATGCGGACCTGCAGAGCCACACTGGGTGACTGTCTATTTATTGGCATCGTTCTACAACGCTATGATCGGGAGCAGCGCCTCCAATGCTGGCTCTGACTGCGAAACGAATCCTGAGTCCGAAATGGAGATCAGCACTAGACCAAGAAAGCGCCGACGACGAGAGGATAATCTAGAGGAACTGGCGGCGGAAGCAGTCCGAGGCTCACCCTCTTCAAGGACTTGCGCCCTACAGGTATTGGCGTTCTTGGCCCAGCAACGGGCTTTCACATCACCTCAGCTGCAGACGGTGATCAATAATGCCTGCAGCAGCTGCAGTGAGGAAGCTGGGAGCGTGTCGTCGTGGGCGTTCCTGTGCTTGGCAGCATGTGCCACGCAGGCCGCAGCGGCAGACAATGCTCTTGGTGCGTCCTGGATATCTGTTTGGCAATTAGCATGCCGTTCGCTGAGCAACGCGTCTTCTTGTCGAAGTGCTTCATTCGCACTCTGTGTCATACTCCAGCTACGACTAGTGCCTCATGCCAACATCATCGAACTCATACAGCTGTTGACTGATTCCATGGATCTGAACGGACCAACATCAATGTCAGACTCGGTCTCTCTGCTCCTATCTTGCAGTCTAAAGGCGGTGCATGTTGTCCAGCCAGGAGCCTCTGCGAAAGTGGCAGAGAGCGTTTCACTTTGGCTATCGCACAATCTCAAACCAGCCAAATTCGACGACAAATCTCATGCTGCCCTGTCCGCGTCATGGGACGCCTCAGATGTGATCAACCTGATAGCCGCATGTTTAGGCCAGCAACCGCATCGGTTGCAAGCGTCTGGATTCAAATTCTGGCATGCACCCGGCCGGGCTTGGTTACTATGTCAGGGACACCAGGAACTGATAGCCTATCTCTTGTTAAGTTTCCCGGAAGACATGAACGGCGCGAACCGCTCACTTGCTGCACCCCTTCCACATTCTTTGGCAGCGTTCTCACAAGGTCCCTGCGAGAATGCGATCCTAAAGCATTTGACCGCCGAGCTGGTGGACACAAACAGCAAATGGGCAACGACGCAGGCGAACCGTGGAAGTCCTCAGTTGAGCCACGATCAAGTCTCCATGCTTTTCAAAGTCTGTGTGGTTTTGTGCTGTGCGTCGTCCTGCTTGGCCTTCAAGGATAGCCGTGGCCAAGAAGAGCTGAGGAAGCAGACTATCACACTACTTGAGTCACTCACAGCCTACACGACAAACGCGAACCGCGATCAGACCACAATTGTTACCTGGTACTCCACATTATCTGCCGCATTCACTGGGCTTCATACGGGCGATTCCAACTACGAGTACCGACCTCCGGCATGCGAGAAGACGCTGTGCCGCGCACTTGTAGAGAACAGCCTTCATCAACAGCCTGACAACCATGGCTTCGATGACGACGAAATGGACTCGGAAGATTGTGCCGACTCTCAGGATAGCCGACGAGGGAAAGCTACGTCAGGGACAGTCGAGCTTGCGAATGACTTCGATGTTGCGTACAGCGAAATGGCGATGAGGTCCAACGTTGCATTGTACGCGATGGCTGTCAACGCCCAGGAGCAGACTGCGGCAGACTCTGCCTCAGCAGTAGTCGCGGACTTTCTGCTCGCTCAATCTGATGTTACGGTGCTGTCAAGTCGTGTCGCGATCGCCCTGCTCCCAGAGATCGGTGTGACGCTTAACGCTGCGGACTCTGAACGATTATTGGACTACTTCATGGGCAATTGGCCCAACACGTATCATCACAGGCGATCAGAAGTGGTGCTCGGCACTATGCTTGACGTCGTGTCAAGTCTCATGGCAGGATGGACAGACCGATCGAACAAAACGCTTTATGGCCTTGGTCTGGACATCTACGACTGGTTCACCATGGCACTCTCTGTGGGGTTCCTGTCACCCAATACCCAAATTAAGCTGGCCAGCCTTCTGTTGAAGCTGTGTCAGATAGACTCGGAATATGGTCAGCTGGACAACGCAACGTCAGTAAGAACAAACCTCTTTAGTACTCTAAGCAGAGGCAGAATTGCGCTTCAGTGGCACCTGGCTGCGCGTATCTCTTCGATATTTGGCCTCTTCGTCCTATCTACTCATCTAGCAATATTTGAGGATCTTCGAAACAGCCTACCCGATGACATCGAATGGTTAGAGGGCATTTCGATGCGCCTATTGTTCCTGTCGAGGTTGGCAGCAGCATGGCATACTTTGCGACGAGAGTGCATCTACGTGATGTTCGAGACGGCAGGCTTAATCCCACAAGCGCTTAAGCATGCCGCCCACTGTCTGGAAGAGCTTGCTTCGCAGCTGCCAGCCAAAACGACACGCAAGCTGTTCTCCATGTTCGCGCCACAACTGCTTCATTCCTGGCTGGGTAATGGATATGCTATTGCGAATTTGCCGTTCGCCGCGTTTCAGTACAGCTCATTGAATGATCTGCTAGTGTCGATACAGGCTGAGGCATGTGCTCAATTTCTGATGCACCAGTCAGAGGACGGCATGAATGCCATCGTAAAAGCGCTCAAACGTATGCCTTCTGATATTATCAAAGGAAACTTTGCCAAATGCGTTGCATACGCGATCAGTTATGATGTCAAGGAGTCAACTAACGGAACATCCAAATCCGAAAATGATAAGCGCATGAAAGATATAATCGGCAAGGAGGACTATCGAGCATATATTTCGCAACAATCTCCCACGGTCTTGGGAACTCTGTACTTGCACATGCAGCAAGATGACCCAGATGACACCTGGCTTGCCAAGAACTCCGATCTTAGTCAAGCCGCAGACGCATTGGCGGAGATGAAGCAGTACAGTTACTCTACGCGCGTGCTACCTGTGCCTCAACAGCCCTTCTTCAAGGCCCGACTCCTGCACGATCAGCTCCAGAGGGTGTGCAAAAGGACTGGCCAACAATCTACCGCTCTGTGGACTTCCTCATCCTTGACGCTGGCCGTCCGCATGTTACTAAATGACATAGACGAGACGAAGGGACCCTTGCACTCCTGTATCATCATACGTCGCTTGAGGATACTAGTGTGCATGGCAGGAGATATAGCATTGCAAGACTTCCCGCTCGAGATGCTGCTTCATTCACTGCGCCCATTTGTCAGCGATAGCGAATGTGCTGATGACACCATGGGTGTCCTTCAGTATCTCTTGCACCACGGACGTGGCTACTTGCGGAAGAATTCGCGTTTGCTTACAGGCACCACAATACTGCTTGTCCTCCAGATGAGCAGGCATGCTCGCTCGAAGCAGAGCAGCACAACCCAAGAAACTCAACACACGACTACCCTACAGAAGATGCAAGACTTCCGACGATGGCTTGTGAAGTCCTTGGGCGAGAGAACCGACGAATGCGGTGCTCCGGCGGCTGAACCTGGGCTCATGAACGCCCTCGAGCAGCTTCATCTACCTGGAAACGCTCGAGCAGGTAGCCCCGAAAGTTTCATACTACTGTTTGTGCTGAAAGGACGGTCTTCGAGCACCTCTCGTGTATCAGACAACGACGCCCTTGAAGCCGTGAGGCTACTTTCCGAGGGCTTTGCGGCCCCACCTATCGTCGCAGATGACTGTCTAGGGGCAGATGACGATGCTGTCGCGTGGGCGCAGCAACTCTGGGAGTGTACACAACTTATACCATTGGATGGCAACTTCCGCGCCTGGGCATCTGGAGTACTTGGTCGAGCTTATGCTTCCACGGGCACAACTCCGACTTCACGAAGACAGCAAAACGGTGCGATCTGGAAAAAGCTCGACCTCAATGTAGCCAAAGGTATTGGCGTGTCACAAGCCAGCATTATGGAGCACCTCTGCAATATTCTCTTCTCAAAAAGCCGTCGCGAAGCTGGACTGGCTGAATACACTCTACGACACCTATATCAGTATCTCATCGACAATGGCGATCACGGAGACGAAGCGGTGGCTCTGGACCGCATGCTGCCAGACACAGTCTACGCTGTTGTTGCTGATGGCGACTATGGCTACGAACCTGCGTCGGCTTCTGCAGACGTCAACGCGGCCGTTGATCAGGTACATCTCCGTCACGCGCTTAGTCAGTGGCGATCTGAAGATCTTGAGACATGGGCGGTCGAGCTCGTCACTGCCCTCAGTCGTTGGGCACTGGGCGTGCCCATTGTCTCTACACTATGCGCGATCATTCAGAATGTGCCGGGACTGGCTACGACGCTTCTGCCAAGTATAACTCACATTCTTCTGGTGAAAGAGATCGATACAGGTGTTCTCCGTCAAGAGATGTCCGCTGCCATCACGGACTGCCTTGGTGAGACTGCAGAACTGATGCATACCAAGCAACAATTCCTGCTGCGACTCTTGCTGTATCTGAAGAGCCAGCCATATCCCGAAGAGACGACGAAAGTGGATCGGCTCCAGTGGCTTGATATTGACTGGTCGTTCGCAGCAAATGCTGGCTCCAGATGCTATATGCCTACGAGTGCTTTGCTATTGGCTGAGTTTGCAGCCCCTGTGCAAGACATCAGCAGACGATCGTCAAGCCGACATTCAGTATTCCAATCTCATCTTGTAAAAGTGCCGGAAGACTTGCTCATATCGATATATCAGCAACTGGAAGAGCCAGACTCTTTCTACGGAGTTCAACAACCAGCCTCGCTGGACTCACTGCTCAATCGCCTCGACCACGAAGCAGATGGTTTCCGGAGTTTAATGTTCCGTTCAGCACAGATGGATAGCCACATGCGGTCTTCGGGCTGGATTGGCGATAATGATGCGATCGGCATGGCACGGTCATTGTCCGCGCTAAACTTCAATGGTCTGGCTCTTACGCTTCTGAAGAGTGGCGCAAGTGTCTCAACCAACGCTTCTGACGGCCTGCTGGCGGCAGCACGAACGCTACAGCAATGGGACATCATGCTTCCCGACGCGGTCAATAGCGACTCTGCTACGATTTTCAAGGCCTTCCAGGCACTCAGCAGAGCTAGCGATGCTCCTCAGGCCGATGCGATCTTGAGGGCCGCTATCACGGACCATGCACGATCCGGCTTCACTAGTGACTCCGCCACGATGCCGCCCAAGTCCTGGTTCCATGTTATGGCCATGCTGACAGAATCGCGTGACTTGATCACATCGGCCGATCAGCTTGAGATGGTCGCCAGATGGCAGCTAGTTCAGGCACGTCAGGGCTGGATGCAGATGGCTCGTTACGATGATATCAAACCTCTCCTCTCAAACCGACAGACACTCTTTGGAGTACTGTGCCTGAATACACCCTTGCAAAGGGCCCTTCACCTGACGGCGAAACAATGCCATACTTTCGAAGCAGAGGCGTTGCTCGATGTTTCTAGGTTTGGCCGAGAATACCTTAAGATCCAGGACTCAGTGTCCGCGACATCTATTCTCGATGGGATGACGGAGAAGTACGCCACCGTAAAACTCAAGATCCAAGCGGCGGTCAAATCTGAGACTGCGTCGGTGCTTTGGAGCGCAGGCGAGGCCTCTGCATCTATAAGAATGCTTCGAGACATCCTGCACGTGGCTGATATGGAAAGAGAAGACATCGTAGTCGGTCGGGCAGGTCTGCACGCACAGCTTGGGCACCGACTCGCCGAAGCCCGGCTAGAAAAGCCAGAGGACATTCTGGGCAACCATCTCAAGCCTGCAATCACTCATCTGAAAACCAGGAAACGTGGTCTTGAGGCAGGCAAAGTATTCCACGAATTCGCCAGGTTCTGCGACCAGGAATTACAGAGCTCTAGCAACCGAAGTAATTTAAACCGCATTACGAAGCTTCGGCAGGGCAAGCAGGAAGAAGTCGATGCCATCAAGCTTGCCATGAGAAATGCCAAGCGTACAGGTCAAGAAAAGCCAGAGCTCAACAGATCCCTGCGGTCTGCCCAGCAGTGGCTTGATATCGACACCCACGAAGAGTCGCGTTTGAAAGAGAATCGGAACAAGAATATCCAGCAGAGTCTCCAGAACTATCTCTTGGCCCTTCATGCCTCGGAGACACACGATATCTGTGTCTTGCGCTTCTTTGCCCTGTGGTTGGAAAGCGCTGACGATATGGAAGCCAATGGCGTCGTCTTGAAGTACCTGCACGACGTGCCCAGCTGGAAGTTGGTGCTCCTCATGAATCAGCTGATGTCGCGACTGGAGAACGAGCCGTCGACTTTCCAGAAGGCCTTGCAAGAACTGCTTCTTCGGATCTTCACCGAGCATCCATATCATAGTTTGCATCACTTGTATGCAGCAATATCGGTCAGACCTTCGACGACTGAGACAGCAATGACCTCGAGGTATGAAGCTGCGAAATCAATGTCCAGTGTCATGGAGACCGAACCCGAGCAGAAGGCTCTCAATGGACGCATCTTTCGCGCAGATCGGTACTACAAAACCTTGGCCGAGCTGAAGTTCGATCGTCAGGGCACTTACCCTGTGAAAAATTACAAAGAAGCGGTCAGATTCACCACCAACATTCCAACCATGCATGTACCTCCAGCAACCATCTCTGTGCCCCTGAGGCCAAGCGGCGTCTACAACGACGTCCCATCGATAACGCGGTTCGAGTCGAGCATCAATGTTCTTGGCGGCGTGAGCTCGCCGAAGATGCTCGCTGCCCTGGCCTCCGATGGCAAGAGATATAAAGACATCTACAAGAGCGGTAACGACGACCTTCGGCAGGACGCCATCATGGAGCAAGTGTTTGAGGAAGTCAGCAAGATGTTGCGAAACCACAAGGTGACCCGACAGCGCGACTTGAAGGTTCGGACATATAAAGTCGTACCACTGACGACACAATGCGGAGTCATTGAGTTTGTGCCCAACTCGCTACCGATCAATGAATACCTGAGAAAAGCGCACAAGAGGCACTATCCTTCCGATTATACAGACACCAAAGCACGCGATATCATTGCGTCAGTATCGGGAAGCGACATCGAGACGCGTGTGAGAGAGTTTCGCAAGATCTGTGAGCGGATGCGTCCTGTAATGCGGCACTTTTTCTTCGAGCGCTTCGACGATCCAGATGAATGGTTCGAGAAGCGTACTGCCTATACGCGAACCACAGCTAGCATATCCATTCTCGGCTACATTCTAGGGTTGGGCGATCGACACTGCAGCAACATCTTGCTGGACGAGAAGACCGGAGAATGCGTACACATTGACCTTGGTGTCGCGTTCGAGGCAGGTCGAATCTTACCGATACCAGAAATGGTTCCATTCCGACTGACGCGAGACATTGTTGACGCCATGGGTGTTACTGGTGTCGAAGGTGTCTTCAGACGATGCTGCGAATTCACCATGGATGCTGTCAGAGAAGACAAGGACAGTATCATGACGCTTCTGAACGTCTTGAGGTATGATCCGTTGTACAACTGGTCAGTTTCGCCGCTCCGAGCCAAGCGTATGCAAGAAGCCCAGGAGACTGCACGAAGAGGCGGACTCGAGCACGAGAGTTCGTCGAAACAGAGGGAGTCGGAAGCAGGAGAGGCAGATAGAGCGCTGTCGATTGTCGAAAAGAAGTTGCGGAACACTCTCAGTACATCTGCTGCGGTCAACGAGCTCATACAGCAAGCGACTGATGAGAAGCATTTAGCTACGCTGTTCAATGGGTGGGCAGCGTTCTATTAGGAAGGAGGAGGATCTCGACGGGAGTATGAATGTTGGCTGCATGAAAGCGTCTTACACTATCAGAATTAGCGAGGCGTATCGGGGATTATCATGTGAGCGTACTGGATGTACATTGTGTAGCATAACAATATGTATCGACATGGCGAGCGAATTGGTCCATCGAAATTTGCAAGCACGAATTGTGCTTACTGTGCAGCGCGCATGCTGGACAGAGTGTACTGTGCAATACTTCAGTTTTTCTCTTGACAATCCTCTTGAGAATCCTCTTGCGCACTTGCTGCATCAGTCATGGAGGTGTAGATTTCAATATGTGTGGCTGTAGCGTATTGTCTGTGCGTCAAAACTGGACCCTGTTTGACTCACATGCCGCGAGCATCGTTTTCGCGGGACACTCCAGAGAGCTGTCCCTCTACCGCATCACCGACACAAACACGCCAAATCGATCTGATCAACGCACCAACCTCGCACCAGCCGACCTCGACGTTTCAACGTTGCCTAAGATATGAGCTTTTCTACGAGCGCCCACGCCAACGCCGACTCCTGTCTCTACCATTGTCCCGAACAGCACTTTACCATTATGGCACGCTTCGAGTAAACGCGATGGCTTCATCCGTGGGCACGTACAATCACGCCAATCTGCGCTACACAAGCAAGCGGACATTCTCGACGACCACTGTGCTGCGCTCGCACTTCCAACCTCTTCATTCGACACCCAGCTGAGCGACCACTATCATAGCAATCTTGCCGGATACGACACAATCCAATATGACTGAGCAACAGAAGCCAGAACAACCTGCAGCAGAAGAGCAGAAGCTCTCTCCCGCCGAGCTGAAGAAAAGGGCAAAGGCAGAGAAACAGGCCAGAAGAGCAGCGCAGAAGGAACAGACTGGAGCGCCTGCTGGTGGTCCACCAGCAGAAGAAGCTGCTACGAACGGAGAGCCAAAGCTATCCAAACAAGGAGGAGGCGGCGGCGGCGGCGGACCTGCACAACAAAAGCCCAAAGGTGAAAAGCAGCAGCAGCAGCAGCCAAAGGGCGCACAGAAGCAAGGCGATCAAGGTAAGAATCAAGGCGGCGCAGAGCAGGCTTCATTGCCAGTAAGGAATCGCAGGGGATCGCAGAGCGCGCCAAAGGAGTCGGTGACGCGGCAGGAGAACAAGCAGGTTGAGCTCTTCAGCCACCTCTACAACCAGCCACGGCGACAAACCCTCGAAGGGATCTCGAAAGACGTTCACCCTGCGGTTCTGGCGCTTGGCTTCCAGATGAGCAGCTATGAGATCTGCGGCAGCAGCGCGAGATGTGTCGCTATGCTACTTGCGTTCAAGGAAGCCATTCAAGAGTACACAACCCCAGCCGGCACGTCGCTCGCACGCCATCTGACAAGCCACTATCTCTCGCCCCAGATCGATTTCCTCAAGTCGTGTCGACCGATCTCCGAGTCTATGGGCAACGCTATTCGCTGGCTGAAGAAGTTGATTGTCGAAGTTGATCCCGATGTGCCGGAGCACGAGGCGAAGGACCAGTTGTGGAATGATATCGATCGCTTCATCATGGAGCGCATCACAGCCACAGACCAGGCTATTGCCAGCTCAGCAAGCGGACTGATCAAAGATGGCTCTGTGGTGCTGACATATGCCAAGAGCTCGATCGTGGAGAAGACCATTCTCCAAGCACACGCGGTGGGTACGAAGTTCAGAGTCGTGGTCGTCGACTCTCGACCTCTTTTCGAGGGCAAGAATCTTGCCACCTCGCTGATGAACGCCGGATTACAAGTCGAGTACTACGCCTTTGCTGGTCTTGCCCGAGCCGTCTCAGACGCGACATTGGTTCTTCTCGGCGCCCACTCCATGCTATCGAACGGCCGGCTTCAAGCTCGAATTGGCGCGGCGTCGCTTGCAGCCGCCGCACACCGCGTCGATATCCCCGTCATCGTATGCTGCGGGTCAGTCAAATTCAGTGGCAAAGTCGCACTGGACAGCATTGTAATCAACGAGGTAGCACCAGCAGAGGAGCTTCTCTTGCCGGCGAAGACTCAGCTGTCGATACCTACTGCGAAGGATGCCAAGAACGACGAAGGAGAAGAAACGAAGCTGAAGAGCTTGCATGATTGGAAGGACATTCACAATCTGCAGATACTGAACTTGATGTATGATATCACACCCGCCGAGTACATTCGCATGGTGATTTGCGAGTATGGCAGTGTGCCGCCGAGCTCCGTACCTGTGGTGCACAGGCTGGCAAACGAAGGGATCTAAGGCGAAGCAAGCGAGAGAGCATGATCCATAGCCATGCTTCACACCAGGTCTTACTGGCCATGCTTCTGTATCATCTTCACACTGTCTGCCGCCATGCCCCACATGCTGAGACAAGCCTCACGATGTCATGCCGCGTCATTGGCGTTGAGCTTCAGTTGGTAGCGTTCCACACGATCGGTTCGAGATCTACCTACTGTACTCGTGTACCCTGAACACAGACGGCCCCTCTTTGCTCAGCTCCGCAGCTCTACCCATCTTCGACGATATCCTAGCATTGAGGAACAACAATCTCCAACAATGTCTCCACAACCATCCCAAGAGCTACCGGCTGATCACCTCGCAGCTGCGGAGCTGGCATTGAACGACCTGACCGATCAAGCTGGCAAGCATGGAGAAGATCCTAAGAGTACTCTACACGCTCCAGCGAACGCCCACAAATCGCACTCTTGGTTCCGATCTCTGTTCCCATATGATAGTCTCCAGAACTTTGAAAATGCCTGGCACTTGGGTGCGTTGTCGTTGTCGACCGCGCGACCGGGGGAATGACCTCTAAGATTTGAGTAGGAAATTATGTTATCAACCGTGAGACCGGGGAGAAGACCTTTGAGGATATGAGTATCTACGTCCGAGTACGTCTGCCTTCGTCGTCGTCATAGCGGCACAATCAGCTGACGCTTGTATCACAGGCAGGAATGCACCTTCTCTACTACGGTTCCGAACAACAAAACGTCCTTCACACCAAGCGTGTGCGCGCCCTACTCACTGAGCAAAGCATCAAAATGGGAAAGCAATACGACGCCCCACAGAGCGTCGATCATATCCGACCCTTCATCGAGTCTTTCCACTTGCAATCCACCCTCCCAGAGCTGAAGCAACCCGATCCAACCCAGTACAAGAACTTCAACGAATTCTTCGCCCGCGAGCTCAAACCCAATGCCCGGCCCATCGCAGAAGCAGAGAACGACAAAGCCGTGTCAAGTCCTGCGGACTGTCGACTCACAGCTTTCTCAACAATCGACCTAGCGACCAAATACTGGATCAAAGGTTTCGGCTTCTCATTGGAGAGACTCCTCGACTCCGCCGAACTCGCAAGGCAATTCGACGGCGGGGGCATTGTGATCGCGCGTCTAGCTCCTCAGGACTACCATCGCTGGCATGCCCCTGTGTCGGGGAAAGTGACGAGTATTACGGATATTGCGGGGACGTATTACACTGTCAATCCGCAGGCGATCAACGAAGCCGGGACGTTGGATGTGTTTTGCGAGAACCGGCGTTCGGTCATGATGGTGGAGCGCCAGCCGA
This sequence comes from Dothistroma septosporum, assembly GCA_002236755.2. Lineage (NCBI taxonomy): Eukaryota > Fungi > Ascomycota > Dothideomycetes > Mycosphaerellales > Mycosphaerellaceae > Dothistroma > Dothistroma septosporum. Next base: position 2,518,718 of record NBZP02000033.1, on the reverse strand, counting down.
CGAAGGCGCCAGTGGCGATCATCGCGGTGGGGGCTATGTTAGTGGGAAGTATCAAGTATAACCCCGGTGTGGAGGTTGAGGCGCAGATTGAGAGGGGCCAGTGTCTTGGTGCTTTCCTCTACGGAGGCAGCACTGTCATTGTGGTGTATCCAAAGGGTGAGGTGGAGCTGGACCAGGATCTGGTTAAGAATTCTACGGAGCAGAATTGTGAGACGCTGGTAAGGGTTGGATGGAGGGTTGGTGCTGGGCCATGAAGGTCATGGGTATAACTGAGTATAGACCTGGTGCCTGTTCAACGAGCACAAAAAGTATGGTTTCTCTTCCTCCTCGGATCATCTCGTTGCCCTCACCTCTCTTCGTTGGGCGATCGTGAACGGCTTACCTCCTCTGCCTTGTGTCCTTCCTCATCGACCATCTCGATGTCGTCTCCTCTCATCATAGGGTGACCTCGAACGACTTCTCTCCTGCTTCCTATCCTGGCCTCCGCTGCGCGGCCTATCATCGTAGCTTCGCCATCGGTGGTGCTGACTGTGCTTGTCTCTGCTCCTTGATCGATCACGCCAGTCTCGACTCCCCAAGCGATCGCGCCTGTCCTTCGACCGCGATCGCGAGCGTTCACGATGACTGTGTCTGTGCTTATGCCGTCGCTCTCTGTCCTCAACTCTAGACCTCGAATTCGACCCCCGCCTTTTCTTATGGCTCCTGTCATCATTATATCGATCACGCCGCCTGTCCCGACTCCTTTCCCTTTCCCTCCTACTTCTTCTCTCCTTCTCTTTGTCCCCAAGCCCTACAGCTAGATCCGCATCTTCGTCATCATCTGCCAAAGCCCTCTTCAACGCCTTATTGACCTCTGTCTGCGACACTTTGCTCTCCCCGAGCGGCTCATTATTTGCATTCGTCCGATCGGGCATCGGAAGCCCCAGCGCTCTCGCCATAGCATCTTCCTCTGCTTCCTTCACTTTCCGCAGTTCTTCCCGTTTCCGCTCGGCTTCTTTCGCGGCTCGCTCCTCTGGTGTGAGTTCTGCATCGTCGGCTTTCGCATACCAATTGAGGTCTTTGTTCTGTTGCCAACGGCCTACGGGAGCCATCAATGAGTGGCCGAGATAGTTCTCGCGGTGCTGGGAAGATTTGACATCGTCCCAGGAGAAATTGACGCCGCCGCGAGAACCTTCCTTGCGAACGGTTTGGAGGAGATCCATGGCTGTGGAACAGTGCCTCACAAAGTGGTGTGGTCGGGAGGGTGGGTGGTGCGAGGTGGTTGTAAGTTTTGAACAAGATCAAAAGTATCAAGCTGCAGAATGAACCCGACCCCACATGAAAACGGATAAGGTTCAGGTCGCGCAATGGCAGCGGCAGGTACGGAGCCTCGGGAGCCAGCATGGGTCCAAAACGTGTCCCGTCGACTTTCTCGGCTCCTTGGCTCGACATGGGCAACATGGACCCTCCGACCAGGCCACTCTCTCGTTCACGGTCAACATCATCATGGGGAAGCACTGGGGGGTTGCCAGTTTGGTAGGTGCAGCATGGGCTGCTCTCGCAGTTGCTGAGGAGCCAGTCATCTTCAGCAAAGCCTCCAACGACAGCTTGCTCTGGGGTCCATACAGACCGAACCTGTACTTTGGTGTAAGACCCAGAGTGCCCAAGTCGCTACTGACCGGCCTTCTATGGGCGAGAGTCGAGGACTTCGTGTCCGTACAAGGCAACACGAGATATACGTGCGAGCAGCACGAGATCGATGGATACGGCTGGGACAAGTACGATCCAAGAACAGGAGGAATACAGACGATTAAGGACAAAGGCAATGGTTTAGATCTGGAGACTACGTTCGTCAAGTTCGACGAGGGTCGTGGCGGTTGGGCTGCGAGGATTCGAGGCACCCCCAGAGCAGACAGACCATTGCTCGAAGACAACCAATTCAGTACTGGAGGCGGCGATGGGAGGTATGCAATCTTCTTCGCAGTGGGCGCGGAGGGTCTTGGAACGGTCGAGCCTCAGGACGTGGATGCGGCAGAAGAGCTGGGTTACACTGGAGATGTGGTGTTTGAAGGCCAGACTCAAGATCTGGGCGACTTCAAGCTCACCATTACGGAGGGCACATCCAAAAGTCGTCCTCGGCACCAGCATCCTTCGGACAAAGGCAAGCCTTTAGATCGTACGTTTGTGCACTCCCAGCAAGTCCAAGAGGAAGCACTCTGGCAAGCGAAGCGTAGGCCATCCGATACCTATCTCTTATCTCAATCTTCTTCTGACAACTTTTTTGCAGCACTTCTGTTCAGATCGATGAAAAATGTCATTGATGCATACATTGAGGAGTACACCCAGGAGAAGATGCCGCCCCCGTGGCAGACGTACACAATCGAGAACAAGCCTGGTCAGGGCAACATGCATCTCGTGCAGAAAGTATTCGAAGGAGAGTTCGCATTCGATGTCTTCTACACATCTGCTAATGCAGAGCCAAAGACCTCGGGGGATCTCGACAAAGTGATCAAGGAGATGGCAGCGGGCTTCGACAAGCGGTATCCCGAAGTGCACAAGCCGGAGACTCCTTTCACAGACTCAGACTACGCCATCTTCAGCAAGTCACTTTTCAGCAATCTGATAGGTGGTATTGGATACTTCCACGGCGATCAGGTCATCGATCGCTCATACGCGCCCGAGTACGAAGAAGAGAACGAAGGTTTCTGGAAGGAGGCAGAAGAGGCCCGCCAGCGCAACCAGCAGAAGCTCGAAGGGCCTTACGAACTGTTCACCTCGGTACCTTCACGACCCTTCTTTCCCCGAGGCTTCTTGTGGGATGAAGGTTTCCATCTCCTCCCGATCTTGGACTGGGACGCTGAAGTGGTCATGCAGATTCTAAGCTCCTGGTTCAACACTATGGACGAGGATGGATGGATTCCACGTGAGCAGATTCTAGGCGCTGAAGCACGGAGCAAGGTGCCTCAGGAGTTCCAAGTGCAGTACCCACACTACGCCAACCCGCCGACCCTCTTCATCGCCCTGGAGGCTCTGGTTGACAAGCTCGTTGGAAAGACTGGATCTGGGGCGGCACTTGAGCACAAGGTTGGTAGTAACACCCTTGCCGCACCGGAGTCCGTCAAATCGTGGTTGCAACAGCTGTACCCACTTCTGCAGCGCAACTTCGAATGGTACCGCAAGACACAGTGGGGCGACATCAAGTCGTATGACCGTGAAGCATTCAACTCGAAGGAAGCGTACCGCTGGCGAGGCAGGACACCTCGACACATCCTGACTTCTGGTCTCGATGACTATCCCCGTGCTCAGCCGCCACACCCAGGTGAGCTTCACGTCGATCTCATCAGCTGGATGGGACTGATGAGCCGGAACATTCATCGTATTGCTGGCTTCCTTAGCGAGACAGATGATGAAGCGAAGTATGGCAAGATTGCTGAGGCGATCCGCCGGAACATCGATGACCTTCACTGGTCCCAGGAGCACAGAACATATTGCGATGCGACAGTGGATGACTACGAGGAGAGCGTCCATGTATGCCATAAGGGCTATATTAGTATATTCCCATTTATGACTGGCAACGTTGGACCGGACAACCAGCACCTGAAGGACGTTCTGGATCTGATCGAGGATGAAGAAGAACTTTGGAGCCCTCATGGCATCCGCAGCTTGAGTCGCAAGGATGGGTCTTACGGCACTGACGAGAACTACTGGAGAAGTCCGGTATGGATGAACATGAACTACTTGATCGTCAAGGAGCTTTACAATACCGCGCAGCAGTCTGGACCACAGCAGAAGCGAGCTGCTACCATGTACCGTGCACTGAGGAAGAACTTGGTCGACACTGTCTACAGGTCTTGGCTGGAGACTGGCTTCGCGTGGGAGCAATACAGCCCCGAAACTGGCGCTGGGCAGAGGACGCAGCACTTTACTGGTTGGACGAGCTTGGTCGTCAAGATCATGGCGATGCCTGAGAAGGTCCCGATCGAGAAGAAGGGCGGCGGTCATGATGAGCTGTGAGCTATCGCATATTCTGTAACATATTATAGAATCGAAACAACAGGTCGTTCCTTGCATCTCGCCGAAAGAAAAGTCGTCAACAGGGCGCGCTGGACAACGGCTCGTGGAGGTGCTACCACGTACTACTCTTAAAGCCAATGAGTATATACCACGACACTGACTGGAACAAGAATTAGTACAACGAAGCACAAAGTAATTGGCACCTGATCTCTTCTGTACCACTGTATCGTATTGACCACGAACAAGAAATGGGCGAACCCAACCTCACATCGTCGTCCTCTGCGAGGAATCAATGACTAATCCCCAACAGAAAGTTTACCCGCCAGCCGCTACCCCTCGTACCGAGGCCATGTCTCTACCCATGAACGGAGCTCGACGCCGTACCTTCCTCCCAACTCACACTTTGTTCCACGATCCCATCTGGAGCACGAGTACGCACCGCCGCGACGATAATGTACAGATAGAGATGGCCACCAAGCGGCTCATCAAAGAGCTCGACGCGTATCGGCGCGATCCCTCCAAGGCCCTTTCCCGCCTGGAACCGCAGAGCGATGAGGACTTGTTCAGGCTGGTTGCAACGTTGAGGGGGCCGACGGGAACGGCGTACGAAGGTGTGCATCGTGTTATTGCCTTGATCGGCAGGAGAGTGTGGTGTGCTAATAAGGGTTGTGCATGACACAGGCGGACAATGGCACCTCTCCATCTCGATTCCCGCGTCCTACCCAAACAACCCTCCAGAGATCCGATTCCAGACTCCGATCTGCCATCCGAATGTCAATTTCAAGACGGGAGAGATTTGCTTGGACTTGCTGAAGACGAGCTGGACGCCGGCGTATGGGATCGTCAGTACGCTGGAGGCGGTGCAGCAGCTGCTAAGCGCGGGTGGTGAGCCGGATAGTCCGCTGAATGTGGATATTGCGAGGTTACTGAGGGATGGGGATTTGGTGGGCGCGGAGGGTTTGGTGAGGTTCTATACGAGGGTTTTGGCGATGTGAGGAGGTGGTGAAGGAGGGCAATGCCGTTTGGAGGAATGACACCGCGATGCAAGTAGCCAAGTCAATCCCGCACTTCTACATGCTTGACTTATGAAGGACGTGCTTGTACACGCGTTCCGACCGCAAACTCTGTACAGAACAGACCACTTAATCCCTTGTCACTACTCCCCGGCTGAACGTTCGATCCTCTCCCTCTTCTCCTATGTCCAGAGCACCTTTTCCCCGACCACAAGGCTATTCTTCCCTCGAGTCACCTTGCCGCACGTCATGGATCCAACATTGACCAGACTGTCTTCGCCGCTTATGAGCTCTGCGATAGAAGATAGCTCGAAGAGCTCAGCTCACCAGTCGAAAAGCTTCTTACAGGTGGCCTTCCACGCTATGATCGAATCCGCCTGTTGACCCTCATGGGCACTGCCGTTGAAGCTCAGGAGGCGACTACAAAGTGCTACGTCGAGTTCGAGAGAGTACACATGCTGGCGGAAAGCTACCGAACCTGGGAGCCAAGCACGGAGACGCAGGCGGCGCTGGCGGAGCAAGTCACTGTAGCCGTGATTGTAAGTTGAGTCCGATGTGACCCCCCTGGTAGATCCGAAGGCCAAACAAACACAGTGAGTGTTATGCAACAACGACCATCAGGACTAGAGACAGCTCGAGGATCCGGCAGCTTGGACGAAAACAAATGGCTGCATGCATCATCGAAATAGTCACTTCCTGTAATGCCAAGCATAGCTCATTGAATCCCACCACTCCACCCATGCCTCTCCGGAGGTAGATTTCGATTGTCCGGTGCCCTTCATCTCAGTCGTCTACCTTCCGTTGTATAATCTCCCGTCTTTCCACCACACGCACCAACCCGATGTCGTAGCCGAACAACCCGTCCTCATGCTTACTTGACGCGCCACCCTTTACCCGATCTTATCGCCCATGGCGTTCAGGGTACACAAGGGCAAGTGAGGATATTTGAGGCGATCAGCGTGTGTCAAAGGCGTCAGGGAGGGCACGGGCTGGATATTCATTCACTTCTCTACATATTTAGGGCAAGTCTGACGGTAGCAGTTTTCCATTCACCACAACTCGTGCATACTTTGTCCACTAGCCTAACTTACTCTCCACGAGAGCCAGTGCCTGCTTCCCATAAGCACTATGATACCCACTATTATGGACCGCCACTCCATCCCATTAGTACAGAACTCATCTCCGACATCACAGTAGAGCTGGATACTGTCATCGAACTTACCGCAGTGAATCTGGTCTGAAGGTCTGGGGTCGAAATGTCACTTATATCATTACATATTGAGCAGGATAGGGTCGGAAAAGGGCATGTCCTTACATCGTCTCCACAGAGAACATCGTCGAATACTTTGGAGCTGTGCAACCGACGATCGTCAGTGTCTAGGCTCAATGTTGACGGGGTTGACCGAGAAATGGCGTCAATGGACGTCCCAGATCGTGGACAGGCCATGAGTCATTCGAGAGGCTGAAAGAGATTGCTGCGGGTTGTCAACGCTGACATGTATGGGCGAATGTCCGATTGTACAGCTGTGGCATGTCAATCCGTCACTGCTCCTTCGATACTGCTTAGCTGGAGGCTTGAAGTCATACATGGCGCACGATGGTCGCTGCTCCTTCAGGCAGCCCACCACGTGACCACTGTCGCCGATACGGTTGACGGACGACTAAGAGTGGCATAGGCAAAAAGGAGATACCTTGCGCCGCAGGTCGATGTCAGCTGTGTGCATTTATGCCTCATGAGTGTGCTAGAAGCCAGACTCCGACGCATCGCCTCGAAGGAAGCGTCTGGAGGCGGTGTAAGACTCAGCCGTCCAGTTTCAGAATTTGAGACGGGCCTTTTCGTGCTGTCCTCCGAACGTAGTCGCTCCTCGATCTGGCTTATGTCATTCGACATGCTGATGGAATGCCCGAAAGCTCTGCCAGGGCCAAGATTCATCAATGCCCATGACAAGGGTCGAAAGCTAACCCAAGTGCGCTCATAAGCTGCCCCAAGCTCTCTTGAGATACCTCCATGTCTGCTTTCTGGTCCTCGCCCATATCCTCGTCACGCCAGACGCCCTCATTTACCCCAATACCTGCACAAATCGCGTCGGGACCTCCTGGAACTTCGTGAAAGGCCTCACGTGCAGTCGCCGCATCTCCGAACTTTGACATGATGGCACATTCTTCCTCGTCGTTGTCGCCAAGTGACCAATTCGTTGGCGTCCATTTCACCTCCAGCCGCATGCTAGACACCGCATCCGTGCCGTCGAAGACAAAACGCAGATGCTGCATGCAAGATTGGTTGGCATTAATCATCCAATCGTACTCTTCGTTCCGCGCTTGCAATTCACCAACGCAAAACACAACACGCTGAATGTGCCGAGCAGACTCACCAGTCTGGTGCAGCCAACCACCCACAAGTGACATCGGAATGGAGGATGTTGCTGCTGAAGGTGAAGGTGTTCTCGGCGAAGAAGATAGACAGCGCTTCCTGTCTGACCGAAGAAGAGGTTGTCACCGAAAACAACGACCAGGCGATATATTGTATGACGGAGCTTGCCGCTAAACATTCCAGCGGTGACTTTTCCATGTTACCGCGATACTGATAACAATATGGCGAGAGTTGAGTGACGATTACTGTTAGTATCGTCGCCGAACGAAGTGGTGTTGGTGCGCAGAAGTGTGTTGTTCGCTAATTCAAGTCTGATGAAGAAGGAGGGCGTCTTTCATGTGACACTAAGCAGGGCTCCACTTCAGTGCATTTCACGTCCGCATGTACTATTCGCGTCGGCCTTTAGACATCCGCTTTTATCATGTGCTCATAACACTTTCGTCTCACATGCCGTCCGTCGAACTTGCTTCCTACTCTTTACTCTTGTCATCAAATGCTTTCTGCCTTTGCCTGTTGTTCCAATTCAAGGTCCTTGAGATGCTATCGACCCAGTCTTCACTTCTTCGATCCAAGGGTAGCACACTAGGGAATGGGAATCTGCTGGCAGATATCGTGACATAGTCGCCTGGCCTCAACTCCGACCGCTCCTTGCCATCGAAGCTTGCCCAGCAGCTTGCTCTTGCATCGTAAGGCACACCAATCCGTAGCACGATAGTATCGGGTAGGATGATAGGTCTGAAGCTGAGCGTATGCGGCGCGATCGCCGTGACGAGTATGACGGGATTATCCGGATGACACAGACTGCCTCCTGCTGCAAGGTTGTATGCTGTCGAGCCGGTCGGAGTTGCAACACAGATGCCGTCGGCTTGTACTGTAGTGAAGTGCTCATCGTCACCAAAGACTTCGATGCTGGTCATCGTCGGTGTTGGACCTCGATCAAGCACGATGTCGTTGAGAATGTTGTTGCTGCCATCGGGTTTGTGAGTGGACGCATCATCGCTCCCATTTCCAATCAATTCATCGACCAGATCTCGATCGCTGTCTTCACCGTCCTCTTTCCGCATCGATCGCATGACGGTGGCCTCAAATCGTAATCTTAGCGAGACCGTGACACCTTCGTTGAAGGCTCGAGGTAAGGTCTGTTCGTACTTGTCGAAGTCAAACTTCGTAAGGAAGCCTAGCGATCCCAGCGCAAAAGACATCACGGGTGGAACGACCTTTTGGAAGAGCCACGAAGCATACAGAACGGTTCCGTCGCCTCCCAGAGCTAGACATATCTCAAATTGATGGGGCTTCTTCGCACACAGCTCGTTGTTCCAGTACTTTAGCCGACCCTTGTACGATTCATCTTGCGATAGCAAACCTTGGGCATCGAAAACTTCGTTGTCCTTCATCGTCTCTTCTACCCAGACCACGTAGCCCCTGCCCTCTGCATTTTGCTGTGCAAGTAGCCACGCCGAGATGTCCCTCGTTTTGCTAATCAGCGTCTTGTCATGCGCTTTGGTCAACAGAAAGACGTTCTTGACTTTCAGTAGAAGCCGAATATGCCCCAGCTTCTTCGAGAGTTCCCTTATACCGAAGGCCATGTCGGATAATTGCTTCTTGGTGAGCAGTCGTGACTGGGTATGATTGCCCTGCTCGGGATGGTGCTCGGTATGCTTATCGCCCGGCTTGTGTAACGCGTCCTCCTTCACAAAATAGTCGCCGGCTCTTGTCTTCTCTTCCAGTAACGAGTGTACGAAGCATGATGTTGCCTGCCTCTGATGATGTGGCCGTTGTGCTGTCTCTGGCACCATACTAGCTCTTCTCCGCTGCGCATCCTGCTTATCGAATATCACTTCCAGCTGCTCCGATATGCCCTCCGAATCGCTCGAGTTGCGGTGGTGCTCGTCTGCCCCTCGCCGCACGCCTGCCTGCTCGAAGTCATGAGCCTCGACGCTATTCGCCTCGACTTCCGGGTTGCGCTCTTCGATGTGTGGTGCCATGGCCATATCGGCGTCGTTGTGGGAGTCAGTGAGCTTGGTTTCTACGTTCTCCAGTAGTCCAGCGACGCCATTGGAGCCAGGAGAAGTCGGCATCTCTGAGCCGCTCAGTCAGAACGAGCATCCCCACGATGACGTTCCTTGCTATTGTCGTTGTTTAAGGTTGCTGTTAGGCTCGTGCTCGCGGCAGATCGTTCAAGCGAACATCCAATGCCCCTGCTGAAGAAATCTAGACAGCTCTCGATCTCCTTGAATGTCACGACGAAAACGACGAGTACGCGAGAGGGGCAGGTGAAGAAGCTGAAGGAGTGACATTCATCTAGCGTCCATGCCACGAGATCGAGCGTCAAGACCCAGCTTCATTTCACCTGCGGGAGAATTGGCCAGAGCGATTTGACGAAGCACTGACAAACTGCATCGCAACATATTCTACTGCAGGAGCACGACTTTTACCGGAGACGTAGCAGCGCCTCCCGCTCAACGAGACATCACGTCTAGCATTATATCACCACGACTAGAAAAATGAAGTACACGATAACCCCCTGGCGCCACCACAGCGACCTCCTCCAGATCCGACAACAACTCTACCAACTCCCCAAAGACGGCCAAGACCACCGTCGCCACGCAGTAAACCGAGTAATGGCCTGGAAACTCCGCGGAAACCTCCCCCACGCAATAGAATCAACAGCACTTTTAATCGACGCGATCCTCCACCACCATTCTCCGGAAAATGCGAATTCCACCTTCAGCATACGCGCAGTTTACACAGCAGCTCTCACCCGTTTCGTCACTGGCTTCTGTGACATTGGCCGAAACAGGGAACGAAGTCTGGAGCCGTCGAGTATGCTAGATATTGCGAAGCAGATTGGGATGCCGGTCGAGTTTGTGGCGCTGAGGCATGAGGCGACGCATGAGGAGATGCCGGGGTTGAGGAGGTTGATGAAAGTTACGGAGCAGGCGCTGGGGTGGCTGTGGCAGGTTTATTGGAGTAAGCTGTTCGACAAGACAGAGGATGTGGCAAGCATTGCAATCGTAAGAGATGAAGCCAGGAGAATTCTGAAGGAGTTCAGAACGGCGCATCGGGACGCGTTGCGTGCGAATCACGGGACGGCTGCGCAAGATGTGGTCAGCAAGACGAGTGAGTTTTGCGTGAAATTGTGCGGCGGTAGCAGGGCAAAGACGAACGCGCTCGTGGACGTTTTGATGGAGGATAAACTACTAAGTCCCTCGAAGCGTGAGCTGGGTGCCTCCATGGATGGCGCGTTCTTGATCTGGGATTCACTACTGAGGGGCATCGCCAGAAAGCAGAGGCGCTTCATATCCGCTCTGGTGAAGGGCATGCTGGAAGCCATCAGCGCCTCATTCGCAAGACCTGCAGGGCAAGATGTTGACAAGGAAGCTCTGAGTATGTGGCTGATCCGTATCGAGCTCGATGAGACTTGGATGGCGATTCGCTCTGACTTGGAGCAGCATGATCTCGAGACCGAAGTCTTGATGTGGTCCAGTCTGCATGCCAATGACTGGACTTCATGGCTTGGTCAGAAGATGCTGGAGTTCGGCAGGTCGCAATCGAAGAGTGAGTGGGCCGAAATCTTGGAGGCCAGCCGGTTGGACTGTCGGGAGGCTGCAGACCATTCGATGCCTGATGAAAAGCCGCTGGACGCGTGGCCGATCGATGGCACTGCGAGCCATTCCGTGCACTCGCCTTGGAGTCGATCAGTGATGCCAGGTAGCAGACCGATCGGTGTAGTCCGGTAGCATCGTTTGAGCACCTTTGTGGCTCTCTTGGACCATCATCATAAATTCCATGACCCATATCATCATATTTGTCGTCACTCTCATCTCTTCCTTACCCAGCCCCTGCTTTAATGGCATCCTCCCTCTCCACCACACTCTCCTTGAACCTCAGCAAGAAAATCGTCTTCCCCGGCCACATCTCATCCCCCTCGCTCCAGTGCGCACTCACGCCCTCAGTACTGAAGGCTGCCGCATCGCAGATTCCCTCGATGATCCCAGCCACGAAAGCTGCGCAATTGAGTTGACTCATCTCCTTTGGAATACTAATGTATGTATTCACTACCGGCTCATTATCCACAATCATGTACTCATTCTTCTTCGAGTTGCTCTGCTCCAATGCATCGGCTGGACGATTGAAGAGGGCTCTCCATAGCGTTCCGTGGATGAATTGGAGTAGATCTAGAATTCTCGTGGGTCGTTGCGCATTTCGGGGCGATTGGCGGTACAACAGAAGATCCAAGAGCTTTATGCCGATGGGATACCCAGCGCGGTTTAGACGTGTCTCGATCTCGCTAACGCTGCCGGATTTGGAATGGTGGTACGTTATGAGGGTGTTGAAGAGGTAGGAGAATGAGGCGAGGGAGGTCTCGGTCGCTTTTGTGCGGTTGAGGTTGCGGTCGTAAATGGTTTTGCGCGAGGATGGGTAGCGGAGGGTGGATTGAAAGGGTTTGGCGACGTGGATGGGGGTGTAGGTGAGTTCCTTGGGAGGAGCTGTCGGCGGTGGTGGGTTGCTCATGCCGGGCATGGCTTGTGAAGGACGGATGGGGTGTGCTCAGGTCAACGGTGAAATGTCATAGAGCTCAAGGGTGATTCAATGTCAAGATGTTCCACCGAGCTGCGATGCACCGCGGACACGATCCCGCACCCGGCCAACAGCTTCGAGTACAAGTGGGAACGCGACTGCTACACCGCTTGGTCATGGATTGTCGCATTTCTCACATGAACATGCACCTCCGCTTCACACCACATCTCATGCCGTCGTCATGGCCCAGAATGAAGAATGCAGAATGCAAATTGCAACCTCTCGCATCGAAGGTCACCCTGGCTCGCGGTCGGTTTCTCTCAGCAGCGAACACGTGCTCGACCCAGGACGCGCGAGTCATCACGCCGGAGCAGCATTCGCCGGTCCATGAATTCGCTCACATGCCAGGCGGCCATCTTCCTGCAAGTGCTGGGATCTGGCCGCCCGGTAACACTGACAGACGAAGCGATCAAGTCTGATGAGATGGTGCAAGCTTGCCTCCGCTGTCGCAAACATGTGCAAATGGCGTTGTGGACGAACGACAGGAACGCATGTACATCATCGGCAAATCACGTTCCGCGGAAAGTCTCCGTCGCGCCGCTGTCTCACGGCTTCTGCTTCGGAACCGCACACCTGCCACGATTTCCGAGAACAGGACCACAGGACTGGCATACTCTAGGATTACGCTTCGACGCCACCGCTTGCATCTCCGGCCAACGGCTTCAGCCAAAGAAGCATCTCGACGTCAGCCCGCCAGCATCTTCGCGTTCTCAATGCGCGAGAAGTAGCGTTTATCACTGTTATTGTAAGTATTATCATGATTCTTGATCGCTGGCGTGCGAAGTCGACGCTCGCCTCACAAACAACGTCACCAAGGATACACCGGAAATGGCAAAAGCAAGTGTTTGGTCCTGCGGCTGAGCGGGAGGCATAATGATCGCTTTGTTGTTGCGTCGCATGCTGCACGCGCCCGTGTCGTCCGGCATGTTTCTTATTTGAGCACCGCCTCAAGCACAGACTCGACCTTGGCTTGCATGTGAAAGTCGCGGGGCGATCATCGGAGAGCGTGGGCGCTAAGGAGTGGAGGGGCCACAGCAGAAAGGACGAAGCCCGAGTGTCTCGTCCGGTAAGTCTTTCGCCGCGTGCCTGTCGTTGTCTCTTCCCTCACACGACGTTCAAGATCACCATCTCTTCTGTTCTCTTCGGCGACTTTACCCCTCTATCTCTGCGCGAATTGAAGGTGCAGCACACAGCACACACGAGCGAGCTGTCGCGCGACGCCTGCGTAATCGGCTGGCTTAGTTCGCTAGGGTTCCTGCGAAAGCTGAAAGTGGAGCAACCTGGCACGAGACACCCGCATTCGCTGCCTCCGAGCTTAAGGCGAACACCGGTGCTCTTCACATGCACGCGTGCAACTTGACAAACTGCGGGCCAAGAGTGTCGTGTCTCGCATCCCTAGCGACTTGATCCCTTTGTTGGTCATCCTTCCAAAGCCATACCTCATTCCGGGCCCTTGATCAATGTTTGCAACCACACGAGAGACTTGATCGATACTGCATAACAACAAAAGGAAACATGACAAGAGCAGAGCGAGAGTTGCGAGCGCGGGGTACAGTTCATCGAGCAATACCAGAGATCTTACGATCAAGTCCACGAGCGAAACATGGTATATCACAAGCAGACTTGATCGTTGATCCAAAACCGGTGATCAAGACACCTACCGGTCCTGCCGCTTCAGCCTTCCGGGACGACCTTGCAATCCGCGTAATTGGTCGAGACACTCTCCAAGTAGCCGCACATCTGTCCGATCGCCCATATGCATCGAAACGAACGGCCGATGGCCGGAGAGCGTCAGACGAGCGACCAAATGTTACCGTGCACAACATGGCTTCGTTGACTCGACCCGGCGGTGCATTCATGACAGGCGGAAACAGCCAGGAAGAGTTCCTGTGTGCTCGGACGACCTTATACCCCTCGTTGTTCGACGACTTTTACGCACTGCCCGACATTGGCGGCATCTTCACCCCCGACGTTCTGGTGTTTCGAGATTTCGATGCGATCGAGATACCGAAACGCGATCGGTACTTCATCAATGTCATTTCTGCAGGCGTTTCACGGCATCCGGACAATCGAGGTCGCTATGATGAGCGGGAGGAGGGTTGTTCGTGTGGTGTGAGCTATTGCGATCGGGATCGCGATATCATGCTTCGGAAGATGAAGGCCGTACTACGCATTGCGCAGTCGAATGGCACGAGGCAGCTCGTTTTGGGAGCCTGGGGATGCGGCGGCTTGAAGCACCCTGTGAAGGAAGTCGCGAAGTTATGGCGGAAAGTGATCGCAGGAGGTCCACGTCAAAAGCGACCAAATGCAGAGCAGTGGGATGGCCTCGACGAGGTCATCTTCGCCATTCCGGATCCAAGTCATGCGCGAGAGTTCCGCCATGTATTCGACGACATCCTCGCAGACGACTTCGTAACAACTTCTGGCTCGTCGACCGGCAAAGGCGTTGAGGCTGACGACAGCGAGATCCAACGATTGATCGCGACCGCGGGCTCTCTGGAGTTGCAGATCGAGACCGCGCAGACTTCGTTCCTCAAGGGAAGGCTCAAGGATGAGCTGCGTGAAGTCAACCACCAGATAGCGCTGGGACGAGCTGCAAAGGCTTCCAGGGAAGACGACGTGACGACGGAAGAAGACGAAGACGTCGAGGACGATTACGTTGTATCCGGATTTCCCGGCTCGGACGGTGAAGATAACAGCTTCTATCGTGTCGATGGCACTGAGTCAGACTCCGAGTTGGAAGGAGCAGGCTCCGAGGTTTATGAGTTCCGGTTCGGTGGCCCAACCGGAGACTCGCAGACGTCTCAAGATGAGCTTGACGAGCTCGATGAAGGGACCGGATGGAGTGGCTATTCTTCTTCTCCGAAGTTCAACCCGCAGTCAGGCTGGTTCCAAGGCAGCATCGATCAGCTGAGCGCTCACGTTCTTGGTGGCACCAAGATGGGAAGTGCAAGTCCGAGAAGTCCGATCCTGGCAGACCTCGACTCAGGAGCTGCGAAGACCGACGTTGCAGTGGACGGTTTCCTCGCGAGGTTCCAGAGAAGTGATGTTGACGATCAGAGCTGAAAGCCTGGCGTGTTTTGTTTGTGATTTGGAAGTGGCGTTTCGGTGAGGTGGGCAGCTCGGAACAGCGAGACTGCAACAATCTGGCATCAGCAGCATTGCGCTTACGAGCGACAGACAAGATATGGTATTGTGATTTTCGGTCCACTTCGTTAGCGGGACCTGGCATCTTCTGGCGTTGACGTGGCACGAAAAGGAATGGCCTTGGATGATGATCTAGTGATGTTTAGTGATGTTAAGTACGGACAATGGTGAAGATATGTATGATGGTTGCAGATCTCAGATCAATCGTCTTGTCAGGATGCTCCCTAGCTTCTCAGCTCATGGTCGGGCCACTACCTCAACGTTTCATGGGGCGGTAGATATGAGTGCCGTGCATGGCGTAGGGTAAATCTTAAGCGCAAGACAAGTACGCTCATTGGCTTTGATAGACCGATGAAACGCCAGCACGATGGAGGAGGTTTGTAGAAGGAATCATGGTTAAATAGAGTCAATGGTCAAAGACTAGGGTGAGGGAACGA
Source organism: Dothistroma septosporum (assembly GCA_002236755.2). Lineage (NCBI taxonomy): Eukaryota > Fungi > Ascomycota > Dothideomycetes > Mycosphaerellales > Mycosphaerellaceae > Dothistroma > Dothistroma septosporum. Next base: position 2,503,176 of record NBZP02000033.1, on the reverse strand, counting down.
GGGTGTAGGTGGTTGATAGATAAAGCTCCTTCTCGTCGTTTCTCGCTTGAGAAGTGTTGAGATCGGCAAGCTCGAGCTCAGCGGCCCGCCACGGCAGGGGGAGTGTTGCTGGAAGACATCTTCCACTTGACATGACCACCACATCGTCAAAGACGGCAGTGTGCCGCAATTCATTTGAGGATGTCCGTTCAAAGCTTCGGTGCAGTCCCAGGTCGTGCCGCGTGAGCATAGTCGGCGAAGTAGACAGATCTGACTTCTGCTGTATTGAATGAACGTAGAAAGTATCCCGTCACGTCGCCAGCACATACTCCTGGCGTCTGCCTGAAGTCCCACCATCAGCAAGGAACTGGCAGCCACGACCTACAGTTCACGACAAAACACATATCTGACCTAGAGGTGAAGGTTCCTCTCAAGGTCCGCCTTGGCTCAATGGCATGCCTATTAGCCACCATCATGTGATGCATGGTGAAGCCACCGCATTCACGGTCAAGCGGATTTCGTCTTCGCCATTGGTGTTCCCGGGACCACTGTTGGATCAAGGCTGTTGCTCTTTTCTTATCTCTTGTTCGGAGTTGTATTTAGCATACGGATGTCTTCTGGATTTCGTGTCAAAAAGTTGTTTCATTTGGTACATATCTGTGTTCAAAGGTGATTGATCTATACATCGATGAGTTTCGCGGGAATGCAGGGCGACAGGGTATATTGTGCAGTCCTTGGGAGATCTCTTTCCTTCTCTCCTGCAGCGTTCACCAATGCTTGTCAAGGCTTCCACGTCAAGGATATTGCGTGCGACAAGGCCTCAGCACACGGCTACCAGATCCACTGAGGATCTCTGCTGTAGCGACTTAAGCCTTGAGGGCAGCCTTTCTGCGTGCCTTGACAGTAACATCATACAGAGCATCCTTGAACGCGAACAAGAAGGCCGCAGTGATGACGGATTGGGTGACCTTTGGTCCAATGCCTATCACAGTACAGTCAGTGAGGTGTCGACATTTCAAGCATTACTCGACTTACCTCCATAGAGACCACCAATACCCTCCTCGTTGTAAATCTTCTTCAAAGTGGCAGTCATGCCCAACTTTGGCGCATTGCTTTGCGCGACATGTGCCCGCGACTTCACGGTGATGTATGGGTATGTGATGCTGGTAGCGGCCAGCTTGCCCAATGCACCCAGCACGAAGCTGTCCGTAGGTCCCACCTTTCTTCTCTTCTCGACGTACTGCTTCAGCTGCTCGAAGATGGTGTACTGCAAAATTGGGTTGATCACCAGGACCAACGCCGGGAGGACACCAGCGAAGAGGCGGAGGAAGCCGTCCTCGCGGATGATCTTGAGAAGGGTGGAGATTGTGCTTGGGCGGAGGGCCTTCTTTTGCTTCTCGGTCGTTGGAAGGTCTCCGTCGCTGGCCTCGTTCTCGCGGGCGGTCATGCGAGTGTTGATGACCCAGATGGGATTGGTGAGGAGGACGGTCGCAGATCCGGCGAGAGCGCCTGCGGCCATAGACTCCAGAGTCGAGAGCTGCTTCTTGCCCGTCGAGCGCTGGAAGAAGGAGCGCGAGAACTCGTACCAGTAGTAGTAGACGAAGTTCGTGACAGTGATGCCGAACAGGGCACTGTCGAGTCCCGCGTACAATCCGGCAATGCCTTCGCGGTCGACAATACGTCTGGCCGCTGAGAGCGTGCCGGTATTGGCCCTCTTCTTCTCGACCTGCGCTCGCGTGGAAAGCGTGATCAATGGGTATCTGCATCGTTCAGTCTCGGATGGCATCTAGTGCATACAGTCGACTAACGTCAATGCCATGGCGAACAGGCCTCCGCCCGCACCGGCCAAAGCGTGCGCGACATTGTCGCTCTGTTGCTCAGCAGTGGAGAGAGTGCCCACACTTTGCGACTGCTGCGGGTTGGTCGGTGGGTTCTCTGTGTACTCCTTGGCGTAGGGATCGGTGGATCGCGCTTTGGCAGACATGATGATGGCTGTTCTGTCGTGCTGTGACACGACTGGATGTTGTCCTGCGTTCGACAGTACCGACTACGGACCTGGGGAACAATGCGGAGAAGCACAGGGAGCTGGAGCGAGCGAATGGCAGGGAGACGACGTCAATACATATGAACCCAGAGCGCACAACCTCGCACGCGCAACGGAGCAGCAGCAGACATGTGGAAGTACATCATCACCTCGGTTCAGTTCGGCCATTGCAGAAGGGGCAGGCAATGCGTGGATAAAAGTCGTGGCAAGCGATGCCGCGACTTTTCTTCGCCTTGATCGGTAAGGTAGTTCAGGTTCTTCCGCCCGTCAGAGGTATTGCTCTCTATTTTGGCTTCGCATTTCTTCCACTTCCGAACTTCGGCCTCGCCCTGGCCTCCTAATTAAGCGTCAATACGCCCGCGACTGCTCATATATCGAGCTAAACTCCAGCCAACCTCACCCGGCCGTGCTCTTTTGCTGTATAATCTTTGACAGCAGTGCAAAGCAGCTTCTCCTCAGAGAGGCGACGCCCGCCCTCTGCTGTGCCTGCGGGCACTAGCTGACTGAATACCGTTCTGTATACGGTGCTGCATCCGGCGCTATTGAGGGGAGAATATGTATCAACAACGACAGCATGGCGGCGCCGGCGCTGATCAGCACTTTGATGGCGTGGCCGCAGGCCACTTCGCCTCGCCAGTCTACGGAATCGACCCAACCTTGCAGAACAGTCAGCATAGTCAGCACCTCTTACAGCCCACTTCGAATCCGACGCCTCCCCGACACTCGCCTCACAGGAGAGTCCTTTCCAATGAAAAATTGATGCAGCCTCCAAACACATCCTCTCCACGGAACAGTCCTGGTCCGGACTACAAGCCGAGAGACAGGACTTTACCCTCTCGTAATGTGACCGCAGAAACCATCACCGAAGCGTTTGTCGACTTCATTCTGTACTGCAACCCAAACTTCCCACTTGACGTCGATACATCAACACTTAAAACCAACTTTCAGAACCCGCCGAAGAGCGACAGTAAAGACTTCGAGACGTTTCGACTGTTCGAGCTGATCAAGAAACTCGAAGCTAAAGACATCAAAACCTGGGGTCAACTCGCATTGAATCTGGGTGTCGAAGCACCAGACATCGCGAAAGGCCAGTCTGCTCAAAAAGTTCAGCAGTATAGTGTCCGGCTGAAGCGTTGGATGCGAGCAACACATATCGATGCTTTCTTCGAGTATCTGATGGGCAAGCAACATCCTTACTTCAACGAAATACCCCACCCAAACGATCCGTATCCAGCCAATGGTAGAGATGGTGTCGTGGCAGAAGAGGACCTTGCCATTAGAGCACTCGATCCATCGTTCAGACCCAAACGAGGGAGGCGGCGCAACTCCGAGACAGAGCAAGACGACGCGACAGACAGTGACCAACCTAACAAACAACCACGACTCAACGATAACACATCCTCTTTCTCCGCTCTACCAACCTCCGCAGTACCAATGAGCGCTCCGTCAGATCACTTCAATGATCCTTGGGCAGTAGCTTCCGTAGTCACGCCACAAAGCTTTGCCCCATGGTCTGGTCGTCCGCCGGCGTCTGCAGTGTCGGCGACTTCGAATTTGAGATGGCAAGTCAGTCAAAACCAGAACCCAAGCACGCCACATCCCATGAGCGCAGTCCCTAGCTCGATGTCTGCGCATATTGATGCAGCATTCGATGGCGAGCCAAAGTCTGCGGTGACGCCTTCGTCGCGAAGGCGCCGGCGACATGGTCCAGCGGTGTCTAGTGCGTGGCCGTCGAACAATACGCCAGGCGCTAAGCCTCGAGGTCGTCCTCCGGCGAATCGCAATGTACAAGATGGACCATTCAGCACGTTTCCAGCCGATCCAGCGAACGACAAGTCAAAATGCCAAGCACAGGACCCAAAGTCGGCAGCGGAGCGCTCCACGCCACAGACCGCGCTGCCAAGCTATACGATGCCAGAAAGGAGGCCAGGAAGGCTCTCGCTCCAAGTTCCGCCGCATCAAGGTGGACCCGTAAGGCTCGCCACGCCTCCAGCACTGCAGATCAATGGCGAACAGCAAGATCTTGAATCCAGGAGTGATTCGGAAGATCCCTCTCGAGCGTCGATGATGATGGTCCCCACAGTTCAAGGCTCGCAAGTCGGTATCAGGATTGTACCAGACAATGCGCCGCCAAGCTTCTGTTTTGAGTCACTGAAGCGAGTGGTGGCGAGTGACCTGCTTCGAGCTACTATGCTCGGGCGGCGGCAGCGTCTGACTGGTGACGAGGCTAAAAGACTAGCAGATGCTGTACTTGACCGACTAGCAGTACCTCGAACAGCGTCCGGATCTCCGCTAGACGATCTTGCACGCCTCACAGCAGCCTCATGGCTTGGTGTCGGCGACCAGTTTGGCGTACCACTCGGGCCCTCCGCGGGTCACGGCAAGCGCATTCAAGTCACCCGCTTTCGTACCGATGCCGGTGGCTACGAAGAAATCACCTACGACGAAGACGAAGAAGACGTCCGTGAACTCTACGACCTCTCCTGGCATGTCAGCCAAGGCGGATGCATGGGCACATTCGAGATGAAAGGCCTTTCACTCGGTACTGGCACAATGTATGAACCAGAGGATACGCATGACATGGTCATACGAAAGGCCAATGAAGCCACCCGAAAGCTGAAATCGAGCGATCTCCGGAATGTCGACACGGAGGATTGGCTGGAGAAGAATATGTTTGATGTGGCGAGGTCTGTGGTGCAACAGGAATCGTCGTCGTCGAGGAACGAGGAGTATGTGGAGTGGAAGGCGAAATTTAGAGCCTTGGAGTTTAGTTCGAAAGTTGCGGCTGGTGAGGTGCAGAGGATGAGGCAGCGGTTGTTGGAAAAGGTCATTGACGCGCTTCTTTGAGCAGCGTATGTCCGGGACTCGCAATGACCAACCACTCTATTCCGGACATTCTCCAGAAGCCGTGTAGCTGGTCTCGTCTCTGCTCTTTCCACGATGGCTCTATACTCTCACGATTCCACCGCAAGGTCCGGCGATGAATTGTTGTATATACCCACAGCGCTGGTGTCGCAACTGATCGAAGGAGTCTGGAGGTCAGACAGAGAGCCTGTCCGTTGTCAGCCATGATCATCCTCACAGTATTTTTCCAGAAATGTGTCTTGCTTCGTACCCGCCTGGGACCGACGTGGAGATCTGCGGTATGGCAACGATAGTGCGCCACCTCTGTGAGCAACTCAGGCAGAAGATCCTCGAGGCAGCGTGGCGACATATTGGCGAGCCATGTATGTTTGTGTCGTGTAGAGTCTTGAAGCTATCTAGAGGGGTTGTGCAAGGTGCAAGCGGACCTTTCGCTTGAAAGGGTCACAGGTGCCTCATGTTCGTATGTCCAAGCGCAATCATTCGGCATGAGCCGAAGAACCTATCAAGCATCATCCCTCGTGCCACGATCGGACCACCCAAACGCCATCATCCGGATTGTTTCGCATCTTCAGTCTCTCATGGACAAAGATCAGATCCCCAGACACGTTCTCGTCCTTCCTGATCTCGTAACACCCCCCCGACATCGTCTCGTGCCGCTTCCCACCACAGATTTTTTCGATGCCTCGATACTTCCAAATCCAATCAACGGCATCTCGATGTGGCTCATTGACCTGACTAGAAGCAGGTCTGGGCGTTGGAAGTTTTGCTCCTGAGGCAACAACTCCTTGAAGAATAGCCTTGGTACAGAGCCATCTGCGATGGTGGAGAACAGTACGTGGAACAAATTGCCGTTCTGCGTGGAGTCGTCGTGTAGCATTAATGACAACGGGTCGTCATCGTCGCTCGATTTCCAGATGATAAGTCTCAAGGTACGTAGAAGCGGTGCATGCAGTAAGACATGCCGATAGCAGCCGAGCATGTAGACGTTCGCGACCGTTTGTGGAACACTAAGGTCCTCAAGGTAGTCGCAGAGAGCATTGCCAAAGTATTCGTGAGAGTATGAAGCTCCTGAGATTCGCTGCTCCGAGTTCAAGGTGGCGCAGCTTTTGTTGTCATGACAACAGGCTGGTGAAAGTCTCCTGCTCTACGCGGACGCCTTAGAGTCAGACCGCGCTCAGACTGTCTCTTGCAATCAGTGCAGGGCAGACGGAGGAACCAGCCCTCCTCACTTCCGGACGCGCTTGAAGGCAGAGTGCGTTGCGCTCGGCCAAGTGGCGCAGGCAGAGCACTATATTGACGAGTAGCTCGGTAGGAATCCTCTCGAGTCCGACGGCCATCTTGAAAGCTACGTGTTCCGTTCTAACAGTGAAATCGGTACAGGTTTTCCCCGACTTCCCAATAAAGAGCTGGGACACTGGCCTTTGACAAAAGGCAGAAACGACTTCACTCGCACTGTGAACTGCCGAGATCGCGCGGAAATCTCCGGTACACATCGAGGTCCAGTATCGCCCGGGTTGCCGCTGTTGATGTTGTGGTTTGGAAAAGCTGTGTCATGAAGAGGGCAGAGAGATCGGGACTGTGAACTACATTTGAAAGCTCGAGGAAAGGGTTCCGTGCTCGTTCACGAGGCAAACTTGAGTCGACCTGCGAAAGCTTCCCAGACACTGCCCATTCGCAAACCTTCAGTGCTTTTCGGGCTTCTCAAAATCCGTCCGAGTATGCAGATCTATGGTTAGTGCAAAGAAGCATTGTCGCATCTGACTGTGAGAGATGCGCTCCAGTCCCAGAAAGACCTTCCAGCAAGGTAAGCCTCTTCAACAGGGGAGAGCAGCGTGCCACCAAAGTCGTCGAGACCGGTTTCAGAACTTTCGATCACTGGGTTGCTTGCTCAACAAGAAGCACTGCAAAGAATAGCAGAGACATTGAGAGAAGGGGCCTGAGGTCAAAGGTCTTCTCTTTGCCTTAATCGCTCCTTTATACAGTGGCGAATGCTGCAGCTGAAAAGGGTTGTAAGATACAAGTTCCCGCTCTCTCCAGGTGCATGAACCTCGTTCTACAGTCAACGCAAGGAAATGGCTCTTTGACAGAGCATGCGATAACTGCACTTCGACATTCAGCTTTACAGCCCCGCCGTCTATGTTCGCTTCGATGAGAGTGGTGTAAATTACTCCTTTGGTGCCGGAGGACTTTGGACGGCGCCTGGGCCCTTGTAATCTGGGTTGCCGACCCATGTGATGGGCTCAATCTTGTTCTCCTAGACGGTGAAGGCATGTCAGTGGGCTCTTCTATGAAGCGATCGGGCTGAATTTGTCGCTTGCTGCAATACACCGACCATGTGGTTGGCCACGTGTGCCACAGCAAGATCGAGCTGGCTGTTCCAGAGCTTACCTTGAGGTATTCGTTGGTGGCCTCTTGCCATTCCTTATTCATTGTGCGCGGTGTACCCTTTGCGAAGTAGCGGGTGGCACCAAAGATGGCACCGGCCGCGACGACGCCAAGGATGGTGTACATGAAGATCTTGGTGCCCTCTCCCGGGGGAGGCAGAGCACGTGGACCATGGGGACCGAACGCGATCCAGTAAGCTGTCACATTACACCGTCAGCGCATTCTCTATTGAGCCGTCCCAACAATTTCTCATATCCTGTCTCCTTCGTGTCGTGTGCCTCGGCGTTGCTGCGGATGTACTCTCTCTCGGCCGCTTCGCACCACCAACACGTGCCCAATGCCATTCTCCTCCGCGTCTATCAGGGTCGATCACATACCGGCCTTCTTCTCCTGCAGGGTGAGCTCATTCCAGTCGACCTTCATACGGTCCCGCAGAGCCATCCACAGATCGGCTTGCTCCTGGGGCGGCATGGCCTCCCATCTCTTCTCAATGTTCGCGAGCGTTGGATTGGAGATGGCGTGCGCGCATCGAACCTGCTGCGGTGATTGTTGTTTCCGCGAGAGAGGTGTGAGGGCTGCGGCGGCGGAGCGTGTGGTCTGCACCGTGGCAGGGAGACGGGTCGCTGCTCGCAGCATCGTAGCGGTGATCAAGAGGAGCGGAGAGGTCAAGGACAGCGGTCAAGGACTGAGGAGGACCTCAATCGCAGCTGGCGGCCGTGTAGAAAGAAAACGGTGATGTGCACAAGGCGCTGGAGGTGGTCAATGGCAGCAGCAGAGGTGATGATGTTGCTCTGCGAGAAGTTGAACAGCTCGACCCGGCGTTCTTGCCGCGCCAATCAAACCCTTTGCAATATTCCGATCTCAGCCGATCGGCGGTCTTGCTTCTGCTGTGCATCCACACCTCCTGCGGGCTTCATACTGCGTACATGCACTCAATGCAATGCTTCACAACGGCCGTCGTTGCCACTCCATCACGGCTGCGCTTCCGTCTCGCTGTTTTCCGTTGTGCTGCGGCGTTTTCAATGCTCGCGGGATATATCGCTGACGCCGGCATGCTCCCATGCTCGTAGAGAACCTTGTTCGGGCAAGCGAACCAGACACGCGATCATGATTGCATCGAATCTGGCCACCCTGGAGACACCACCACCACCAGCACAGTAAACAGCGACGGCTCTATGCCGAGACCAGCCACAGAGATCCCGCAGCAGTGGGCAAGGACACGCTCACTACAGGGCTATACGAGAGCTCATACGTGATGTCGGGGTCCGATGTGACATCGGAGTCGGTTGTGTAAGAATGCGCATGTAGGCCAGGTCAAGTGTCGTGCTTTTGACGCTTCAGAGCACTTCTCGTGAGATCACTCGCTATACACAGATCAACTGACACAACGAGCACTTTGTCTACATTAAATCAACCATGGGCGACATCAGTGCGGCCAAGCCAGCCTGGCAGGATATCGCAGCTGGAAAGAGAAGCCAGCGAGATGCTCACATTCCAGTCGACTGGCGAATCGATGCGTCCAAATACGAAGGTCTGAAAAGCGTACTTCACGTGCCACGAGACTGTGGTCTGCTCAGCGAGAAAGAGCTCAGAATCACGGAAAAGCACGATGCTGTGGCCATTGTTGAGAAGATCAGAGATGGAATCTTCACTGTGGAGGATGTTATCACGGCGTTCTGTAAGAGAGCTGCCATCGTTCAGCAAGTGGTCTGTCTGGACAGATCAGCATCCATGGCATTCAACAACTGACTTTGTGACTCAAGACCAACTGCCTCACGGAGATCATGTTCGCAGAAGCCATTGCTACGGCCAAGTCTATGGATGAGAAACGCCAGCGTAATCCTACGGGACCTCTGCCACCACTCTATGGCCTCCCAATATCGCTGAAGGACGGCTTCAAAGTGCCCGGTTTTGATGCGAGTATTGGCTTCATCAGCCTTGTGGATCAACCAGCCACCACTTACAGCGCTCTTCCGGCATTACTCAAGGACCTTGGCGCTGTGTTTTACTGCAAGACTAACGTCCCGCAGACGCTCATGTCGGCGGACTCGCACAACAATGTGTTTGGCCGAACGCTCAACCCGTACAACACTGCGATGACTGCAGGAGGCTCTTCAGGCGGCGAAGCAGCATTGATAGCCATGCGCGGATCAGTGCTCGGACTGTGCACAGATATTGCTGGCAGTGTACGCATACCCGCTGTATGCAACGGACTCTACGGCTTCAAGGCATGCGCTTCAATCATCCCGTATGCAGGACAGCAGAGTCCCGCAAGCCCAGGTATCCCAGGAATTCTGCCTTCGATCGGACCTTTGGCAACATCTTCGCGCGCGTGCGCCTTTCTGCTTGAGAATGTGATGAAGGCCGAACCTTGGAAGTACGACGGTACTGTGCTTCATCTGAAATGGCAGGATTTCCAGCCGAGATCAGTGCAGCCTCTGCGTATCGGCCTCATCGAAGACAACACCATGCACACTCCTTCGCCTCCCATCCGAAGGGCCCTGCGTGAAAGCGCAGAAAAGATGCGCCGCGCAGGCCATGTGATCGTTCCGATCTCCTTCGAGAATCTCAACGTGACCCAGACCGTCGACGAAAACTGGGAGATGTACGGATTAGACGGCTCTCAAATGGCGAACAAGCTTCTGTCTTCGTCAGGTGAGCCTGTCGTGCCTTCAGTCGTGAAGGCAGCACTTCTGGACAGGCCTGCGAAGACTCTGGAGGAAATCATGAGTCTAAATTTCAAACGCCTTGTCGCTCGAACTAAGTTCAGTAAGATCTGGGCGCAGCATAAAGTCGACATCCTCATGCTCCCACCGAGCGCACATACGGCTGTGCCAATCGATGACTGGTACTGTGTCAGCTATACATCTCTGTTCAATTATCTCGACTGGCCGGCAACTGTTCTGCCTGTGGGAACTGTGAGTAGTGAGGATGTAGTAGATGATGGAGCGAAGTATGGAGCGAGGGACGAGCATGTCTATAAAGCGTATACTGGGCCTGAAGACTACGCTGGGCTACCAACTAGTATCCAGTTGCTAGGGCAGCCGCAGGAAGATGAGAAGTTGGCGTGGTATGCGCAGGTTGTTGATAGGATCTTGCATAATGAGGCTTAGAGGACGTAATATGGAATCGATATGCTGCTGCGTCGGCAAGGGACCAGGTACCTTGCTTCGACATGAAGGCATCCCCGATGCTTTCAAGCTACTGGTAATCACTGCGCTATGGCGTTGCTATCGTACCTTAGCGAGCAAGATATGGCTGCGATGTTGTCTATACTTCGTGAAAGAAGTTGCCTCAGTTTCGGCCCCACAAACGTCACTGCCACCCCGCTGCGCAGCCCGCAGTCAAGCTACAAAGCATCGACTACGACATGTGATACAAATCAGTCCCTTGACTGCGGTCGATGGGTACCATCCCTTCACAGTACCGCCACAATCTCACAACCAAATATCAGCACCCGATTAACATCATGCCTTCGACACTACCAACAGCGTCCTCAGCAGACGCTGACCCTCCGAGCCCCTCATCGCCGACTGCTAGCTACTACGACATGAGCGACGACGAGGAGACAGAATATCGAGCGGTGGGCCATGGTCATACGAGGAAGGGCGTCAAGTTGCTCTATGCGAAGAGCAAGGTCTATGTACACCCGTCGCCGAGCGCGAAGGATAATGTGAGTGAGTTCAATGGGCAGAGAGGACATGCGCGCTGCCAGCGCAGCAGCAGTTGCTGAGGCACTGTTATGTCGTGTTGGATTATGGCTGATGCAGCCACATAGGTGACAGGATATATTGCGTTGATACAGCAGAAGCCTGGCGAGGCAGAGCCGCCGACGAGTCCTGGGAGTAGCAAGGGCAAGTCAAGAGCACGAGTTCGATCAGATTTGCTGTTGGCGTGGGTGCCGGAGAGTGGATTAGGTGACAATGCAGCGAAGTACAATGAAGGTAAGTGAGAGAACAATGGGCACCGTCATCCCCAGATCAGCGCCCTGCGTCTCAAGCATAGCAGCACCCGCTGGGGCATCGATCTAACGCTTGGATAGTCGAGACTGCCTCCATCGACGACGACGCACCCAAGCAATCGTTCCTCGTACCCCGACCGCCAGTTGTCACAACGCATAGCTCAAGCCTAGGCTCGTACGCCTTCGCGATACCCGTCAGCGACATCTTCAGCATTTTGGTCAGACCCCCGAGTACCGGGTGGTGGTTCGGCAGCGTGGTTGTCAATTCGCGCGCTGGAGATAGCTTCCCTGCACTCTTCTTTCATGACTCTGAGTGTCAATCTACAATAGCGCAGCGCAAGAAGTTACAGCGAGAGAACTTTAGCATCGAAGGGAAAGAGGGCGGCATGTTCTGGGGTGGGGATCAACTGCTTGAGCGGTTAAAGAGATACGTTGGAATCGAGAGGTCAGCACAAGAGCCTAGCATATATTTGGTCGATCCGAACGATGCAGACAAGCTGTCATTTGGCAGCGGTGGCAAGCCAACACCGGATAAGGTGCGAAACGTACTGGAGGGCAAGCATAAAGACGAGCCGTCGAAACAGACCAATGCGGGCGACCCGGTCATAAATGCTTTGAAACAGGTACGTGACTACCTAGCAATGGCGCAGACTATGGTTCAGCGCGGAAGATATCCACTGCACGCCGCGCTACACTAGCTAACCTCCTTTGTGTGCAGGCTAGATTCAACTTCATGGAAAAGATGGCCCAGGTCACGACATTCACCCGGAGAACGGCACAGGCGGTGGTTGAGAACAAGAATCTGCCGCCGCAGGTGAGAAGGTTGATGCAGAACCCACAGGTGCAGACAGTGTCGGATGAGTTCGATTCTGCTAGGCTGTATCTTGCGAGGTGGGCAATGGGCATCGCTGAGCAGTCAGAAAAGGAGAGGAACCAACGCATCTGGACTGCGAAAGACATACTAGAGGTCGAAGACAGTGAGCTTGGACAATTCGAGCTGTTGGATGCCGAAGGGCTCAATCTCGCGGACAAAAGGAAGCCAGTAACGCTGTCTGAGTGGAACAGCTTTTTCAACTCACGCACGGGAAGATTGGAGAAGACTCCTGATGAGGTTAAGGGACGCGTATTTCACGGCGGCCTCGACCCAGGTGATGGTGTACGAAAAGAGGCGTGGCTTTTCCTACTTGGTGTCTACGAGTGGGACAGCACTAAGGAGGAACGACATGCCAAGATGAACAGCCTTCGAGATGAGTACATCCGGCTCAAGGGTGCTTGGTGGGAGCGAATGGTGGATGAGGGCGGCACACTGGAAGAGCGAGAATGGTGGAAAGAGCAAAAGATGCGAATCGGTGAGTTCCCTGTGCTGCTACGGCATCCTACTGCTGCTGATAACCTTACTGACCGAGCCATTCACGGCGCAATAGAAAAGGATGTCCATCGCACCGATCGACATCTTCCGCTGTTTGCTGGTGAAGATATCCCACATCCAGATCCAGACTCACCTTTCGCAGAATCCGGCACAAACGTCCACCTCGAGCAGATGAAGGATATGCTGCTGACATATAACGAATACAACCGCGATCTCGGCTATGTTCAGGGCATGTCTGACCTGCTCGCACCGATCTATGCCATTGAGCAGGACGATGCTGTGGCCTTCTGGGGCTTCACCAAGTTCATGGAGCGTATGGAACGGAACTTCTTGCGGGATCAATCCGGCATGCGGCTACAGCTTCTCACACTCGATCAGCTCGTACAACTTCTGGACCCCAAGCTGTATGAACACCTCGCCAAAGTCGACAGCACCAACTTCTTCTTTTTCTTCCGCATGCTTCTGGTCTGGTTCAAGCGCGAGTTCGAGTTCGAGGACATTCTCCGTATGTGGGAGGGTCTCTGGACGGATTACTATAGCAGCAATTTCCACCTTTTCCTTGCTGCTGCCATCCTTGAAAAGCACCGAAACGTCATTATGGAGCATCTGAAGGGCTTCGATGAGGTGCTGAAGTATGTGAACGAGCTTTCCGGCACTATCGACCTCAATTCTACATTAATACGAGCAGAGGCGCTGTTTCGGAAGTACCAACGAATGGTCGAAGCCATCGATCGCAAGAGCAACTTTCCAATTCCCACAGTACGACAACGATTACCTCAGCCGCCTCAAGCAACTACAAGCCCTGGATCCCGGCCAGGCAGCGATGGAAGGTCTCGTCAATCGAGGAGCACGAGCATTGACAGCGGACATTCAAGGCAGGGCTCTTCGTCCGGAACTCAGGCTTCAGGTCGAGACAGGACTGTAGGAGACGCCGTCGCGGCAGGAATAAGCGCTGAGCAAGTGAGGCTCATCACACCTGAACTCAGGCTATTGCTGAGTCGAGATATTTCGAAGCTTGATAAGCAAGAGGTGAAAGATCACGGCGGAGGGATTGGAAGTTAGAGCGCCTCAAGCTATGCTCTACCCCCCGTCTCTTACGGCGGCTGACGAGCTGGTAAATCGCTCATCCTACTGTGAATAGGAGCATTAGATGAGTAGTGACCCCACGTTCGGGCACCGGCATGCGTATGAAAGATTCAATTCAGCATTTGACACGACATGATATGATGGGGATGGCAAGGTGCATGGCGTTGGGGAAGCGTTCGATGGCGAGACAGATCACACATCATTCTTACCAAGCCTCAAGATCCACGACTCAATCGAGAGGACAGGTTAAATTGCTCATGACGACGCATTTTCCATTACATCAGTCTAGCATCGGAAACCCATGATCGATCCCAGCAAGCATACTCTCTAACTCATCCCTCAACTCGTTAACTACTTCTGCCCAGAGCTGCCGACCTGTGTCCACTACGTGTACCAAGTCGGCTCCGGAATTTCCCCCAAGAGCTGATAACGTCCCACCTCTCTCTTCTTATACGCAACGGGATCGTGCAACGAGTGCGTCCTTATGTCTCTCCAGTAGCGGTCGAAACCGTGCTTCTTGCCCGTTGCGCGAGCTCCCAGCATCTCGAAGACACCGCTGGTCACGGCGAGACCGGTATCGGTCGTTACGACCTTTGCATGAGCGACGAAGGCGGCGACCTCACCGCGGCGGAGGGCCGAAATGCCGGCTCTGCCGGAGGCCTTACTGTGGCCATTGGTGTCGCCATTGCCGTTGGCGTGGCCGTTCGTGGGGGCTTCGGCTGGAAGGGATTGGAACGAGGCGGCCGTGGAGATGGTGTAGGGTGGGTTGGTCTTGTTCAACGGACCGGTCTCGTCGATGCCATTGGCAAGGTAGTTGGGGTTGACCTTTTTGGTCGCGAGGGACGGGTCAACGACAGAACCGTATTGACCAGCTTCGCGATAGAGGTTTGCAATTTCTGCACCGGCGCGGTCGGCGAGAGCGTCGGCAGCTGCGAGGTGCGCACGGTATTCGCCGTAACGTTCGAGAATGTACCATTCATCAGTGGCCTTGTCCTTATTGTCGCCACCATAAGGCCAGGCGCGAGTGGAGTTGACGGTGTATTGAGACGCGGCGCCGAGCGCGCCTTGGGCGATTCCCAAGTAGAAGTTTGAGAAGACAAGTTGGATGGTTGGGAGAAGCATCGAGGCGAATGGGATGCCGAGGACTTCTTGGACAGGGCGCTTGGATTGAGCGTCCCAGCCGAGGGCATCGCTCCAGGGGACGCGGACGTTGTCGATCTTGACACCGCCAGATTCCGTAAGGCGAAGACCGACATTATCCCAATTGTGGAGGAAGCTGATACCGGGTTGAATGGTCTTGACAAAGGTGAAGATGTGGTCTTCTGTGCCGTCGAGGACACCTTCAAGAACTGTGAGGTCGGAGACGACACCACCAGTGTTGAAGTTCTTGAATCCGTTGAAGATGACCTCGTCGCCCTCGCTGGAGATCTTGAGATCAGAGTCTCTTGGGTTGACGGCACCGCCGACGAAGTAGTTGTTCTGGATGATGACCTGCTGTACGCTGTCTTGTTGCTCATCCGTCCCTACAACGTTGGCAGTGGTGGACCACAGTAAATGATACCCCAACAACATGCCGAGAGACCCGTCTCCCTTTGCGACCTCTCGAATGACTTTGTAGCCAGTCTCCCAGCTCTGCTCGCCGCCACCATATTTCTGAGGCCCAAGGACCTTGAGAAGGCCAGAGGACTTGAGCAACGACACTTCGGCGCGTGGGGATTTGTTCTCAATGTCACGCTGCGCCGCATCTTTAGCCAGAATGTCGGAGACTTCCTTGGCTCGCTGGATCCATCCTTGCTGTGTGCTGGGTAAGCCTTGATGTTCAAATCGCTCGTGGTGCTTGTTGTACACGCTCGGATCGGTGTATTCCCTTGCTTTGGTCGACATGCTGAGCTGCTTTAGGAGATTGTGGGTCGAACACGTTGAAGAAGCAAGGAAAGACTTCACCGGATGCTGGAGGACAGCTGTGAGCTTTATGAGTCTATCCAGAGCCCTGCGACACGTCCATTCCGAGCATGTCGTGTCTTGATCGCCAATGAAGTTCAGCGGTGGACGATGGCGTGCTCAAACAGCTCCATTGTAAGGCCAGGCACGACGGAACTTTAAAAATCACGACTGTCAACTAATGCGTATGGAGGAATTGCCGAGCATGGTCGAAGCGACGTGCCGGAGAGGATACTGCCCGTCCGGGAGGTCGTGCAAGGCTGCGAGAATGTGCCTACGAGGTGGCCGTCCAGGTCGTGAAGTGCTTCGGCGAGGGGAAGGTGCAAGGGCCGAGCGAAGTGGGGTCTAGCGGCAAATCTGCGCTCGCTCGCTCGGACTGTATCACGTCGATGCCTTCTACGCCAAGACAACGGTCAGCATGGTGCTGATGCCATATGCTAGCTATTGTCACCTGCGACCCGAACTTTTCGTAATGAGCTTCTCGTCCACGACGCGTGCAGTGTGGTCCATGGCAATAGACTGAATCGTGGAAACAGCAGACATCAATGAAGTTCTCTCTGGAGAGTATCTTCCAGCTGTTATAGGGCTCGTGGCCCTGCGAAGAGATGATTCGAGCATTTGCTTGGCCTCGACAGCATAGTTGCGACCCTGCAATGGCTCACGTCAGGTAGGTTCCTTCCGTCAATAGCTTCATCCCCCATATCTTCGCCCATTACCTCCACCTTGTTCGTATGGATTACCACCGCTCTGCCCTGCTTGATAACCGCTCGGAGATGGCTGGTCGTACCGATGCGGTGCTGCAGCCTGGCCAGCGGCTGGTGTATTGACGGGACTGGCAGACCTAGCTCCTCCCCACAATCGTGCTTTAAGTCTTTCCTGCGCAGACCCTCCGGTCAGTCCAGCGCTGCTAGCAGGCGGGCTTGGCTCAGGCACCCGACCTACGGGTCGACTGGACGGTGGTTGCGAATTCATGCTCTGATAGCTGCCTGCTCTTTGTGACGGCAGTGGCCGAGCCTGCGGCGGTGCCAGGGAAGAGTTGCCAGCGGGCGCTGCCGCATTCATAGGTCTTCTAGCATTTCGCAGGCTTTGTGGTTGCACAGGAGTATTGTTCTGCGCTGGTGTATCCCACAGATCACTCAGACTAGCTCGGTTCCCGCCCTGATTCTGAACGTTGCCGTACTGACTCCTCCCACCAGCGCTCGTGAAGTATCCCGACTGCTGTGCGTATGGCTGCGGTGTAATTGCCTTCTTCTCATGCGGGTCAGGTGGCAGCCACTGTGGATAAGGTCGACCTTTCTCGGTGTAGTATGCGCGGAGAACACGACAGATATGTGTATCATCCTCGGTGTCGCCATCGTCTTCGCTGGACAAGAGTGTGCGCCGTAATGTGTTGTACTTGGACGTCGTGTGCGTCAGCAGGTTGGAGAGGTAGGACGACATCGCATCGTTGTGTGGTGTCACGTAAGATGTTGAACGTGCAAAATGGCCGTCTTTGTGGCTTACTAGCGTCAAGCCTGAAACTCTCCATGTGTGGCGCAAGCTCTCCACATACATGTGTCTTTTGCACCTGCGCGTCTGTTCCGCCGACATCAATCTTATGGACGTGCAACGTTCGTTGACACGCGCAGGATATCGTACTCTTACCTTGTGGCCAATGACCTGCGCGGGGTTGCAGGCATTAGATCGGTTTTGCAGAATGTCACAATTGACTGACTTACTGCGCCACTTCATCCGCTCTGCTATGAGGCTGCTAGTGTCCGAAGCGACACCACAGACTCGTTATATCGACGAACACCGCAGAAGCTCAAGCGATGGATGACGTTCCTCGAAACGACAGGCTGTGGTAGTAGATCATTGAGTTTGCTCCTAGCAAGCAACATCGACCTCGAGACAGAACATCAGCGCAACGGTGTGAATCCGTCGACTTCACAGGCCCTTCCAAGTGTCTGTGGTTTGCAATTGCGACTCAGCAGTTGATCCCCTCGGTCTCAAGTGGCCTCGTCATCTCTTGCATCATCCTACGATTCGAAGTCAATCTCAACATGTAGTTTCATTCTCCATCATATCGGTTCCCGGATGATGCAAAGCATACGCATTCATCATCTACAGCCTAGCATGTTCGAGAATTTTTTTAGGCCGCCAGGACTCAGATCGATGCCGTAGTTCTATCGGCGAGCCCCATAGTCACACTCGCTCTGCTCTAGGGCTGATGTTTGGCACGGATGTTGCATCATTCAGTCCTCGCATCGGTCAGTGATGCTGTCATCATCACCATCACCTGCCCTGTTGCTAGACTTGCGGATGTCTGCAACTTTCGGTCCTACAGTCCCTTACCACATCCGATTGTTAAGCACCGGTGTCGTTGGCTTTCGCAAGGTCTAAAAAGAAGCATAACCAGCATCGATGTTCAGGGAACACACTACCGGATCCTATGAAACTGCGCTTGGCAAGGTTATACCGTGCTTGTACGGTGTTTTCGTCGCTCTTTTGCCTGCTCTGAGTACTGTCAAGGATGAAAAACGCCAACGATCGGACATGGGAAGAGATTGTGCCACCCCTTTGCAATCCTGGAGGTGCTTAGGAGCACCGTGAGAGCTCGCGGGTAAGGCCCGTCATGGGTCAAAGACTGGGGAGTGTCGTAGGTCACGGCCGATGTCATGCTGCGGTCGATCTCGTATACCAACGGCATAGACGGGATCTTATCCAGCAAAGGTTTCCAAAGGTTTTGCATCGTGTCCACTCGGTCCTCGTGGTGATGCCGGCATTATAGATCGTCGGCTCTTCACAAGGCTTGAGAATGCTTGGCTAGCAGGCAACAACGCACCGCCTTTGAGAGCTCTTTGGAGTGTTTGCGCCGTCGGCAGCGATGTCGCCACAGTTCCTTGCCGTTGGACTCTGACTCCATCCGCTATAGAGCCAGCAGTCAGCGTCCTGTCCTCGGATTCTCGAGCCGGACTAGATGTGTGAGAGCATTCCGAAAGCGGCAGCAATTCCCGATGTTGGTCCGCCCTGCACTCCTGCGAGCATTGCAAGGACGCGTCAGGCGTTCTTTGCGCTTGTGCTGCCCACGAGACGCCTTATGTTGCCGGAGAGCTTGTCGAGCTCGCGCAGCACACGCACTCGCAAGCGACTGAATAAGCTGCGGGTTGCGCGGGCATTGTCGAGTTGTGATATACCAACATTCTTGTTTACTCCGCGTACCCGAGCAGTAAGCCGGGTGTGCCTGACTTGCCAGGATACAGCGCGGAAGAGAGCCAGTCTCATTTGAGATCCACAGCAGCCATGGCTGTTGTACGGTTCCAGGCGTGTGGCAGCAAACTCAATTCACCAATAACCGCGGGAAGCTTTCTCCATGC
Source organism: Dothistroma septosporum (assembly GCA_002236755.2). NCBI lineage: Eukaryota > Fungi > Ascomycota > Dothideomycetes > Mycosphaerellales > Mycosphaerellaceae > Dothistroma > Dothistroma septosporum. Next base: position 2,484,190 of record NBZP02000033.1, on the reverse strand, counting down.
CTGGAGGCAGCTCCACCGCGCGCCTCGAGCAACTCCCGAGAGATCAGCTTCCGCAATACATCCAGCTCGCTAGATCCTCAGGGAGCACGACGACACATTCGCTGACTGCGTGCAAGACCCCGCTCACATGCCGGGTGAGACGTGGCCGCCGTCGGATTGAGACCAGGTCGTCTGCTGGTCACGCCAACGACGACTGGTGAAGATGGACGAGGCAACCGGGGTCGAGCAGCCGTTCGTAACGAACGTTGCTGTGATCGCGCTGTGACATGGACGGACGCATACCCAGGACTAGGCGAAGGGCAGCGACCGTGCACTCCTCTCCGTTTGGTCAGCAGCACAGGCAGTAGTGCTCTCGTTGTCGAGCTCCACACAGCTGGGTCAAGCAGGCGAGTATTTAAGACGAGCTACGGTCGAGTACACGTACTTTCCGCATCGAAAAACAGCCCACTCTTGCGATTGTAGCAGCAGTTCTCATTGTTGTTATTGCAGCTCGAGGTCATACCACATCGCACCTTCCCAAATCCCATCGGGTAAGTTCTTCCCCGCAATGACCCGCCTTCGAGCCTTCTCAATTTAGCCCGCCGGCTCGATGGAACCAAAGGAGCTAACACGCATCGATGATGGCACAGCTCTCGCCCGCCGCAGCTCCCGCGTTGCAGCATAGCTACGAAAGCTACTGCTAGCCGCTCATACAAAATCACTTCCAACCACTTCCTGTCTCCTTTCACATTCAGGAATTGATTCTCCACTCATTCAAAATGGTATTTGCACGATCAGCCCTTCGCGCCGTCCGCCCAGCGGGCTCTCTGCTCAACCAGAGAGCAGGCACCGCATTTGCTGCCCGCAGCGGTATGGGAGGTGTCAGGACGCTGACCGCAACCTCTTCACAACAGGGCAAAGTTCTCATGATCCTGTACGACGTAAGTATACAGCATCTCCGGCTTGATCGACTCGGAAAAAGCCGCTGACAGCCGCTACCAGGGCTTTGAGCACGCCAAACAAGAGCCAAAGCTGTTGGGTACCACCGAGAACGAGCTTGGTCTCAGGAAGTGGATTGAGGATCAGGGCCACACCCTCGTGACCACTTCGGACAAGGAGGGCGCGAACAGCAAGTTCGACCAGGAGCTTGTTGACGCCGAGGTCATCATCACCACCCCGTACGACACTCCAATTCCAACGGCCGTTTTCTTTTCCGCGTCGTTTGGAGCTGACAATCCTCCAGATTCCACCCAGGTTACCTTACCGCTGAGCGTCTCGCCAAAGCGAAGAACCTCAAGATTGCCGTCACCGCTGGTATTGGTTCCGACCACGTCGACCTGAACGCTGCCAACAAGACCAACGGCGGTATCACCGTCGCCGAAGTCACGGGCTCCAACGTCGTTTCCGTCGCTGAGCACGTCGTCATGACCATGCTTGTCCTCGTCCGCAACTTCGTTCCGGCACACGAGCAGATCGCCCGAGGTGATTGGAACGTTGCTGAGGTCGCCAAGAATGAGTACGATCTCGAGGACAAGGTCGTCGGTACCGTCGCTGTTGGCCGTATCGGTGAGCGTGTGCTTCGCCGCCTGAAACCATTCGACTGCAAGGAGCTCCTCTACTTCGACTACCAGGCACTTTCCCCGGAGAAGGAGAAGGAGATTGGTTGCCGAAGAGTCGACAGTCTCGAGGAGATGTTGGCACAGTGTGATGTTGTTACCATCAACTGCCCACTCCACGAGAAGACCCGTGGCCTCTTCAACAAAGACTTGATCTCCAAGATGAAGAAGGGTGAGTCGAGCAGGACTTTCTTCAAGGACGTAATGGTCGCTAACAACTTCCAGGCTCGTGGCTCGTCAACACCGCCCGTGGTGCCATCGTTGTCAAGGAGGATGTTGCTGATGCTCTCAAGAGCGGTCAGCTCCGTGGTTACGGTGGTGATGTCTGGTTCCCACAGCCAGCACCAAAGGACCACCCACTCCGCTACGCCAACTATGGTCCATTCAACTCCGGCGGCAACGCCACCGTCCCACACATGTCCGGTACCTCGCTCGACGCACAATCCCGCTACGCCAACGGTGTCAAGAGCATCCTGCAGTCATACTGGAGCGGCAAGCACGACTACCGCCCAGAAGATCTCATTGTTTACAAGGGTGACTATGCCACCAAGGCATACGGTGAGCGTGAGAAGATCAAGCAGTCCTCTTAGATGGTGGAGACTGCGTACGATGAAAGCTAGCGACTTTGACGCGATATGTGTAACATTTTTCAGCAGCGAGAGTAAAAGATACCTTTTGTACAGTTTACCAAGCATGTCGTGCCACCATACAGAGCCCTCGTGCCTGGTTGTGCCTCAGCCACTGACTCGTTGAGTTCTCCGAGCATGTGACGGCGTATCACTGCAGCGTATACGCCCAAGGTATTGATCGTTTCAGCCTCAGGTGCCGGCCTCTTGAGGCGCACAATTTTGTAACACGTCGTCCAGATCTCTGCCACGTGCAGACAAGGATCGCCATTTCCGTCTGATGTCCAACAGAGTATGCCGCCAATGTCGATTTGTGCCTTTCAAACCATGTCTGGCCGCACTTACGGGTACGATGAGTCATGCCATGCTAAGGCTCGTGTTGCATGAACGAGGCCATTGCGAGGGCTGGCAGGATGCTATGCATGGCCTTCTGAGGCCTCGGGACGGCAGCAACTGTAGATGAAGCCCCGATTGACTGCAGCTAGTATCACCTTACCTATTGCCTGCGAAGGTATAGCTCGGTGCGGAATGGCTAGGGTCGCACGTTTGTACCTAAGTCTATGCGGTTCCGCGTTACATCTTCTTCGCAGCTGTTGAGTGAAGGCAATGACTGTGAGCTTAGTGGTCGGACGAAGACCTATTTCTTCGAAGGCTTTCGATGGCTACCTGTGTCGTAGCCAAGCAGCTCGTTACAAGGAGTGCCACCGAATGTGCTGTTGTGCCTCTCTTGCCCTAGAGTGGCCATTGTCCAATCGCATAGTATTCGTTCAAGAGGATTCGGTGACTCGGCAATCGTGTATACGACATCCCCATCCACGCCGGGCGTCCCCTCGCTCCTGTTGCGGACTCGGGAAGGACATGAACTGCTTAGGTACAGGCTGACTCAAACGACGACAGCAGACACTAGCCCACGCGGCGGCGACGACTCCCTCGTGGCATGAAGAGCGGTCTCATGCATGGTCGATCGATGGCTTGGGAGTAGGGCTGCAGATGGGTGCTCAATGGGTACCACCCGATGCACGCAAGTGCGGCAGGCTCCGGGATCCTCCACGGCGACTCGAATAGCAGTCGTAGCGTGTTCGACAACGAGCGATGGGTGGGGCTTGAACGGCAGCGTCAGCGAGAGCCGTGTCGTGTGCAAAAGCGCAAAAGGCGGGATGACGGCTTCGAGAACAGATGCCTCGTGAATGCGCAGCAAGGAAGCCCACGTGGCCGGATGTGGGAACTGCTAGGCTGTATCCGCTGTTAGCGTGCTCGCACCGGCGGATGAAAATAGCAGCATCCTTCGTTGTCAGACTTCCACTTTACATCTGCCATGCTGTAGTGCTTCGGTCTGCCGATTCGCCCGCTAGCTCGAGGCAACACCGTCCGGCTGAGAAATGGTGCTCGTCGGCCGGACTAGAGAAGCAAGGTGGCAGAGATAGCGGATGATGCTGCAGGTACGGAATTAGGTGAGTGCCGATTGCACTGTACGACAGTGAATGACTGTCTGCGCCGAGCACTGCAAGCCCGAGAGAAAGCATGTGCAGCGTCTCGTCTTGAAGGGGCTGATTGTTGGCCTATATAGAGGCCGCACCGGACCAACCCCTAATCTTTTTGCTCTTCCATCATCAGCAACAACATCAAACAATAGTTCCATTTCGTTTCCTATTTCCTTGGTCTTCAATCAGTCTTTCGGGCCTTCGCACTACAATCAACGACCAGCAACAACAACCTTCAGCAACTACCTCAAGCAGTGCGCCCGATTCTCATTGTCTCTTACTGTCAACCTTCAATCTCGGGATCCAACATTTCTTATCTCCTCTACTCTTTCCCTTGTCTCACCAGGAATTTCGGAATGGGTCGTGGAGGCTACAACTGAGCATCTCTTTTCGTATTTCCAAAGGACATCGAACACCAATATCCATTGCAAAGGGTATTCCAAGAGCGAAGAAGCAAGAACAGCTCATCAAACGACAAATTTCTGTTCAACATCACTACCATGATTGTACAAGACGACGGCAGAGGGTGGGCGACGGCATCAAGCAATCACACAAAGCAGTCACTAATAATCAAGCAGTGGCTACAACGCGCCTCATACATGAAATCACAAACGACACGCCACATTGCTGGACAATGCTCGAGCATACCACTTCTTCGGCCAACGAGCTAGTCTCAAGCGCCACTCTCGCACTGGTGATCTTTCTCCTCTTCCTCATAATCGACGCTCCATCACTTCACACGAGCAGCACTTTCGACAAAAAGCATTCTTAGTGTGCAGCCTGGATTTTCTCCGAGTTTGACGAGAAGGCATTGATGAGCGTTCGAGCGGTACTAGTGAGCGTTACAGCGAGACGGCATTGGGACGGAGTTTTATCACAGCGGCATTTACAGGGGTTTACTTGGGAATATTGGGGAAATTCTTTTTTACATTACAGACGGACAGCAGTGTTCCCTGGATACGGGTAGAAGGAAGTCATAGCAGCATTCTGTTCCCATAGCAGGTCGATTGGGAGGCTTTGTGCTCGAAACAATGCATTACGACGACGACTTCGATGAATCAATCACTTTCCAACACAAAACTTCTCAAACACCACTCCTAGCACCTCTTCCACATCACCACATTCACCCTTTCCCGTGATCTTCGCAAGACACTCAGCGGCACCTCTCAAATGCTCCGCGGCGACCACAATATCAGCTTCTGCCACCTCGTCGACTGCCGAGACACCACCATCATCCCGCGCACCTTCGACCTCGGCGACAAACGCATTCAAATGACCAACACAACTTTCTAGAAGGACTCTGTGCCGTTCACTGGCCCCCAACGATTCCTGCCAAATCGACACATCGGGATCCGATGCATCAGCAGGGGTTAGAGCTGCAGTCAGCCTTCCGAACTGCCCGATTAGGCCTTGAAGGAATGCTTGAATCCCTCCTGGGTCTGACGGACCCGAGGCAGGGGTCTGCTGTGCGGTCATGCAGGAGATCATATGGACGGAGGCTCTATCGACACCCGGAAGTTCGCGCTGCACTGCCTCTATCGCATTCTCGTTGTTGGTGCTAGAGAGGTCGGATTTGTTGATGACCACCATGATGTTGTCCTTGGTTCCGATCAGTTCTCTTGCAACCGCACAGACTTCTGAGTCTAATTTGAGGGTTGCGTGACCTTCGCTGTTGGTCTCGAAGCTGAGGACGACAACTACCAAGTCACTTTCTGCAGCCCTAATTTTCGCACGGCGCATGCCTTCCACTTCGATCTCGTTAATGACTTCCGGGGTTTGACGGCTTTCGTGGGCAGATGTCGTTGCCTGGCGAAGACCTGCAGTATCGCCAAAGCGACAGAAATAGCCACCGAGATCTACACCTATCTCTACAATGTCCCGCGTGGTACCGGCCTGCTGGCTGACGATTGCTGCTTCTCTTCCAATGATGCGATTCAGCAAGGACGACTTGCCAGCGTTTGGTGCGCCCAAGAGTGCGATACTGATACCATGACGAAGCAGCTCGCCGCGGACAGCGTTCTGACTGTGCACTTCCAACGCAACTCTAAGTAGGTGTGCCTGGGCTGCGACAGAGGCGCAAAGCTCAGCCGGACTTTCGTCAAAGTGCTGGTCCTCGCTGAAGTCAATCAAGGCTTCTAGCTCGCCACGAGCGTACAGAAGCTGTTGTCGCCACTGTTCGTATTGCTTCGCAAGAGCTCCAGTAGTGCCGCGGATCGATAAGCGTCGTTGTTGCTCAGTATCTGCTGAGAGCGTATCGCCTAATGCTTCCACTTGGGTCAAGTCGAGACGACTGTTCATGAATGCTCGCCTCGTGAACTCTCCAGGCTCGGCGTAGCGGATGGTTCTCGTCGCACGGTCTGAACAATTAGCAACAGCCCCAAGTACAGCTTTGACGATAGCAGGCCCGCCATGGACATGGAGCTCCAGTATGTCTTCGCCAGTAACGGTCTTTGGTGCGGAAAAGTACAGCACCAGAGCGCTTGAATCCAGCATGCTCTCCTTATTGGCATTCTTTCCGGGTTCGTACAGGCTACGAACAGCGACCGTTCTTGACTTCGGTATTCGCTTACCAGGACATAATGATCTGTATACGTCTAGGCACGCTGATCCAGATACACGTATCACTGCGATGGCTGCACGGCCTGGTGCTGATGACAAGGCATAAATCGTAGGCTCCTCGAAGACCAGTCCGGAGCCATCACTAATACCGCGGTACCCATGGCCGCGTTTCGATGGCGGTGATCTGCCACATGTCCCGCGAACGTTGGTTTTAAATGGCCATCGATGTCTTTCATCCCAACAGGTCGTTGTGCTGAACGACCCGCCGTTGTTCCGTCCGTAATGCTGTAGATCTCGAGTACCGCATCTCGGGGTCAGCAACCGGTCACAAGCAGCTGCGCCTCGACATGCAGCCACAGCAGATCGCATAGATCGTCTTGGTCGCGATGAAAGTGGCAGAAGAAGGAGCTCCGGCAGAGACTGCCGAGGCTCGAATGGGACGCTAGCGTGTTGACGGGGATATGTGCCACGTGGAATTCCATCTACGAAACACTGCCACCACCGGCTTCTGACATCTGCGAGGCCGCCCGTAGTCAGCACTATGGCGGATAGGGCGTCCACGAGGGCTAAGCATCACGGCCGCTACGGTTTGTACCGAGCTACTATGTCTTCGTGGCAGTGCGCAGCCCCTCGAAGCCTGCAAGAATGTCGGGATTTCCGCCTTGATGGTTCATGATTTCGCACACGACGAACGATCGTATCCACGCCGAGCGAGCGAGAAGTTTATTTCACGACTACTGGCCGAGCAAGAGAATGCGAACGAGAAACATCAGGTGGACGTTTCCCTAGGCGAGGATACTATGACAGCTACAGGACGGGCATTTCACTTCTTTCGTCATCGCTTTGTGCTTGATTGGAAATTGGCTTGATCCTTACACAAGTCCGGGCTGAACGATGGGAAAGCCTCTCACGACAGTCACTCGACGCTCAATGACGATACTTCTACGACGAGACAGCGTGGCCGAATGCGACCCTAAAGCGCGACACTGCTTCTGGGTCGTTGGCAGATTTGAGATACTCCCACGGGCTGCTTCGACACATGAGCATTCTGCACAGAGTCTGCATAATGCTGGCAGGCGCGCATGTGCAGTTAGAAGCATACGAGGATTGTTCCAGTACCGTCCATTACATGCTAATCCCGGGTCTTCACGGTAGTGTAGGTCTACGCGTCTAGACAACAATAACGTTGGACTGCCGCTGATTCTGACAGGCTTCCTCTCGACTTTCTGCTCCAGCCCTACACTACTGAGGTCAACTTCTCGCCACTCACATCCTCAATCTTCTTGATGCTATCCTTGTAGCCTTGAGAGTTCTCCAGAATCTCAACGTACGCAAACAGCTTAGGGTACTTCGACTTTTCAATCTTATCACGAGACTTTGCCGCCATCAAGGGAAAGCTCATTACAATATCGGCCGCTGTCAGCTTCTCACCGCACAGATATCTGCCGCCATTCGGCGAAGACGCAATCTGTGACTCAAGGAAGCCGAAATGTGTCGCGTAGTTCTCTGTCAAAAACATCGAATCGACGCGACCTGCGATCATCCGAGTCAATGGCTTGACGAAGAAGGGTGCGCCCTCGGCATTGCGGATTTCTGCCACTGATCTCAGATACTCTCCTTTCAAGTTGTGCAAAGTAGACACTTACGGTCGACGACAAGTCCCACGATCAGAATCGTCATCAGCGACCCTTCGGCATAGTGCATGTAGTAGCGGTAGCGGAGCCACTCCTCTGTCTCCCCACCGACTTGGTTCTCCTTGCCAGCCTTGTACCGCGTTGGAACGAGATGCTGGGCGAAGTAGTCGGTGAGGTACTCGGTCAGAGCTCCGGTCTCAGCAAGGACGATGGGTTGTGTAGTAGCTGCAGTTTCCACGGTGATGACTGGCGACTTTCCGAGAGGATGCACTTCCTTCAGCTCCGGTGGTGCAAGCATTGGGTTGCGCTTGTAAATCTTGACATCATAGTCGATACCTTTGCATTCCTCTAGGAGCCAGACGACACGTTGTGACCTGGATTTGTCCAGCCTGTGGTATAGTTCGTCAGTTATTTTGCCTGCACTGTTATCGTTGACGCCAGGAGATGAGTATTGCGATTTGCAGACATGAATTGTGAAATAATACTGACCAGTGTAGCGTGATCTTGGGCTTTGTTTCCGCCATGATGAAGTTCTACAGCAGTTCTCCCGAAAACCATGGGAACATTGCCTAATATATTGTGCAACAATGGTCTGACCACTTCTCATCACATGCTGCTGCACCTCGGCTGTCTCGCTTTCGTTTGTGACCAATCGGTAGCACGACGGCTCGAGTTATGCCAAGCTTCGGAGTCGACTCGCATCCGTAACCAGTGACTTCAGAACATCCCGACAGCAACGACGCGATAGCACATATCACAATACAGCGATCATGTTGCCCACACTTGTTAGGAGGGCAGGCGGCAATGGTATGCGAGCACGCGGCTCTGTGCGACGGCGGTGATTTGCTGACAGTGACTTGTAGCCGTCAACCTCGATCCAGCGTTGGTCAAATATGCCAGTGAGTTACCCGAGGACACAATATGATGAGACAAGGAGGGTCATCAAAATAGGGAGGACGCGAATGTTAAGGAGCAGGAGCACAAGAGGGCAGCAGATGAGGGCGAAAGCCAATGGCGGACACAGGGAGAGGGGATTGGGACGGGTATGAATATACTAACACCAGACCAGACATGTACGTGAAGCGACACGAATACTTCCGCTGGACACCTCGCACTGCATGGCTCACCATCACATACGTGATCGCCGTGCCGTCGGTTTTCCTTTACTACGGTTGGACGACAGATGTACGTCAACCACTCCAGATCCTGTCTTGAACAGCTCTTTGAAAGGCACAGGTGTGAACAGGCGCTAACGTCGGATAAAGGGCAAGTGGGACATGAGAGGAAAGCTGAAGGGCGATACCATTGCTGAATTCTAGAGGCAAGGCACAGGGAGCTTGAAGATGGCATGATATCGGCGTTTTAGGCGAGGAGGGCTCAGCGACTGCCGCAACGATGGTACAGTATGCAGACTGTACATATGAGCCGATACTGCGGATCGGACATGCATTCGACCACTACAACAGACTGCTTCACTGGAGAACAGCGGTCATGCTTATGACTGGCACGTGACTTTGTGGCCTGAGGCAACAAGGAACGTCAAGGTAGTAAGCAGGTCGAGTGGTCAGAGGCTTTCTCTAGCACTTCGTCCCTCTCATGGCGACGAAATGATTCTATACGCAATGATCCCAGCTTCTAAATCGTGGTTCGCTCACTTTCACCGCGCTATCCTCGGCGGCTTCGAGAGTATATCATCCAATGAACACAAAACTTCGATGTACGGATGAGCAACATCGTGCATGTTGAAGCTGCAAATCACTCATGGTTAATCCTCCGGAAAGTTGAGGTCTAGCAGATCGGCTGCGGTATCGAGACGGGCAACAAAGTGAGGCTTCCAAACAGTAGACTGTTATCATAATATCATTGAATATCATATGGATGACCAGTACGAGAAGGACGTCCAACCCTTCTATACCACACTACGTATGTTTTCATCGTCACTGCTCGATTCTTTGCGATGCACGTCTCCATGCTTCGTGTTCACAATGGCATTCTGATCAGCAGCCTCCGCCAGGTCACGGTCACTGTGCGCCGACATAGAGCGACCTCTCATCTCAGGACCCAAAAACGTCAAAAGAATGACATATGCATACACGCAGCCCATGAAGATGCAAATGACCTTGCCGTACTCGTAACGTGCGACAGATTTGCCACCCTCGATCTTCGGTGGCAGGGGGAAACGCTCACCGATTGTGGCCTCAATGGTTGAGCTTGCGGACGACACCAAGTTACCCAACTGGTATGAAGTACCAACGACGAATGCTCGCAAGCTGCCGGGACTGAGTTCCATAAGATGGATGGGAATCACTCCCCAGGCTCCCTGAACACAGAACTGTTCAAAAAATGCTGCAGCCATGATCCTCTCATTGGGCACGAAGGTGTACGGATACAGCAATGCTCCGCCAACAATCGAAATAAAGATGATGCTGAAGCGACGACCAAAGGCTTGTGACAAGTAACCAATGGTAGTGCCTCCAGTGATCGCGCCCAAATTGGCCACGACTTGCGTGACAGTCACTGCGTTGGCCGAGAAGTTGTACTGGTTCTCGAGCAACACAGGGTAAATATCTTGACTTCCGTGAGACAAGAAATTGAATCCGGCCATCAGTAGGACCATGTAGATGAGTAGCATCCAATGGCGCTTGAGGGCGACCTTGCCTTCTTTCATGAACGTCTTGCCGACATTGTCTCCGCTCTCGCGAACGCGCACCCGCTCGTTGTAGGCGTCGGTCTCGCCCAAGCAAAGACGGAAGGCGATGATCAAGACGGGCACGGATCCACCGAACCAGTAGAGTGGTCGCCAGCCATGGGGCGTGGTGTCGACGAGCGCACGCGCAAAAACCGTCGCCAGGAGGTAGCCGAATGCATAGCCTTGCTGGAGCATGCCAGAGATGATACCTCTGGCCTTCTCTGGACAGTCTTCCAGAGCCATGGCTGCGACGTTTCCGTAGAGACCACCCATGGCGATTCCAAAAAGTGCTCGAACGGCCAGAAATTGGCTGTAGGTGTTGCAGAAACCAGTGCCAAGTTCAAGAGCGATGAAGAGCAAGTTGTTGACAACGAAAGGCCATTTTCGTCCATATCGATCAGCTGCAAGACCGAAGGTGACGGCGCCAACAGATCGGAACATGAGCACCAGTGTGATACCCCAGGTGATGTCCTTCTTCGACCTGTCGAACTGCTCTGCCAGGTTCGTTACTGTCAATGAAACAGTGAAGAAGTCGAAGGCATCCCATGTCCAAGCAATGAACGAACATAAGAAGAACATCCATTGCTTGAAGTTGAGCATTCGAAGCAGTGTAATGGGATTCTCAAGCTGGTCCATCGGTGGCTTCAGCGTGGACAACCGTGTTGCGAGATATCTTCCCACTCCCATCGTCTCGGTGGGCTCTCCGCTGCCCGGGAGGTATGCATCTTGACGCTCGTCGTATTCATCGGCGTAATCGCGTTTCTCGTCCATGGTGGCTACGACATACATGTCAGTCCATCTGCGCCCAAGTCCGAGCTTGTCGTTAACAAGTAATAATATTTGGAGAGGTGGACTCCGATGCTGGGCAACAGCAAAACAGAAAGCTTGGTGCTCACCTCAAGAACCGGCGATGGTAGCCAAGACGTTGTTTGCAGAGCCTAAGACTGGAGCTCGGAAGAGCCGTTTCTTCTGTGATGTCGGATTCGTCGAGAACAGAGAGAGCTGTCGCAAGTGCTGGCGGTAGCAGCTCTTTTGTACATGCGTACCACTAGCGAAGTAGCCACAGCGGTAGGTCATCCTTACCACAGTGTCCACTGATAAAGGCTCAAGGCAGATGATTCCTTCGAACGCACCAACAACAAGCCACCCCGCTCGGCCAAAGAATGCAACTGTAGCACTGTGGGGTCATCCGGGGTATCGAAAGGATCGAGGTGGCCAATAGCTGTAGGTCAACAACGCCACAATGCCGTCTCGTACCGTCTCGGCAGCTGGTAATGCTTCGCAGGTGTGCCATCGTGGTCTTGGAAGTATGCAGCACGACATTCTTTCGCATGCTTGGGAACCGCAAGCTTCTGATAGAGATTGCGAAGCTTCCCTTGTCATGCCATCTGAACGGTGTACCAACCGCTTGATCTTTCGATCATAACAATGGGGTTCGACAAGTATGTCAGGTGCATCATCAACGGCGACGTACTTGATTGGAACCTATCGTGTAAAGTGCAGCAGAGGCTTTGCGCATGGCGCACGTGGGACTCATGACATGACCGAGGAGTCTCGTGCGGGTCTGACTGTGCCATGGGGTTCGACAGCGTCGGAGATGCGTATGAAGATCCTTGTGCAGGACACGAAGCAAGATTTGCCTGGTGTTGTGTGCCGGGTGAATTGTGTGTAAGATGGCAATAGGGATCCCACAAGCAGAAGCGTATGAACGTGACTGCGATTTCACAGATTAAATTGGTAGAGCTGGCTTGTGGCGGGTTCTGGTGATATTGACGGGTTCTTGTCAAACGCCGAAAAGGACAATGACAAGGCGCGAGCACGAATTCGTCAGCAGCTCAAAGTTTGAAGTTCAGCCACGAGAACAGCACAGAAGCTGTCGCCATCAGGAGCCTACCTAAGGTATTTACTCGGACATCGTATTCCATCGCGAGGACGCCTGCAGCGAAATGACATATTTGTGCACATGTGGCCACAACCGCTTACGGCGAGAACGTATAAGAAAGCAGACCGAAATCTGCTGTTGCTTGAGGAACATATTCGAGCATCGTCGCTTGGTCGCTCATGACCATAAGTGCAGCGACTCAACCATCGTTTGCAGATATTGTGGCCTTTAGACAACCGCAGTTTCTGCGAAGCGTTATCCTACTTAGAAATTACTCCAAAATATGGCAACCAGCCCTCCTGGCTGCTTCTCCTCGCACATGATGTCAAGTTTCGAGGCTGCAGATGGACTGTCGGAGACATCTGATCGCTAGCAATGATTTCGACTTATGTATAGGAAAGCGAGGTATCACTGCCGTGCCTAAGTTCAGTCCGGAAAATCTTTTCTTGAGCGGATCGATCTGGCTTTTGGTGAATTTGGCAAGTACAATTGAACTCCTCCAGTGAAGGCGCGGGCGGAAAGAGCCTTAGGAAAGGAGGCAACGAAGATGCTGAGATGAGAACGATGGGTGTGGTCAACTTGGAAAATTGATGGCGAGGATCAGCGCGACAAAGTCTCAGAACTGGAACTTGAGGGAGGACCTGAGGGAGGATCAAGAATGATAAGAGATCTGGCTATTGCTTGTGACCACTGGCTCGACATTCATGACAAGGTACGACATACGACTCTAAGGATTCGAAAGAACTTACTGACGAATCGCTGGGCAGATTCTCACGCAATCCTCGAGAGAAGCTCTTTATTCGACAAACACATTTCCACAGCATGCTATCAGAATCGCGACGGAACGTAGTCTCGTAGAGAGCTAGAGTCACCACAGAACTCGCACGATATTTAACAATAGGATCGAGCTACAGAAGGCAACAAAGATCGCACCACCCGACAGCACATCAATCATCGACTGAACGGACCAGCCATACCGACCTTCATCACCTGCGTTTCCATCGGTCGTAATGGCAAATGCTGCAATATAGCGACCATTACTTTTCGGCTTCTCACCAACGACACAGCGGATCATATTGCTTTCTACGAAATCGGTCGTACCAAAACTCCGTGAGCAGCTTCAAAAAGACACGGAGGGTCTTGGTCAGTATAGGCAAGACCTTTCTGGATCGCACAGAATCACCAAACCACGACCAGGAGATACCAGCCGGGAAACGACGCCGACTTGAAGCAGGCTTTGTTGCTCTACATGGCACCCAGCGTACACGACGGTCTACAACAGAGCCAGCATACCGACTTGGCACAAGATTGAAACGCACATTCAGTGCTCCCATCGAGCAACGCAGTCGCCCACACTGTCTCCAATCCATCAAATTACTGGCCGAAACAGCTGAAGTGACTCTCCATCAACAACGATGGCAGAACGAATATCAGCTTCTGCATCATGTCTTGATGTTATTCGTCTCAACACCCAGCCAAACCAGCACCCAGGGACTCCCAGCCTTCCAACCGCAGCGCCGTCGGTGCGATACCACAATGCACCATTTAGCAGGCATAGAGGGCATGTCGGTACTACAAGACCGTTCGCCAGTCCCCACCTCGCGAGCAATCCAATCACCAGCTCAGATTCGTCTTGAAGCAGCAGAACATCAAATGCTGCCAGCATCGCCAGAGCAAGACAAGCAAAGAACAAGTATATAGCAGAGAAGATTTTGTGCGCACAAGAAGTTCTTCCGTCCGCGTATATGTTTTACCTGTCCGTGCATGTCCTCGCAGCTTGCTGTATGTATCGACTTGACCCCCAGGCAGCCTATGCCTGTGAGGATGATGTGGTTCCAAGCCCGTCCGACGACTCACTGCGTACTGAATGTACTATGGGCATGAGTTTGAGGCCGCACATCGCTCGTGGAGCTGATTCCCTTGGCGGAACCCCAAGAACACGCATCAGGCAGAGCGCGTGTACCACTCGTGGAAGCTATGGGCTGCGGCACATCGAGAATACGTTTACTTGTCAATGCCATCAGGACCAGGTGGCCGGATTGAATCCAACACGTCCGTCGCGCGCTGTATATGTCAGTTCCTTTCTCTGGTGCGGCGCAAGTCTCAAAATTGAGTGGGCAGGGCTGAGAGCCAAGGCTCAGGGACTCCGCGCGAACGAGTCTCCACAGCCCGCTCCGTCACCAGCAGCAGGCTCACCTCGACACCATTGTCTCCAGGCCATTGTCTCCTTCCTCGCGAAGCTCCGAGCACTTGACTTTGTGCTTGGACGGCACGATCGCTACTTCGAGTACGTATACAGGCAGTACCAGATACGAACGCATGTCAGATGCACCGTCACCTGCCCATCTTGGTGAAGTGCAGGAAAGCTGCATCAGTCCTGAGGTCTCGATGGAGGGCATGGGTCTTGGACTAACACCTTTGCGCGCGTCAAGCTGTCAGCTGAACGGGACGAATCTGAAGGGAGCACGAAAAGGGGCGCAGGCAAGTCTGGAAGGACTCACAGACGATGCCTATGACTCCATGCAAGGCAAGGGTACCCGCGCCAAGGCGAAGGAGATCATGCCGGTATTCATAGATTTGGTGATGGTGAAGCACAGACCTGCGTTGCCAGGCATGGTATGGTCCGTGGAGGTAGGTGAACGCGTCCAGCAAGTCAACTGGGTCGATTGTGGCGTTACCACGGCAGATAACTGCTGCAGATTGATGCAAAATCAACCACTAGAGGTTGAAGAGGGAGTAAGTGTTGTCAAGCGGTATTGTCGGAGGCTTCGGCGTGATTCCCCACGCCAAGGATGTTCCGTCTGCTACGGGGAGACCTTTGGGTACTGTGCACCGAGAAGGCGTGCAGTGTGAGCTCGGAAAGTACTCACAACTTGCTTAGGTGTGACGGCAATAATGAGGTGAACTCAACAAACCTGGATGATGCCCTTCTACGGTTCGATCCGCTTGAGTACACATGGGACTTGGTGATCTGCGTCGTCCGCGGTAGTGGCCACGGCAAAGTTGAGACCAGCACGTACAACAAGGAGGGACGGCCTCGTGCCTTGCTCGAGGCATACTGGCGCCGCTTCGGCCAGACGGCTGGGTTGCCCGAGCAGTATGACTCTGATCACGAAGAGTTCCAGCGCGGAGCATGGGTCCCGTACTTCAAAGAGATGGAATCTCAAGCCGAAAGTCCCTCTTCAGTGGGAGGGGCGCTGCAGCATCCGCAATGCGCGGCCTCTTGGCGGAAGTCGATAACGCAGCGAAGGCGAGCTCCAGTGGCAAGTTATGGGTGCTGATCATGTCCAATGGGTTTGATGGCGCCACTACCGACGATAAATGCTGGAAAGACATGCAGGATGCTTTCCAATACCTACACTGCCATTTGGCGCTTGCATTGGAAAACAATGTCGTGCCCTCTGGGCTTTTCTACTGGCCGTCAGAGGATGAGCGTGCCTGTGTTGGGGCTTCTACGACACCAAGCTCCTCGCGGCAGTTTGGAACAACAACTCGCCGGGCGGAGCAACGGAGACGGACGTTGAAGTATCCTGGCGTTTGCACCATGAGCAATTCGTCCACATTGGCCTGCTGATAAATTGCAAGAAGCTTGACCACAGTACCGCGGGTAGACGCAAATTTTGGCCAATTGATCTTTCGCCCAATTGTGAGAGTGGCTTAGCGGCTAGACTGGCCAACTCTCAGCGAAATGGATATCCACTCGAAAGTCTTGAAGAGCTGGACTGCGAGAATTGTAGTTTCAGCACTGAAAGCCCGCGCTGGTATCGGGGGAGCATTCGGACCCTCGGTATGCTGTGTGGCGAGTGTGCCGATAATGATGCCAAGAGAGCTGCAGCAGCTGAGACATTGAGGCTCGAGGTACTGCTGAGACCAGGTCCAGAGTCGGTTGATGTTGAAGATATCCTCGACGACCAGGAAGCGCAGCCAGGCGTGCCGGTGAACTGCGTGCGTCGCAACAAACCAGGATCAAAGTCAGCCCCGGTGAGGCTATCAAGTCGGACCAACTGCCTGCTTTGTGAAGAATGCAGGAAGCTGGAGCAGAATGATCTGAAGCGCTCCTTCGAGCCACCGAGCTTTGCGCCTCCCGGACCAGAGGACGCCACGACATGCCACGAAATGACCCGAGCATCACGACGACAATCAACAACGCCGTCACCTGAGAGGACTTGGCATGGAGGCCTGAGGAATTCCGACGAAGGTTCTCGCTTAAGCGGCCGCTTCCGCTGCTCTTTCTCGAAGGTTCCTGTTGTGACGCGACTCTTCGACCCTTGCAAACTCTAACGCACCTGCCACACCAGAGTGTGAGGGACACTGGACTATTTCTTCATGCCACCGCAGTACACCTTTCTTTTCCCTTTTACATCTTCACACACCACAACACGAACTTGTCTTCTCTCTCCACATCACCTTTGGGAGCCCTTGACTACAGCCACTCTTCCGACACTTTCATAAGCCTTCACCCGACGGAGACACACTCACCATGGCACCAGCAATCGGTATCGACTTGGGTACCACGTACTCCTGCGTGGGTATCTTCAGAGATGATCGCATCGAGATCATCGCCAACGATCAGGGCAACCGCACAACACCCTCATTCGTCGCCTTCACAGACACCGAGCGTCTAATCGGTGATGCTGCCAAGAACCAGGTCGCCATGAACCCAGCAAACACAGTCTTCGACGCAAAGCGATTGATCGGCCGCAAGTTCCAAGACGCAGAGGTGCAAGCAGATATGAAGCACTTTCCCTTCAAGGTCATCGAGAAGGCCGGCAAGCCAGTCATCTCGGTCGAGTTCAAGGGCGAGGAGAAGCAGTTCACACCAGAGGAGATCTCCGCCATGATTCTCACAAAGATGCGTGAGACCGCAGAGTCGTACCTTGGTGGCACCGTCAACAACGCCGTCGTCACGGTTCCAGCATATTTCAACGACTCGCAGCGACAAGCAACCAAGGACGCCGGCCTCATTGCTGGCCTCAACGTCCTCCGTATCATCAACGAGCCGACTGCAGCAGCCATTGCCTACGGTCTCGACAAGAAGACTGAGGGCGAGCGCAATGTGCTCATCTTCGATCTTGGTGGTGGTACCTTCGATGTATCGCTGCTCACAATTGAGGAGGGTATTTTCGAGGTCAAGTCCACTGCCGGTGACACTCACTTGGGTGGTGAGGACTTCGACAACCGCCTTGTCAACCACTTCGTAAACGAATTCAAGAGAAAACACCGCAAGGGTTAGTACTCCGTCTTCTACTCACTCCCCAACACACCCATCAGTATTTTCCCAGCACAGCACCACTCACGACCACAGTGTCCCGACCCCAGCGTCGAGGGCGCACAAATGCGAGGCGTGTCTTCAGCAGAAACTTCAGACCATGAAGTATTTCTGGTGGAGCGCCAGCATTCCCGGAAAGTCGGCGGTCGCGTCAGCGCGGCGTCGGGTGGGTCTCCAATTTCGCGGCTTCCTCCCGACGCGGTGTGCTGCCTGGCGCACCTTCCCGACAGCTTCATACAACTTTGGCTGTTTGGGACGGGCTCATCTTCCTTCTTCCACCTTCACACATTCCACCCACCAGGCAGGTTGCACACACTCCCATCCTGACGGGAGAGCGTCCACTTCACCGGATTTGCGACTTACCGGACCTTACGCACGCGAGCAAACTGGAGATGAAGTCCTCTCCTACCACCATCACTCAGGGAATCGGTCTCGTCATCTGGTCTCTCCTCATCTGCGGCTGCTACGTCAATCCCAAATTTCGATATGTTCTCGATACTCATGCTCGTGTCGACGAGCTTCTTACAAACTTTGGCTTCGTCTTCTGCTCAGGTCTGCTGGCCGTCGTTACCGCTTCCCGCCCTCCAACGATCTCCTGGCTCAATTCAATCTCACCTGACATACCCTTCCGCGTCTGGGGAGTCTACGCTCTCGTCTTCACCTGTTCCGGCAAGCCTCCAGCTCTTTACATCGGCGCATCCTTCAATGCCACCAGAGGTGCTCGTGCTCGACTTGCCGAACATTACCAAGGCAAAAATTGTCCCAGACTGGTCGCCAAGTACAAGCGTCAAGGATACACACTTGAGCATTCCTGTCTTCTCGCCTGGTGACCCATTCCCAAGCCAGCAGATCAGCCTTACGTCCGAGTCATTCTCCTCGCCATCGAAGCCGCCCTCGCTTGTGTGCTCTGGGCCATGGAGTCTCGAACAAAGGACTACAATGGTTTTGGGACCGTCTGCCCGTGGGAGATCAACACATCCCCCTAGAAAGGCTTGTGCACACACTCTTCCCTCGTCGACGGGATATTCTGCCACGATGGTGACTTCGATTTCACGCCAGAGCAGCTCGAAGAGATGGCGGCTGCCACCAAAGCCAAGAACCAGGAATACCAGGCAGCCCTACGAGCCAATCCCACTGAAGCATTCAAGGCCCGTACCAAGGTCAACAATATCAAGCAGGCTCCAGGTACCAAGGCTCGTCAGCAGGCCGCTTACGCCAACAATACCCACTCCTGCTCGGCATGCAACAAGTCGTTCAGGGACAACGCATCTCTCCAACTTCACTACGAGTCGCAAGGCCATCAGCGCAAATCCGCCGGATTCTCTACCTTTTGCGACGTGTGCGACCAGGAATGCCATTATCCTTCCAATTACTTCAGACACCTCAAATCGAAAAGCCATATTCAGAAATCTAACTCTTAGTCATAATACTAATGTCACCATCTCGCCAGATTTGACTTCTAACGCCCGCGCCCTTCGTCGTCTGCGGACAGCATGCGAACGCGCGAAGCGCACCCTCTCCAGCAGCGCACAGACTTCTATCGAGATCGACTCGCTCTACGAGGGCATCGACTTCTACACTTCCATCACGCGTGCTCGCTTCGAAGAGCTTTGCCAGGACCTTTTCCGTTCCACCATGGAGCCCGTGGAGCGCACTCTCCGCGATGCCAAGATCGACAAGTCTTCCGTCCACGAGATCGTCCTTGTCGGCGGTTCCACTCGTATCCCCAAGATCCAGAAGATGGTCTCCGACTTCTTCAACGGCAAGGAGCCAAACAGATCTATCAACCCAGACGAGGCCGTTGCCTACGGTGCTGCCGTCCAGGCTGCCATCCTTAGCGGTGATACCAGCTCCAAGTCCACCAACGAAATCCTCCTCCTTGACGTCGCGCCGTTGTCTCTCGGTATCGAGACTGCCGGCGGTGTCATGACCCCTCTGATCAAGCGGAACACCACCATTCCTACCAAGAAGTCCGAGGTATTCTCCACTTTCTCTGACAACCAGCCTGGTGTGCTCATCCAGGTGTTCGAGGGCGAGCGTGCTCGCACCAAGGACAACAACCTACTCGGCAAGTTCGAGCTCACCGGCATCCCACCAGCCCCTCGTGGTGTTCCCCAAATCGAGGTCACCTTCGACGTTGATGCCAATGGTATCATGAACGTCTCTGCCCTCGAGAAGGGCACCGGCAAGACCAACAAGATTGTCATCACCAACGACAAGGGTCGTCTGTCCAAGGAGGAGATCGAGCGCATGCTTGCTGAAGCTGAGAAGTACAAGGACGAGGACGAGGCAGAGGCTTCCCGTATCCAGGCCAAGAACGGCCTCGAGTCGTACGCCTACTCACTCAAGAACACTCTCAGCGATAGCAAGGTCGACGAGAAGCTTGACGCGGCCGACAAGGAGAAGCTGAAGGCCGAGATCGACAAGACCGTCACTTGGCTCGACGACAACCAGACCGCCACCAAGGACGAGTACGAGTCGCAGCAGAAGGAGCTTGAAGGTGTTGCCAACCCAATCATGATGAAGTTCTACGGTGCCGGCGGCGAGGGTGGTATGCCAGGCGGTATGCCCGGCGGTGCCGGCGGCTTCCCAGGCGGTGCCGGCGGCTTCCCAGGCGCTGGTGGACCAGCCGGTGGTGCCGGTGGCGATGACGGCCCAACTGTCGAGGAGGTCGACTAAACGAATCGCAATGATACCCAGTTTCTTGCATGGCAGCACGGCGTTAAGAAAAGGGCACTAGACGGGTCATGATTAGATGACGGATGGAAAGCATCCTTGTGTATTGTAGATAGCCTCAGATGGGCTTCATCAATGAATGAATTCGTGGCAGATCAATGTTCTCATGCCTCTTCTCGTTGAAGTTGATGTCGTTGCCAATTGCGGATCATCTGTCACTTTGTGTCTGACTTGGTCACATGATGCGCCGCCACAAACGCCACACCCCAACTCAACTTCCACTTTCGATCCTGTTGACACCTTCTCCATCATTTCTCTCCACCACGACATGTCGTAGTGCATCGCATATCGAGCGAAGCGGCTCATCCGAAAAGCATGTTATCCAAACGCTTGATGGGCAAGAATTTCGCTGGAGCACTGCCTGTATTGCGACGACCAGCATATCCTTCGCCAACTTCCCTGGCCTCGAAACGATATCTTGTCGGTGACACTGGAGACAACAAATCTGGACATATCACGACAACACCGCAGGAAGGCATCATCTTCTTCAATAGTATCTTGCCGCCCAATTTGCAGTGGCTTTATCGATTGACGAGCACGCTTGGACGCACATCTCCGAAGCTGGCAAATGTGGGCAGTAAAAGCATATCCGGCGTCGTGGACCCCGGAACAGTCTTTTCGAGGGCCACCAAAGAAGCTCAGCTCAGTAATGCAGAAGTTGTTGAAGTGCTCCCGCGGTTCAGCGAAGGAGGAGCATTCTTGAAATTTAACCACGATGGGTCCGCCGACTCAAAGACCATAGCGGAGGCCGTCAGGCAACATCTTAGGCAGAACAAGGCAAGACCATGGTGGAACCCGTTCACACATGTGCGAGCGAGTCTGGTGCTTGGCAAGCCATGGGTTGAAGACCTTGCGCGACGGCCATCGCAACGCATCAAGGTCGAATTTCTTCCCACCGAACCGGGAGCCGAAGCAGCAGAGCTTACGCAAGAACAGCTGTACAGCTTCTTCCGGCAATTCGGCAAGCTGTCCGATATCATGGCACAGCCGTCCGATTCAAAGGTCGCACCACGATATGCCTACCTAGACTTTGCTCACCACCAGAAAGCTATCATGGCCAAGAATTGCCTGCATGGTTACACTGTGTCTGATGCAGAAGGCGGCGGTAAGATGGGCACAGTCCTTCGTCTCACTTACGAGAAGAAGCAACGCTGGAAGTGGTTTAGCGACTGGATGGTCAATCATCCGCGAATTGTGATACCACTGCTTGCTGCACTGGTCGCTGGTCTCTCAGTCGTGATCTTTGATCCGATCCGGACTCTGTCCATCAAGGCTCATGTTACGAGGGCCTTCCACATTGAGGATAACTTCGTGTTCCGATGGTTTCGACAGCAGGGCGAAGATCTGATCAGTCGCGTCAAGTCTTTCGGCAGGGGCGAGGAGATAGCAGATGGTGGCATGCAGGTCGTTTGGGAGGATCGGCAAGATGAGATCCAGCAGATACAGTCATGGTTGATGGAATCTGCCGATACTTTCATCGTAGTCCAAGGCCCACGGGGCAGCGGCAAACGCGAGCTCGTCATCGAGCATGCCTTGCAACACAAGCGAGAAGCCAACAGAGTCCTGGTTTTCGACTGTAAGGCAGTGCAAGAAGCCCGTGGCGATGCCGCGACTATCGCTTCTGCCGCGGATCAAGTTGGCTACAGGCCGGTATTCTCTTGGATCAACAATATCAGTGGACTCATGGACCTGGCAGCGCAGGGCATGACTGGCACTAAAGCGGGATTTTCGGAAACATTGGAGAATCAACTCGTCAAGATCTTCGTCAAAACATCAGCAGCGCTTAAAAGTATTGCACTCGACGGACGTAAGAAGGATGACAAAGATGCAAAGCTTGGTGATGACGAGTATCTGGAACAGCATCCTGAACGGAGACCTGTCGTCGTCATCGACAACTTCCTCCACAAGAGCAGCGAGGAAGGCGCCACGCTCGTTTACGACAAACTCGCCGAATGGGCTGCGCAGTTAACCTCGTCCAACATCGCTCATGTCATCTTCCTCACTACAGACGTGTCTTTCAGCAAGTCTTTAAGCAAGGCCCTGCCAGATCGAGTCTTCCGCCAGATATCACTCGGCGACTGCTCGCCCGAGGTTGCTAAGCGATACGTGATACAGCACCTCGATTTCGATGCACAGACCGTCAAGGTCACCAACGAAGATGGCGAAGAAGAGACGAAGGTACTCACGCCGAGCCAGAAGCGCGAAGACTTACAGGAGCTCGATGATGTGATAGGCTATCTTGGGGGACGCCTTACCGACCTGGAATTCTTTGCTAGGCGTATCAAGGCTGGCGAGACCCCAACTAGAGCCGTGAACGAAATAGTCGATCAGTCTGCATCGGAGATCCTAAAGATGTATCTTCTGCTCGGCAGCGACTCCCGCGACTGGACTTCAGCTCAAGCTTGGACGCTGGTTCGTAATCTCGCACAGAACGAAGCACTACGGTATAACGAAGTACTGATGGAGACTGTATTTGCATCTGGCGGTGACAGGGCTGTCCAGGCAATGGAGCAAGCCGAGCTCATCACCGTGCAGTCTGTGAATGGACGACCATACTCGATCAAGCCCGGCAAGCCAGTCTATCAGCCTGCCTTCCGAAGGCTCACTAGCGATAATGTCCTCCGCGCTAAGTTGGAGCTGTCAGTCCTCGGCGATGCCATTGCTGCCGAGAATAAGTCCATCGACAGGTATGAGCAGGAATTACATTTACTTGCAAAGCTTCCCAAGCAGCCGGCTGAGTTGTACGATCGCGTTCAGTGGCTGCTTGGAAAGATCAAGGCCAGCCAGCTGAAAGTTCAAGCATTTGAGAAGGAAAGTGCGGATTTCAAAAAGATCTTGCAGACCGAGTTCTAGAGGATGATCTGATGGTATTTATGCCGCGAATGGCAGACGAAGCTACTCAGCCGGCAGGAAATAGGAGACACTGTACATAAGCAAATATATCACTCACACACATCATTTAGTATGTACGACGACTTCCCGGAAACGACGTCGCCACTCATGTAGCCTGCACGACGACACGAATCCTGTTGCACGCTCGCGTGACGTTTGAGGTCACTTTGTCGCTGTTTCTTGGTTCGCCACGCTCGGACCGGCCACCGCTGATTCGGACTGCAGCATGTACTTCTGCCGTCTTGTTGTTGGTTGTCACCACTGCAACTTGTCGGTATCGTTCTGTACTGCAAGCCGAGGTGTACAATCCTGATATTGTTTAGCCAGACTTGCCCAAGTTCAGTAGTGGAACCCAGCTTCTGCTCGCGCTAGCCGCGCCGTTTCGCGCCACGTGCGCAAAATTTCAAGCTGCGTGGAGCAGGAACCTTGCACTGTATGAGGCCCGAACCACGAATACCTCACCTCACCTCACCTCACCTCAACTCGACCTCACCTCAACTCGACCTCACCTCACCCCTCTTCCACGTTCGACCACACATAGCCCACCATATCACCCGATCGAGCCTTGCACCAGCATCCGTGCGCCTCGCTCCTGGATACGCCGACACTTCCGTCATCATCCCGTCAACTGGGGACTCGACTTCTGCCCCCCTGGGTGCGTTGCATTCCACAACACCAGGCGGTTGAGTGACGGCCCGGAGTGTCACTCCTTGCCCGAGACGACATCAGCTGTGTGCCGATTACTATGCCACACTCCGAGAAGCCCTCGCCAATGTCATCCGGCCAGGTGAAGCCGGCACCAGAGGAGTGTGCTTCCCCGAGCTCTTATCTCGGTCTCCATCGGGCCGTGTCTCCTCGATCAACACCCAGATGTACGTCCACCCTCCTCTCGTTCATGGTTCCGCGTGATGACTAGCTGCATTCTTCTGTTGTGTCTCCTTCTGGCATCCTTTGCTCGATCACTACGCTGCACGACCTCGACCGCTTTCAAGCATCCGTGACAGACATCGGTCTTGGATACTTGACTTACCATAACATGAACAGCTGTCTCGATCTCGCGCCATGCTGAGACTATATCGCCTCTGCTACTGGGACAGCAGAAGGAAGACGAAGAATCATGTGCATCACCGAGGCGAACGGCAGTCTTCAGTGCAAAGTCCAGGCGGCTGTCTGGTCGTCCTTCCAGCTACGGTAGTCCAAGTCTGAAGGCTCTTACACCAGCTCTGGACGGTGCGGCACTCTCTGATGAAAGAGAAGTCGCTGACAGCCAGCATGGTGGCCAACATCACGTCGAAGCTTTGGTGGACCAGGTCTCCACGTGGATCAAGGAACGACGAGCAAAGCGAAGCAAGCGCAAGGAGAAGCGTAGCGCAAGACGAGAAGCTCGAGCTGCGAAGTCGTCTGATGCCGATGTTGACGAGCCAGAAAGTTCCCAGCGACGTGATTCGGATGCCTCTGACTCTTCGGTGGACTTGGAGAATCTGGAGCGCATCATCGCCTCAAATCTCAGCCTGCGACGATCTTCGGTGCGCAGGAGTTCGATCAGCCTGAAGAGTAAAGCTTCAGTGAGGCGACTGCTACGGAAGCAATCGACAGTCTCCGATTCTGAGGAAGTCGACGTGTTGGTTCCGGGTTGTGACGCATTCCTCGACAACTCGAAAACACTGGCATATACAGGAGGCGCCTCAGAAATTTCCGACAATGATGGCGACGAGTTGAAACGAGTACCGTCGTACCGTGACTTAGATGCATGGGCTAAGTTCAAATTTGACATTGTGCGCATCATCCACACCTTGCGACTCAAAGGATGGCGCAAGGTGGCGCTCGAAATGAGCAGTGCCATCACTGTCGAACGTCTCAGCGGAGCACTGACTAACGCAGTGTACGTGGTGTCGCCACCGGCTGATTTGCCGTTGGAGAAGTTTGACGAGTCCGGTAATGTGGTGGGATTCAGCAAAGCTCCATCCAAGCTCCTGCTGCGAGTTTATGGCCCGCAAGTTGAGCATCTCATTGATCGCGAAGCCGAGCTCGCCATCCTGCAACGCCTTGCCAGAAAGCAAATCGGTCCTCGACTTCTGGGGACTTTCGTTAACGGTCGATTCGAAGAATACTTGCACGCACAGCCACTGACTCCAGAGGAATTACGCGATCCAGCAACAAGCCGACAGATTGCCAAACGTATGCGAGAATTACATGAAGGTATTGAGCTCTTGGACCAAGAGCGTAGCGAAGGCGCTTTCGTTTGGCGTAACTGGGACAAGTGGTTCCAGAGAGCAGAGCGTATCGTAACGTGGATGGACGACCAAGTCAAAGCTCTTCCCGAACATGCTAAACCGACTGGACAGCAGGCCTGGATGCGTCGTGGTTTCATATGTGGCGTACCGTGGGCTCAATTCAAGGAGGTCGTCGCGAAGTACCGCATGTGGCTTAAGGCTCAGTATGGCGGCTCCAAGGAAGTCCGAGAACAACTGGTATTTGCACACAACGATACCCAGTACGGCAACATCCTTCGTATGACACCGTCTGGCGAGTCCCCATTACTTTTGCCTGCCAACACACACAAGCAGCTGGTGGTCATCGACTTCGAGTATGCCAACGCCAACACACGTGGACTCGAGTTTGCGAACCACTTCACTGAGTGGTGCTACAACTACCACGACGAGCGCAAGCCGTATGCCTTCAACTCAGCCTGGTACCCAACACCAGAAGAGCAGGACCGCTTCCTTCGAGCATACGTCAGTCACCGGCCCCAGGATGGACTGAGCACTCCAAAGATGGGCCCTTCTACTCCAAGCTCCGATGCGTCGACGCCACCTGTGAAGAGGGCTACTAGCAGTATCTCTGACTTCATGCTTGACGCCAGACAGCCGCCGGGACACCGCCACAACGCCGCGAAGGAAGAAGAAAGCACTAAGGCAGCAGAAGACCTCGAGATCGCTCGTCTTGCCGACGAGACCCGAATCTGGCGGCTTGCGAATACTGCTCAGTGGGTTGCTTGGGGCATCGTGCAGGCAAAGGTTCCAGGCATGCCCGACTTTGATCCAGACTCGCCAACTTCAGAGTTGACCGATGGAACGGAACCAGAAGATCTGCTTGGAGAGCGGGCGGAGGAGTATAGGCAACTGGCGGAGGAGCAGGCAGGTGAGGAAGAAGAGGACGAAGAGTTCGACTACCTCGGGTATGCCCAGCACCGAGCACTCTTCTTCTGGGGAGATGCTGTCCAGATGGGCTTTGTCAGGTCAGAGGACTTGCCCGAGGAGACCAGGTCCAAGCTCAAGACTGTGCCGTACTGAGGTTTCAAGGGCATGAACACAGCGATCGTACAGCTTTATCACAGTCTCTCATCATCCCTAGTTCTTAGTATGGTTGTTTATGGGCACGCGTGTCGGCTCCGTTGCCACCTGGAAGGTCTGCGGAGTGACAGCTTTGCATGTGGTTGAACACAGAACGGACACGGAAGGTCGAGTAGGTTATACACGCACGCCTACAGCAAAACAGTGTTGAAGTCTGCTTTATGCTACTGCTGACAGTGCGTTAGGCTAGGTGCTTTGAAGCTTTGGTGCTTTGGAGATTTGGCGCTTCCGAGCGTGTCGCTTTAGCTAGCAGGACTGCTTCATCTTATACGTATATGTCGCATTGGAGAAGGATACGTAGCAAAGTATTGCTGCTTTGGGCATTGGCGCGTGTGGATCCGAGTAGGCGGTGGCGGTACCATGGAATCTGCTAATAGAAGGGTGAGAGATGGGAGAAGTTCTACGGGAACTTACACATGATCACAATGGACCAAACCAAGGCTCCGACTGTGTTGCACAATGACACAGACCCAATGAAAGGTGTGGTTGTGAGGAGGAGAAATCAATTGCGGAGAGAAATGGATAAGGGCAAGGATGATGAGACAAGCGGATCGACGGCAGGTGGGTGAGCACAGTCCGTGCATTAGATGGGTAAACATAGCCGAGGTATTGCATTCAGCAGTATGTTGAATGCTCTTTAACGCTGTTATTTACGATCGTGCAATCCTTCATAGAACGGACCTCGCCATCGATACCATCCAGGCAGTGCAGACAGTCCTGTGACCACGGACAGATAATGAGAACAGCGGGTCAGCTGCTTGACGAGGAGTACACCTATGTTTTGAGAGCTTATATTGCAGTTTTCCAAGCTTGGTCCATACCCTTCTTCCAACTTTACCTTTGTTCCTTGCTCCGTATGCGCATCGCTTTCTTCATGACGTGTAGCTTTGCGACGTACAGCAGGCCCTCATACTGCCCAATATGGATCGCGCTTGCAGAGATAGCTTGTGCCCCTTAGTGAATATCAAGATCCTCCAGTACCGCAGCCTTCTCGAACATCGTCAAAGCGCTATCGCCGTCCTCATACCACCTTTGCAATGTTTCGTGCTACCATTCGCTGGTGCCGGTGTATGCAAAGTGGCAGGTCGTAATGTCAGGGACCTCCAGCCTCTCCGTTAGTGCGTCTGAATAGCAGAAGGGCTCCCTGGTCGCTTTTAATATCTGTTCCTTGTAGGGTCCGTCGTGCCAAGTCACAAAGTCGAAGGGAAACTCGCTATCATCCTCATGATCGTAGAGCCTGGCCTGCGGGAAAAGCTCGCGGTCCTGGATGCGATTGTACAATTTCGTCACCGAGGCCTCGTTGTCCATCCATGGCTCTTTCGCGTTCACTTTGAGGACTTTGATGAAGGCGGGAGATGTCGGGGAAACCAGAGTCGTAAGATCCCTCCGAGTGCCAGCCGCGTGATTTCATGAGCACGTCTTCGATGATGCTGCCCAATTTGCCGGTCTTAATGACGGTCCGGACACCGTGCTCTAATCTGGAGTCGCCGTCTCTATGCTGTTCTCTCATTTCCCAAATGGCCGCAAAAAGGGAGATCTCTCCATCGCGGATCTTGGGGTCGAGCGCAAGGCCACGGTGCCGGAAGAAGGCGTCGGCTGCTGGGATGAATGCACAAGGACTGTCCCTAGAGAATTGGAGTAGCGCAACCGCCTCGCTTTTCAGGCGCATATACGGCTCGTCGATGCCCCGCTTGGAAAGCGCGGCTTCGTTCTTTGACTCTTCAATGATGTCTCTGAAGTGGCGTGATACGAGTTCGCAGATCCAGATGGTGTCAGCGTTGAATATCTCGGTCTTGAGCTCAACCGGCAAGGCTGAAAGTTTGTCTGCTGCGGTGACAGCATGCTCAGGTTCGCTAGCCATGGTTGCGCGTTCCGTCGAAGAAACATGAGTGCTCATCGAGAAGTATCTTGACGAAGCGAGACTGCATAAGAGTAGTGTCGAGCAATGCGAAATGCCGAATGGGCTGCGCAACACCAGCATCCCGCTTTTGCACATGCACGTCGCTTCCCAGGCCAGGAAGTCTTCACGTGATACATTCTCCGGATGGATTCGTTCCTCATGTCGCTGGTACCTTGGCCTATCGGATAGCATATCCAACGCATGTGTGAAAAGCGGCTGAAGCGACCGTTCAGGGCGTCGTTCAGGCTTTCTGAAAATTGGAGGCCATTCCTTCCATGTCACAAAGTCTGTGACTGCGTTGCAAAGACTTACGATCGATCCGTGGTCAGACCAGAACAGCTTCTTCCTTGTCTTGCTACGTGGCAACGTTGAGAATCTTCCGGGCGGCCGTCACATTTCCTCCTTCTACATGTTCAACTTGCGTTGGAGACTGGAAGAGCGCTTCGCCATGACCATCGCAACAACCCGGGCACCATGCCACCGGACGGCCCTTTGGCTAGTTTGAGCCAATGTCAAGTCATTGTAGGAGTATTGCACGTTAGGATAAGACACAGGACTACCTGTGAGTTCTTCTGCTACCACAATCTCACGGCGATCTAGCAGCACACACATTCCACTAATCATCCTCCATCCCAACGGCTCCATAATGCAGTCGGCAAGCACATGCGCCGCACACGTGGAACAATTGACACCGCCTGCTAGATGGCCCAAGATCCTTTCGGGGACGATCCGGGCCTTTGTTTCGTTTGTATCATCAGATGCAAGCATCTGCGTGTCAGGAAGACCTTCGTTCGATCCGTGGTGGGGCCATTGGCTCGTGTTTCTTTCGCTCTTCAGCCGACTTTGAGAGTTTTGCTCGAGTGGTACTTAGCTCGTCTCCATCGCTGTTGGAGTTCCCCAGCGGCTTCAGGACCCTACTTAACGGTATGATTTTGTGCTCGGCAGCGCGGCGCGCAGGTCACTTTTCGCGGAGTGGCACCTGCTCTGCGACGACTGAAAG
Source organism: Dothistroma septosporum (assembly GCA_002236755.2). Taxonomy (NCBI): domain Eukaryota; kingdom Fungi; phylum Ascomycota; class Dothideomycetes; order Mycosphaerellales; family Mycosphaerellaceae; genus Dothistroma; species Dothistroma septosporum. The sequence continues at coordinate 2,454,574 of NBZP02000033.1, read as the reverse complement.
CCGTGGAGGATCGAAGGGTCAAATGGAATAGTGAAAGGGAAGCGCGCGGCGACGGAGCTGAGGTACCATGTTTGTGTCCGGCAACTCGAGTGGTTTCACTCGGCATGTCCAGAAATGGCGGAGGTGCCTGAAGCGCAGTCTGTCAATACCCTTATGCTACATGGTGGATGATCGTGCCACTGTTTCGCCGAACGCCACGCTATCATGCTATCATGCAGAAGACCAAAAGCGTCATGGACGAGCCCGAGTCGTGCCACTCCAAACGCAGCTAAGGCAGCATATACTCGGAGAGTACGTACTAGTATCTCTGCAGCTGCTCGTATGCGTGAAATGCATCGCACTCTCTACCACCAAGTCTTGGCCTTCTTAGCGGCTTCTTCCGCCTCAGAGTCAGTGTCGGTATCAGTCTCGCTCTCCGAATCCTCATCCTCGTCGGTGTTGCTCTCGTAATCGCTCTCTTCCTGTGCGATCTTCTCCTTAAGCTGCCAGGATGTTAGCGAACATTGACACGCAGTCTCGTCCCGGCGGCTTTTGCTGTTACATACCTTGCGGTTGCGCACTGGCTTGTCTGGGTCGGCGGTGGGCTGTCCCTTGAGGGCAGCCATTTGACCGGCAATCGATTCTATTAGAAGATTAGCATCGTGCATCAGAACGAGTATCGTGGTGCGCTTACCCTCGTCAGGTTCGGAGATATCATCTTCCTCGTCCACCAGCTGCACCTTGCTCGCATCCTCAACAACCATTACGGCATCCTGCTTGTGGTTGAAGCCAATGTAGCTGTCACAAACTAAGTGCATCTGGAACTTGTACTCGCCAGCTTGAGGTGGCGCTGCGAACTGCATCTTCAAAGTGACGACGTTGAAGGTTGGCTTACCCTCGCTGTCGAATGGCTTCTTGTCGAAGGTGCTGAAAGTAAAAGGTGGGACGGCAACCTTGCCCTGTCGGTTGTCGGCCAGGAATACGTGCCACTTGGGTGCGCGGTCCTGGGGAAAGTACGGTGCGTGCGCGAGAGGAACGAAATGCTGCTCCGGCTCGATCTTTTGCGCCTTGATGTCACCTTCCGCTGGGTCCACGTCCAGAAGGTCCTTCTCGTCCACCAGAGGAATGCTAGACGCAGGGGTGCCAGGAGGGATGAAGCGAGCCTTGATCACGTATTGAACAAGCGAGGAACCGGTGATGTGCTTTTCGCCTTGAACCTTGAAGAACGCCTGTTCAACCTTGAGAAGAGGTAGCTGCTTGGCCACGCTCTCGGCCACCTTGAGTCGGTCATTGGTAAGGCCAGCCGCTTGCGCGAGTGCTTGTCGTTGTTCTGCGGGAAGAGCCATGAAGGATTGGATGGTCATGTGCTCACGTGTGGTGTTGATGGCACCTTCGACATCGCGCACGATCTCGGGCGTAAAGTGTGGCAGCTGTAAGAGAGGCGCACGGCCAGCAGCATTTGGAGTGACAGCCTGGACGAGGGATTGCTCCACCTGGTATTCAGCCATAAGCGGTGCAGTGTTGCCATAGGAAAGGATTGTCGATCTGAAGGCCTCTGCCATCTGAAGCGCAGTGGGCGCCAACTCGTACTTCTCTGCCTCGAGGGACTTGTCATCCAGATCCAGTCGGTTCGTGTATGCCCACAATAGGGCAAGTGTCTTACGGCGTGCGAAATCGTCCATCTCATCCAACTTCTTCTTGTCCTTTGGAAGCATCACCGCGCCGCTTTCAATTGATCCACCCAATTTGCTTTCAACTCTGCCAAGTCCATTGCCTTCTCGTGCTCCAGAAAGGATCTCCTTGAATTCGTCGGCGCTACTGACAGCTGCAACAACGTCGCCGGCATCCATGTTGTCCCTGTATTCCCTGAACATGTTGCCCGCGCTGGTGACCAGAATCTTCTCGCGAGTCTTGGACTGCATGCCATACCACCACTTGCCGACCAGCCATGGCAGACCAATACCAAGCAGTAGGCCATACACTGCAAGAACGTATTTCCCACTGCCTGCAGCAACGAGAAATTGTGGAAGTGCAATGCCGAAGCTTGTGCTTTGCTTGCCATCTGGATTGCCGTATTGGATGAAGTTGTTCCTGACCTCCTCGTCCGTCAACGCTTTATAGGCCTTCACAATCTCAACCCAATCATCGTTGATAGTCTCGACCGTCTGATTGAGAGCAGTATTGGGCTGTCGCTTGTCGGGATGCATGGTTATACTGAGCTTCCTGTATCGCGAGTTGATCTGCTTCTCGGTGGCAGACATGCCGATATCGAGGATGTCGTAAGGATTCCATATCTTTGGCGTTGATCGAGCCGTGACAGCAATGAGGTATACCGAGTATAGAATCAAGAGCCATGCGGAGGCTGCGGTGATTATGCGCTGAAAGATATTAGTTTCGAGGTTGATGTGGTAAAGCCATTTCCGGCGTGAAGTTCAGCGCATACCTTCAATCGCAACTCCTTTCTCTTCTGCTTGGAGCGCTGGCCAGCAATAATGTCCGCATCGTCAGGCTTGAAAGAACTGGTTATGTGACCTGCTTTTGCCTGGCTAGTCGTGTCTGAAGGCGTCCGGAGAAGAGTGTATGTGAGAGGAAGGGCCACGAATGCGCTGACGGTGATTACGTAGAAGGGGTAGAATTGCGCATCGGCGTCGTAGTTGTATTCGTTGGACATGGCGAATCGCGGTTATGGGTATCGTTGTGTCGCAATGCTGGCCCAGGAGGTTTGCGGTATCAAGGAGGGTATGGCCTAGATCATAGCCGGGTTGCCGAAGGCGCGATGTTCAGGAAAATTCGAAGAGAATGTCAAGTCCAAAGGTCCAACAAGTTGTCCACAAGGAGAGTCGCGCTGGAAGGTGCTCGTGTCACCTTTCATCACCCAATTTAGAAACGTGTCTGCTGTGTCGGACCCTGACGTAGACGCCCATCGAAAGATGCATCAATATTTGGGCGGGGTTTGGAAGGAAGACCTGTACTTTCTCAAGCAGCACAAAATTCTCTGTTAACGCTACCCAACATCTGCAGGACACAATTATGTCTGAAAAGAGAAAGCGTGATCGCGACGATGGCGACGCAAAGGACGAGCGGAAGAAGCAGAGAAAAGGCTTCCGTGTAGGACCGGACAACCTCCCAGATGGCGTGTGGAAGAGAAAAAGTGAGAGACTCATGAGTTGCTTTATGTGGGCATAACTAATACTGCATCAGACCAAGAGATCAAGCAAAACCTCATCGGGAAGGCCAAGATCTACAAGGAGTTTGCCAAGCTGAAGAAGCAAGGCAGAATTCCCGAGCAAGAAGAATCCCTTCCCCAGCCTGCATCACTCGCACTTGACGAAGAGAAGGAGAAAGAGACAGAGGTCGATACAGCACCCCATCCCGATCGCCAGACTTTGATAGAGCGTGAAGCCGAAGAGCCAGAAGAGACGCAGCCGCGAAGAACAGATCGCGAGCCACGACGGAGGAAGCCGAAGCCGATGCCATTCAAGAAAGAGCACGAAGAGGCGCTACAGAGAAAGGCTGAGGCGGAGGGGAGGAGAGAGGCGCGAGAAGCGGCGCAGCAGGAAAGGCAACAGAAGATTGAAGAGAGGGAGAAGTTTAGGAAGGCTATGTCCAAGGCGAGGACGGGTGGATGGAATGGCCAGAGGAAATTGGGTAGGGAGAGTAAGCCGTTGTTGGAGAAGGTGAAGAGAATTATGGGGGACAGCTGATACGGGATTGCAAGGGCGAGGAAAGGACCCGGTACTGCTTGACGAATGTGATACCCATGCGAACGCTGCGACCTTCGAAGAACTCCATCCTTCTTTGCGACCGTCTTCCTCCCCAGGTTCCGATGGTTCAGACCTGGAAGCGAAAGAAATTTCGAACACAAATGCGCGCAAACATCTGAACGCAGTCATAGAACAAAGCTACCCCAGTTGTACAAGCGATAATGTAGGTCCCCCTTCGCACTGCAGAGTGTAAGAAGGATGCGTTCCAAATCGACTTGCGCCTCTGCTACCTTGCCAGAATGGTGTTTTCAACCGGGTTGAAGATATGAAAGTGTTGGGATACGTTAATGGTGAGCGGAGCCGACCTCGGGGAAGGAGGTCGTAGTGTTGAAGACGGATTTCAAGAATTTGATGCTCATCTCTGAAGGCGTGCGGACGGTAGCCATTGCAACCTACGAAGTTGGAACAAGCACAGTGTTGGTTAGAACACTGTGTTTATTCCAACCGTTGTACTGCCCGAGAGTTTCTTTCGTACGTGGGAGTCACAGACTGGTTGGACCTCCCTGCCGGCCACCGGAACTCTCCATCACATCATAAACGTTTTTCTGCACACTTTGTCGTACCACTGGCTCGTAATTACTGCTGCTGATCCGCACTATCGTTCTTCTGCCCGCTCGCTCACTTGATCGGGAAATCCATGATCTTCTGCGCAAAGCTTCTTTTCCCATGCTCCACCACATTCCCATCTCCTTCTCCCTCACGCTCGACAAGCTCCTTGGGATGCCCCTCAGCATGCGGCAGATACTGTGTTTTCGACCATAACGGTTGCCTCAAGCACAGCGAGAATCCGGTACGTGAGCTACACAAGCGGTACCCAGTGATGCGCTGATCGGATCGGTGCGAGGTAATGATAGCAATGGCCACGGCTATCGACTTGGTGGTCATCTTTCGGCTGATTCGCCCCAACATCATTCGCGAGTAGTGTTGCTCGATGTCGTAAGAAATTGCTATGCTCACGTACAGACTTCATCTGCGTGAAGCGGGGTGATAGAGATTCGATCCAGCGTCGCAACCTTCATCATGTGGAGATATTGCAGGAAAGATGCGTGTATGCCGTCTGTGGTCCCGATCCGCCTCCTTCGCTGCGGCTTTTTGAGGACGACATGCGCCAGCTCTTCGAGTAGGTGATGTGTGAGCGTAGTGAAAATGGTCGGATGGCGACATCGGACTCCAAGTGAGCTTCCAGGCAAAAGCCACAAGGGTAGGCGCGGACGAAGCAGTCAATAGCAAGCTATTTCGTGCTTGAAGGAAGCGTAAGTAGAGATGTGTCTCTTCGGTCACAAGCCTTCTGTCGGCCCATGTGGCCCGCGGCGGTCATCCCACGTTGTTAAGGTAAATGTGCCGGTATTCGGCAGGATGCTGAATACCATTGGTGTCGTGAGTGTGTATGCTTGACAACCAATCAACCAGAAGCTGCCACCGCCGCATACCCTCCAGCATCGATGTGCAACTCCTGCTTCGCATCCACGGCGGCATGCCAGGCCTCTTCGACATTCTTTCTCATGTACTTGCCCTTCTCCGTGAACCCTTCAATATCAATCCTTTGGTCTTCAGAAGTCTGCAACACATCCCAGCAACGCTCATCGCCCGCCTTTGCCAGGTTCATAGCAAGTTGCTCTAGAGTACCAAAGCGTGGCATCCAGCCGAGAGGCTGCATATCCGCAAGGTGCCGGAACGCCCAGTCAAGTAGCTCCATACCTTTCGCTCGCTCTGCCTGTACTGCGATATCTTCGGAAGCTGCGGCCTTTTCAAGAGCAGCCTTGCCTGCGGCGACGAATACCAAGATCAGCCGATCGTAGGTTAAAGCCGTAGGCACAATTCGCAATGCCAGAAGCTCCGAAACGAGGAAGGAGGCTTGTTGTTCATCTGGTGGGTCGGCAGTTCTGCAACCTCTGAGGAGAAGATTGAAGGTATCAATGTTGGCAAAGGACTTCTGCGCTCCTTGGCTGATGGGCACGAATGTGTGAATCAGCTTGTAGATCTTCATTGCCTCCGCAAGGTCCTTCTGCTCGACATAGCATTCGACGAGGAGATTGAGAGCGGCGATGGGGATCTTGCGGTCCTGCGCATGAAGCTCTCGTAGCGTGGAGAGTGCCTCTCTCACGAGCGCCGGTTTGTCGCGAAGGTACAAAAACAGTGGCCGCGTTTCTGCCATAGTCGGATCCATCTTCTCCAATGGCATGATCGTAAGGATGCTGATGGCTCGATTCAAGTCTGGCGGGCTGGCAGAGAGGTAAGTTGAGATGAGCAGCTCGTAGTGGATAGGCCGGAAAGCAGTGCCTCGCTCGCTGAGCTGCGCAAAGACCTCTGTAGCCATGACTGCATCGCCTGCCTGCGCCGCTGTAGCCAGTACGTTCAGGCATACGCCAGACGATGCATTGATGTAGCCTTGTTTTACCTGGCTGTTCCAGGCCAGAGTTGTCGCGTCGTGATGTCGAGCCTCGCTGGCTTTGTCCAAGAAATAAGACCACAAGCTTTTGCTCAAGTTCATCTCGCTCGAGTCGTGCCGCAGTCGCATGATGCGATACGCCTCTTCAACTTCTCCCGCATGGCAGAGAACATACACTGCCATGTCCCAAAGCCAAGCGTCCACCCTGACGTTCACTCTCATGTCATCCAGCCGCTGCAATGCCTGCTCGAATAGGCCTTCACGTAGCATTCCAACGACCACATCATGGTGTCCTTCTTCTGACAGCTGATACCACCTCTTCTGCATGTAGTCCAAAATGTCCGTCCGCAATAAGTGGTCCAAATGCACCGCCAATACTTTCAGCACAGCATGGCACGTCCCAGAATCCGGCTGCAACCCTCCATCTGTCATCTCATCCAACAGCAAACTTACACGCGACGCGCTGCCACGATCGTGGCTAATGTTGCTCAGAATCAAAGCGTTGTAGATTTGCATGCTCGGCCGTTCTTGCCTCTCTTTGACGAGGTACTCTGCAATTTGCCTGCATCGCTCCGTCTTTCCATCGACTGCAGAGACTCGGAGTTGTCCGTATAGGAAGCTGGTCGGTTCTTTCTCAAGGTCGGGCAGGGCGTCCGCGGACAAGCGAAGAGGTGGTCGAGTGGCTCTACCGTAGGGTTCTATCGCCCTTCGCTGCACCGGCGTGAAGACTGCATCATGTTGTCTGCTCGCAGCATCGAGACGCGCCAGATTGGGAGGTCTATCGTACCGGCGGACACTTTGAGGATTCGGTCGTGGAGCATTGAGGCATCGAAAGACGGGTCGTGTCGGGCGCTTCACGAATTGTGATGCTGGCGCGATACCGCTTTGCGACCACGAGGGGCACAAGCATTGCCACAGCGGATCGACGGCTGCTTTTGTGTTGGGCATAGCATGTTGAGGAAACAATGCAGCCAATACCTCTTGTTGCAGAAGGAAGCACGCGCATGTGGGTCCGCCTCGGTCCCAGCGCAGGAGCCAACTCCGTTCGGACTTCTGAGTCCTGCTTCGACATTCGCTCTCAGCATACGGCACACCCTACGCACGCCGGGCCATTGCTGTTCCTACGTGGTCGTGGTGGACGTCGAGATCGAGCCTGCCGTATGGTACTATGCGGCTCGACTCTTCGTTGGAGGTCGGGTATGTCCTGCGCAAAGGCAAAGTACATAGTGAACCTTGAACGGCAGGACTATACATTTTGGCCATCTGCTCTTTCCACAAGCCATGTCGACCACGACGACTCATCATCAGATCGAGAGCTGTCTGACATTATGAGGGCTGTCATGTTGTCAAACGGCCAACAACTCCGCTCAAGCATCCGAAAGAATTCTCCGCAACGATTCGATTTCTCTACAGAAGTGAAGAAGATCCAAGGGACCGGTGATCTTCACGTATCAAACATATCACTTCTAGGACATGCCCAAGACTGTTACCCAGAACTCGGGGTGGAAGAGAGATCAGTCAGTCTTTGGAAATTGGTGTAGTGGGAAGTGAGGTGAAGTGATAGCGAGCATGAGATTGCCGCATCCGGCTGGTCTGCACCGGTATAGTGCGACCTCTAGCTTGAAGTGAGCCATCGTTAGAAGCGTGTGGAAACCGTACATGTTGCGCCCTTGCCTACTGAGCCCCTGGCATGGCTCTCATGCGTCCAGACCATCGCCACTGGAAACAAGCGATGCGCGCAGATAAACACTCGGTCTCACGATTGAGCCGGTCCAATTCGAAGATCGCTGAGGCACGGTAGCACGACGGGAAAGGAGCCGTAGGGTCTCTGGGTCTATGTCACTTCGAGCCAAACATAGACGCCATGCTGGTCGTGGCGCCTCTCGCACTCTACCAACTCGAGATTCAACGAGAAGGGCGCTTCGCGCCCGGCAACTTTCAGTTGGAGAATTTATCCGTTTCGTTCCACGACGGCAGCCATATTGAGTTGATGTATATTTAGTGTGGCCGTATGTTTTGATCTAGCGAAATGCGAATCTAAGACGTCAAGCTGAGCTTGTATCAACTTTCACATGCTTGCCGAGGCCCTGTCCTTCTTCTTCTTTGTGCTTCGGCCAGCTCCCGTGTTTGCAAGCTCTCTAAACCGGTGCAGTCCACGCCGCTCATGGACACTTTGCTCCCTGACTTTGAGCGCTTCTTCCCATCTCCCGACATCAACACCAACATCACCGACCACCACACACTGCGACCACCATCACATCAACTCCTGCCTCCCGCCTCCCGCCTCGTACCTCCATCGATCTGATCGCGATGGAGGCAGAGATTGGCACCGCCCGTGTCTTGCTTGAGAGTTTGGGTTACCGCGTGCTTGCACCTCGCGAATTGTCGAGGATATTGATGAGTCTGAAGCTGGCGGTGGTACCTTCCCTGTATGTATAGCTGATTCTTGATCTGAAGCCGACGGTGCTTTAGTCACTTCCACCATGACTTCCGCCGCTCTCGAGGCCGACTCTGATGAGCAGTTGCGAGACCTTGATCCGACTCCGCGCCCGTCTCCTCGCCTTCCTGATACTGATGATGACGTTGCGGCCCTGAGCGCAGCTCTGGGCGTCTTCCGTCTCCCGGTCGCCGCCTGACTCGCCTCTGGTGCAGATCGTCCTGAGGAGGTCGAAGATTACGGCGCCTTGCATTCTGCAGTCGATAACGATAAGCTGTATTCGAAGGACGGCGAGGAGCCGAGTGCCGGTCTGATGATCGAGGAGAAGAAGGACGAGGAGAAAATTATTAGGAACGGCAAGAAGAACGGCGTCTTGGAAGATGCCGTGAGCATGAGCATCGCTACGAGTGAGACTGTCGGTTGTCTGGTGCCGCTGGCGGTCGCAATGAATGAGACCGGCGCCGAGTAAGTATCTCACCACCCACGTTTATATACTGACGTTCAAAGCAGGGATACGTGGAAGCGCTCGCCGTAGCACGAAGGTGTGATGGTTGGAGACGAAAGCGGAAGTAAGAGTAATTTGGTCACGTAATAAAGTAGGTCCCGATGCCGCCCAAACCGAGCTTATGGCTCAAATAATGGAATTTGAAGGTCAACATTTCTTCACTCCTGATTCTCTGTGGTGCTTTCTATCTTGCCACTCTTTGGGCAACGATGACGGTGACAACACTCGTGTTCATGTCCAAAATACCACCTCAACCTATCTTACCAAGTGTATTGGTGAGTCGCGTAATTTCTCACGAGCGCTGGTCAGTATCATCATCCTTCACATGCTCGCCAAGCCTGAAGTTGAATTTCGCTGCCTATTTCTGCCGATCTCGGCCGTCGCCGCACTATCAAAGCAGTTGTTTGCTTCTTGAACCCCAAGTAGTTTGCTCTAACTTCGTTGCCGGACACAGCAGTACCACGACCGCTATCACCACCACGGCTACCAGCAACCATGCCTCGCCTCACTGTCAACACGGTTACACCCACTGGCAATATGTAGCTGGCACCACTCTCCGCTACTGGTATCAGACGATTCATGACAACGATGGCCGTACATGGCGAGATCGCGTGCGCTGATGTCAGAGGCATCATCACCAATGTCGCAGGAGCTGTAACGCCATCTGAATCTGGAGGGGACATTCTTTTGGAGGCAGAATGAGCAATCTTCCAATAGTGGCGTGATATCATGTGACTAATGGCGCAGGCAAGATGCAGCTGTGCAGGAGCAAGCTGATACTTGCATCGCTGCGCTCAGAGTCATCGGCCGTCAAGTCGGAGCTCTACAAGATGCGCGATCTGCCAGTGGACACTTGGATCATCCGCAGGGCTTCGGGCAGAATGATTTAACCGAATTTCATTGAAGGTAATTCTGTCCGCGGCGGCGTCACTTCAGCTGCAGCGATCCTCCGTCCTGACCTCGAACGCACCCAGATCCCACACCAGAAAGACGGATCAAAGTCGTGTCTGAGCAGGCCGAGGTCGACGTCGAGTCTCCGGAGATAGGTCTTGAAGTCTCCCAAGTAGCTCAGCCAGCCACGGAGACGAAGACAGCGGACACGGCTGAAGTTGCGGAGGAGTCGCTGGTCATCAGTAGCGGGTATCTGGTCACCAAGCTTGATCATGAAGGTGTTATTGCTCAGGAATATGGAGAAGCTCTCCTCATGGATCTGTTTGCAGGTAGCGGTGATTGCGAGGCGGTGAATGTCGCGGTCGTCCTCCTTTATACGAGGAGTGTCATATCGATGATGGGGGGCGGCTAGTTGCCATAGTGCGGGCGTAGATTGAAGAAGCTCTTCGCGCAAGTTGACTATGAGTGGTTGGTCATCCACGAGGACAAGCTTGTAGATCTTGTTACGAAGCTCGGGATGCAAGTCCAGGAAGGCCAACTTCTTCGGTACCTGAACGACTTGCTTCATGTCTACTATGCCGTCCATGTTTACTCTTAATTTCAGATTGAGCTGGCAGGAAGCATAGCCATGTGTTGTATGTAGTCCTTGGTGAAATGATGAGCTATCTGAGTCTTCTGGAGTATCAGCTTGGAAGACAAGGAGACGCAACTTCGAACAAACAGACACGCCGAGAAGGAACTTGAAGTTTCGTGCATAGCTTGTCTAAGACACTATCAGTACATCCCGCACCTACGGTTCAGGTGGGTAGACCACAATGCTGTCCAGATTTGTCCCGTGCGTATCATTACCGTCCCTCAAGCCTCCAGCACTAATTGTGTTATCGCTTCCCTGGTCCAACGTCAAGAGCAACGGCCTCGACAAGGGAACGCTCTTATGCGATCCTTTTGTCGCAAACCATGCACCTCAGCTTCATCGCCATTCGCATCAACACTGCTGATCCTTCGCAAGACCAAAGCCCCAGAATACGATCAAGTGGACCGCCCTACTGATCGCCGTAGCCCACTTCACCTGTGTTCTGGTAGTATAACGACACCCACAGCGGCTGACCAGTACCCTCGATGCCCTCAAAAGGGACCATGCTATCCTTGCCATGCATTCCTGTAATAATGACACGGCCGCGCGCAGAATTTTGCTTCCTGCTTGGAAGCATTGCCAGCAACTACGGCACCCTTCACGAGGTGCGTAGTCCCATTGATGGGTGTGGGATCGCCAGTCTTGACGTCAATGTCGTATACATCGTGCCGGGCGAGTTCTAGCGTCTTCTTCTCGTGGTGAGCTCCATGGGAAGCCAATTCTAGCGACCTTACCATACGGATTGGAATCCTGGTGGTCTCCGAGATAGAGATATGTTGTCTTTTCAGTGCAGCTTCTTCGCTCCAAACCACATTTGGGTGTTGAACGATGTGCTCAGGACCGGTCTATGGATGGGCTTCAAACGACTTTGCGTACATTCTCGGTGGCGTTCATCAACTGTTGATCTTTGAATCAAGTAATGACTGGTTCAGACTCTTCCGTCATAGAGCTCTGATGCTTCGCGATATTCTCTCCCAGCGACGCCCAGAAATCTCCAAAGATATCGTCCATGATGTTGGCGGGCTCCTGTGGCTTGTCCCCCAAGTTTCCCAGTATCCAGTCACCACGCTTGGGTCGACCCAGAAACTCGCCTACGGTTTGCGAGACCACGCGCGCTGGTAACAGGACCAGACCTTCTGTCGCTCCAGCGGCGAGCAGGAACAGAAAAGAGTGCATGAAGACGACTGTATCCTCAATGCCAAGTGGCTTGTTCACATGGTCTATCATCCAGTCGTCCATCTTGTTGACACGGTTCAGGAGAGATCCCTTTTCGTCCCACAGCTTGTTGACGTACTCATCGAAGTGCGAAAAAGTTTGCTGCACGGCATCGTATGGATCGAATTGCTCGTAGAGGCGATCGCCGGCTATGATTGACAGGATCTGCTCTTTGTAACCAGAAAATTGATTCGGAGAGAGGCCAGTATACGCGTCTTGCAGTGGAAACTCTATGATCCGAGCTGTCACTGGCAGGAGTTTGTCTCTGGGCGATGAATACGTGAGAGTCTCATCACCACCGGCGTCATCCAGAGGCTCATCTTCGACTAGGAAATGGATAAGCGCGGGAGGCCTGGTGGACCATACTCCGCATAGAAAGCCAGCTGTACCCGAGCACTGGGCGTAAAAGAGGCCGCTTTCATTGAGGTTACTGTGCGCATGGACATATTGGAGAGCGTGGTTGAAGGCTCCATCCCATTGCACATCGAATTGTGGGAAGCCATACCATGCCAGCCAGACCCATTGCTCCTTTGGCATTTTGGCCGTGTCGGGACAACTCATATCTCGCATGAGCGTGGTCAGGCTGGCATATGTGTCGATGCTCACATCCACACTTTCAACGCTGGTGTACTCCTCCGGCAGAAGGAAGCCCATCTTGGCGGTCCAGTCGTTGCTGTTGATGCGCATCAGATGGAAGTCGTTGTGAGTATCCTCAAACTCCCGGAAACTGGGCGCACCGCCGCCAACGCCCCAGTCGTTCATAGAGTTCTTGATCTCGTTGAGGAACTTGTCGACATTGGCATCAATTTGCCGCTGGCGCCAGATGCTGAAGGTGATCCCGCCAAACACGGCGCTGAATATGGGAAATATAGTGATTGGGAGGGTCAGCAGTAATAGCCATTTGACGACTCTGCCGGCGGTTCTGAACATTCTGTCGATACAGATGCCGTAGTGCTCGGGGAGTCATCTTGACAAGGTCTGCAGCCTCACGAAAAGGCAGATGCCGTTTGCCTCTCGGTGCTTGTGGTATGGCAAAGGAGGCGGTACGGAATCCTTTCGGCTGCAGCGGAAAATGGAGCCGGACCCGAGTTGGGCTTCGACGCGTTCGGAATTCGCGTCTGACACATGTATGGACACGCGCATCGACATCGGCTTCAATCTCGTTGGATTCGTCTGTCGTGGTCATGTTCATGGTCGTCCATCCAACCTGCGCTGATACTGCACGCGTGCCGGATGATCCGGACTCACTTTCTCGAAGTTCGAAGATCCATCAGTCTGCTGCTTCACGATCCTTCCTGACTTTGACGACCATACAAAGCCCCGTCAAGACGGCGGACGGCGCTGATCGCCAACGTCCCTCCGCAAAATCATTGCAGTTCGATCCAACTGCCGTAACTCTGGATCACACCAGCGGTTGGGTTACCCACAAGCACGCCGAGCGCCAAGCAGAACGTAGCCATGCCTATCCTCCCGCCCACAATGCGCATATCCGGCGTGATGGCAGCGATCGTGGGCGTCTGAAGATTCACGAGTGGTCCGCTAGTCATGCCGTATAGAAGCGACCAGACCACAAACGCCGCCGTCGACTCCCTGCACCCGATCCACGCAAAGCCCAAGGCCGCGGAGACTGAAGTCGTGAAAGTCAACACTTGCAGGCTGCCAACGCGATCGGCCAGCAGTGCGGACAAGATCCGTCCAATAAGGCCGCCTGCAGAGAGATTGGGCGGCATGTAGAACGACAACTCCGGTGGCTTCCCTTCTCTATCTGCAGCGTATTGGGAGATGAAGAAATATGGTATGTAGAGGCCCCATGACACTGTCAGCATTTCTGCCTGTGAAGAGAACGCTACGAGGAACGAGACTCACCATAGCACCGAGCAAAGAGAGGAGACAAAACAGCGTCAACAGTATCTCCTTGACTCTGGTGAAGTCGACGATCTTTGGTTCAGGTGGAGGCAGAGCCCGCAGTTTGGCAACCGACAACGACACCAAGATGCAGAACAATGCTATGAGTCCGAGCACGCGGACTGCCCAGGGAAACCCGATCACCCGCTCTGACTGATGGCACACACCCGGGTAGATAATACCGCCCATTGCGCTGCCAGCTGCGGCTAAACCAGTGGCTACAGCGCGCAACTTCTCGAACCACTGTGGTATGACAGCCAACGCGACGATGAAAACTTGTCCAGATCCGAGACCCACGCACACTCCTTGCGCGAGAAAGAGCTGCCAATACGTGGTACTGAGAGAAGTCATCATCATGCCAAAACAACCATAACCCCTGCGACCATGATCAGCCGGTGATGGTGACCGCGGTCCAAGATCGGTCCTGCGAAGATGGCCACGAATGCCAGCAAGAACCCTTGCATCGTGCCGATCCATACGACTGCACTGTTCGCCTCCCCTGGCAGGAACTCAGACACATAGAAGGACTGGAATACGCCGTAGGCCGCGATAATGCCCCAGCTGTTCAAATACAACATGAAGCCGGACAGTACTTGCAGCCAGGCTCTCATTCCGCCATCTGGCATGGTAGAGTCGCCATATCGGTCGCACTGCTTTTGGACTCAAACTTCGCTGTCTCAACATTCCTTGGGCTGACAACATCTTTGTTGCTGGCATAAGGTGGACTGTCAACCTCTTTCTCGCTTTTCACATTGTCTCCTGTCCCTGACATCTTACTTATTGCTCTTCCTGTATTGGTCGTGCTACCTCCTCGCTGATACGCCAAGAAGACCTGACTATCGTTTGCGCCGTCAGGTCAAATGCCAGACAAGTGGACAAGCACATGTACTTGGGGAGCGAATGCTTGTGACAACGACGCAAACGTTTACGCGTGCAACCACTCGTCGGAATAACGACTATCAAGCCACTGCAAGTCTAGCTCCACAATCTGCAGCCACAAAGCTCGACACGTTAGATCCGGCGTGATGGTTCGAGTGGGAGCCAAAGGCACAATATCAAAGACTGGAGCCAGGCACTTGAAATTGTCCCTTTGAGGTCTTCACCTCATCAGACAATGTTGACGTTCCTGCAGCTCCTTGTCGTGCGCAGCGAACAGATCGAACCTCCAACATGCTGGCTTACGACCTTACCATGAATAGCTGCGCTGCGACATTGAGAACGCGCAAGGAGCGATCGCGTCCTCTCGATGATACGCGGTACTCTTATCGAGATCCCCGAAGATCTACTGTTGAGTATTCCTTTTGTCGGGATGATTGATGTTGAATGTTCAAAGAATGGACAAGGTTTTAGCTAAAAATGCCGCTGCGGGCCGAAGCCGGTAGGGCGCCGGTGATGCCAGCACTCCTCAGAACATGGAGCTCACGCAACGTATACGCGTCAGTCTGCGTCGGCGATAGCGTGGCCTGCGTGCTATAAGCTAAGATGAAGTCGCCAGGCGGTGACAAGCTTGTTCTTGTGTGCTTCGCCTCGAACCGAGACGGTACGGCCCAAGGCAAAAGCCCAATGAATGTCGCATTCAAGACCATGGACTGATCGAACAGAGCCTTCCGACAGAATCCGGTCATCTGTTGTGGTTCCCCCCTTGTACGCACAGCTGCGTGTGAGACTTCATGAATTGATATGCAGAGCGATGGCACGCGCTAGCCCAGGCTGACTCGTCAGAAAGGAGGCCGTTCGATGACATTGATAATGCGGGGTGCGATCGACGACAGCTCTCGCTTTCTTAGCGTGTTGCTGTAGCAGAGACAGGGGAACTTTTCCTGCGGATACCAGAGGCGTGGCGGAGGACACTGCTTCTTCGCCTTGCAGGGGGCAAACCTCCCGCGCTACATGTTCCCAAGCTCTACCCAGACAGCAGCTCGATCAAGATGGAGGAGAGCATAGCATTTATTGGTGGGTTGGTACAGTCTTACTCGATGAATGTTAGAGGCCTAATAGTGCGCAGGCATTGGTGCCATGGGCTATGGCATGGCTTCCAATATCCGCCGCAATATGAGCACGTCAGCCATACTATACATCAACGATCCGAATGCCGATGCCTGCAAGAAATTCATCCTGGAGAACAGTAACATCGGGCCTGTAGAACCCGTAGCGACAGCTATGGAAGCCGCGAAGAAAGCCACCATCATCATTACAATGGTGCCACGTCCGGAACACGTGAGAGAGATATATCTCGACGCATCGACTGGCGTTCTTGCCGCTGCGGCCCACGGCAATCTCAGCAACCTCATGTGTATAGAGTCCTCGACCATCGATCCAGCTACGACGCGCTCTGTCGGAAAAGCCTTGACAGAAGCCGGCGTAGGCACTTACATCGACGCCCCCGTTTCCGGTGGCATTGCCGGCGCCGCAGACGGCAATCTGGCCTTCATGATTGGCCACTCGACACCTCACCCTCGCATCCAGAACATCATATCCCTCATGGCCAACTCGGACAAGATCTTCTTCTGCGGTCCGCTTGGCTCCGGTCTCACGTCAAAGATCTGCAACAACTACCTCTCCGGCACTATCAACATTGCCTTATCAGAGTCCTTGGCACTCGGACTGCGCTCGGGCGTGGACCCGAAAGTCTTGTTCGAAGTCATCAAAGCTTCCAGTGGGCAGAACTGGATGCTGGAACACCATAATCCTGTTCCGGGACTTGTGGACAGTGCGCCAAGTAGTCGAGGATATGAGCGCTCGTTTCCAATTCCACTTATGATCAAGGACTTGAGCCTGGGTGTTACGGCTGCAGAGGAGGTCGGTGTTGAGCCGAGTATGGCGAGACGGGCACTGGAGACCTACCAGAGGGCGAGTGAGGATAAAGATGTTGGTGAGTTGGATTATACTGCGGTCTATCGGCTGATCGACAGAGACGCGTGAGATAATCTCCGTGGGATCGGTACCGTCTTGCCTCCGCTGCGCAAGCGTTAGGCATCTTGGATTACTTCACTTGTCGCATCCACCCTTGTGCCGATTTGGGGAAGTATAGGGCGGTTTTGCCAAGTTCGGCTGCAACTCTCGGATGCGGAGCGCAGCACACCTTACCTTACCCTCCCAGAGTCTCTTTCATTCTCGACACATTCAATGCACTCACCTAGATCAGAATGAGGACACCTCGAGCGGGCTGGAGTGCCACTGTACCTCCTGGCCTGCGTTTACACCGATGCCGGGCCATTGATTTAGCTTCCCTTTCCCTCTCCCAGTGACGTGCATTTCTCGCTGACTTGGACGCGGCGGGGGCGTGATACCTTCGATCGACAGTTCTCCGGCTCAGCAGGCAGGCAGGCAGTCACCAACACAAACGCCTCAAGCCTGCCTTCCTTCGTCACAGTCAGTCCGGTGTTTGCCTCCATCATGACTTATAGCATGCTTACATGTACGTCAGGCCTTCCACAATGGGTACATGTATGCGTGCTGCCATGCATTGAATCGGTGGAGCAGTACTCTTGGTCGTGCCTACACCTATGACCAGCCTTGAAGCATAATCGACCAACGAATGTGTCACACTTCATACAGCGACGAGAGCCTGTGGTCTGCTTTTCCAAAGTGCTGCCGCTTGAATCCACCCCCACCTAGCTTGCGCAACCAAGCATTGATCTGGCACCTGGCGTAACGATGATAAGATACCCGAATGCGCGTCTGCTGCCCAGTCTTTCCGCACGATATCATCCAGATCAGCCACCAGCTCTCTGACCTGCACACCTGAATCTGCCGCGGCGCTAGCCCCGCTGGCTGAGATACTCACCGCGAAAACACGGTTCTCGGGCGGCCATGTTCTGAACAGAAGAGGATATGCCAACAAGATGCATTCGCACCCACTCGCAGCACTCCCAGATCTGCCTCACACCAAGTGCCCGAACTGCATGTTTCATCGCTTGCAGCGTACCTGCGGTAGGGAAGACGTTTGCAAGATAGAATATTGTCGGCTTCGATGGCGTGCATAGAGGCAATATACAGTTGTTGTGGAGCTGAGCTGCCAACGCTTCGAGCACCATGAAAGCCTAGTCTGCACAATACACTCACCTGGCAGCCACATGCGTACCCGCTGACGCTCTAACGGCACAGCATAGAGACGTCTGCGTCGGCATTTGACACTCCACCGGTCCGATATCGCTGGAGATCCTGCCGGCAAATGGAGAGCTTGGTGCTTGTCAAGCATACTCCACGTCTGCATCGCTACGTGGACGTGGCATCAGACAACGACGTACTTGGGTCCATGCCACTACCATCTTGGGGAACGCAAACCTGACACACCGGCATACGACCACTCATCCTTATCCAACGAATCACAATGCTCATCGCATCCATCGAATACTTCCGCCTCCCACCACGATGGCTTTTCGTCAAAATCGTCGATGACAATGGCAACTATGGTTGGGGCGAAGCCAGCCTCGAAGGCCATACTGAAGCCGTCGAAGGCTGCCTCGACGCCTTCACCGAACGCTTCGTTGGGCAAGAAGCTGACGACATCGAGCAAATCTGGCAGCTCGGGTACCGCATGGGTTTCTATCGTGGCGGCCCTGTCCTTATGAGTGCGCTGTCCGGACTTGACATCGCGCTCTGGGATCTGAAAGCCAGGAAACTACGTCTTCCGATCTACCAGCTTCTCGGTGGAAAGCTTAGGACGAAGTTGAAGGTTTATGCATGGATTGGTGGGGACAGACCAAATGATGTTGAGGTTATGGCGCGGGCGAGATTGAAGCAGGGTTTCAAGGCTGTGAAGATGAACGCTACAGAAGATCTTGGATGGCTTGACTCACCTTCGCAGCTGGACTCGTGTTTGGAGAGGGTACGTATTGTGCGTAGGCTAGGTCTTGACGCGGGCGTTGACTTTCACGGTCGTGTGCACCGACCGATGGCGAAGCAGCTTGCGAAGCTTCTCGAGCCCGAACGACTACTCTTCATTGAGGAGCCTCTATTGTCCGAGAATATTGAAGGCATTCAAGAGCTCTCCCGTTCGGTCAGTATGCCTATTGCCCTAGGCGAACGCCTATACAGCCGATGGGACGTCAAACCGTTCCTCGAGCAACGCTGCGTCGACATCCTCCAGCCCGACATATGCCATTGCGGCGGCATCTCCGAGACTGTCCGGATCGCTCGCATGGCGGAGGCCTACGACGTCGCCTTGGCACCTCATTGTCCGCTTGGTCCGATTGCGCTGGCCGCAAGCGTGCAGGTTGACGCGGTTTGCTCAAACTTTGCGATCCAGGAGATGCCGCTTGGTATCCACTACAATGTCGGGGGATCGGATTTGACGAGCTATACGAAGAATCCGGAGGTTTGGGAGGTGAAGGAGGGTATGATTGAGTTGATGCAGGGACCGGGATTGGGCATTGAAATTGATGAGGAGCAGGTCAGAGCGAAGGCGCAGAATGTCAAGGCATGGAGGAGTCCGGTGTTCTATGGGCCAGGTGGGGAGATTAGGGAATGGTGACGTGAGTGATGCTAATCCCATGTCTTCGCAGATGCTCTTGAGGCAGTTCTTAGTCAACTGCGTACTCTTCAAGAGCATTTCTATGGCTCAAGCCGTACCTGCTGCAAACTATACCTGGTCAGCACAATCTAGACAATACTCATTGTCTTCCGATGGAGCTCCGGTGTCCAATACGGCTAAGGAAGCACAGGCACAATCCTTCCCAGGGGTATGAGTACTTCGCTCAGTCATGAAACGACGAGCAGCGAGTCTCCGTGGAACGCTACAGATCCTCCATTCTGGCATCCACTAGCTCGCATGATATACCACGCACCTTTGGCTCTTGTAGTGGCTATTTCGAGCTGCTTGGCACGCCTTGCACTATCTTTGCTCGCATTCAGCACCTTCGTGATATCCTTGCTATATTTGGCTTCTTCCACGAACGCTCCTGGGAAGAGCGGAGAGACTTTGCAGGATTTGGCTTTGGACACGAGCACAACGGGGGGTGGATATTCTCTGTATTTGAACATGACCGCAGATCGATGATGTTCGAGATGCTGGTTGGTAACATGTCTCGTTGATCTGGGGCTCATACTTGTACACATCTCGCTCATCTTGAAACTCCCTTTCCCGGCGACGAAGCAAGATCTGAGCCGAGACTGCGATGACACCGATCGCTGCGACTTCGAGCACGACCCCCAAACCTACTCCAGCTTTTGCGCCTGTCGAAAGTCCGGGGTCTACTGGCGCGAGCGCGACATTTGCTGTTGGAAGTAATGAACTGGTGACCCTTCCAGAAGACGGTTCCAGCGGATAGCATTGTGGTGTTGGTCGCTACTGTAAGCGTAGACTTGGCTGTATCGGCGCTATACACTTGGGTATCGGCCCAGGTGAAGCTGATGACGGTGGAAGAGCCTTCATTGTCATCGACGAAGAATCGCTGTTGAGTTAAAGCAGTCCCAATTGTTCGTGTTCCTTCCCGGACGGAGCTGGAAATGGAAGGCTCCAAATGAATATCAGCATATTGGCGCTCGGAATCACCCATGTCTGCACCAGTTCGAACATCAACCCTATACTTGTCTATAGAGACTGGTCACGAAGCATCTTCCATCATTAGGGCCGATTCGACACCACCTTCCTTCGAAGACGGATGGTGCCTAGAACAGAGGTTCTGAGAATCCCATTGCGAGACATCGCCGTGCCATAAGACATTCAGCAACCAGCCTTCCCCTTACGTAAGCTCGATCTCCAGGAGAATTTATGAAGGCGCTGTCGCAATGTGTAATTTGCAGCAAGCGAAAGACGATGATCAGTAAGGCGCTCGTGAGATGGCCCATGTCGTAGGCAAGAACGAAGAACAGATGGTAAGACCAACGACAAGGGTGACAGAGACAGAGAGCGCGAGGATAAGTATGCGTGAGCACAAGCATACGTCTCGAGGCTGAGGCCTCACCTGCCTTAACCCATAGATCAAGCCTCGTCGAGCAGTGGGCCGTCGCCTGGGGAGCTCAAGAGTATACTAGCGTGGCATGCTTTACTGCAACCACGCCGGTCAAGCTGAAGCTGTCTTAGTGGTCTTTTGGAAGTGCGCGCGTGAACGTAAGCTCTATCTCTCAGCCGATAGTCGCAGCAACAAGAGCAACGGATAACTGGGTGCGCGCAAGGATCTGTTGCGGCTGAGCAGAGTGTGGTTGGAACTGCGAGATCCCCACGAGCTCAAGAATGGTCTCAAGCTACCAATATCTGGAGACGGGCTGACGGCTGCGCTTCAGTATTCGTCTTGCATGCGCCAGCGTCGAAGAGGTAGCCCGCGAGCACAAACTGTGTTGATCCTGCAAGGCTGGAGTCTCAATAGCTCAGCTTGGTACATATCATTCAGCTAGTGTGTTACGCTTGCATCATCAACGTGACAGATAAAAACGCCGTGCAGGGTGCACTGCGCCGACTGGAGCGATTGGAGCCGATGGTAAAGTACGTCTTGATGCATGAATGCCTTTCCAGGCTCGCGAAGGGAGCTGTTCTATGACAACACACGAGTCAAGTAATGGAGTCTGCAGTAGCGCCTTCTGCTTCACCGGTCTCTGCCAGAAGGTTGCGGAGAGCCGCATCACCAACGATACATGGCAGTGTCACTCTACGTAGGCTTACTCTTGATTCACACCGACTGGCTGCAGGAGGACCTCGATCTCGTCGTGGTCCATGCCTTTCAAGTCACTCCGGCCCCAAATCTCGAACTTGAGACCAGTGCCAATGACAGCTTGTACTTCATCTTAGATAAACAGGCATCTCACGGTGTCGCTGCAATCAAGAGATAAAGTTGCTGATATTGGCGAGCCTGAGGTTGCCACCACGCGCGTGACGAGCTTTAGCTCGCTGCTAGACGTACGGAGAGCTTCCCAAACCACCTGACATGATCAGATAGGACTGTTCGCAAGGTCAATGGCATTTATATCTGGCAGCAGCTCGCCCCGCCAATGGCAGATACGCACGATCTGCTCGCGAGGCTGCAAGCTACGCACAATCTGGAACTGCTGGTCGATCAAGCCGAACATCTTCTCAAGCTGTTCATCGAAAATTGCGCGCAATTTGGTGCTGGAA
This sequence comes from Dothistroma septosporum, assembly GCA_002236755.2. Taxonomy (NCBI): domain Eukaryota; kingdom Fungi; phylum Ascomycota; class Dothideomycetes; order Mycosphaerellales; family Mycosphaerellaceae; genus Dothistroma; species Dothistroma septosporum. The sequence continues at coordinate 2,432,802 of NBZP02000033.1, read as the reverse complement.
TTCATTCAGCTATGTCCAATAGAGGAGCGTCCTTGACTCATGTTGTCGTAACGACCTTTCAATTCTCGATGCCAACTTCTGGAAACTCCTTCCCGGGCTGCATACCAGGCGTGGATATGAAAAGCTTTGGTATGTTCGTGCCCTCTATGTGAAATGAGCATTTGAAGGTCCTGAATTGATTGTCAACCATTTCCCAGATCGCAGTCTCCAGATCGCCCGGAACGTAGTCCTTGATGGGCCGCAAACGCTAAAGTAAGATCTTCTTGGCCTTATAATTAATGATAGTTGAGCCAATAGCATTTCCTTCGTTCCAGCACAAAGGGGCGAGCTCGAGTCGAGCTTGGGCTGTGGAAACCACTTTCAGCACATTCAAATCCTGTGTGCCACCTCCAGCATCACATACAAGGAAAACTTCGTCCTTCTCCAGTCTTTGCGTTGCGTACACAGCTGCTGTTTCCGCTTCTGAAAGGTATGCGCTAGCTTTCTCCTCAGTCGCTTTTCCCAGGCCAGCGTCCTTGATCAGCAGCTCCATGGTCTTGATGAGGGCGGCATCTTCCCAAGTCGCAGGAGCACTGAAAACATATTCGACTCGGTATGACTCGAATCTCGGCATGGAAGCGCTAAAGCTGCCGTTGATTGCTTGGTGGAAATAATGCAGATAGTCTCGGAACCATGTTTGCGCTTGCTCGACAGTAGGAGCGAGACCGGTCGGGTCTTCGTAAATCGGGTCTAAGTAGAGCTTGAAGGGGGTCGTTGTACTCGCAGCTCTCGTCGTTCGGGTCGTAGGGAAAGTCCCATTGCAGAGGTACACCAGTTCTCAGGTCGTATGGAATGACTGTGTCGGCTTTGTTGCGTAATTCATGGCCAAGTCTCCGAGGCCAATGCTGGATCGTTTTCGGTTCTGGCCATTCAGGACCGGTAGAATATGCAACGCCAGTACATGTCATGCCAAAGTCAACGCCGACAATGACATTGGGTTGCCATGGCCAAGTCATGTTGAAACTTGCCCACGCTGCGCAACACGAAGGAGAGCCCTGAATCTAATGCGCGCGTGATGTGACAGTCAGCGGTGGCATTCGAGCTGTCACTTCAGGAGCAGCTCGCGAGGTATGCATGATATTCTTGACATGGAGGGGCCGCCTGCTGTGCAGATATGTGGGAACCGCGTCAGGACAAGCACGGTCGATGCAAGAGCTTCGGTCGGGCAGGAAGCTTACGCCACAGCTACAGCTGAATGCTGGTGTTGACGAGGACGGAGAGCTCCAGGGAAGTCACCCGGCTTGGCAGCCTTTCGCGCAGATCTGGGCCACCGAGGCACAGTTCAGTCTAGATAGTGGCATGCACAGCCGCCAAGCTGAATGCTGGTAGCCGCAGTTCGTTGCAGCTATCACACGCATCACTCACTATGTCCCCGTAGGTTACTACTGCTTTCCCTTTCATCTCGAACCACTCCGGCTCTTTTGAGGAAGCGTGTTGCAACCACTTCCCATTACGCTCACCACGCCTGATATACGATGGAAGCAGAGACCCAATACATTCAAGCCACCGATACGCGTGTATTGACTTGGTCGATCGTCTTAGGTAGCCTCCAGGCTTGGTCGTTATCCGCACGAACATCGAACATTTTCTGTGTGAGTTTCACGCTGAAGATGAATGATTCCTCGTCCGAAGGATTCATCGTCTGGCATCGCGAACAATGCTCGTTCCGTTCTGCTAGCGACAATGGATCTAGCCTGTGCGCTTCCCCTCCATCTGCGAATTGCGACTCAAGCACGGAACGCGATGAGGCTTGCAATGTTCAGGTGACGGCCTGGAAATCAGCATTTCTTCCGAAGTTTGCGAAGGTTGGTAGCAATACACCGTGCGCTCACTGAGCTTGCGTACTCGTGCGTTACTTTTCTGCGACCTCACAAAAGCCCCATGCACTTGCAATGCACTCCGCCCCAACGCAGAGCTCCAGAACGTTGATAGCGCATGCACGAAGATTCTCTTTCGATTTTGATTCGCAATAGCCCGCGCATGGCGATACCTGCATTGTGATTCAGCCTGAGCTCGTCTGTTACATGAAAGTTAATCTCAGCCTTGCAGCGAGCTGATCTCGTGCCGCCGGACCACGCGAGCGCCCAATGGTGCGCGAGCGCTGCGAAGCGGACATCGTTTCTTGGCCAGTGAGCCCTCGCTAATCCTTGTAGGCTACCAAATATTGCGTAGTCTACACGTGTGAGGCAATGAGACATTGACTGAGGGTGTCGGACATCAAGAAGGAGCATTCGTGTAGCCGACGCCCCGCTCTCACGCAGAGTGCTTATTCACGGAGATGAGACTTCTGAGTGATTCGACACAAGAATCTCACAAGAAAGCCAACCCGTGTCAGGCGTTTGACAGTGCTGGCGTCGGCTCGGACCCAACACTGCCTTATCCGACCAGGGTTTCACCCTCTGCAGATCGAAGGCATCGGCGACGCGTTGTCCCGTGCTGCCGTAGGGAGGACGAATGCCGTGCTGACTTGTCACTGCCTGCATAGCTACGGATTCCGTGAATGGCGTCTGCATAGAGTTCTCAGCATCGGTTCGTACACCGCACTGAATGGCAGCGTTGCGTTGCTGTATCTATGGCAAGCGAGCCCGAGTTTTGTACTGCTGCAAAGGACAATTCAACAGGACAGCGCTGAGGGTCTATCGAATAGTGCCAAGGCTAGGATTGCAGTCGGTGCGGTCGTCATTGCGGCAGCGCTAGTCGGTCTGTTGGTGTGATTTGTCCTCCAAAGACGACTTCTATCGAAATCGTCGTCAAATGCCCAGCAGCAGTGCGCGTCCAGCTTCGAGCTGAAGCAGGCGCTCTCACCATGCGGGGATCCGGTCGGCCTCACAGTGGGGTGGTCTGGGATCTGAGAAGACGGCAGACGCGAGGCGGCTACCACGCCAAGCAGACCGACATGATGCGAGTCCTGTCACAGCTTTCTCGGTCCGGATGGTGGGTTTCCAGGTCCAGCATCAGAAGGTCGTCTCCGCACTCATCGCGATTTCCTCAGCCAAACACCACCAGAAACCCAGGGCCATCCGCCGCCACATTGTCGGAACGCCGCAACCCAGCGATGTGCCTCCCCCCACCCTCGTTCATTATGCCGCAAGCGAAATTGGAATGTAGTTGTGATTCCAGCATATTGAAATGAGATGCGAGGGTGATGCGCTCTGCGGGTGAGAGATCGACACGGTTATCGGAAGTCCGAATGCGAATGCCAGGAACGCGTCGTGAACACACGCCAAGTTGAGCTGGGGCTACGTTGGTGCTTAGTCACCCATCGCGTGAAGTGGTGGGACTTGGCAGGGCTGAAGATGTAGACCGTTAACACAAGCAGAACACAACCAGAACAGCGGACGATGCAATGGAGACTGTGGGACATGGAGCACAGAACGTCGTGACCTAGGCTTTCCCCGGCCAGCTGTTGTTTAAGCTATACAGATTCTGGACATCGTTGTTCATGCACGGAAGTGTGGATGCATGCCAATGCCACCTCATTTTTCGTGCCACTGTCAATCGCCAGCATGCTGTCTGTCAAGACTCGTGTTACCGTCGACAATGTTCAACCTTCCTTATCATCCCAATCCGGTCCCACTTCCGCCCATCCACATCTCCAACGTCCGCCGCCAACCTCGCCCATACCTCGCAGCTCTTTTGCCATCGTAGCATCTTCACGCCAACAGCGAGCGGAAAAGTCATCGCTGACCGTGATCAGGTTGCCCTGAGTCGTCCACGCTAGCGACGTGACCTCCTTGGTGTGAGCTCGCACCAGCGCCGTGCCGTGTTCGTGCGCCTGCAGATCAGTCGACGCAACGGATCCTGAAGAGCGTGGCATTGACGACACTGCAGCTGGCAATTCGTCTTCGTCTTCCTCGCCGTCCTCGCAGACCCGCTCAGGTCTTGGTAGATGGCGCTCGTCGGTCGGAAAGAGGATCGGGCACTTGTCAGTGTTGCCAACTGCCAGCATCTCGCCATGGTCACCTTTCGCCGGCCGAATTGATGCCTTGATGTAGAATGTGCCGATGTGGAGGTTGGGATGCCGGAAGCCGTACAAGGGACCAAGACCAGCCTTTGGTTTCGTCAACATTCGGCGTCTGCTTGGACCTGATGACATTTCTGGCGCGTACCCCAGGACGAGCTGGCTGGTGGAGTAGGCGTAGATTGTCGCATCCCGACATACAGTGTACAGTCGGGCACCGTCACCAGACAATGCCATCGAGTTGATGCCGTAGTCTCTAGTGCCTCGATGTGTTTCGGGCAAGGGTGTGCTTGCCAGGGGTGAGGCATTCCGCTGACCAAAGCCAGCATTTCGCAGATCCCAGACCTTGACAGATGCGTTGACTTCGCTAGCGGTCACAATCAGGTGTGACCTACCATGCGGTAGATGTTGAAAGGAGGTGATCGATAGCTCGTTCCGCTCGTCCATTTCGTACCTTCGAATGGTCGACCTGTGCCCGTAGCCCACATGCAGTTCTTGACTGGTCATGGTTTGCGGCTGCATATCCTCTGAGCGGACTACGCCGTCCCTAAAGCTTTGCACGGCTGATCTCCCGCTTGCCCTCAGATCCCACAAACGCACTGTCCCGTCTCTTGCACTCGTCGTGATCATGTTGTCGTTCCCAGGTTGAAAACGGACCTGTTTCACACTGCTCTGATGGCCTTGCAAGATACTAACCGTCTGCTGGGAGTACATGTCAACCACACGTGCAGTCTGATCACCACTCGCAGTGGCCAGTACGTAGTCGTCCGAACAGAAATCAATGTCCATTACCGCGTTGTGATGCACCCGGAACTTGACATGACTGGCATTGAACTGTGCAGAAGAGGCCGAATCGATCAACCGTACACTGCCCTCTTCATCTCCCACAGCCACCAGAGAGTTCGTGTTGCAAGCAGCTGTACAGAAGGGTAGAGCTGCTCCTCGAAACGGATGCATGTCGCTCGGCGTCGTGACGAAGTTGGCAGTCTCAGCTTGTGAGTTCACTGCATGATCCCCACCTCGAAATCCTCGGGAGTTGGCATCGTAACCGCCAAAGCTCCGCTCGAGCAGCCTACGTGATCTGCCAGGCTGTCGTAGTCGACGTATCGATTTCGGAAACGGCTTCAGTTCATCCAGAAGATCAGGCAAGGTATCTGCCTCAGAGATTGTGGGAGATCCAAGGAATGCGTTCTCGAAGAGAGGAGCATCGCTCGCAGGCTGCACATGCTTGAGAGGAGAGGATTGCGGTGGCGAGCTTGGCAGATCTGTCGTAATCCTCCTCCGCTTGATGAGCCTCCCAGCAGTGCCGTCGTCCTCGGCCTTTGGAGTGAAGTCGTCACAATGAGTACAGTCAGCCCGCCTCCGATTCGAGCCATTCTTGGTGATGTCCTGCAGTTGCCGGCCGGCTTTGGTCTGGCGACCACCTCGAGTCGACATGGTGCTTCGTGGCGTGAAGAACTTGGTGAATCTCTTCGGCGTGACTGTCGGAGGCTTCTTGATCTTGGGAATGTTCAGTAGGTTGCCAGCGATTTCCTGAAATGTCGGAGGAGAAGAAGCTGGTGGCGTAGGCATCTGGTTCTCCTGCTCCAAATGCATCTTGTGCTTCGGATGGCAAACTATGCCGCTGTCCTGAGACGACATTGGAGGCGGCGGCATGTCTGCCATGATGTCGGCTGGTCGCTAGTAGAAGACGGCAATTGTGCGCATGGAGAAGGCAAGAGACGGACAAATGCGAATCAACGCGGATGCAAATACAGCTGCGAGGCGAGGTGGTGGAAGAGGTGGAAGAATGGGCGGGATTGAACTAAGAGGTACGCGTTGAGTGCTTCGCGGTCGGCAGAACACGCGCCTGACCCGCATAAGCCGCCCAACCGAGAAGACCCTAGCCAGGTTTGGAACCTTATTCAGAATTTATCTCGAGTTCGTATTGAATACACTGCAGTACTACACTTGTCGCGATCACTTGTCGACATGGCGCCTGTAAAGAGGAAGGCTGTGGCTGATGAGCGGCCGAGTAAGAAGGTCAAGCCTGCCGACGACAAGGAGAATGTCAAGGAACAGAAGTCGCGAAAGTCGGGGGACGGCGAAAAGAGAGAACCCAAAACTGCGCTGAAGTCGATCTTGCAGCAGGAAGAAAGAGCGTTCCCACGCGGTGGCGCAGAGGTCTTGACTCCGATCGAGCGCAAGCAGATTCAAGCGCAGGCCGAACGTGATGTGCTGCTCGAGGAGGAAGGCGGCGTGACGAATGCCGCCGACGAAGATGGAGAGCTGTTCGACGAGGAAGCGGCGGCGCCGGCCAAGAAGAAGCAGAAGAAGACGCGAGACGGCGAGAAAGGCGACAAGAAGCTGAAGATCACCGAAGTGCGCAAGGAAGGGCTCAGCTACAAGAATCTGGTGGTAGGCAGCTCGGTGCTGGGTCGTGTGACAGCCATTACCGGACGAGATATTGCTCTCGCACTGCCGAACAACCTAACCGGATTTGCGCCTATCCTTTCAATCTCCGAACGACTCACCTCTCGGATCGAGCGACTACTGGCGAGCGATGAGAAGCCAGAGGACGAGGAAGACGAGGACGTGGATCTTAAGCAGTTGTTCTACGTTGGCCAGTGGCTGAGAGCTTCAATTACTGCGACAGGCACTGAGCCAAAGGATGGTAGCAAGAGCAAGAAACATATCGAGCTGTCGCTGGACCCAGCCGCCGTCAATGGCGCGCTTAGGGAAGAGAATGTGGTCACCAACAGCACAATTCAGGCCGCCGTTCGCAGTGTTGAAGATCATGGCATTGTCATGGACATTGGTCTCTCGGAAAGTTCTGTCAAGGGTTTCGCCAGCAAGAAGGCGCTCGGGTCCGCGTACAGTCTTGATCAAATCCAGGAAGGCCAAGTCCTGCTCTGCCTGGTCACGGGCAAGGCGAGCAGTGGCAAAGTAGTCAACTTGACACCGGATCCCAGCAAGTTCTCTGTTGCTACAAGAGAAGGCAAGGACAAGGACAAGATGCCTTTTGTCGCCGAGGCTCCTACCGTAGATGCTTTCTTACCAGGCACTGCAGTGGACGTGTTGATTACCGAGACTGGTCCAAAGGGCATCGCTGGGAAAATCATGGGCATGCTGGATGTCACATCAGACGTTGTTCACTCGGCTGCGAGCCAATTTCCGGACATGAATCAGAAATACAGGGTCGGATCGAAGGCCAAAGCTCGCATCATATTTTCCATTCCTCAGGATGACGGTGCTCGCAAGGTGGGAGTGTCGCTTCTCTCGCAGGGGCTTGGTCTCACGCCTCCAGCGTTCAAACTCCCCGTGGCTGCTTCTGCCAAGACAAAATCGGAAGCGACCGAGCTCAGCCAACCATTAGCGCTGTCGTCGACTTTGGAGGACGCAAAGGTCACTAGCATTGTCGCTGATCGTGGAATATTCTTGGAGCTCACTGATGGCAAGAAAGCGTTTGCACACATCTCACAGCTTTCAGACAGCAAAGTCGACTCCATATCGACGGCTGGACCGTACAAGCCGGAGAGCACACACAAGGTCAGAATCACTGCTTACAACCCTGTCGACAACATCTACTACGTATCGCTGAAGAAGTCTGTCCTCGACCAGCCATTTCTTCGCCTCGAAGATTTGCCTATTGGTGGCGTGGTTACGGGCACTGTGGACAAGCTCATTCTTGGAGGTAAGAGTGGTGTCACCGGCGTTCTTGTCAAGCTAAGCGACAGCATTACTGGTCTTGTCCCCGAGATGCATCTAAGTGATGCCCACCTGACGCACCCGGAGCGCAAATTTCGAGAAGGCTACCCCATTAAAGGTAGGATACTTTCAGTTGACACGGAGAAACGACATGTTCGTGTGACCCTGAAAAAGTCATTGGTGGATGACTCAGCAACCGTGTGGAACGATTACAAGGACTTGCAGCCTGGCATGGAAAGCAAAGGAACAATAGTGAGCTTACTTCCCAATGGTGCCGCAGTTCAGTTCTACGGACCTGTGAGAGCTTGGTTGCCTGTCGCCGAGATGAGCGAGACTTTCATCGAAAAGCCGGAGAAGCACTTTCGACTTGGTCAAACTGTCACGGTGAAAGTGCTCAATGTGAAACCCGAATCCCAGGAAATGAAAGTTACATGCAAAGACAGCAGCACTTTTGACGATGAGCAGCAGAGCGCTTGGAATGCCCTGTCTGGCGGTCAGCTAGTCAGTGCCACAGTCTCCGAGAAGCTTGCCGACAGCATCACGGCGGAACTGGACAATGGCATTCGAGGGACCATCAGGATCGGACATGTAATTGACGGCCCCGCTAGTAAGGCAGAGAAGGAATTGAAGCGCATTCGTGTCGGACAAAAGCTCTCGAATCTGCTGGTACTGACTAAGCAGGAACGCAGCCACACTGTGGTTCTGAGCAACAAGCCCTCTATGATCGAAGATTCGAAGGCATGTGCTTTGATCAAGTCGTTCGTTGATGCTCGCGAGGGTCAGAAAGTGCACGGCTTCGTGCGCAATATCACACCCGAGGGTGTGTATGCGGAGTTTGCGAATGGCATCGTGGGCCTCATACCGAAAAACCAGGTTCCGGCAGACTCGCTCGCACAGCCCAGCTTTGGTCTTAGGAAAGACCAAACGGTGACTGCTTACGTTATTGGTACGGACGGCATCCACGAGCGCTTCATCTTGAGCATGCGCGAACAGGCTGCAACGAACGGGACCGAGTCGAAGGTCAAGCCACCGACCACCGAACAAGCTGGCAACCCTGTTGACACCTCAATCAGCGCTTCAGCCGAGATCACACTCGGCAGAGTTGTGAAGGCACGCATTGCTTCCATCAAAGCCACGCAGATGAATGTTCGCCTTGCAGATAACGTCCAAGGCCGCGTAGATGTGAGCGAAGCTTTCGACTCCTGGGATGAGATCAATAACAAGGCAGCGCCCCTGCAGAAGTTCAAACACAACGATCTCATTGATGTCAAGGTACTTGGCATTCATGATGCTCGTAATCATCGCTTTCTTCCGATCAGCCACCGACAGGGTAAAGTCCCTGTCTTCGAGCTTTCAGCGAAGAAGTCAAGAGTCGAGGCCGGAGACGAAGCACTGCTTGGCTTGGATTCAGTCCAACCTGGCTCAACATACTTGGCCTTTGTCAACAACCATGGCGACAACTGTGTGTGGGTCAATCTGTCACCAAACGTCAGAGGGCGAGTTGCTTTGATGGACCTGTCTGATGACGTCGGGCAACTGCAAAACGTAGAGAATCGCTTCCGCATTGGCTGTGCCCTTCGCGTCAAGGTCAAGAGCGTGGATGTATCAGCAAACAGGCTCGATCTGACAGCACGCCATAACGAGTCGTCCGAGGTTAAAACTCTGAACGATCTCAAAGCGGGCATGGTCATTCCTGCTCGAGTGACTAAGACTACGGAGCGACTTGTCAACGTCCAGATCACTGACACCATTTCTGGTGTTGTCCCGTTGGCTGAGCTCAGCGATGACTTCGAGCAAGCCAACCCGGCACAGTACAACAAGAATGATATCGTTCGAGCGTGCGTTCTTGCTGTGGATGTGCCGAACAAGAAGATTTTCCTCAGTCTTCGGCCCAGCAAAGTCCTCAGCTCCAGTTTACCGACCACGGATGCCCAGGTTAGCGATACTGGCAGCCTGAAGGTAGGTAATATTGTCAGAGGGTTCATCAAACACGTGACGGACAAGGGTGTCTTTGTCTCACTTGGCGCTACAGTCGATGCCCTGGTTCGCATTTCAGATCTGAGCGACCGGTTTGTTAAAGACTGGAAGAGCTTGCATGAGATCGACCAGCTCGTCAAGGGTCGGATCATGTCTGTCGATCATGCTACTAAGCAAGTGCAGATGAGCTTGAAGCAAAGCCACGTCGATGGCAACTATACACCGCCACTAAATATTGGCGACATCAAAGCGGGGGACACTGTGACTGGCAGAGTTCGTAAAGTAGAAGACTTTGGCGCTTTTGTCGATATCGAGAACACTCAACCACGTCTCTCGGGTCTTTGCCACCGAAGCGAGGTTGCAGCCAGACGAGTAGAAGATGTCAGAAAACTATACAGCACTGGCGATGTCGTGAAGGCCAAGGTTCTCAGTGTTGACGTCGAGAATCGGAAGATCAGTCTTGGCCTCAAGGCAAGCTATTTCGACGATGACGACGAGGAAAAGGACGAGGAAGAGAGCGAGGACGAAGATGTGGAAACGGGCCTTGTCGAGAGCGGCGGTGTCGAGGTCATGGAAGGGAACGACGCTGAAGGTGGCATCGACCTGGACAATAATCAGGTATGTGGCACGTGAGCTTCAGCCCACTACCTCTGCGAGACTAACAATTAGCAGGACATGGACAGTGACGAAGAGGATGTCGTCGATGGCATGGACGATGATGAAGAGCCGGCATTGGAGTTCACAAGCGGCCTCAAGACTAATGGCTTCGACTGGAACGGCAGCGCTTTGGACGGCAACATCAACGCAGCGGGCTACGAATCTGAGCCTGACGCTATCGCAAGGAAGAAGCGCAAACGCAACAAGCCCGAGATCAAGGAAGATCTGACCGGTGATCTAGACAAGTACGGCCCACGCAGTGTCAGCGATTTTGAGCGACAGCTTCTTGGTCAGCCAAGCAACTCATTGCTCTGGATCCAGTACATGGCCTTCCAGATCCAACTCAGCGAATTGGATGAAGCCCGCAGGATAGCCGAACGTGCCATTCGGACTATCCATATCCGCGAGACCGAAGAGAAGCTCAACGTCTGGGTCGCCTGGCTGAACCTAGAAGTCGAATACGGCGACGATGAGCACGTTGACGAGGTCTTCAAGGAAGCATGCCAAGTTCAAGATTCTCTTGAAATGCACGAGAAGCTAGCGTCGATCTACATTAGCTCCGGCAAGCTTGAGAAGGCGGACAGTATCTACGAGCGCATGATTGGTAACAAGAACTTCAGAGCTGTGCCAGATGTCTGGCTCAATTACGCGACATTCCTGATGAGCGACAAGAATGCTCCGGGGCGTGCACGAGCACTTCTCCCAAAAGCAATGCAGTCCATCCGAATACAGAAGCATCGTGACCTCTCAGCAGATTTCGCGGCGCTGGAGTTTAAGACCAAGCACGGGAATGCTGAGCGTGGACGCACCATCTTTGAGAATATCCTCGCCGAGTGGCCAAAGTGGTCTGCAGGCTGGGATCGCTTCATTGATCTTGAGCGATCACGTGTGAGCAAGGCCAAGGACGAGGCGGAGAAGAGTGATGCGATTGACAAGACGAGAGCGCTGTTTGAGCGTGTGGCGGCACTCAAGATGAAGAAGCGAAGGGCGAAATTTGTATTCAAGAAGTGGTTTGAGTTTGAGGAGAAGGAGGGAACTGACAAGGACATGGGGAGAGTGAAGTTGTTGGCAAAGGAGTGTCATGAGAGGTTGGAGGCTAAGGGCGAGGAGGGTGATGAAGATCAATAAATATGCATAGTCAGGCTGCTGCTGGAGAGGTGGTGGCTGTCCATATTATCCTTCTCAGATCATACCTTTTCAAATCCCATATCACCTCCTTCCTGCGTCCATTGTTCTTGGCGGACAAGTAGCAAGACCTCCTAGGTTTTGGTGAGAGTAATTCGTGCCCTGAGAATCTGAGCACGTGATCTGTGCACTTTCCGCCGGCCGAGACTTTGCATACGCTTCATCACATCCTTATTGACCTACACAGCACGATCTACTACCTACGAGGGCGCACATATCGAGCCAATCTGGGCGAGCGACTGGCGACCGGGCACTGACTGCAGGAAGCGACTTAGTAGGTACACACAATGCCTGGCGTTCTAGCACCTGAGCACCAACCAGCAGAAAAGGCACGAAAGCCCACCAAGAACGAGCTTCGTCGCGCGAAGAAGAAGCAGACGAGGAACGATGTAAGTCGACCGAAGTGTGGTGTGTCACATGTGCTGAAACGAGTACAGGCTCCGGCAGAATCTGCACGATCGGTCTCAACTGCGCCCGGGCAGCTAGAAGAACCCATCGAACCAATAGAGCCTTTCAATGACGCTCCAAACCAAGGCGTGCCTGCCGTCGAAATCGATACCGATTTGCCCACTGATGATCCTCTCTTCTCACAGTTTGCCGATGTCTTTGCCAAGTTCAAGGAAGAAGACAAGGAGGATCCTGCCTTAAAGGAACCAGAAAAGCCGGAAGTCTTTTACGATGACGACGACAACATCCAGGACGAAGACGAGGAGGCGGAAACAAAGCAGCGATTATCGAAGAAGGCACGGAAAATGGCGAACAAGTTGAGTATTGCAGAGCTGAAGGCCATTGTGCGCAAGCCTGAAATCGTGGACTGGACAGATACTTCGGCGCAGGATCCGAAGCTTCTGGTCAACATCAAGAGCTCGCGAAACGTGGTGCCAGTGCCAACGCACTGGAGTTTGAAGAGGGAGTACCTGAGTAGCAAGCGGGGTATCGAGAAGCCGGGCTTCGCTCTGCCCAAGTTCATTGCAGAGACTGGCATCTCGGACATGCGCGATGCAGTACTGGAGAAGCAGGCAGAGGCGACTTTGAAGCAGCAGCAGCGGGCGAGAGTATCGGGGAAGACGGGCAAGCTCGATATCGATTACCAAAAACTCTACGAGGCATTCTTCCGGCGACAGACGAAACCCTCACTCACGCGATATGGCGAAGTCTACTACGAAGGCAAGGAATTCGAGACGAACCTGCGACATCTGCGACCTGGCGAGCTCAGCGAAGAGTTGAAGGAAGCGTTGAATATGCCGCCTGGTGCACCGCCGCCATGGCTGATCAATCAGCAAAAGGTTGGGCCTCCGCCCTCTTATCCCGCCCTCAAGATCCCAGGCCTCAATGCGCCGCCTCCACCTGGAGGTCAGTGGGGTTTCCATCCTGGCGGGTTTGGTAAGCCGCCTGTGGACGATCAGAACAGACCACTCTTCGGCGGAGATGTGTTTGGCATGACAATGGATGAGGGCAAGCAGAAAGACACGACTCAGGCAGAAGCGGTGGACAAGTCACTATGGGGAGAGCTGCAGCCACCCGCCGAGGAAGAAGCGGAGGAAGAGGAAGAGGAAGACGAGGAGGAGGAGGAGGAGGAGGAGGAAGATGAGAGTGGCAGGAGGACTGGTCTGGACACTCCATATGGCGGTACCGAGACTCCAGGTGGCATCACGAGTACAGTTCCGACCGACTTCATGGGTTCTAGAGGCATACCCGATGAGATGAACTTACGGAAACAGCGACTGGGCACCGAGACGGAATCGAGCTCACACCCTCGATCGGCAGGTCAAGTGCTCAACGAGCGTTCGATTCGAAACGAAGGCTTCTTTGGCGGTGAACGTGCGTATGATCTGTCTGGCAGTAACAACATTCCAGTGCTTGGTCAAGAGCGGGACGATCGTGGCAGGAAGAGGAAGGCGGGAGATCTCGATGTGTCTATGGATCCGGATGCTTTGCTGCGCGATGACAAGATGAGCAAGGAGGAGCTGCGAAGACAGTATGATGCACAACGAGCGCAGCAAAATCCCGGGGGATGGCAAGGTGGAGCAGCGGATGGTGAGGATCTGAGCGGGTTGGTGGCTGAGGAGAGTGCTAAGAGGCAAAAGAGGGATAGGGAGAGGGCAGCTCAGAGGGGTGGCAAGAGGTAGTGATCGGGGTCAGAACGTTGCAGAGATGGACATTAGCAGTGGTCGGGAGTGCGACCTCACGGTACAGTGTAACATGACTATGGCTCGTAAAAGAGCCGGCATAGGGCGTGTAAAACCGAAAAGGGTGACATGGCGTAGATGGAGGTCCGCAGGATATCGAAAGCTCGAATGGACATCTCGAACCACGTTGACTCGATCTGTACTCCGACTAAACATCGCGGTACTGTAGTATTATATACCGAAGGGAGCTGCGTTGGCATCACGGAACAGGGCAGTGTCATGGAGAGTGGTTGGTACCGTTGCAGGCTTCGTGTTCTGTCAATAGCGCCAAGACGTCCGAGCTCCGCAAAGCGCGTCAACCTCAAGTTATCTCAGCATCAGCAGGGACAACTGAGCAAGCGAAAGGCAGCCACGGGCCGCGACGAAATGGATCGAGATCGAGACAGCCGGAGGTGAGTTGTATCGCTTCAACCACAGCAATATCGCCATATGGCTATGGAGCATTCCCCACCGCAATCTCCTACTGGGGACATGGAGGAGGGAGAATTATCAGAGCATGGCGACCACGATCACCTCGACATTACACGACATCCTCGACGCGGCCGACGAGTTGACTCGGCAAGGGCGAGGCGTAGCTTAGAATCTGTTGATGGAGTGGAAGCTAACGCGCGGTCGCGAAGACGTGCAGATGTCCCTCCCGAAGACCAATATGGATCCGGCAGAGGCCAGTCATACCGGCCGGGCAACGTTGCGCGAGACCGATCACCACTTCGCGGCGACACGTACAGAGCACGATCACCTCCGCGACGTCCCGACTACCACGACACCCGCGCCGACACATACCGCGCTCGCCCGCGAAGCAGAAGTCCACCTCCACGGCGGGATGACTTCCGCCGACGATCACCCTCCCCACCGCGATACCGCGACGCCCGAGAATCAGTGCCAAGAGGCGGAGACAGCTACAGAGCTAGGCCGCGGTCACCACCGCCGAGAAGAGAAGACCTGCCACGAGACGATCTCTTCAGGAGGGAGCCCGTAAGAGACGACAGAAGTTACAGGGACACCAGAGACTATCGAGATGAGAGGGACAGTCGCTTTGCTGCTCCCATCGCCGAGCGCTCCTCTGTTCCTCGCTATCGGGAACGTAGTGCTGTCCCGCTGAAGAGGACACGCGAGCCGTCACCAATCTCAAGCAGAGGTAGACGCTCTCCGCCACCAGTCAAGCGTGAGCGGCTAACAAGTCCACCGAGAGCGGGGAGATACGATGACTTTCCGCCATCGAGAGCCGTCAGTCCGCCGCGAAGGAGATACTCACCACCAGATCCGCGAGACCGCCGTGCTTCTCCACCGCGAGGCGTGACTAGGGACTACCGCCCAGCTCGCTCGAGGTCGCCAATCGCTAGGAACGATAGAGTTGATCCTCGAGCAGTAGACGATTGGAGAGGACCGCGGTCACCCATCCGCGACTCCAGACACGACTATCTTAGCCGAGAGGAGTCTGCTGTCAACTCTACTGCTACCAGTCGTCGCTCTTCCCCACCAGTACATCCCAGCAGAGCAGCTCTGAACGCGACGGGTGACGACAGACCAAGGAGCAGCAGAGCATCACCTCGCGATCCGTACAACGATCGTGAGCCGTACCGTGCTGGTGATTCCGAAACCCGCCGTCCTACTCACAACACAGCGTCAGCTTACGATGATGATCAAGGCTATTCAGCACCGGTCCACGACTCCGTCCCTCCACCACGAGAACCCCGTCGTCCTGACGACGCACCAATACCCATCCGAGCACCACCCACCGGACCCAGCTCACAACGCGCTTCTTCCATGTCAATGGCTCCACCTACAGGGCCTGCCGCGGTAGGTGCAGCTCCTTCTGGTCCTAGAGCGGCTGGGGCTCCACCAGCTGGACCGCGTGGCTCGGCAGTACCTCGAGGCGACTTCGCTCCGCGTGGCAGAGGAGGCTTTACAGTTGACTTTGCGCCTCGCGGCAGAGGAGGATTTCGAGGAGGCTTCGATGGTGGCTTCCGCGGAGGCAGAGGTATGTAGCTGATATCAAGCGGGACCTCATGACGACACGCCGATGGCTGGTCCGACGCCTCGGACAATGTATACTAATGCGAAGTAGGTGGCGCGCCCACTGGACCCTCTGCTGCATTCGGTCGTGGTGACGCAGGGTTTCCACGCAGTACTAGTGAGAGCTTCTCACAAGACCCTACCTTTGCGTCACGTCCACCTCCCTCTGGCCCACGCGGTTCCTTCTCTCAAGCACAAGCACAAGCTCCTCCCCCGGTATTTAGCAGACAAAGTAGCATTAGCACAACCACCCTAGCCGCACCCACAGGTCCACGTGGTCAGCGCTTCGCTAACGGCGATACGCCAATGCCAGATGCACCAACGGGTCCAAAGGCTGCCCGAGGGCCTGCTGAGGCAAACATCCCGACTGGGCCTGCAGCGGGTCGTGTCCATCCTGCACTGCAAGACTTGCCGAAGATTGTGGAGGGAGGTGTCAAGGCAGAGCCGATAATTGATCGCACTAAGCTGAATCGTCTGGAAAACGAGGCGGAGAGACTGAGGGAGCAGATCGATGAGAAGGAGGCCAGAAAGAGGAAGAGTCTGCGAGAATGGGATCGATTGCAGAGGGAGAGCGAGGTTGCAAGCTTGAGGAGTGAGTTGGCGGAGCAGGCATTGAGAGAGCTTAACGGTGAGGCTGAGAGCCAGGCGGCGTTTTAGTGACGCGTTCGTTCTGGTGGCTCTTGCGCCGGGCCGTGAAACGTTGTACGACTGGCGGACCCTTGCCGTGTCTCTGCGGCAGATGCCGTTTGGCGATGAGGAGCACTTGTATGCAAAGTGTCGGCGGTTGGGTACTAAAAAGAATGAAGAGACTACGAACGGGTGCCCCTTTCCCTCCACGTCTATCCTCACTCTCCTGAATCTCAGATCTTACTCCTTCACTCCCCGAGCATAAAGCCTCATCTGCCTCATGCTCTATCGGCGTGTCCCTTCGTCCATGCTTCTTTTTTTCAGCCTGGAGTTTGAGTTCCATTCGCCTTAGCTCTTCTTGACACTTCTCCAATTCCTTCTTCAAGCTCACGTCTACGTCTACTTGCCTGACATTTTCTTCGATGACATCCTCTTTGCTGTCGAATCTTGTCCGTTTGCGGTGTTGAGTACGGGATACTGGGGCTGTGGATGTGTCGAACGGTTCGGAATCAGCTCCATCCCATCTAAAGTCTGCTAGTGACGAATGGAAGAATTAGATGCAGTCATTCTTGCAGTGTCCAGGGATGCGAATGGCGAGCTCGTCCCAGTCGAAATATTCTTTGACGGCCTTCAGGTCCTGCGATTTCACTTGTTTGTACTCCTGTGAAATCAAATACTGGTCCGCTCTGTCCCACGTGGTTGGACTATTGTGAGTGTATGGTTTGCAGATGCAGATCCATCCCCATAGCGCACAACTTGGGCTCTTGTTGAAGCAGCGGCTGCCGTCGGAATCACAAGACTCGTTTCGACTTTGGCACGCAGTGCTGCGCCTGCGATTGGACAGGCCACTGGGTGGGACAAGAGCGCGGATGTGAAGGATTCCCTCGGGTATGGGACTCTGGGGTCGTCAATTACCATCTAGAGGAGTCTTGCATAGCGAAGAAACTTCTCGAAGCGGCCAGACCGTCGTGGGCGCTCAAGCGCGTCGAAGAACTCGACGGTATCCTTGTAGATCTTTTCGGCGGTGGCGGTGCAGCCTGCTATGGCTTGGCTTGCTTTCTCATAAGCGAGAAGCACGGTCGTGTGCATCTTCAGCGCCATCTTTGCGAGACGCAGCTCGATCACGCCGCGATCACGATGGTCCCTGAAAGTCCCTGTGTACAAAATTCGAAGGAAGTAATCATGAGGCTGAAAGACATCGTGGTGGAAGAGGCGGATGTGAGGCGCAATTACGTTACTGATCACATGTTTGCATCAGGTCGAAGTCGGACACCTTAGTGGTGGTGAAGCTACGTCGAAGTAGTGTCAAGTCGAGCGGCGCCATGGTCTTCTTCTTGCAATATGCTGATGTATTGAGGGTCCTCTGGAGTCTCTCAATATCCAGGGTCATCCTCAGCTTCTGGAGAGCGGATTCGACGGCTTGTCGATCCCATTCTGTAGTGGAGGGAGGGGGGGATATGGACGCGGTCCCCGGACAACTCATAGTGACCTAGTATCCTACCCGAGCAGAACGATGTTAGCTACACTCGAAAGCCGTGCGGGCATGTCTCGGCAGCTGCTATATAGCCGGGTAGTAGGCGCGTACTCGCCTGATACAGTAGCACTTACCAGCTATAGGCTCTCCGACGGGGTTGGCATTGTCCTCTGCATATCCAAAGGCTGCAAGTCAAGATGTGGGATGTCTAAAGTCGACTTGTTTCATGCGTCTAGACGCGTATGTAGTGGTTCCGTGGTGCTCAAGGTCCCGCTCGTCCGGCTCGCGTTGCCACGCGCCCTCCGATAATCCTTGTCGATCACTCGGCGCTACCCGCACTTGCATGTGAAAGCTGGCGCAAGTCGGTCAATACGGAAATATAGATACTGGGTCTCGCGCACTTTGCCATGATCTGTGTAGCAATTCAGCTGTCTAGCACAACATCGCAATAGCCACTGCTGGAGACACAGCTGAGGCGCGCCCCCGAACGAACAAGTCACTATCATGTTTCGAGCACACTCTACGAGCGCTTGTCAATGCTGCTGACGGGACCTTGCTCGCCAGTCGGCGTTACCCGCACGTAGCCGTTTGTGTATAATCATTGTCACCCTCACACCTGCACCTACACACCCTGACGTGAGGCGGCTTGAGATGGATTCCAGACGGTAAACGCCATACCCCTCAGCGTGTGTGATGTGTGCCGGCCACTCGGGCCGGCGGACGCCGACATACTGCTACGGGTCATCGTCGTTGAGCTGCGAGCGTGATGGCGGAGACCGCAGATGCAGACCATCACGGCACTCGATGCATTCCTTCGACGCGCGCCGCCATAACTCTGTCAGCTATCTCAGGGAATTTACCAAACTCGGAGCAAAGATTAGTCCATATCGCTGGCACGAAGATCGATGCAGGACACCACATGTCCTCGCCTTGACAACTTCCAAGCCCTACTTGGCCCAACCGACAGGTGACGATAGGTACGCTGGATCCACAACATCACCGCATCATAGCGACAGAGCGCTGTCCCTAGCCGCTTCGCCGACAAGTCAACAGACCTTTCCGAGAGGCTGGCGAAGCAGCATATGGCGCCGACTTCGGACGCCTAAGATCACTTCGATGTGGCGATGATCTTGTCAGCCATCTCAGGCAGGGTGTCAGACTAGAGGCAGTAGTCAGTCGACTGCACCAGCATCGGGAGGAATGCTGGGAGGGTCTCACCAACACATCCATCTCTCCGAAAATCTCAGTCAAAGGCTTCGTCTACCAAACCGAGCAATACGCCCCTTTGAATCTACTACTCGTCAGCACACACCATCACTCCACAGCAAAGTCCTACAACTCACCCCTTTCGTTTCGCCGCCGACACATCCCACATATGCGCCGCCGCGAACCAGGGCTCGCCACCCTCCCTGCTTAACTCCTCCAACAACGGTCTATAAGCCTCCGGGTCCGGCTTCCCAATCCGACTTGAATCACAACTTAACAAATCTCCCTCCGACATGTCAACCCCAGCATTCATGAAGTATTCGCCGATCCTCTCCACGTCCCCCATCGTAAATCCAATGACTCTAAAACCAGCACTTCGCAACTTCTCAAAACATTCCTTCGCCCCCTTTCTCAACTCCAAAGCCCTGTACCCTTTCATGGTACAGTCGAAGTCCTCTTGTGAGGCAAAGGCCCGAGGAGAAGGAACGCCGGCTTTGGACAGCATCCCGCCAGAAGAGAGCTTGCAAGATTGTGGCGAAGGAGTGGTACTTTCCGGACATGGAGAGGTAGATGTATTCGCGCTCAGCGACTTCAATCCGGATGTAGCCGAAGAGGATGGGTTTGACGCCTTCGACTCGTAATTTGTCTCCGAGACGGGTGTCAATGGCTGTGAAGAGGGCGGAATAGCTGAAGAGGGTGCCTACGCAATCCAAGACGACGGTTCTGGGAGGGGAGGACATGGTTAGAGGTGGGTATTGAGGTCTGTGATGCGGATTGTGGAGGGCGAGGATACATTTGGAGAGCTGTATTGGATGACTCTTAGTGTTCTAAGAAGTTTATTTTATAATCATGCTGTGGTCATGGTTGAGTGTGGTATAAAAGGGGCGTGGTCAACTAAGCGGTGATTGTGGGTCCAGATGTTCGAGGTGCGGCCAAGCTTATCAGCATCGGCCAGAGACACATTAGAGAGGTAGAGGCATCGTAAAGTCAGTCTTCCAAAGCTGCAGGATTGAACTAACTCAAGAGACGACTGTCGCGCTCTGGTATGTCGAACACAAACTGCTCAGTCAAGCTGGAAATGTAATGCATCATCGGTTATGCGCTCAGCTATCTCCCTCCTACCGAGAGCGCACCAGCTTGGACATCTTTTGATCGCAATGACAGGCGTCGATGATTGATACTCCCCGGAAGGCGTGGTCCACCACACCGACCATATTGACGACATTGGCGTGAACGCAGGAGAGCCGATCGCCGAGCATGGGAATCCTCAAATCCTCATCCTGGCGCTGGTATTTCGTCGCGTGGAGAGTCTAACGATGTCCTCTGAGAAATACCACTGGCAGTGTTCGTTCTGCTTGGCGCAAGACCTTGCATTAATCGTCGCGTGTATTTCGGGCGGTACCGCCTCGATTCGCTTTGTGTTGGCCATACTACTGGTGATCTGGAGTCTGGTCGAGGATCGTGTTGGAATTGCAATGGTGGTGATGCCTTTTGCGGAGCGAAGCTGTTGCTTTGTTAGCTTAAATGCACGTGGCGCATTTTGTCCCACCTTGTCGCATAAGTCACGCAGGTATTGGCGTGTCACATTCTCTGGCCTCAACGTCCGCCTCTCATTTGAATCATTATAATGCTTGCTCTCTCTACCTATGCTGCCACTGTGCAGCACATCTACCCTCCATTGGAAAGGTATAAGACCAGTCACATTCATCTCCGACCCCTCTATGCATCTTGATCAGCTAACGATGAGCGGCGCGGCGGATACGGCGTACGTCCTGATCACTGCTTCAAAGAACACCGCCCGGCACAGGCTGCTAAGCGCACCATGTCAGACCCGAAGTCTAGAAACGACCTGGACTCGCGCGCACAGTACTCACCTTGGCAGTTTCTTGATTTGGCACCGCCGTCGACGTCCCGCTCCAGCCTTCTTGTGGTGAGGCATGCCGCCTGAGCATGAACATAGGCTTCCGGCCTTCCTTATCGAGCTGCTTGAACAGGAGCAAAGGCTTCTCTTCGAGGCCAAGACAGCGTTCTTGGTCGCCATGCACAATGTATAAGGCATACTGCCGCCAATCGTCCGTGATGTTGTAGCGTTTCAGCGCCTATCGCAGTCAGTATCACGCAATATATGGTAATGGGAGAACAACTCACTACTGGTAGCACGACTCGGCAAGGGTCGTCTATGCTGACGCGAAAGCTCTTGAAGATCTCGACCTGCGGGTTGTCCCTGTCTCGTGAATTTCCGGGATGCTCGTCTTCTCGCGGACTAGGCGTTGGAGCTTGCCGTCTTGCTCGGTCCTGCTCTCTAAGACGTGCATTTGGTTGATCAGCCACGACGGTGCTCGCTTGACTGTAATGGCTGTTCGTGGAGTAGCCAGTGCCCGTGTCGTCCGTGTGGCCATAGTGTCGGTCCTGACGAGATGATGTGCCATCGCGAGGTAAGGAGCGATTTCCTGCGGCACCTGATGGATGTCCAGCAGAGCCGGGCGGCTGTACAGTATATGCCGGACTTGTTGGACTCATCTGTTGGCCGTGTACGCTGTTCGGGCTGGTCTGACTTGTCATGCTGGCCGTCAAGTGACTGCTCGCTGCCATTGCAGCTGCTGATGCTTCAAGATGAGTACCCCCATCGTCTCGCACTTCCCTAGACTGTGGCGTGTGTGATTGGGGTGGATGTGTAGGCGAAGGTTGCTTCGTGTTGTCTGTGTTCTTCAAGAAGAGCTTCTTTGTTGAGAATTTGCGGCTCAACGAGCTGCCCTTGGCTTGGAGCGACTCCGGCTTCAGACTTCCGTTGTCCTCTCGTGGCGACGGTATTGTCCCTCCTGCTGGGTCTGGCAAGGGCGTCCTCTGGTCTTTCACCAATCTCATAATCGGTAACGTCTCTTCTCTCAGCTTCTTGTTCTCGTCTACTATCCTGTCCAGGTCCTGTTTCATGGCTCGTAATTCTGCCTCGGCAGCGATGATCCTCTGGTCACGCAAGCGGATAGATTCGATGATTCGTGCGATATCGTCCTGGGTGGCATTCAGATCGCCCTTCTCTCCTTCTGCGGACAGCGGCACGTAATCTCCCTCCTCGATTTTGACTCCTGCACGCATCTTTTGCTCATAGACAGCCTTGAGTATCGTGAGTCTGTGTCCCACACTTGCGATGCCCAACTCCCGCAGCTCGTCGTGACGCAAGGCAATCAATGCCTCTCCATCGACTCCCTCGTCCACAAAAGTTGCTCCGTAGTGTTTGAAGGCAGGCGAGAGACTTGCAACGTAGTCTGCTGTCTCCTCCTCTGTCCATTGCGTTATCTTTCCCGTAGGACTCCTCCCTTCTCTATCAGCCAAGCCTTGCGTCGTCGGCGTGTCCTCGCCGTCCATGGATTGGGCGTCGTCCGAGTCGGACGGATGATCGGACTGGTCGTCATGAAAGTGGCCGGCTATGATGGGGGAACTGAAGACAGAGCGTTCGAACTCGTCGTCGGCTTCGGCGTCGCTGTCGTAGGTGCTGTCGCCCGCCTGCCGCGCATACTTGTCCATTGTGCTCCTCACCTCCGGTCGCGTGACTGTGTCGCTGCGAGAGCGCTTCTTGCTGAGGAT
Organism: Dothistroma septosporum; assembly: GCA_002236755.2. Taxonomy (NCBI): domain Eukaryota; kingdom Fungi; phylum Ascomycota; class Dothideomycetes; order Mycosphaerellales; family Mycosphaerellaceae; genus Dothistroma; species Dothistroma septosporum. The sequence continues at coordinate 2,410,202 of NBZP02000033.1, read as the reverse complement.
GGGAGGCAATTCGGGAGCTGTTCGTGCTGGCGGCAGAGGTGCAACGCGGTCGCCGAAGGAGGGGTCGATGGGGGTGGCAGCGAACTCGGTGTCGGTGGGCGAGGCGGGATAGGATGAGTGCCTTCTCTGCTGCAACAGCGCGACGTTCAGGTCTGTGCTGCCTGCAGATGCGCGCTGCGGCAGGCTCCCCAAGCTTTGGTGGTGGTGTGTCGAGGTGCTGCTGGAGCCCGATACCGTTACGGCGAGGGCGGAGATGCGGTTCACGTTGGGGATGTGAGATGCTCGATGCGAAACCCTGGCCAGCCAGCTGCCTTTGCTCGCTGTTTGCGGCTGCGTGCCGTACGCTTCATTGAAAGTTGCCAGCTTTGGGGTGGTCTCATGCGCGCTGCCTCCCAGTGGGGAGCAGCACGGCTTTCGCGCGGCACCACAGTCACGGCCGCTGTGCAACAATGGTGGAGATAGCCGCCCGCGGAGAGGCCAGCCGTGTCGTACCAACAGCGATCGCAGCGCTTGCAAGTGGGAAGAATGTCGCCTGGGTCATACACGTCCGCTTCGACAGCAACAACAGCATCGACAACAGCCGCGGGCGCTGCAGACGAAGTCTCATGTCATGTCATCCTGCGCTCTGCCCTCGACGCCAGCACTAATGAGGACCGACGACACTAGGAGGCACACGGCATACAGCAGAGTTATGATCATCGACGGCAGCTTCCTTGGCACCGTCTGCACCAGGCTCGTTCCTCAAAGCGAGCGTCGAGTTCACGGGGCAGCGAATCACTGAGCGCGTAGCTAGCCAAGACGAGGAATCCTAACCCTGAAGCGTCCGAGTCTGAGCGCGGTCGAACTACATGCTTGCATGTAAACTTCACGGCTCGAACTTATTCCACCCACAGGACACTCTTCTCCACTTGTGCATGGAAGCACGCTTGACATTGACGAGCTCAGCCTGCGATTGGCATCACGCAGAGACCCAATCCTATGCGAACCTCAATCGCATATCGGTGGGGGAGACGGACGCATCATCTGCCACATCACGCCCCAAGGACATCCCTGAACGCGCGGGCCTCGGACGGATCCATCGCTGCGGAAACAGGGACCACCTCTACGCCCATGCAACCCCACCCCCTCCCTCAATCACAACGCGCATAACGAAGGTATGGGGAGTTGTAGAGGAGCACAACCACCAGATTGAGTTGCTTCCAATACTCCGAGGTCGTGTGCACCCATCGGACTAGGATTGGTCCAGGATGATATAACTTGGAATTGAAGCCAATACCTTTCCCCCGGTCGGTACCAGATACCAAGGACTATCGATCCTGAAGCGACGATGTGCACGCATATTCGACGATGACTCGTCGGTCGCACTGCCTAGGATGGCAATTACACCGATAGCTGATGGAAGGTCGTGTGCATTTGCGCCACCGTTACAACAGTGTCCGCTACACAGTAATCGACGAAGAAGTCAGCCTCGGCCAAGGCCATCCACCATCCTGACTCAGGGCGGCATAATCTTGTTCACCTGCAGAATGCCTCCGACAGACTCCCGATAACCAAACCGACGGATTGGGCATGAAACAATCACTTCACTTTTCCATTGTTGCCAGATTACATGAACCATAGTGGGGCCGCTATATATCACCGACGGCGTCGGCCGTTATACCGACTGCTTTCCGCATTACGCCCCATACGCGATGATTGAGATACCAGCAAGATCCAGGCGTGCATGTAGACAGCCGCGCGCCGCGGCCGGACATCGACGAACCTGAAAGAAACTTTCGCCCATAAGCCTGGTAAAGAGCGCTTCGTTGGGATCAGCCAGCGACGCCAGACTTCAGTGTATGCACTTGGGGTGAACTTTGAGCAAGAAGACGTCGCGTCTGGAATTGGCTATTACGCTGTCGTAGTGCACAACGAGCCGGTGCCATAGATAGGTCACTCCACCCCCAGCCGAAACTCTGCAGACTTCCGAGAGGCTTCCATATAGCGCAGCACATAAGTCTTCCTCCAGCCAACTGCCCCTGGCCAACATGAAGCACATCAATGGCCTTCGCGGTATGGGAGCGACATGCTTCATGTTGGGCGGTGACATCAGAGTATCGCATGCCAAAAGGACTGACTGGAAATCCATCGGCCAGGTGAAGTTGAAGTCTGCAAGATGACGCTTCGATTGAGAGGCTGAGTGCAGGAAAGCCTTCATGGCTCCTCAGATCGACCGGCGAAGGTGTTGGCGGCGTAAAGTACGGAAGTGGGTTCACCACATATCTGTTTGTTGGTAGGAAGCAGACCAGTAGTCAGTCGTTGGCGGATCGTCTTGAAACCTTGAGTCAAGATCTTTTTGCTTGCCTGAACGAACTTTGCCGAAGTGCTTGGAATTCACGAGGACAACCGGCTGCTTTTGAGGAGCGAGAGCTCATAGACTCTATCGCAGGGCTCCGCTGGCTAATGAAGAAAGCGAAAAGGTGCTTTGCGCTTCACACAACCCACGGCCTAACCTTCCAGCGGGCCCATCATTGCAGTGACCTACGTCGGCTGTGAGCGAGGTATAGTCACAGCTTGCAATGTACGACGGACCGGCATGAACTTGAAAGCGCGGAATTTGTCTCTCACCAGCGCCATCACATGCTTGGCCGCGCCCATGTCTCCAGAAGTAGTGTGGACCAATATCGTCGGTTCACGCCGCGTTAGTGAAGTTATCCGTGATGTGGGTCATTGACGGTCGCGTTGTGCGTGTCGTGAGAAATGAAGATGAAGCTTTATGGGTCATAATCAAACAGCGCGGGGTGAGGAAGGCGCATTTCACGGCAAAGTCCGCGTGCATGTAAGGATCCTCGCAGCCCAAAAGTGACGGCAAGCACGACCTCGGGAAGTTGGCCGAGAATGAATCAGCAGCAGTCGCGCTCTTCTGATACACCTACATGGGTCACTATGGAAGCTTTGATAGATGCAATCACCCACCAGTACCATATCCTACGCCGTCCGATCCCGCTTGATGAAGCAGGCAAAAGACTCGCTCACTGTACAAATCGCTGAGAACGCAAGCCAACTCGAACGGAACGTCTGTCGCTGGAGGGACGTTGCCTAGAGCAGCATCTCGAGTGGGTTCTCGATGACTTTCTTGAGCTCCTTCATGAACTCGCCACCAACCGCGCCGTCAACGACCTTGTGGTCGAACGATGCTGTCAGCACGATTTGGTCGTCCCACTCAAAGCTCTCTGCACCATCCTCGAGATCCTTTGGTATTGCGACCTTCTTCACTGCGCCGACTGCGAGAATTGTGGCTTGCGGTGGGTTGATGATGGCGGTGAATCTGTCAATGGCGTCGTTCATGCCCATGTTTGAGATGGTGATGGTACCGCCTTGGTACTCTTCTGGCTTTAGCTTGCCGTCGCGTGCGCGCTTTCCGAGGTCCTTGATTTGGGCTGAGACGTTTTCGAGGCCAGTGCCAGCAACGTTCTTGACGATTGGTGTCATGAGCCCGACTGGAGTTGCGACTGCGACGGACACATCGACAACGTTGTGTTGCCTGATGACGACTTTGCCGTCGATTTCCCTCCATGAGCTGTTGGCAGCTGGAACCTTGCGTGCGGCGTATGCAAGTGCTTTGACGAGCAGGTCGTTGACAGAGAGCTTGTACTTGCCATCCGCGGATGCATTCAATGCCTGGCGAAGCTTCAAGAGCTTAGTGACAGACACGGTTGACGCGACGAAGTAGTGTGGGTTCTGCTGAAAGGACTGAGTAAGGCGTGACGCGATTGTCTTGCGCATGCTCGATGGCTCGATATCCTCGTAGGTGGCTGCCGAAGTTACCCCTGCAACAGCTGGGACAGCGTCAGATGCGGAAGATGTCGCTGCCTCTTGTGCCTTTGATCCCTTCCAGCGGGTGATGGTAGGCTCGAGCCTCTCGCCCGTTGACTCGGACTCCTGTGCCTTTGGTGCCGACTCTTGCTCGCCCTTTGGTGGAGCGGTGCCGGAGCCGGAGTCTGGTGCCTCGGTGGCCTCAGCAGCTTCCTGTCCGCCCTTCTTGTCCTCCTTCGGCGCGGCCTTCTCGCCGCCAGCATCCTCAACACTGAAGTCCTCGAACGCGGAAACGTCACCAGCGTCTTCGACCAGCACGGCGATTGGCTGTATGTACTGTCAGTTCTGCTTCCCACCGCGATTTCCTTCCTGCACTCACGTTACCGACTGGAACATCCTTCTCGCCGGAGTCCTTCAGAATTTTTGCAAGCACACCCTCTTCTTGGAACTCAAATTCCATCTGTGCCTTATCTGTCTCAATTTCCACCAGTACATCACCGGGCGCAAGCGAGTCTCCGGGCTGCTTCTGCCATGTGCCAATGTTCCCGGAAGTCATGGTCGGGGAAAGTGCGGGCATGGAGATAACCGTGTGTGATGGGTAGGCTGTGTGCGAAGTGTCAGATCAATGCTCGGGTCTGAATGGCTCGTTTGGAGTGATCGGAGATGATGCTCACATTTTCCGGAGGCATAGTATCTGCAAAGCGCGGAGAGGGCGGGTATTCTGCTGCTGTTGTCGCCTACGTTAACTGAAGCTCATGTTGACCTCACCGAAGCTTGCGCATGGTTCCATACCCAAAGGCAGTCTGTGTCCTAGCTCCGCTCCACGCTCCTCGCTGCGCGAGTCCTCGAGACGCTCTCGCGAACACCGAAGCGGCTGCCATTGTGTTGTACTGTGGTTGACGGGAAAAGAAGCTCGAGAATTGCAGAACCCAAGTCCGCGCTCAATACAGTAGGAGCGATGCCAGATGGCGAAGAAGGAGCGACGGTGAGGGTTTGGATTGTGTCGGAAGTGGTGAGGTTGATTCTGGTGAAGATCCGGTTGAACACAACAACTTCCGTCTGAATCGGCCCGCTTGCATGCATGCCCGGCTCTCCCCGTTTGCTCTTCTCTGGTCGAACAACACTGAGCTTTCGAGAGTGCAGTCATTCAGGTCCTTATGGCCTGTGGTATGGACACTCACGTGACGCCATCGTCGATTATCGAGCATGGACGTTTGTGTGATGCTGTGGACAGTCGATGAGCTTGGGTAAATAGTTCTACGTGCGCCCCCATAGAACTATCAAATGTTCAAATGTTAGCTAAATTTGGCCATCGCACCCGAGATTCAGGGTTCAATGGTTCTAGCTGTCTTTATGCGAAGCAAGTGTAAGCTTCAGAGCACCACACATCACATCGCTGCAGCCTGGTCTCCGAGTAAACCGGCCGTTGTATAGGATGTGGTTTTTAGGCCGTTCTGCTTATCGATCGTAACCACGGCGTACGCCTACACCAGGTGCTGGGATGGCCGACCAGGAACCGCAGGCAGATGCACATGTGGATGATGGCAGGACATCTGCCGAACAGGACATGCACGATCCGGAGGGCGGACATGAGGTAGCTCCTGCGCCGGGAGTGGTAGAATTTACAGGCAACGGAGATGGACACGCGACGACTGTCGCGCAAAGTGAAGAGCATTCGCAAGCAACAGGGGAAGGGGAATATGGAAAGCCCACCGACGATGAGCACCTGCCGCCACAACATGCCACGACTCCCCCGAACGAGCTCAACGTCGAGATGCCGAGCGAAGCAGCAAGTATGCCTGCCCCGAAAGACTCCGCGCCGAATACGCCGTCCTCCTCGCAACGAGTCCGGGACACCCGTCACAGGACAGATTCGCAATCAACAACAGCTACCAATGCTACCAGGACATCCACGCGGTCGACGAGAAGCAGCATGGTGTTTGTCGTTGCGGCGCTTGAAAGCATCGCAGCCTCGAAAGATGCTAAGAAACGAAAGGCTCTGGCCGAGTCTACGCAGCGAGCACTACAAGCTATTCGCAGTGCTCAGGGCGACGCCGCTCAGATCAGCCCAGAAATCATGTTTGAGCCGCTGAACTTGGCGTCGGAAGCCTCGACAGTATCCGTGGTCGTCACAGCGTTGGACTGTATCGGAAAGCTGATCAGCTATTCCTACTTCTCAGCACCTGCATCAGCAGAAGGAGAGGCGCCTGAACAGCAAAAGACGCCTTTGATTGAACGAGCCATTGATACGATATGCGATTGCTTTCAAGGCGAGGCCACACCCTCTGAAGTGCAGATGCAGATAATTAAGAGCTTGCTGGCAGCGATATTGAACGATAAGATTGTGGTTCATGGCGCGGGACTGTTGAAGAGTGTACGGCAGACCTACAACATCTTCCTTCTGAGCAAGAGTAGCGCGAACCAGCAAATTGCGCAAGGCACTTTGATGCAGATGGTCGGCACCGTCTTCGAAAGAGTCAAGACGAGGATGATGTACAAAGCATCGCGGATAGTTGCATCGAACGAAAGGCTAGCCAACGGCAGCAACGATCTGCACTCGGACACCTCATCGACGGCGCCAGGTGACGATACGGTGTCTGCGACAGAAGTTGGCACACCGCTCGAGGAGAAAGATCAACCCCAGTTGACTCTGCAGACATTTGAAACGCGAAAATCGTTCGATGATGCGCGCATTGGTGATAATGCGCCGACCACGGTATCTAGGGCAAAGAAGCACGGCAAGCGGCCATCGCGTTCCGGATCAGGAAGCGAGATCCCGTCGATCACAGTCCAAGGTGAAGGCGATGATGCCGTGTCTGAAGACGACGAGGAAGACGAAATCTACATCAAGGACGCTTATCTAATCTTTCGGGCAATGTGCAAGCTTTCCACGAAGGCATTACGGGTGGAGGACGCGGTTGACATCAAATCGCAAGGAATGCGCTCTAAGCTGTTAAGCTTGCACATTATCCACACTGTCCTTTTCAACCACTCCATCGTCTTCACCTCGCCGAATGCGACGATACGAGCCTCTTCCAACAGCGATCCGAGTGGATTCACCCAGGCAAGCAAGCAGTACCTATGCTTGAGTCTGAGTCGCAATGGCGCTAGCAACATCACCAAAGTCTTCGAGGTTGCAGCTGAAATATTCTGGCTGACTATCAAGCATCTTCGATCACAGCTTAAGCCAGAACTGCAGGTATTCTTGAAGGAAGTGTATCTGTCCATATTGGAGAAGCGTGCAGCGCCTTGGTGGCAGAAGAGCTACATAATCCAGCACATCTTTGGTCGTGTGGGCTCGGATCCGAGGGCGCTGGTCGAGATTTATCTGAACTACGATTGTGACCGCCAAGCGCTGGACAATATTTATCAGCGCATGATTGAGCACGTCAGTCGGCTCGCGAGCCAGCCTGTCAACGTCAATGGCTTGCAACAGCAAGCCTACCAAGAAAGCATGTCAAAACTGAACAGTGCTTTGACTGACTGGCGAGATAGAGGAACAATGCCACCAAGCTTAGCGACTGCCTCTATGACTGTTCCCAGTGACACAGAGCAAGTCTATCCTCCCGAATATGCTTTGAAGATGCAAGGTCTGGAGTGCTTGGTGGATACGCTCAGGAGCATGGTGAACTGGGCACAGCAGACCTCCGCAGAGGCACCAGCAAACGCACCTGATACCGAAGGCCGCTATTCGACAGACGACCTCAGAGGGAGCATCGACACACGAGCCGAAGCTGGCGCCAGTGGTGCCTTCGTCGATGGAATGCCCCCTGGAACTCCAGGATTGTCGGATACACATGTAGCGGAAGATGATCCGGCCGAGCTAGAGAAAGTGAAGGCAAGGAAGACGGCGCTGAACAATGCCATCAGAGCCTTCAACTTCAAGCCAAAGCGTGGAGTTAAAATGCTGATATCAGACGGCTTCATTCCCTCTTCAGACTCAACAGACATCGCACGCTTCTTCCTGGGCAATGAGCGTGTGAACAAAAAATCGCTTGGAGAATTTCTGGGAGAGGGCGACGATGAAAATATCAAGATCATGCATGCATTTGTCGACCAGATGGACTTCGCTCGAACACGATTTGTGGATGCTCTCCGCCGCTTCCTCCAATCATTCCGACTACCAGGAGAGGCTCAGAAGATCGATCGTCTCATGCTCAAATTTGCGGAGCGCTACACTACAGGCAACCCAAACGCTTTCGCCAACGCAGATACTGCCTACGTACTGGCATACAGTGTCATCATGTTGAACACTGACCAGCACTCGGCGCAAGTCAAGAAGCGCATGACGCCTGAGGACTTCATTAAGAACAATCGCGGCATCAACGACAATGCCAATTTGCCCGACGAGTATCTGCAAGGTATCTTTGAAGAAATTGCACAGAATGAGATTGTACTTGATACGGAGCGGGAGAATGCCGCGAATCTTGGCATGCTTCCTCAGCAGGGCACTGGTCTAGTGAACGCTTTGGCGAATGTTGGACGTGACTTTCAGCGAGAGGCTTCTATCCAGGCCAGCCAGGAAATGAGCAATCGTACGGAGCAGATTTTCAAGACGCTCCTTCGAGGACAGAAAAGGGCGGGCGAGGCGGGTAAGGGCAGGTTCCTGATTGCGAGCTCGTCTAAGCACGTTGGACCCATGTTCAATGTCGCATGGATGAGCTATCTCACAGCATTATCGGGTTCAGCCCAGGAATCGCAGAACCAGGAGACCATAAGACTCTGTATGGATGGACAGAAGCTGGCAATACGTTTGTCGTGCATGTTCGACCTTGGGGATCCCCGACAAGCATTTGTGTCAAGTCTGACCAGAAGCACGAATTTATACAACTTGTCCGAAATGCAGGCGAAGAATCTTGAAGGTCTCCGAGCTTTGATAGAGATTGCTTACACAGAGGGCGACCACCTCAAGGAAAGCTGGCGGGACATCCTCACCTGTATCTCTCAGCTTGATCGATTCCAGCTCATATCAAGCGGAGTGGAAGAAGGCGTCGTGCCAGACGTGCTTCGAGCACAAGGCACACCACAAAGTCCTGCCGCTAACGGTGGTAGTCGGAAGAGCATGGCGCTTAACAGACGGCCCATCGCACGCCCAGGCACCAGCGGCGCATATCAGAGCGAAATCGCAGAAGAGTCGCGAAGCGCAGACATGATCAGAGGTGTCGATCGCATCTTCACCAATACCGCGAATCTGTCCGGTGAAGCGATTGTCGATTTTGTCAAGGCTCTGACGCAAGTCAGCTGGCAAGAGATCCAGTCTTCTGGTCTGTCTGAGTCACCCAGGACCTACAGCTTGCAGAAGCTTGTCGAGATATCTGGGTACAACATGCTTCGTGTTAGATTCGAGTGGACTAACATATGGCAAATACTCGGCCAACACTTCATCGACGTCGGCTGCCACAACAACACTCACGTCGTGTACTTCGCGCTGAACAGCTTGCGACAACTGAGTATGCGGTTCATGGAAATCGAAGAACTACCTGGTTTCAAGTTCCAAAAGGACTTCATGAAGCCTTTCGAATTGATCCTGAGCAATGCCTCGCAGGTCGCGGTAAAGGACATGGTGTTGCGATGTCTTATCCAGATGATACAGGCACGTGGCGACATGATTCGTTCCGGTTGGCGTACCATGTTCGGAGTCTTCACCGTCGCTGCTAGGGAACCATACGAAGCCATTGTCAATCTTGCGTTTGACAACGTGACGCAGGTCTATAACGATCGTTTTGGCGTGGTGTTGACCCAGGGTGCGTTCGCCGATCTTGTGGTTTGCCTCACTGAGTTTAGCAAGAACATGAAATTCCAGAAGAAGAGCTTGCAAGCGATCGAGACGCTCAAGGCGTGCGTGCCCAAGCTTCTGCGTACGCCAGAATGCCCGCTCTCACGGAATTTCCCCGGTATGAAGGACGCTCCACAGGCAGAAGGCGTGCCAAAGCAGCCTAGCCGCCAGACACAAGAAGAGCAGTATTGGTTCCCGATTCTGTTTGCCTTCCACGACGTGCTCATGACTGGCGAAGACCTCGAGGTTCGCTCACGAGCACTGAACTATCTTTTCGACACACTCACGAAATACGGCGGAAACTTTCCTCGTGACTTCTGGGACACTCTATGGCGACAATTGCTATACCCTATTTTCATGGTGCTCAAGGACAGAAAGGCAATCAATCACGAAGCGCTGAACCAAGAGGAACTCTCTGTCTGGCTGTCAACAACCTTGATTCAGGCATTGAGGAATATGATCAGCTTGTTCACTCACTTTTTCGATGGTCTTGAGTACATGCTTGATCGCTTCTTGAACCTGCTCGCCTTGTGTATTTGCCAGGAGAACGATACCTTGGCTCGAATCGGAAGCAATTGTTTACAGCAGCTGATTCTGCAGAACGTGACGAAGTTCACGCCTGAGCATTGGGAGAAGATCGTCGGCTCGTTCGAGGAGCTCTTCAACAGCACCGAAGCGAAAGAGCTTTTCTCAGCTGCCACTTCGGCCTCGTACAACAAAGACAGCTCGTACTCCAATGGAGCATCGATCACTCCAAAAGATCCTGCCACCTCGGACAAGCAGGCCGTCCCTGACAATGCTATCAAGATCAACGGCCTAGACGTCGAAGAGGCGCCCGTGAACGGTGATAGCAAGCATGAAGGTCTACGAGGCGACTCCAACAGCCTTACACTCTTCGAAGGTGACGAGCGCAGTCCATCGCCAGCTCCATCGAGGAAAAAGTCGGAGCTGGAAGACTTTGCTGCGACCGCACCCAAACAACAAGCGCCAATCGTCGTCACAGCTGCACGTCGTCGCTACTTCAACCAGATCATCACCAAGTGCGTCCTTCAGCTGCTGATGATCGAAACAGTCTCAGAGCTCTTCAACAATGATGCCGTATATGCTTCGATACCATCCCATCTATTGCTACGACTGATGAAGCTGCTCAAGACGTCCTATCACTTTGCGAAGCGCTTCAATGAAGATCGCGACCTGCGCACTAGGCTTTTCCGAGAGGGCTTCATGAAGCAGCCACCAAACCTTTTGAAGCAGGAGAGTGGCAGCGCTAGCGTCTACGTCCTCATCCTGCTACGCATGTATGCCGACTCGAGTGATTCAAGAGCAGCCTCAAAACCCGAGACTGAAGCTGCGCTTATCCCTCTCTGTAGCGACATTATCGCGTCGTACATCTCGCTGGATGAGGAGACACAGCAACGGAACATTCAGACATGGCGGCCAGTCGTCATTGATGTTCTGGAAGGATACACCGGATTTGCAGATACAGAGTTCGACAAGCATATTGAGACTTTCGCGCCACTTGCTGTGGGTCTATTGAGCCGCGATATGGGTCCGGAACTTCAGCGGGCTGTTCAGGGACTGTGGCAAAGAGTATGCGAAGTCAGACTCGGCATTGAGAAGAGTGAGCACCCGTCGTTCATCTCGACAGCCAGTACGAACATGAAACCCGGCGTCTTTGGACCGCGCAGGGGTAGTAAGCAAAGCTTGCGACAGGCTTAGGACGTCCGTCTGCCTCAGCTTGAAGCGGATATGCAAGCTGCCGAAGAGAATTGGAGGGAAGCGGCCAAGGATGGCGAGCAGCCACTGAGTGAAGACAGTATGCGGACTGTGAGAAGGGACAGTGTTGTTGATGCAGATGTAGATGTGTCACAAAAGGCGCCGTGGATGGTGTAGGATAGAGTATCGGAACATGAGGAATGGAGGGGCTTTGGCATTGTTTCGGAGCATTGAGCGCTGGCGTCTGGGTGAGGCAGACCTGTAAGCGTCGTGTGTGATATCATCGTAGCGACTGAAAGCATGAAAGATGGCATTTGACAGCAGCCGGAGGACTTTCCTCCTCTCGCGGCGTAGTAGCTGTGCAGTCGTCTCGATGGCTTGCGCGGGAATCACATGTGCCAGTTACGACCGGCGAGCTTACACCCAAACAAGGCGCGTGCCAGCCTGTTGGCCCTCTTTCCCAGCCGTGGACGCGGCTCATAGAGACATTGAGGTAGTTACAATCAACTGCATATCCAGCATTTGCCTCAAGCCTCGAGATTGTTCAACTTCTGCATCGGTACGGTCGACACGGGTCACAACGATCTTGTGGCCACTGGAGACGACTGTCACCTGCCCGGAACTTTTTGACGAGCTACGAACTTTGTGGGTTTCCAGGCAGATCACTGGAGGAGACCGGTCACTACGGCATTGCGAATTGGATCGTGAGACGATAAGGTTTGACCACATGCACTTCGATGCTTTTGGCATGGCGGATGACTATGACAACGGCATGACCAGTGAGATCATCATCAGCTCGGGTGACAAGAATGGATGCAGATGACAAGTCAGAATGCGCATGGAAACATCCTGGATATCACGGCCTTTCGGGAGTCAGGTGTCAAGCGCAGTCCACGCGAGATGACGAACACAGAATACGGATGTTGGCACTTTTAGGTGAACGCGCAAGGGGCGCCGTCGAAGAGGACAGGAACGACCTTACATGAGAGCTATGTAAACGTTAAGCTCCTTCGTGGGCTTCAAGCTTACTTCTTCGGCTAGCAATGCGCGACTATGTCTTCATATGCTGGTGAAGCTGATCCTTGGCATCCGAGGAAATGGTCTTGGGAATCATTGGGGTATAGATCGCTATGTTGGCGGTCCAATGAATCGCTGTCTAGACCTACTGTGCTGTTTCGTTTTCGGTCTACTGTTAGAACATGACCGTGCAACTCTGTCGATTGGCTGGATGCGCTTCGACCACTAGGAAAGCAGTCCAGCTCTTCTAGGGGGCTCTTCTAGGGCGCCAATGAGTGCAACATAAACGGCAGAAAGGTGGGGTGTCCTCAAGTCCTCAAGGGCCTCTCCAGGCTTGAGTCAGTATCCAGAAGTTCCTGGGCCGACTGACCCCGAATAAAGCTAAGGACGTGATCTTGATTCCGTGAGGCTGATTTGACACATACTTGTTCAGTGGATCGATAGTTCCAACACGATAGACTGCGTAGCTGAATTTTGGATGAAGAGATGTGGCGATAGGCGTTGAAATAGGAAAGGGGACGCACGTAAGACGCACTTTGACCTGACACAATTCAACAAGGAGCAAATCAAACGGGTATTCTCGCTGCCCAAATCCATTTTGAACCCTCAGCTATCGATTTCATCTCATCATGCAATTCTCAATACGATATCTTGAAACTTCCTGTAGCCAGCCTTCGTCGGCTTGAATCTCTTCGCGGCCTCCTTGAATGATCTCGAGTGCGTCTGTTGGGGTAGTTCCGGCCACTCGAATTTGTCGTAGCAGTCTTGCTTCGAGTAGTCGGATGCCTTTCCACCGAGTGCCCCCCATTGCTCCTTGAGGCGCTCGAACTCGCGCTGGCTGGCGGAGTCCTTACGTGCGGTATTGAGAGAAGACATGGCTTTGTCTGTTGTTGTTGTTGTTGTTGTTGTTGTTGTTGTTGCTGCTGCTGAGGTCGTCCTCGGAACGATGGCTAGCTTGTGCTTGAAGGGATGGCCTGTGGACCGTGATAACGACTACATTTAATAAGAGGTGCAAGTGGGAATACGTAGATGTGTGATGCTGGTAGGGAGTCGGGAGCCAGAGTGGTATGTCGTGGCAATGGACCACCGTTGGAGGAACTGATGCGGTACTTGAGCCTGCTAGTACGAAGATTCCCAATGTGCGGATGCAGGCTTTTATGTCTCTAGACCCCAGAATGATCGAGGACATGAATGGGATAGGAATCCGTCTCATCCTACCATACACAACACTGTAAGCCTGCACCTACTGTACACAGCCAATGGCGTTCAAGCGTGGCCTCTAATTACTGTACACGATCAGCTGCCGCCGTGTACGGTACACTGTACTGTGTGCCAGAAGCTATCGATTGACTTTCTCCACGTACGTGGCAAGGAGTGACTCAAGTGAAAGGGCGTGTTGTCCAAATCTTGCGTGCATTGTACTGTCATGGCAAGTTCCGCCACGCCCTGCGAGAAGCGGCCGATGGTCGGAGTTGAGTCAACTATCAGTTACTACTGTGTGAGACGTGATCACGCGAGATAACAGCAACCGTGTCAATAACGCTCGTTGAGACCCGGGGGCATCGTTGTGCAGGCCGTTGCGTGCCTGACCAACACGGGACGAAGATGAGGTTGTGCGAGAGACTCTCCGCCGTGCTTACTCTGTCTGAACGGATATGCCTGGCATAAGATCAGATCTTTCGTAAGTGCTGTCGGTGCCGATGGAGTGATGGTCACGGGACAGGTTATGTTGTCCACGAGGGGAGTTGTATCGACGCTTAGACGTTGTGTTGTTGTGGGTGTTGATGTTCAGGTTGGAGGTCCGACATCGTTGGCACGGGTGATAGACGCGCACGTGATTGACTTCTCCGCGGCGAAGTTCAACGAGATGCATTGACACGCGCTGCTGCATTCTGAGCATCGCCACCCACAGTGGCCTCACGACGACTTTGCAAAGGGCAGCAGATAGGGAAGTAAATATGGGTGCCGTCGCGCAGGAAGTGATACCACACGGACGCTTCATCTACGCCTTCTGCAATGTCCGTACAAATCAGGTCCTGTATTCGTTGTCAAGAACGCTCGATGTACGCATCCTTCTGTGCAATACACATATACACACATACACGTGGCTGATCTGTGATAGAATTCCGCATTGAAGCAACTGCCAGACCTGGGTGCGAATCACACGCCTCCCGTCCTACGGAAGGACTTATGGCGTCCATTATACAGAGTCGAGCTGCCGTCAACACCAGAGGGCGTCAAGCAAGGCCTTCACGCAATAAAAAAGCTACGAGAGTACCGCAAACTCCATGAACTCTCATGGGAACAGACAAGTCTGATGACGAGGAACTTTACCGACAAGGAAATCGAAACAGAGAAGAAGAAGCTTGAGAACCGAGGCGGCAGCAAAAAGGAGACCGTTTACGATATCATCAAGCGTCAGAAGCACAAGATGAAGGTCAAGATGGTCATGGATCAGAAGGCGAACAGCATTGCAGACCTGGCTGCTGTCTTGCTTGAACAAGAAGCGCTGGGTGCCAAGACGCTTCAAGCTAAGGAGACCCGAGCAAGAGAGTGGCGCGCTACACAGCTTGAGGAGATGGAAGGACTGGCTCATAAAGCAGAGGGCGGAGGTATGGACAAGGTGTCAGATCAGGTCGATCTCATGCAGAAGACCCTAGAGCAGATGCGAAAGGACGGCACCGAAGGACAACGGAGCAAACTCAAGAAAGAGATCGCAGACACCAAACGACAACTACGCAAGATGCGGCATGCGGTACACGTCACAATAGAAGTGAATCCGAAAGCTGGAGAGATAGAGCGTTTGGCCCAAAGTGCAGAGGATGACGGACTCGAGAAGAACAGGGACGGGATCGAGGTCCTTCGGAAGCTGCTGCAAGAGACAAGGAATCCAGCTGAAAACAAGAGCCTGAAAGATCAGATAAGAAATCAGGAGCAGCGACTACGATTGATGCAGTCGGCAGCAAATGCAGTTCAGGAATTGAGGGCAACGTCAGCGCCAACAGAGGAAGGAACATCGGGAGACTCGTTGGTAGCCGCCTACAAGAAGGAACTATTACTTTCATTCGCAGAGGACCCTACCGAGCGCGACCAAAAGACCTTGCCGAAACGCGGTTGGGCACGCAGGGAAGTGGACCGCAGGAACCGTCCGACCTTCACAGCAGAGGGGATTACGGTGAAGTGGGCAAACATCATGGACGTTGAGTACGCCGGTACATGGCCAGACGCGGTGCACCATGAGCGCATGGGCTTCACTACCCGAAATGTTCCTCTTGTCGACTCCGAGACGGTGGCGGAGTACAAAGCACTTCAATGGAAAGGCCGTCGCGAGAACTTCCAGCTTCAGGAAGGCATTGCGGATAAGGTGGAAAGGATCAGAGCAGAGATGGGCTTGCGAGCAAGGGATGACAAGCCATGGAAGTTTGACCAGATTGAGGAGCTTGAGTCTGGGATTTTGCCCGGGAACGAACCATCTGTTATGCAGGTGTCGAATGCAGTAATACAAGACGGGGAGATTGAAGCTGTGCAAGAGGTGGTCGAAGAAGCTATTGTGGAAGGTGCTGACAGGCTTGAGACCATTCAAATGGATATTTTGGGCCAGGTTCCGAAGAAGGCTGCTCGAGAATGGTGGGACAAGCGTGCCGAGCTGGACCTGAGGAAGGCGATGAACAAGTACAAGCTTGCGCCTCCACCATCTGATCTTCTGGTAGGTCAGCAGCCAACGGCCTGAACATGTACATGTGTATGATATTCAGTGGACAAAATCGATTTCTGTGCCAACAGGTGATGGCGCGCGGGAACACTCCCACATCCAGTGTCAACCTTCGAACGGACTGCGAACTTGTGAGTCGCCTGGTATCGCGCCATTGAGCAATAGCGCCTTCGGCATGACACGTATCGGCGAGACAGCTTCGGCATCAGCGCGATCTGTGTGCAATAGCTACAAGACTCTCGAACGCCCCGGTAAACATTGCTACGAGATGGCGCTTCGAGCGGGCAACGACTCGCGAGACTGACTCGAGTCTCATCCAATGCTCGTGGTTAAGACACGGTCCTTTCCAGCTTCATGGTACAGCGCGATTACAAAAGCTTGCCTATGCATGGCGCGCTGTGGCGCAATCATGATATTACGTGTGCTGGAGGTGCGGTCCTCTTGAGCCTTGCCGTGCGGCTTGGCCGTCATGTAACGCCTTCAGCGAACAGCGCCTCGCGTGCTTTTACCCCAAAGACGTTACGATGCGCGTGTAGGAGGGGCGGTCAGCAACGGCAGTAAAGCGCGGCGTGGCCAGGCGAGACAACATATACCGCGGATGGCTATCACGACGTCTGTCACGCGCGGGCAGCGAAGCTTTTCGGAGGCTTAGCAACGTTTACTTCCTCTTTCACATGCTCGGGGAAGACATTCTTGCCCGCCGCTTTGACCACCGAATTCCAACACACAGACTCCCAAATTCCCTTCCAGGACTTTCCTTCTCGATACAACATACACCATCATTGACGAAAATCACATCGCCAATATGGCTCCCCAGAAGCGCGAGCAATCCCCTGCCGCCCCGCGAAGCGCCAAGAAGCGCCGCAGCAACACCGTCACGACCATCAATGCTTCCGCCGCCGCCCCTTCTTCTGCGGACAGCGCGCTGTCACCTCCTACTCCTGCTATGACTCCCGCCGCAGCACCAGCAGCGTCCAGCAGCACGCCTTCCAACGTGATTCTCGGCGCTGAGAGCGATGCCGTCATCCGCACGTTCGGCAACCTGCTCGAGGGCAGCCAATGTAAGTCGACAGCCTCCTCGTTGCAACCTTCGCGTGCTGCGTTGCATTTCCTGCGACATCACGTGCTACTTGCCGATTTCACGCTCCCATGCTGCAGGTTTCAAGTGCCATCGCTAATCGTAGCAGCTCGTCTCGCTGAGAACGATTCAGCGCTGAGAATCGTTCTTGAGCATCGCTACGCCATCCGCCGACAACTGGCAAACATGGCAGTCCGCCCAGAGGGATTCGAATTCCTGCATCACGTTTACGGTCGGGAGCCGCAGACCGTGATACTGGTCAGCCCGCCGCATCTGGTGGCCATCCTCGCTGCAGACGGGTCATGGCGACGCGTTCCGCGGGTGGAAGCGGTCCACGGACCACCTGCACACACAACACGATGGTACACACAGTACCTACGTGATAACAACCTTCCTTCGTGGTTTCTGTCTGGCAGCCACATTCAGATGCTGACGCTCCCGCAAGAGGCGGACGACCTGGGCATCGCCCACAACCCCGAGACTCCCATCGCATCAGAGAAGTATTTGGAGGTACGGTACCCAGAGCCGCCTCAGATCCCACTGGCAGCCAGCCATAGTAACGAGCCATTTGTCTATCAGCTCAGCAAGAGCGAGCAGGTCCGTCTGGCTCGTCTACATCCAGCAACAAACCTTCTTGGCAACGATCGACGTGTCATCGTTTACCCCAGCGGACGCATCAACATTCATCACGATCCCGCGAGCCTGCGGTTGCCAGAAATGAGCCCAGAGCTGGTTGCGTGGGTCGCTGCTACAGCTGAAAGTGCATCGTACTACACGGAGCCTCAAGATAGTAACGACCAGTCACTAGCAGGAGGACCACCGCCTCAGAACGATGCACAGCGACTAGAGGCCATTGAGCAAGCAAGGCAACATAGAATTGCTCTCAACCTGAGAGGTCCATCGTTGTTCAACGGCGAGTTCAACTACCTCACCGACATCGATCGGCAGCACGCCGAGATCTTGGGATATGCCAATCCTGATCACGCCGCGAGCCTCATTGCACATGGAGCGTTAAGCCTGGGCGTTCTGCCGGGAACTGCTCCAGTCTTTGTCGGCTGGACGCCAATTTTCGGCAATGGCACCTTCGAGAGCGGATCTGCCCAGAATCGAAACCTCAAAACCGTGCAGACCCACGATCTTCAGACAGGCTACCTCGATCCGCCTGTCCAACCTTATGGATCTGGTCAATGGCAGTACCTGTCTCCAGAATCGCGAGACCTTGCCAGGCTTAATTTTGGCGATCAAGATTGGGCCGGCGCACACTTGGCGGGCAACCATCATCCAACTGCCGTGGACATTATGCTGGCGCGAGAGATTCACCACCGCTTGGTACTTGCTGGCTCTAAGGCGGAGGATCCTACGGCTACCGTCGATATTGTTTGGGTTCCAAGCATCACCAATGCCAACAATGACCCTGTGATCGTGGTCTCTGATGACGAGTTCGAAGAGCATGACGCTCCCGCTGACCGAGTCGAACAAGATCGCGGCTTCGGCATCGACCCCGTCAGCGGCCTCGCACACTGGCCTCCGAATGACGGCACACCGAATCACAACCAGACCGCCCGAGATGGAAGAGGACAATATCAGACACGCATGGTCGGCAAGAAGAATCATATCCAGAAGATTACCCTCGATGTTGCACGTGCTAGGCCGACTGTCGACCACAACGGGCAGCCAAACGGCAACGAATCACAGCCGCACCGTACCTACATCTACTACAAGGGTGGCCGTTGGGAACGATGGAGCAACTCTCTTCTGCTCGATGTTCCAGATGGATGGGCTGATGTGAGGCTCGTGGAAAAGCTCAACCGCTGGATGGAGCAGACCCGGATTCGTCAGGGGTGGCGACCTAAGCGGGGCGATGCTAGAGAGCGGTACACCGGTGAGCAGAAGGATTGGGTCAATGAACAGCGGAAAAACAAGGCAGTCTCCTACAAGCAGATTGCTGAGATGTTCAACAAGCACTTCGGCCTTGCTGGCAATCTGCGGAGAGATGAGAGCGGCATAAATAGCCTCGTCGGCAGACTCAAGAACGATGAGGCCACGTGGGCTGCGGGTATCAAGAAGGGTGCTGGGAAGAAAGGCAAGACGGCTACTGACAATAGCAAGAATGCTGAGGGTGGGCAGGACGGAAAGGACTGTGACGGCGAAATAGCAGCGGAGACGGAGCAGAGTCGCGACGGCGATGAGCAGCAAGAGGCAGAGCAGGGTAGAGGCAGCTCTGGTGTTGATGCACCACACGAGCCTGACGATGAGGCTTGAACACTTACAACGACATCACAGGTACCTGATCGAAGCCCGAGAGACTTTATCGGCAGCATGTAGGCTTCGTACTTGCAGGAGTGAGAAGCTTTCAACGCGCTATCGACGCTGACCCGGGCGAACTCTTCGACATTTTCTCATGCAGCGACAAAGTTTAGTACCGTCGGACTGGCGAATAGCATGTTCAATTTCATGCCTTCTCCAGCTCCACCATCACGTCCTCCGGAGACACTGTCTTCTGAGCTTTCTGTTCTACTGACCGCTGACCCGCAGGTTAGATTCAAACCACAAGCAGCTTCGTAACGCGCCGCAACATCACCGCCATGATGATCATGACGGCATAACACTTCTCCTAAATGATTCTGGCCTCCAGCGTAACTTTGAGAGCAATGATGTCGACAATACCCTTGCAGCTCGCCAAGAGAACTCCAGTCCAGCTCTATCTCGAGGGTATGTGGCAGAGTGGGATAGCAATGAAGCCTCCAAGGACCTTGGCGATGAAGGCGACGGCGACGACACCTATGACGTAGGCCTTGTCCACAGCTGATGCCCGTATTGAGATCGCGTATGGCGAAGAATGGAGGGAGCAAGACGTCGTAAACCAAAGCTTCGAGGCAGGCATCGAGGATCCCTGGGATGGTGTCATGCTTCGGCATGATGACACCGGCCAAGAAGGTGCCGTAGATAGGGTGAAAGCCTATTATGGTCAACGATGGTGAGGCTGGGCATACGAAGGGTGGACACGCATACGAGGGTGAAAACTGCCCGATCATTGCAGTGGAAAAGCTCGAGCAGAGTACCATCACAAGGACCAGCGTGGTGAAGAGGTCGTTCTGAAGCCCTCCCCCGGTGGCAAACTTGGCGTACGCGTATGTAAGGCACGGCTCGAGAACGACGAGACACGTGAAGAAGCTAGGGTCGAAGTTGGAGCAGCTATTGAGGACCGGCATGGAGGGTTTGGGAAGGACGCTGTGGAAGGTTAGGTGTGGTTGAAGTGAAGGCGAGGGACGTTCTAAGATGACTCGAGGCTGCCATAGATACCGCAGACAAGGATGGATAAGGTCGCAGGCAGCAGGATGAGGATGATCTAAGAGATCTAGCTAGGTCTAACATGATTGATGTAATTGGTGATACGTGGAAGAAGAGAAGGGTGATGGGATCTTTGGTGTTGTATTGTATTGTATTGGAGAGGGCTAATGCCGGTCAACAGCGAGCCCGAGGTCATCTTTGCTCCTTCTCTTGACGATGCGGACGCTATGCCTGAGTGTCTATCTCGAGGCAGACAGTTTGTCCGATCGAGGAGATACCTTGACTCCCTCCAAGAGATCGCCAAGGCGACCACGCGTGCGTTGACGAAGGTGTCGGTTTACGTGCCGGGAGTGAAGCTGACTACAGGAAGATTAACAGCGAAGTTTCTTTGCCTGCCACTGCTGACGTACACGCTGCTGTAACACACCACCAAGTACCCATACCGTGACTAGATCATGCCAAAAGCCTTGGATACGTGGCCAGAAGCCGAGTCGTTCATGGTTTGCATGTAGAGCGCACGATTGAGCTTCGAGTGGGTGGGCGGGTCCCTCGATACATCGAGGCAGTCTAATCAACAAATGATGCGGCAGGCATCGCAGTTCCGTGAGTTGCGGCGCGGTTTTGTATGACGTGGCAACCGACTTGAGATGCACCTGACGGGAGATGTTGTGCACTACGCACCCGCGCGAGCAGCTCTCATGAGAGACCTTCCACTGGAAACAGTCTCCGTGGCGGGTGGTGGCGGCATTGATGCTGCAACATTCGTGCCGGGCCTGTTCTTGGAGTTGGGCATGTTGCAGGCGGGCTGTTGGCGATCGCACGCGCGGTGGGCTCTGCGAGTGATGATTGCTGAGTTGAAGCAGATTTCGAGATATCGTTGGGGAGCAAGGATGGCGGCTCGCGGCGAAGGCCCGCGGGCGCCGCATGTGCACAACATGCGCGTGGCTTGCTTGCGCTTCATCAAGTTTCTCTTCTTGGCAGCGTCTATTCCATTTGACCCCGGGATCCTCGTGTGGGCCACGACGTTAGCTCGACATAGAAGGCAGCCCACGGCAGAGGAAGTGTGGGTGGCCAAGTACGCAATGAAATCAAATTCAGGGGTATATCGCTGCTCAGCACCAACCGCTCATATCACGTTCGTCACAATAATCCTCTCGCATGCTTCCTTCGAAAGCCTTCCTCGCAACTCTCATCGATGCGCCAACCCACTTCCGGGTCCAACAAGCGCTCTCTGCTTCCCAATCCAGCTTTTCGGCTCCTGCCTCCTCCTCCCTAGACTGACTCCATTGCTCTGAATTCTGCCCGAAAGATCGTACCAAGCTGTAGTCATCAAGCGATTCTCACGCTGCAGCACAGCGACATCTGGAGGGGGTGCCTCGTTCGTCTCCTTCGCCATCGTCTCGAGTTGCTTTCGAAGTTCGCTTATGGTCGCATCTCGCTCTTCGAGTTGTCGCTCGGCTTTTTCTCTCTCGTCTGTCGATGCTTCTCGGCCTCGCTGACCTGCTTCGAGTTTGGCGTTTCGTTCGGCCGCTTGCTTGAGCCGGAGATCGGCTGCTTCGAGCTGTTGGTTGAGCAGAGCGACTTTCTCCAGCCATTGCTTGTTATCGTCGGCCTTCGGTCGCGATGTCTTCTTCTCAGACTCATCTGCAGGATCCTGCTTCGGCGGTGCTTCAACGTCGACTTCATCGTCTGGATGATCTTCCAGTACTTTGGCCCGCATTTCCTCGATCATCTCGTGGTCGCGCTCTTGCCGCTCGCGAGCAGCTTCCAGCTTCTGCGCGAGCACTCGCGCGTCGTATTCGGCGTGCTTCCTTGTGGTAGTAAGCTCGTTGATCTGATACTCTTGGTTCCTGATCAGACCCTTCTTCTCAATGATCTCCTTTTCCAGGCTGGCCTGCAATTGCTTGATGCGATCAAGCTCTTCAAGCTTCTCGCTTGCCTGTTTGAGCTCTTCACGCAGCGTGGCGGTAGCCTTCTCTTGTTCCTGCAGCGCCTGGATCTTCCTTTTCAGATTCTCGTTGGCCTTCACCTTCTGACTAAGATCTTCATTCTCTACCCGCATCATCTGTAGGTCATCCTTGAATTTCTGGTTCGCCTCATTCTCAGCCTTCAAGCGCTGGATCTGCCGCTCGTAATTGTCCACTGCATCCTTCGATGACTGCAGCTGTGTCTCAATATCCTCAATGTAAGATCTATCGCTGTCCGCTTGCCGCTGCAACTTCTTGAAGTCATCGTCTCCCGTCACTTTCCGACCTTTCGTGGTAAGGTCCCACCGATACGCATCGAATGCTTCTTGAAGCTGTTCCTTGTCACTCCGCAGATCTTGCAACTGTCTCTGTGCCTCTTTATGGCTGGCTTGCAGCTTCTCGATCGTAGCCTGCGCCTGCAGTAATTCCTCTTCGCGTTCCAGCAAAGGATCCGAGAACAGATCCCTATTCTGTCCCAACTTCGGCCCATTCGCATCAGAAGGAACTGCTTTCCTGGATTGTACGGGTGTCTCCGGCGCATCTTGCTCAGACTGATATGCCGACTCGTCCCGACTGGGAGGCTCCGAATCCGTCACCTCGTTTTCCTGTATCCTTCTGATCTCATACGCTATCACCATAGCATGCCCGTTCCCAAGACCCATTAACCTCTTTCCCATCATCTGATTCGACTCCGGCGATGCCATGGCTGCTCTTATGACCTCCATGATCAACTTTTCCACGTCTTGCACAGACCCATCTGCCGCAATGGCCTTGAGATCGGGACCAGTGGATGCGCCCACAGCCTGATTCTGCTCGTTGCAAACATCTCGGTAGTATATGGACAGCTGTTTCTCCAAGTGTTTGAGGTTCTGCCATTTCCGTGTCCAGTCGCTGGCTTGATCAAGATCTGGCTCTGGCAGACCGCCAGAGAAGAACGCCGGGTCTACGTCTTGGAGTGTCGCCCACAGTGCCTTGCCATCGTTCAAGTCACCCAAGCTGTCAATCTGCTTTCCACTCTCGAAAGATCTGACCCACGCCAACAGGCTGTCGCCTAGCGACTCCGGCTCGGGAGAGGAGCTCATATCTTCGCGTCGAGCGGCTGTGTAGTGGTTCGTGGCCCCATCGATCCGCGAAGCCCGACGGTCCGGCGCAGTCTTTCATGCATCGTCGGTGGTGCCAACCAATTCTCGGGTATGTCTTATCATAACGTGATGTGACGATGAATCTGGAACAGAGGATCCCTGTCACGCGCTTACCCGCAGAAAGTCGTAGGACGGGCACCCTCGGACTGTGTAGGTTCACGGTAATCTCGCTTGAACCGCTCTGGTGGGGAGGATACAAGAAAAGAACACAAATCGTCCGCAACACAAACGCACATGACGACGGCATGCACCACGCAGATTGGGATCACGATAGACCACATGTCTCGGGTACAGACCGGAAGGCTATGTCAACGACACTTGATCGCTCGCGGTGGCAGGAGTGTGCTTTGCTCTGCCTATTTGTACATTCGTTGTTCGTCAAATCGTGTCCTGCTTCTTCTATCGTCACATGCTCAGTACGCATCGCTGTTCTATCGCTTCGCTTTTGCTTGGGCATCAAGACGTTCGTGAGCTCGTTTCCATGCTTGCTTGCTGATGCGACTTCGGAAACCATCAGATCAGAAACACCAATGCTATGCTAAAGAGTATTGTCATCGTCGCTCCGAGGATGTGATGACAGGAGGTAGGGTGTAGCGCGGAGGCGCAGTCGGTGGGCCGGTCACGTCGACGAGCGACGGCAGCGGTCCTCTGCTCAAGAGCGTGGCAGCACTGGGCATAGATCTCGCGCTGTCTGCTCGGCGTCGCAGCGGAGCAGAGTTCGGCGACGAGCTGTTCCGCCGCAGGCGTCGTTGTTCCGGAGAGATCGGATGAGCGATGCCATGTGCGACCTGAGGCAGGCTATGGTTGTGCGTGTGTGTGTGCGTGTACGCCATGCCGATGGTTGGGCCTCCGCTGCCTGACGATGGTGAGGTGCTCTCTCTTCCATCCGACCCTGAACGGTCTTGCGAGCCTTGCTGACCTGCGAGGTGGAATACAGGGACATTTGCGCGCTGTGCCATCTCGATTTCGCCGATTTGCCAGTGCATCGCTTCGGCGGCTCGCCATGGTAGTTGCATTTCCTTCGAGATCTTCTCCCACATGTCTTTCTTGAATCTAATGCAGACGTCAGCAACCACTCCATGGGCCGTGGCACAAGGTCGCGCGACTTACCGCTCGTACAGTCTCGCAAGCTTATTCTTCTTCTCCTCATCCCACTCAGAACGTCGTTCGAGGTAGTTTTGGAATCGTAGGCGACAGCTTATGGCACTGCGACCGGGCAGGTGCTTCGAAATGTCTTCCCACTTCATGCCATTGCCCCTCAGCTCGATGATCGACCGGTCTTCGTCTGCGGTCCATTTCGATTGCTTTTTTTTGGCTGGCGTTTCTGACGGGTGTGGGTGAGGTGGTGCAAGTCGCTTATTGCTTGGACCTGGAATGTGACTTATTGGTAGCGGCGGAGGGAGCCTTGGATCTTGCATCGACGCGGGAGGATACGGTGAATATCCAGTCATAGGATGG
Organism: Dothistroma septosporum; assembly: GCA_002236755.2. Taxonomy (NCBI): domain Eukaryota; kingdom Fungi; phylum Ascomycota; class Dothideomycetes; order Mycosphaerellales; family Mycosphaerellaceae; genus Dothistroma; species Dothistroma septosporum. The sequence goes on along the minus strand of NBZP02000033.1, from coordinate 2,385,250 downwards.
AAGTGAGTTGGTCCCATCGGATACTGCTGCGCATACTGCATCGTTTGCATGGGCGGGTACGCTGGATGAATCTGATGTTGGGAGGGATTGACAGGTGGAGCAGAGAGAGGCGCTGGAGTCGTTGCTGTCGTATATGTCGATGTCTGAGTGGAGCCTACAGTATCATCTCGGGCTCCTCTGCTGCTGCTGGTCGTTGTCCTGGAGCTGGTACTGGCATTACCTGGAGACGATACTGCTGCTTTTGGCCGCTCCAACAATGAAGAGATATCCACGGTTGCGGCCGTTGCTGGCGTTTCGGCCAGCTCATGCACTATCGACCGAGTTCGAGGCGTTGCAGATTTTCGAGGCTGTATCAGCGATGGCAGCCTGTCAGAGTACCTGTCCCACGTGAGATGGATCAGGTGTCGTTATTTCCAGTACAGACGAGGCTTAATTGACAGGGCACCTAACGATACAACGCTTGAAGCGGATCGAAACGGCTGTTGTTCGGAACGGATCAGTTGATCCAGCTGTCAGTGACTTGGACGTCGGGGAGGACAGTTCTTCGGGTGTAGTTCGTTCCTTGGACAGGCCTTGCAGTGAATCGATGGGTCCTCTGCTTGTCCTAGTGACGCATTAAGACGCGTACGTTGCCTTGCTGAGATGGCATAGAGTCGTATAGCGTGTGGCAGTATTACACACTACACCTTTAGGGACCTGGTTCGCTTCGATGGGTTTGATCGCGTAAAGTTGACCGGCGCTGAGCAATAGGTATATGTACGGACACCTGATAGCCAGCCTATAATGCCAGCGTATGCAGCGCACGAGGATGACCTTGCAAGGCGAAACTTCGTTTATCGACGTGGGTCGTATGGACGTTGAACGTTTCCAAGGTCGTTTCAACTTGCGGTCGGCGAAACGGTATGGTCTGACTAACACCAACGCCCGAGGCACGAGACGTGGAAGGAGCAGGTAACTAGTAGTCGTGGAGCTAAGAACAATGGCCCGGATATGTATGGCTACGAAGGGACTGCAGCGCAACTTTTGGCGCCAGGCGCGGATGGGCCCCAGCAACACATGCACGAGGGACGACATGCATGAAAGTAGGTAGGTCCTTTCCGAGCCTCTGGACATACGGCCAATGACAGGAGGCGCAAGGGGTGAAACCATCGTGGACCTATCTTGACAACAGAAGGGCCAACAAGTAAGGAAGTCACAACTCGCGGCAGGACCTGGCCCAAGCCTCCTCCAACCTGGCTCCTCCAATGCACGCTGGCGAACGGCGTAAGGCGAGCTAACAGGGCAATGCAGCGAATTGCTGAAGGACTCGAGCTTGCTTCGCACCCAGCTGCGCAGAGGGAGGTGCGCGATGTCATGCAGCTGGCGGCTGTAGGTTTGGCCGGGCAGATGCTAGGATCTTTCTCGACACCAGCCGTGAAGGGATCTGTGTACTTAGCTGTCGATCTCCTGCACAAGCAACTACGGTACATCTCTCTGTGACGTCGGTATGCGGCTAGGGACTTAGATTACCAGATGCACCGTCGTTCTCTGTCGCAACCTGCCACAGCCAGGAGAAGATCTTTGCGAAGCACCATGGACCTCATACATTCTTCGCCCCGTCGACTCGAGCAAGCCGTCCCACATGAATGCAGGAGTGCTCGGGCGGCGAAGGCTTGGGACGATGGGACACGACCATGGTTAGGGCTGGTCCGATCACAAGCGTCCATGATCTGGCGAACGATGATCGGCATGAGATTCAAAAAAGGTGCATCTCGTTGATTACTCTCTGCCGCGCAGGAGAGCTCCGAACACCGCGCGAGGACAGGCGCTGATCGCTGCCGGTCTGCTCCACTCATTTGAATCATTCGAAACGTGAAGCGTGCACGCTCGTGGCCTCTAACGTGACACTAGGTGTGGATCGTGAGGCGGTGAACTCTGAAGTGCCGACTGGCTGGGCCACTGGAGGCGAGTGTCATCGACAATGCGCGAGCACTGACGCTCAGTTGCAGCCTCGTGACACCTAATTGTCTCTCGTGTGGATACTTGTACCGCAGGTCGCAGGTCAGGTCGGGTGGCAGATCGAGTCCCTTGCATTCAGCACATTGTTGCTGGTCTGCGGTGCTCGGAATGAACACGCTGTCATCATGTGCGGGCCACGGTTGTGCTGGTGCACAATCCGCCTGCCTGCCTGCCGCGACCCAGCACATTTCCCGCCGACAGCGGTGTGGCAACTGGTAACATCTGACATGGACAATGCATTGATCAGGGATGCGTGCATAGGCAAGTCATTCGTCTGGGACCTAGCGGGAAGCAAAAGCAAAGACCAAACGTTCAACGCGAACAGCAGCAGGAGCAGCAGTAGAGGTGGAGCGGTGGGGGAAGGTGAAGCTCTGGCAGTACTCACAGTAGCGTTTCCGATATGTGATAGAATCTTCAGCAGGGCGGGAGCTTGCTAGTGCTGCCTCTGAGGAGATTGGTCTGAGCTGCGGAAAGGACGGTGGCAGCGGAACGCGTCGCCACACGCTGCAGGCGGCCAGGATCAAGACCGGGCACCGGCGAGCCGGACTCGACGTCGAGGCCGAGGACGGCGCGCGAAGGAGGTGATGGGAAGTCGCTTCGCTTCGCTTCGTGTTGCAGCAGGCTGGGCGGACAGTGGACGCGAAAGATGATGGCGAACAGTGGATGCGAGTGATGATGGCAGACATTGGCTGCGGAGGTTGGGTGGGAGGTGGACGACGCCGGCGCAGACGTGGCTCCTCTTGTGAAGGGTGGCCGAGAAGTGAGCGGCCGGGTAAACAGTTTGCTGGCGTCATTTGCGCTGCAGCGGCCGAGCTAGCAGAGCGCCGAACATGTTCCTCGAAGCTCCTTCCCTGGACCAAACCAAGCTAACTTTAGCATTACTCTTCCGTCTAGCGTGAGCCGTGTTTGGGCGGTGAAGCCCGGACGTTTCGCGTCGACGGCCATAAGAGTGAAGACGATCTGGCGTGGAGCGATCGTGAGAGCTGTGTGGCTGCACGTAGCGTACATGTATGTACATGTATGCATCGTACCGTCCACGGAAGAGTACAGCATCGTACGACGCAGCTGCCCATACATACAGTAGACGACATGAGCCTCACCAGCACGACGAACTCGGCGGCAGTCACCTACCAGCTGCAGCATCCCCTCGCCTGGCGTGTACATGATCTCACTTCTGTCCGTCCCGGCGCATCGCGTGCCGACGCTCGGATGCCATCACTTTATTGGCTCTATGTATATGTGCTGATCCAGTCCTGACCACACTTCACCTCCTCGACCAGTGCATAAGATTTCAGCCACGTGAGTCAGGTTGCTCTGTTCCGAGAACGCGATCAGAAACAGAACCTACAGCATCGCTCGGTACGGCACATCCTTCAATATCCCTCCGACAAGCCTCACACCTGTCCCTTTGCACCACCCAGAGGAACGGGTGCCAGCCGCCGAAACAGAAGTCTAACACCGGCACCGTCGCCATGGCAGCGGCAGCCGATATTCCCCTGTTGGTGCGCTCCGAGAGCTCCTCGTCGGAGCGCCGCGTCTCGCCAGCTTGGACAATCGCACACCTGAAGGCGCGACTCGAGCCCATCACGGGCGTGCCTGCCTCATGTCAGAAGCTGAGTCTCAAGGTGGCCTCCCAGCCGCCACAATCGATCGAGGCGCAGGACGAAGACGGAACGCCAATAGGTGCGTGGCCACTGCAGGCATATGCAGAACTTCAGGTAGGTGGCCATCCTCCTGCGTGTCTCATCCTGGCCTATACTGCGTACTCTTTTGTCATGCAGGGCAACTCTCCTGATCATTTCTCGCAGCTGCGGGGACGCGGCTGTCTGTGACAGTCCAACACAAACCAATGGCACGGGCGAGCCAGCCGATTCATGTCACGCCGCTCCAAGCTCCTGCCAGTCTGATACCACTGTCGCCGCCGCGTCTTGTGCTGACCATCATCGTGGTAGGTCCTTGACACTAGGCCACCAGGAGTGCGGACCAACTATACCGATGTCTCGTCAGTCCAGAAGTATGAAATGACCACCGCCGATTACGAGAGCCGCACAGACAGTGTACTGGCTTGGAAGAAGGCGCAGAAGCTGGGACGCTTTGATCCGAATGCGCCGAGCATCGAGCAGCAGAAAACCAGTGCCACGTACCAGGAGGTCGAGCAGCGAGGCATCGCGCCAGGAAAGCGGTGTCGCCTACTTCCGGATACTGATCATCGACGTGGCACGGTACAGTACGTCGGTGACATTCCTGAGATCACGGGCAGTGTCGGCGCCTGGGTCGGTGTCGAACTCGACGAGCCTACCGGGAAGAACGATGGTAGCATCAAAGACAAGCGCTACTTCGAGTGCCAGCCCAATTTTGGCGTTTTCGTTCGAGCAGAGCGCACTGAAGTCGGTGGCTTTCCGGTGCTGGATGAATTGGCCAGTGACGACGATGAATTCTAGTCCCGCGTGTCATGGTCTGCACGCCGTGTGCTCAATGAGTGCTTGGCTGTGACGGCGTTGCGTTATTGGAGTGGTCACGCTCGCCGAACAACCATAGGGCCAATATACGTTGGATGAGCGGCAGATCTAGACCTTACGACAAGGACAGCATCCTACCAGCTTGCATTGAGCAGGGAAGCCGCACCGGTCGTCAGCTAGCTCGCCTTGTTGAGCTCAAATGTGTGAGACAACGCATCGATGTGCACCACGACGAGATGCAGGACGACGGCACGTCACGCATTGCATTGCGTATCATTGTCGACCAGATCTTGCAACTGGGGTTCTCGCCGAAAGATATGTCATCGCGTGGTAAGTGTAGTCGAATCACAATGAAATCGAACAAGCATCATTGCGTCTTCTGGTTGATAAGATTCTCGACTTGCATACCAAGATCGCAGCCCGCAGGCTCTGCACAGGGCATGCTTGTCATTGGGGGAGTTCACCGCCAGTCCGGCGAGCACGGCGCATTCAACCACTTAACAGGGTCCCCGGAGCTCGCGCGAGTGGCCAGTGGCATCTTGGATGCAGGCAACTTACTCATTGTCGCTGTGTTGACTCGTGGGCAGCCGTGCAAATACATCAGCCAGCGCTGCCGTCAGCGAGACGAGTGATCGAGTAATGCCTTGTCGGTGTACCGTAGCAACACATGGAATCCTTGTCCGCTGGAGCCGCCGCCGACAGCGCCCTGAATCCAAACACCTACACTACAGGCGTTATTGAAGTCTATGCGCGACGCCTTCAACACATCCCTTTACATGCAGCATCAAGTCCGGAGATGGACGTGGACGACCATTGAGTGCAAGGTCTCATTCAGAACTGAGGTGTTCACGCAAGGCCGTTCCTGGCCGATAATGTCGTTTGAGGCACGGCAAGCGGGCACCTGCGTGCACGTACAAGTTTTGAAGATCGAAGCTCTGATCGCGTCCCGCTCTCGCCATCTCAGCCATGTCTTCCAGCAGATGTGCGCTGACATGGAGGCAAAACGTGCGCCACCAAGCTTCGAGATGGAAGGACAGCTTATCCCCGCGATGACCTCGACCTCGGAGACTCGGCGACTACAATAGCAATTCCTGATCGACCATCGTGATGGCGTCTTGGGGGTCTGGCGCGCCACCCGCGCTCAGCTGTTGCAGTCATCACTACCATCACCAGCGTACACACCATCTCAAGCTCCAATGGTGTTGTCCCACTCGTCGTGATCAACACACACCAACACAAATGCTTGAGGACCGTTTCAACTATTGGTCTCAATACCTGAGAATAGCTGCCCTCGCAGCCATCCAGGGACACGATCCCGTCGACGATCACCCGGCAGCATTGATCGAAAACGGTCGATACGACGATATTATTTGCTCAAGCTCAATGCGAGCCTGATAACTTGCTGCAATGCAACGCTCGACCGACGTCGATACACCATCGAAGGCTGAGGCTGTGCATGAACGGAGGTCAACTTGAGACATGCCTTGCATATCAAACCCCCATTTCCGCGTATCAAACGCAAGCTGTCTCTCAATGAAGCCTGAGGGGAGCTGCAAATATCATACCGCACGACTAGGCATTGACATCGTGTCTAGAGATCTGATCTGGCCGTTTGATCTCCAGCGATCAGAAACTCGACAGCGAGCGATTAAAACATTGCACAGCCACTGCTGCACCCAAGCATCTCGACGGCACCATATCCAGGCAATGCTCTACGTCGGAGATGGGTATGCTCGCAGGGCTCTAGCCCATTATTGCATTATCCAAACATGGTTCTGTAGCGCAAAGACCTGGTCCGAGAGACGCATCTCATAACTCCGCCCGAAACCAAGAACACATATTCATCAACCGATCTGCGTTTCGAGAGTGTCGAGCACACAGAACACAGATCTACTGACATTGCCGGTATCTTCCGCATTCTGGACGTTCTCCATGAAGTTTCAACCTCAACTCAACATGAGACCTGCATACGCCTCATTGGCTGAAGCACTGACATGATACCGCAATCGCGCTCCGCGCCTCCCATACCCACTACCAAGTCTTCGGTCATTCTTCATATGGTTCACATGAGACAGAGCGTTTGGTACATTGCATTGCGCCACAGCCACAGACAGTCATGCACACTACAAATTTGGTCAACGCTCCCGAGGATTCAAACTGCCCCATGAAGTTGCAAACCGATGAGAGATCTGAGGTGCAGTATGCCGTTACGCAATACTACCACCGGGTGTGTCGCCTTCCAACGGCGCGCGTCTGGCTTCGCAGTTGTCTCAACCTGTTTTCACCCTCGTCTGCACCGCACAAAACCAGCCTCGGGGAATACAAGGTGAAGAAAGCATAACAAGTCGTGAGCTCTGCTGTTTCTCCTGCCACTGTGACGACGCTCTCGCAGCAAGTGCTCTATATGCATGCGCGACACGCTCTCTCTTCACGGCCTGCCAAACCTTAATCGCTCGCACGCTCCATCATCCGTTAACAAGAGGTCGGCAATCGACGGTCTGCTCGATCCGCTTCGCTTGTGCATTGAACAGCGCCGCCATGATCATAGCGGTACAATCAGTATTCAGACAATGAATAGCTCAAATCATTCGGCACCTTCGACCACGCATCCCTGCGCAAAGAAAATCTTCACGGACTTGGTCCGACTTTCGTTGGTGATGGCGTAATTGTTGCCTGTTCGAGAGCGCCATGTCAGTAAAGTATCACTTATCACAACAGCTCTCAAGCGAGACACTTCATGCGAACGATCGAATCGCAGTAAGGACACCAGGACCCAGTGCCGTTGCGTGACACAGGCCAGGAAAAAGGAACAAGCAGATCGAAGCTGCAGGCGGCGGCGGCTCGGCTGATCCGCTGCAACGTTGTACACACAGAGCTCCCAGCATTCTTCCCGAACAGATCCATGGCACAGCAGCGCGGCAGACAGGGATCCAGGGGTACAGACTCGAGAACAGCGGCGTTCCGAACATCGACCCAGCCAGACGGACACCGCCCACGGGATCGCAGCAGCCATCATGTCGCCTGGCGAGCGACAGTTCTGTAACACAGCAGCTGACCGTGGATGCCTAGGAACTCCTTGCATTTGCCATCTAGCAGTGCTCCACACGGTGCCACGTCGTCCAGCGCAAGCTCGTGCGGCGGTGCGACTCAGGTGGAATCGAGTGTTGAACTGACAGCACAAGTCGTGAATACACCGCCATGGCAACGATGCAGCCATTATCCTGGACTCGGTTGACTCGTGTGCGCATTCTCTGTGGCAAGGCGCTGGATACCTGCAGTCGTAACCAAGGGCACAGAATGACATTGTTCTTGCGGTGAGTACACCGCTTCCAGGAGGCACCCATCGCCATGTATCGCAAGAGAAGACCGCGGGAGGGTCAAGAGCCATGGTTTCGTACTGAAGCTGATTCGGCGCATCTGCCTGCCGTCGAGCCATTCGCGCCGAAGCGGCGGCGATTGAAAAGCCAGACGCGTTCCGGGGTAAGGTGGGTGCTAGATCCGGGGATAGCAGGAGGATGAATAGAGTTGAGTATATTGGCAGGACGGAAAGGAAATAACAAGCAGGCTTACCTCTGGGCACGATCCAAACTCCGCCCTTGCTCAGCGCGAACTGATTGACCTCCATCCCGGTGGCGCCCACCTCCACCAATACTTTGCCCTCGTGCACAAAGAAGACCATCTGCATCTTACGACTATTCTTGGCGCGCTTGAAGCCTTCCGGGGGCAACTCGACCACGCCGGCGCCGAAGAAAGGAATGGTCATGATTTTGGCGTACTTGAACTCTGAGCCGGCCACGTCGCGCGTGATGATCGATGATGATGCGAATGCGATGTCTGGATGAACAGTCAGCCCAACATGTCTCACACTGGCCGGGGTAAATCAGCAGCAAGCACACCTTCTTGTACAGGATCGTTCGAATCGCCTGCTTTCGTGGTCGCGTTCCAGTTGGCCACGTTACCAGTGATCACGCCCATAGTCTCTTCCCACTCATCAGGCATGACGGATTCCGTTTCGCTCTCCGCCTCGATGGCTGCGAGACGACCTCCCGTTCGTTTTCGACCCCTTCTCTTGCGTCTGTGGTTGTCTTGAGGCTTCTCGACATGTTCGGCTCGTATTATCCCTTCGATCTCGCCATTCTTCCAGATTCGAGATTCATTCTCCCAGAATTTGAGTGGTTCTATGCAGTTGCGACCTGCTCTCGAGATCTTACGAGCATCCTCGTGAGGAGTCATCGCTCGTAGGGCAACATTACTGACAGGTCCTATGCTGCCACCACGATGTCGCTTTGAAGGCGAGTCGTTAAGTTTGACAGGACTCCCTGTTGCAGTCACGGGGACACCCATTGCTCTGTTGGGATCTCGTTCCTTCGGTGCAGCATTCTTCTTGCCCTTTGGTGGCCTCCCTTTACGTTTCTTCGCCGGTTGTGCTTCTTCTTGTGTTTGTAATTGTGAGTCGAGATTGGCTTGCGATTCCCGAGGGAGAATGTTGGAGTCTTCATCATCGAAGACAGGCTCGTCTCCTCCAGGTATTTCAGAGGGGTCTGTGTCATCCCGGTGCACATCGACCTTGTTGACGTTGGAAGAACGCGTTTTCTTCGCAGGCGGTCCCATAGCTCTTCGCGCACTACTCTCAGCCACCACCTCACTGTCATCCAAGCTTCGTCTGCCGCGCTTCTTCGTGGTCGCATTCGGCGAAAGCTGTATTTGACTGTCATGTGTGGGCTGGTCTGACTTCCGCGGTCTGCCTCTGCCACGTTCCACAAGCATCTGTGTTGGCTCACCGGGCATTCCAATCTCCTCGACATCTTCCGTATACTGCTCAGGATCCAGAGTGTCATCGTCCATCATGATCGGTCCGTCATCTCCTTCGATCGACTGTTCCATGTTGTCATCATCATCCTCGATGATCCTATTTGTGTACTCTATCGAGGTCTTCGCGGTTTCATCGTCTTCCAGTGCAAACGGATCCGGTCTCGCGTTCATGGACCTCCGCAACACCTTCCTCGGCTTGAACGGACTCCGACTGTCCACCACATTCGCACTTTGGCGATTCCTGTTGAAGTCGAGTCTGCGATTCGCGGCTGGCTGCTCGGGAGTATCCCCATCTTCATCATCTTGCGCGTTCACGGCTCGTTTCACAGACGAGCGTCTCGGCGATCCTCCGATGCTGGTGTGCTTCAGCGGAGACTGGCGTGTGGGCGGTAGCCGGGGTGTCTTTCGTGAGGTCAGGGCGTCTGTGACTTCCGGCGCAGAAGTGTCATCCAAGTCCATGCCCTCGCTTGTAAGCGTCTTGTTTCCGAGGACGTCGGTGTCGTTCGGTGACGAGAATATGCCTGAGACGGGTTCGAGGCCATGTTCGTCGCGTAGTCCGGTGTCCTTCAACGTGATGCCCGTCTTGCGCCCAACCTTGCCAATGTCGAAGTACTGATTGTCCGTCTTCTTGCGCCGGCCTGGCGTTCCAGCGTTGTCCTTCTTCGAGGATGGCGCCATTGCGCGAGATGGTAGATGTCCGCTCTTACGCCAGCTTACCGCACACTAGAATGCGCGTCGTCAGGGAGAGCAATGAGCGATGCGACAACTACTTTTCAAGAACTTGTTGTCGCAAAGATCGCGTCTTGTTTACTTTTCGGGTGCCCCCGCTCTAAGCGAGATGCAGGTCATAACTCGAGGAAGCCACGCTAGCGGGGGGCTCCCACTTCGAACTCACCTCAAACTATCAAAGGTCTTCCTGTTGGTTCCTTATCTCGACCTCACTGAACGATCCAGCCAGCATGGACTTCACTTCGAAAGACATACTTGTTCGTGGCATGCACGTGACGCAGCTATTCCTGGCAGTCTACGGTGCTAGCGTCTCCTACGTCGCAGTCACCAAGCTTCAGCAGTACGAAGAAACGTCCAAGAAGTTGGCAGAGTGGTCAAACACAGCCGCGAACGAGCTGCACAAAACGAGAACAACACAGACATCAGGAGCTTTGGCTGTAACATGGTCATAGCGTTTGATCAAGTCGAGTCGCGCTGACTCTTCGTCAGATCATTGCTTCTATTCTCGCCTCTGGTACACTAGCATTCTTCCCAAGCGCACTGCCCAGCTGGGCTCGGATGGGTGCGTACTCTTCACTGTCCAAGAGATATCGATTGCTGACCATCATAGGTCTCTCCCCAGCACTGCTCGTCGGGGTTCTCTTCGCTCGTGGTCACATCAAGAAGTACTGGACGCCTCGGGATGGCAAGAACGTAACCCGAATTCCACTTCCCAAGATGGGCGAGTATAATGTAGCTCTCCAGCAGACCGAAGTCCTCTTGCAAATTCTCGAGTTCCTTGAGTACAGCTGGGTGGCAACTGCGTTCATCAACGGTATGATTGGATAGAATAGCCACAGAGATCCCGAATCAAACGGGTTTCGAACGGTGACATTCCCAATCCACGGTCCACGTCGTACAGACTCCTCCTAGTGGCCTCTGGAGTGGAAGATTGAGGTGGGACTGGCTGTATATCGACCTCCATCAAGCTTGTGGCATGCGATCTGATATGCGGGCAGAGGTCGAGTCTGTTGCTCATATGTCGCTCAGAACACTTCTTCAGTGACCACTCTCCCAAACCAAGTCGCTCAGAACACTTCCTCAGTGACCACTCTCCCAAACCAAGTCGCTCAGAACACTTCCTCAGTGACCACTCTCCCAAACCAAGTCGTCAGCTCATCTTCCCTCTCATCGCCGGCACCCATCAAGAATCCAGTGAGCTTCAAGTTGTCCGTCCCATCATCCGGCTCCGGCCAATCAACCCGACAAGGCGCACCCTTCGCCTCTAACATCTCCTTCGCCGTTCCCCAGCTGAATCGGCATTCATTACCCCAACCATACATCGGGTTCATATTTGCCTTCAGCCAGTTCGAACATCGTACATCAGAAGGATAACCAGATCCCCATGCCACCTCCCCAGAGTCCTCCTCCGTGGCGTACGAGGTATAGAGAACATCCAGTGCGGCATCTCGCGTGACTTTCGCGCAAACCGACGCTGCCGAAACGCAAGGGTACAGACTATCGGCTTTCTTCGCAACCGTGATGGAAAGCGCTGGGAAGATTCGCTCCAGCTTCCTTTGATATGTTTCCGGACGACCAATTGTGTCAATGTAGACTTCCCGTATATTCACCCCAGAGTTTAGCACTTCCTGAATCAGGTCGATTGTGGCGTCCATTGCCTGTTCATTGAGATTGTACATACCGTGTGGCCGCATCATGGCCGAGGAAATGTCCCTGGCCGACATGTGTCTGGCTGCCCAGCCGCCATGCGTGTATAGATCAGTGCCAGGTGTCGAAATCTTCTCCATCAGCTCGGACCGGACTGCGGGCGTGAGCACTTTCGAGTCGTCGAACTTGTGTGTGTCTGCCAGGAGTTTTCTGTGCATTGTGAGAGGAAGGTAGTACAGTGCGTACACCATTGGTCCGAGGACTGGACCTCTCCCTGCTTCGTCTACGCCGAGGACGCATTCTGTCGTCATGTCGTCTTGGATAGTCTGTGGTATCGGAGAATGGTGTGTGTAGCTGTCGCCTCGTAGCACTTGCGGCTTGGCGATCGACGATGGGATGAAGACATCTTCGGGAGGTGTTTCAAGGTCGATGTCCTGCATTTCTTGTTGGTAGTCTTCCATCGTTCCGTCTATGGTCGCCGCGAGTATGTCGCTGATTGTGTTCATGTCGATCGGATTCGTGGCTGCACTCACTTTGGAAGACGCGTCGCGTGTCAAGCGCGACACGGACTTCGGATTCGATGCGAGCACGACTTCTTGAGTTCCTTTACGCACAACATGACTTCGCTTTCACACCAACACCCGTATCTTCTTGGCATCGTCACGCCATATCTTGTCCTAAGCGCAATTGGGCGCCCTTCGAAGGTCAATGGCCTCTATCCTGCCATTCTGAACATGATGTCGGGGACCGCGACTTCAGATCCTGTCCATGTCCACGTTCTCTTGCTCGAGGTGCTCCACGCGATGGACATCCGGTAGTGCCAGAATTTTTGACAGACTTGACCGGTGATTACGATTCCGAATATCATACCGCGTCTAATGAGGACGTGATGATCGCCCTTCGCCCGTGAAGCTTCAGGACAGGAACACCAGCACCACACGAGTGCTGGGAAAGCTGCGCAACAGAAGCTACGAGTATGTTCTCTACGAGGTTCAGGAAATCCCGATCCTCGCTATACGTCGTGTGACGGCAGACGTCTGGTCGGATAGTGTGCGTGCGCAGAGGAGCCTAAGCAAGCTCACATGATCGATATCAAGCCGGCCCTTCTCGGTCTGCGAAGGATGTGTATGGCAATGTATAAGGGAGCGCGGGGCATATGCATCTATTATGCATCTATTACTCCGTTAGCGACATGATCGATGTAGGTGCAGGGCGATATTCTCGTGCAGCAAATGGGCCAAGAAATCTGACGGAGCGGCTGGTAAACGTATTCGGATTTGCTGGTCGCTACAAAATCAGTCACTTCCGCATCCGTGTAATGCAATTCTATGTGAGTACATCAGGTGGAGTTGTCGACGATGAAGTCCGGGAGGTTGTCCGTCTCCACGAGTATCTCGGACGTCACATCCACCCTCAAGCTTCGACGATCACGGTCCTGCACACGGCCTTTTATCAGAGTGAGCAAGGTGGCCAAAAGCAGATGACGAGCACCAAAATCGATGTGAAGAAAATGTGTGAAGCAAGAGTAGTGGTGGGTTGGCTGCATTGTCAAGCCGGTCGCGGCCGCATAACGCTACTCTTAGGGCACTGCGCCCAGGAGCGTGCTCTGGGCTTCCATTACGGATGTGCCTTCAGAGCTCGAGAGGAGCTTGCTCATCCTTTTCGAGACCTACAGCGTCTTTTAGACAAGCCCACATCTCGGATCTGCTTCGACTGGCAATTCAATTGAAACGCCATCCTCCATGCCAGCGGTGGTGTTTGGACAATCTGTCACGCTCTGTACGTTCGGCAATCATTCAAGTCAAGACCCTAAAGCATGCCACTATTCGCCTTGGCGCAGAATACTGCATGGGAAGTAGTCCACGCAGTATGTATTGCATAACCTGCACGAGATAAGTCAGTCTTTGCGCCACGGCTTCTTTTTGAATGGGGCATAATCTACGGCGTGATCGAGTTTGGAAAGTATCATTATTGACAATCACCATGAACCGCGCGAAACGCTGCAGCAGTATTGGTCGTCATGATTGCTGTGGCCATGCTGGGCCAGTGGAATGTTGCGAAGTGGTGGAATAACAATGGTATTGGTGAACGACCGGGTAAGCCGTACGGAGGCGTTATTGGACCTGATATGTACGAGCTCGGTCTCTGGACTGCGGCTGTTGCGCAGCTGTACTTGCGCGCCACGAGCTTGTACGACCGTGCGGCAGCACTCGGATGGTGTGAACTGGAGTATGGGTAAGCCAGTACGACTATTGGTTGCTGACAGTCAGCTGAATAAGATGCCGGAACATGTAGTATGTTCGGATTGATATTGGAACTCTATTTCAACTATGCTTGGGCTTACTTTTATTGACCAGGTGCTCACGGCTAACTCGTCTTACCTTTTGCCTATTGCTGTAGGTCGGAGGCTGTGTGAATGACGTTGCATGTGCCCTCGTACTGTGGCACGTCAAGCAGACTGAGGTCGTTTGGGAGGATAAGAGGAAGACAATCAAGAAAGACGACAAAGTCGTCGATGACAAGCAGTCGTAGCTCGGTGCCAAACCAGCTGGCTGCAGATGTATCGAGCCAGATCTCCACACTGTTGTGGCTTTCGTCTTCTCAGAGTCTCAGTCAAGTCTGGCTCATTCAAGGCCGCTTGCATCCTATTTCCCACTCCATGCAAAGCCTGCATGGCTGTATTTCTGCTGACCAAATCATAGCACCTCGACCTGAACTCCCACCATGCATGCGTGTCGCCGGGACAGTGATGAGAGAATGTTTTGCTCGGGACGCCTCGCGTGACAGAAGCCTAGTTGCTGCTGCCAGGGGAGAGTTTGACGGTATCTGGCGGATCGATACCTTTGACACTCTATGTTGCGTCCGTCCGACCTAGAACGCTCCAGTCTTCGCCATGTCATTCTCATATGACTTCGCGTCAGAATTATCCCTCATGGCGACAGGTGACTCCAGCTCCTGCAGGACGTTCAACGGTAGCTCTGTCGCTCCAGGTCCACTTGTCCGCTTTGGAGGAGCCGTGGTGCCGGTCCAGGTCGACCAACTGCTGGTGGGTTGGTTCATGTGCGCTCTCATGCTCGCCAGAGTGTCGTTCACCGCGCGGCATCTCCGCTTCTCTCGCACGACCATGAAAGCCAAGACCACGACAGCGATCAGAAGGGGTACGCCGACGCCAACTCCGACTCCTGCCATTGCGCCGGCGGTGTAGTCCCCATCGGCCACAGGCATTGCAGTGGTGGCGTTCGCAGTTGCGTTGGTCACATTGGCTCGCTGTACCCCGTTGCGGTCTAAGTGAGCCGCTTCCATCGCGGAGCTCAACTGACTGGATCGCAGTATGAAGCTTTCTGCATTAGTAATGGTGAACAACGACGAATTAACGGCGCAATTGTCTGGGAAGAAGCCACAGGTGAACGTGTCGTTGGAGCACGCCATCAAGTATTGGCCACCACTCGGGTTGTCTAGTAAGGTCAGCACGAGACACACCATCTGGAGTCCAGACAACGGACCGTTCTTGCAATACTGGGCACATGCTGGATTTCCCCAGTTCTTGTCGGTGCAGCTACCGCGCGACAAGATGCCGTTGTCTAGACAAAGACCATTCGACCCGTTGACCCGTCAGCACAATGAACCACATCGCAAACACTTCGAGAAGTATACATACAGGCAGAAGCCGTAGCTGGTGCAACATGCCGAAACAGGTGCCGAACTGTTGCATGGCACGTCAATCGCAGCCGTACCATCCGGATAGTAACATTGCTGAGCAGCGACCAGTCTGAGCACGGGCAACAGCAACACTAGCGTCAATTTCGGCGAGCCTGCTAACCAAATCATGGTAGTATTGCCAGACAATGTTGCTAGCGTGAGTGCGGATGTAGTGACAGTGGACCAAATCAAGTCGAATAATATATCCGATGGCGGCGGCGGCGGGAGGATGATGATGATGATGTTGTGTAAGAGGGAGAGAGGAAAGGAGAAGACTACCCGCTGCTCCTGCTCACTGGCTCTCGTGCGTAGTAGCGCGGTGGTGTGACCGATTTGTAGAGTTGTGACCTAGACGTCGTCGGAAGTTTAAGCCTGCTGGTTTGTTTACCGCATTCTTCCGATTAGGTGGGCGATGCTGTCGAAAGAAAGTTGACGCTGGTTCACGTGGAGAGGCTGGCATACCCTGAGCTGTTGCAAACTCTACTGGCATGACCGTCCGGAGCAGAAGATCGGATTTCACGTTTGGAATACAGTGGTCAGCGAGGCTCAGCGAGATGCGATGTGTGGATGATGCATCTCGACCATCGCTTCGTCCGGATTGGGTGAGCCCGCTGTGAAAGGAAGAGCTTAATGCATCGTGATCTTCTCCTGGGAGAGCTTACTGCATCGTAATCTCCTCCTCTGATCCAGTGATGCGTGTCGTTGGCCGCATCACCGTACAGAACTCGATATCGATGCCGGGTTGTTGTACACCCCGATGGCTGATAGCCAGATACTGTACTGCCTCGAGATCCGGCAGCATGGGCAAACAGAGCTTCCTCGCTCTCAGATCCAAGCCCTTGAAGCACATAGACCAGGTGCCCTGTGCGATGATGCCTCTGGTAATCGCGTTTGTATGCCGAAGGCAAGGGTATGAGTGGTGACTCATGGTTCACGCTTATTCACATATGCAAGTCCATCACTGTGAATGGAGAAGACGTCCTTGTTTGTGAAACGACCGTCGGTCGTCATCATGGCTTCAAGGTCACGTCTGTTTCAGTCCAAGCATCTCTGCCATCAAGACTCTGCACCCTGCCCCAGCGCTAGTTCGGCTTGCAGGTTCTACCAATCTGAACGCACGCCACACCTATGCTGGCCACCTGATGATACGAAGCGAAGGGGTTCGGGCCACTGAAGTGTGGCGAAGCTTGCAACCAGGCGGCTGTTGATATGGACGCTCACGACCCTGGAATTTGTGTTATGGCCTCGCTGTAGTAGACGCTCGCCTCGATTATCGGCCTCTCGGGCAGTCTGATGACAGCAACAAACGCATGTCTTGCAAGGAGGGCGGTATTGTTCGTCGACCAGGGCACAAGCTGCGACAGCTTTTGTTGCGCGACCGGGCAGACTATGCACAACTGCATCGGAATCGACGATATCAGCCACTCCAAAGGTTGTGGTATTATCATGAAGAGGCATGTACAGAGAGACTCTTCGTCGCATGGTTCGTCGGAGTGAGTGGAGCAGGAACGATCCCTTGGAACTTCCGTCCGCAAGCCATGTATGCATCAAGAACACCTCACGTCCGACTCGGCACGCTCTTGCTCTCCATGTGCAAAGTCAAATGCGTGTCCTGGCTCCGTCATGTGTATATCTTGGCTTGGTACATTGCTCTGCGCGGCGGCATGGCACCAACAATAACGCCTACTGCCCACTGAGATCGTTTCTCCTTGTCCACCCAATGCCGACCCAAGCTGAAGGGCACTATGCCTGAGTCGTCTGTAGGAAAGGAAGGAAGAGCAGCCAAGATGGAGAGTGTCCAGAGATGAAGTATTGGCAAGCTGTTCCAAAATGCTGAGGAATCAGTAGCGACATGCACGATGCATTACCGCACCTCCTAACCCACACGACGCATTATGCTGGTGGTCGAGTGTTCGGTAGAGTCCTTCCAGCCGGGAATCGTTCTAATTCCACTGCAGCTTGGGATCCTCGTCCATCAGATCTAGCACAGCTTTCACCCACGCCTTCCACCCAAGCAATTCTTGTTCGATTTTTTGCAGCCAGCGCGGTGTTGGGTTGCTTCCCTTTCCGTCTACACCCGCGTCCATACGATCCTGGATACGCTGGGGAACCTCAAGCAACCGCTGTCTATCGATTTCCGCCGACCTCCCGGGACTCTCAGTAGCCTCCTGCTGTCTTGTTCCGCCACCTGGGTGTGAAGTTAATGTCAGGAGCCTTCCTCGAGGCCAGAAGGTAACAAGAATTTCATTAGTGATGACCGGATTAGTCTGAAATGATCCAAAATGGCTCGAAAGTCGTTTAGAACCTCCGGCAAAGGCTTTGGATCACAACGGTGAATCCATGGATGCACTCGTACTTTGACAGGCTTCAAGCACGCCTCAAAGCCACCGAGGCAGCCAAGCCATCTTTTCAGGAGCAGAAAGCAGGTCTGTGCGTCTCCATAACGCTGCTTTGTCTGCCCGCCCCTGAAGATGACCTTGAAGGTGTTCTCATTCAGAAATATTGGGAAGGCCCCGGCTCGTATCTGCTGGCAAGTGAAAATAGGGATGAGCCGGACGGGAAGACTGCCCTACAGTCTTCGATGCCATGTATGTAGGCGCCGCGTTTCTTACGTTGGGTTGTACGTTGTTCTTGCGGATGTTGGGCCGGACGGCCTATTCAATCCATCTAGTCTGGATCGAATAGTCTGGCGCCGGGATCGATATAAGGCGCGCCGAGACGACAAGGCATGCTACAGGGACCAAGAGGGAGAGACAAGACAAACAAGACGAGAGGATCGCAGATACTGCTTTGGGAACAGTGCGGGACACGGTGCGAGATTTCCTGGATGCGGGTCCTCTCGAATGCAGAATCTCGCAAACGTTGCTAGAGCAGTGGATTTGGCAACGTTTCTCCTTGTGTGCTGCGCTTACCATCTCAATGGCCAGCCGGTGCTTCGTTGTCTCAATACAGCATGATTGAGACAGCAACTTTCACGCTCCCTCAACATGCTGCAACGCCATCTTCTCACTGCCAGGAACAGTTTGGATACATTCTGCCGTCTCTTCTGCAACGAGTTTTGGAGGCGGCGCGCCAGCACTGTCCCCGTCGAAGATATGGGCAATCTGCTCCAAAGTATGGCCTCGAGTCTCGGGATACGTAAGGTAAGCCGTGATCCCGTAGAGCACGATGATAACCAGGAACACAATGTAGTATTTCCAGCCGATGTTGACGAGAGCGATCGGGTTCACGAAAGTGTTGAAGACGATCCCAATCACAATCGAAACGCCCATGACTGTCAAACCGCGAGAACGAAGGCTGTAGGGCCAGACCTCGCATGGATAGGCGGTGACTAGTGGAGTGCTGTGACATCGTTGGTATCGCAGGGCGGACTCAAGTGTGGAAATACTTACAGCGAGATGTCGTAGCCGGCGAAGAAGATGAACAGAAACGGGATCACCGCCAGACCAGTGCTGGAGTTCTTTGTCTCGTCGAATGAGCCGCTGAGTGCAGTAGTGATTACGTAGCCTACAAGCATAATGCCAGCCGAAGACAAGAATAGGAATCTTCGCCCAAGGACATCGACCAGGGCAGCCGCCGCAACGGACCAGATGAGATTCCAGACCTGCAGGCAAGCCGAAATGAGCGTCTGATCTCTTGTACTGGTGACACCGACAGTGATGAGGACTAATGGCAGGTAATACGAGATGACACCCTGCCCTGCCCATTGCGAGAAGAGTCCGATGGTGATAGAAATGAACAGTCGGTGGCGATTACCCTTTGTCTTGATCATCTCCGCGTAGCTGGCACTTGTCGCCGCCTGGAGCTCCGCCTGGAGCGTAGCAGTAATCTCGATCATCTCGTAGTTGATAAGATCTGGATTGTTGACACCATCGTGGGCTATCTCCAGCATCCGACGTGCTTCCTCATTCCTGTCTTTGCTGACGAGCCATCGCGGGCTTTCGGGTGCGAAGATCAGTCCGGGAAGTGCGAGGACGGGAAGCAGGATCTGCAGATAGGTCGGAATGCGCCAGGACCATTCACTGTCGTAGTTACGGGTGCCAAATGTAACAAAGGCTCCGATCGTGCCCCCGATATACCATCCGCAGTTGTAGAGCGCATTCGACACACCGCGGTGTGGAGGATAAGCGATCTCATTAATCAAGGCGATGACAGGCCCGGAGAACCAAGCGCTGGCACATCCGACGAAGAAGCGCATGAGGATGAAGTAGTATTCGTGATTGCCCGCGGAGATGGCTACGCCGAGAAAGAGGAAGACGTATCCAATGTATATGCCAAGCTTGCGTCCGTACTTGTTGGCAACACGAGCTGACATCGCATAGCAGATCCCGTTGCCGACCCAGTATATCGCGCCCACAAAACCGAGCCATGCCCCCGTTGGTGTGTCCATGAATTCATTCCATTGATGGAGTGCTTGTAGGCCATTCATCAAGCTGCCATCATAGCCGTTGGCGGAAGCTGTGTCAATCTATTCGTTAGTGAGGCTGCTCTGTGTGCCATCTCGAAACTCAGCTCTTACAGAACAGCATCATTGACAGAATAATCCAGTTCAGCTGGATGAGATGTGGTTTGGTGTGCCATGGCCGGCCATCGTTTGGAAGTACTGCCAGCAGCTCATCGCTGATGGCCTTCGAGCGTGTTTTAGAGGCATCCATGGCCCAGGATACTCCGCAGATCCGTGTCAGGATGCCTTGGGGAGCTGCCTGTCTTCTAGTTACGATACTTGCGATGGTTGTGGTGTTGCAAAGGGGGCTGAGTCGTTCGAGCAGCTGAGTTCTTCAAGTCCAGGAAGTCATGCATCGCACTGCTCGTGAAGGGATGCGGCGTGGAAGGTTCTTGCTCGCGTGAAGATCATGTTCATGCATGATCGTGGGGCGGTCGAAGCCTGGTCCGACTTCGGGTGTGGAGGTCCAGCACGGAGAGATCCCTCCGCGTAGATGTCTGCCAAGTCGATCCAGTAAAAGCGGAGCAGGCATATCGTTCATGGCTTCTTGCCTATGCGATGGCATGCGCGGGCATGCGCGGGTGAAGATATGTGTAAACGTGCCGTCAGGCAGTTCATGTTGCTTGACACGTCCTGACGTGACCAAGTCTCAGCTAGGCGAAGCGCGAATTTCCTATCTGGGATATCCGCACTCGATGGCCGCCATCGACAGTGAGATACCATTCTTCACTGCGATACCTTATGGGCCACAAAGCCAGCCAGAAGGCAATGTTGACACTTTGTCAGGCAGACTGCTGCTACGAACACGTATCACACGGGCACGGCGTTCTTGCCTTTCCCGCTGATCTCGCGGAGTCTGTCGGCTGCTCCTCTTGGCTTGCCGTTGCCAATTAATGTCAGACCGGACATACCGCTGGCAGTGGAGTCTTGGCTGCCACTTCTCTCCAGAGCTGGAACCCGCATCAGGCCCCTTACGCCCCCAGCCTTTCGCGCAGGAAGCTCCCCTTCTCCAGCTGTGGCGACAAAGAGCAGGTACTTGAGGTTTGGCAGTGTCTGCCTGATATCGAGCACTCGGAGGTTGTAGGCACTTTCAAGCAAAACTCGTATGTCTTGGTTCAGCAGAAAGACTGCATACTCGAAGCGAAATCGAGGAACACTTTTGCTGAAGAGTGGATACGTTCTCAATGTCTGCTCAGCATTCGCCGATGCGGAGCGGCTGTTGTGCTGCAGCAGGCTGATAGGATCGTAGACTGTGCTGTTACTTCCACGTGGAATGACCGGATACGGCAGATTTTGCTTTAGGTAGAATGCGAGCAGCTGAAGCACGTGTGCCACATGACCGAGTGCTGCAGAGACCACTTCAGGTTGCTCAAGATCCAGATCTTCGGAGTTCGGTAGATGTAGCTCACGGATGCTGAAACCCAATGTCTTTCCATCGACGGTTTCGATAGGGTAACATCGTTGGATGTCCTCGCAGACTCGGCGCCGCTGATTTTGAACAGCTCTTCTCGTGGCATCGTGCTCGTCCCGCGAGGTGTACGAGTCACTACGATCTTGGCGCATTTTCTTTGCGATTGCTCCACGAAGAACCGAGTCTGTCTTCATCAGCCTGCGTCGCACCGATAGAGATTGACGCTTCTCCTCTTGCTGCTTTTGTGCCTTTTCTAGCTGTTTCTCGACTGTTTTTTTCGCATAGTCGATGGTCATTAGTCGATCTTCAGTTTCGGCGACTTCATCGCGCTCGCACAGAGCTTGTCTATTGTTTTGCAGCAGTACTTCCAGGCCATGCGCCAGCTGATCGCGGGTAGCCAAGGCATCCTGTATACTATCATCTAGCTTGGAGAGACGCAGTAGAGCGTCGAAAGACGAAGTGGGTAATGACCGCTGGGACGCGGCAGTCTTCTTGCGTTGCGATGAATCAGGGCCAGGAGGACCATAGTCCGACAACGAATCCGAAAAGGACGTATATATGCCGTCAATCATGTGGAACAGGACCGCATTCTGAGGTAAGGACCGATCAAGGTCATCAAGCTGGATCAGTCAGTCTTGATCTGAACGTGGACCATTCTATGCTTACGCTTCTGCCCAAGTATTGTAATGCACTCAGCTCAAGCTTCAAATGAAGAAGTTGCTGCCACGATCCTAGCTTGGCTCCTCTGGCCCAGACACGAAGCGAAAGCTCTTTTCGCCGAGTGACCCCAGGTCCACAATTCAACCAGGCGATATGACGAAACGTCGGATTCATGGTCTTCTGGACGGTCTCTGAGACATATACAGGCTCTATATCGTATGCATCAGCTCGACTGTTCGTAATGCCCACGGCACCTGGCACGCACCGACCTTCGACGCATTTGACATGTACACTGAAGAACACATCGGCCATTCTCTCCTTCGTCATATTCTCCAATCTTTCCTGCCTCTTTTGTGGTGTAGCATTTGCCCATTCGATCGTACTTCTTCTCCGCAATCTCTTGAACTCAGGTCTTCTCGGACTGTCCAACGCCGCGCCTGGTGTTCGTTGCTTCTGTTCACCTGCCACAGGGCTGCCATTGACCACGGCCTCGTCTGTAGCAGCAGAGTGCGTTGCAGCCTCTTCAAGCACGGCGTGTAAATCGGTCGAGCTCCGCGAATGACCCAATGCCTTCTGCTCTCGCAGCGCGACGAGCTTGGCTGGCGACTTTAGGGTCTGAGGCAGCGCATCGTCGTCGATGGCCTTGCTTCTACTGCGCGACGGGCAAGGATCGGCCAGTGAGATGTTCCTGAGCGATATAGAGACCAAATTCCGGAGCTTGCGGTTCGAAGGGAGGAGCCATGTCCCTTCAGCCTGGTTCAAGCTCGAGGATTGAGATGTTGATTGCGCCATTCATCACTGTCATTGAGTCGTGTCGATGTGCTTGGTCGCATCAGTCAGACATCCGTTACATGGGGAAATGTTATGACCATCGAAGAAGCACGGAGAGGGATCAAGATCAGCTGCTGACTTGACGTCTTGGCGCCTTCCTTGAACCTCTACGTCACTTCACCTCCCATATCATCAACACCACAGGCGATGTTCAACTCTGATGGTCAATCGTGCGGCCAGCTGTCGTCCGCCTTCTGAGGCTACAGGCCATCCGAGTCACGTAGAGAGGTCTGCTCGGAAGGCCCGTCCTGCCTCAGCGCCGAAGGTACACTGACACCTATGGAAAGAGGCCATCTACGCCATCTCCAGCACATCACATGTACCAATAACTCACAGCTGTCAGGTAGCCTTTCAGTAGAGAGAGAGCGTACCACCACAGGACGAGGCACGCGATTACCCAGTCTGCGCAGAATTCGCCCCAGCAACGCCCAGGTACGGATTGCAGTGCAAACACTACCTACCGAAGTCCGCCTATGGATGTAAGTTCGATCACGTGTTGAAACTGTGCCCCGAGACGTGTCCCAACATACTGGACGCCTCGGTCTCAACCTCTTGTGTCAACGAGCTTTCGGCAATGGCGATCAGCTCAGAGGACAAAATGTGTGCTTGCTTATGGTGACCTATGGTCCATCTCAGTCCGCTGACAAAGTTTGGGGATTCCTATGATGCCTGGGGCATTCTTTCTCCCCCTGTCGTGGAAGTTGATCTGTTGACATGGCTGAGTTGTTCCATATTCCTGCGCACAACCGAGACAAGTCTTGTTTTGCGACTTGCAGAGATAAGCAGGTTGTGGCTGAATCATGCAGGAACAAGCTACTGTCCCGACGAACAAAGGGTATCCGAACCCCACTACAGGCGTACTTATTCAAGGGCAGCCTTCACGCCGCAGTCCGGAATCTGACGTTCTGTGATCATGAGTAGCAAAAGCAACAGGGTAATCAGGACAAGAACGCGAAACGGTCAGGAGGGACGCGATAAAAAGTCGAACCAGCGAGAGACTCGCACAGCCTCAAGCAACGCAATTGTGACTTCAGGGAACGATGGCGCTGTCACATCTCCCATGAGTCAGCAGCCCATAGTTAGGCCAACCACAAGAAAGAGCAGTGTAGAGCCAAGCAGCTCAGGGAATCGAATTTCAACAGCGCAGACCATAGCGGCTCGTGCCACAGCTGCAGTCGGCGAACGAAGATCTTCGCCGAACAGTAGCGAGCAAGACTCTCAAATGCAAAGCCCAGGACGAATGGCCAGACGAGTAGCCAGCGAAAAGGCTCGCGAAGGCTGGGCATCAGTCTAAGGATATACTATTCCCGGCCCAGACATCACTGCAGAAGCCCCGAGAGCAATCAGTTGAACCTCACCCTTGCTGCATCTGCGTCGACCGTTTGCGTATTGAAGTGGGTAAGGCGAATGAGTGACTGGCGGAGGCAAAGGAGGCATTCCAAGATCAGGGACAGGAAACTGCGAACGTCCATGCCGAGGCAGTGCGGTATGAGGGTCAGATTGTGCAAAGAGATGAATACATTCAGAGACTGCTAAAGAGACTTGAGAACATCAGGACACTTGCTGTCCGGACCGCGGACTGGGACTTCTTGGCAACTTTGTACGGCTCCCACGAGACCTTGCTGAACAGGCATGAAGAATTGAGGAAGATCTTGGAGGCAGGAGTTTTGTACGAGGAAGTCAAGCCTGTCGATGCTGTATTGCAAGGAGAGTGCGAGGAATACAAGAGGATGTCGATGTTGGCGGAAGAGGAATTGCGACTGTTAGGAAGTGCTTCACGTGCAGACCAGAACGCTTAGCAACGCTAGCTATCCGTCACCTCCAGTACTATCTACCAATTCTCTCACCAGCGACATGAGAGCACTTTTACCCAGTTCTCCCATCTGCTCCTCGAACTCTCCGTTGGTATACAACCTGCCCTGGTAGGGTAGTTGACTACTGGAGGCCGTAGGTGGAGGCCGTAGGCACGCAGGGCGACATGTACTCGAGAGGTGTCGTCCACCGTTTCAAGCTCCACTGAATGGCCGGAAATGGCCGATCGTGGCTATGCGCTCGGGAGTATGAGCACTTTAGGATGCGAGACATCAAACGCTCCAGATCGCTCTAATTCATTCTATGTAAAAAGCATGCACGTCCCAGCATCTCCTGCGACACTTCTCCGATCTCACCTCTCGGATCTCCAGTCTCGGTTCTGAACATGCTAGTTTCCAGCCTCTGCTTCTGATTGCCACTAATCTGCCTCTGGAGCTTTGGAAACTGCCGACACAGCGGTGTAAGCCATTCTTCCAGAAGGTTGCGGATGTTGGCGCAGCCACGGAGTAGTTGTTCCGGCAGGGTCGGACAACTAGGTTCAGAGTTCTAGTTGCAGTCCGGGCGCGGCTTCGTGGAGATTACATCGTGTGGTTATTGGTGCCGTAGTCATGGTGCCAAGGAATGCGCACCAGCTGGTGTAAGGACTTACGTTTCCTTCGGCGTGATTCATCTAGCGTAGCCGTCATGGCGCCACGCTAGGAAGAGTGATATTAGTGCACATTTACGGCATGTGATCGAACCGAGATGAACCCATGTCTGTCCCTTACAGGATGGCAAATTACAGAACTTGTGAGTCCAGCAGCAGCATGGTGTGACAGTGCTGCCGATCTTGGAGGATAGAAGTTGTGACCAGACGCATCGAGTGTCGTGTCGGAACTCGCTGCATGCATCAAGAACCTCACAGGGGTGAAGTCGGTCTTGTGTTTTAGCACGGGATCTTAGGATCGGATCGAATATTGCCGCGAGCGGGCGTCTCGCGGGCAGCCTGGCCAAATATTGCAATGTGATCCAAAGTCGCTTCAGCGACATGCTGCTGCCAAGTAGTCGAGACTTGTGTAGGTGTAGGGTCCCGCCGGAGGTTGTTGCTCAACATTCGTTGCTCGATGTGTCGTTCTGGGTTGGGCTACATAGCAATGTGAGTGAAGCCGCGTTCGATCCATCACAAGTGATGTGAACTGATGTGGAACAGCTGCCATAAAGGTAGCAACCACTTGTAGCACGTTCGAATATGTGTCTTGAGTTGGTCTTCGTGATGTAACTCTCAGGCCATCCAAAATTTGAGCTCGCGAACATTAGGTCCTTGTCGTAGCCATCGCTGGCACTTCATCTCCTCCACCTTCGCCTGTTGACCCAGCCGTGTCTTTCCCATGTTGAACGTCCTCCGCAAGCATGTATCTGATATCTCGCCCTCAGTAACTTCAAGATCTACTTGGAGTCTGCCTCCTCAGTGAACTTCTTATAGCCAGCCGCATCCATAAGCGCACTAAGCTCGTCTGCGTTGCTGGCCTTGATCTTGGCTAACCAGCCATCCTTCTCAGGGCTCTTGTTGATCGTTCCGGGTTTCTCCTCGAGGACGCTGTTGGCTTCTACGATCACACCACTGATTGGCGTCATGATATCGGAGGCGGACTTGACGGACTCGACGGCGCCGATCGATTCGCCCTGGGAGACTTCGAGGTCTGCGGTTGGGAGCTCGACGAAGACCACGTCACCGAGAGCTTTTGCAGCGTATTCGGAAATGCCAATGGTGGCTGCATTGTTCCTGTCAGCGGAAGTTCCTGTGTCGTATCCTACTGATGTGCAATTGTACCTGTTTCGCCGTCCTCGGAAAGCTCAACCCATTCGTGATCCTGCGTGTATTTCTTCTCCCATGCTGTTTCAGTCAGCCTCGAACACCAATGCCTCCGTGTAAATGCGGCACACCTTTCGCGCTCACGCTGAAGCTCCGAATAGCTGGTCGAGCCACTGATCGTCGGGCTCTAAGCTTCAAGTATTGTGATCGGCTACATTTGGAGAGATTTGAAGAGGCGAAAGAGCGAGCGAAAGCACGGCCAACCACAGGAGCTGCCATATCGTGCACTGACGGAGGTATAGGGTGTGGTGAGAAAGCAAAGCGAATACACGACTCACATTATCTCACAGGATAATCGCTCGGCGGCCGAAGCTGGGATGCTTGCGCTCGAGTCGGTAAGCTGGTCCGAGCTCTTGGCAACGTCACAAAGGTACCGACTTCACGATCGTAAATCGTTGCAAGGACATTGTCTCGTGCCGCATTGTACCATTATGTTGTATGAGCTAATAGGCGTGGTATGTATGCCTCGGACATGTGAGCGCGACTGTATTGATGCATCATAGGTCCGTCCAGGCCGCAGCATTAACGAAATCAAAGAGTTGGACCTCCCCTACTTGACATGTCATCCCCATCTAACACTCTCCCAGAATCACCCGTACGACCGGCAACATCATCCTCTCAGCCGGCGGCGTAGTACGAGGTATCACGAACTGGGGCACATTCACACTCCCCAAGCCAGCGCGGAAACAGGGCGCAACCTACAGAGATGGACACTACTTTATCCTGAGATTCGATTCGAGCGCAAAGACACAACATGCCGTGCGGAGAACACTAGGACTGGATCCGAGGATGATACGATACAGTGTGGTGCAGATGGGAAGTAAGCTGGATGAGATCAAGGACGTTGCAGGCAAGGCAGACTGGGGAGGAGTTGGCTCGAGCGCTTGAAGTGTACAACAGTGGAGTGGACGAAGGAGTGCCAACGCACAGCAGTGGCTCCAAGAAAGGGGATTGTCACAGCTTAAAGCCTGGCATATGACAGCGTTACGGTGAAAACGCTAGAAAGAAGACAACGGCAGCTAATTCCCATGTGGGTGATAGAGGTCTCCGCAGGGATAAGTGCAAGATTTGGCATGACCCGGTCGATACATGGTGGATGCAAGTCTTGAAGGGCAGACAGCGATGACTGAAGAGGCGGCTGCGCTGATCGCCGGAGCTTGACACTGTATAATGTATAGACGAGTGCGATATGTCTCGTGGGACCGAGACGTAGTAACTGCACTGTTTTTGGCATGGGAATGGTGCCGCATGATCACTATCGATCCAGCAGCCGACCCGGGACTGACAAGTTGCTTATACGCTCATGAGACAACTCAAGCACTTACACAATGTTCCTCGAGATGTTGTCGCTTGCTCTATACTCGGGACCTCGGCCATGAAACAAGGCCGACGTAGTGGGCTGTCATTTGAGTTCCTGTAGGCCACGTCGACCACGTCGGCCACGTATGGCGAGATCGTTCCTCCGTAAGCGCAGCAGGTGCTTATATTGAGAAGGGTTCATCTATGCGCGAACATTGTACTGATATTGACACCCAGTAGCTGGGGCCCGAAAAGGTCAGTGTATGGCCAGACTGCCATTCGTGCTTTTGCTGCTGGATACACCTCCCGCTGCACGGTCTTTGGAGCAAAACAACGTGAGCCCGGTCTTGGCGTTCACATGGACCACACAAACTCGACCGACGATCTTCCGAATGGCAGAAAGACTAACAATTCGCACGCGGCCGGCCCTGAATCAGGGGCCTCCAGAAGTACAAAGGAACACCTGATCCGCTTGCATGCTGTGTAAGGCAAGGAAGACATGAATACCCGATTTGACCCGCATAACAATCATGTCAAGAAATTCCTCAGCCCCTGATCATCGGGAAATTCTGCAAACGAGTAGCTCACAATCTTGCTTTCCCGCTCAACGCTTTCACACATTACTTGATTATCCCGCAATATTGCTTAGCGCGTTGGTCCATTGCAATGATGCCCGCATGGTGTTTAACGACTACCTGGATACTGCCGAAGTGGAGGAGGTGGAGGGAATTGTGCGAGGTGATGTACGAAATTTGAACTTCTTCTTGATAGAAACACGCAGGACCACTACTCATAGCAACACCATGCCTAGCACATCGCCCGCCACTACAACTCGATGCTACATCCTCGAGCTCTCCGCCGAGCTCCGCCTCATAATCTGGGGATACTACCTGTCCAGCACCGACCTGCCAAGATGGCGAAACGCTAGGCACAACAAGAAAGCTGGTCCGATCGAAGATCGCATGCCCTATCGACTACCAGTCTGCTACAACCTGTAAGACTTTTCGCTTCGAGGCTTGGGACATCTATCTTCAGCGTCTGCGGGACCATTAAGACCGAGTTCAGATTATTGTGCAGTTTATGGATGGCATGCGGCCGCATAGGGTCAAGTTTGACAGGACCAAGATGCAGCTTGCGGTGACAAAGAACGAAGTCACGATGGCGGGGGAAAAAGGGTGAGGATGAGTGCTTGAGACCATGGACTGCCCGCTGATCAGGGGCGAACTGCTGCCGCCGGTTTGCCAAGCCCCTGCGCTTTCGACACTCGAACACCAACTGCACTTCTTCCTCGAGCAAGGCGGGCTCAAAAGCCTCGAAGCTGTGTCTCGTGCCGTACAAGCAGCCACAGTTACTCTTCGTCTGCAAGGAGGTTCGTACCGAAGCGCACGACGAGTCTCGTAGGCCGCTGCAGCAGTATCGGGAGGGACTGGGCCAAAGGATTCGGCGACTGAACAAGCCGGGTTGGCAGAGGACGAAGGCGACTAAGCAGCTGGTACTTGTGGCGAGGCACAGGGAATTGGACAGAGCGCTGAGGAAGGTTGGGAGGGAGGTGAAGGGATCGAGAAGGATGGAGGAATGATTGAGCCAGCTGAAGCTTGACAGCAGAAGACAGGAAGTATTGTGTCGGGCACTCGGTGGGGAGTACTGTGACAGCTGTAGAGCCGGCCACTACAAGTAAGTCATACATTGGGTATATCGTGATCGATAAAGTAAAGCCTGCTCCTAAACGTGGCACTCATCCCATCAACTGACCGATATCATCCGGAGGCCAGCGGGTCTGTGCAAAACTCAGACATCGCTTGATACCCTGGAGCATCTTTCGAGTCGTCTCATCAGACAAGATATGCGCCTGCGTGTTCTCGCCATGCAACTTCTCCCGAGCACTACGCTCGTGAATACCCACCATGGTCACACCAATAGGCCATGCCGCTTTGCCAATAGAGAGGCGAAGGTAAGCATCGTTGGCGTTGACATATCGCTTGAGCTGTGCGAGATGTACAATCTCAAGGACTGGCGTGAGTAAGCTGTTGGGAATGCCGTCAGTCTCCTTCGCAGCAGGCTTCTGCTCTTTATGCTCGGCCTCGAGTTTCTTGAAGAGGGGACGTAGGTTGTCACGAGCTGCGGCGAAAGAGTTGGAGGCTTGCTTGCCAGTCATGGACTCTTTGACCTCTTTACTCCTGCGTGCAAGGGCAGTCTGCCATTCTGACAACAGCATGTCGAAGTAGCTGGCGACCTGCCGTAGGAGGAACTTCCGTGCTTCTAGGTCGTTTGGCACGTTTTCGGGCACCTTCATCTCTGCTTCCGGAACGAGGGGAACAACAGTTGGTATAGGTCCGTCACTAGGCTTAGGTGCGAGTGCCTTCGCGTTGAGCTTCCGGTACCGCCGTAGTCGTTGTAGGTGATCTTCGCCAAACAGCAAGCGTGGCTCGCCCATGTCTGCTAGCTTCACAAGCAGCTCTTCCTCTAACATGTCTCCTTCGCCACCCTCCAACTTGCTAGCCTCGCCGCCTCTGATTTGCTTTGGCGGCAGATCTGGTAGGCCTAGTCTCTTCCTTCGTGCCCTCTCTTCCGCCTCCGCTTCCTCTTCCTGTATTCGCTGGCTTTCTCCTGCCAGTCGCTTTCGCTTCTCTTCTCGTGCAGCATTCCTCTCTGCCTCCTCATCGTCCCGCTTCCGTTTCTTGTCGATCCTCTGCAGCCTCGCCTTCTCTAGCTCTTCCTGTTCCCGCTGGTAGTCTGCCTGCCGCTGAGCCTCGACCTCTGACCGCTTGAGATACTTTTTGGAACCATCGTTAATTTTGACTCCAGCAGAAGAAATCTGCGACTTCATCAAGCTCGCGAAGTCCATATTGGGTGTGGTCGTATGACTGGGACGTAGGTGCAAGGAAGAAAGAAAGTGCCTCTTCACAAGGAAATGTTAGCTAGCATGCGCTCAAGATGTGACTGGTTCGGAGCAGTGTCCGGCAGCCGAAGTCAGCTGCTGCAGACGAAGCTAGCTCTCTTCTCGCAACTTGACATTGGCATGAACACGCACAACATACCCAAGGCCGGATAGTACTCGTCGCACGGCTCAGCAATACACTTCATAGTCACAGCATGATTCAGCGTTCCACAGTATAGGATTCTAATCGACCAAACGCCCCGTCAATCACCTCAGCATGGCTCTCCAACCGGACGCCAAAAGCAACATTGATCGCGCGACGACAGCACCTTTCCTCCTACGTCTCTTCTGGCGGCAGAACCGACTGTTGGACCCGTGGGAGTTCTCAGTCGCACCGCCAGTAGACACGACCGGTATCAGCGACTACAGCTCTCTCCTACCCAGCAACATCCGACAACAAAGCGTTCAGATTTACACATGGCCCAACTGTACCCTTGGCGAGCTCACGGCACTTTTCACATCTGTCTTACCCGATGGTGTGGTACCAATACCTGCAGTCGGAACACGCCTAGTCTTCAAGCTCATCTTCCCGGACACGAGAGCGACGATCGTGGAAGGCAATCGAGGAAAGTGGATCGACAAACCGCTAGGATCTGTCGTGATCGGCGGTAACAATGCAGAACTACAAGATGACGGAGATGTCGAAGAGGAGTTGCAACTAGAGGGCGATTCGCACAAGACTTTGGCAGAAGCGAGGTTTGTCATCGGAGATTATGTTGCATGCTCGATATACCCACCCGGCAATGACGGTAGAGTCGCGCCTTTGCCGCCGCCGAGCTCGAGAGGACCACCCAGAGATTTCGGTGGACCACGAGGTCCGCCTCCTCCGCGAGATAACGGGTACGGGAATGGGTATGGGCGAGGAGGGGGAGGGTATCGTGGTGGGGGAGGTTACGGCGGAGGACGAGGCGGCGGAGGTGGTGGTGCTGCACCACCGCCTGGTGACTGGAGACGTGGCGAAAGACCGCCCGGTGGTGGCTATCCTCCAAGTAGAGGCGGGTACGGCGGCGGTGGGGGCTATGGGTCCAGAGGCGGACGATCTTACTAGGAGGAAGTGTCATCCAGACCCGTGGATTCCGTCGAGAAGCCAGAGATGCCGTTCAATGTGGTCGATCGCTTTGCAAGGGCCGCTAAGCTGGTCAACAGTGCTTCACCGAAGAAGCTCAACGCCAACCATACACCTCTTGGTAGTAGGGACAAGGGTGCCGGAACGTGGGACCACGACAAGCTTTAGCAAAAGCTTGCGAGCGCCCTTCTGTCTAAGTCTCAAAGCGACACGATGATGCCTCATACTTCATATACCAAACCCTGCACGAGGGCACGCCAGATCTTTCAAGCTTGGAGGCGTAAATCTCTTCCCGATCGCCGCAAATTGTTACGATTCAAAGATAAATATGGTAAAGGCGGTGACGACTTTCCATCTTTGAGCCAGTTGAGGACCGAGATCTTCAAGATCAGCAGAGAGATGGCGGGGGCAAAAGAGCCAACGCGGACCGAGTGTCTCACGGTGGAGGTGTCGAAAGCTATCGTGCATCAAAATACCGTAACCTTTAGCGAGGAGTTGGAGCCGCGGCACTGAATTTTGATGGTGCAAAAGGCCATGACATGCTCCTGATTACATCACCCAAGACAAATCGCCGTCGCATGGCCGAAAACCTCCGAAGATGACAAAGGAGCCGTGGCAACTACTACCAAAGTCGCATCGAACCTCGTCTGCACGGTCATCAACTCATCGGCTGTATAGCTGATATTCGCCACTTCGCTGGCCTTCCACCTCGTCTCAAGACCGCTCCCGCCTGCTGCCTCCTCCCCGTTCAATATCTTCTCTGTTCACTTCACTCGACGCCCGTCTTCCCTAGACCATTAAAATGCAAGACCGTCCCAACAACTGCTAGTGTCCCGAAAGTCACTATCAGTACCAGACCCAGCAGCATGGTACTACACCTGTCTCTAATCAAGTGGACCGTTGCGTGCGAGAGGTGGACGCCGTAGCGTTCCTGGTAGAGAGCTTCAACGTCGGGGGCGATGAAGCTGCGGGGAGAGATGGCGGCCATGTAAGCGCGCGCTGGGAGAGCTGGCTGTGGGTAGGGGTCTGAGATGGTTCGCAGTGGGACGTGCGTTGCTAATTGGTCGGGATATTGACCGCGTTGGTGGATGGTGTACGGCGGTGGTAAGTTTGGTGAGGGATCTGCGGCGCTCGGATGGACGCATGTAGTGGGTGCCATATGGACTATGGCAGTGTCGTAGGTGAGACTGGGCGTTGTCACTTATCATCCAGCGATACGAGGGATGCACATACCCATCACACGGCGAGGCCAGTCTGATTGTCCTCAGAACAAAAGTCTTGGCGTTAATGTGTTCCAACGTGGAGCAGACCCTCCGCAGCTTTCAGGGTTTAGTGAGTACGTATGCTTTCCGGTGATGTCTTCCAAGGTTCTCCATATCCTCACATAATGCGTGGGCATGATCAGAAGATGGGTTTCGAAACGTATCGGGTACGCATTTGCGCTTCCACCCTGCCAACATGCTGAGGATCGCCTCATAGTCAGGGACCCTGTGTACAATGTCAGCGGAACAACCGCCGTGGGCAGTTCCACGCATGAGCACAGCGCCGACATACAACTAAGAACAGCACCTCACGAGCCACCTACCAGGACTGAGCCTTCGGGTTGTCCGGCCAGCCGAAGCTTCGCGTTGCCAAAGGCTGGAAAAGGCACTCGTGGAGGGGTCAATCAAGTCTTGGGCAAGCCCCCTTGATGGTTACTTGATTGCTCGACCAGGTGACGCCGGGACTTGTGTCGCACGCTCCAAGGGCAAACGGTGCGTACGAGCCACAGGCAATGGCTGTTCAACGATGGACTCTCAGCCCCCACACGCTTTACGCCTCCACGGAAGAAACGAGGTCATGCTCTTCTTCCCACCACTCCCTGAACTCCTTCAATCTCTGCGTCCTCTCCCGTGCAAGTCGCTTCCCAGTCTCAGTCTTCATCATACCCTCGAGCCTTTCCAGCTTATCTGTAAAGTGATCGATGCTTCCCTGCAACCCGCGATCCGATGCCTTTGCAGCAGAGAAGGCAAACACTCTCCCGATGCCCACAGCACCTATGGCGTCCAGCCGGTCGGCATCTTGAACAATCGCCAATTCCGGATGAGCTCCAATGATAGCCTTGACCAGCTGGGGTCGCTTCGTCTCGTTGCTGTAGGAAACGTTCTCAACGATCAATGCCACCTTCGCCACGAAGCGAGGTGGGCAGCCATTCTTGGTCAGGAGATCAGAGACTAGCTGCTCTGCGTTCTCACCGGCTCGAACATACTTCTTGTCGCCAACATCATGCAGCAGAGCAGCAAGAATGACCGCTTGCTTGTGGAACTTCTTCCAGGAGTTAGCCTTTAGCTCTTCGGCCAGAATGTGCTTCGAAAGTGCAAGGACGCGGAGGGTGTGGCTGAAGTCGTGCGAGATGTCGTAGCGGGACATGTACTCTCCGACATACTTGTAGACATTCAAGTACAAGTCGGACGTCTCGAAGTCGCGCTTGGCAGCAGAGGAACTGTCGATGCTCGCCTCCTCGAGCTTGTCGGAAGCTTCGTCGATGCTTGGCTGATGTTTCATGACGGCGTTCCGACACTTGGAGACGCGGCAATGTGCACTGCCGGTAGATGTTTTGGTGTTTTGTCACAGCAGAGGAACCAGACTGGATCTGACAGACAACATAATGTGACAGCCTCTCGCTCCGCATCCGCGTGCGCGTCCGCGTCCGCTTCGGCAGGAAGTAGGTTGACGCGTGTGAATGTTGATTGCTCCAGTTCCGGGACGTGTACCTAGGCCGTCACGACCGAAGCACTGGCCGAACAGCGGACTCAGCTCCAGGCGACCAGTAGCCGCGAAGCACAGCGGCGGTCTTGTGAAGTCAACGCCGACCTTCAACTTGAACTTCATCACAAGAGCACTCCAAACGCCACCCACAGACTCCCTATCGACAGCAATACCACCTCATACCACCGCCGACCCCTCACGATGCCAGCCACCACAGCGGAAACGCTGAGCATCGTCAACCGCAACGTCTCGGTAGCGCCTCTCGTGCTGCTCTCAGCAGCAGATCACTACGGCCGGTCGGCAAAGGGTACACGGAAGCGAGTGGTGGGTGTGCTGCTGGGACAGAATGACGGCAAGAGCGTGAGAGTGTCGAACAGTTTCGCAGGTAAGACGACGCGGCGCATATCGTTGCAGCACAAACATCTAACATCTCTCCCCAGTACCGTTCGAGGAAGACGAGAAGGATCCATCTGTATGGTTTCTGGACCACAACTACGTCGAGTCGATGAACGACATGTTCAAGAAAGTCAACGCGCGGGAAAAGCTGATCGGATGGTATCACTCTGGGCCCAAGCTAAGAGCAAGCGATCTCGAGATCAACGAGCTGTTCAAGAGATACACACCGAACCCACTTCTGGTCATCATCGATGTCCAGCCAAAGGAGGTCGGAGTCCCCACGGACGCATATTTCGCCGTGGAGGAGATCAAAGACGTACGGCAACCCCCGACGAGACATATCGACCGCGAGGCTGACTTACTGCTAGGACGGCACAACCACATCCAAAACGTTCGTGCACACTCCATCCATCATCGAAGCCGAAGAGGCGGAAGAGATTGGTGTCGAGCACCTTCTGCGAGATATTCGTGATGTCGCAGTCGGCACGCTGAGCACGCGCATAACCTCACAGCTCGAATCGCTACAAGGACTCCACCTCAGATTACAGGACATTGGCAAGTACCTACAAAAAGTCCTCGACGGCGATCTTCCTGTCAATCACGCGATTCTCGGCAGCCTGCAAGACGTCTTCAACTTGCTTCCCAACCTCTCCACACCGAAAGCGAACTCGAAGGAGCTGGCACAGCTCAACGGCATAGTCAACGGCGCAGTCGGTGTTTCAGGCGGCTCAACTGAAAACAGCGGGCTCGCGAGAGCAATGTCGATCAAGACAAACGACCAGCTCATGTCTATCTACCTCTCCAGCTTAATACGAGCCATCACTGCTTTTCACGACCTGATCGAGAACAAGATACAGAACAAGAGGCAGCAGGAAGATGAGGATGCGAAGAAGGAAGAGGATAAGAAGGATAAGGAGATCAAGCAGGAGGAGAAGCTGATGCTGAATGGGACATCTGAGAAAACGGACAAGGAAGCCAAGGAGGAACCCAAGAAGGACGACAAGGGAAAGAAGAAGTGATAGACAAAAGCCTTGACACGGATTTGGTAACACCCCAAATGGTCTGTATGAGCATAGACGGCGTTAGGAGCACAGCAGCACGGCACGGGGCGCAGCTGAGATAGCCAGCGCATGGAATCTGGCTGTGAATGAGTATGTACATTACGAGCAGGCAGTTCGAGCTCAATCTGCTCCGCAGACGGACATGTCGTCCATCTGCTGCTAATGGTCAATGCCGTCATATCGTACGCGCAGTCTCAGTCTCCCCATCCAGCAGCCCAACCAGCCATCTCCTCTATTGACGCCTCTCGCGCCACAGCAAAATGCTTAAACGTTTCGCAATGCTCTACGAGTACACATGCTAGCAAGTGCTTGCATACCGGCATGTCTGAGCCTCGC
This sequence comes from Dothistroma septosporum, assembly GCA_002236755.2. Classification (NCBI taxonomy): domain Eukaryota; kingdom Fungi; phylum Ascomycota; class Dothideomycetes; order Mycosphaerellales; family Mycosphaerellaceae; genus Dothistroma; species Dothistroma septosporum. The sequence continues at coordinate 2,349,052 of NBZP02000033.1, read as the reverse complement.
GTCAGCCCTCCAACTACGCAGTCACCACCGTTGCCGGCCACGTCTTTGCCAACCGCTGGGAACGCAGCAAAGGTGAACGCAGGACATGAACAGCTCCATGCATCAAGCCTCACTTCATAGTGGTTGATGTGCTCATAGGCAGGATTGCGATTGTTGTGTTGCTGTGCAGATCGCACCAGCAACAGGCTCGTCGCACGATCTTTGGCTTTGAGGCGTGTAACGAGGCCTCTGTCGAGTAGATCCAAGGCTGGTAAGAAGTCCTTCTCGAAGAGGGCGTACAGTGTCAAGAGAACATTCCGCGTCTCAGACGAAACGTCTCTTAGTGGATTGGCAGAGGGTTCTTCGCTCTCTGCCGGTCCCGGCATGGCCACGATCAAGGCAGAAACGATCTGACGTGAGGCCGCCTGCTGGCTACGTGCAGTGATGGTCCCCATGGTAGCGTTGTGCTGAAGATCCTATGCATTAGCTCCGCATCGCCCCAACGAATGAAAGGTCCCGCTGACCGCCTGCGCAGAGCCATTGAGCGTGGAAAGGGCAGACAAAGGATGCCTTACACTAAAAGCTGTCGTCAATGCCTCACTTACGGTCAGATGGTGGCATCAGGGGTGACGTTGCGCGTGACGCCTTGTTCCCGCTCGTCACCAGCAGCGCCAAGGCGAACGGGGCGAATTGCGATTGCTTGCTTTGCTGTCAGTCGCCACGTTTACTTGGGTACACCGTATGCATAATACGAGCGGTGCGGTGCGGTGCGGCGCGGTTCGGAGCATCACACTTCTGACGAGGAGCGACGTCGCGTCAAGGTCGGGGGGGATGGGCAGATGTCGTTGTCAAGTGATGTGATCTTATGTCGCGAGCGTGGAGCGATGATGTCGTTGGGGAGTCGAGGTGAGCACATGCAAGACTCCCTCCCACGTGTTGCCGAGAAGCGGGAATGGGCAACTGGCTGGTCCGTGGGTTGCACCTGCCTCACACCAGCGTGGGGTTGCCGCCAATTCGACGCCACAGATCCGAATCGAGGGAGGGTGTCGCATCGCATTGAACGCCTGTCGACATCGCGTGAGGCGAGTCGCAGGCACACGCACCTTACTCGTCCTCGCGCTGAAACCAGGGCACCCGGCCATACACGGTGATCGATGCGCCTGATCCAATTGTCTCGACAGCCGAGTCATCATATGACGGCGCCATGAGAGCAGCTGATACTGGTGTGGGTGCCCACGGGGTACGAGCCATTGACCTGACCGCGACGCGATCGGCATGCGCACAGAATCATACGCCTGGCGCGGAATGCAATGGCCATGCTTACACCATTGCGCGAGGGCCATGTACGTACCTGCCAACACGCGCTGCTTATCTCGCCAATGGCAAAGATGCGGACTTCCGCGTTGGGTCTTCGGCTTTCCGCGAGCACGCCAGTTCCAGCTCCGGAAGACGTCTACGAGCTGGCTGTGGTGATCGGGGTACGAGTGATGGGATTGCAGAGCTGCGAGAGGACGGCCGTTGACAGCCATCGCTTAGCTGCGGGTTCAGAGAGCTCTTTGTCCTCCATGCCAACATGCCAATGGCGGAGCGACAGGCTCCCAAATGGTGAGGCACACCACTCACACACCAGCCGAGTGTGGACATGCGGCTGCGACAGATGATCACTCGGCGTGCGACCTATCAGCGGGAGTTTGTGATGTGGCTGTGCAAGGTGCCAGCGCAAAGCGCGCCCAGAGCGTCTCGTTGGCCTCTGGCATGCTTGATGATGCCTTCGCAATGCGCTGCCCGACAGAGGGCCTTGCTGTGAGGGCAGCATGGAATCATGCAATCAATGCCTGGAGTCGAAGCGACTTCTGATCGATTATAAACTGACCTTCGGAGGGTCTCAAGGCCGCAAGAAGGTTAGGTCAGGATCGGTGCACAGTGGTGGCGGCGATCGCCCGAGCCGACAATGGAACAGACGGGCATGCCTTGGCGCGTCGTGCACTTCCAATGCTTTCACATCTCTCCGTCTCTCGCCAGGCAAGCTTGCGCTGCTGTCAGATGACTCAGAGCAGCACCCAATCTGTCCAACAGCACGCACGAATCTGATACCGGAACCCGACGACTTGACGAATCATGCGCGTGGGAGCGTGCGCGGGCGGTCCTCTGCCCTTCTACGCTGTTCGACACACTGCCACCTAGGAGGTAGTAGGCCGCTCCTCCTGTCAGCGAAACGCCGCATGCTGCGTGTTCCACTTCCAGCCTGACTCCCTCGCGCGCCTGCCTGTCATGTGCGAGCCCACTAAATGCAATGCCGCTGCTGATGTCTTAGCTCCTGCCTGGCTTGTTTGTCGCCCACCCGCGTAAGTCATCTATCACCCAGAGGTCATCAGCCGCTGCAGCCTGCGCCTTCTGTTTCACACGACACCTCCCAGGCCTCTACCGGCGCCGTGGTAGCAGCCTAGCTGCATTGCTAACACTCACCGCACGACACTGTTCGACCCGTTCTCATTGTCCTCAATCTGAACCTTAACCACCCACATATACCTCCATTCAATCTCCGCCGCGCAGGTCGCTTTCTTCCCGTCATTGTTGGAAGCCCTTCACAAGAGCACGGATTTAGGCGGACTTCTAACGCCAGGCATACCCAACACGACGATACGATTCCAAAGGCTTCGCCACGCCACGGCAACGCACTACAAGTCTACTCGTCGCCACTGATCAATGCTTGCGAACGACGCTACACTTTCGCGACACTCCAACAACACCTTGCAACACAACATGGCATTCTCGCCACAACAAGACGGTCAACAATCGAAGCCAAAGAGCATGAGCATGGTCATGAAGTCGATCCCACAACTACTCACACCAGAAGAACACGCTGCGGACAGCTTCTCGATCAGCAAGCCGTTGCCGTCGTTCCAGACTGCCGTGCCATCGCCGCCAGCGTCGCCAGAGTTCAACTCTTTCAACACTGAATCGCATTTCCGAGCAAACGACGACATCCTGTACCCAGATCACTCCAGTGTACAGAGCCAACCATCCGAGCGACCACTGTTCGACGAAGAGATTCGTTGGGAGTCGCAACAACGACAACCCACGCCAGCGACCGAACGATCGCCATCGATAGCGACTCCCCACGGCAGCCCAGAGCAGACACCAGCACATTCACTTGAGAAGAACTTTGAGGCGGCGTCGATTGACGATCAATTTCAACAACGCCGATCGGAGCCCGTTGGACCGGTGCAGCTGTATAACACCTACGGGCTGGATTACTATCGCTACATGCTGTCGCAAAGTGAAGAACACCGCAAGCGACGGCAGGCAGCACGTCAGTTGCCCATTCCTCAGGACACCAAGGCAGCAGAGCGTGACGAATACACACGACGAGTCCTGGCATCGATCGGACAAGCATACCGAGTATCGAAGGCCAAAGCGACTGCTGTCCAGACACAACCCAAGCCAAGGACGTCGCGGCCGCTGTCTTCGCGAGCATCGGCAAAGCCAGAGTCACGACCAGCGCCTGTCAATGGCTCATCCCCATCAGTCAAGCGTAGCCGAAGGCAGCCATCGACATCTGACGCCGCGTTCGGTGCTTTGCCACATATCGCGCAGCCCAAGCCACGCACGCGAGCGGCGCCTAGCAAGAAGATCGATGGCGAAGACGAGCAATGGTTCAACATCCCAGATTGCGCTCCGCCACTCAGCTATCTCGACGAACCAGGTGTCAAGCTTGTGGCTCAGTGGAACAACGGCAACATGCTGAACCTCGACAATGACCCGAATCGGGAACACCTCCACGTTCAGGAGCTCGAGGTGGCTGCCGTGCTGAGGCTACCTTGCAACAAGTATCTTGCCAACAAGCGACGCGTCTTCAACGAGCGTCTGAAGTCTCTGAGAGAGGGACGCGACTTCAATAAGACCTCAGCCCAGAACGTCACAAAGATTGACGTGAACAAGGCCAGCCGAATGTGGCAAGCTTTCGACAACATTGGATGGTTCGATGAAAAGTGGTTCCAGACACATCTCGAGAACGGTGTCTAGATTGAGCCATCTCATCGGCCATCTCCTACGCTATCTTGATCAACGAGACTGCACGACTTTTCACATTTCCAGCAAGGAGTTCTTGGCTGACTTTTCGGCTTAACGATCACTGCATGCTCAGGCAGCATGGCGCTTTGAACAACGACTTATGAATGATCTACCACATGGACACGCCACCACTACTGTGGGATCGGCTTTTGGCGTTTGGTATTTGGATTGGACATGGCAGCGCACGGACTGGCATGGCATTTCGGCTCAGATCGTCGCTGATGCGGGTACTTGGATGGGAATTGGATGCATGGGTGCATTTTGCATGAGGAGGATGGAAGCGTACCTTGACTTCGTTATGATACCCCCCGGACTCACGCAGTAGTCAGTCGATCGGATCAGAATGAGAATGCATGATGCAGGGTAGTTATGAATCAAATATTTCCACTCAGCGCGTCCTTCCTCATCTCTTCCCATGCCGCCACTTACCAATCGCTGATGCTAGCTGGAAGTGCCACTGCGGCGCAGACTGAGACATGGAATTGCATTCGTATCGCTGTACGAGCCGGCAAGCGTGGAGAATGGCTTGCTGCAAACATGGAAAATGGGGTGAGATCTCTCATTTAAGATATGCTCCAAGTACTCCTTTTCACCTTCACTCCGCGCCGATACCATCAACACGTTCAGGCTCTTCGACTCGATTACAATGATCAAAACGGGCCTGGTCCTGCTGTCATTATCTCTTCGTGGCGGCTGTGGCATTCTGCTTGGCGGCGACTTCTGTGTGCTGTTGCAACTTCATTAGGGCGGCGAACCCCACGAGGCTAGCAGCTACGAGCCCGAAGAGCCTGCTCCGACTGCCACGAGTGATGGAGAACTGGTACGAATGCTCATAAGGGAGTTTATGCCGGAGTGACCCTGGCTTATGTAAGTCTTTTGATGGACACGATACTGGACGATGGCTGGCAGCCGGTGTTAGCAAGCTGAAAGATGAATGGCCAAGTCTGCGGCTGCGATTGAGTGCGCTCGACTCCATGATACTGTCTGTGTGCGAATGGCGCAGGAGTCTCGCCGTATTGGAGACGAGAGACGATGAGATTGATGAGACTGATGAGCTTTGTCGATGAATGCTGCCCAGGATTAGGGATGGTGGTCGTCGAGAATGTGCAGCAGCTCAGGAAAGCTTGTTGCGGCAGGCACAGGAACATGGATCATGCCCCCCCCCTCCCTCTCGTCGCGTATCCTGCATGCGCGTGCGTGTGCTCGCTGTCATCTCACCTTTTTCACGTGCTGGCGACGTTTTGCAGCAGGCGGTCGAAAGACACAATACTTATGATACACTGCTCGTACTCTGCCGGGTTGTCTGTACACCAGCCTCGCAACACACATCGTGCACACCTCCGGCCGCTGTATCGCCAAGAAAGGTCTGTATTCTTAGCACACGTGTTCCTAGCTCGATAGCAAGGGATCTGGTTCACGCTTGACCTGATTAGAATTGTCTACGTTGGCTGAAGCGCAGGTTCTCGCAACACGACAGCAGCTCTCCGCCGGCCAAGGGGTACAACTCTTGTCTGCGGGAGAGACCACCTTTTCTTGTTCCACCTCGTCCTCACACTCATCGCAGCTTCACATGCCATCGCCGTGCGCATGCTGCTTCTCCTTCTACTGATTCCCGCTTCTTGACTCGTCCGTCTTACGCTCCCTTCCAGTGATAACCCACAGGGCTACCTGTCCATAACCCCCGGTCGCACACCTACATCCTAGAACGTCCATCCCGACTTGCGACACTTGATCGCGAGTGAGACATCGCGACATACACCACCGCCGACATGGCGGCGCAGGACTTCTCCACCAAGGCCACCGGTGCAGATACGCAAGGTGGCCTCAGACAGCGATATGCACCGCCGCAGCAGCAACAGAACGGCAAACATTTGCCCAAGGAGCTGGACGACAAGCTGGACAAGAAGACGAAACAGCAGGTCAGTATACTCACAACGCAATCTTCCAGCACGTTGCATCGCCCGAGCCCGCGGAGCTCGCTCGCGGCAAGGCTGACCTCGAAGCAGGCCAATTCCGTCCTCCAGACTCTCGACGACTACGAATTCCTGATTGCGCCCATCCTCTTCACAGTCCTCGCCTTCTTCACGCGCATGTGGAAGATTGGCATCTCGAACATCGTCACATGGGATGAAGCACATTTTGGCAAATTCGCTTCCCACTACCTCAAGCGCGAGTTCTACTTCGATGTCCACCCTCCCCTCGGCAAGATGCTCAACGGCCTGGCCGGGCATATGGCTGGCTACAATGGCTCCTTCGAGTTCAAGAGCGGCGAAGTCTACCCAGAAGAGCTCAACTACACCTTCATGCGCCTGTTCAACGGGGCATTCGGCGCTCTGTGTGTACCATTGGCCTACTTCACTGCGAAAGAACTGCACTTCAAAAGGCCGACAGTCTGGCTGATTACGTTGATGGTTCTGTTCGAGAACAGCTACACTACCATCAGCCGCTTCATTCTGCTTGACAGTATGCTGCTCTTCTTCACCTTCACGACCGTCTTCACCTGGGCCAAGTTCCACAACCAGCGAATCGATCCATTCTCGGTACCATGGTTCTTTTGGCTGTTCATGAGCGGTATCTCGATTGGCTGCGTGTGCAGTGTCAAGTGGGTTGGCGCCTTCGGGACTGCTCTGGTCGGACTCTACACCGTCGAGACGCTCTGGAACATGTTTGGTGACCTCAAAATGCCCAAGGTCGTGCTCGCATCGCATCTCGGTGCCCGCGTCTTCGGTCTCATTGTCATCCCGATGGCCGTCTACATGTTCACATTCTGGATCCATTTCGTGGTTCTCGAGAACAGTGGCCCCGGCGACGCGCAGATGTCTTCGCTCTTCCAGGCGAATCTCAAGGGCACCGAAGTGGGAAGGGACAGTCCTCTTGAGATTGCAATTGGTTCCAGGGCGACGTTGAAGAATATGGGCTACGGCGGTGGTCTTCTGCACTCTCACGTTCAAACCTATCCGGAAGGATCTGGCCAGCAGCAAGTCACTTGCTACCACCACAAGGACGCCAACAACGATTGGTTCTTCTATCCCAACAGACACGAGGCAGACTTCGATCCAGAGGCGCCATTGAAGTTTGTTGGTGACAAGGATGTTATCCGCCTCATTCATGCACAGACCGGTCGCAACTTGCACTCCCACCAGGTCGCTGCACCAGTCACTAAGGCCGATTGGGAAGTTTCGTCGTATGGCAACGTCACCATTGGCGACACGAAAGACCACTGGCAGGTCGAGATTATCAACGACGCTGCCTCGAGGGATCACTCCAAGCTCAGGACCTTGACCACTGCTTTCAGGCTCAAGCACGTGGACCTTGGCTGCTACCTGCGAGCTGGTAACGTCAACCTTCCCCAGTGGGGCTTCAAACAGATTGAAGTCACGTGCGTGAAGCAGAACAAGCCTCGTGACCCATATACTCACTGGAACGTTGAATCGCACACGAACGAGAAGCGTAAGTCCCGACAATTTGTTCGCGAGGATGTCAGCTAACAAGGCACTCTCAGTTCCCGCCGGTGACCCGGGATCATACAAGTCTCCGTTCTTCCGCGACTTCATCCACCTCAACGTTGCCATGATGACATCCAACAACGCCCTCGTTCCGGACCCAGACAAGCAAGACGATCTTGCCTCAAAGCCATGGCAGTGGCCTCTTCTCAACGTCGGTCTCCGTATGTGCGGCTGGGACGAGAATATCATCAAGTATTTCCTCCTTGGAAACCCACTGGTCTACTGGGGATCCAGCTTATCACTGGGCTTCTTCCTTGCGATGGTGGCATGGTACGCGATCCGATGGCAACGTGGGTATGACGAGCTCACCTGGAAGCAAATCGACCACTTCCAGTATTCCGGCATCTACCCAGTCATCGGCTGGTTCCTGCACTACTTGCCATTCATCGCCATGGCCCGCGTGACGTATGTCCACCACTACTACCCAGCTCTCTACTTCGCCATCCTCAGCTTCGGTTTCTGCGCAGACTGGCTCACGCGACAGCTACCAAGCAGAGTGCAGTGGGCGATCTTCACAGTCCTGTACGTTGCCACGACGGGCCTTTTCTGGTTGTTCAAGGACTTCTGCTTCGGCATGGTTGGAAACAATCAGCAGTGGAGTCACTTGAAGTGGCTTTCTACGTGGCGGATGTCTGATTAGATTTTAGTGATTATTCGAGATCATATCACAGCGAAGGAGCAGGATCGCTTGCAGTTCATGAGGTTTTCGGAGTGGCATGGCGAAGGCGTTGGTGCAGGAGTGTGAAATGAAAACAGATTTCCGTGTATCATGTAGCAGCGAAAAATGGCAGTGACCTCGTCTCAGCGAAGCGTTTTCCACATGTCATTCTTGACGTTCCGTCCCGGCCGGTCTTCGATGCCGCAACAGCCTCGTCAATGCGTGGCGCCACCACCTCGGTCGGTACCTGCGTAGCGGAAGCTTTGATCTCCCTTTGTACCACGCCATGAGGTGACACCATCACTTTAGCTTACCGTAACCCGCACATATACTTTGACCGATGAGCTTTTCTGCTCATAACTCACGACCATGAATCCCATACGGCCTCCAACCCTTGAGGCCGCACTCCGGTCTTGCACGCGATCACATCGAAGTCCCGCTTACCGCAATGCCGTACAGTCAAGGTCAAGAGCTCCACAGAGGCGATGCATATTCGAAAGTGAAAGGCCGCAACGACCGGGACAATTAGGGTCAGGCGATGGTCCTATGCCAACGAAGAACCAAGTATGGATGCCAAAGACAAGAATAGCTGTCGGCGTGGTGTTCATTGGCAGCTTGATATACTCAATGGTAAGACAGGAGCATGAGCAGAAGCAATGGATGAGTACATGGCGCTGATTAAGGAGTCAAGGCCACCGGCGAGACCGATCTACCTCCACCAGGTTCACCTGAAGCGAGACCGCTACCTGGACAACAGCTCGATGCACCCACGATCGCCGAACGAGACTCGCTGAGCAAGAGAGAAAGTGGTGTCAGTGTCAATTCACCGATGCGGTTGCGGATGGAGCAATACATCAAGCAGAAACAAGGAGAGATTGTAAGAGCACTCGAAGACGTAGACGGCAAAAGTTTCCAAGTGGACCAATGGGACAGACCCAACGGCGGCGGTGGCATTTCCTGCGTCCTGCAAGAAGGCAACGTCTTCGAAAAAGCCGGCGTGAACATCAGCGTCGTCTACGGTACCCTCCCCCGCGCCGCCATCTCCAAGATGCGCGTAAACCACAAAGCGCTCGACCCCGACGTCGAAAGCCTCGAATTCTTCGCCGCAGGCCTCAGCCTAGTCCTCCACCCTCACAACCCTATGGCCCCGACCGTCCACCTCAACTACCGCTACTTCGAAACCGCCAACGCCGACGGCTCCACGAACGCCTGGTGGTTCGGCGGCGGCACAGATCTCACGCCCTCATACCTCTTCGACGAAGACGTCATCCACTTCCATCGCACAATTAAAGAGGCCTGCGACGCCCATGACAAGACATACTACGCCCGCTTCAAGAAATGGTGCGATGATTATTTCTCCGTCAAACACCGCAGCGAAACCCGTGGCGTTGGCGGCATCTTCTTCGACGATCTGGACGAAACCGAGAAAGACGCAGAATCTCTCTTCGCATTCTGTCAATCTTGCTTGGGCGCCTTCCTCCCCTCATACTTACCTATCATTAACAAGAGGAAAGACATGTTATACACTGAGAAAGAGAAGCAGTGGCAGCAGTTGAGGCGTGGGCGGTACGTGGAGTTCAATCTTGTGCATGATAGGGGCACGGCGTTTGGACTGAATACTCCTGGAGCAAGGATCGAGAGCATTTTGATGAGTTTGCCGCTTACGGCGAGGTGGCAGTATCAGCATGAGCCGGAGAGGGGAAGTAGGGAGGAGAGGTTGGTCAGTGTCTTGAAGAAGCCGGTAGACTGGGTTTGAAGGATTTTACTTGTACATAGATACTGTACAGAAGTCAATGTAAGAGAATTTGATGTGGGTCGGCGCCGTGCGCCTTCCATCTCCCGCCAGCGCCCGCTTTACTGCTCGCTGCCAGTGTCGGCCAAGGGAATAACCACTGCTCTGGCAATGGAAATGACATCTCCTCTTGGACAAATGATGAAGCGCGGCAATACCGTATGCAGGACTCTCGTCGCTCCTAAGGCCTCGAAAAGTGGCCTGTGGTGATCGCCACTGATCCGAACGCCAGCAGCCGGCCAATTGCACGCAACAATGCCCAGCTTCGATACCGTAAGCGTCTGCTTGACAATAATGGCCTGCGTGAATGCTTTCTGGAGATACTCCTGCCATGGTTTGAACTGCAAGGTCTCTGGCGTTGCTTTGGCCTTAACCAAAAGCTTCATGTGCGGGACCAATATGGTAGCCAGAGCCCCAGTGAGCTCGTGGGCATGCTCTTTCACGTCCTCCTGCTGGAAGCTCTCGTCTGCTATCTGCTTTCCCGCCACGTATTGCAGCACGGTCTCGATGCTATGTCCGAGATCTTTGAAAACTGCCTCGAAATACTTCCTGTTTTGCCCGAAGGTCCGATCATCCCTTATCTCCCAAGGCAGTCTAGACTGGAATACCGCGTGATAAATTCCTGCGCCCAGCAAACCCGTGAATGCATAGTCCTGGCGACAGACGACACCCTTGATCTCGAGATTCACCAGATTCACGCGCCATTCTGGCTGGCCGAACATGGTATCATAGAGTTGTGAAAGCTGCGAGCCGGAGTCGGTTTGTATGAAAATGGAAGATACGTTTGGGTCGATACGATGTTCCTGGAAGAACGACAGCATGCAATTCCAGATTGCTTTCTCGAGGGCGTCCATCTGCGCAGTCAGCCAGACCTGATCTCCATCACCAATGATGTCCTGTGGGTTGGCAGGCTTCCTTGTCGGTAGCAAAGCTGGCATATTGCGAAATCCTGCCTGGCGCGCCCAGTTTTCGGGAGACTCGGAATGCGCTGCCTCAGACGAAATTTCATGAGGGCGTGTAGACGTTGCGGCAGCGGTACTGGCGGCGTGGATGACTGGCGCGGTTGCTGCAGTATCTTGGTGTGCTTCGGGAACAAGACGCTGTTGCTTCTGTGTGATGATTCCGGCGGCCTCCGCGGTTCGCTTACCTGGAGCCTTGGTAGCCGTACTGCTGTTCCTGCGCACGCCGCCTATGCTGTCAGGCGTGTTCTGTCGCTGCCCTCCAGTCATGCTCTGGGCCGCGGCATAGGTACTTAAGTTTCTCTGCACATTCTCCGGTGCGGTCTCTCTGCATGCAGCTTTGGGAGGTTGTTGGCCAGTCTCAGCCTTCGCTATTTGGGCATTCTTCCCTTTCCGCTTCCCCGATCTACTTGAGGCTTCTGATATGCTGAGCCGAATGGATTCTGCCGGAACTTCTTCCACGTCATCAGGATCGTCGTCTGCCTCCTCGTCTGGTGAAATATCCCAATGGTGCTTCATGAGGAAACTCTCGTTCATAACCTGCTGGCCAAGTACCCAGAAATCTGCAAGAACATACGCAGTGCGTTGTTTGCTGTAGGGGAACTTTGCATGGTAACGTGCGTTATTCCTCACCCGTTCCCCAAGCTTCTTCCTGAAATCGCGCACAGTATCGGCCATCACACGCTCTGAGAGATCTGTGCCGTGTTTCTTCTCAATCAAGCCTTGGAGGAAGTCGTTCTGGGAAGTCTTGTCGGTATGCAGTCCGCGCACGCGGTCGATCGCTTTGAGTGCTTCGAGCAGGTCTGGTAGGCTTTCCGCCGACGACTGCAGTATCGTCGTGCTCTCCTTTGAGTCCTGCATGTCGATGCGCGGTGAGTTGAATGAGAAGAGGTGGTGTTTGATGGTTGTGATCGCGGAGGCTGACAAGTTGGCTGGAGGAAAGTAGACATCGTAGATGGCAGCAGCTCACAATCCAGCGGACGAGCATGTGACGACGTCGCCTTCACTTTGGACGGTTCTGACAGCACCTCACCCTATCTTGGGAAGGCCTGTGGCCTCACTTCATCCTGCCGCTGGCTACAACTTGGCTTCACTCGTTCTGCGTCGCTGCTCACACGACTTGATAAAGCCTTGCTTCGTGGCCTAATATCTCCTTTTCCGTACTCCTTGGACTCTCCCAATCCACTTGCTGTTCACACCATATCGTACCAACAGTCAACGTGGTCTGAAGTACATCACACAATCTAACATGGACGAAGGGTACGGTCTTGAGCTCGCGATCGATTGAGGCACTTGGACATGGTCTGCAGCCTACGTTATCACGCAGCATGGCAAGAAGACGGGACTTCCTTCCTGCCTCACCATAGCTGAACGGGGCAAAGAAGTTCGCATGATGGCAACTTATAAAGACGGTAGGTTCATCGAAGGATATGATCTTGAGAGTCTAGCCAACAAGGACACGCGGCTGTCAGACAAGATCATCTACCTATTCAAACTGGCTCTATACACCAGTACGCAGACTGGACATGCTGCACAAAATGTCGAAAGCATCTTGGAGGAACTACCTGGCGACAAGGATTTAGACATGCTCATCGCTGATCATCTCCAAGCTGTCGTCAAAGCATGCAAGACGGCGATAAGGCTCTCTCGGGAGAGAATCTTCTTCGGTGCAGGGGAGCTTGATGAAATGCTGGAGAAGATCAAAACTCGCATCACCGTTCCGCAGATGTGGACGCCAGACGCCCGGCGGCGCATGCAAAAAGCTGCCAAGAAGGCTGGGTTGGGCATCGTCGTTTTGGCCTCCGAACCGCAATGTGCTCTGGCATATCTTGTCGACAACATGGCACAGGTCTCTGTCGACAAGGGTCGACATCTTCGCAAAGGAGACAAGGTCATGGTCGCTGACCTGGGCTCGGGCACGGGAGACTTCGTGCTATATCGGCTGAAAGAGAATCTTAGCCCCAACAGTCGGCTGGAATCGATCAACGAATCTAGCGGTGAGCTTTGTGGCTCTTTCCTGGTGGACGAGTTACTTTACTTGACTCTCAAGCGACGCAAGGGTCGAGATTGGCTGATCCAGGCTGTTCAGGAGCTCAAAGTGACCGAACGCGATTTTGAACGCCGAGCGCTCGTTGCTATTGAGAAGGTCAAGAGGGAGTTTGGCAAGGATGACGACGTCGGGATAGGCACGATCCGCGGCATTGGCGGTACCTACAGGTCTTTCGAGTTGACGAAGAAGGAAATCCATGCTGCGCTCGACGATGTCATTCGCAAGATCATCAAGAGAATTGACAGACACGTCAGCAAGAACAGACCGGACATTATGATGATCACGGGCGGATTCGCCAAGAGCGGATATCTCATGGACAAGCTCCGGCAGCGGTACGACCAACGGCAAGCCATCACGGTCGTGCGACCTAACGACGCAGACAATGATCAAAGCTCTCCCGTTGCCATGGGCGCTCTGATCAGATACGACAATATCACAATTCCAGCACTCCCTTCACAGTACGGATATGCCGTGCTGCGTCGTGAAACCTTCCAGGCGAATCTGCATCAGGACGCTTATGAATCAGAGGAAGATTGGGAGACTGAGGATGCGGACCGCAGAAAGTTTGTAACGAAGAGCTGGGTCAGAAGCAGCCCCTACGATCCAGACGAAGATGTTGTGGACGACCGCATCATCAACATCGTCCCCAAGGGCACCAAGATCGTTTCCGACAAGACCATTGAGCACAAACTTCAGATGGAATACTATGTCCCTGTGGACGACCCTCGCATCACCGACGAGTTTGTCTACCTCGACAGAGAGTTCAAGGATCACGAAAGATCCAGGGTGGTCAGGAACGAGCAGGAGACTGAGGAGTTCCGCGCTGGCATTCACGAGTGGGCATCGGTCGACATCCCGTTGTCCGGAAAGAAGCTTAAGGAGGGTGGGTTTGAGCTCGTCGAGGTGAACAAGGAGAAGCATTGGAAGTTGAATGCTCGCGTTCTTCTGAAGTGCAGTGGTCAGGATATGCGGGTCGGCTACCAAGTTCTCTCGCCGAAGGGGTTTGAGGAAGGTAAAGAAGGAGAGTTCAAAGGCACAGAGGCTTTCGTGGTCTGGGACTCGCTTTGGGAGGCGACTCACTCCGAGTTCTTGGAGTGAAAGAGTAGGCATGAGCTGGCCATGCATGCCGTATTGAAGCCGTCCCAAAAGTTGTCCCATCCATGGCGAGGTGCTGTAAGTGTAGAAGTGAAATCGCTGACTCTGCCGGCGATAGTCAGATCACCTGTCGCACGGCACGGGCCAGCTCCCACGCGGTTCACGTCTCCCCGCAGACAACGTTACCGATCTCCACGGCATTATTAGACCGAGGATACACTTCATGCTGTATCATGACCATCTGGTAGGCCGTATGTCGTTGTCGTCGTAAGTGTAGCATCTCCATCCGTCCACCATCTCACTGCCCTCCCTCCCCGTCACAATGAACTCCGACTTCACCACACCAGAGCTCCTTGCCTACATGGAGAGACTCGACGCGTTCATCGAGAAGGAGATCAAACCTCTGCAAGCGCAAGACGACAACGAACGATTCTTCGATCATCGCCGAGAGCATTCAAGGACGGACTGGGACAAGGGCGGACTGCCACGAGATGAGTGGGAAGATCTATTGAGGGAGGCCACACGACGAGCAGACAAGGCAGGCTTTTACCGCTTCAGTCTACCGAAAGAGTACGGAGGACAGAATGAGCAGAGCGGGAGAGGATCGAACTTGTGGATGGCAGTGATTAGGGAACACTTGGCAGCGAAAGGACTAGGTCTCTTCAACGATCTCCAAAATGAACACTCGGTATGCGGAAACTTCCCCGACGTAATCATGGTGCAGCACTTCGGCAACGAACAACAAAAGAAGGAGCTCATCCACGGCCGCCTCGCCCGCAGAGTCCGTATCACCTTCGGCCTGACTGAACCCGAGCACGGCAGCGACGCAACTCACATGTCCACCAAAGCCACCAAGCAACCCGACGGCACATACCTCATCAATGGCGCCAAGATGTGGCAGACCGGCATGCACAAAGCCACAAACTGCTTCATTTTCGCCCGTACCAGCGGCACCAACGGCTCAGCCCGGGGTATAACCTGCTTCAACGTTCCCTCCACCACTCCTGGCCTCAAAGTGGAATCCTACGAATGGACCCTAAACATGCCCACCGACCACGCCACCGTCTCCTTGACCAATGTCCGCGTTCCCGCCTCGGCCATCATAGGACCTCTCGACGAAGGCCTCGCCATAGCCCAAGCCTTCGTGCACGAGAATCGGATCCGCCAAGCCGCCTCATCCCTAGGAGCAGCAGTCTACTGCGTCCGACAGTCCGTCTCCTACGCCCGGAAACGCCGTCCCTTCGGCAAACCACTCGCCTCCAATCAAGCAATCCAATTCCCCCTCGTCGAGCTCGCGACGCAGTGCGAGATGCTTCGCCTCTTGATCCGCAAGACCGCCCATGATATGGATACCATGCCGCACCGCGAAGTAGAACAGAAGCTCTCCGACAAAGTCAGTATGTGCAATTACTGGGCCAACAGGCTCTGTACACAAGCCGCGGATCGGGCGATTCAGACTTTTGGAGGTTGGGGTTACAGTAGACATTACCCCTTTGAGCATATCTGGCGGCATCATAGGAGGTATAGGATCACAGAGGGGAGTGAGGAGATTCAGATGAGGAAGGTGGCGGGGTATCTTTTTGGGTTTACGGGGCCTGAGAAGAAGAAGGGAGCAGTGGATGAGGTTACGGAGAACTCAAAGTTGTAATTTTCGATACGAATCATGAATAGCAATATCAATATCGCTTCTGTCGTTTCAGCTACCGGTACTGTCCGACTGAGCGGCGGGAGGCTTCTGGCTTGGTGTGGTATCGTAAGTCGTAAGTCGTAAGTGTTGCTGCGTCCGCGAAAGCTCCCCCTCACCCCATTTAATTTCAGCACTTGATACAATGGTACAGCTCAGCGTGACACGTAGTGCGAGCAGCCGAAGTAGTGGGCATTCAATGGCTCGTGACACTCCGCACACGCGCCAGGCTGTTGGTCTGCCTCTGGGAAGTCGCGCAGCGCCTGGACCGCCGAACTCTCCTTCCATATCCGTGCATCGTTCACAGCTGGTGGCGCTGCACGGGGCGCGTTCAGAATCTGTGTGAAAGTGGGAGCCTGGCCTGCAGTCACGGGCTGCTGGGTGCGTCGCGGCTCCGCTGATATCACCTGCTTCTGTGGTGGTGATTTGACCCTTGGAGCCGGGCCGCCACCCTTCTTCTCTCCACGTCCCTCCCGCGCCATCACCTCCTGCTTCTCCTTCTTCTCCTGATACACTAGGCAGCCTCTCACGCCTCCCGGGCACCTCTTCTTGCTTACATTACAAGCGGCACAGCCAGGCATCGTCGCGTGGCAGTCGCGTGTAGTGTATATCGGGAGTCGGTCGTATAGTGGTTCAATCTTGATGTTGGAGATGGCACCAGCGAACGATGTTGTGCCTTGTGTGGTTGAGTGACACATCGCCGCGAGATGGCCTGAAGGATGCGTATGTGAGGCTTGCTGGGCATGTGAATATTGTTTGCATATGCCATAGAACAAGTGAATGAGCATGTGCAACAAACTGCGCCATTGTGAACAATGCAGCGCGTTGCGCCTCGAGGATTCTGGCAAGTACTCCACTGTCGATTGAGGGGCTCTGTATAAGATGGGGACATTTGTGTAATGAATGTTCGGCGATGCGCACTCTCATATCGTTACGATCCTGCCGTATTCTCTTCATGCTGTTGCTCGATATTCCTCTGATTTGCTTCATCCCTGTCGATCCATCGACGAAATATAACGATTGCTATACTACCACCAGTTATCATGATAGCCTGATAGATTACGATGGGTACCTGAATCCTCGACGACAGCTCCAGAGTCAAGCCCGAAAAGAAGGATGTAGCCAGTGGAACTCCAACAGCAGGTCCTTTGCCAGTCACGCAGTAGGTGATGGCCACGACATCTTTCTTCGCAAGCCATATTCTCGATACAAAGCACGATACCGTGAAGTAGAAGAGGAACATTGCCAGCAGGATAAAGACCAGGAATACGAGATTGCTCGGCGGGATGCCCTTGAATGCGGAAGAGCGAAACGCCTGGTCGTATGTAGACCAAACAATCACGACCATGGACAAGCTAGCCAGCTTGTTGAACTTCCACTTGCGGAAGACTGTATCGCAAGCCTTGGGAAAGAAGTGCCGCACGATCTGTCCAGCCACCATGGGCACGTAGATGGAAAGGCCAAGCTGTTTGAAGACCCGTCGATATATCGCAGTGAAGTTGCCTGTGGAGTCGGGCAGGATCTTGTTATACCATGTCGGAACGGTGACATACATCGCTACAAGCGCAGGGGCGATGAAGACGCCGATGAAGTTGCCAATGGTCGTTTGCACCACAGTCAGCTCGGTATTTCCGTGTGCTTGGCGAGTCATGACCACGTTGGAAGCGATGGTGGTCGGCACGGCACTGACAAAGACCAGACCGATGAGTAGGCCGGGATCCATGAAATTCTTGTTGATGGCTGCCGCGCTGACTACAGCAAACATCCAGCCCGAGCACATCAGGAAGCACTGACCTTGAACCCACAAGTGCGTCTTCCAGCGGGAGTAGTTGCGGATCAAGACGTTCGTATCGAGTGTGCAGCCTGTCGAGAGGAATATGATGCTGACGCAGAGATACGAGATGACAGTTGACTTGACGTGTTGCTGACTCTCGGGGACCTGGACTTGGGACGATATCGCAATGACCAGACCTATGGAGAGAAGGAACCATTGATCCGAGATGAATGTTCTGACCTTCTCCAGCCATCTTGCTCTCGAAGGATCATGGTTCTGGCCAGTGCCTGGATGGGAAGTCTCGACAGTGACGGAGGCGTCAATATTCTTCGCTGCTTCGGCTGCGAGTACTACATGGCCATGCTGATCAAGGCGTCCTGGTTCACCCGTCGTCGCCTCCCTCGCAGTTGTCTGGTTTTCCATAGCTGAATATCAGCTTACTTGCGGACGTCCGACATGCTGCTGTGTCAGCGATGGTGGAGTCCATGTCGACATGTACCAGACCAGAGGCGAGGATGTGGTTGTATGCGAGCACGTTGGCCGGTGTCGGGCAGACGATCGTTCTGTCTGTCTGTCTGTCTGTCTGTCTGTCAATTCACTCGGCCATGTCCTTCGAGAACACCGACCGCCAAGACCGACCGCCAAGACTGACCTGTCCCGTCTTCCTGCGCGACGTAAGTCCCACGAGGTACAGTAACAGTTCATGCAATGATATTGTGCACGACCATCTTACTCACACCTACATCTGCATCTGCATCCGACCCGATGAACCAAAGAGCCGATACACTACTGTCACTGTGCGCCGACGGGGTCCGTTCAGTGAAGACGCGGTACCGGCGGTAGCTTTAGCCGTGAACTGCACCCGTGCTCGCTCGCCCAAGCGCCTCCTCACCCCTCCAACCAGCCCAGCTCAGCCCACCCTCCGCCCCAAGCAGCATCATCGTCATCGCCATCACCCCGCAGCTCCCCAGGTGCGGGGTGCCATCGGGCGACACCACCAGCAGCAACTACCCCCATCGCCTTCCGTAACTTAGTACGACTGCTAGGCGCAAGGGAACCATCACGATCCGCTGTTGTGATTCGTCCTATGCCGTTCAGCGGCCATGGCTGCCCATGTGGCCTGCTCGCAGCATCTCGGTTCGGCTGATGCGGTAAAGGGACGCCTCAATTCCACCCAAGCTCGGTGCTGCAGCAGGTAGAAGTATTTAGTGTTTACCCTCTCGTTTGGTCGACTTCTCTGTTTCCCGGTCGTGAGCGGAAGAGCTTCCAACAATATTCCTCCTTCGATCAGACAGATTTGGCAGCAGGGACAGCAGAGTCTACCGAGAAGGGCAGCAATATGACATCCACCAAGGCCATCGTGTGTCACGATACATACGACAATGGCGGCTGGAAAATGGAAGAGGTGGGCCTGAGGGCTTTGAAAGAGGGCGAGCTTCTGGTTGAGATGGTTGCTACTGGAGTGTGCCATACCGATGCGCTGATTGGAGGCATTCCTGGTGGCGCTGCTCCAATTGCTTTCTACCCAAGAATCTTGGGACATGAAGGTATGAACAATTAATCATGGTGGAACTTGGTCCCCGGCTAAGACAGTCTCTAGGCTCCGGATACGTAAGAGAAGTCGGTCCAGGCGTCACAGTAGCTGCCGCAGGCGACCCAGTCCTCTGCTCCTTCGCCTTCTGCGAGAAATGTGAGATCTGTAAAGCCGGCCACCAGTCCAACTGCACCACCTTCAACGAGCTCAACTTCGGCCCCGCACCAGCATTCCAGCTCGCATCCAAGAGCGGCGAGCCAGAAGTCGGCGGCCTCTTCTTCGGCCAATCCTCCTTCGCAAATCTCAGCATCGTCAGGCAATGCTCCATCGTCAACGCAAAGGGCATCGTAGACAACAAGAAAGACCTCCAGCTCTTCGCACCCCTCGGCTGCGGTATCCAGACCGGCAGCGGCACCGTCGTCAACGTTTCCGGCGCAAAATCCACCGACTCCATCTGCATCATGGGTCTGGGCGGCGTCGGTCTCTCGGCAATCATGGGCGCCAAGATCATGGGCTGCAGACAAATCATCGGCATCGACAAGGTCGAGTCTCGCATGAAACTCGCAAAAGAGCTGGGAGCAACACACGTGATCGACGGCTCGAAGCTCGATGAGGGCAAGACGCTCGGAGACGTTGTCAAAGAGCTCGCAGATGGCGTTGGTCCAAACATCGTCATCGACACCACTGGTGCTCCGGTCCTGATGGACGCAGGCATGCAGTTCGTCCGAAACCGCGGCAAATACATCCAAGTCGGCTCGCCTCCTTTCGACTACACTCTGGGCAGCATCGTCGGGTTCGAATTCATGGTTACTGGCAAGCAGTGGATCGGTGCCATTGAGGGAGGTGCTTACCCACCAGATTATGTGCCGAAGATGATTCAGTGGTATAGGGAGGGCAAGTTCCCGATCGATAAGCTTATGAAGTTTATGCCTGCGGATCAGTTCAATCAGGCCATGCATGAGATGCATTCTGGTGAGACGATCAAGCCAATCTTGACATGGTCGTAGCGGAGTGGGTGCTGTGGAGTGTGGTGGTACTGGTGGGAGTTGTTGAGCGGGGAAACGTGATACCATTGGTGGGAGGATGATTTGGCGGAGTGTACGTGATCTGTCAAGTTTGTGCAGGAAGCAAGAAATCCAGTTTCGCAGTAAGCATCGCTCTCCTCAATTTCCACACCCTTCATGTTAGATCTCTTGCTTGGCGCCACGCATCCTCCCAGGTCCCGTTATCACAGCAAAGTAGGACTAGGCAGTTGCCTCGATCAAATTCTTTTACCCTGATGGGTCCTTGAGGTCGCTGTGGAGCGTGATTCCCTCCTTGTACATCTTGGGAAACTTGCCACGTCCAGCGATCTCGTACCAGACACACTTATGGTACATTCCACCGCACACCTTGAAGTCGGGCCCGCCAAGTTGGTCCTTTGGTTTGGGCTTGTTGGGAGCTATGAAAACGTCAGCGAACCTCTCAATCGCTGCCTTGGAACGTCGGTACTCACTGTTATTGACGATAGCCATGAACGTGCTCACGCACTCAGCTTCGTCCTCGTCGAGGAAAGTGTATCCAGCCACTTTCTTCTTCTCGTCTGCGCAAGCTCGAGGTTCCCAACCAAGCCAGATTGCGAAGTCCTGATTCTTGGGGATCGACTTCTTGCCCAGGTTATTGTGAGTCTCCAGGAAGTGCACTGTATCGTTGGGTCTGTCTCCCAGATGGAGTCTGTCGGTAGCTCTATTATGGCAGAAGTCGCGAAGGGCTTGGCTGAGGACGCCATAGTCCCAGCCAGGATCAGTGGTTGGGTTGTTGTATGGGGCCTGGGTCTGGACTGGTGGCATTGTGCCACCCGGATACTTCATACCGGTTGGAAGAGGGATGTTCAACGACGTCGGAGGTGCAGCCGTCCAGGGACAGACATCTATATGCGTACCGCTTCCATTTCCGTCGCAAGTGGTAATCGTGGACGTGCTCGTTGGGACCGTTTGAGTGATACTGCCGAATGGACATACACATACCCGGGACGGCTGATTTATGTTTGTGGTCTGCTTCGTTAGTTTGCAAGAAGGGACTGGTGCTGTAACGGTTTTGGTGCACGTCTGTGGGCCTGCGCCAGGTATCAGTCCTACGGCCTTTGCCATTGAGGCATACGCGGAGCTGAGTTCGCCCTGAATGCTTGCTTCAGGAGGAATACCGTCCTGGCCTTGATCATCGTTTGGATCGATGTAAGCGTCAGTCGGGCATGAAGGTGCTTCAGAAGTAGTGGATGTCGTCGTCACCTTGGTACCGTCTGGGCGAGTTGACCAGGGCGTCTGATCGTCCTCCATAACATCGTTGATGGCCCCTGGACCAACCACAAAATGACTCGGTACGTAGTTGATTCGCTCGGCAGCATGCAGAATTGCTGTGGTCAGGAGGAAAGCCCATTTCCACTGCGTCCTGAACTTCCCTCTCTGGGCATAGGCAGGAGCAAGTGCGGCAGGGGCTTCTATGACGTTGTCAACTATGGCGTCCTGAATCTTCTTCGGTGTGATGAGAGTGCGTCCGTCGAAGAACATCTGGCCCACTCCCGTCAGGTCGCCAATTTTGCAAAACAGGGAGCCGATGTCGCGACGCCGCCCAGCTTGATCCAAGTAGTACCCAGACTCTTGGCAGGCTTCATTGATCGCATCTGCTATCTGCTGTCGAAGCTCGTCCGTAATATCGAACTCCCAGTCAGCAGTCGCCGGATGCCGCCCATAGTCTTCTGGCTGTGGAACAACCAAAGTAGCTAGTGCTTTACCAACGTGTGTTGTGCTGCCAGTACTTCCGCCAGACGAAGCCGTGGTCACTTCTATCTGCGTTCCGTAGCCTCCAGTCCATGGGCCCATAGCGTCCGCACCACAAACAGCGGTGGTTGAGAAAAGCTGTGAGCATTTTCCGGTTGGAACTGCAGTGGTAATGCAGGACGCTGGTACAGTGATAGTGCTGCACGTTGCCGCTCGCTGTGCCGCTCTGGTTACGAGCGGTGCTCTCAAGCTTGCGGTCGGCAGTGGCTGTGGAGGCGTAGTCATGACAGCAGCAGACACCACACCAACAGCTGCTGCTCCCAGAAGAAGCATCTTGCGTGAGTAGGACACCACGATCCTGGAAGTCAAGAAGAGGGAAGTCTTTTCACTTAGATTCTTTCAGGATCAGTGCCGCGTGGATTCTGCTAATCCAGAGTCGAGAGGTTCGCAGCCAGATTTTTAATTGCTGAAACCAAGGACTGCGATCGACAGTTATCTCGCTATTATTCAATCAGAGACTGGCCAGCAGGTGCTGACACAAGTCAATGCCCAGGCCAGAATGGAAGCAGATTGAGACAAATATATCCAGGTGCTTGGACTAGGTGATGGATGGAGACCGCAAGCCTTGCAGTATGGCACTGGCTGGCTACCAAGGTCGTCCAGCACCTGTACTGGTGGCGTTGTGCTTCGGTATTGTTGTGCGGTGGTTGAAGGGGAAGCAGGGATGCTGTGGATGGATGATGATGTCGTGGTGGCAGATAGAGTGCTGGAGGAGCTTAAGGAGTGTCTCTTGCTCTTAAGCATGTGAAAATGCTTGTTCAGTCAAGCACATGCTCTTCGCGAGCCACGGGACGCGTGCTTCACCCGTGCTTTCAAGGCGCCCACATGCGAGCGTCAGCAACTTCCAGTGTTTGAAAGCTGTCAAGTTCCTTGCCAAAGAGCCTGTGGACCAGGAGCCGGTCCACTATGCCGAAGAGGTCTTGAGGCTCAGGAAGTACAGGCCATACTGCCTGACCAGCCTCGTCTGGGATAGCCCGAGGTTCCCGCTGTCAGCATGGACTGGTCGCCCATCGCTCTTGGCCGATGAAGCAGGCTGGTGGTCGTCGCGGGTGGACGTCGTTGGTAGGGGTGGTGAGATGGATTGTGACGGGGGTTGATGTCGAGCATAAGAATCTTGTCGAAGCAGACGCTTGAGACCTCTTATGCACAGTCCCATTCGCAATGTCTCGTCCGCGAGATTTGGGTACGCCCATTTGCCATTACGAAAGCGACAATAGACCGTCTGCAGAGCAGCATGTGCAGCGGGTAGGGGGCGAGGTAAATGTGCAGCATCAGTCAACTCAGATCAACAGGTTGAACCGACCGCAAGCTCGTGCCTGGCAAGTGATGTTCCAGATTCAGAGTCCATGGTGATGTATATGCAGAGTGCAGGTCCTTGCGAAAAGGGCAGCGTCTGTCTGTTGGGTGCGTCCTAAAGCAATCCAGATCGGCTCCCCATCACATGCACGACTGCAACGCAATAAAAGAACCCAAAAGCTTGCCGAACCATAATAACTCAGATCCTATCCTGCTTTCGTACTGTCTGCTCCAGACCGCTTGTCACTTTGATTCTCCAGCGGACTACACGCTGAGAGCACCAATGAATCAAGACGACTTCGCACGAAAGTCAGGGGCGACAAAGGGCCAACGACTTGCAAGATTGAACAAAAGACAGCTCTCACATTTGCAGCGACGCAAGGAGTACCATACAGCGGTTGCAGGAAAGAATCGTCTCGACATACCTCATGCGCGAAGATGATCTACCTGAGCGGTACTCGACTGAACAGCTTCGAGACCGTTCGCATTTCATGTACAGTGTGTTCGAGCGCCGAACTGCTACCTCTCTCCTCGCCTCGATCATAAGGCGCTGTAGAATGTCAGAATTTGTCACCAGGATAACAGCGTTCAAAGAGCTCTCACCTCATCATCTGACAGCCGAGCTCACGCTTGAATAGAGCAATGCACAAAGAAGCCTTGTTCAATGGGGATGGTAGTACTCGAGCGATAGACGAGTCAGGTCAGCAGGCTACGAGTTAACCTCGATAGTAGCCAGGAGGGGTATAGTCAGATCCTCCACTCCCTCCTCTGCCGCCTCTACCGGACCTTCCGCCACGGCCCCTACCAGGGGAAGCTCCACCTCTACCACGTCCAACACTCTCTTGCGTTGTGCCATAGCTGTTTCGTGGGTATGCCTGCGTCGCGGCTTGGTAACCCGGGCCAGACGGAGCATGCGAGTTCGTTGCGGTCGAAGCATTATATGTGATGGCCTGCTGATTCTGGAGATCATATTGCTGCAAGTCGAAGCACTGTGCCTGCCGGGGCTGTCGCGGGGGCTGTGGTTGTTGTGGCTGATAGAGAGACGCTACCATTTGCTGGGGTTGAAAGTACGGCATCCGGCGGATAGGAACTTGTGTCGGTTGCAGCACTTGATTTGGCCTGGTCTGACTTGGGGTTCTCGACTGACGTTGCGGCTGACTTGGCGCTTGCTCAGTCGCTGGCTGCTGTTGCTGGGATGCTAGCAGAAACTGAAGATCATGGGACAGGTACCAGGATGGGATCGGAAAGCACGTCGTTGGGAAATTCTGGTTATCCACTTTGAGATATCCGTCTGCTCCGATGCGCAAGGCTGGGGCTGTCGCGATAGAACCGCTCTCCTACCAGAACGTGTCAGCCGAGCTCCAATTCCACGCGGCAAATGTGTTTCGAAGACGACAGCATTATCTGAGCCACCGCTCGACGCCTGTAGCCCTTCAAACTTACCTAGGAGCTTGTACGGATTTCATCCTCTGCAGCTTTGACCAGCGTGACGAAATCCTTCTTGACCCACTCGAAAAAGTCCTTCCACGCACGGCTGCCATCGGCACTCGCACTCTCGTTAGCGAGAGCCTTGTTGAACTGAACAGAGACCTTCACCACAGCCTTCTGCTGTTCAGCAAGCTTCTCAAGCTCTTGCTTGACAGCGGTGTCCTTTGGCTTAAATGAGAGAACATTGCGGAATTGCTGGGACAAAGCGTCTAGGCGACGCTGTGATTCTGTTGGGGCAATGTTGAGCAGCTTTCCAAGCACCAAGCAGCAAAGTATCTTGATCTCATGCTCATCCCCAACACCGGCTACAACACGATCGTAGTAGGTTGAGACGTCGAGACGAGCACGAGAAGCAGGTGCGTCCAGCAAGGCATACAGTGACTCGTAGGCGGCCTTGCGCATCTCGAGTCCATCGTCCACCTTGTGCTTGAAGGGTCCCATCTGCACTTCGCGAATCAACTCTGGCCGAATCATGGTAGCCTGCATGACGGGGGGCAGTAGCTGGGACAGGTGCGGAAGGATTAGATCAGGCTTGTGCTGTAAAGCACCACTGAAAGTCGCCAGAGCAAGACGTTGGTTATCTAATAGTGGCTCGTTCAATATCGTGGCGAGCATGGGAACGGCAGTGGCCTGCAAATTGATGTTGTAGGAAGTGTCGGTATCCGAGAACACGTAGCGAAGTGCAGAGATGACCATACCACGGATCGTAGCGTTTTGGTTGGAGAGGTAGCTCTGCAGCTGCGGTAGGTATGAGGTAGGATCGATGATCGCGAGTCGACCAATGACTTCAGCTCCTACGACTTTGTTGTCCTCAGCCTGACCGTAAGCTATGACGTTGTCCCATAACTTCTTAGTATATGGCCGAATCTCGTCTTCGGCGCTGTTGTGTTGAAGCAGCTCCTTGACCGATTGTAGTAGCAGATACTGGCGGCCTTGGGCCATAGCATCGAGAATCGACGGCAAATAGTTCTGGACATTGCCGGCACCGGCACGACCAAGAGCCACCGCTGCAGCTAGCCTGACCTTTTCAGCAGTGTTGCCGAAATAGGGCATGAAGCTGTTCGGTTGAAGTGGGCTGTTGTTACCCATCCGCAGGCCTGCCTCGCCCATGACGGAGAGCGCCAGACATCTCTTCGACTCGTCCGACTGCTCAAGCTCCTTGGCGAAAGCATCGAGCGTGACACCAATACTGCTGCCACCAGAGACAAGCAATGTGCCAATGACCTGACCAGTGACGTCGGTGTCGCCTTGCGGTGCGACTTGGAGTAGGGCGTTCATAAGGTCTCGGCCCGCGCCTGCCTGTCCAATTGCCTCGACGCAGGTGATGAGTGAGTCGAGCGCAGGACCTGAAAGAGGCGACCGAACAATGGTGCAGATTCCATTGATCACGTCCGGAATTGCCACCAGGGCAGGTCTGTCTTTGGCGAAGGCCGCCAACACCACAAGGCCTGGCACCATCATGTGCAGATCCTGAGAGCTAAGGAGTGGCACAAGCAGATGGACAAGCTCTCCCACGACTTGGTCGTTCATGCTTTCGTGCGATGCAGAATTGATCGCGAGCATTCTCAGTGCACTCAGACTGGCGCCACGGAGAGCCCGATCAGACTTCCTGAGCTGCGCGCCTAGCTCGAGCGATGCCGTTCCCACAAAGTCAGGCTTGAAGTCCTTCTTGCTCTGCGCCAGCACAGCTATTGTGTCTACGGCACGGACACACGCAAGACGTGTGAGCTCGTTCTTGAGTCGATCCACAATGAGCTGCTGACCCGCGAAACGATCATCCTGCGAAAGCAGACTTGATGCGCTGGCGCCTGACGTGCGGCCAATTAGTAGACCAAGTGCTTGAATCGCTTTTCTACGCACGTCGGTGTCGGTGTCTTGTGCGGAGATGCGGTTGGTGATCACCTGGTAGAGCTGGGTGAGTACATCACCGGTCTTGCTAGCTGCAGAACGCGGTGGTGTCAGCGCCTTGATGTAGACCTCAATGGTGGCCAAGGCCTCGGTCGAGACTCTAGCAAACCGGTCCTTCGCTGCAGCCACCAGGGCAGGCACGATCTTCTTGAGATGAGGCTGGATGACCTTGCCCGAGTGCATCTCCGCGATAGCGCGTAGGAGAGCGAGTGCCTCAATCCTGAGCACATTGCCCGCGGTATTGGAGACTGATCCTGCACTTCCGTTCATGGTCTCGACGACAGGGTCAATCACAAGGTCAGCAGAATCAGAAAGCCCTCCCTGCTGTGCCTTGACCATATCCTTGAGGAGGGATATCACACCTTGCTTGGTGGGCGCGGTGCTTGACTTGAGCAACTTCGAGGCAGCCTTGACGACGTCGGAATTGATCTTCGCAAGGCCCTTGGCGGCGTTGTCGACAGGTGGAGGCGTAGATGGCGATGCGTATCCGTTCATGGTTACCTGCTGAGTTTGAAGGTCAGAGCCCAAGGAGTCACTAAATCCTCGCCTCCTCTTCCTATTCTGCGGCTGGAGAACGTGCTCATCGCGCTTTGAGACGGCGACATTGGAGCCAGTCTTTGTAATGAGAAAAGCCAGTGTCGATATGACTTCAGTCCGTACACTCTCTTCTCTCTCCTTAAAGCGCGCTATCAATGCCGGAGCAATCTGGCCGTAGACGGCTGGATCGCTGGGGTCGATTGTGCCGATCAATGCGTGAAGTGCTTTCGCGGAGCTCTTGCGGACCTTCCAACTGACATCGTCTTCATCATCGAAGCCCGTCTCTTGTTCGAAGTCTTCGTCGGCAGCGAATTCGTCATCCTCTTCCTGCTCTTCTTCCATCTCTTCATCATCGTCGTCCGCAACATCTGGATCGTACTTGAGGAATCGCAGGCAGGCTTCGATAACGTCCTTGGTATATGATCGCATGTCCGAGGCGCACGTCTTCAGGAAGTTCTCCACTGCAATGAGGGCCGCCTCTCGGACTTCTTCCATTGCCACGTCTCTTTCACCCTCTGCTTCCTGCTCCGCTTGCCGCTGCTGGTCAAGTTCCAACTGACTAAGTGGAGCCAGCACGAAAGGTGCAAGCGTCTTCAGGTATGGGCCGAACTTCTGTGGTATCGCACGAGCCAGACTACCGTAGACGGTGAGATAGAGCTTGCGTTGCTGGCTGATAAGATGTGGCTGTCGCAGCTTCTCGATGGTAGAGCTAACGTGCTGAGACAGCAAGCCATCACTGAAATATGGAGCCAGTGCTGCCAGTGCAGCCACAGCCTTCTTCTTCATGACCGTGCCGCAGCGCTCTCCTTCCAGAATGGTCATAGTGATTTGCTCCAAAGCCTCAACCTCTGCATCTTGTAGCATGGGACCGAAGCACTTGGCCACCTCTTCCAGCACATCGAGTGTGCTGCTGTCGTTGCCCGTCTCTAAGTCTTCTTGCAGCATGCCTTTCGGGGGCGATGGTCCTGGCTTTGGTAGTGCAAGGACGACCCGGCCAACCAGACGCGGTATTAGGGCCTTGCTCACGGCGCCGTAAGCATCCAGGAGCTTCTGACTCCTCGGTACACCCGGCAGTGGGTGAGGAAGTGCGACCACGATGGCTCGGAGGGAGAGGGCAGGGATCGTGGTGTCGATAGAGCTGTCAGTCTTGATGGTGCTGACCTTCTCGATGGTGGGGCAGAGTATCGACTCGGGTGCCTTGTTGACAAACGGTCCTAGACACTTCAGCGCCTGCTGCTGGACATCTCCATGGCTGTCGTTGAGGGTGTGGAGCAGGCCGTCGACGACCTTGGCGCATGTGGTGTAGTCATGGGCGAGAAATGTGGCGTTGCCGTTTGTCAGCATGCTGTTCAAGTCGTTGAGGGTCATGAACCTGATGTCAGCGTCCGCATCGTGTAACTTGGGGAGTAACGAGGCCACATTGTGGCTCGTTGGATTCTGTGGGACGGTGCTGGAAGACATGATGCTGGCGGGGATCTCTGTATGTGTATCAATGTAATCGTGTCGATGTGCTGCAGAGGGACAGGAGTCTCTGCTGCGACAAAGGATGCTGTGGCGGCCTTCTCAGAGCCAGGCACCAGAGAGAAAGAAGAGCAGTCGCGGTGATGGTGGAAACGTTGTGTATTGGTTTATCGCAACAGAGAGCTTGAGGCAAGTAGAAAGTCAAGCTGTTGACGCAGGCGTGCCTGATGGTGGGGTTGATGCCTGCGGCAAGACGAACCCTGGAAAGCGGCGCCACAGTCAGAAACGTTCTCCTGTTGTGTGTGGAACTACCTCTTGGCCGGCCATGCACTGCTTCAGCCGACGGGAAGTGCGAGTCCAATGCGACACCCCACTGCGAAGCTCAGTGAACACTGCCGTACGATTGCCCGCTCAGTCAGACGAACGTCACGTGAGTCGTGAGCCACATTCACGCGAGCTATAACACGACCCACAAAAATCTTCCAAGGTCCTCCAATGCTTCTTCCCAGTCTTCATGAAATCCTCTACCGCCTTGACACGTGGACGCTGCACTGCTCCAGTAGTTCTGTACTGTTCCTCGCCAGCATGTCTCGCGTCAAGCGACCCAGATTGTCGACAGAGCCTGACCGCATCTCCACGGCCGCATATGCCGCGTCGCAGCCTTTGTTCTCCACGCTGAGGAACGCGACGGATTCCGTCGACGCGCAGAAGGCCAGCTTGACCACTGCTCGTGATGTTGTCCAGCAACTCCATGTCAAGATCGACACTGGCGAAGCCAAGCGTCACGAGACATACATGCACCACGTAGTCAGTGCCTGGGAGGCTGCCACCGAGGCGTACTGCAAGGTCTTTGAGGAGCTATGCAATGTCACTCGTGCCGACGACAGTGAGGGTCGACCGCAAGGCAAGCGACACGACGAGTTTGTCAAGATCCTGGAGACAGCAAGACACGCAAGAGATGCGGTGAAGGACCATGCGCCAGCCAAAGATGAAGACGAGGATGCCATTGCTGCTGCTTGGGAAGATGAGTTCTACAAGGGTGTCCATGTGAAATCTAAGGCACCACCCGAGCCGCTGGTTCAGTCCATTGGCAAGAAGAGAAGGTTGGCAGATGCCGAGCCATTGCCAGAAGCGTATCCGCACCAGCGAGTGGATCAGAGCGACGAAGACGAGATAGTCGTTAAGCACAATTCGGCTCTGAAGAAAGCTGCGCCGTCTGCAGAATCTGACAAGCCTCCGACGAAGATGCCGCCACAGAAATCGCTAAGCGACGAAACCATCCGATACGGTCGACTCGACCCCTCCAAGATCATCTGGGAGAATGGAAAACTCAAGGTACCTTTTGAACGACTGTCGCCCGATGAGCGCAAAGCATGGAGCGTCATCAAGCAACGCCAAAAGCGCCAGATTCGGCGGACCAAGGTCAAGACGAACCGCGCCAAGGGCCCCGCCACTGCGAGAGACAATGAAGAATTGGAGCAGCACACTGAGGCAAACCAAGACGATGCCTTCCTCCAGGACAATAAGTCGAACTTCAGCGTGCCAGGACCCAGTCCAACCAATCGCCACGAACCAAGCATCCCGGCAGTCGAGTACGAAGACGTGTCAGCCGAGGTAGAGGCTCGTCTTAAGGCCAAGGCTGAGAAGAAAGCACAAGATAAAATCAAGAAGGCTGAGAAGAAGAGGAAGCGGGAGAGCAAGGACTCCTTTGCTGGCGTCGAGCAAGAAGATTCAGAGACCCTCCCAAAAGGAGACGCTGACGCGAAGGACAAGCCCGTGAAGCCAGCCAAGAAGAAATCGAAGACGGCTGCGGACTCTGGAATCTCGGTTGACGGAACACCAGTCGATGCTAAGGGAGGAGACGTAACAAAGGCAGATAAAGCTCCCAGAAAGATACAGAAGCGTAAGAACGGCGCGGAGGAAGAGGACGGCGACGAGATCAAGGTAGCGGAGGCACCGGTGAAACAGACTGCGAAGAAGAGGACACGGCATTTCTAGGGCAAGCGCATTCCAATCTACCTGATGAGATAGCATGGCCATGACCGCAGTCGAGGTGTACGCTTGAAATACACCACATTCCGAACCGCTTTCAGAAATCCGCCCTCCGAAGTCAAGAGATGATCGGTACGTTCGACAGTGAATGCCCACAGCTCGCGACAGATTTCGCATACTCAAAGTGGCTGGCTGCTCCGTATGCTGAGCGAAAGTCGCCCATTCTCTTCACCATAAGACAGAGGCATCTGCCATCAATGTACAACGCCTTCCCACGATGTCCAAAGACCACCCTACCAAGCAGCATGCCCATGCGGCAGATGTAGGCAAAGAAAAGAAACTCCGTAGCATCGCGATGAAATCTATTCACCCCGAAAACGCCATCGCACTTCGTCAGCTTCGCGCGTAAAGTCAGCTCCGGGGAAGTCGTCTCAAGCAGTACGAAAGCGCCGCACAGATTATCAAATCCGTACCACCAAACGGCTCGAGTACCAATGCTTGGAACTGGGACACCGACCCAGCCACAACCATGTACTCGCCGGCACTGTCAGCATCAAACGATACCTGAAATACACCCCCGATGTCAATTTCAAGAATCCATTCAGCCGCCGATCTGACAAACAGCTCGAAGCCATGGTCGCCAGTGATCGCACCGACAAGAACTCGAAAGTCCACCTGAGATCTTGGACTGACGAACCGTATGACGCCGTGGCGGGCGTGAAGCTCCACATAAACCAACCCCAGCCGACACTGCACCCGACTCAGGCTACCTGAGCATTCCCATTGTCGCGCTCCGAGGACACCTACCTGAAGGACCGTCATGTCTTCTCGCGCAGCGTTGCCGCTGAAGACAACGCAGTCATCGGCGGGATGATGACCTTCGCGCCTTTGCTGACGGACAAGAAGAGATAAAGACATCGCTGTATTTCAAAGCGCACCTCAGAACCGCGAGAAGTACGAGCAGTAGGCCAACAAGTATACCCGCAACGCTAGAACTGACGACACCCACTATTCTTGCCAGGCAATTGTATTTCTCCCCAGCTTCGCCAATAAGGACTGACTTACCGCAGAACGTCTACACCCTTGCTGTTCTGACTTCAGGTCCTGTTCTCCTCTGAACCGCTCTTCCGACACCGGTGAAACGCTCACTGTATTTCCCCTTCTTCGGCAATTGCCACGTAGATGCAATCCGCAAGGCTTTCAAGACAGACCGGTACTGTGTCATGACACGTGACGAACCATTTTGGTCCTATGGACAAGAAATTTAGGAGCTGAAGTTCCTGAAAGATGTGCATCGCCGCCGAGACCGTTATTCCTCCCTTCTGCAGATGCGAAGAAGAAGTGGAGTGCCGAGGTTTCACGGTCGATGAGCGCAATTTTGTGCGGTTACATGAAGGACAAGGAGATTCTGGAGTTGAGGCTAGGTTCTTAGGAGACTATGCCCAGCCGGCCTTGAAGAAGCTCGCTGGGCCCTGTCTACAAAGAGAGCAGCGTCGGCATCAGCATGAAGCTCAAGAAATAGAAGCATTAGGTATTCTTTCGCCATCCATGTTTCCTCAAAGAGAAGACGTGGCTACACTTGGCAAGCATGTGAACAGCCGTCCGCGCTTTCCGAAAACGCGTGACGGCTGCCTGGCGCTCCCGCAGTTGCCGCTCCTACCCAGATCATCAAGCGCGCCTCTTCCGCTTCACCTCAGAAACACATCCGTTGCACCGCACTGCAACAGCGCACCATCGGCGACATGGCGCCGAAGAGCAAGAAGCGCAAGATGACTGCGGCGCGTGCCACCGCGACTACAAATCCAGATCTAACCAAGACCATTTTCATGAATCTGCCTGCTGAGATCCGTTGTGAGGTCTGTGGCTACATACTCGAAGAGCCTGAGCCAATCAAGTTAAGCATATAGGTACGTGGTACGCTTCCAGGAGAGAAGATTAGCGGCGCTGATGAGATTGTGCAGATTCATCAGAAGCAAAAAGATCCGCGCGAGATCGTGCGCTCCTACCACAACCGCAATCCCAAGCATCACGGTCAAGTTTGGGACGACGGGTCGAGGTCATGGGTACCAAGCCTATTCACGCAAAGCTCCATCCTTCTCGTCAATCGCCAGGTCAATATGGTAAGTTCTGCTTGACATTTCTCAATGCGCGCTTGTGCTCTGAGCCTGTCTCGTGCTGTCCACGCCACATTCTCGCATTTGGCACATCCGGCGATCGGCGTTCTCCTCAAAGGATCGCGCGCACGCTCTTGCTGACGCTCATCTCAGGAAGCCACCCCTGTGCTTGTCGCCAGTGACCGCTTGTCGCTGGAAACGACGACGGCGCTGAAAGACTTTCTGGAGCTTATTGGAGAGAGCGCTCAATACTTACGCTATGTTTACATTGTCGGAGGTGGTTACAAGACGACCACGGCACGCGCAGCGTTCAGGGCTCTCGAGGCTGCAAAGAGCCTCCGTGCACTCGGGATCGATCACTACAACCTTTGTGCACGGTATCGTTTGGCATCACTCACCACAGAGAAGCTTACAAACGACTGCAAGTCTCTTTTGAAAAGCCTCGAGAACTCATACGAGGCTTTGAAGCTGTCGCGCAACGTGCTGGACGTGCTCTCGGTGTCACCGAGGCCGTACACGCATCGTTCTCACCTCTTTCGGAAAGTCTTGCAGCACGAGCGAACCCATGGCGATTCCCGGTACCACTGGCCTTTGTGCAGCTGTATGTGTGGCGAAGTGGATGTGAATGACACGGCATTGCAGCGCGAGGTTCGCACCGTCGTCGCGAAGTACCTGGGCTTAGATGAGTCTGGCAGTGAAATTGTGGCAGCATAGAACACAGAATCATCACAGGGAAGCTACATATCACATCCACTTCACTTTGCTTCGGCTCCGGTACCGAGCTCAGCATGACCTGGCGGATGACAGCGTTCCGCAAGATTGGACTAAGACACGTCGAGTTTCCTTTTTGGACTCACTCAGACCGAACAGCGCCACCAACAATCACGACCGCACGCCAGCGACCACAATGGCAACGACTGTACCGAATAAAGTGTGTAAGATATCAGATTCATGTCGCTCGTACGCTGACAGCTACCAGCTCACTCGCACCGGTGACAACGAGCTTAGAGCATGGACCGACGGTTGCAGACTGACTTCAGGTGACAAATTGGGTCGACCAGCCATCTATAATGCCACCACCAAAACTTACAAGCAAACACTCGACGTTGAAGCTTCTGCCTCATACTGTATCCAGTCGGTAAGTGAAACTTGCTAATGATGCAATGAATTCGGCTGATAGCTTCAACAGTACACGATCACTTCTGGACCGCTCAAGGGTTGCAAGGCCATCATCCTCGTCCCAGCCGGCAGCTTCAGACTCCTAGATCTGCCCCGCGAGATTCGAAACATGATCTACATGCTCCTCGTCAATTGTGATGGGCCAACAGATCTCGTCCCATATACGCCCAACGGAGGTCGTGGCGACAACCGACGAAGAGTTGTGCAACGCTCTTTCAAACTCCGCGCCAAGGACAGCAAACATGGGTGGGACGATTGGACCAAGAAGTTTGACGAACCATCCACAGATTCAATGAGCTTACTCCTAGTCAACCGGCAAACTATGGAGGAGGTGATGGAGGTACTCTATGGCAGCAATACCTTTGCGTTCGACAGCCTGAAAGCCATCAAGCTCTTTGAAGCACTGTGTGCGCACGCTCTTCACCACATTCGTTCGGTCGAGTTAGCCTTCGACTCCCATCCGTTTATGCACAGAGTGCAAGCTGATCTGGAGCGCGCTCAACAAGCTCTATGGCACGCAACAAGTCTGCGCAAACTCCAGATCCGCCACAATGTCGTCTGCCGACACAACATGGATGCAGAGACATTCGTAGGCATGTTCACACCTCTGCTCAAGAAGCTGCAAGCGTTCAAGACCATCGAGGGTGTCAACACAAGTGCAGAAGACGTGTTACAGCTTGAGCAGTGCTCTTGTTCGTGGTGCGTACAGCAACGCAGCAAGAAATTCGGACGATCACCTCCTATGGATTCGTGCAGGTACTCAGACAATTGCCTACAGTGGTCAGCGCTTCCTCCGAAAGTCAGGAGGGTCGTGGCAGAGAGATTGCCTGTAAAGAAGTAGCATCGCGCGATGTATGTGTAGAGGACAAGAGCCCGACAGTATGAGACGAGGGGGATGAGCTGCCGAGGGAGTAGACAGCCACGAGTTGGCTGATTTCAGAGTCATATGTTCTCGATGCTAGACCGGTGAATGTCTTCTGCTCCAGAACAGGGCTAGGTTGATGCGACCTAGGATCGTGGCAATATGGACACGGAGTGCCACAACCAAGGTCAATGTAGCTACAGCTTCGATCTCTCCTGACCAGTCGAAGCTCTCAAGAATACTTCCAAATACGCCATCTCTTGCCGGTCATTGAGCTCATTGACGACTCGATCTATCTTCCCATCATCCCACGCGAAGCCATGCCACAGCATGATCCCGATTTGGCGTGACAAGAGCACTGCTGTCTGAACACGGGCATTCGCCAACTCGGGAACGTAGGCCAGAAGAGTGGTCCAAAACCTGTCGCGCAATTCATCAGCTTCATCGTAGTACGTGAAGTGCGGCTCAGCGTCCAAGCCACAAGCGTGCGTCTCAAAGCCAAGCAGATGCTCAACCCCATAAAGTGCCATCCCAAACGACAAATACTCGGCCTCAGCCCAGTCGACCAGTCCACTGAGTCCCCAGCTCTCGCCGTCAACCATGATATTACTTGGCAGCAAGTCCCCATGATTCAGCACGACCGGCAAAAACTCCAGCACTCCTCTTTCAACCGCATCCGCAGCCGACCCAGCTTCACCTCGCATCCACTCAACCGGCAGGTCCCTCTCGAGGTTCCTCAGCCTCTGCATCAGACTCTTCCCAACCCTGCCATTCATAGCTCTTCGCATTACGCCCTTCTCCCAGCCCATCGCGAAGAACTTCGCCATGCCGTCCACCAATGCAAACATCCGTCCCAGGTCTCTCTCGCCCAAGCATCGCTCGCTCGGCTGCACATCACTGAGTCTGACACCGGATATAAACGTCATCGCGTAGACTTGGAGCGGATTTCCTTGACCCGTGACCAAATTTTCAGAAGAAAGCAGAGCTGGAACCAGATTCCCGTATAGGGCTCGTGACTCGTGGGCGATGGTGGGGGAGAGAGCGAATCTCGGAATTCGAAACTGGATCATGATGCTCTGATTGTCGTCATCGTCAGCGGCGGAGGTGTGCGCCACGATCGTGAAGGAGCATCCTCCTTGCTGTGACAGAGGAGTCAAAAGGTGGCCTGGATACTTCTTAGATGCGAAGTCTAGGCATGACTGAACCGTTTCGTGGCTGAAGCTGTTGCTCAGAGATAAGTCTGTCACCTCAGTAGCGGGCAGCATAAAGACAGATGGTTTATTGCTTACCTTGACCATGTCTCGAGGAAAGCAGGTCTTATCAAGGCACTGCACTCCTCAACCTATCGGGCCGCGGAGGTGATATCGTGGTCAGCACAACACCACCACAAGTTGTACTCCAGAGCTGTATTGAGGGGCATCAGCAGGCAGGGTGGCAGTCGCGTCAAGCGGCCGAATCAAAGCCATGTTCCTGAGTGAAGCGACACATCACAGCGCACGAGCTGCCACGCAGCTATCGGGTTTCATTCACATGTCCAGTCTCTTCCCTATATGCAAAGTAGCTCGATGACGAGACGCGCCTTCTGTTCGTCCATCCCGCACCTGTGCTCTATGCACCCCACGGCTCATGCCTGAGCTCTCCAACCGGTTTCGACCAACCAAAAAAGGGTATCGGTATGTAGTGCATTTTGGTTGCCGCCTCCATTCGTCCATAAATTACAAGATCGACTCTGTCTGACCACACTCACCTAGCGAGATGTCGTGCGGTGGTAGGATCCTGTCATAATCGTGCTGGACCGCTGAAACGGTCCATAAATTCTGCCGGGAGCAACCCCGAGAAGCCAAAAATATCACGCAGCTGGGTGCCTGCATGTAACTCAAGTGCTGAACACGGGAGCTTTGACCAGGACCGAACGACCTCGCACTGAAACACCGATGCCGGCGGCCATGCGCACACGAGGCGGTGCGTCTTCCTTGATGTCCTGTGAACTGCCAGGTCTTGTCAGGCTGCTTGAGCTTCCGGCGGCACCGGCATGCTTGCCTTGCGCTTTGTGACCTTTGCCGGTACCGGTCAGTGCGCTCAGCATGCTCCTCTTCTTCGATGGCTGATCGGCAGCACCATTCTCGTTCATGTCGGTAACGTCACTGGTAGCACTCTTCATGGACGCTCGTTCCGCCGCATCGTCGGCAACAGAGGTCGTGAGCGCTGGGATGCCAGATTCAGTCTTCATCTGATCGGTCATGACGCTGTACCCTGGCATGAAGTACTCAATGACGACGTCTCTGCTTTCCAACGGCAGGTGGATGGCGATGCTGACCACGAGCTCGATGATCATGTGGACGCCGCCTTCAAGGTCTGATGGTGGTGGGTCTTGGAGATGCACTGCGAGTGCGGAGCACAAGTTCTCCTTGAGGGTGTCAATGAGCTTTTGTCGGTTCTCTGGACATGTGGGAGATCTCAGCGACTCTTGCAGTCCTTCCAGGGTAGCCAGTCTCCAATTGACGACCTTTGAGGTGAGGTTCTCTTCCTCTTCTGCCGTTTGCGAGATAGGCGCAAACTTGCGAATGTTCTTCTGCACACTCTTGAGCTGTGTCGACAGCGTAGGTTCGAGGTCCGGGTGGAAATACTTGTCAAAGACTTCCTCAACCAGCCAACAGGAGATAAACGCTCTTCCAGCCGCAGTCATCTCCTGCTTTCCGGTAGCAACGGCGTCTCTGTTGACGGAATTGACCAGCCATTGCGGTATGCTCTTCCAGCTCTTGCGAATACTGAACGCGAGCTGTGCGACGAGTCCGTCAAGACGATTGAACCGGGTGGTGTACTCGCTATCGTCAAGTGATGTCTTTGACTGCGACAATCGTTGATGTGCAAGACTGTTCTGTAGCTGCTTGACTTGATCTTCTTTCTCGAAGTAGTACTTCTTCACTTTGGTGTACTTTTCGCCTGTAGTGATGTCAGTAAGTCATGCCTTGCGTGGGGAAGGTCAGGCTCACGGAGTTCTTTATGATCTTTCACTAGCTGAGCAACATCCTCCTCGCTCATTTCGTCGCCCAACGATGCCGGCTGCGGCGTACCTGTCCCTCGAGTGACTTCACCTTGCGGCTGTTGTTGAGCACTGCCGCTCTTGTAAGGCCCACCCTGGCTGCCAGGTGGCACTATCGATGTGTTGAAGGCCGGAACCTGGCCACCTGAGGTGGAGTGTGAAGCGTCTCGCGACGTCAGACCGTTGTGTACACTCTGTCGGTTGTTGCCATTGCCCTGTCGAAGTGCTTTAGGACCCGGCATCTGTGCATTGTTCGACATGGCAGATTCGTCGCCAGGCTGCGAGAAGCTGCGTGACTGTGTCAGCGGCGGGCGGGACGGGTCCTGGGCGTAGGGAGCTTCAGGCGATGAGTACTGGCCAGCATGTGACTGCTGGCTGTCTTGCGAGTATTGGCCAGATCTCGAAGGGTTGTTGGATGACGGCGTCTGGATAGCGAGGCCCACATTCGGCAGGTTTGCTGGGGCCGTGCGGGATGCTTGGTAACCGACACTTGACTGTTGTGCAGGATGCGGCTGAGACTGTTGGTGGTGCAGGGATTGCTGTGGCTGAGCATCCTGGTTCGAATATTGCGCACCCGTATTGTAAGCAGTCTGGTCGCCGCTGCCGCTGCTCGTCGACGAGCCTTGATTCAGTGGTGGTGAAAGAACACCATGTCCGCCCTGCCTTTGCTCTCTGAAGCCTTGCTCGGTATTCAACCGTTGCAGGCGTCGTTGTGACCAGCGATCCAGTGCTACTTGTGGTCCCACGGAATCCGTGGATGTCTTTCTGTCGGCAGGATTATGTTGCGAGCCGGCGCTCATGGGCGCTGAATGCGAGGCGACGGAGGGATGGTCGACGAAGTACGGAACGTTGCTGGAGGAGCGCTCCGACTCGAGGTGCTCCTCGACAGGAGAGGGTAATTGCGCAAGGTCCCGTGACCAAGTCGGCGTCGCGGTGGTCGATGATGGGTGATCCTCGGACACGGAGCGCTGGTGCGGGTAGTGGGCGGTAGGGTGGTGAGGTTGGGGGAAAGAGGGCGATCTGACGTCGTGGCGGAGCACAGTGCTCGAGCGCGAAAGACTGCCGATGTGGTGCAAGGTCGGCGAGGGCTGGCCAGTATCGTCGGGGGAGTGTGCAGTAGCAGCAGCAGCAGCAGTCGCAGTCGCAGTCGCAGTCGCCGTAGCAGCAGACGTGAGGTCAGTTCCGGTAGTAGTGCCTGATCGAGCAATCGAGGGACGGTCTATTTCCGACGCTTTTAGCTCGAGTGCTATAACAGCCGGTCCAGTGGCCTCTTACCTCGTCCGCCGGCCGCAAGGGGAGTGGAAACGTTGGAGCGGTCTCCTCGTTGGTCGACCGAAAGGCTCCGGCCCAGTGGGGTGGTGTTGCGACGAGTCGCGGACGACGGCTGCGGGTCTTGCGTCTGCTGCTGTTGCTGCTGTCGTGGGCGCTGGTCGTGCGCAGACGGGATATCGGTAGGGCTGTCAGTGGATGCTCTCTCATGTGCTTGCAACTTGGGCCGAACTCCGCTCCACGCCTCTCAGTAGCGGGACCGCGAACGTGAACGTGTGCAAGGATCAAGAGAACCCTGATGGAAGCGAGCGACGATGCGCTGCTGGGTCGGCTTGCGCGGACGCCGCCAACACGCGCGTCTGTATGATCTGCGCAGACACAGACATGGGAGGGGACGAGGGCAGGACGCTTAATGTTTAACAGATCAGTGCTTAAGGCAGGTCAGACTCACCCGGATGCTGGACGTCAGAGAACCAGGAATTGTTGTGCGAGCTCTTGCGCTGACCTGTTCGATGCGAGAAGAATCGCATTGGCCTGGCCTTCAGCTTTTACCGGTACTTCACTCCTCGAGCAGCAGTAGTCAGCAAGGGTGTGGGCCTATGCGACCAACGGTAGTCTCAGCGTGGGCCGGCAGTGAGTGACACGATTCGCCGAGCATAACGAGTTATGACATTGGTAGGAAGAGGAGCAGACGACCGCCGCCCCAAGTGCTTGCTTGCCTCCTTTGCGCTCTTCGCCCACAATGCCCTAACACCTCAGACGACATGCCCGCAGGCCCTGCTATGCTTTGCTGCCCAGCTGCGTCCCGTCCGCCACAGCCGTCAACCTACATGGCCGTACTTCAGTATCTGCACGCCGCTGTGGACACGGTCGGAAGATGGATCAATCCTCTCAAGCTGTTCACCATGAACGCGCTGGAAGCCTCGTATCCAGCTCGCGTTGCTAAGGGCTGCACTTGCCGATCGACTATCGATTGACGAAATGAACGTGCTGGCCGTTGACTTATTGATTGAAAGCGTGAAAGCTTCCATTCGCAGATGAACGTGCTCACCTCTCGAACGAGGGGCTTGGTTCCGCTCCTAAATTCCTAATAATAGTGGCCCCCACAGTTCGGGCGAGACAGCAACTTCGCTTCCGACCTGGACCTGCTGGAGCACTCCGCCAGACAACAACGACACCAGCATTCACAGGAAGCGCCCTCAACATTCGTCGCGACGATTGTCACGCTGGAACATCGCTCCAGCGCGAGCGGTTGCACAGTCAGCTTTGGATGCGCATGACGCCGCGATAGCCCTCGGGTCGACATGACCGGTGCGTGCAGAGGCCACGAGCGCCTTGTGACGTGATTTCTCACCCTGGGAACATGTAAAGTGAAGATCGCTGACCTGCAAGACATGGACGTTTCAGGACGACCAATTTGGCCACACTGTACACATCCTCGACATCGACCAGCATGTAAGGACCCGAGAGATCTTGCCCTTGCAACTTCTTGGCTCTTGGCTCTTGGCTGGCCTCTCCCTACTTTGATGCATCTGCTAACCGTTCCACCTCCGCTCGCATTCCCGTGGCCTCGCGACCGTTGCACGCGCGATGGGTCGCCTGCCATAACGATTTTCTGTTGGGTATGCCATCGAGTGTAGCCTTTGTTTGTACGTCTCGGTGCGCAACATTTCTCGAGTGTCGCCGTTCGTTCCTCCCCTCACCATCAACAGCGCCCAGCCTTCTGGCAAGCCATCACTGTCGACCGCAATCGTCTCGGCTTGCAACCTCTTCCTTGTACAGCATCGTAGCCCGAGACGGGATACTTCCTAATCAGCCGGTGTTTCTTTTTTCACACAACACCTGAGACAATATCGGCAGAACATTACTCAAGCATCCCCTCACGCTTGGTACCGCATACAAGAACAACAACAGCCTTTCTCTGGTCGAACGTGGCACAAGTCTATCAACAACAGACTTCCTGTAGTCATTATGCGCGTCACTTCTCTTGTGAGCAGCCTTGCCCTGCTCGGCGTCACATCCTGCGCTCATCCCCATCACCGGGCGAGGGCCGCGCAATCAGGCAACCCGGACCTAGAAATCACAAAGCTGATTATCGATCGTGTGAGGAACGGCAACACGACCATCTCTTTCCGTCTATACAACCCAGATCCTCTTTCAGGCGCAAACGCAACATGCACTAGTACTTGGGTGTCAACAACAAAGGGCAACCCACAAGGAGACTATGTACGTCATTACCTGTCGAGGCAACGGCACAGAACACTGATGCATAATAGGAGCTCTGCGGCGAGAGCAAATTCGCATGGGCATTCGACACCTATAATGATATCAACAACTTCACACTCAACGTAGAAGACCGCTTCACGGATCCTGCGTACGTCCTGCTGCGAACATGACACTTCTTCAAATATCTGCTAATGAATGGACAGGGTTGGCGATCCACCATACGATCAGGTCACGGTCTTCGGTATTGCCATCTTCAACAAAACGAACCTGGTGTGTGAAGCGATGGGCGACGCCTCGTGCGGAATACCGAACGACACCATCGTCGAAGCACCAATTTACGCCACCACCGCGTAGAAGGGCTCGTTGATGCTCCATGGGACGAGATGTGTCATTGAAATACCGCGGGTTGGGGTCTCCCGGTCGGGGCAGGGATCAGGGTGGTAAATTATTGGCGGTACCTGCATGACGGGCCTCCATACCGTGTGAATCTGGTCTGCACGGCATTGCGACGCGATGCTGTACCTTACGATTTGGTGGAGGCCATTTGAAGGCCATGATGAATACGGCAAGTTCATCGCATGCGACACAGTGTCGCCGAGCACTAGGCTGTAATGTCTAGTCCAATGATCAGAGCATGCTACACAATACATAGAGATGACACTCATTTGCGCTTGTTTGTACAGCAAAGTCTGAAGTTGTGTTTGGCTTGCCGAAGCCAACAACGCCACAATTCGTTCCCAGGGTTGGAGCTGACCTCCAACTAAAACATCGACTAAGAACAGCATCACAGGTCCGTCAAAGCCGGGTCCAGTCACTTGAGTCAATTGCAACGGCAAACTACAGGCGCGAGAACATTGTGCCGAAGGCATGACAAAAGCGAGGGAGTCACATGTTCCCATCGTCGCCTAAGGTTGACTCATACCACCACAGCCCAACTTTCCAAGAAAACTTCCAAAGGCAGCCACCCGGAGGACTACATCATCATTCTTCGCAATTCCCCTATCGCATACCATCGGCATTGCGAGATCGGCCATGAGTCTTTCGAAGTCATGTTCGCGTTCTGTATATCAAGGTATGCTGTCACCAACCCCGATGACATTCTAACCACAACACTCTCACACTCTCTCTCATGAATTTTGCAACATTCTGTACAGCACCACACAACATGAACATGGGCCAGAAACAGAACAGAAAGCGCGTAAGGCATAGGCCTATGCGCGGTGCGAGGACGCAAGATACGAATTCTTTCCCTGCTCAGCGAGCTAGTTTGCAGAGTTGCAGTCAGACTTCGCTTTGTGCGGCCAATACGATGCGGTCTAGGTATGGCGCGCTGCCGAATTTGGCTGCGTCGCCATGGATGAACTTCGCGAGCAATACGATCCACAACAAACACTTCGTTGCCAAGCCCAAACTTACTCGGCAAGAGAGCGCGGCGTCGAGGGATATGAGGATCTTTGGAGGACTGGAGGATGATACGGACTCGGCCGAGGCGTTGCGTGTACCCATGTTGGATGTGATGCTTGGACTATTTGATGGCGTTGATTATGACGATTCTTTGTGTTGAAGGGTTTCGTTTGCGTCTAGGAAGGCCTTACGGACCAGCGATGAGGGCACCAAGGATCGCATCAGCACGCTCACTATTACGGCGCAACGAGCATGGCCCAGGCATCTCGTGCCGTTTCCTGCCCTCTTGCGTAGAACGATGTACGACAGGTGGAATACTATTAACGAAGTCTCCCCTCAAAGTTCATTATGACCACGACTACTCTCAACCACTTCTTCAATGGGCACCGCATTCCTAACCTTGATGCTGTCGAGCTCCTGCTTCTTCACCATCTCCGCTTTCTTATCCTTCGTATACGTCTTCTCGTTATCAAACAGCGCCTTCGGCCTCTTCTTCTCCGCCGACTCGCAGAGCGGCTTGATCGGCATCATATCCATCACTCCCTCCTTCCGCTTCACATACCCGACCTCGAAATAGTCCTTCCCCGTCTCCCCTCTAAAGACTTTCGCCCAGTGCCCTATCGCCTTATCCACCTCGTATAATCCTTTCCCCACCATCTCGTATCTATACAAACGTTCTTGCCTGGACAAATCTTCATCGCTCTTCTCGGTCCAGTGTTCCACGTCTTTTGGAACGTACGTCCATTCCACGCCTCGCAAGTCTGAGTTCGCATCATCTTTGAAGCATCCCGTAACGAACCCTCGCGCCGCGTCCCGACCAGCGAAGATATTGTACATGCCGCCTGGGCCGTAGATTCGTGGATTGGCTGTCACATCGTAGATTGTGCCATTCAGAGCGAGGTATATTGGTAGCGCTTCGTCTCGGCCGTTGTATTGGGCGAGTTGCCATTCTTCGAGAATGACAGGCGATCTCTGGGATGATGGTCAGCACTGGACCACAGCTCGCGAGCGTAACGGCTTACCAGCTTTGCTGCTAGCGCTCTCGGTCTGGTCCACCATGCGTTGTGATTCCAGAAGATGTTGCCGTTGATGAAGTAGCTTAAGAGACTGCTGATTAGCAGCAAGCCGAAGACGATTCTAAAGCCGTCCACTACGCTGAGGCTTGAACTCTCTTCCTCGTCGCTGGTTTTGCCATCATCTGACCTCATCTCCTTGGTCACCTCTTTTGCTTCAGAACCAACATCTCCCATGATGTTGTGGTGTTTCGTCAGTCGTCTCTCTCGGAAGCCAAGTCCTACGTCTGTTCGGGACACTCAGAAAATGTAGCTTTCGATTGGCGAACGATCGAGTGCAATCTGCGGAACCGCGACCTAAATGCAATCGACTCCGAAGACACACGTTCAGACATCGCGTTGGGTCAGCGAAATTGTGGATGCAATCATGCCACACAGAGAGTACTTGTAAGATCGCAGCAGGGTTCAATAGTCACTACCACGCTAGCGACACGTGCTGCCCATAGCGCGCCTTCCACCATCCCTGTTTGATTCTCGGTCTTACCTTGCCTTCCTGCGTCAAAGAAGTCGAGTGTACAGCAGGGCGACAACTCAGAGCGTTTCGGACTACAGCAACAGCCTAGTAAAGCGCCCGCGCCGGCTCTGCACAAACAGCGGCGCGTACAGCGCAACCGCCATACCTACAAAGAACGCCAACAACACCATCACCAGCACGCTCGTGGTCTGAAATCGTGCTGCCCTCAACGTCACTAGCTGGTGTCGAAGCTGAGCGCTGAGCTTGAATGACTGTGGGCCATACG
This sequence comes from Dothistroma septosporum, assembly GCA_002236755.2. Classification (NCBI taxonomy): domain Eukaryota; kingdom Fungi; phylum Ascomycota; class Dothideomycetes; order Mycosphaerellales; family Mycosphaerellaceae; genus Dothistroma; species Dothistroma septosporum. The sequence continues at coordinate 2,304,539 of NBZP02000033.1, read as the reverse complement.
GAGCCACAGGCGCCCAAGGGCCGACAAACTTGACTATTGGCTCCACCTGTTCTCTGGTTCCGCAGTCAAGACCTCTTTGCGACCCCGGAAGTCCGTCGATGCTCCATGCGTTCTTGTACGCCCAATATCTAATGCATCGATCAGCATGGCTCTGTGGGACTTCACAAGATCCCCGGCTGCCCGCCCTTACCTATCTGGCGACTCTATCGACTTTCCGCTGTCGAAGTCTCTCTTCTTGTTCTCGAAGACTTGATTCAAAGTCTTGCGGAAGTCTCTGAATTCGTAGAATGGAACGCTATACCCGCAACTTGATCCCACTTGATGTACATCGACGATGATTATCGAGCGGGTGGCATCGATGGTTCGTATCGAGTGCTTTTCCACGAAGGCGTCGAACGCGGCGCTATGGCGCTCAAGTATTCTGCCTGCTGACTTTCAGTGGCCACATTGGAACATCGGTCGTGAGGTGTCTACCATAGCCCCAGAGACGCACAATTCTAGGCGCGCCTTCGAAGGCATTGAACATGATGGTGATGCGTCCATTCTCTCGTAAGTGGCTGATCGTTTCGCAGCCACTTCCACTAAGATCCATATACCAGAATGTGGACTTGTCTATGAGTCCAAAGTACTCTCCGCCTTTCGGCGATACATTGATGTGGCCTTTGGCCGACAATGGGGCGGTGGCGACCCATAGCATACGCTGTTTGAGGATCCATTCGTAGATGTTATCGGGTATGTCTTTCGTAGAACGCGCCCATGCTGACAAGATTGTGTCGTTGCGAATGCTACGGCATGTAAGGCCAGTCGGAGCTTTATTGAGTGCACAGGGCGTGCCGCTGACTGATGACCCCACCCGAAGTCGGCGGATCGTACTCCAGGCAAACTTTATGGCGGCCGTGCAATCTCTCAGGAAACTTATTTCGATATTCTTAACAATTTCATAGGCAGGAAGCGATCGCCGCCGGTACATCACGAATGTCTGACTGTGGCCACATCGGATGTTGCATTCGGTGTACATCAAGTGCCATATCCCGCGAGAACGGAGCGACCTCGCTGCAACATCAAACATAGACCCGGATACGGTACGCACAAGCTCATTTCCGCCTGGAGACTGGACGTGTCGCTAGCAACGAAATTACTCCCCGACGTCTTACGACACGATGGAGATGCAGAAATAATGGGAGCGATCGCCGATGCATCAAGAGGAAATAGCGTGGAAGCGCGTTTAAGCCTCTGACCACGAGCCTGGCCGATAAGCTGTGTACGGCTTATGTTGACAGGTTTCGAGTGTTGTACACATGCGCACGTGCTAGCTGAGTCGTCTTCTGTGCTCACGAGACAGTCTTGCGCAAGTCCTGTTGGCCCTCGTGTCTCCAGTCATACTCACACAGCAGTCTCGTGGGGCATCTCGTTCATTTCCAAGGCTGTAATCTTTAGGACAAGCTTTACGCACCTATTTCTCCACCTATCTCGCACATCATGCACAATACAGAGCAGTCTTACAACTCGATTTCGTTTGACGATCCATCATGATATCAGCAGCAGATCAGAGCACACCACGGAACATTGACCATGAAGCTGTTGGCACCGTGAGGTATTGCTATTGCAGCACTCCTCTCTGTGGTCTTTGCTGTGCGAGTGCAACAGGTCGTGAAGCACGGTCTCGACGACATGCTCCATGGCCCTCCGGCGGGCGGCCCAGGTCACCATGTCACAAACTCACTCAATAGCACACTTCCCAAGTCCATTCGTGGCGGCAGCATTGGCAATTGGCTAATTCTCAAAATACGATGGATTCCACCATCTCGACGGCACAAACGCAACAGATCAATACACCTTCGACTGTACCGACACTGCTGAGGCCGAGCTCCAGGCGCACAGTGAGACGTACTTGATGGAGAACGACGTGAAGAGGATGGCATCTTGGGGCATCAATGCTCTTCGTATCCCTGTAGGATACTAGACATATCGAACGATACTACATCGTGCCTTGACAAAGCCATCGGATGGGCTCGGAAATATGGATTCAAGGTGCTGGTCAATTGTCATGTCTCCCCAGGCAGCCAGAATGGAATGAACCAACGGCAGTGATTTAGTCTCTCTGAAAGCTGGGCATTGACCGACAGCTCAAGACACAACCCCTCCGATGATGACCATAATCATGCACTACCACTTTGCATCCTCTGTTCAGTCAGTAGAATTGATTGATTGGGGCCTGACGAAGGCAGGCGGCGTACCAGTGATTTTGGTACTCATATGATCTGTGCCACGGCGCGGTCATGACACAGAGTGTTCATATTTGTAACAAAGACTTCGGCAAATACCATGCTGCACGGACCCAGCGGCACGATCCGTGACGATTCGCTGATTGAACCTTCTCCTTGGCCGTTCATCCTCCCGTGTCACCCCTTCCATGTCATTCACTCAGCATCGATGGCCGCATATGCACGAGTCCTTTCGGCAGAATACTCGTTACTGCATCGACATCATGCCTACTTCGTGCTTTCGACTTGATACAGGCCGGTGGTCGCGCGGCTACGAAGCTAGTAGCCAAGCGAATGTAACTTCGACCACTCGACATGCATGGTTGGGAGCACGTCAGTTCGGTGCTGTGGGAGGGAGGTGAGCTATGCTCTGCACAGTCAATTACTTCTTGGCCCGAACGCCTCAGGAAAGCTTTTCTTGACATCTTCGAGATTTTGTTTGCGGATTGAGCATGGCGGCCAATGCTAAAGCCAGCGGCGTAGATATCGTAGCGACTCCCCTGGATGATTCTGCTCATGGCAAGAGCGCAACAACGGCTATCGTCAGCGACGAAGAACAAGATATAGAAGTTCTCAGCTCGAAGGATACGGAATATAAGCAAGGAAACCCGATCATCAAAGACGGTACGTGCTATGGATTTGAGCGCTGCGCAAAGCTGACAATTTACAGGTGCCGATGTGTCCAAGTATCTGGTCGATGTTCGAGACGATGGTGACCCATCATTCACATTCCGCTCCATGGTACTCGGGTCGCTCTTCACGGCGCTCTCAAGTGTTATAATGATGCTGTATCAGTTCAAGCCTGTGCAGATCCAGGTATCAGCGGTATTCTTACAACGTGAATAAAGTGACTCTGAACTATAAGCCTATATTGACGTCCTTGTAGTACTGGTCTTCGTCTTCGGAGAGGCCTGGACCCGCTTTACGCCTTCGCCAGATCGGATGCGTGGGAAATGGCTACAGGCCGTGTTCCGTTTCCTCAACCTTGGACAGCCATTCGGGATCAAGGAGCACGTCGTTGCTGCACTCATCGCATCATCGGGAAACAACGGTCTTTCTGGTGTGGACATATATGCAGTGGAGCGGCTCTTTTACAACAAGTCTGTCACCGCCTCTACAGCTGTTTTGGCAACTTTCTCGATCTCCTTGTGCGGATTCGTACTGGCGGGAGTCTTACGGCCGCTGATCGTATATCCTGCAGAGATGGTCTACTGGTCAACTTTGCCTCAAGTCATACTGTTCCAGAAGCTTCATCTCGATCGCAAGGCGAATCAAGATAGGCTGATAAAGTTCGGCTGGGCACTTGCGTTGGCCGCAGCCTGGGAGTTTTTCCCTGCTTACATGGTCACATGGTTCGGCGGCTTGTCTGTGTTCTGCTTGGCGTCTTTGAACGCACCGATCAAGACACGGACGTTATTCACGACTATCTTTGGAGGTGCCTCCTCCAACGAAGGGATGGGCCTGTTGAACTTCTCATTGGACTGGCAGTACATCCAAAGTCAGTACCTTAGCTACCCTCTGAAGCAGCAGATCAATACTTGGATCGGGTACGCCATCTACTACGTGGTCATGGCTAGCTTGTACTACGGCAATGCTTGGAACGCCAAGACTTTCCCCTTCATGTCCACGTCGCTGTACAAAGCAGACGGAACAGAGTTTTCCATCACGTCGGTCCTCAACAGCCGCGGCACCATCGACTACAGCGAGCTCACCAAGCTCGGTCTGCCTCATCTCACTTCCAGTACTGTATGGGGCTTCTTCACCCAGAACTTGGCCATCGGAGCTCTCATCACACACGTCATTATCTTCTACGGTAAAGACATGATGCAGGCGTGGAAGCAGGCACGCAGCAGAACACAGCCCGATCCCCACTACCAGGCCATGCTCAAGTACAAGGAGGTCCCGATGTGGTGGTATCTCGCGACGTTCGTGCTCTGTTTCATCGCTGGGCTGATAGTGAACGTCAAAGGCGACACCACACTCTCCGCTTGGGCATATGTGATATCGCTGCTACTAGGTGCATTCATTGCGCCGTTCTCGTGCATTCTCTATGGCCTCTACGGCACTGGAGTATCCACGAACCAATTGTCGAAGATGGTAGCTGGAGCTGTCGAGCCTGGCAAACCATTGGCCGGGCTGTACTTTGCAAGCTGGTCCCATCAAGTTATCCTTTTGGCTGTCAATCTGGCAAACTGGCTGAAGGTCGGACAATACACAAAGATACCTCCTCGAGTGATGTTCCGGACGCAAATTTACGCGACATTGCTCGGGGCGGCTTTTAATTATGTGGTCATGACTGTCATTGTCAATGCCAAGAAGACGATTCTGCTAGACTCTCAGGGCAACAACATCTGGAGTGGGGCCTGGATGCAGAGTCTCAACAGCCAGGCGATCACGTGGGCCCTTGCAAAGGAAGTCTATGGCACCGCTGGACAATATCTCGTCGTTCCCATGGGTCTTATCATTGGATTGGCTCTGCTTGTGATTCACTGGGCGCTGATCAGAATTTCCCCTCGGATACGTCAATGGCCTCTGAACACAACAATCATCGTCTCCAGCGCCGGACAGTACTACTATGGAAATACCTCGTTCATCTGGTCTACGATAGCCGTTGGTGTCTTCTCACAGGTGTGGCTACGAAGAAGAAGACCTAACATCTACAATAAGTATAACTACCTGATCGGAGCCGCTCTCGACGGTGGATCGCAGATTGTGGTCTTTGTACTGTCCTTTGCAGTGTTTGGAGCCAGTGGGAAGAGCCATCCTTTCCCTACCTGGTGGGGCAGTCCATCTGGCAACCCAGATCACTGTCTGTAGTAGCTTGATCTTTGCAAAGACCATCCGTATCGAGATCAAGATCTTGGAAAGATCTCCCACTGTTCCTCTCGGTCATGTTGCGCATCCGCCGAACGATTGATGTGTCCAAGATGTGTTGCAGCATACAGTGCCATCGTTTCAGGATGGTCTTCTGCCTAATGGGCTCTCGGGTTGAAAGATGGTGTGTGCCGGGCACATCTATTTCGCTGTTTCCATCCGGCTGCCATCATATATGATCTGCCCAATGAGAACTCCGCATCCGAGCAATCATCGCCTCGGCAGCAGGTACGAATTCAAGTCTCGCCAGACCGCGTAGCACTTCCCCAATCTTCAAACCCAGCATCCTCCCCATCCCGATTCATCATACACTTGAAGCTTGCCCTCTTCTCACACTGCTCCAGAATATACATCGGCAAATCCCGATTACCTTCAACACGATCATAGTTCTCGCCCGCACGTCCGGATAAGTCCCTGCCACGCCTCACCCTATCCGTGAGGGCGGGCAGCTCTCTACAGAACGGGTGGCTCCAGCCTTGATGCGAGAGACTATTCATCTTAAACCCCATCTCCGCCACAGTCGCGAAGCAGCTGGAGCAGTGCCATCCGGCGTTCCAAATCGTGGCTCTGGTCCACCAGCGGCGAAGTGCGGCTATAGGGCGGATACCGGCGCCGAGGAGGCCCTGGCGGACATCGTCTGGATTAAGTGTGTTACGGCCATGGTAGTTGTAGCGTCTGGATGAGACCACTGCGGTCCACGATGGCGCCACTGGTACGAGTAGTAGTAGACGCCCATACGCAGGATCAGGCGGGAGGGAAAGTCGCAGTACCGCAAGAGGTGAAGTGACCCCGGCCTGCGATCTCATCATGTCGCTGACCAGCAACGCATCTCCATCCTTCGCTTCAGCTTCCGTCCCTTCGAGGCTGGGAAATACTTCGATCAGACTAGATTCTCGGATCCAGTCTTCGGGGTCTAAATGCGGGAGCTGACGATAGGATCGTGCACGATGCGGTGTATGATCTTGTGGTGGTAGTCACCAAAGAGATGCCAGTTCTCATTGAGGTGCAGCGCCTTGGGCGTGCCGGTGAATGTCGTGTCGGCTTCGACGACAAGGAATTAGTCAACGTAAGGTCCTAGTTCATGTAGCCTGATCTCTAGCCAATCTAGCCCGGTGTTGATGAGTAAGATTTCGTACACTTTCCTGTCATTGCTTCCGTAAGGGGAGAAGCCACTTGCGCGACAGATGGAGTCAGCTTCTTCGGAGGACAGCAAGACCCGAGTCCCGGCATCGACTGACGGGGAATGATGTGTAATGTCTTCTGTCAAGAAGTGGTGCCTCGAAGATTCGTGTATGTGCACGACGACAGCCGACAGTACCAGGGTAGCAGTAAGGATGGCAAAGATGCTACACCCATATAACTTGATCCATCTAATCAACATCTGCACTACTCTTCTTTGGTCCCATGGGGTGCTGAGGCCCTCGAGCACGACCAAACTGGAGGCACATTGTATTGAAGCACAACGGTGTTGAACGGCACAATGTTGGCAGTCCTTCAGGGCACAGCATCCGCGTGTACTTTACGAGGTCCGCAAATCCTTCATCAGCTTGCATGCACTAAGCCTTTCATCGTTCGAGTGTCGTGCGTCACGCAGAAGCTGTTGGAGGGACAGGTAATGTACTGCCGGAAGTCCAGATAGGTAATGGTCGTCAATGGATCTTCGCCGTTATGCTGGCAAGCAGCTCTCATGTATCTGTTCTGTAGCTCGCCACGGTGGTCAGCTCTGAAACGCCTCGCTAAGTATGTCCACATTATCCGCCGCCGTCGTCGTTCTCATCTTGGGACATGAACTCCCACGTGATGTCCAGGATCGCGCCGCAAGTCGGACGAAACGCTCAAAGCATGCTCCTCACACCTTCCAATCTCCACCTCACGTCTTTCAAGACCTTACTCGTTGGCCTCCAGCCTTCGAACTCGCGCACAAGCTCTCTCACCTCGTGCCGCATCTTTGCATCACGCTTCAGAATATCTTCTTCAAGCATACCTCGCACTGCCCAAGGAAGCACAAAGGGATTCTTCTCCGCAGCACCAATAGCACCAGGAGCCTCGTAGGGCGCAATGATAGGCGCTATACCAGGCGGTGCGAGCATAAGCGATGATAACGAGCCGCGCCGCATGTGATTCGCCGCGATCATGTTCGATGGGTAAGATGCAAGGGAGCCACGGCGCTGCGTAGCTTCCTCCATTGACTTGCGTTTCTGTTCATTGGTCGTAGTAGGAATTGCTGATGCAAACGATGCAGCAGAAACGTCGGTGCTTTCCAGTGCGAACTCGGTGGCGTTCGCATAGACCGCTGGATCATCGTAGACTCGACTATGACCTTCGCCTCCTACTAAGCTACCAGCTAGTGGTGCTGAAATCTCTCGCAGCAGGCCGTGGTCGCTGACGCCGAGGTTTCGGAGCTTGATTGCGAAGACGACAAGATGAGTCAGGAAGTTGGAAGTATGTGACCGACCATCGATGAAGACTTGTCGGTTCACGTAAGGGTGGCTCAGCGGAACGTGTAAGCTTGACTCCAGGCTCACCAGCTGGTCATCGATACTGCCAGTGAACGTCAATCGAACGCCGTAGCGAAGGCAGATGTCCAGAGAATCCGTGTAAGCGACCGAGACTTTTGAATTACTGTCGCAGAAATCGAACAGCTCCAAAGCAGTGCCACCGAAGAGCCTGCTCTTGTACTCTAGGAATGGTCCAAGATTCACGCCGGCCATGGCACATAGGCCGATCCGCACGTGAGGTGAGAGAGCGCCAAGCTGGATGAGCTTGGCCACAAGCATGATTGCCACCGGGACGCCCTGAGAATGGCAAGCCACGAATATGAAGTCTGCCTGGCGGAGGTGAGAAAGCCAATTCAGCAGTAGCTTCCAAAGGGTTGTGACGCGATCAGCAACATAACCCTCGCCTTCGAGAGCAACCTTCTCCACTTCGACATCTTTGACATCTGGCTGGTGGTCGTGGCACCACTGTTTGACAGAGGCGGCGGCGTAGTTGGCAAAGCGAATAGATGTGCCGGTGGGCTGGCCTATAACGCGCTGAAAGAGGGGAGCTGGGAAGTAGCCATGGACGCCGATGGCAATTGCCTTTTTGACCTTGGACGGATTCGAGCTCACGAACGGATGCTGAGGCGGCCGCTCGCCATCGTAGCCCGGCAGTCTCAAAGTCTCCCCTACGTACTTGGTCAAGCGATCCAGTACCCCAGGATTGGGCGCTGTTGGATATGTGTCTCGAAACGTCGGAAGTATGAGATTCGGTCGTGATTGTGCAGTTTGCTTGCCCCTTTGCACGGGAGCCGGCGAAGCTTCTGGGGTATCGCTAGGCGTGTGATATTGTGTGATCGCAGGCGTTGGTAATTGAGAGTCCTTTGGCGTCGCAGCGTCTGTCGTGTCGCCAGAGAGATCCTTGGATTTCTCAGACCGCCCGCGAGTACGGCGCAAAAGTGAGCTCGCTCGTTTGGGTTCGGCTGGCGCGTTATATTTGTTAGCATTTCGCTGCTCGCCTTGCTGGTTAAACTGCGCCGCCTCAGGATGACTTTGCGACGGCGTGTCTGCGACAGCCAGCTCTCCTATCTGTATCTGGTCGCCGTCGGGCTCAGGTGCAGCGGTTTTGGACTTGTCGCTTGACCAGAACGCCCAGCCAGATGATTTGGGTCGGTCTTCGTCTTTGGCTGATTTGGTGGGTTCTGCGTCTTTCACATCCTTAACGGTCTCTTTTGCATCTGCTGCCGCGCTGACATTGGGCGCGGGAGATTCTTCTGCAGGCGCTTGTTGCTTATCATCATCTTTCCCCTGTTCGTTTTCTGTCTTCGCTTGCTGATTCTGCGATGAGCTCCACAGTCCAAACCACGATCGACCGGACATGTTGGTGGTCATCTCGGGTTTCGTCTGCGGGCCACTGTCTTCAGCCGTGGATGCCTCCGGCTGCAGGGGCATCCCGTCGCTTGCCATCATACTCAATGCATCTGCATCTTGCGGTGTGTCTATCGTGGGTCTATCGCTCGCTTCCTCTGCGGCCGCAGAATCCAGTCTTGCTTGGCTCTTGCTCTTCTTGCCTGTTTCCGCATCACTGCCGTATCCATCCGGTCTTGACCACCACCCAAACCACGACCCACTAGCAGGCCTTATGCTCGCCGTCTCTGCTTTGGAGTCGGTGTCTTGCATCACAGCATCGGAAGGCTCTGGTGCTTCTTCCACATGCTTCACCTCTGTCTTCTTCTCCTTGACCGGCTCAGACGTTTCTACTTTGGCCTTCTCCTCTCCACTTAACACCTTGTTCTGCCGTGACGCCGAGCTCACATCGCTTGTAGCGTAGATCTTGGATGTCTCGGCAACCAACGGGATGCTCTTTCTGCTGCCCTTGAAGCTCTTGCTTACGCTTTGGCTGGGCCTATGCGCGGTGTCTGCCCTGCTCGACGCCTCGGAGCTGACGCCTTTGTCTACTGATATGCTCTCGCGCGCTACCTGCGCCACCGGCGATGCTTTGCTACGCCATGAGGTTGACGAGTACCAGCTGCCTCGATTGCCTGCAGACTGCTTGTTGGCAGCACCAGGCTGAGAAGACGCCGCGTTATCTGTGGGTGGGGCCTTCGCGGGGACCTGTCCCAGCGCAGTCGTGTTGCTGCCCGATTGGCTCTGACATGCTGGTTGTTGCTGATGCTGATGCTGATGCTCATGCTGGTGCTGATGCTCATGCTGGTGCTGATGCTCATGCTGGTGCTGATGCTCATGCTGGTGCTGATGCTGTTGCTGTTGCTGATGCGACGGGAGTGAGTCCCGGGCGTTAGTTCCATCGTTGGACAACCGGCTCTTCTTTCTCGCTGGTGCCATGTCAAACGGCCGGCGGAGAGCGTATTCAGCACTGCGTCGCGATTTCGAGTCAGCTACACGCAGTGTTCTGTGCAGGGCTCCGAGTAGGCAACATGTCGCAGTAGTTCACCTTCAGCATGTGCCTCTGGACGCCTGCCATCGAATCGCGCTGCACGTTACACACTACGTCAACATGATCGGCAAGATCCTGGTCAAACTCAAAAATCAAGTCAGTCGCACACGCGTTGTGCACGCGCGCCGAAGTCGGGACCCGACGCGTGGGAGAAGTTCGAGAGAACGTTTCCGACAGCCTTACCTTTCATTCACTTCTTCATCAGACCACGTGCAAGGGAGAGTTTGGGTCAGCCAAGCTCGCCGTCTTCCCGGCACTCCGGTCGCCGCTCGCGAGCAGCAAGCTGTTCAGCCGACGTGATCAGGCCTCGAGTCACACGCGCATCTTGAGCCTGAGTAACTATGGTATGCAGCTATGCTCTCTTCGTGGCAGGCGAAGCTTCAGAGTCTGCTTGGACGGTGGTCTCCCATGGGGATTCTACTGTCCGAAAACACTCATCGACAACCGGGCCACGTTGAGCTGCAAGCTTGGCGAATCCTGATCTTGCGTACGACTCATGACTTGTATGCAGATGTCACCACTGGCGTTCCAACACCATCTCCTCTGATGCTGACCTCGAAGCAGAGCCAAGCCGTTCGAGGCTGCTGAACATGAGCGTCGCAAGTTCGACTTCCAGTCACTGTAGCCGCTCAACCAGAATCCGAAGGCGACTTGTTGCAACAATCATCGGAAGTATCACTGACGAGCTCACCAAAGGTCAGCGACATGGTTTGTGGGCTGCCACGGACTACGTGTTGCTGATCAATGACCATCTCATGACAATGCTAGACCGTGACGTATGCAGAGAAACATTCAATCCTCGATACTGCTTACCTCTCCGCAAGCCGTAATGCTCGCTCTCACCGACACGTTGTCCTTGGCCAACGCGCGGATGCGGGCGCGTTGCGCATTTTTCTGCTGGACGAGGAGGACATTGCGTTCAAACACAAGCCCAGATCTTGCTCGCGACAGAAATCGCCTGCTCGACTCAAGTGATGCCGATGCGTCTTAGGGAACGGAAACGCAGCAAAGATTCGCTCACCTGGGTCTCGACGGATCACATCAATGGATGGTGATATTTATGTCGGTCAGGGTCCCAGTGGGCTACACACTTACTGGAATGCTAGCTTGGGCATTCTTGAGCAACTTCAGCTGCGATCCTGATGCGACACCAGGGACTTGTCTTCGAGCTGCCAACTGGGGATGGCGCCTGCGGCGGGATTGTATTCAGCTTGTCCTTGGTCCGGATCCTGGTCACCAAGATCGAACATACTCCTCGTTGGCTCATTAGTCAAGATTGCGATGAGGAACTATACGAGCAGCTCTCCTCGCTGGCCAAGAAGTACAACAGTAGCCTGATCCTGAAGCAGGAAGCACTGCAAGATCGGGGTCGAGTACAGCACATGGAGAAGTCGGTCTGGTCATCTCTTTGCATAAAGATACATTTCTTCGGACTGTGCGAGACGACGTTACTGGCTTATTCTACGACCATGATCTTGGCGAATTAGTTCGTGGCCGGGCTCGTGTCGCCCCTGTATCATGTCTTGCTGCCATACTATCTGGAGTCTCGAGGCGCGGCAGCTGCTCAGCAAAGCAGTGACTACCTCACTTGGCGAAACTATGCTATCAACCAAGTCGTCACCCTCGCCGGACCAGGTATCGCTGAAGTCTTGGTAGAGTTGCCACATGTTGGTCGAAGGGGTACGCTTACGATCGGCGCTGCCTCCACCATGGCTTTACAATTCTGATACACACAGATCAAGACTCAAGCTCCAAGCCTCGGAGTCAGCTATGCAGTCAGCGCGGCGGAGATGATCTACCACGGTGTTTTCTATGCGTACACGCCAGAGATTCTGCCTAGCGCACATCGGGCTACTGGTTATGGGTGTTGTGTGATCTTGGGTCGTATCGGTGGGATCGTGGGAATTGTCGTTGGAAGTCATGCGGCTGTGCACAGTACGACACCGTCGTGCTGGCCTGTTCGGTTTACTGATCGTGCTGAGCCTGGCGTTGTCGTTCCAAAGTCGAGGCAAGAGGAGTGTGCGAGCCGCCTAGAGCGTCTTGAATATTGCATTCCCGCTCCTGCACTATGGCAGGTGATTGATGCACAACAATGTATGTAATCTCCGCAGTGTCCTCGCCATTCCCAAGCGGCGGATGGAAGCATGCGACTACACCGCCAAACAATGATTGAGAATCCATCAAAATTCAATGAGAGTTCTCAGCCCGGCAACTCTTACCCTTACCCACATCACGCATCCACTTGCATCGATGTCGTCAGCCTCATATCATGTAGCCGTTCCAGATCGTACGCGCACGCGGCAACACCATCCGCAGCCGCCGTCACATCATCGTGAATCTGTTGTTATCAGTCATGTCTTCCTTTCCCTCCCTCTTGTGTATATCAAACACTATATGGCCAGAAACATCAACGATCATGTCAAATTCACTGTTGCGGAAACGCACACTTATCAGCCCGGCACGCCGCCCTTGCTGATGCCCAAGCAATCGGTTAATAGTACTAAGAAACTCAACAAGGCGAAACATCGGAGCAAAGCGTCGCAGGTAGGTTGGCATCATTGTGTTGGTGATATATGGGCAGTTGCTGATGACGGATAGATCATACCCGACGCTGTGCGCGATATGTTGCAGCCCGCTATGTCGACTTCACCACCGTCGCCTTAGGTGCTTGCGCATGACGGTCTGGAGCGGTGCCACGAGGCTTCGAATGTCATCAGCGCGATGTCCTCGGTGGATATCGCACGGCGCGCCGCTCCGCGAGATGGGGCATGTCGACAGTGGAAACAAGCAGTGGTAACGGAAGCAAACGAAGCGACTTTCACCAGCGCTTCGCACGATGGATGTACGATACGTGGCCGATGAGGCCCTTGCATGCGACAAATACTTGTAAGAGCAGGACACGACCCACAGAAACAAGGCATATAAGTGAAGTGTGAAGGACGATAGGATGGCACAACTAGACACTACAGCTCATGTACGTCACTTCGCGGTACGTTCAGAACTACTTTCGCGGCGTGAGGTGGGCCGAGCACCTCTCTGCATCAGCATCGATACTTCAATAGGCAGTAGTTCCAAGTGCGAACCATAACGCTGTCAGGCTGCGCATCGCAATCACGCGTTTGCGATCTGACACCCATCGCACAAGACATGTTCGTAGCCGGCCGGCTGGCTACTGAGATAGGCCAGTCGGCTCGCCCGATCGTGCTGTACCTGCATGGGTGGAGAACCACCGTCTGACCTCGAAGCATTCTCAGTGAGTGACAAGCTCACTCCAACCGATCCCACCGGCGCGCTCTCCACGCAAACCGAAGCATCATTGCCATGTCTTTCCCAGTCGCCAATGCCACTGCCTCCTTCTGGCGGACCCAACTCCACCAGCTGGATACACATCGCAGCACCAAAGAATTACCGTCCGAAGTCGACATCCTTGTGATCGGTGCGGGATACTCTGGAGCCTCGATTGTGCATCATCTGCTGGAGCAGAAGAAAGCATCAGGTCGGGATGTCTCGATAGCGATACTGGAAGCGCGGGAGGCGTGCTCTGGAGCGACTGGGCGGAATGGTATGGTCCTCGAACCTGCATGTAGGACACATACTGACATAACCGGGCAAGGTGGCCACCTAAAGCCAGATCCTTACTATCGTGCCGCTGGCGCGCTAGAAAAGCACGGTAAAGAAGCTGCCGAGGAAGTAGCCTCGTTCGAAGCTCGCCAAGTTAAGGAAGTTCAGAAGCTCGTTGAGGAAGAGAACATCGATTGCGACTTCGTTGTCACACGAGCGATCGATGTCTGTCTCTACGAAGCTGCGAAGAGGGATCTCAAGAGTGGTCTCGATAAGCTCAAGCAAGCGGGGATCTCCACTGCCAGTGAAGTACTTTACAGCGATGAGCGAAGCGCTGAGGGCGTCAGTGCACCCGACAGTTGGGCTCCGTGATGTGGCTGACTCTCGCAGGTATCTGGAATCAAGGGTGCCAAAGCTTGTTTCACGTACACAGCAGGACATGTTTGGCCTTATAAGCTAGTGCTTCATCTTCTTGGCAAAGCAGTCGCAGCCGACGTCAACCTCCAGACAAATACTCCCGTGATTTCAGTCACGCCCGTGGATGGCTCCCCCACCACGAGCAAATGGTCCGTCAACACATCTCGAGGCTCCATACGAACTTCGAAAGTCATTCACGCAAGCAACGCGTACACCTCCGCTCTACTACCCGAATTCAAGGACAAGATCATACCCGTCCGCGGCATCTGCAGCCGCATAGTCCCCGGCAAGACGTTTCCACAACTTCTGACAAACAGCTACATCCTGCGCTTATCTCCCAGCGAATACGACTACCTGATCCCCCGCGGAGACGGTAGCGTTATCGTTGGCGGCGCACGAAGAGACTACTTCCAACATCTCGACCAATGGTACAACAACGCCGACGACTCTCAAGTGATCGAACCAGCCAAGACCTACTTCGACGGCTACATGCAACGCCACTTCCGTGGCTGGGAAGATAGTGGTGCTTACACGGACAAAGTCTGGACGGGCATCATGGGATACTCAAGTGACGGATTCCCTTTCGTGGGAGCGGTGCCTACAAAGGAAGGACAATTCATTTGTGCTGGGTTCTCGGGGCATGGGATGCCGCAGATTTTCTTGTCGGCGAAGGCGATCGCAAGGATGGCGCTTGAGGGGGCTAATGTCAGGAACACCGAGCTACCGAGGTTATATTGGGTTGAGAGGGAGAGGATAGAGAGCAAGGGAAATGTCACGTTGGAGGGATGGAGGGCGAGTCATGGAAGGGATGTTGGGGCGAAGTTGTAGGGAAAGATCAAGGGCGTCTACCACGGGCGGGTACAGTTTGTCTCGGCCTCTCCGGTTGTGACGAAGCAATGGTGTAGTCGTTCAGTCATCAGCTTTCGTCCGGGCTGGAATCGAGACCAGCTATGGCCAATCTTCTTGCCTGCTTTGTGGGTACCGACTTTCACTCACGCGCCGCGCGGGCCAAGCTAAGTGTCTCGCGTCTCCAAGCCGCACCCACCCATGAGACGAATCCACGCGAAATCGCATGGCCCTTTTGCAGCTCACAAAGCTGGTTCCAATCAGCTACGTACGAACCAGGATGGACGTCGCGCGGAGAGCGTGAAGCAGGGCATCGGGCTGCCGAAGGCTGAGTCCAGCTCTCGATCCTCCGGCCGGACAGAAGTCACAAAGGAAGAGAATCAGGGCACTTTGTTGGACCACGGAGATTGCAGTGCTGTAGTGAGTGGTGCATACCTCGATCTTGCATGTCCAGATATTGTCAAGATGCGGACCGAGATTATTCGGCTTCGCAACATGACCAGATCGCTCCTTTTGACAGTTCCATTCGTTGGGAGCTAGCTCACGAAGACGGAGCTGGAATACAGCGATGGATCAATTGCCAGTAAAAGGAGGCCGGATGAAATTCCATTCATCTCCTGCAGAGCATCGATCGCACCGGACAGGCATGCAAGTAGCGGGCGGACCAGATGGGCGAGGAGTGTGGAGAGGTGCCGAGTGAGCGCGGTGACGAGATGGAATGACCAGGACGGCGTGGTTGGACAGCAAGTACATGAGCTGTGCGACTCGTGGAACAAGTCTTTCGGTAGTAGTCGTCAGGTAGGCAACTCGAGCGTTGTACTGCAAAGCTCAGTAGTCAGTAGGGCACACAGACTGAGGAGCGTATGAGATGTGCACACAGAGATATCAGTATCGAATGAATGCCCGGGAAAGCCTCTGACTCGGTCTTGAATGATATTTCGACCTCAATAGACGTCCTTACGCATTGTCCGCCTCAATTTACATGTCATATTCCTTCGACAAGTACATTCAAGCACATACGGTCACAGGCGAATGAGAACTAGGAACCCCGTCCGCTCTTCCATATATAAGCATTCGACCGCGAGACTAGTACTACGGTAGGTGACTACGTGGGAATCCCTCGTGCTGTATGTTTTTGCAATTTTTCCTTGTGCGAGGTCCGTGCCCGTGAGTGAATGGCCGATGTACAGCCGAGACAGATCCTTTTATTTCGCCGTCTGTGGCTCTGTACATCTTGTAATTCCTGCGAGTGACTACCTGCGCAAGAGACCAAGCTGATGGCATATAATGAGGTATTTTGTGTTCGAAGAGCCCAGATCGCACATACGACAACATAGACAGAAGGCACCACTTCGACTATCTAACAAATTATCGTTGTACTTCTAGATATATACGCATTCCGGAAGCCATGTACAGCATTCATCATCAGCTGCGCTCAACGTTTCCCATCATTACTGTCGTCAGATTACTCACGAGTTGATCTTCGTAAAAACAAAGCCGACTCGTCGGCTCCCGTCGCAAATGACCTTACGCAGGGCATCATCCTCGACTGCTGCTTCAGCTATACCGAAAGGCGAGACATCACCTTGTTCGTCTCCATCGCTGGACATAGTGCGTACTGCACTTTGCTCTACGAGAGCGGTGTCGAAGTGTTTGTACTGCATCAGACTCAGCATCTTGCCCTTGGTCACAGCAGCACGACTGCCATCCTGTCCATAGCCTGCAGACGCAGGGTTCCTGAGCATGTCGGCTGCGGAGGACGTGATCTTGCGGGATTTAAAGGCGACCACGTCGTCGTCATCGTCATCATCACCATCATCATCATCGCTTTGGTCCATGCGAATGACCTCCAGAGTTTGAACACCAGCAAGCGCGGACAGATCGTTTCGACTCGTATCTTCCACAACTTCGTCAGGTGCGCGAACAGGCAAGCCTTTGGCACCACAATTGCAACCAAGCAGTCTGTGTGTCTGGCAGTCCTCGCCCTCATCAAGGGTGAAAAGGTCGCGAAGCTCTGCTTGAGTGAAGCCGCTTGCTCCAGACTTGCCATCGACAATAGCATCCGCAAGTCCAGTCTTGCTGACTTGACGCTGGAAGATCTTCTCGTCAAGAGCACCTTGCGTCAGCAGTCGGTAGATATGGCATGGTCGTGTTTGGCCATCTCTATGCACACGTGCCATCGCTTGAAGATCCGTTGACGGGTTCCAGTCAAGGTCGAACATGATGAGGCGAGAAGCACCTGTTAAATTGAGACCAACGCCACCTGCCTTGGCTGAAAGCAGAAAGACAAATGAGTTGGTCTTGGGAGATCGATTGAAGCGGTCGACGAGATCTTGTCGCTTGCTTTGTGGTGTTGTGCCGTCGAGACGAAGGTATTTGTAACTCATAGAATCCAGTAGGTTTGCGAGTATGTCCATAGTGGAGGTGTAGTTGCTGACAAGAACGACTTTCTCGTCCGTTGTCGAGTTTATCTGGTGTAACAGCTCGTCCAATACCTGCAACTTCCCACTCGCACCTGGTGACTTCAACAATCGAGGCGATATGCCCTCAAGAAGTTCCGGCTTGGTGACACCCTCCTTCTTACTGTCGTTTGTCAATAGCAGCCTCGGACAATTGCAAACTTTCTTGAGCACGTTGATAAGCTCCAGAACAGCAGTTGGGGTGTTCATCGCGGCAATGAATGCTTGAGTCCCGACCATCGTGCGGTAGATATCGGCTTGCACCTCAGTAGGCCGGCACAGCACAACGTACTCTGTCTTCGGCGGTAGGTACTGGGACAGGATCTCACTTGTGCGCCGCAGAATGAACATGCCGGTCCGATTGGCCAGCTCCTCACTTCTTGCCTCTCCCTTTTCGACATCGCTCGCAGAAGCCTCGGGCTGCCGCATCCTCACGATCGGTATTTCGAATTCTCGCTTGAAGGTCGAGTATTTGCTCATGATACTAGGATTGACAAAGTCGACCATCTGGTAGAACTCTTCAAGGTCATTCTGGATTGGTGTACCACTGAGAATAACACGGCGCTGAGTTCCGATCTCTTTGATAGCTGCTGCTGCTTTGTTCTTCGCTGTCTTCAGCCGATGTCCCTCATCGCAGATGATGAGATCGATCTTGCAGTTCTTCAGCTGGTCTTTGATCTTGGTAAGCTTCTCATACCCAATGATCATGACAGGATTTGAGCTCAATTTCTGAGTGAAGGGTGCCAGGCTCGAATTGCTGTCGCCAGGGATGAAACAACCACACCGGTAATCGCCCAACCATTTGCGGAACTCTTTCTGCCAGTTCCTTATCAAAGTCACCGGGCAGACCACGAGAGCCTTCGACACAATCGGTTGGCCTTTCCAGAAGGGGGTCTGTTTGAGCAGTGTCCAGATCAGTGCAATGGTCTGCAAGGTTTTGCCCAGGCCCATCTCATCGGCCAAGATGGCACCTTCACCATCGTAGTCTTTCATGCCCATCACGCATTCATACAGAAATGCCACGCCCTCTCGCTGGTGTTTGCGCAGCTCGCGACTCAAGATCGGATCGACCACAACGTCCACGATCTGCTTGCCTTTGGGCGCACTGTCCGGTCTCCTCATAACAAGAGCATTCTCGGCGTTAGGACTGAAGCGCGGTTTAGGCACTTCGACGTTGTTATTGACCGGACGGGACGCCTTATCTTTCGACGGGTCTGTCCAAGGCTTCTTGGTGGCGGAAGTACTTTGTACCGTATCCATCACTTTCTCTTTCTGCTTAGCCGCATTTTTCGTGTGCGCGGCTTGTTGTGCTTTGGTGACTCGATTCGTGCCATTGATCTCCTGAAGAGTCGGAGACGGAGGTCTCTTGGCTCTACTCAGGAACGTCCGGCCTGCCATGTAATCTTTCTTGGGGATCATTTCACCAAGCTCAATCTCCTTACCTCCCACATACGCCTGAGAACCTACCATGAGCGGAACCTTAGATACGCCCTCGCCCATTGGCTTGCCATCCTCGTTCTGCAACTTGATCTTACGGCCGCAAACAGTAGCGAAACCGTCGCCCTCCCAGGTCTTATGCTTCTTGCCGGTTGGCCTCCGCCAGGTGCAATCGTAGTAGATGCACTGCGTGTCGTCCTCGAGGTTCTTCTCGCCTTGACAAGAGCCGGCCGACCCGTTGGAGCTCAGAGGGTTGAGCGGTGTCCGTGGTCGGAGCGGGACGAATCTCTTTACTGTTGGGCGAGGACCAGGCTTCTTCAGAACATTCGCAGCTGCGACGGTAGCTTCCAGATCCACTTCTTCCTGGTCTTCATCATCGTGGTTGACCCGACGTCTCTTCGCCGGCGGCGGTCCTGCAGGCGGCTTGAATGGTGGGTTATTTGATGACACACGGCTCGGCGCCTTAAACGCCTTCATCGCGATGCCGGCCGCTGAAGGTGTGGTCGTGTCTCAATGTCGCTGCCACCTTTCAGGACGAAGTTCGTGTGACGCGTGCGGTAGGAACGCGTCGGGAAATTCAGCTCGCGCTTACACGTGCCTTCGGCGACCGGCGTCTGAGTGTCAGGTAGCCTTTCCCTTTCACCAACACCTCACCGTCGAACTTCATGCCGTCGCTTCGTCCAGCAACAAGATCAAACTGGAGCCATACTATCATCAGATAGATGACACATCTCTCACGGTCTCAGACAGTAACAGAACTCTTTGACAGAAGCTCGTGAACTATGCAAGTCGTCGGACACAACACATTGCATCCTGCCTCGTCTCCGGGTTAAGCCACGACATTGGCTGTGATGCTTACTCCAATCGCACACCATCCAGTCACCAAGACAGATATCGGGGACATGTCCATACTTCACAGTAGGCCTGTGCTCCAGTGCAGGTCAATGTTGATGCATGCATGTGTCTCCTTCGCCTCTGCTCGGAGCTTGGCAAGTGCAGCTCCGGATTCCGGTCGCCACTAGGAAAGATGTTCGCCCGACTCACGTTGTTCTTTAGATGTGACCAGATGGGTGCCTACATTCCAGAAGTCGCACATGGAACTATAAGAACTACACGGCGTGGAATAATACTGCTAAAGTGCAAATCAGCCAGAGACGCAGCCAGCTCAGATCGCCAGGCGCAATGGCGTTCAACCCAGCGCGAGACATAAAAGACTTGGAGGGCAAGGTGATACTTGTCACTGGAGGTGCTCTTACTTGAACCGCAATATTGCAAGCCGTTACTTACAGATTACAGGCAACGCAGGCCTCGGCGCCAGCAAAGTCAAAGCTCTTGCAGCACATAACCCAGCATGTATATACCTCTGTTGCCGAAAGCTCGAATCTGGCCAAGCAGTCATAGACGCCATACATCAGACCATTCCGGAAGCAAATGTCCAAGTTCTGCAACTCGACCTCAATTGCTTTGACAGCGTCAAGAAATGCGCCTCTGAAGTCGACACGAAGAGTGACCGTCTAGACATCCTCTTCCTCAACGCAGGAATCTCCGCCACATCCCCTGCTCTCAGTTATGAAGGCTACGAACAGCAGTTCGGAGTCAACCACATGGGCCATGCGCTCCTCACACAGCTTCTGATGCCAAAGCTGTTGGAGACTCAACACGTGACAGGATCGGAACCCCGAATAATCGTAACATCTTCAATCGGCGGCCATCGAATCGCGCCCAAGCAAGGTCTAGTCCTCGACCAGATGAAGACGGATGGTGCATCGATAGCGCCTATGGTCCGATACGGCCACTCCAAACTGGCGAATATGCTCTTCGCCCGGAAGCTCTCCCAGGTCTATCCGTCCATCATTGCAACCTCCTACCACCCTGGTACCGTCAAGACCGATATCTGGAGCAAAGCGGATGGTGCCAAGCTCTTGACGTTTCTTGTTGCGCCACTTGTGTGGTTGACTGGCGTGGACTCTGATACTGGAGCACAGACTGCGTTGTGGTTGGCAACGGCTGAGAAGGGCCAAATTGAGAATGGCAGGTATTATGCGCCGAAGCCGTGGGGAATGCCAAAGGAGGGGAGTAAGTGGGCTGTGGATCAGAAGCAAACGGATGAGTTGTGGGAGTGGACGAATGCAGAGCTTGCACAGCATGGCGCGCCTGGCTGGCCGGAGAAGGATAGCGCGAAGGACTAAGGTATGCGAGATTAGACCCTATCGATCTCGCTTGAAGCATGGGTCGTTCTGGCGTCGGGCGCTGAGACCGATGATCGTGTGGAGTGCACAAAGGGTATCAATCGTTGGGTATGCACGGAGCTACATGAGCATCAGACCAACTATGTGTTCGAGAACGGATGATCATGAGTCTTCCGTGGTAGTCGGCAGTCACCTTGAGAGGACTGAGATCTTCCACAAGTAACCATTAGCCGCAACGGCGTTGGTCTCGTGCGACAATAATGTCAACAGCCATATTGCGCGCATCGATCCATTCAGCCCACCAAGTTGCCTTCGCCATGCAGGTGCGCACTGTGGTCATTGGCCACCACCAAGATCGTCTTCGCAGTCAAAAGGGTGGCCAGATAAGTGGTAAAGACCAGCATTGGTTATGCAGATCACCAGGCTAATCAATGTACGTGGCATGACTCTCTTGACTCGACACCATTCGTGAATTTCGTGCGTCACGCACGTTGCAGACCGGTGTATGGACGGCATGCGGCGCGGAGGAGCGCTCGTCTAGCTGCATTGCAGCGGCAGAAGCTGTGCCGTTATGCATGTCTGGTGATGGAGGGGTAAGACTGTCCAATGATGGCGGAGGATGCACCCGGGTGTGGTTCAAGGTTGTGCTTGGCCACGGCATGAGATCCGACGTCGCGCGTCGGTGAAGAGGTGCGATCACATGCGTGTATGATGTTATGGGGTTTGGGTTGTATATGCTGATCTGTGCACGCACGCGAAGCTCCTCAGCTAGCGAGAGCTTTGCCAACGAGAGCTTTGCAGTCGTCTGTCATGGGTATCTGCAAAGCGAGATCTTGACCTTCTTTGGACATCTTCACCCACGTCTTCTTTAAGATGTTGACGATCTTCTCTTCGTCGTGCTTATCCTTGAATTCATCGAACTGGTCGTCGAGAAAGACCAGACACGCAACGTCTTCGAGTACTTGCACCTCTTCCTCGCCTTGCTTCAGACCCTCTTTCTTTATCATTGACATGCATCCTTCGGTATCTGGCAGAGTGTAACCACATTCATCCAATATCTGCCCGACTCCCTCGGCCTGACGCTTCTTGAGGTGCGTCCTCCATGTGTGATAGCCAATTTTCGTCATGGGATACGAGTCTCGTCGCACTTCCCAGCGGCGGAAATGCTGACCGCAGATGGCGAGCCTGAGCACGTCAGATGCATCGGCCTTGCGCTTCGTTAAGTACGACTCCATTTTCTGCGAGTAATGCGTTTCGTAGGCCAGCGCGGTGCCATCGACGGTGATCTTGTTGGGATCCTCGTTATGGGCAGCGTAGACGCGCTCCCGTGCCTTTTCAAAGTTCGGAGTCTGCGACATGCTTCTGGGGATCTATGCGTATGCCAGACAGGCTCTCCGGTCTATGTCAATGCCTCACCAACCTGTCAGCTGGTGGTCGATAACAACCGCTACGCAGAGAGGCAGGTACGATCTGACTGAGATGACACATACCACTGCGTGATACTGCTGATTGGCTCGGACTGACCGGCCAGTGGCCCGACAGGCTTTCGCGTGTCTGCAGTAGCGCCACGGCACTGACGTACCAGAATCTTCACTTCCGTTCCACCAGACTCTCCTCGTCGCATGTCGCGCTTGCAGAATAATAATTGAAGCAGCACCGCAGCACTCGCCCTCTGCTCGAGCACACGACGGACGTCCGCATTCGAAACGGTCGGTAGTGTGACAGCTGCAACGACCCGCCGGGCACCGTTCCCCGATCGACTACGGCGCTCAGAAAATGATCGGGAAGAACATAGTCGCCCCTACTGTGGGTAAGAGGCAGTCAGGCACGTTACATAATGGAGTCATCAGAAAGGTAAAGCAATACGTCGTATTGCAATTCAATTGCCCCGGCATCGTTGCCTGCATTCTTCGCTCTTTGCGCTTGATGCTGATCGACGAGGCTACTTCTGCTACTTCTGTTTGACTTCGCTACTCCCCTTCACATCTCCCACGCCCATGACTTGACCACTCTCAAACACGCCAGGCAAAATGGGCTGCAAAAGCGAACGACATTCACCAGAGCCCTCGCCCTCACCTACTCGGTCGCCGGCGAACGCCATGTCGACTTCATCTTTCGAGGAGAAGAAGCCTTCTGATGTCCTTACCTTTGAACCAAACGACAAGGCCAACCCACAAAACTGGAGCAACCAGAAGAAATGGCTGATTTCTGGCATCTCATTACTCGGCACCTTCATCCTCCCACTCAACGGCACTGGCATCACAATCGCTGCTGGCCAGATCGCCGAAGAATTCAATGTCCGAGATACGGCACGTTTCACCAACACTTACTGGATGGTCACAAGCTGGAGCATCGGTGGCGCAGTCTTCGTAGTCTTCTTCCTGTCCCTGCTTGAAGACATCGGTGTGCGGATAGGCTATCATGCCTTCTACTTCTTCTTCCTCATGATGATGATTCCGCAGGCAGTGGCAAAGAACTTCGCCACTCTGGTCATTACTCGATTCTTCTCCGGAGGCTGCGTAGCACTACTGGCCAACACGATCTCGAGCATCATCCCGGACCTCTGGGACAGCGAGAAGGAGCGCAGTCTGCCCGTCAGCATTTACATTGTACTGTATGTCGGAGGTAGTACTGCTGGGCCCGTCATCTTCGCTGGTATGGTGGAAGCTACGAACAACTGGCGATGGTGGGTCTATAACTTATGTTCCGTCACTGCTGCATCACTAATGCAGTCCAGGGTCTTCTACGCTCAATTGATCATCTACTGTTCCTTCTTCCCCTTCTTCCTATATTTCATCAAGGAGACCCGCGGCCACGTCATCCTCCGAAGAAGAGCAACGAAGTTACGCAAAGCCGGCAAGCAGATCTGGACACAAGAGGAGATAGACGCTGAACCTTTACGTAAGACAGTCTGGTCATCATTTACTCGTCCGCTTTGGCTTCTCGTCACTGAGCCAGTCCTGCTGGCCAGCACCGTCTGGTCTGCTTTCTCCTTCGGCACCGTCTTCCTCTTCACGCAGTCCGTCGAGCAAGTCTTCAAGGGCCTTTACAGCTGGACATCCTACCAATGTGGATACATCCAAGCAGCTGTAGTCATTGGCGAGATTCTTGGTTGGATTGTATCACAATACGGCACGAAGCTGTACCTGCAGTCAGCGAAACGCAACAAGGAGTGCCCCGGTACGCCCATACCGGAAGCCCGCCTGTACGTCGCTATCCCAGGATCACTTTTCGGGATTGCAGGCGGCATGTTCGTCTACGCCTGGACCTCGTACCCTCAGTTGCCGTGGATCGCCCCAGCCGTCGGGCTTTGCATGGTTGGATTCGGGATCCAGATCATAGTCTCAGCAGTAGCCGACTACATCACCGATGCCTACGCCAAATCTGGCTATGCAGGCTCCGCTATCAGCGCTGTTGCCATGGGCGAGAACATCGTGGCTGGCTTCTTGCCGCTGGCTGAAGCTTCGATGTACACCAATCTGGGCTTCCAGTGGGCGAGTACGTTATTGGCATTTCTTGGTCTGCTGGTCACTTTGGCGCCTGTTGTGTTCGTGCTGAACGGCCGGAAGCTGAGGGAGCGAAGTCAATTCATGCAGAGTGGAGGTGTACTCAAGGATGAAGCTGAGCAATCTCCGTGATTGCCTTGGAATACGAAAAAGTTTTATGCTGTGACGATTAGCGATTGTGACGAATAGCGTTTTAGCGAAGCATTGTATAGACACTTTCAGCTTTACTGAAGAAGAAGAAGCAGAAGATGATGATGTGAAATGGTACTACTGCATCTGACACTTTCCATCCTGTACCACCACTCTCAATCCGTGGACTTCTTTCACTCCGGCTTCCTCGGCTTCTTATCCGCCAGAATCGTAGCAAACATCGCCATGGCCTGCATATTGACCTCAGCAGGCACAGGCTGATCCGGCTTCGCCAACTGACTCAGGAGCTTGAAGTAATTAATATAAAAACTCGGCGTGCTGGTGAAGAAGATCTTCGCTTCTTCGTCGAACGGGTTGCTGAAAGTATGTCTGCGTCCTCATGGATCAATACCACGTCTAAAGCTACATCAATATGTCGAGAAGGATGGGAGAACTTACGGCGCCCTGATCGGCACAACAACATACTCCCCCGTCCCTGCATCTACAATCTTTTTGTCCTTTCCCTCCACAGCAGGATCACTGGTATCCGGGACGTGGAAACGGACCGTTCCCTGCGTGACGTAGAAGGTCTCGTCGTGCATTTCGTGCCAGTGGGGTGGGGGGCCGGGAGTTTTGGGCGGCATGGTTAGTTCTGCGACGCCGAGGCGGTTATCTGCAGAGCGTGTGAGCAATCGCGGACAGGGAGGTGGGATAGAGGAGGGCACAGACCCGTGTGAGAGCCATCTTCGAGGATTCGGCAGGTAAGAGGGCCGAGCTTGAAGGTCTCGCCGGATTTGACGGGGACGAATTCGATGTCTACGGAGGGAACGGAGACGAGGCCGGCCATGGTTGGTGATTAGCACAGGGAGTGTTAATGGCGGGTAGCGGAGACGAGTTGAATCAGTTGATCCCTTCTCGCGACGAAGAGATTTGGGCCAGGTGAAGTGAGGCGAGAGGATGTTACACAGCAACACTTAGCTCGAGCGCGGCGGGTGCTCCATATGGATGCCGGCATTAGTGGGGCCATTCGTCTCACTGAGTCGTGCATCGTTTCCATCAAGGCTTGATGCTTCTTTGGGCTGTAATGGACAACTGATGCTACCTCAGAGGTATGATGCTGGGATCATTGGACTGCATGGGCTGAAGCCGAATCTCGGTACCGATGTTCTTGTTGCACGAGAGATAGCATGCGCGAGCTGTGTTGTTGGACCACGACGGACTTAGCGGAGACAAGCGCTGGGGCACTGGTTTGTGCTTCATGTCACGTTCGACAGAATTATTGGGCATTGCAGGAGGAGCGTTGTGAGGAGGGAAGCTGGGAAGAGGGAGAAGGTGATATGGGGCAGGCGAAGCCAGGATCGGAAACTGCGCGACTGGGAGCAATACACGTGATATCGCGTTACTGATGCTGGTGCTGCATTGTGCAATGATCAATATCGTATACCTGCTAAGTAGCTGGCTGAACAGACATGGACATTGGCTGAGCCTCCATGACCTCGCCAGCAGCACCGCTCACCATCTCCAGCCTGGACCCAGCCCCTACAACTCCATGTAGTTCAGATTCTCCTTCTTTGCACCCCGAATCACATCCTTGCTATCTCTCCTGTCCTCTCCAGCCTCAAGCATTGCTTCGTCCTCGATCTCACCATCCTCCAGAAGCTCATCGATATCAACGCCCTCGCCATCGACTCTGGCCACGATGCCAACACCTTTCAGACTCCTCAACTCCTCCGGGCGCTCGTTTCTTGGCGATGGGTAGTAGGAGAAAGACTCTCTATTCTTGCAACCTTTCAAGTCTTGAGCAATCTTGCAATGTGTCTCGAGACGACGAACCTCGTTGGTCAGCCATTGGACTTCGTCACGGGCGATGGCGAGGAGGGCGGTGGCTGGTATATGTTAGCTGGCAGGTAAGATAGGCGGCGGTCGATTGACCTTACCTCTTTCGCGATGCAACGTCTTGATGCCGAATAGCCCGGTGGTGTACAGCTTATTTACATCCAGGACTCGACTAGTCCAGAACGAATCCTCATTGCATTCGATGCCGTGCTGGCTCTCTCCGGCTGCGTGAATGGTCGCTTGAAGCTCGGGGTCCAACTTCATGCGTATCTCCTTGACGGCAGCGAGAAGCGCGGAGTGGAGATCGTCGAGAGTGTGGAGGGGTTCCATGGTGAAGAAGTCGCGCGCGGTAATGAAGCCGCGAAGCCAGTTCTTGAGCTCATTGAGACGCGAAGCCGGCGTATCGAGGCTCGCTGTGAGGTAGTCGTTGCTCATGTCGGACGTGAAATCATGCTCTGCTGTTGTTGTTGTTGTTGCGAAAGACTCGTAGTACTGGAAGGTGTCGTGCCAAAGTGTAAATGGGAGAGAAGGTGCGAGGAAGGCCATGGGGGAGGAAGGTGAAGCCGAAGTGACCGGAAACCTCACCTTGGAAGTGAATGCATGCACATTCACATGGGAGCTCACTTTTTCCGCAACTCGCGTTATGCGGAGCCTTACCTCCTCGGGGAGACCAAGTACCATGGACCGGCCAGCCGTTCGCTCGGTGTATGCCTGGCTTGACAGCATGTTCACTACTCACCAACTACGACAAGGTTGGTTCATTGGAGCAGGTGTTTGTATTCGAGAAGAGATGGGACCCCGCGACCAGTAGGAGCAGACTAGACACCTGTCGCAAGTAACATATGTGATCAGTATGGTCAACAGTCAGTACTGGCGGATCTTGCTCGTGCACAGCCTCGAACTTAGGACATCTTACACATTGCTTCGGCATAGCGCGCATAGGAGACCACGTCCACTGCTCGCACCACTTGTTCCTCGTGAAGGAGCAAAAGCAGTGATGCCGTGATGCTCGGGCTGAGTCAGTTGTCTAGTGATAGATTTGGCCGGTGGCTGCATTCATACCTATACGGCTGTGCTCATGCCGGTATGGTAATTCTCTGCGGTATTGCAGGCTCGTCGTGTCGGAGCTGGGCGTCTTTCGATAATATTCTCGGAACATGATGGCCGGTATCGTGAGGCTTCTTCCTGCTACCAGGCGGGCGGAGAGTCGGGATCCAGACCGATGACGTGGTGCGCTTCAGGCTGCTTGTTGTAAAGGATGACACTGCCGCCTCCTGTCGCTTGTCGCATATGGGCATTTCTGAGCGAAGGTAGTGAGGAAAGATTGCAGCGAAATGTCCGCCATATCGGACGGTACGCTGGAGGCGGAGGTGTCATCATGCACAGCGGTTCAATCACGCGATCTATGCAGTGTAGCAAGCATGATGGCAGCTAGAGGTGCTGTGGCTTGGACAGCTTACTATCATGCGAACTTGCGAACGATCAAGTGATGTTGTCGGAAGATGGCAGGGCAGGGCAGGGTAGGGCAGGGCAGGGGGTTAGCAAGGTGGCTTCCAGGCTTCTAACAAATCATGAATCGGCTGTCGTCGAATCAGAGCCCAGCGACGACATGCCATGTCGAATGGAGAAGGCGGCACGGATAGGTGGCGATTAGCGAGTAGGCCGGCGGGCGATAGGGCTCTGTGGTGACACGAGGATGCACCACTGGCACGTCACGCCGCGTATGGAGCGCCCAAACAGCGGTCGTGGTTGGTCAACATCTCGTTTTGGAGCTTCGGATGGTGACATCCCTTCGGTTCGATAACTATAGCATTGCTGGAATCTTGTTAAAAACATCTCAAAATTACACCACCGACATATCTGGTGGGAACGAAGGAGGCAGGAGAGAGCATAGCCGGCAAGCATGTCATCCTCCGGCGAGGGGTGAGTCTCGGTGCAAATGTTCCGGCTTGGTCATGTTCGCGACCCCCCGTGGAAGCATGAAGCAAGATTGGATACCAATGCATGCGTTCGATGCAAGCGAACGCTCTGCCTGCTGTGTAACGGCCGAACAAGCTTGACTGCCCATACATTGCATGCCTTCCACAGCACATCTGAGTGCATCACGCGTCGGTCCAAAGGAGCATCAATCGCTAACTCTCTGATTGCAGCAGCAGCGCCTCGCATAAGCGAAACAAGTCGGCCTTGTCCAGAGCAAAGTCCGCGTTGCAACGGCATTCGAGCAAAGGCGAGGTGCCGACTCTACAGACGTTGAATACACAGAGCGAAGAGGACGAAAGCATGCCCAGTCCAGTGGGAGCACAGAACTCCCACGGCGATGCGCAGTTCCTTTCTCCGTCGCGGACCTCCGTACAGTCGCACCGGCCGCATTTGTCCACGACCATGAGCAATACACACGGCCTGCCTACAGCGACTTCGCCGACGAAAGATAGTACCATCTCGCCTAGCAGCGCCGCAACACAGGGCGCATCGATCGAACAAAGTGTGCGGCTGTTCAAGGTGTTCGAGGCTTTACGCAATGGAGATACAGCGGCGATAGCCAAGGCCACGAAGACAGATGGCGACGGTGGCAGGTTGGAAGGGACAACGATACTACATCTGGCGATACAATGCGCAGAGATCCCCGTCATTGAGTATGTCCTCTCGCAGCACGATGCAGATGTCAATGCGAAGGACAAGGACGGCAATACGCCACTTTTGGTTGCCTCTTCGCTGGGTCGCGCGCCAGTCGTCAAGCTGCTGCTCGACCAGAAGGGCATCAACGACTCTGCTGCCAACTATCAGGGCAAAACTGCGCTGGACCTGGCCAGGAGCCCCGAGATCTTCCAACTGCTACAGTTGGCGAGGTCAATGTTGATCGATAACAGCGTGCGGCACGTTCACCAGCTAGTATCTTCCGGAAACTATGACGTCTTGGAGCAGACACTGAGTGATGGTCGCTTCAAGTCTGTCATTGACATCAACGGTCCAGAGTTAGCAACAGAGTCCGAGACAGCTGCCACAGGAGGTAGTCTGCTTCACGAGGCAGCCCGCAAGAAGGACTTGAAACTGGCACAGCTTTTGCTGCTAAACGGAGCAGATCCATTCCGTCGAGATCGCAAAGGTAAGCTACCACAAGATGTCACCAAGGACGATCGTACCCGGGCAATCCTGAAGAAGTCGCCAGCTGCAGCGGCAGCACAGAGACAGATTCAAGAGAAGACTATACTTGGTGAAAACGCCCAAGGAGTGCCGACCAGCGAAGGCCCGGGCAGTAAAGAGAGCAGGGAGATGAAGGGCTATCTCAAGAAGTGGACGAACTATACCTCTGGATACAAGCTGCGATGGTTTGTGCTGGAAGATGGTGTGCTATCGTACTACAAGCAGCAAGATGATGCAGGAAGCGCATGTCGAGGTGCAATCAACATGCGCATCGCGCGGCTGCAAATGGACCCGAAGGACAAGCTGCACTTCGAACTGCATGGCAAGAGCTCGGTAAAGTACGATCTTAAAGCGAACCACCAGGTCGAGGCGAAGCGATGGTTTTGGGCGCTAAACAATGCCATCCAATGGTCGAAGGATGAAGCCAAAGAGGAGCAGAAGCGTGAGCAGCAAGAGGCCAGTGTACGATACGAGCAGCTGGAGAAGCTACGGATACGCGAGGCAGACGTCGCACACAGCTCAGATTCCCTGAAGCCTGCCACGGCAATGGGCCTGGACACGCCAGGTGGCCCAACCCCAGCAGGCACCACCCTTGCTGATGAGCGGAGTGGCTATGCACCGAGTCATACCGACGATGGAGCTTCCCAGATTGGCCGTTTCGTAGACCCGACGAATACGCAGAATATCGATGGTGACGTTGATGACGACGACGAGTATGGCGATGATGCCAGCAGTCATGAAATGCGCCCGGCCAATAAAGATGCCTTCAGCATCACGGCACAATCCGCGAAGCTGCAGCTTGATCTGCTCGAGCAGGTCTCCGCCGCACTGCAAAGCGAGAGAGCGAAGAACCCAGACATGGCTATTGGACACCACACTGTCGATCGCGCATTATCATCATATGAGATGGCCGTCGGCAACCTCAAGGGCCTACTGATGGATTTGCTACGCATCTCGCGAGACCACGAGTCATACTGGCAGTACCGACTGGAGCGCGAACAGAACATCCGCCGACTCTGGGAGGACAGCATGGCCAAGGTCGCAAGGGAGCAGGAAGATCTTGAGAACCGAATCGGCGAATCCGAAGATAAGCGCAGACGCACTAAAAGAGCGCTTAAGGAGGCTCTCGATGGCCAGCTGAGCGCTGCACCCTCACCACTCCCGACCGCAGAGCCCACGCAAAGCAAAGGAATGCTCGAGATCCCAGTGGAAGCAACGAAGATGAAGAGGCGCGCGACAATTGCAGAGCTCACCAACAATGAGGTCTCCGATGACGAGAGTGAAGAAGAGGAAGAGTTCTTCGATGCAGTGGATGCTGGTGAGGTCGAAGTCCTGGAGGCCATGCCTAGTCCGCCAACCAAGTCGCCTGAAGCTGAGGTGACACCGATCATGGCACCCGACAAGGATGGCGCCACAGACGGCGGCATAGGCCAGAGTATAGAAGTTGAACGCAAGCAGCGCGAAGTGGTTATCTCGAGGAGCTACAAGGGTTACGAAGATGGTCTGCGAAAGAAGCTGAAGATCGACGCCGACAACAGACCCAAGGTTTCGCTTTGGGTAAGGGAATATCAGTTGAAGCTCAGCTACAATTACTAACCACTCTGCAGGGTGTGCTCAAGTCCATGATTGGCAAGGACATGACCAAGATGACTTTGCCAGTCACGTTCAACGAGCCAACATCGCTTCTTTACCGAGCTGTCGAAGACATGGAGTATGCTCAGCTGTTGAACGTGGCCGCCGACCGCGCCGACCCGACCGAACGTCTTATCTACGTCGCTGGATTCGCTGCCTCAATTTACGCCAGCACGATCGGTCGCGTGGCGAAGCCTTTCAACCCTCTTCTGGGAGAGTCTTACGAGTTGGTGCGACCAGACCTGGGCTACAGATACCTCATCGAGCAAGTCTCGCACCACCCGCCTGTCGGTGCCGCCTATGCTGAGAGTGCCAAGTGGACGTACTATGGCGAGTCGTCCGTCAGGTCGAAGTTTTATGGCAAGTCGTTTGAGTTTAATCCTCTTGGTACCTGGTTCCTGCACATTCGTCCGGTCGATGGCGGTCCGGAAGAACTCTTCACGTGGAAGAAGGTCACCTCCAGCGTCGTTGGTATACTGACTGGCAACCCTGTCGTCGACAATTACGGTCCCATGGAAGTCAAGAACTGGACGACAGGTGAAGTCTGCTACCTCGACTTCAAGCCCAAGGGATGGAAAGCCAGCTCAGCCTTCCAAGTCGCAGGCAAGATCGTCGATGCGAAGGGCCACACCAAGTGGAGTGTTGGTGGTCGCTGGAACGACAAGATCTACGCAAGACATACGCCGGGCTTCGAGGAGACCATCGAGGTTCCCGCCGACGGCAAAGGCCTGTCGTCAAGCCAGGCAATCAAGGTGTGGGAGTGCAATCATCGACCTTCGCCAGGCGAGATTCCGTTCAATTTGACGCCTTTCGTGATTACACTCAATGCCCTGCCAGATCGACTGCGGCCACTGTTGGCCCCAACAGACACACGTCTGAGACCAGATCAGCGCGCCATGGAAGAGGCCGAGTACGATCTCGCTGCTACCGAGAAGACTCGCGTCGAAGAAGCACAGCGTGCCAGGCGACGAGTGCGAGAAGCGAAGGGGGAGGAGTTTCAGCCAAGATGGTTTGTCAAGGCCACGCACGCAGTCACTGGCGAGGAGTACTGGCAATTCAATCACGAGTACTGGAAGATCAGAGAAGAAGTCGCCGAGGGGAAGCGGAAGTGGGAGGATGAGAGACTGGAGGAGATATTTTGAGGAAGTGTGCGATCTGTTGGATGAGAATGATACCCGATTGAGATGATGTAACGAATTTAACAGTGA
The DNA here is from genome assembly GCA_002236755.2 of Dothistroma septosporum. NCBI lineage: Eukaryota > Fungi > Ascomycota > Dothideomycetes > Mycosphaerellales > Mycosphaerellaceae > Dothistroma > Dothistroma septosporum. Next base: position 2,272,105 of record NBZP02000033.1, on the reverse strand, counting down.
CAGACTGTTAAGAAAACCGGAATCGGTCGCGTCTCTACTGCATCCCTTGGGCTCTTCGCTCAACGCCGCCAATCATTCTGAGGCAAGTCGTGCGCCGTACTACCGACGCGGTGAGACCACGATCATCCTCGAGCGGCCGACGACGTTCCTCGGCATCCTGACACTGACAGCAGTGGAGGATCACCTCGCGTACTCCGCGGGTAAGGTGCGCGCTATGACTTCAATGCTAAAGCCTCGCGAGGAGCCTCGAGCGGCCGATGACTCTGATCGCCATTTTTGTATCGGTGGAAAGGCCTGAAGCGTTTCCACCAACGCGCGGCACGTCTGGCGGCAACGCCAGTACCAGACGTCGCCAATACCAAATCGAGCGCCCAACGATGCTGCTCAGTCACTTCGTCGGCGGCGAAGCACTGTAGTCGGTCCGTACTCTTTTGAAGGCTCTCGTCAAATGCCGTCTCGCCATGGCCGCCACCTCCGCATCACTATATCTGCCATTCTTTTCCACCTCCTCCGCAAACACATGCACATCCAGTTCCTTCTAGGGTTCCCAACTCCCTCCAGATCTCAGGCCTGAAACCCCTTCGAAACCATTCCACGTGCTTGTTCCTGTCTCTCATCGCGAAGGCGAGGTTCGATAGGAATACCTCAAGTCTAATGTGATTGTGGCATTTCTTCGTCCGTTGAAACGTCGGCGTGATAATCCCGATGGTCTATCATGCAAGCGAAGAAGTCGTTGCGGCGCTGTTGTGGTTGTGCTGCACGCCTGTTGTTCCCAGTAGTCGCCGACCGTGCTGACCCTTCGCCTGCGATACTTCAACGCCCAAATATCCTGAACAAGCCACCCAAGGACCCTCCAGCTCCTCCCTCGCCATGTCTGGTGGCTTCTTTCTCAATCCACTGCGTCAAGTACTGCTTGCTCTTCAATTGGCTCATTTCCGACACTTTGGTTTCAATCTGCGGCTCTTGTCGATCGAACGCCATCAATGTCGGGATCTTATTGATCATATATCTCTGGGCAATGCCAGTCACACCACCGAGATCCGGACTGTCCATTTCGACCTCTACGAAGCCCACAGAGCCTTTGCTCTCGCCAATGCCGTCTCTCTCGAGCAGTTCGCGGATGATTGGCGACACTTCGTCGCAGTCTCGCGACCAGGTCGTCATCCACAATGTAAGCAGTGGAATCCGCGTGCTGGCAGATGCTAGCAGTAGCGTCTGCAGCTCGTCTTCGCTGCGGACACGTGAGGGATATATTCGGTTCCTGGCATGCGTTGGACGCGTCGTTGCGAATGATCGAACGCTGCGGAATGCAATACTCTGAGTGCGGAACGCTGTCGAGGTCGATAGAACACGCATCTTTGCTTATGATATGTACGTGTAGGATGGAATAGGCGCGTCAAGAATCGAAGGGAGACATCGTCGGTGACGTCGATCCTTGGCAGCAACGACTTCACCTGTTCTACTTGCTGCTTTCCATCCGGAACTCCGATGTGATGCACGAAGATGCTCCGAAGTATCACGAAAGTTACACGACACTCCATACTATAAGTACAAGCTGCTTATTCTGCTAGTCTAAGTCTAGACGGATCGCATGCATCTCGCAAAGTACCAAGTCCAGCCGAACCTCTTATCGCAAAGGTAGGCAACATGCAACTTCTTCAGCAGTAGCGTCAAAGGAGTCAAGTCGGATTGTCTTCCGATAGCATCATGTTACATGTGTTTCCAACAGGGATCGAGTGCAACAATGGTCGCAGTACATATAGTTGCGAGATCGTGCCGTCTTGTTGAACAATATCCTTCGAGACACACAGAGCTACCTGAGATGACGAGTGAGATGAAGATTTAGGTCGACTCAGCTGCTTCTCACACAAAGCCCGCGGCTGTAGCTTTCTCTCTGTACTCTTCGAATGTCCTCGCAGCGCCACCTTCGGAGTTGACGCGAGCTCTGGCTTCGAATTCACTCTCGTCGCCTTCTTCTCTGCGCTTTCTCTCTTCCCACACATCTTCCTCTGCCGCGATCGTGTCCCGGAACTGTAGCTGCTGACCTCTCGCAAAATACACAGCGCCAGACTTTCTCTCGGCCACGTCCTCGTTAATCAGGACATACCTGATGCCTGAGCCGGGAGTCTCGTACATTGCCTCCGCGAGCAGACGTTCCATCACTGTGCGAAGACCTCTGGCACCTGTGCCCATCTTCGATGCTGTAGCGGCCATGGCGTGGAGAGCTGGAGTGGTAAATCGGAGCTCCATGCTTGAGAGCGAGAAGAGTTGTTGATACTGCTTCAGAAGGCTATTCCTGGGCTCGGTCAGGACTTTGACCAATGCTGTGACGTCCAGTGAAGAAAGTGCGCACGACAAAGGTATGCGGCCAACTAGCTCGGGAATCAAGCCGTACCTTTGTATATCCTGCGGCTCGACTAGGTCCAAGGTATTGAAAGTCCTCTTTTGCTGTCTCTTGCCACCAGACTTGGCTCCAGGCTGGGGATGCATGTAGTATGGCAAGTGCTTTGCAAACAGATCATCTTCGCCCTCAAGGATGGTCTCGTGGTGATTGCCACCGCCTTCTGAGCCAGGCGCTGCGCGGACTGATGCACCAAAGCCAATACTGCCTCTGCTGATGCGATCCAAGACCATCTTATGCAAGCCATTGAAAGCTCCAGCGCAGATGAAGAGGATGTTGTCAGTCTTGACGTTGTACACTTCACCTTTCTGAGCGGACGATTGCTGGTTGATGTTACCACCGGATAAAGGACTGTTAGTCGGGTATCGTGCGCCTCGTCCCTGATTGCGATCTGTGCCGGCTCCAGTGCCGCGCTCTTGCTTTGCTTGAATCTGTAATGTGGTTCCTTCGATGATCTTGAGTAGAGCCTGCTGCACTCCTTCTCCACTGACATCCTTGCCATGAGATACTCTTGCCGTAGCTATTTTGTCGATCTCATCCAAGCATATGATGCCGTGTTCCGCCCTCGTGACGTCGTAGTTGGCTGCTGCGAGCAGTCGCTGAACACATACGTCCGCATCCTCTCCGATGTACCCTGCCTGAGTGAAGGGTGTGCAATCAGAGATGCTAAACGGAACCTCCAACACTCTTGCTAATGTTTTCGCCATCAGCGTCTTGCCTACTCCAGATGGACCCAGCAACAGCACATTACTCTTTTCGATCGATAACGGACTAGGATCATGGAGTGGAGGAGGCGGTCCTAGACCATTGTGTTGCATCGGTCTAGGGTATTGGCTGTCGTTGGGAGGACCAAGATCGATGGTGGTCTGCTGCTGACCAGGAAACTCATCTTCAACGTTCCAGTCTTTGGTCAGTGAGGGTACCTCGATGCCTCGCTTCAATTCGCCCTCCCTACCTTCTACTGGATGTCGTGGGTGCTGCGACATGCGCCTCCGCTCTTCTTGTGCAACATGTTCCTCCGCTTCCTCATCTCGGCGTTGTAGCTCCTGTATCCGTTGGTAGTGGTTGTATACTGCCGTTGCTAATGTCTTCTTCGCGCGTTCCTGCCCAACCACGAATTGGTCGAGATGCTGCTTGAGGATGGTAGGTGTGATGCGTGGCGTTCCAATATTGGATGCATCCTTGAGCGGACCTTCTGTAGGTTCCCGTGGCTCATAGTATCCTGTGTAGCCATGGTTGGAGAAATCGGATCGCGCATATGTGCCCGAATCTAATCGATGACGGCTCGTGCTCAGCTGGCGCCTGATGATTGCCGATATGCCCAAGTATGTGAGCCTGGCTTGCGGCGTAAATGTAGACGCTGATACAGACGTCATGTTGCACAGGATGACAGTCTCAAGCCGCCGACCAATGCAGTCCGAGAAGATCGAAGCTGCGCAGCGGCTGGCCACGTGCGCCTCGAGGTAGGTGAATGCACCACCACTACTGCGCATGCATGTACTGTAGAGAGAGCTCATGGTAACGACATGGAAGCACCACTCACACGGTCACACCCCGCCATCGGAGCTCTCCGCGCTAGAACTATTGGGATCCACCTCCACACGTTGTTGTCTCACCACACAGACGGGGGGGGGGATCATTTCCGCGCTCAGGATATTCTCCGTCCCCTCTCTCAGCCCAGCCCAACCCAGCCCAGGAGTGGCACAGCGGGTGATGGCAACGTCTCACTCGATCGACCCGCAGCACACCGACGGGGACGTTCGCTAGGCGACTGACAGCGGTGGGTAAAAGATGGGGGAAAACAGAATAATGGTTGAGAAAGTCGGACCGCTCCCCGTCGTTGCGCGCGCTTCTGTGGAGAGAGCTCAGCAGCACTTCCTGCACGTCCAAGAGCATTGAACCCCACCCGTATACGAAATTGCATGGGCAAGTCCGTACACCTACTCCAGAACGGTCCAGTCTACCATACCAGATTCAAACGATCCGTTGGTCTTTACAAAAACTCTCCGCAACTGCTGTGTTCCTACTTCCTCCTCCTCCTCCACCTCCACCACGCATCCCAACACCCCACTAAACAAACAACTCTTCTTCACTCAGCTTCACGGGCAGCACGGCCCGGCATGGACCAGCTGAACGAGGCATCCGCCGACAGTGTCATGGCCAAGCCCGCCAGCAACCATGTCCGCAACGACGGCACAGGTGAGGGCAGTGACATTCACGATACTGAACTCTGCTGATAGCACTGAAGGCGTCGTTGCCCTCGACCCGTGGCTCGAACCATACTCCGGCGCCCTCCGATCACGATTCGCGAAAGCACAGAATTGGATCAAGACGATCGACAAGACAGAAGGCGGCCTTGAGCAGTTTTCACGAGGATACGAAAAGTTTGGCTTCCACGTTACACAAGATGGCACAATTCACTACCGCGAATGGGCGCCCTTCGCTCTGCGAGCCTACGTCATTGGTGATTTCAACGGCTGGAACAGAGACAGCCACGAGATGAAGCGCGATCCCTTCGGCGTGTGGGAAATCAGTCTGCCTCCGCAGAATGGACAGCCGGCAATACCCCATGACAGCAAGATCAAGATCAGCTTCGTGGTGCCCAACGATCACGCACGGCAAGAGAGGATACCAGCATGGATAAAGCGTGTCACACAAGATCTGTCAGTCTCGCCAGTTTACGATGCGCGCTTCTGGAATCCCCCCACCAAGTACCAGTTCAAGCACCCACGACCGCCGAAGCCAAAGAGCGCACGAATCTACGAAGCACACGTTGGTATCTCCAGCCCTGAGCCCAAGGTCGCGACATACAAGGAGTTCACGCAGAATACCCTGCCGCGCATTCGTGATCTCGGCTACAACACCATCCAGCTCATGGCCATCATGGAGCACGCTTACTACGCCTCGTTCGGCTACCAGATCAACTCGTTCTTTGCTGCATCCTCCCGCTACGGCTTGCCGGACGATCTAAAGGAGCTGATTGACACTGCACACAGCTACGGCATCACCGTGCTGCTTGACGTGGTCCACTCTCACGCCAGCAAGAACGTCCTCGACGGGCTGAACATGTTCGATAACAGTGATCATCTTTACTTCCACGAAGGCACACGAGGTCGGCACGAGCTTTGGGACTCGCGGCTCTTTAACTACGGGCATCACGAAGTCCTGCGCTTCTTGCTCTCCAACTTGCGATTCTGGATGGAAGAATACCAATTCGATGGCTTCCGTTTCGATGGTGTCACCAGCATGCTATACACCCACCACGGCATCGGTACGGGCTTCAGCGGAGGCTACCACGAGTATTTTGGCCCTAACGTGGACGAGGACGGAGTGGTGTACCTCATGCTTGCCAATGAGATGCTGCACAACATCTTCCCCAATGCTATTACTATCGCGGAAGACGTGAGCGGCATGCCGGCACTGTGCATCAAGCTGAGTCTGGGCGGAATAGGGTTCGACTACAGACTCGCTATGGCAGTGCCAGATCTCTACATCAAGTGGCTGAAGGAGAAGCAAGATATTGACTGGGACATGGGTCAACTATGCTTCACTCTGACCAACCGGAGACACGGTGAAAAGACGATCGCCTACGCCGAGAGCCACGACCAAGCTCTGGTCGGCGACAAGACTCTTCTCTTCTGGCTGTGCGACGCTCAGATGTACACCAATATGTCTGTCTTGTCTGAGTTCACCCCCGTCATCGAGCGTGGCATGGCTTTGCACAAGATGATCCGCCTGGTTACACACGCTCTTGGTGGCGAGGCCTATCTCAACTTCGAGGGCAACGAGTTCGGTCACCCAGAATGGCTCGACTTCCCTCGCGAGGGCAACGGCAACAGTTTCCACTATGCGCGTAGACAATTCAACCTTCCAGATGACGAACTCCTGCGATACCGATTCCTCAACGTCTTCGACAAGGCCATGCAGTGGACGGAAGAGCAGTACGGCTGGCTACACTCGCCGCAAGCGTACGTCAGCTTGAAGAACGAAAGCGACAAAGTCATTGTCTTTGAGCGTGCCGGTCTGCTCTTCATCTTCAACTTCCATCCATCAAGTTCCTTCACAGACTACCGAGTCGGTGTTGAGCAAGCAGGCACATACCGCATCGTGCTCAATACAGATGAGCCCAAGTACGGCGGCCTGAACCGCGTACAAAACGATACCCGCTTCTTCACCACCGACTTTGCGTGGAACAACAGGAAGAACTTCTTACAGGTGTACATTCCGACACGATCAGCTATTGTGAGTCCTCTCAATGGACTTTCTTTTCATCATTGTCACTAACGTTATCTAGGTCCTCGCCCTCGAAGAAACTCTCGACCCCGACTGGAAGTCAAACGTATCACTCGGCTACTAGGACGAGTCGAATGATCACCGTTCGATTCAGGTTGCGTCAATCATGGTCGGTGGCAAGGAGACGTGGCTTTGTCCCTCCTGCGGCAAAACTCGCATGTGTTAGCAACAGTTCTCTGACGCTCACAAGATGGCGACAGTGCATAGAAAGAAGCAAGGCGTTCGATGGCTTGGTAGGATCATGGATGAGCGATGTGTGTATATTATAGAACCTGCCTACGACGGCACGAGCATCGGTATGAGACGAAGCATGAATTAACTTCGACATCGGTCTATGCCAAACACGTGGATTGGCTTGTGAACATTACATACAACATTGTGGCATTGATGAACCCGAACCATTAGCTTCCGCTGAATGTCTCCGATGTGCACCTGCCTACACGCGTGCCGGTCCGGCAAAGCTCTGTGTTGCGTGGCAGTGATGGCATGGCGCTTTTCGCGATTTTGGTTCTCATCGTCGAAACTCCTTCCTTCTCGAGTATTGTGAGAGACTTGAATTGGGGAGTGGTTTGGGCTCTCGTTCATCACAACATGCATTACACCTTCTCTCTATGGTTGCTCATTTCTTAGAGACTTGTGCTCTGACGCCATATGTTGCCTCTTGTTCCAAGAAGCTTTGCTTCGCGAATGCGATGTCACGATTCGAGATCATCTGATTGTCCTTCAACGCCGCGCTCAAGCGCATGACACCTTCTCCTTTCACCTCGACTCAGCCGAAGAGCAAGTAGCGATTGGCAGAAATCGACCATTGCGCCCGCTTTGAAAACAATACCAAGACGACAGGGTGTTGGATCAATCGCTGTAGTCGCCAACAACCATACCCTTCTTCGAGCTTGGCGCTGTGATCTTGGCTGGTGGAACACCGAGGCCGTTCCTGTTGCGGAAGAACAGCACCTTCGAACTCTCGCCCTTGGCGCCTTCGTTTGGCTCGACCCACTGACACCATCGTGCGCTCTTGTACATCGACTTGATGAAGCCGATCGAACCTTCGCGAGTATCTGAGCGGTAGTGCTGGCCCATGATTGGCTTGATGGCTTCGGTGGCCTCGTCTGCGTGATAGAATGGGATGGTCGAGATATAGTGGTGGAGAACGTGGGTCTCGACGATACCGTGCATGAGCGTGCGGCCGATGAAGCCGAATTCGCGGTCGATGGTCGCGGCGGCGCCTCGGGTGAAATTCCAGGCATCACCGGTATAGTGAGGGAGCGATGGGTCGGTGTGCTGCAGGAAGGTGATGGCGACGAGCCAGTGGTTGACCCAGAGGTATGGAAGGATGTACCAGACGAGGAGGTTCGTGAAGCCGAATGCGCGGCCGACAAGAGTGAGAACGCTGACAGTGATCGCAAGGCCTAGATCAGAGAGCAGAATGAGGTGTTCGTCCTTCTTCTCGTACAGTGGGCTGCTTGGCATGAAGTGGTTGACGCTGCCATCGCCATTCTGCTTGCCGACACCCTTGCCCTCTGGCTGCTTCTCGTGGTTGTTGTGGCCGGTGACGTTGCGGAGCAGGTACATCGGCCATCCGAAAAGTTGCTGAGCGATCAAATTTCCGGCGGTATAGATGGGAGTCTCCTCCATAAGCTCGTGCATCTCATGCAAAACGACTCCCATGCGGCTGGCGTGCTCCTCACGGGTGCGCGGCAAAAATACCATGTCGCGCTCCATATTACCAGTGGCCTTGTGGTGCTTACCATGGCTGATCTTCCAGCTGAAGTACGGAACAAGCAGCGCAGAGTGCAGGACCCAGCCAACGGTGTCGTTGATGGTCTTGCTCTCCGAGAATGATTGGTGACCGCACTCGTGGGCGAGGACCCAGATACCGGTTCCAAAGCAACCCTGAGCAAAGGTGTAGAACGCCCAAAGTGCTGTCCGCAGAGGATATGAGGGCACGTATTCTGGTGTGCAGAACTGGTGAAAGAGGTAGAATGTGCTGGCCAGGAGCACAAGGTCTCGGAAGACATAGCTCAGACCAGTGACGGCCGACCTCTCGAAGCAGTGCTTTGGAATGGCATCTCTGATATCCTTGATGGTGTAGTCTGGAAGCTTGAACTCATTGCCGTAGGTATCAATCAGCTTCTGCTCTGGCTCTTGCTGAAAGTCCTCCACTGACCCCAGCGAGGACAGTGATGTCGAGGAAGCGGAGGCGGTGGGTGAGTCGTCTGGCGTGCTAGCTTCGGAGTTGGAGACCGTCGACGGCACCGAGTCTACGGTGACGGTCCGTCTCATGGCTGCCTTCTGTGGCAGAGCTGTGGTGCTCATCGTGGCGGGTGGATATGTACGATGTCGATTCTGCTATGAACAGGCAGGTCGAGTGTTGTGTTGCTCGAGTGTAAGGATCGCGAGACGTAGCGATTGACTGGCGTCCGGTCGCGAGGCACGAATGCTCCCCCTTCGAGATGTCGTTGAGTGGTACTGCTGGGGCAGCTTGGCGTGTTGGGAGAGCTTTATCGGAGCGAGGTGCTGCTTGAGATTGAGGTCGATGGTGACGCTGGAGGAGACGAGACCTGTAGTAATGGTTGAGACAACAGCCACGGCGCACGCGTTTGAGGTGTGATGATGAAGGAATGGACAGCAGGCGAGGGCCTGGGGGTTTTGATGTAGCTTCCAGAGCGGTGCAAAAAGTCGCACACTTCGGGCCAGGCAAACTATGAAGGGCTAGCGGGCCTCATATCTCAGGGTGATTGAGTTCTGGATTGCCTGAGGTGCATTTCAACATGTGTTTCCTTTTACTTGCTGACGCAACCACTGCCATTGGCTCATATGACACTGTCCGTCCGATTGCGACTGATTTCCTCCGTCGCTGACAGGGCTTTTCACGCGGTCGCTGAGCATCAGACGCGAGCAATGGGGCTCGTTCACCGCAACCCATGTGCAACGAAGACAGATCGGCAATCTGTCCACTCAGCATGCCAAGTCCTATTCAACAATGCAGGGCTTCCATCCCCGGCCTTCTGCTGGAGACTAGGAATCCTTCCGGCGAATGACCTCGCTCCTTGGCGACCGTGGGTTCGAGCCTCGATGACGACTGAAGCGGCTCAGGAGTCGCTGCCACTAGCCTGGTTGATCCGACAATGCATTATCCAACGTCTCACGGTTGCTTTGCCCGTATGTCGGTTTGGCTGATATAACATGACCAAACCCAGCAGACGCAAAGCGAGAGCGACGCAGCACGATGCTGCCTGAGAATAATAGCCCTCACCACAACATGCCGTTGAGAGGCCGGTGGATCACCGACGATTCAGCTTGTGTGATTGGGCCGTCTGATGTCCCGTCGTTATCGCACCTGCTAGTGGGCTGAAGCACAATTGGCTCTTTGCCCTTCCGACCCCACACGTGGTGCTGGTGTGGCGGAAATATGGCTGTGCTTCCGACGTGGGAAAATGCAGGTCGTCGACCAAAGAGCACTGCATTTCAGCTGCTCGAAGCTGTCATCGATGTTGTGCTTGCATGCATGCAGGGCAGGGCAGGGCAGGGGAGGTACGGCAGGGCCGTGTACCTTGATACTTGTGATTGACATGTGAGACCGAGCTGCGTGTGCTACGCTGGAGGAAGAGCAACGAAAAACAGGTGAGGAACGCATATGCAGTAGAGAACATCGACGTTCTTCGCTGCATGTGATCGTTGCTGCTACGCCATAATCCCTCATCGCTCCTCACATCTCTCATTGCGTGTCATCATCTTCATCATCGCCAAAGCTACAAAGTTGCAGCCACATGTACGAAGCCGCCATGTTGAAGTCAAGAATAGGTCATACATGTCCGTGGGCGTTCAAATCATGCTGGATCCAACAGCCCGTCAATGTCGATCGGGCCACAGGCCCTGAGCCACGTCTTGCACCAATTTCAGCTTAGCAAACATCTTCTCCTCCGTCATGCCATCCGCTCCGACGGCAACACTCGCAAAGCCACACTGCGGGCTGATACCAATGTTCTCCATGGCCTCCTCCACACTTCGTCCTTGGCCTTTGGCAATGATCTGCGCAGCTTCTTGCACACGGCTCTTGATCAGCTCCTGGTCCTCTAGTTGTGGGTCCTTGGTGGTCACGACGCCTAGCACGACGTTCTTGTGCTTCGGGAGGAAACGAAGTGGCTCGAAGCCACCGGAGCGAGGGTTGTCGTATTCGAGGTAGAAGGTGTCGTAGTTGAGCGTCTTGAAGAAGCGCTCGGCGATCTTTTCGTAGGATCCCTCGCTGAAGTGCATGGACTTGGAGAAGTTGCCTGGGTATGATCGTCAGCTGATAGGCACGATACAAGGGGGATGCCGACCACTCACCTCTGCATATATGCAGACCGACGTGTAGGTCATCTGGACGATCGGCGATGCAGTCGTTATGTGCCTTCAAGTACAGATCGAACAGCTTATCCGTATCCTCGCCATCCTCGCGGAGTCCCTTCAGCATGTCGTCTGAGCAGAAGTACGCAAGAGTCGGATCGTCAATCTGGATGTTCCTCAGGCCTTCGTTGTAGAGGGTCTTGAACTCCTGCCTGTACGCTGCAGCCAGGTCATCGAAGAACTCGGCATCAGTTGCATACACGTCCTTGGGGTAGCACTTTCCCGGAGCCAATCGCAGGTGAAAGTAGCATGGAGGTGGCATTGTGAACTTGGCCTGTCCCCACTGCTCCTTGGGCAGCTGATCCCTCAACAGCTTCCAGTTGTCCAAGTATGGGCTCTTCGAGTACTTGATCTTGCCATCACAGATCGCAGCCATGGGGTACTGCTTGCCCGCCTTCTTCAACGCCGCAATCGGGGCAGCCGACAGTCTGGCCAAGTCCCATGGCACAGGGCTCACCTCCTTGAAGCCATCCAGCTTCTCAAAGAATCCAGAGAAGTAGTACTTCCTGTCGAACTCTCCCGAGCACAGAGCACGAACATTGTGGTCCTGCTGCTTCTTGACGATGTCTGCAATCTGCTTCTTCTGCACTTCTCTCAGCTCCTCTTGCGATATCTGGCCTGCATCAGCCTTGTCCTGCGCCTCTGAGACCGCTGCTGGGCGGATAAGCGATCCAATGTGGTCCGCGTGGAATGGAAGCGTGGTGACGGGCATTGTGCGTATGGTGCGCGCAAACGGGTGGTACGTTGAAGTGTAGGACGATGGACACAGAAGGGCAAGGAGAGAGTGTCCACTGGGGTATATGACCGTGACATGGGCGCTATTGTATTATGTACGGCCACGGCAATTGCTGCTGCCATTTCTGCTGAAATCCGCTGTTCGTTGCGGATCTGGAACTCCACTGCTCTCACGGAGGGGCCCGCGCCTGACGACAGAGTGCTGAGCTTCCACGTTGCTGCTGCTTTCTCGGTAAGTGGCCTGATGGACATGCCGACTGGCTGCAGGGGCTTGTGGTCAGATGTGTTCTTGCGTGATGCTTGTGGACATAGCGTCACGCCGGCGCTGTGTGGCGGCAACGCGGGCCTGAGACAGTGTGCTTGTGGAATGACTCACCGTGGAGATGGCTGCTCAATCGTTCCCCTCGCAACTGCCGACTTCTTCTGCATGCTCTCTCTCACTCTCACGACAACGTCGCTCCACGACGGCTCGACGGCACAACTCCGTCCCTTCGATACAGCAGAGCAAACAAAAGGGGGCACTCTGCGCTGCCGAAACTCACTAATCGCTCGCACGCATACGACCACGAGACCTGTAGTTTTAAGTGTCAAGTACCATCACAGAACAGCATCAACGTGCCAGTGCATGGGTGCTTGCGTTCATGACTTCCAAGCAATATTAGCTCGCTCGTGTCCATACCAGCTCATCCTTGAGCACGACCACTGCGGCACAACGGGACGACCTCTGTTCCAACGCAGTCCGCTTAGGTGTCATTACTGGTGCCATCATTCCCGGCCGTGAACGCGCACATCCAGGTCAACGCCATCCAACAGTCGACGAAAGGTCCGACGCTATGTGCAATGGAAGAATGCATCTCTTCCTGGCTTGGCCATCAGCCGAGGCTGCGAACCCAGCAATCCGAGATTCGTCCAGATTTACGGCATCGAGCGTTCTCCTCTCAACCAGGTCGAATCTTTGATGCTCCCCAGCACACGCCTTCGTACAGGAAACTACATGCCGGCTCTTGTATTTGGTGTCTACTTGGCCCAGATACTCCGGCGCACGCGGAGAGGGATGACGCCTCTTGGTGACCGCACCATCAGAGCATGCCAGCCATATCATTCGGCCCTGCACGTCCTATAACCAGCTTCACTTTAGTTCGGTATTGCTGAGACGACATGCCTTCCGGAGCCGGTTCCAAGCACAATGCATCAGCGTCCGACCCCCAGTTCTGTCTATGCTTGCAGATCTGTCAAATGTTTGCATCTGCAGTCACTTGTCCTGCTAATCCCCCAGCTCCTCCGACCTTTGCATATGCGCCAGCGGCAGGTGCAAATCCGGAACACTCTCAGCTGGTTTCGCAGATGGAGGCTGAGATAAAGCTGCCTTATTTGGTCCTCCACTCTGCAGTTCTAGGTACACCCCCTGGCTGGCCTTCTCCATTCGAGCTCTTTTGACCCTCTTCCATACGAAAAACGCGATGGCAAGGACAACAATCGCACCGAAGATTGCAGATGTCGCAATACCTGCTCTTGCGCCCTGGCTGAGATGCGAGATCTCTCGATCTTTTGGTCCTGTCGGTGCCGGGCCTGTGTTGACTTGCGTCGCAGAGTATGTGTTCACAGCTGCCGATTCAAAAGCCATGGTATGCGTAGCATGAAGCAGGAACAGAAGCGCGATGGCCCTCCGGTCCATGTCGTTGCTGCTGGGTGTCTGACTCATCGTGTTTGTGCTGATTGTCTCTTGAGTTGGCACCACTGCTGAGCTTTTGACTCGAAATGTAGGTACTTGTGGCGAGCGGGAGAAATTGCGGCGGGCGCCTGGCCTTGATACCTTCTGCAAAGTCCAGTCACACGTCGCTATTTCGATTCGTGGAGGGTTCCTTGTATTCGGGCAGATGATCGCAAAGCTGGCAGTACCTCAAATGGGCCAGTCGCTGGGACCGTGCTGTTCATTGATGTGCGTATTGAATTTCTAACCAAACAATGATCTTGCCACTTACCATGAAGATGAGTGACAGCAAAGAAACTGTATGGCAGCAGGTCTCCCATTGCCACCTCATGAAATCGATCGCCCTGCCATAATCTTGGCCGTGCAGACTTGAAACGCCAGGATGGCACGCAAATGAAACAGTGCCCAACCCCGGTTGAGTCCAGTCGAGACGCAAAATCTCCTGCGATCGCAGCCTGGGCTGCTTTACTTGCTGAAGCTGGCATTGCACTTTCATTGCCGAGATGACCATATTGAGCGGTCTCAGCAACATGGTCCATGCACCCTGGAGGCCGAGAAACCCTCACGTGCTCGCAGCGAAGCGAGCTGTGACGCCGTTGGCACTTTGAGAGTTGCGCGACGAGCAAAGAAATGAGCTCCGGCCGGTGGGAAGCCCTTGCAGACCTGATCCTATCGGAAGCCTACTAGGCACTTGATCGAGCTTCGAGCTACGGCAGCACTACATCTTGCGGCAGAGCTATCATGAACAGCAGCGAGAGCCTTCCCACCGTGATGTCGTAGTGACTGACATAGACCTAAAGCCAGACATACGAGGGCAATGGCGACTACAAGCAGCAAAGCCGACGACGTCTTCCGCACACCAGAGCTCCTCGAACGGATTCTTTTATCACTGCCTTTCGACAGACACTACGAAGAAATGAGCTCAATGCGAACCATCATTTTATCACGAACCACAACCAGAACTTGGCATGACCTAATCGAGCAGTCATCCCCAATCAGGCAAAGACTTTATCTCACTACACCCTTGAGCGCGTCCGAATCCAAAGACTGGCAAGAACAACACGCCTGTCCACCAGCAAGACCCAATCCATGGATCCCAGATCTCATTCTGAAGCAACGGAGCTGGGGTACTGCATACCCCTTCGATATCACAAGCCAACAGCTACGCCTAAAGCCTTCGAGCGCGAAGCACTGGACTTTCTCCTTCGAGATCAGTAGAATGCAGTTCTTTCGCTTTCCTGTACCAGGACCTTGGAGAGAAATGATAGTGGCGTCGCCTCCATTCGTAGATTTCTGGTATACAAGGTGCTTTTACGAGCTCGGCTCGGGAAGAGCGCCGTTCGTGACGCACATGGACTATGATCCGAAGTTACCGAAGTCGAAGCAGAAGTACCGTGTACATTGTTCCGAGGGAGCGACCCTGGGCAACATGGTTGATGCTGCGAGTGAGTTGATGGAGAAGCACAGTGAGGCAAAGTTCGTTATGATCGAGAGTGTGCGGACTGCGGGGGAGTTGGAGTTGAGTGAGGCTCGTCCAACTACGGAGGACTATGTTCCCGGAATCTGCGCTGAAAAGGCGTTTGGGTGGCAAAGGGGTGTTTAACACGTTGCGGAGGGCAGATTGTTGGGTTTGTGAGCAATCACTTGGACGACTCGAAATGATTCTCAACACCACGCCGCTCATAGCCAATTATCAGGACAAGAACGAGTTCCTTGAAACCTCCCAATTGCCATCGAAAAATCCCAAAGCTAGTGCACCCTCTAATCCATTCCACAACATGGTGTTATCGGCGATCACGAAATCTGGCTGGCCAACTCCAGCCATCATCGGCACGAGTCTCGCCGCAAGTGGCAAGCTCGCATCGTCAGATCCCCAGACCACAAGCTCCAATCGACCCAGTGGCAATGGTCGCAGGAATATTGCCGCTAAGCCACGACCTGCTACTACGGGATACCGTGGACCGTCGCGGACGTAGATACCTTCCGAGCTGACTTCGATGGGATGACCTACGTGACAACTCGGGGGCAAGTCGTCGCCAACAACAATGCTAATGACGTTACCCGTATGCTCCAGCGCCGTCTTATACTCGTCGGTGATGGCAGCGTCGGCCGCAAAGTACTGACACAAGTTCCGAGAAACTTGCAAGGCGAGGTGGGACGCGACTGAGCTGTTCGTGTGGCGGACGATCGAGAAAGCGCCCTCCGTGCGTAGTATGGCGTCCATGGCGCCGAGTTGACGCTCACGGCGCGGCGGGGCCGGTAAGATATTGCTAATGCTAGTATCGAGATGCCATGTACCATTTTCAAGCGCCAATGTTGTCCCTTGGGGGAAATTTTGACTCTTGATCTCAAGGTTCTGTCCATCTAGGATGACTGAGCTGCAGTCTCGAAAGTATGGCGGCAACGAGAACATGCGGACACCAGTGGTGGCAAGAATACATGCTTTTGTGAGGGGATCAAAAACAACATCGATGCTTCCATATCGGCCGGGTACCGCGAGCTGTAAGATTTCCACGCCGTTCTTCGATCCCGTATCTCCAGGATTGGCCACTGTAAGGGTGAAGTCGCGAAGATCAAGCGGTGTTCCGGACCTTTTCTCAGCCACGAGCGCGATTTGCTGCTCGTAGAAGTCTCTCAATGCCCGTGTCGTTAGCACACCGTCCCAATAGTGCGGTTGGCCGGGCATCTCTACGTATGTACTATCGGCGCCAGCCTGTCGAATCAAATGTGCCATGAACCTGGAGTTGTATGGAGGCACGTTATCATCGGCACCGCCGTGTTGTTGCAACACCGATATGTCCTTGGCATTCGATAACAGCATCTCATGGCGATAACTGCTCAAAGACGCTTGTAGAACTGCTGTACGACCTGGATCGGCCACTTGCCACAAAGTGTACGGCACATAGTTCTGGATCGAAGAATAGCCACTTATCGGCGCCGCAGCGAAGACCTTGTCAGGTCTGTGAAGAAGCGTGTACCATGTGCCTTGACCACCGTTCGAATGCCCACTGGCAAGCCACTTGTCTTGATCCACGCCAGGCCCTTTCCATTTGACATTGGGGATCCAGTCCGAAATTGCGGCCACTGCAGCTTCGACGTCCTGGAATCCCCAAGCGTGCCAGTCATCGCCGCTCCAAGGCGTAACACCAGTGGGGAACAGCACCCAGGCTTTGAGATCTGCTACTCCATTAAGTGAGTGCCGAGTGACGTCGCTGTCCGCCTCGACTCCGGCACCGTGGAGATTCAGAAGCATCGGGTACAACTCGCTTTGCCGAGCGGATCCAGTTGCATTTTCAGATGGTGGACGGAGGATCGCGTAAGAGACGATACCACCAGGGTGCATGTAAGTTATCTTTTGTGGGTCCCGAATGTTCACAATGCGAATCCCGGCAGCCACGCTGAGAACCTGCTTGTGCTTGTCGCTAGAAGTGTGATAGTCTAGGTCGAAGTGCAGGAACGGTACGCCGACTGTTGGACTGACGCACTCGACTTTGAACGACACAGGTCTGGTTTGTCCAGGAAGTAGTCTTACCTCAGCAAGCAGAATTGCAGTGCAGATGGTCTGACTTGCCTGGACGCTACTAATGGTGATTTCCTCATCAGCATCATTCCGAACCGTGACCGATGCAAATGGACTTGCCAGCAGTGCACTATGCTCATCGCCTACAAAGTCAGACATTAGCACACTTGGTCCAGTGGACTGGACTAGCTGCAGTCCGTCCGTGCTGGCTTTGAGATCGAGCTGTAATGCAACCGTAGGCTCGCCAACGCCTCCCATGGCTCGAACGTCTCGAATGATCCGAAGGTTCATTCTGTGAGAGCCCGGTGTCAGGCGCAATGTGACTGCGGCCCGTTGATAGCTGAAGAAGTCTCCACCGAAGTAGTGAACATCGTCTATCCAGTATTCAAGGACCTGGGGCGTATACAGAGTTACCACCTCGGTCTTGTCGGACGTGACGATGATCTCTCCTCTAGCCCAGGCTTGCCATTGCAAAGCTGCCCAGCCATAGATATTGGTGAGGTCCTGCCACTCAACTTGATGGAATGCAACGGTCAACGCCGCGGATGCATGACCGAAGCGTGGGTCTGAGGACGAAGTCGATAGCTTGGCCGTGAGATTCGTCCATCCAATCGTTCCATTGATTGCAAGGGAGGTTCGATACGTTGCTGAGCTGCAATACTCGAGAGCACGAAAACCACCGAGTCTTTCGAGAGGATCGGATCCCCAGCTTGCCTCTGTTCATGACATGAGCTACGTGCATAACCACTACATCATGGACGCTGCATGCCTCGTGTGCCTATCTGCCATGGTCCGAGGACACTCCAGGTAGGCGAGAAGGAGAACACTGGCGACGCTGAGTCCTCTGCGGGTGCTCGCATGATCGAGGCTTGTTGGTGGGCGAGGCTGGTCAATGCCCAAATGCTGGC
This sequence comes from Dothistroma septosporum, assembly GCA_002236755.2. Classification (NCBI taxonomy): domain Eukaryota; kingdom Fungi; phylum Ascomycota; class Dothideomycetes; order Mycosphaerellales; family Mycosphaerellaceae; genus Dothistroma; species Dothistroma septosporum. The sequence goes on along the minus strand of NBZP02000033.1, from coordinate 2,254,148 downwards.
CGGCCACATCGTATCTCCAGCCGGGGGTCTGTAATAAGCACTTCACGTCCTTGTTACCATCTTCCCGATTTGTGGTGTATGGGCGCTTGCAATACGGCCACTTTGGCCGGTGGTCAAACCGCAGATTGAAGGACGGTCAGGTGCATGAAGGAGCGCTCGCTTGGCGGTGTTGGGGGTCGTCGCATCTCACACCGAGGCCGCGTGTGGACATTGCCGCCATTGCACCATCACCAATAATGACACCCTCGAGGGACCGACGTTGACCTTCGCTGTGGAGATATCCCACGTCCATCACACATCGCTCTCTTTCTCTTCGAGACCTCCAGCGACGTTTGCGTTGAGACGTGACACGCGATTGAGATTAGATCGCCCGCCAGCCGATACGGCACGGCACTCTCTATCTTCGCGAAACACGACAGCCGCACCGGAACGAACAAGGACACCTTTTTGCAACCTTTGCGCAGGCTGCGATGGAGCGGAAACACCGCTAGCTCACCACACGCAGCGATGGTGCCTCACCTGACGACTACGACGACCACGACCGAGCGCCGGCGCTCCTCATCGAATACCTATGCTGCTTCCACGCCTACTAGGTTCAAGTTTCCGGACTTTGACGATCAGGCGATAGGGATTGAAGGGGAGGATGAGATAATCTCGCGTGGACCGAGTCCGAAACCTCTGCACAACGGCCTTCCGCCTGGGTTGCACTCCAGTGAGCGATGGCCGGCACGCAAGCAGCGGGATACACCCACCAAGACTTGGTCTTCTTGGGCGAATGGCAGGATAGGCGGCGGCAGGAAAGTGCGACAGAAGAGCTTGAGTGAGGCGATCAGGACGGTCAGAACGAGGAAGGCCAGCGTGAGCGACAATGCGCGAGAGATTGCGGAATCGCTGAAGGCGCCTGTCTCGCTAAAACTGGTGGTATGTTGATGGAGTTGTAGCTGTTTAGATGGAAGTTTAGAGGCTGACGTATACAAGGCTCTCTGCGGATTCTGGTATGCGACATCGATCTTGACCAACACCTCTTCCAAGGCGATCCTGACTGCACTGCCAAAACCTGTCACCCTCACCATCATACAATTCCTGCTGGTATCATTTTGGTGCATATTCTTAGCATGGATAGCAAAGCGCAATCGCTCGATCCGCGACGCACTTCCAGTCCTGAAGAATGGCATTCGAAGACCTGACAAAGAGCTGATCGTGGCTACTTTACCTTTGACGGCTTTCCAGATCGGTGGACACATTCTCAATTCCGACGCCATGTCCAGGATACCTGTGTCTCTGGTACATACGATCAAGGGACTCTCGCCTCTTATGACCGTGCTCGCATATCGCATCTTCTTCGATATTAGGTACTCGGTCCCTACCTACCTATCTCTGGTGCCTCTCACACTCGGAGTCATCCTCGCCTGCTCCGCGAACATCGGAGGCGACTTCATCGGCCTGATATATGCCTTTGGCAGTGCTGTGCTCTTCGTCACTCAGAACATCGTATCGAAGAAGATTTTCAACGAAGCTGCCCAAGCTGAAGCGGACCTGGCACCGATTGGCAAAAGGAAGCCGGACAAGCTGAATCTGCTCTGCTACTCCTCGGCAATGGCGTTTCTGTTCACGTGCCCAATCTGGCTTTGGTTCGAGGGATTCTCACTAGCGGCAGACTTCCTTCAGGACGCCTCGATCGACCTGCGAGAAAGACCTGGCTCATTAGATCACGGAGCCCTTGCTGCAGAGTTCATCTTCAACGGCACTTTCCACTTCTTGCAAAGTTTGGTGGCCTTTGTATTACTTGGCATGACCTCACCAGTCACCTACTCAGTAGCAAGCTTGATGAAGCGCGTAGTAGTCATCATGTTTGCTATCGTGTGGTTTGGCAATCCTATGACGAACATTCAAGGCTTTGGATTCGCCTTGACATTTGTGGGATTGTACTTGTATGATAGGACATCAGATGCCGAGAAGGCAGACAAGCGAGCCAGGGAGCAAGGTGAAAGCAAAGATCCATTGCTGCCATTGAACGTCGGTGATGCTAAGAAGAGCGACGGTCAGTCGTTCACGCAGTCGCCAATGAGCGCAGACATAGGCCAACCGTTCGCAGGGAGGAGCGGCTACATGAATATTGATTCAAGCGGAAGTGGGCCAGGCAGGCCATACACCAGCGGCTCACCCAGCGCCGTCGGTGTGCCCATAGCTATGGCCCCTGGCACCAAAGCCGAAGAGACTTGGAACAAGGGTGATGTAGCGAGGCAACACAGTGGCCCTAGGTAGCAAGTATTGACCTCCTTCTCCGGCGCGCACTTGTCACTCTTCGCATATTTGATGCACTTTCCACAGCACCTGACAGCCGACAATACTTCGGCCCCCTGGCTGTGGTCCTTGCATGTGATGGTGCCGTGAAGCTCAGTAGCTCTTGCCTCACTTTGCTAACGACGCTCTTGCAAAAGCTCTGCACCGACCCACAGCACTTGACAAAGACGCTCGAACACTCTCCAACAACCGCCTTTCAACACCGCACACCAACATCCCTCACCCAGCTTCAACACCACCAACACTCGCAATCCTTCAGCATGGTGGGCAATCCGCTCTATGATCTCAGGTCAGAGTCGGACAAGGCCGCCGCTTCCTATGCGCGGACGCAGACCTATCAGGAGCGTTACATTGTGAAATGCGACTATCCGTATCTAGAGTGCGACAAGCTGTTCAAGACCGAAAAAGAAATGAAACAACACAAGCACAAGGAGCCAGATCACTTCTACTGCAGCAAGTGCGAAAAGCTGGACAACAAGAAGCGAGACGATGGCATCAAGGCGGGGATTACATACCCGCCAAAGAAGCCTGCCCAGTTTGACTTCGAGGACTGGGACGCATTCTCAGTACACAAGGTGGATGCTATGGCGCCGTTCGTTGAGGGGCGCCAGAAGCCAACAGATGACAACCCGCCACCACATATCACCTGCGAGTTCTGTGGCGAAGACTTCAAAAGCTTCGGAGGTCGCAAACGACACCGAGCAGACGTACTCTACTCCCCTGTTATCTGTCGCATGTTATGCTAACAGCTTTCAGATGCACCCAGCAGATCAGGGCGTCGAGTGTCCCGGCTGCAAGCAGCGCTTCGTGCGCGCGCACACCATGATCCGCCACATCGAGCACAACCAGTGCCCAAACATTCGACCGCTCGAATTTTACCGTGAGATTAGCCAGAAGAAGATCGTTCGCCAGTTCATGCATGCTCCACGTAAGCTTATGGACAATCTCGAAGCGAACAAAGCCCCGATGCAAAAGTACCTAGGCCAGATTGGTCCGTCTCACGACGACGAAGATGCGGACCCATACGATCAAGATGAAGGAGGCGTTTCGTTGCTCGACCAGGCAGATGAGGCTCAAATGGGAGGATACAAGCCACTAGTCCCAGCTACAGACCTCATCGATCTCCATCATCGTGGCACACTCATACCGAGCGCCAATGCCGAATGCTGGCCACGACTTCCCGGCCAGGGCTCGCTTGAGCTACAAGCGTCGATGCGCAGTATCTCCATCAGCTCCAAGGCGCAGAAGCACCAGCAGGACACCCAGGCTGCCGAACCTCGAGTCCGTCGTGACTCCGCCATCAAGAGTTGCGACAACGAATTCGCCAAGTCAAAGCCAACGACAACTTCAGCGTGGACCTCCAAGACCTCTGAGAAGCTATTCCCCTACTCCAAGGAGCCCAAGAGTGATATCAAAGCCGGTGACTGGAGCGGTGTTCTTGCTCAGAAAGAAGCCCGGGCTGTCGTAGATAACACGACCAGCCCGTGGAAATCTCGCTGGTGGGATCCCACCTCAGCCGACTACAACGTCGAGATCTTTTACAACAACATGGCGGGCGGCTACTTGTGCCCCTTCGAGAGCTGCGAGAACGATAACCTCAGATTCGATTCACCGTCAGAGCTCCATGTGCACATGGCACATGCTCACATCCGTCAGGTCTTTGGCTGCCCTTCGTGCCACAAGAGGTTCTACAGTCCTTCATCCCTGGTTGCCCATGCGGAGAGCACCCGTAAGTGCTACGTGAGGGACAGTGCGAAGTTCAGGGGGGTATGTAACATTGAATCATCCTATCCAGAATAGGCTTTCGCTGACTGCATGTAGTTCATCGATGAGATCACCGGCGGTTTCCTCAAAGTCAAGGATGTACCCGTACCCAAGATCTATCACACCGACGCCGTCATCAAGAAGGGACCTCAGGTGCAGGGCGTGAAGGAGTTTAGTTGGAGCGGGCAGAATCCTGCAACCAGCTAGGAGCGTGAGAGGAGAAGCGCGCGAGAAAGAGGTCACATCTGCGGTATTGTGACTAAACAGACGTCTGCAGTCCACAAATTGGGACTGTGCGACACGAACAGCCAGCACCATGTATTTGGCAGCATTTACTTTGGGGAAAAGATACTCTCAAGCGAGCACAAGGAGGGGCCGGATCAAGACGGAAGCAATTCTTGTTTCTTATTGCCTTCTACGTGCATCTTACCGACCCGTGGATCTCCATCCTCAGAAGTTACCCGATGCCGTACACGTGTTGCCTCCGGTGACGGCACAGCCCTTGACCACAACACGATCACCATCAACGCTCTCCGCCCTGACGGCCACGCTGTTGCTGCCTGTGCCCGACGACAGCTGGAAGTAGTTGTACGTCTGGCGTTGTAGACCAGATTTCCAGGTGCTGCCGCCATCGGTGCTGTACTCAAGATCTGCGACACCCTGTAATATACTGTGAGCTTATTTCAAACAGTGGCAGTGCCAGTGCAGCTGACCTTGTTGGCATTGACGACCTGCGCGGAGAACCAATTGGCAGATACACCCTCCTTCATGTGGATCTGGAGGGGGGAGGTGATGGGACAATCGACGTAGTCCCACGTCACGTCAATGACGCCCTTGGAGGCGTCCGCGAGGGTCGTAAAGGCGTTCTGGTAGAGGTCGAGATGGTTCGTTCCACATCCTGGGCACTGGTCCGTGACCTTTGAGTGTATGAGCGTGTTGTCCTTGGCCAGCTCGAGGGATGTTCTTACCATAGCCGTGAGGCTCTTGCCACCATAGGTGACCTTCACACATCGACCGCAGGCCTCGCTGCCGTCCCAGTTGGCATCGGAGAGTGCGGTGCCGTAGATGCCGGAGGGGAGAGTGTAGGTCGAGAAGGAGCACGCTCCACCTTGAGTGTTGCCGCCGTAGAAGGTGGCTTGCCCGGAGAGGGCTGCTGCTGTAGAAGCGAAGGCTACCAGAGCCGAAACGAAGGAGTGTGAGAGCATTTTGTTTCGAAGCTTCGACAGGAAAGACTCTTAGACTATTGTTCAAGAGAGCAACCAGCACAGGGCGACGATAGTAAAGCAGACAACTGTCCAACAATCAAGAAAAATGGGAGGTGCGACTTAGATTATATACACCTCCAGCGCCTCTCGTTACCCGGCTACTGTACGTAAGGTGGATGTTATGGAGCTGTGGACAGTGGATCCGAGCGCACGAGATCTCGAGGCCTTTCCGCCAAGCAGGTCATCATGATTGAAAGGCGATCCAGGATACAAGCTGTGCAAGCTCATAGTCGCTATACGAGAGACACGTGTGGAAGCGATGATGTTAGGCGAGAGTGGCAGTCTGGATGCCGCTGTTTCATATTGAGAAGGGCCGGATACACGAACCAGTTCTGATACAGCCAGATTGTCTGGACTTTGGTAGATGGGTCAGGCTGATATGGAAGGCAATTTATGCGTGGCAGTGGGATGCTACCAAGTCATCACGAGAACTTGGCTCGATGCTGTTGGTAGAGTCCTCGTCTAGATGAATGGATGGATCGTCATGGGAGGCGAAAGGCATGCCGCAGATGGAGTGCCGCGTGTTCCGCTGTAATTGACGTCGTTGTTGTTGAGCATGAGGCAGGCAGTTCGATGTTGATGGACGGGGCGAAATACCACACCCCAGGACAAGGAGCGAGTTTTGGGTAGGCGTCTGTTCATGTCCAGACACGGCAGCCACAACCACAGCCACGAGGGTTTCAAGGACCCTGCATTCACACGCGACGTGCCACAACCTGAGCAATTGCGCCAATCTTTCACGAATGAGACAGTGATAATGCTTTCGATAGAGGCGGCCAGCCTTCACGCCATGCACCTCGACGCGTAATGACCGCACCCAATTCAGCCAACAGTGCGTGTCCAAGGGTGAGGCACAGCGGATGCGATGGACGAGGTGCCCGCAGCGGGCGTGTCGAGTCCTACCATCAGGCTCGTGGATGAGGAAGTCGAGATCGCGAATGGCAGTGAAGACGCGTTGGCAGTGAAGCCTGGGAGAGATACGATCAAGGCCGAGGGTTTGGTAGACGGCCAAACTGATGAACAGTTGCCCGCAACGACAGCTCTTCCACCAGCACGACCGCCTCTGAAGCGCGAAATCTCTCAGCCGCCACCTTCGCAGCCTCCCCCGGCACCACCTGCGCAGCCCGCAGAGACCGGAGAGTTTCCCCGGGAGCCGCCAGACAGCTTGACCTTGGCGGACCTGAAGAGAATCCGGAACTCTTTCCCCAATGCCCAGATACCGCAGAGACCGCAGCTGCTCGAAGACGAGAAGATTTACGACTTCGATTATCAAGACGCGCAGTCGTTCCCAGTCGAAATTGAAGAATGGTTCAGCTACAGTGCAGAGGAGGACACAAAGCTGCGAAGATGCAAAGCAGTATTCAATGATGAGTGGAAAGCAACAGAAGATGGCAAGTCTGACTGGCTGGACGTGACTGAGGATGCACGAAGCTCTTTCATCAAGCAACGGGTGGAGGTGCTGCAGCAGGAAAATTCCAGAGAGCAGGATGTCAGCAAGGCATTGATGGTATTGACGTACGTTGGACTGGGGGTCTGGGAGGAGACAGCTGGCCGACAAGAGGGATGTGCACTCGAAGAGCTTTTCAGCGACAGCAAACTGGGCGGATCGAGGCTGGACGAGTACGGGTCTTCTAGCTTGCAAGTGCAATGGATCGCTGCCATGGTATACGCTTTACATTCATGTGGTGGTTTGCGAGCCATATACGATACACTTCGACGCGTGTGCGGCACGGATGTCCAAAACGCAGCTTCGGACGTGCCATCTCGGAATGAGCCACAGATTCGCAGGACGGACGAAAGTCTCGAATTGTGGTGCAGTCTGACTCTACTCTACCTATTCATCGAAATTTCCAGGACAACGGGAACTGGCGAAACACTGCGCGGCGATGTACTTGCGCTGGAACCGAACTTACTCAACTATCTCACACAGATAGTCGCGCGGCTACGATGGGATGAGCAAGCTCCGGTGCCATTAACGAAGATGCTGTTACTAGCATGGAAGACGATACTTGTGTCTTTTGGTGGCATCAAAGACGTTGAGCGAGTGAAAGCGTCAGTGACAGAAAACCGAGATGAAAAGGACAACCGTGGACAGCCACTCATCACTGCGTCACCCCTGGACTATCATCTGTTCCGTCAAGAGATCGGCTCGAAATATCCTGCCTATCAGCCTCCACCCCCGCTCTTCGCACTGGAGCCGGAGAACAACAGCATACTGCCTCCCCTTAAGCATCGAAGACCTAGCTATGCTGTTGCAAACGATACCATGTTCACAGGAGCACCGGCCGTAGGCACTAGCTCCATCATGCATCAGCCTGTGCACATAGCGACACCGGCTCCCTCTCCTCCACCATCGCCTGCCGGTCCTGGTAAGGCCGGGAAGAAGCAGAACTATCAGACGAATCAGATGTTCCCATTTCTGTACCCACCGCTGGATGCAAGTAGCAATGAGCTGGGCGGAAAAGGAACCACTGAGTTGCAAGACGCTCTGGTCGGCAGACGTTGGGAAGGGTCCGATGTACCTACTAGCATTCTCGAAGCAGCTGAGCTCTTTGCTAAGCGAATGCGTGCAACGAGGGCAATGAAGCAGCTTTGGGAAGCGCGTGTTGACTTCATGAAGCAAGAGAGAGGGTGGAAGAATCCCCAAGATGGTAGTCAACTTCCAGAGGTCGATGACTTTGAGTTGGGGACAGCACTTGCGCCGGAGGAAACGGCAGAGCAGTGTCAGCCAGTTGTGCAGACTGACGAGCAGAGGCGACTCGCGAAAGTCAACGACTACTATCGTTGCTCGCTCCCTCATCTCCAAAGTGTGGTCATCGTGCTGTTGAAGGCTGTATTGCAGAATGTGACTGACCTGGTAACTAAGGGTAACGGACAGAACGGTCTGCAGGCTGGCATCCAATTCAACGACACTACTGGCGCGAACGGGACAAAGCCGGCCGAGAACGGTGTGAACGGATACACCTACAGCATCGAGAACACCGCAGAAGAGCTTGACAAGCTCAGAACTCAAGAGATCACAGCGAAGGCTCTGAGTGCGATCCTACTTCTACTGTTGAAGTGGTTCAAGCTGTCGCACATATTGCAGTATGAGTACATGACTCAGCTACTGCTCGACTCCAACTATGTGCCGCTCATCTTGAAGCTCTGGCAGACGCAGGAAATAGGTCGAGCATGTCACTACAAGCTGGATCGAGACGAGCGCAACTTCTTCTATTTCTGCCAGACCAATTCACGGCATGGCGTGCCAAAGTCGCCCAAAGCTCAAATGAAAGATTCAGCCGCCGAGGAGTGGGAAGACGATGCAGCGCCACCTCCCATCAAGCTGAAGCGTGATGAGCTACAAGAAGGCCCACAGTCTCCAGTCACAGACATGCTGGACTTTACACATCCGCCAGAAGTGGACGAGCTCGGCTATCCACAGACACCTCTGCCTTCGACACCGCTGAAAAGCTACTCATACCGCAACATTCTCAGCGCCGTCAACTATCTTCGTGTTCTACAGAAGATTACCCGACGCAAGACCCATCGCGCCCTACTGCTGGTCAGCTACAAAAGCTCGACCCACCTTAAGAAGACACTCAAAATACCCATCCACCCTCTTCGCTACTACACACTCAAGCTGTTCAAGTCTCAGGTCCCCTTCTGCGGCCGCAAATGGAGACAAGGCAACATGAAGATCATCACAGCCGTCTGGCTCTCTGTTCCGGCCGAGCTTCGTGACGACTGGTTAAGTGGGGGCGGTGGAGGCATGGGCGGTGCTTGCGTGGGTGATGTGGACGGGACTGTGGAAGATGCATTGCCGCTTGAGCAGAGCCTCAGGGCGTTGACGCATTGGTGGAACGTCAGGAACTTCCCAGATGTCATGGGAGTGGAGAAGGGTATGATGGAAGAGGAAATGGACTACTTCACAAGGGAGCTTGAGAAGATGGAGTCCGTGGCCAGAGAAGAGGAAATGGTGGCGGAGGAGCAGGGTCTTGGTGAAGATGCGTGGCAAGGCCCTATTGAGGGCTACTAAGACTTGCAGTGTTTCTGCCACCATGTCTGTGTCACCATCGCATCTATCTTGGCTTTCTAATGTATCATAACCCCGTTGCGCAATTTGGACTGTCCCAGTGCGTCTCCACGTTCGCCGCTGATATCAATTCAACCTCCTGTCCCTTCATGCTCTCCCCATCTTGTGCTCTAATTCTCGCCCCACTTCAACTTGAACCTCCCCTCCGCATTCGTATAACCCGTCAACTTCTCCACCACCTCCTCTCCTGTCCTTGCCTCCACCATAATCCCACTGTTGCCTTCACTCACAAATCCGCTTTTCACCGCATTCTTCACCCAACTCAGCAATCCATCATAATATCCCTCAACGTTATATATCACCACCCCGCGAGCGTGTATACCAAGCTGATTCCACGTCACAACCTCCATCAACTCCTCCATGGTCCCATACCCACCTGAAAGTGCGACGAACCCACCACCGACCCCGGATTCGATTACTTCTTGTGCCATGAGCTGTTTACGGGTGTGCATGTCTTTGACTACGGTGGTGCGGCCGTAGATTTTTTCGTCGATTCCTGTGGCGTTTCGCTTGTCGCCATCTCTTTCGAATTCCAACAGGGCTTGGGGAATTACGCCGTGGACGGAGGAGGGGCCGGAGAGGGAGACGAGGGTTTTGGCGATTTCACCCATAACGCCGGTGGTGCCGCCGCCGTAGACGAGGTGGATGCCGGCTTCGTGGAAAGCTTTCGCGAGGGAGCGGGCAGCCTCGAGGTGGGAAGGGGACGTCCCTGGGGAGGCGCCGCAGCTGGAAGGAGCAAGTATTGGTGGGTCGTCAGGTGGTTTCAGTGAAACGCAGACTTACAATACGCAGACGACCGGTGGCCTCTTGTTGGCTGTCGCATCGGGTGTGTTGCTGCCATTCTGTGCGACAGTCTCGCTCGGTGCTAGGTCGCCGTCGACAGCCATCTTGTTGGAATGGTAGCTGGTCGTGTGCTTACGTCGTCGTGCGTGCGTGTGACAGTAAGAGAAAGAAGATGGTCTTGTGTTGCGGAAACAGACTTGTCTCAAGAGGGACGAGGAATCAAAGAAGCTTAACTTTGGCAGCATGTGAATCATGCGGGCGTGTGATGCATGGTTGACTCGAACTCTGCGATTGGCTTGTAGCCTTTGGTCCATTATACGATCTGAATGGTATCAGGACTGACCGCGGCGGTGAGCACAAGCGTGGTCACTGGTGAGGTTACGTAGCAGCGGGACATTGGTCTGGTGGCTTGAAGACTAAGACGATGTGTTATCCTATTGCGGGTTATGCAAAGCGACCGCGATCGGCCTAGTGCTGGGTGCGAGCGGTCTGAGTAAGTGAATGCTGTCCCAACATTCCCCATCGAATTGCTGGCTGGTTACATACATACATGTCATCCAAGCTGTTACAGAGGTTCAAGCTTGATTGATGACGTTGATTCAACCACGCGATGGAGCCACAGGAGCTCTTTCCGATCCGCTGCAGTCTCTGACGCTATACCACGTCTGGCGTGCTATTCCGCCTCGACACCCCGACGCCTGTCCATCATGATGGTAAGAGCATAAGCATCGCACCTAACAAAGAACACACGGCGTAGTCTCCAGCCGCCTCTCATCGTCCTTGGATCTAGCAAACCATCCTCCTATCAAGGAAACCGACCTGGGCCACGCCTGCAACGGCCAAGCTAGCCATGGCGCAACCGGCGCAACCCTACGATTTCATCGCAAAGATATGTTCTCTCGGTGACAGTGGCAGCGGCAAATCAAGTGTAGGACACTCCCTGACGTACCAAGCCTGCAGCATCAAAAGCTGATGTCTTGCTCGTTAGCTGACGATACGCCTCTGTGAAGGTCGCTTCGTCTCCCACCACGACGTAACCATCGGCGTCGAGTTTGGCTCGCGAATAGTCCCAGTCGGGCCACCAGCGAGTCGCGAACACAACATCAACAACCCAGCTGCCGCCTCGAAACCTGCGCCTGCAACGAGAAGCCCCAACGACGCCAAAGGCAAAAAGGGTCAACCGCCCCCGCAGCCGGAACAGAAGCACATGAAGCTGAGCTTATGGGATACTGCTGGACAAGAGACATACAAGTCAATAACGCGCAGCTACTTCAGAGGCGCGAGTGGGGCACTCTTGGTCTTCGATATCACCCGCCGACAAACTTTCGCGTCCGTCACATCATGGCTTCAAGATCTCCGCCAAATAGCAGAAGACGACATCGTGGTAGTTCTGGTCGGGAACAAATGTGATCTTGCCTCTTCGTCCACTCTCTCAGACGAGCCCAATCGACGGCAGGTCACCCGGGAAGAAGCAGAAGGGTGGTGCAAGCAGAACAAGGTGATGCAGTACGTGGAGACGAGTGCGAAGTCAGGGGAGAATGTGGAAAGGGCGTTCTTGGAGGTCGCTGAGCGGATATATCAGAATATCGAGGCGGGGAAGTATGATTTGAATGATCGGAGGAGTGGTGTCAAGGGACCTGGGGCAGGGGGAGGGAAGAGCAGTGGAGTGCAGTTGGTGAAGAGCGATAAGAATGTGGCCAAGACGGCGGGTATTGCTGGTGGGTGCTGTTGATATGGTAGTGTAATGAATGGCACGTTCTGGTCAAGGATCGGCTGCAGCGTCGGGGGCATTTCTCTCGCGTGCAGGCAAGGAAGGGAAGGGGTCCAAGGCGAAAAGACCTTTTCCGGTAACTGGTATTGAGCCGCACCCTGCGAGTCGCTGGCAAGACTTGTTCTCACGTGTATTGGAACGGCTTCAAGCGCCCAGACAACAGACTCGTTCCTTCTTTTCTCCGTCGCTTTGAGGCTACGACCTCGACGCATGTGCTTCAATTCACTCAGCACGAAGCACGAAGCACAAGTTTTTACCAACTCACTTGGCCAATAAACTTCATCGCTGACGGCTGCCTAGAAAATTGGACACCCACCAGCGCAGATTAAGGCCATTAGTGCTAAGGCCTCACTTCGCGATCGGACGCCTCCCGGATGCATGGCATTTTCTCTGCCAATTCGGCCTGTACCTTGGGACTGGCTTCGCCGCGAGTAAGAGCTTCGCTTCACTTCCAGCCGTGCACCCTCACATGTCGACTCCGGCCGCTGCGATGCCCTACAAGAGGCGACTGCTAGCTGCCCTTAACTCTCTTTCTTTGCTTCGCTGAAACACCTTTCGACATCCACCAACCTCTACACTCCGACCACCAAGATATCACACCCACCCCACTACCGCATATGACAAGGTCCACCACATCTACCACCGGGATCATGTCTGCCAACTCCGATATGGACGTCGACTACTACGAGCCGTACAACTGCAACGAAGCCGAGCCATTCCCTGACAGTGTCGTCTACCAGCCGATATTCGAGGACCTCAAGACGAAGTCTCGACAGGTGGTCTACATGCTGCACGACGTCCTGGCTGCGTCACCGTACCAGAATAAGGTCACAAAGGGACTACTAGAGGAGGCGAAGAAGCGCCTCAAGGAGAACGTATCGGACCAGACCATGTTTGCCGTCTCCGGAGATATGGCATCGGGTATGCCCTATACCAGAGATTCCATTGGCTTTGCTAACAATTTGCAGGTAAGAGCTCTGTGATCAACTCCATACTCGGTATCGGTACCATCGCACGAAAGGTAAGTTGCAGTCAAGATGCTGTGCGAATTGTGCGCTGACTAAACATAGGGCGACGGGGGAGGAAGCTGCACCTGGGTCGTTCAGCGGTTCACAAAGCAGTTCCCTAACCAAGACACACCATTTGCGGCCAGAGTCAGCTTCTACGACCAGGAACAGATACGTACGCTTATAATATCGATGTTCATCAAGTACTATCGTGCTACACACAAGGACACCTCCGAAGACAGCGGAGGTGATGGCGAGGAGGAGTTCAACGACATTCGCACAGTCCTCGATGCATTCATGTCGCTTTTCTGCGACCGCATCGAGTTTGAAGACGAGGCATCAGCTCGGGAGTATCTCCGTCAAGCCGAGTCTGAGGACGATGCATTCATCTGCGGCGATCTCACCAGCTGGGCGCTCGAAGTCGCCGCGAATGAGCTCGAGGGCAATGATTTTATCCGAGTCGGTGGTGACACTCCGGACGAGCTTCTACTCAACCTGCAGCCGTACACCTATCTGCTGATTGGCGAGGAGGGCAAGGGACAGGTGTCGCCGTGGCCGCTTGTTAGTGTCATAGAGTTTGGTTTCGACAACCAGCTGCTCAACCAGGGAATCGTCCTTGTGGATGCTCCAGGCCTTTCTGACTCCAACAGCACTCGTGCGAACAATGCAATCCTTCACCATCGTGAGTGCACTCACAAAATCACCGTGGCGCCCGTCAATCGCGCCAGAGACGACAAATCGCTTCGAGACAACCTGAAGCAAGGATTCTACCATCGCGGTTCTGGTGGCACCCTCCTGGCTCTTACATATGGCGACAGCATTGATCCTGAGACCGACGTCTCTGGGAGTGCGGAAGAAAAGGCTCGCGAAATGATGCTCAAGGTCGAGATCAAGAGGTTGCGTGAACATCGTCAGCAGCTGAGCATAAACAAGCGGAAAGCTACCAGAGACGATATCTTCGACTTTGACGATGAGATCCGCGAAGTCGCCAGGGAGCTCAAGGTCAAGACAGCCGAGTTCGAATCCTGCCGCGTGCTCATGCGCAACACTTTGGTTTTGAAAGCTATACAAGCCCAGTACCGTGACATGACCCGCGATCCCAAACCTCTGTCGGCTTTTGTGGTTGGTAACGAGGCATACAAAGCTCACCAGGCCGGTCACGCAGCCGAGGATCGACCTGTACTGTCGGTCCAGAAGACAGGAATCCCGAGTCTGCGCAGGCGCCTCTACGCTCTTCCTGCTGAAGCTAAGCTAAACAGCGCTTTGCACATGGCGAACACCTCAGTCCCGAACCTGGTCACCTTTTTCGATCTCTATTGCTCAAAGACTCATCTCGCGCGCAAGGCTGAGATCGAGGCTATCATTCTCCTGCCGAAGAAGAAGCTCGGTGCTATGCTTGGCGCTACCTTGGATAGACTCAACGAGGCTATCAAAAAGCTCATCCTTGATCGCATGATGGACGACGAGTCTGACTGGGTGTCGGGGGCTACACAGCTATGTCGTAGCTGGGCGTCCGACAACAAGAGCCAGCTCGCGCTCATGAGGAACGAAGGATGCCAAAAAGGCACGAGGCGCCGCTCGGAAATGAACTGGAATCGAGACCTCTTGCAAATCTCGAAGACGAAGGACAACATGGAGAGGTACTTCGCAGATGTTCTCAAGACCATCAAACCCATCTATGCCGAGTTGATCAGGGGCATCCAAACTCAACTTGACGCCACGAAGGCCAAGATTCGAGGTTAGAATTCTTTCCCGCCATCGTGATCGTGAACTAACTTTTGAGTAGGAGATCAGCAGCTCAAAGTAATGGGCGTAGAGACTTTCCTGGACAGCTTCGTGCACGAGAGGAAGACGATCGTCATGTTCATGAACGAACTCTTCAAAGAGATGCGCAGTGACATTGGGTAAGTCGCCAGCTCCAAATTGTACAATCAGGACTGATCAGTTGCAGCAACATCCAGCAGGACGCCATGGTTGCCTCACCCAGCGCCCACATTGCCGAGGCCATGCGTCCCATCTACACCGAGGTCATCAAGGTCAAGGGTAGGGGAGGGCCCGACAAACGCAGCGCACTGTTCCAAAAGAAGGTCGCCCGAGTCGGCGGTGTCTGGATGGCGGTGCACAACGGTATCGAGAGGGACTTCAGCATTCGCTTCGGCTCAAGTCTTCACCGCATCGAAGAGGTCGCCCACGACATGTTCGACAATATCCACAAGAAGTTTGATCTGATGTGCGACGACACCGTCGTCAAGGATCCGACGGAGAAGGCGAAGGAGGATGAGCTTCGCAAGAAGCTGGAGAAGCAACTAGTTGACGCAAAGAAGCTGCTTCATCCTCATCCGCAACATCCGAAGCATGTCGAATTGACCTCTGCCGCGTTCGCGGTGATTGTAATGTCAAAAGTCGTCAATCTTACAGGGACATTTAGCATTAATCACCGTTCGTCTCGCAAGCAGCAGCCGATCATCCATTTGGTCATTGTTAGCCAGAGTATGTCTTAAGAGAGCCAACAGGGGCAGCATTCACTGCGGTAGCGCCCATGTCCAGCATCAATAGTATGGAGTCATGACGAGAGCGACGACGCATCTCTTGCCACGGATGCCTTGCCACGAAAGAAGCGGGGCAAAGAGGTCGTCGAACATAATAGGGTTTTCTTTTCGAAGTTGACTCTTCGCACATCCTCCCCTCTCCAGACAGACTCGTTTCGTAGTCAACCTCTTTCGCCATGAAGCTTTCTGGGGCACTCGCAGTCTCAGGTCTCGTTACCTCGGCATGGGCTGCACCCTACAGGAAAGGGGCCGAGTTCTTGGGTAAGCGACAAGGACCCATTGCATCTGATGGTACAGAGATCGACAACTCAGCCATTCCATTCCAACCTGTAGGCCCCATAGGCTCATCGGGCAACGTATACGGAGGTCTTGGGCTACTTGGAAATGCAGGAGATGGCAAGCCAGCACAAGAAATTGGACCAGGCGTGCCCGCAAATACCGGCTCGACACAGCAAGATGCTGGGCAGTACACCCTAGCCCCAGGTCAAGAAGAGGATGCAGACCTTGGACTCTACCTTGACCTCTCAGAGAACCCTAACCCTCAAGCGATCCGAGGGCAGAATGGAGGTATCGTTTCGGGGCCAAGGAACGAAGAGTATCAACGGCTGAACCCCGACCTGCTTGCTCGACCGGGCACAGACATGGGAAGCGTCGCGAATGCGAAGTGGCCGATGGGGCTCTCGAGCGCAAGATCTGGAACGGGTGGAGGCAATCCTGGTTGGGCCAGACAACAGAACACCAACGAGCTGCCTATCGCCACGGAAATGGCTGGTGTCAACATGCACCTGGGACCCAATGCGTACCGAGAGCTTCACTGGCACTCTGCTAACGAATGGGCCTATATTTTCAGCGGTTCGACTCGTATCTCTGCTGTCAACCAAAATGGCGAGACCTTCCTGGATGACCTCCAAGCTGGAGATTTGTGGTTTTTTCCGGCTGGTGTTCCCCATAGCATCCAAGCTTCGCCAGAAGGTGTTGAATTCCTGCTCATCTTCAACCAGGGCGACTTCAGCGAGGACGCTACAGATCTAGTCTCTGAGCTGTTTGCCCGTAACCCCAAAGAGGTGCTTGCCAAGAACTTTCAAGTTGATGTCAGTGTCTTCAAGGACATTCCAACAGAGCAGCGATACATCTTCACCGGATCTCCATACAAGGGCACCACAGAAGAGGCCCGCAAGGAGGTCGATGGACCAGCAGGTCCACTCCCAGCGAACGAGTCCTACAGCTACCATTTGTCAGCTCAGGCACCGTATACTGTCCCGGGAGGCAGCGTCAAGATCGTCGACCCTACCACATTCCCAATCGCCAACAACTTCTCCGCTGCCCTCTTCACCGTCGAGCCTGGCGCCATGCGCGAGATCCATTGGCATCTAACTTCTGATGAATGGAACTTCCTAATTCAAGGCCAAGGCCGCGTGACCGTCTTTCAAGGACCACAGGCTTCGCGCACCTTTGACTTCACGGCCGGCGATGTTGGCTACATCCCAGTCGCCGACTCGCACTACATCGAGAACACCGGCAACGAGACCTTGGTCTATCTTGAAGTCCTTCAGGCGCCAAGATACATCGACATCAGTGCGGCGCAGTGGCTTGGCTTGACACCTGGCCAGGTCGTGAAGGATACTCTGAACGTCCCACAGAGCTTCATTGATACTCTACCGAAAACGAAGAGGTATATCGTTCCAGGAAACCCGAACCACCTGACGACGAATTTTACTGTGGCCAACTACCCCAACGCGAAGTTCAACGCCACGAGCGCACAGGTAAACACCACGAGTATTTAGAACGGCGCCTTGCACCCCCGGTGAGGGTTCTAGATTTAGAGCAATAGCATTACATCGAAGCGATATATCATCGACTCATGAAAACTGTGTCTCGGAATTACATTGTTTTGCCGTACCAGTGAACATTCGAGCTCTGTCCTTGAGTTCCGGCCAGCATGGTCGGCCAGCGTCCGTAGGTAACAATCCTTCCCTGTGCTCTCTCGTGCAAAGCGCGTTGCCACGGTCCGGATCAAAGTCTGAGTTTCCCATGACGCGTGATCAGTCAATGCCGGCATCTCACGGCCGTGGTCGAGCGACGGTAATACCGCCATCGCTCCCGGGATCGATGGACTTCTGCAATCGACATGTGCTTGAAGCCTGAGAGTCTACGGCAACTTATCTCGTGACGGTCGCATTCACCGAGTCACTTCCGGTAATGTGCTTAAGCAGTGCTGATTCACGACGCTATCGCCCTCACTCCCTGACCCCAGCCGAATCACGCCTCAGGGTCCCGCGCCTGCGGATGTCAACCTGAGACTCCCGAAGTTGAGATTCTATTTCTTCCCAAACAACCACACCGCGCTTTCCCACACGTTGTCGAGGCCACCGAGCCTCCGTACGAACCACCCGACGGAAACCCTTCGTACCCTCTAAAACACACCCCTCACCGCCATGATGGTCGACTTCTCCGACTCCACCACGCAATACGCAGCCGGCGTTTCCCTCCTCGCCCTCATCGCCGCCTTCCTCATGGTCCAACCCACACCCCTCGTCAAATGGCTGCAGAAGAAGAATTACCAATACGAAGTGACATTCTCCCTCTACATGTTGACGCCGACTGAGAAATTCGTCTTCAGTCAGTCCCTCTTACCGCCCCTTTCACCCCTGCCTCCGAATTCCTCACTTATCACAACCCTCGCAGACTCCGTCCTCTTCCTCACCCTCTCCATGGTCCTAATCGCGACAATCGTCTACCTCCCGGGCCACGTCAAGTTTCTGACGCTGCGCGCGTACTACTACATGTCCGGCGACGCGGCACTGGTGACGAGTAGCAGGCAGGCGGCTGATAAGTTGATGGGAAGTGCGACGGAAGTTCTGGACGCGGCGAGTGGGTGGTACCATGCGGCGATCAATGGGTCTGCGACGACGGCGACGGCGGCTGCGGCGAAAGAGGCGGCGACGCAGGTTGCGGAGGGGCTGAAGGAGGTGGTCGATGCGGCGTGAGATGGAAATTTTGACGAAGCAGGGGAAGAGCAAGGGCATTAGCGATGGCGTTTTGGAGAGAGGGCATGGTGAAATGGAACGGAAAGATTTCGGGTGTACAGTCTGTGCAAATATCGGTCGACGAGAGGAAAGAGCTGGAAGGGCCACAGCTACGGGCACTTAATCGATTCGCCGTAACATGAAAATACTCAAGAGAAGCCTACATATGGCATTCGAGTCGAGCTTATCGGAAGGCATCGTGATGCACGACATCGTTACACAACCACGGTCTCAACATCATCCGACTGCTTGCTCTGCGGACGACTGATCTCATAACTCAAGACTGAATGATCCGTATACATCATCATCAATCGCCAACGCCTCTTCTCCATCGCCAGGTGCTCTGTTCCTTGAATCGGACCAGAAGCAATGCCCGCAAGAGGCGCGAAAGGCCGAGCCCCTGCCTTCTCTTGATCTGCAAATGGCAGTACATGCTCAAGCCGCATAGCATACTTGGTCTTCCTCCTGGCCGGATCATCTGGGTTCTGCATCTCGGGTGGGTAGCGTGCCTTCCTGGACAGCTTGGTCAATGCCAGCACGAGAGCACGGCCTTTCTGCGAGGCTATGATGACAATGCCCACAGCCGGGATGTAGGCGTGCATATTCAAGCGCTCGAAGATGTTGAGGTATGCCCACTCGCTTGGCACGAGCTGGTGCAGGGCATTGGTGAAGCCGACCGTGGGCGAGGTGAATGGAGTTTCTGCTTGGCGGTGGCTTGAAGGTTGCAGCAGGTATACGTTTCTTACGGATGTATGCAGTATGGGACAGGGACAATCGCCACAGAGGTTGTTGTGAGGTTGGAAGGCTCGAGGCTCGTTAGCATAGATTCTTTTGCCGCCATAAACTGTACTGAAAGATGCTGTGTCTTCTGTGCCCTCGTCGTCGAGGTCGAGGTCGGCATAGTATGCAGATTCGCCGGAGTCGGAGTCTCGGTCGTGATCCCATGCGGCTTCGGTGGTGACGCTTTCGTCGAGTTCTGGGTCTGCTGCTGCTGCACCTGGTAGTTCTTCATCTCCAATTGATGACGAGCTGTCCAGTGGCACGCCGCCGTCGGGGCTGTCCGCAGCACTGCTCGAAGGTCGCTCCGACTGTCGAGGCCGTCGTCTTTTGGCGACGGAGAACTTTGTGGAGAAATTGGAAAGATTCGCCACTGTGTCACCGATGTCCCAGAGACCCTGATTGTCCTTGATGCCGGGCAAAGACTCGCCGATTGCGAGGCCAAGAGCAGCCTCGGCATCATCTACCCCAACGAAAGAGCGCTTGTCCAGGAACATGATTAACCAACCTGAGTTGAAGCGATCATGCGAGGCTGACGCAAGGTAGCCGGTCGGTCCACCAAAGCGGAAGGTCTGGGAAGTTTGCATCTGGTGCAGATCGATGGTACGGCAATAGCCGCTGATGTCGGTCGTCAGTAGCCATCGTCCATGTGGATCGTCGTCTGTGTTGCAGAACGAAATGTATGGGATGTTTGAGGTTCCATTGAGCACTTGGTGCGTAACATCCATACCTCGATCATGGGTAGCATCGGCATCGTTGATATTGGTCCCATCCGCTTGCTCTCCGTCTGCGCTGACGAGACCAAACTTGAAGATGGTGATACTGTGCGTGTTCGCGGAGACGGCAATGACGCGTGCCTGTGAATGGATGGCCAAGCCCCAAGCACTCTTGCCTACGTTACTTTGAAAGATAGGCCTCACGCCATCTGCATCGAGCCCAATGCTGCTGTCCGGTGCAGCTCGTCGTTCGATGGCTGATACAATGTGTCGCACCAGGAACGCGTCAACATCGCCGTCGTCCCGGACTGCAGCTACGACCTCTTCGCTTCCGAGATGCTGTACGACCAGATTGTTGATTGCGTGTGGCTGGCGGTGGTCCAAGGTCCCCAGCAAACCGGGCCTCGATGGCGGCGACGTGAAGATGAGTGTAGGCTTGCGTGGCAGCTTTTGCGAGGGAAAGCGCGGGGTATAGGCGTAAATGGTGGCCTCGTATGCGACGAAGTAGAGGTTGTGTGTCTGGCTCAGGGCCGTCTGTCGGCACGTTCAATGTCAGCTGCAGGTCCGCCGCGATAGTAGGTGATAGGTGACATGTCGACTGACCAAGTTGCAGCGCCACTGAGCAGCGGTCGGTGGCCACGGCTGGGGATCGTGGCCGCGTCTGCTCTGGCCGAATCTGCTGTCGTATTTCTGCACTCCGGTGGCGATTGCTACGGTGGCGGCGGCTTCAGCGAAACTCCTATGCCCCATGGCATCGCGATGGTGGAGACTCGCTGGGACGGCTGTGCAGCGTGCAGCGTGCAGGTGAGCTGGCCTATGGCAGTCATGGGCGAATTTGCACAGCTGTCATGAGCTGGTGGTACCGCGTTGGAGTAAGAAACGCGTGAGCTCGGGTCTGCGCTGCCCACCTACCCACCCCTTCCACCTGCATGCACTCAGGAACTCAGGACCTCAGGACCTCAGGACCTCAGGACTTCAGGACCTCAGAAACTCGCTAATGAGACCATGCAACGGTCGATGCCACTTCTTCCCGCGCCGCCCAGTCATCTTGTCCCGAGATTGTCTGTGCGGCGCGCGGCTGATACCTTTCCTCTGACCTCACTCACTCACTTCCCTTCCATTTTCGCCGCCCCCCGTCTAGAATAATAGTTGTCGGTCACTCACACGCCACGATGGATGTCAACGCTCGCGCAGTGCCGCGAAACAGCCACTCGTTCCAGACGACACCTTCCAGTCTCTCCGGCTCGACGATGACGCCGTGGAACCGCGCGCCTGCCCTCCTACTGGCCGACGATGGTAAACAGCGACAACGGTCGGTGACACTGACTGCGGCGCCTCCGCGCGTTCCATCACCGTCGCACAGCATCCGGTCGCATCGCTTCGACCGATACGGCGTGTCGACTCACAGCACAGCAGCGCGACGACGACCGCTCCGCCAACAAGCGGCCCAGCGGTGGCGTCGCGCTCGCCAATGCGCAGAAGAAAGTGCCGGGCCGGGGGCACTCGCGCTTGCTCGAGCCAGACGACACGCTACCTCGATCTTCATGCTACATGTATGCTATCAGCCTGCCTGCCTGCCTGCCTGCCTGCCTGCCTACCTGCCTGAATGCCTGCCTGCCTGCCTGAATGGGCTCGCATGCGCCGCGCTCGCCATCCATCCACTCCGTCATCCCACCGTGCCATTGTGCTGCACGCTGCCAGCCGACGGCGCAGAGGTAGGCACCACATCTCCTCGCTGCTTCATGCACATGCTTGCTAGTCCTACGCAATCCGAGCCCGCTGTCTGTCACCTCTCGTGTCCTCTCTGCTCCAATAATATGATTTTACCGCAGAGTATGCAGTACAACCAACCATATTTCATCAGTTCATTGTTTACCGACCCGCGACCTTCCTCCACTGCAAACGCGAACAACTGTGTCACTCTACAGCATCGGGCGCAACGCGCTCCCCGGCTCAATACTGCGGCTATTGGGAGGCATCCCCCCTCCATGGCATCTGATCAGCTCTTGCTCTCGTGCGCACATCTCACTGCTCTCTGGTGCGGCGACCGACCTCGTCCTTCCTACTCTCCCTTCTACACATCCCGTTCCTCCATCCTGCGGCAAGCCCAAAAGGGGACCCTTCACCTCCCCGATGTCACACGAGCCTATAACGCATACTGCCGGCTCATCACCAGAGAACATCGTCATCATCGCCAATGCCCGCGCAGCAATACGAGCTTCAACTCCTCACCGGACCGCATATAACCAGTCGATAATCCCGCCATGGCAAGCCGCCTTGCTGAAATCCTCGAACCGCACCCCGATGACATAGACCGTTGCCCTGCTCCCTATCTCAACCACAGGCTGTTGGACCTCCACCGCTGGATCTCTGGCGTGCCTCGCTCTTCGCTAGACGCTACACTTCTCCATAAGACAAGCCCGGTCATTCAAGAGCAGCGAAGATTTAACTTCGAAAGACTGCAACATGGTCCGCTCTACAGCAGACGGCCTGGCCGGCCTAGCGAACTCCAGCACTATCGTACTTTTCACGCCTGTCATCACCCTAGCAGGGTCGGCGAAGGCGACCAACAAGACGACAGGCAGCACGGACCCATTCGAAATCCTGGGCCGTGCAATGAGCCGGCACCATAAACGTGTTCGACACGTGCCATATGTTCCAGATATCGGTTTCACCGACACACACGATGCATTTCTTGGCCAGGCGGACGCTGTGGTCGTGGTCATTTGCGAGCCCGAATCAGGCAAACATGAAGCACTTGCCAACCAAGTTGATTTTGCCGAGGCCGCACAGGACGGTCTCGAGGACGGTTCGTCCGGCAGCTCACTCATCTTGGTACAATGTGGTGATCCGAAGGGAACGTTCTGGCCCGAACTATCGCAGTTTGACAACACCCTGAAGCGCCAATTTTATGACTCCGACACGGCTCACCAGATCGCTCGGAAACTGTTCCATTCTAGCAAGTGACATTGCGGAGGCGGCTAGCGTGGATCACGACTGACGACACCTCTTTCGGATCTCCATGTCGGATCACTTCGCGACGATCGCTTTGCAACTCTGCTTGCCATAAGGATATTGGTACGGGCATGTGTATCAGTACCGGAGAATTGTTCTCTTCTTCGAGCTACCAGGTACGACCGTCGTTGACAGATACTGGGAGGACGATGGTTGTTGGAGGTCACGATGTTAGGAGATACCCATGAGCGTTTGCGAATGTTCAGCATAGCACGTTCGTCGTGAGGATCTGTTTTGGGCAGTTTAATTCACAGCATGTCATGCATATTTTGCTCGTGGCATCATACATATCAATGTTTTCGTTGTCACAGGCACCCATGTGCATCTTTCATCGTGCTCCAGGACAGATATTGACGCCCGGCGTGGGAGGACGGTTCGCAACGAGTGGGGCAAACACCAACCCCGTGCGATCTGAGATCATGTTCAGCAGAGCAGCACGCACTTGCTACTTTGACTTCACTGTTGTCAGTGGCCATGTCTGCAGGTGCCAAGCCAGGGAGTAGTCCACGTGGGCTCTGTATCATTCACTAATCCTCTAGCAAGGACAGACTCGCGAGCTGGACACCGGACCGGAGAAGTCCTGCTGACGGACCCTCGAGACACCATATTCCGGGGTAGACCAACCTGAAGGAAACAGACAGCGACAGGAGTGCGTGGTTCCAAATGGAATGTCTGGTTCTACGTGGAAAAAGGATCGCAAGCCTAACACGAAAACACTCTTCTCATCCAAGTAGGAGGTCAGCTGAGGCTGGCGACTTCATCATAGCTTGCTTCGGACGTGGTCTCCCCCGTGATGTTAAGACGATACTCCTTTGAGTTGGACCACTTGGAGAATGGGAGGTTCACTGTAGGCCTTGTGACGAACCAGCAGTCTCTTCTTGGCCCAGACGGACTTCTACAAGACCGGTAGATCTGGGTCCCGACGAGCCTAGATGTGTCGGCTTTCTTGAAGTAGTGCGGAGGACAGCAAATATACAGCTGCTTCCTCGACGAATTCCTTTGACAGGTCAGACTGAATGTGCCTGGCGGTTGAAACATCGTGTCCCACTGTAATCGATGCGAATCAGCAGGAGCTGTCGAATGCAGTCATGTGAGCTCGGCAAACAAGACATGAGAACAGTCAAACATTCACGAAATGAGGACAACATCCAGCATGGTCAGTATAAGTTCGCGACATGATCCCACACCTCCGCCCATCCTACATCAACACGTAAGTGATTCGACACGAAACCCGGAATCGAGCTTCGCGACCCAAACGTTCCAACCACCTACCCTGATCCAGCCAACATTTTCAACACCGCGATTCATATGACACCGACCATGGCATCCCCCGCAGTCCCAGCAGAACGCCCCTGCTGCACCACTCCCTGCACCCAGATATGCGCCCTCCTCCACAGCATCCGCGAATTACAAGACGAGATCGGCACCGAAGCCTGCGACATACTCGACGACTCCACCAGCGTGACCTTCTAAAACATCTCCGCGCCGTCCGCGATGACAGCCTTACGCGCCTCGGCATGCAGAACCTAAATTCCAGCAATCTAGCAATAAAGAAGGAACTCTCTTTAAACTTCGTCGAAAGGACTTATCAGTGACCTTAATACTGCTGCAGACGATCTTGTGAGAGGAGCAGCGACAGTGGCGTGGAACGTATCGAGGAGAAGACTTCGAGGGACAGGAGAGATTCTGTTACGGATTGAAAAGGGTGCCAACATCCATAGCCCAGACCTTGAGGGGGAACAATGTGAGGAGGAAATCCCGCGGCGGCACCTTACTCCCTTCTATGAGAGAGAGCCACTGAACTTAAGAAAAATGATCGTGTGTGCGTGAAAGAAAGACAGAGAGTGAGGAAAGAGGGACAGAGAAAAGGACGAGTGAGGTGCGAATTTGTGCAAACCGTGCCGTTTGAGATTGTCTCGAGGGGCGTCATGGAAGGATGTCTTACAAATTGCAGCATACAAAGAGTTCTTTAGACCTGAATATCCACCTGTTCCATGACGGTTGCAGTGTCCTGCTCTTGTCCACTAGCGGTATCAGCGACGGTAGTAGCACGAGGATTCGGCCCGGGCTCTCCCTTTCCCTCCGTCTTTGCTTTCTCCTCTTCTTCCTCTCGTTGCCGCTCCTCCTCTTCCTCACGCCGCCTGGCTGCAACTTCCTCTTCTGCTAGTCGTCTTGCTTCCTGCTCGCGAGCTCGAACATAAGCCTCGCCTACGCCTGGCCACAGACTTGCCACTAGAAGAGCCACAGCGCGCTCAGCTGGGCGCACTTGCTCGCGGAGCCACCGCCAACGCTGATCACGATTTGCATCACGCCGGCGCTGCTCTTGATCTAGCAGGCGCTGAGCAACTTGTGCTGGTGTCGGCATCTGTGCAGCTCTGGCAGCTTGACCTGGCTGAGCTGGATCTAGATTCTGTTGCTGAACTGGCTGTGCTTGTCCCTCGGCTGGTTGCTGAGCTGCGGGTGCGCGGTGCTGTCCATCCTGAACAATGCCTTCCCACCATCTTCGCAACGCACCACCGTCACCCAAAAGTCCCATGCGGATCATCCAGAAGCCACCGGCGACCGCAAGCAATGCAAGAGGTCGTTGCCAGCCCATGTTTGTTCCTAGTAGGAAGTAGCTGAAGATCAGTATCCGCAAAAGTAGCCACATGTGACCCATGATCGGCTCCATCGGTCCTAGAGGATTAGCTGCTGCCGCTGCCCCTTGACCCTGAGCTGGCGCTTGAGCAGCTGCATTGGCTTGGCCTGGTTGAACACCTTGATCTTGTGCGGCTCCAACCGATGTAACAAAGGTCGTCGGCGTTGGCTGAAGGTCGCTCGTTACGAAAGGCTGCTGATATGGCAGTCGTCCAGTGAAAGTGCCATGCTCTGGTGAGTATAGAAGAGCGTGAGGTCCGTTCGCAGATGAGAGCAAATAACAAGTGACGTTGGAACCCGTGTGAATCTGACCTTGGCTTGCAGCTTGTTGGAAGTCCCTCGTCTGACGTGTTCGCTGTTGCCAGCCCGGTGGCTGGCCGACATGGGGTCCAGCATCTGCGCGAGGTGCTGCAAATTCACCTCGTGGCCCACCTATCGCTGGCACGATCCTGACAGGACCACGACCACGATCTTGGTCCGTACCATGCAAGTTCATAGGATCGATGTAGTTATTGACGGCTTGCGTGCGCTCTTCGAGGCGATCGATTTGTGCACGATGCTCATCAACGTTCAAGCCTCGTAGCTCAGTCAACATGCGTCGCATCTCGGCGATATTGTCTCGTGCTTGGTCCAGAGCCGATCGACGCTGAGGCAGACCTTGTTGCGGTTGCGTCTGCGGTTGCGTTTGCGGCATGCCTGGTAATGGTGGCAGACCCCAGGCAGGGAGTTGACGAGGCATCGCATTCGCACCGAATGGCATGTGCTGTGCTGCCATTTGCATATTGGGAAACTGGACGGTCTGCTGATGGATTGTGAACCGCTGCCCGTTGGGACCAACACCTTCCACATGAAAGCCTTGTTCGCTTAAAGGTCGAGGTGGTGCATGTGGCACGTTGAGTCCAGGCTGATGTTGTGCGTGCTCTCCTTCAACTGATGGTGGCTGTCCTTGAACCGCATCGTCCGCTTGCTGCGTCGTGTTCTGCTGTCCTTCACCTGAAGCGGGACTCTCTGTTACATGATGTTGTCCTTCACGAGGCATTGCGACTGGATGTTGATTCGGCACCAGTCCGGAAGTCCCAGCAGCGCCGAGATTCATGGGCTGAAAGCCGAACGGTACAAGTCCAGTATGTAGTGCACGTTGATTGGCATTCTGCAGCATCTGAGCTTGCAAGCGCTGCTGCTGGGCAAGCACGGCTGCTTGGTGTTGCTGTAGATGCTGTACAGGAATCGGATGGGCGTGCCCAGGTGCTGGGAAGCGGGGGTGGGTGTGCCCTTGCGGCTGCTGGAGATGCATTGGGGAAACTGCGTTCGGATCGTGCGGTTGTTGAGGAGGCAGGTGCGGTGCGCCAAGTGCATCGGGAGCAGCAGCTGGACTTGCAGATCGGTTCGGCGTGTTGTGTCCGCCTCGGTATGGAAGAGGTGCCGTAGCGTCTCCGTTGCCCTTGATGAGCAGATGTACCACATACTCGTTCTGCGTCGGGTCTCTCCGCATGTTCAATGCGTCTGCCACCGTCTGATCGTTGTCTACCAACGCTCGCCCGCCGTACAGCAATCGTTGTCGCTCTGGCGTCGGGCTGCTGGGTAACGCTTCTTGTATTCGTTCCCGAAGTTGGCCAATCTTCGAGCTCACTGCAACATCGTTTCCCAGAGTGAACTCATCGGCACTGCCTGGAATGTGTCCTGGCGGCACTTTGACTCTCAGAGTGATCGTGGTCGGCGGCTCCACAGGAGGCGCCATCTTGACGTTGTCGGGGTTCGATCAGGACGCGGGGTCTAGTCTCGCATCCTGGGTTATGTTTACGGTCAAGTCCCGAGCAGCGGTAGCGACGAAGTGACCGTCTTCACGAAAACGAAAGACGATATGTTTCAGTCAGCAGCGCAACCTGTCATCGCCGACACTGGCGCTTCGGAGCTCGGCTCGGATCAGCCTTGCCGAAGGCGCGTTAAGGACGCGAAAGGTCTACCGACACAAATTTTCGAGCGTGCGTCCTCGACCAGCAGACATCTGCGCGCACGCTTCGGCTATTCCGTTCGGTCAACGAACGTCTTGGGCAATACACTCGCTGCATCCCAAGTCCAGAATTCTCTGGAGATGGCCAAGCGCGCTGCTGAAGATGATGAGCCGCAGGGCGTTTCGCTGAAAGCTGGTGAGCGTCCATTGGCCGACGCTAGCACCGCCGACGGCGAGGAGTTCGAAGATGAATTCGAGGACGAATATGAGAGCGAAGACGAGATTCTCGAGGCCGGTGTGGATGGACGACCGGACGAGGAGCGCGAGGCTGAGGAGAAAGCAGCCGGCGCCATGGATGTCGACCAAGAGACTTTCATACCGGGGCGACACAAACTCGAAGCCGGACAGACTCTAGCACCCGATCTCTCGACGTACGAGATGCTTCACGCTCTGGAACCAACCTGGCCGTGCCTCTCCTTCGACATCATCAGGGACCACCTCGGCGACAACCGCAAGTCGTACCCCGCCACAGTGTATGCAGTAGCTGGTACACAAGCCGAGCAAAACCGTGCCAAGGAGAACCAGGTCATGGTCATGAAGCTTTCTGGTCTTTCGAGGAACGACAAAGCCGCCAACATCGACTCTGACGATGAAGATGACGACGATGAAGAATTCGCAGATCCTATCCTTGAGACCAAGAGCATTCCTCTCACGTCTACCACGAACCGCGTTCGCTCGCATCAGTCGCCGCAAGCTAACTCCTCTAGCCCACCGACGACTGTGACTGCCGCGATGCAGGAGTCAGGCGAAGTGCTCATTCATGATGTGACTCCTCACCTCCGAGCATTCGACGAGCCAGGTTTTCAGCTTCCAGCACACGCCAATAAACCACTCTGCACTATCCGCGCGCACAAGAAGAACGAAGGCTATGCGCTCGACTGGTCTCCCTTGGTTCCTGCTGGCAAACTCCTGACAGGCGATAGCGCTGGTCACATCTTTGCCACGACTCGCACAGAAGGAGGCGGCTTCGTCACCGACACAAACGCTTACTCCGGCCACACCGGCAGCGTGGAAGAGCTTCAATGGTCTCCCAGCGAACGCAATGTTTTTGCCTCCGCAAGCAGCGACGGCACTGTCAAGATTTGGGACGCACGGAGCAAGTCCCGAAAGCACGCCATCTCTGTCAAGGTCTCCGATTCAGATGCGAATGTTTTGTCCTGGTCGCATCAGACTCCACACCTCCTTGCATCGGGACACGACGATGGCACATGGTCAGTCTGGGATCTCAGGCAATGGAAGACGCCTGACGAGGCCATGGCTTCGAAACCAGTCGCGCACTTCAACTTCCACCTCGGCCAGATCACAAGTCTGGAGTGGCATCCTACCGATGACAGCATTGTCTCCGTCTGCTCAGGAGACAATACCCTTACTCTGTGGGACTTGGCTGTCGAGCTTGACGACGAGGAGTCCAGGTACACTGCAGATGTCAAGGACGTCCCACCACAACTGCTGTTCGTCCACTACATGGAGCAAGTCAAGGAATCGCATTGGCACCCGCAAATTCCTGGCTCCGTGATGGCGACAGGTGGCAGCGGCTTTGGTGTATTCAAGACCATCAGTGTGTAACGACATGCACATTCTGAGACAAGCATTTTGTATTGGTTTTTGTGTAGTACAATGGTTCAGAGACAACAATTTCATTTAGCCGATCACAGCCGGCAATCGCAGTCAGGCTACCAAGGAAATAGCTGACCTTGGCCACAAGTTCGCAAGTCAGAAAGCAAGCGGAGATGCGAGGACCACGCTCGCTTCTACACGCTATATCGCTTCCTCCGTGTTCGTCAGAATGCTCTGGCAATTACAATCTGCCAACGTGAATCGCTGTCGTACACCGAATCATAACCATCATCATTCGTGCCAACGTCCATCTCACAACGCCCTCACCACCATACGTTCAATGCTCCGCCGGCCCCTTAGCCTTCTCGGTATCCCCCGTCTCCACGCCCTGTGCCTGCGTCCTCATCATCACCTGACTACTCGCCTGCGTTGTCGCCTTCGAGCTCGACAAATCCTTAAAAGCAATGCCCACGCCTCGTTCGGTCTCTGGCTCGTCTCCGCCGCCGCAGAATTTGACAACGAGAACACTACCCTGATGTCAGGACCTCGTAGCTTCTACTCGGCATAAACTTGATGCGGGGATTTACCCGATGGACCATATTGCCACAAGCATGGCCAGGACGCCGTATGCTATCCTTCTCTCGCTGTCTATGACGTTCGTATCCATCTCGGCTGGGAATCTTTTACATCTGTCTTGACGTCGCGGATGTAGTTCGATAGTGTTGAAGCCATGATGCTGCTAAGCGTGGATCGGTTTGGTGTCTGTTCTATGCCTTTGCGGCAACGGTGAACAGTTTCTCAGCCGTCGCTGTGGAATCGAGGCCTGTGAATGCCAGTATCTAGAATGTAAGGTTGCAAGAACGCAACAGTAAAAGGCAGTTGTGATACCTTAGCAACTTGCCCACGAAACACCGCACCCAAGGGTCGGTACACGCTCTTATCGGTACATCCCAATCCCCCGGCTCGTTGAGGCACTGCGCCCAATTCCAAGACCAAGCCATGTCAACACCAAGACTTGATCCCCAGTCACATTGAACTACACCCTGCTCTTTCGCTCCTGTGATCACATTCCAGGTGCTGACCAGATCTTCGGATGCCGGGCACAGATTTGCTGTTGCCCAATTTAAGGCAGCCGCTGCGCTCGGACGGAAGTCAAAACAACGTTCGATCTTGGAATTCTCTTGGCGACCCGTCCCAGCACCACGGTCTGAGTGTTACGCCGCCTTATTGCGCTCTATGTCACAAGTGGTCAGCAGATGACAAGACACATGCTTGCGGATCGCGATGTACGATGGTCTGACCGGCTCTTGGTACTCCAAGCTACCAAGTAATTGTTGGCGTGGTTTGTTTCAATATGTACACACTATGAGAGATGATGGTTATCGTCAAGTCACCTCTGATATGACCCCGGCTGGCTCCGGTCCTCCTTTGGACCGCAATGTGGGAGGGAACGCTTTCAGAAACGCTCGTCGACGCACAACAAGTTCCCGGTCTCTAGAGGTACATTATATCCAAGCCGCTGTTGTGACTGTTCCAAGGAGAACGCACCAAGAGAAAGCGTCAGAGCATTGCTGTTGCTGTGGGGTATATGTCAATCATTAGGGTATTCCGCAGGCGCGACAAAAGTATGTCCTCCTGGTTGCCGTACTGTCCAAGAGGGACTGAGTGCTTATGCCCAAGACTTCCAGTATGTCTTCAAGATGTGTAGTACTTGGCGCTGCGTCATGGCATCTTCGCAAGCCGCCTGTAGTGTGGTGCCGTCGTGGAACTCGAGCATGATAGAATGAGGCAGTTCCTGCATGTCGAGATCTGGCACATGGGGTACTTTGAAGTCGTTCAAGGGGAACTTCTTCAATGCCACGCCCTTGTGAATCTCCATTGCCTGTGCGATGGCGAATTGCAGGTACCCAGAATCGTCGATCGTAACGAGGCGTCGCTTCCACAGCTGTCGAACGTTAGTTTACTACCCGCCGAAGTTGAACGGCTGACTTACCAAGGAATCGGGAAACTGCACGTTGAGATCGCCAACGACGACTGCTGGAGGCATGTCCGACTTCTCGTAGACCAAGCTAACCCGACTATTCGTCGCTGTTGTGCCTGTAGTGACGGCCGCCGCCCCGGCCGTCTCATGTCCGACAGAGCTTGCTGCGCTGTTGTGCTGCCGAGCTCCACTCTTGCGTTTGTTGCCGCCACCAAATGGTAATATGCTCATCCTCTTCATGAAACGACTCGCTTTGCTACCCTCCTTAGGGGCAAAGTTCTCGTCATTAGATACAAGAGACGGTGTCGAGCCTCCCGTGCGGCTGCCAGGGGGCGGCGGAAACTCATCGAGTGCTGGTGTAGAGACTGGGGCGGAAGAGTTCTGGTGCTTGTGCCGACCAAAGCGACTAGTTCCTGCCGAATGCATGGTTCGCGCTTCGGTCGAGCTACGCGACAAGACCGGCGATAATGCTGGTGTGGAGGTCTCTGAATGCGCTTTCGTGGTATGAATAGATTCTGGACGGCTGCCAGGCTTCGCGGGATCCCGCTCGTGATTGACCACGTACTCCGATGGTTGCAATGCGTCGTTGCTGTCCCCGGCTACAGTCTCGGCCGTCAGGACCGGTCTGACGATGCGTGCAGTCACAGAAACAGAGTTTCGATTCGTGGCTGGGTCGTGCTGCACACTCCAGACAGGCGCACTGTCCGCAAGACCGCTTCGCGCTGGAGAGTGCGCTGCGCGATTACTGCTGTGCCTGCGGTAAGACGTGGGCCTTGGCCTCGTTTGCCGTTGCGCGAAGCCATTTGGCAAGACCTCCGGGGTCAGCGGCCGCGACTGCAGAGATAGAGCCTGTATCCTCTTGGATATCTCCGATGACACGTTCCGCGAAATACCAGACGGAGAATCACCCCTTTCAGCAGGCGGCGTCATGGTTCTCGAGGCAAAATTCCGAGACGAGTCCGATGGCAAGCGTTCATCTGAACCTCTATCCGTAGGGAAAGATCCCATCCTGGTGATGTTTACCGACCTCACAGACGCCAGCGTATCGGCGCTGGGTCGACGTCCGGGAAAGGTTGGTGTCATCGGAGACCTTGCGACGGTGACCGGCCGTGCCTCCACGATAACAGCGCTGTGCAGCTCTTCCATGAATTCATCATCGTCAGAGGCAAAGTCGTCAGGACTGCCAGAGTTCAGGTCTGTTTGCAGAGGTTCGACAAACCCACGACGGCGCTTCGCTACATCGTTATTCTGCCGCCTCGGCGATGATGGCGGCTCTTCAAAAGTTTCAGTGCCGGAGCCTTCAACGCTAGTGCTTTCATCATCGACTTCTGTGGCAGTCTGAAGTGCTTGTCCATTAGAGGTCATAGGCCTTGAACCGTCTGCCATAATGATCGTGGGGACCGTCGTCTTCTCTGGGGATGTAGATTTGTGCACAAAGAACTCGGATCGTTGGGTAGGTGTTTTGCTCGCGATGGACGAGGCATCATCGGTTTGCAGTCGGGCAGGTGATTCCTCTATCGCGTCATCAATGTCCTTGGTTGTTTCCTGAACGACAGGAGGGGCGACTGAGCCCCCTGTGAACCGACTGATAGGTATGGTTCCTGGCTCTGGCGTACTCGGCTTGGACGCGCCAGGCGTGGATTGCAAATCGTGATCGTCGCTGGACTTGTCCTGCTTCCTGTAATGCATTTCGATGCCCGAATCTGCTTTGCTAGACTCCAATCGTTCTTCATCGTCAGTCACTTGTTCCTGCCCGGGAGCTGGTTCAGTGTCCTTTGAACTCTCGATTGTTCTCGATGGAATGCGATCTGACGCGACCGGGACGTTCGGAACTTCGGGCGCATCGTCATTGACCACTGGCCTTGAGAGTGGTTCCTTGGACTTGCGAAGCTGCTTTCGTCTCAGCTCCACGGCTTTCATCAGCCTGATCTTATCGGGCGTCATGCCGTGGGATTTGTGAGATGGGGCAGACCTGACGCTTCCTCGTGAATTGGGTCGTGGAGTGAATTCTGCTGTCTCGGGCACTGGAGGTGGTGGTGGGATGTGAGCAGGTGGCGCAGGTGGCAACGGTTTCGCGAGTACGGCGAGTCCGCTCCCAGAAGACTTTGGCCGTGGATTCTCCTGCTTCCTGTTTGCAGGTCGAAAGTTCGCTGGTAGGGCGGATACTCTGGCCACAGCGGGACTCTGTATCTTCTCTGGTGAGTTTACAGGCCGAGGAGCAAGCTTGACCTTTGGTTTGAACAACTCGTCGAATTTACTGAAATCGTAGGGATCCTCGGCCAGCGAAGATGATGGGAGAGGTTTCTCGCTCATGTCTGCGGTCTTGTATGTTTTGAATGCCATTTCTTCTGCAGGCAGTGGGGGTACGTGGTGATCGCGCAACTCAAGCGTAGCAGAACGCTGCCGTTGGTTCGACTTTGGTGGGATGGGCACTCCTGTGGCGTCCGAGATGTCGGTAGCAGTCTCTTGCAATGCCGACTCAGAGATGTTCTGCAGATCCTTCGAGTCTTGGCCAGAAATCTCCTTGACAGGCTCTGCGCCGTCGTTCTCGGCCGGCAAAGTCTCTGGCACAGGCGATTCCAGAGACGTGATCGAGGTGTGTCCAGCCTCTTCATGCACAAGATACTGCGACATCGACTGCTTAAGTGGCGACGCAGGCGAAGCTGGGCGTTGTGCGAGTAGCAGCGGGGGCTTGCCGACACCAAGTGAAGATGTCCGTTTTCCGTATTTCTTCATGTGTTCGGCTCTTCTGTCCATCTTGTGTCTTGGTGGGGCAGACAAGCTGCTCGACCGCGACTGGTCTTCGGCGCCGCCGCCGCCCTGGCCGCCGCCCTGGCCGCCGCCATTGTCCTCGGCGTCTTCGCTGATCTCGTCGAGGCGGTTGGTCGAGGGTGAGGGTGAGGGCGAGGCTGAAGCGGTGCGCAGCTGGAAGGATGCCGCCAGTGCGGTGTCATTAAGCCCGTCTCCATGCGCAATCTCGAGCAAGGTTTCATAGGGCGAGTATCGTTCGAGCACATCTTGGAAGTGTACCGCCGTTCGCGCTGTGGTGCGTTAGCCAACTGTTCTGCACTGCCGGCTGCTCACGTTCACCCACCCTGCAGCAGTCGCGAAGTGCCTTCCGGTATGCACTTGATGAGGATCCTCCTCCTGCGATATATGATCAGGCCGTACAGTGGCGATGCCTCTGAGTAGCCCAGTATCGCGTTGCGCGCCTCCGACACGCCGCTCTTCCCTCGCGCCAACAACTCCACCGAGTCCCTCGAAGTGTACTTGAGCAAAAACCTACACGACTTCAGCAACTGGTCGTCGACACGACGCTTCTCGAGGTGACACTCACCACCCGCCGGCCTCTGCAGTCGCAGACTGATATGCATCCTCGACGTCTGGAGTGTCAAGCCCATTGAGTGACATGGCTCGCGCGCCCTCGAAATTGTCTCTCCGCGCGACTCTAGGCGCGATCGCGATGCGTCCCCAACGATGGGCAATTGGTAGGAGTGCTGTGGTGAAGTGGTTCCATCAGCAGCGCCGGTGACATGCCACCTGGTTCACGCGACAGCTCTCGCAAGGGACGCCATTGTCCAGTCTTCTATGGAACAACAGACTTCGTCAAAAGGCAAGGAAAGATAGCACGAGCGAACTGGCAGGAGACCAGGGCCAGCAGACGGCCACCCTAGCACCATTCCGCCTGGCACTGGCACTACTGGGAGCTCACGTAAAGTTAAGCCTGCACTACGACCCTTGCCACACTGTTCTCCTCCCGTCCTTGCCCAAACAGTCGCCCAATCGAAGCATCGCCGAGTGCTCTGCAGGGCAGGTTGTGCAATGGTCGCATTCGGGTCTCCAACCATGAAGAGGCCACGCCGTCAAGACCAGTGGCGTAAGGTCTGTTTCAGTCCTCGCACGAGCACCGTCATCAGATCCAGTACCGGTTCAGGCGACTGTGCGTCGATCAAACACAAGATCCACGTCGCAATCACATCACCTATACCAGGGTTAATAAGATCTACTGTATATAACATCGCACAGTTCACGCTCCTGCGAAATCCTTCACACCAATCGAGTGCTCCTCATGACTACAGCTTCCCGCCGGCGAAGACCTCGATAAACGACACGTGCCATACAGGTTCGTATCTCCCGCCTGGACGTCTAGAAACCGATTCCCGCGCTACGAGATTGGCGAGACTCCGAGCCGCTGCGGGAGGCAATGTGCTATTAATGAAGTGTCTCAACGTCGGCGCGCATTCATACATATGTCTGGCAATGCCGTCTCTAGGTGTTGCCCACCGACCGCTGATGAGATGTATGGTAGTGCCCATTCTTGTCGCGTTTGTCGTCGAAAAGCCGTGCTCACCACGAATGCGAATGCGGTCTGTTGGCTGCGACTTACGAATGACGGTAGTAGTAAGGCTGTCACCATCA
Source organism: Dothistroma septosporum (assembly GCA_002236755.2). Classification (NCBI taxonomy): domain Eukaryota; kingdom Fungi; phylum Ascomycota; class Dothideomycetes; order Mycosphaerellales; family Mycosphaerellaceae; genus Dothistroma; species Dothistroma septosporum. The sequence continues at coordinate 2,218,491 of NBZP02000033.1, read as the reverse complement.
TCAGGGTACGTCTGTCTATCGGTCGCGATCACGACTTTGACTTCGACTTCGTCCGCCAGAACGAGCAACATTCTAGGTCGGCATGATTAATGACAGGTTCAAGTTTCGTCCGCGAGCAAGCGGGCGAGACGATCGCACTTCGACGGACAGCAGCTGGTGATGATCGCTACGACCCGACCGACCGGAAATCAAGGCGCTCATAATGCGAGGGCTTACGAGCGCGAGAGCAGTTACGAGCGCGAGAGCAGCATACATTCCCAAAGTGGCATGTTTGGTGCTTTGTCAATGCTGCAGAAACAACGACCGGTGGTCCAGGCTGTCGGCTATCGGAGCGTGGTGGGGCATTGTGTAGCTCCCTCCACTCAAGTTTAATGTCCACCCTGCATTCCTGACATACAACATCTTACAAAGATCTTCTGATTCGTTGCAATACCTCAGCTAATGAACACTACTCACACCACCAAAGTTTCGAGCATCGAGGCACCGCCTCAATTTACTTCGATCACCACACGATGAAGCTTCCAGCTGTTCAAGACGTACCAGGTCTTCCGATCAACGAAAGAGCTGCGATACTCGATCTTCTGTTCGAACGCAGTCAACGACTTCACTCCCTATCAGCGCCACTACTACACGAAAAGACATTCGAGTCCTACGATGATCTGATTGCTGCAGTGGGTGTACAGCTCACCGACCTATCAGAGTCTGCTTCCACCTCATCCACAAAATGGCTGGAGGATATACTAGGATCCCATCCCAGACTCGGCGCAAAGAAGGTTGAAAGCACACAGTCGCAGGCAGAGCAATCACAATTGCAGGGTGATGCCGAGGAGGCAGAGCAGCTTCGAGCTTTGAATGAGGAATATGAAAGGAAGTTCCCTGGACTGCGATACGTTGTGTTCGTGAACGGTAGAAGCAGGCCTGTCATTATGGCTGATATGCGCAATCGTGTCGCAAATAGTGATCTGGAGTCTGAGCGAGCTGCTGCAATTCGAGTGAGTCGAGGTATGCCGCGTGGAGCTCTATCACATGACTGACGTAGCAAAAGGCAATGTGTGAAATTGCTGCCGATCGAGCAACCAAGTTGACCTGATTCGGGAGGTGGCCTGTCCGTATATGAAGGCTGTCCTCGAACCACACCACAAGCCAGCCGGTGCGCTTTAACGCACGCAACAGCTCTCTGGCACTGGGATTGCAGCAACAAGGATCTTGCAGACGCGTTCAAGGACGTGCAGGCACACATATCAAGTCTCACCACATGCTCACCGACACTTCTAGATGCACGGAGCCCTTGCAAAAGCGACTGTGGCCTGTCATGACCCTTGCGACACTTCTGGGGCTTTCGAGGCGGCAGGTTGAGGTGTCCTGTGGATAGTGGATAAGCTATGATACACGGCAAACACGTCACGACGATGCATGCGTTTGGTCCGAACATGGAGCGCTCCGTTCAAGCCGCTACTCATCAATGGATAGCCGCAAACAGCGAGTCATGGCCGGGGCCATTACTTGATCCCAGGCTACGCCAGCCTCTGCGGCGTACCAGCGGGAGGAAGTACTCATGTCTAGCAAGGACGACAAGATGCAAAGCCAAACGCAGAAGCTCTCCGGCGAGAAACACGTAGCGACAGCTGCGAGTGGTGAACAGTCAAGCACGAACAGTAAGTCGACGAGTATCAAGCCCAGTGAAGGCAACAGAGGCTTCCGAAAAGGTTCACTCGCTGCCGTAGATCCGACCTTTGTTGACGTCCCTCTGCACGATGAACAATCACCAGAAGAGGAAGGTGATGACTATGAGCTGGTGGAGTTTGAGGCGTACTCGTCCCGTAGCGAGCAGCGCGATGACACCTGGAAGTACGCGCACGGCCTTGGTAAGGAAGATCAGGACAAAGACGTGGATTCAGACTACGAGGAGGTGGAGAAGCCAGGGCACTCTGCTTACAGTAGCCACCCCGACCATCCGAAAAAGTATGGGAAGGGTGGCAGGAACGGCGGGAAGTGAACGAGGATGCGATATTTTGCTTGCGGCGATGGCGAAGGAGTGGATTGTGTTCGGGGTGTCAACGACGGCAATTATATTGTGCCCTTTGACATGCGTGAAGAAGGTTCCGATCTACAGCTCACCTGAGGTTGGGATAGCGCTGTCGTATGTACGTTCTTGCACAAAAGATGGAAGCATAAACCTAGCTCGTTAGCCTTCAATAGCAAGATTGATTCCTAGACTGGCAGAAGGCGTGCATCGACAGTCATGCGCCGGTTTGTCTCAGCCACGTTATGGCAATCCCGTGTAATTCACGGTGGGGGCAGGAAAGTGCAATGCTTTCTTACAGCAGACATCGTGAAGCAAAGCACGACCCTGATGTTCGGTTGCAAGGGTGATCTGTGGGGCCGCTTGACCGAGAGAACACCACCTCGAAGCAAAGAATCATCAATATGCACTAGACGAAAATGTCAAGACTCGAGAACAACACGCAAATATCCACTGGAGAATACCACCGACATTTCCAGATATGGACTGGTTAAAAGCGGTACAAATCCCCGTGCTGATAGTGGTGTTATGGCTCTTCACAGCATATATGACCAGGTGTGTTCTTTCACCACCATGGCAAAGCATTACTTCAAGCAAGACGGCTTGCATTCCCAAGAAGGCACCAGCTCTTATCACACAGAGTCTTCGCGTTTCCATGCACTAACACCCACCTCAGATCCTTCCCAACCCTAACCAATAAACGCATATGCCTCCTAATTGCCCACCCCGACGACGAAGCCATGTTCTTCGCCCCTTCCCTCCGGTCCCTCACAGCGCCAGACCTCGGAAACCAAGTCGTAATTCTCTGCTTCTCCTCCGGTGACGCCGATGGCCTCGGCCACATTCGAAAGCAGGAACTCGCGAGATCCTGTCTCCTCTTAGGCCTCAGATCTTCTGAACACGTTGTCGTTCTGGAAGATCAGAATTTCCCCGACTCCATGACGGCGGACTGGGATCCGAGACTGGTCTCTCAGACATTGATGAAGTATTTTGGGCCGAAGGAGGGAATGTCGAGGGATGCGGCGGTGGCAACGGGGATTGATGTGTTGGTGACGTTTGACGAGCGAGGGGTCAGTGGGCATCCTAATCACATCTCCCTCTTCAACGGAGCCACAACCTTCCTACGGCAACTCATGCAAGGACGAGCGGGGTGGGAGTGTCCTGTGAAGCTCTACACCTTGACGAGTACGAACACTGTGAGGAAGTACAGCAGTATCCTAGATTCGGTGATTACGGTTATGGGATGCTTTTTGACGAGGAAGGAGGCTGGGTCGTATCCGACGCCGTTGGTGAGTGTGAGTACGCCGGGGGACGTGAGGAAGGCGCAGAAGGCTATGACGACGGCGCATAAGAGTCAGATGAGGTGGTTTAGGTGGGGATGGATTGGGATCAGTCGGTACATGGTCATTAATGACCTGCAGAAGCGGAAGGGCTTCTGATGTAGTAATGTAATCAAGCGGCACTCGTCCAGATTCGAAAGAAGTAGCCCAGAGAAGGCACCATCGACTGCTATAGACGTTGAGGCATCATGATGTATCTCTTCGTTATAAGCGGCCGTTGACATTCCTCTCCATTACCATGCCTATCTCCATGGCTTAGTGCTCATCCTTCGCCCTGCTAAGCGAGTTGTAATTCAATGCTATCCCATTTCCATCATAAAGTCGAATAAGATCCAGTTCCTAATAACCATACCCGGAGCCTCGATGCCCTGGCTGTGCAAAGTGTGTGGTGCTGCCATGGTCGCTCTCCTGGTAGTATGTACCCCTCTTGTCGATATCCTCGTACATGTTGTGATCCTTGACTTCCCAATTGTTCTGCCTTTGGCCAACCGAGAATTCGAGGTCCTCCTTGGTGATAGAGTCCCAGTACTGTATAAAAGTCAGCATGTGCATCCAGGCATCATGAGGACTTCATTGTCTCACCTTATAGACCATCATGACTGCCAGCAGGTTCAGCAATGTTGCGAAGAACGTTCCATCGAGGTAGTGCTCAACGTTGTCGCAAATCGTCTTGCTGAAAGCGTAGAGCAGCACTTGCCCAATAACGAAGGCCATTACTCCGAATCCAATATGCCACAGAGGCCATCGCTCTTGCAATGTTCCGATGACTAGGATAACTTGCATGACGATGTACACGAATAGGAAGATTGCACTGAAGATGTACACCACCACGAAGAGTCCAATGGTGTTCTCCGGTCCCAGACCTCCCCACCCCTTGAAAGTCAAGAGGGACACCGCGAAGGAGACCAAGAACATGGCTACACTGCATGTTCGCAGCAGCCATACTGAGAGTGTTGTACCGTCCTCATATAGCTGAAACCCGACGAAGCCATTGATCATCAGGGCAATGCATGTCGAAGAGACCAGTCCGCATTGCACTGCCACGAAGTACGGGTACGCACCGCTCGACGGAGGTACAACGCCGCAGTCGATGACCAGCGAACACATTGTGAGGAGCGTGTAGGAGTAGAAGAATGACGTTATCTCCTTTCGACCTGTCGATGCATTAGCATAATCTTGTCCTACCCAACCCAATGTCTGCCTTCTCCTTGCTCTTTCTGTTTCCGAGTGGGGATCTCGACATACCGACTGCAGTGAACTTGCTCCTAACATGCAATATCATGATCACCAGCATGACCAGTGTCAAGATATGCGCGAATCCCGTCGCCCCCTCGAAGATGATCGTGTTCGCCAGCTCGATCGATCTCGCGTAGCACTCCGGATACGTTGAATGTGTGCCGCTAATCTGCGACACCGTCCCTACAAGAGGGCACAGTGGCAGCGGCGTCTTTGCGCAAATCTCCTCAAAGTCGCCGAAGCCCATCGTGTCGGTCAGGCGCCCTGTTCAGGCGTGAGCTCGTGAGGAGGTTCGCGGTTTTCGTTCGGTGGCGATGATGCGTTTTGTATGCGGAGTAGTGATGCTGCCGGGAGGCGTTTGGCCGTTGTTCGTATTTGGCAGGCGGCTGGTGCGAGATCAGTGCCAGTGGTACAAGCAATGCTCGTTCGCACAAAATGCAACCGCGCGGCGAAACACGATCGTGAAAGATGCCTGCGCCGAGCATGTCGACCGCGCAACCGAAGGAGGCAGGCTATAATTAAAGTGGCGCTAGCCTAGCTTGAAGATCGGCAGGCACGGCTTTCACGTTGGAACTGAAGAGCACTTCCGTTGACAGATATCTTCACCACAACATATAGCACCATCAACATGGGCCGCGAACCAGACGACGACCGGACAACGGCACTTGCCCAGGGCCAGTCCTCCACACCCAGAAATCGCAAAGAGCGCCGTGCAGACGCAAAGCAAAACGGCAAACCCATCGAAGCCCCAACCTCACATCCAAAACTCAAACTCGCCCAGCCTGACCGCTCGAGACCCAAGGGCAAGACGCTACTAGACATCTATGATGAGAAGAAGGAACTCCTGGATAAAGGCGAGCCTTTCGAGCAGAAATCACACACCATGACCTCCGGTGGCAACATCCTGGACGTAGGCCTTGGCGAAGACGATCCCATCGGACCACTTGGCGATGCTGTCTTCTGGAGTGCATGTCTGACAATGTTCCACTTCACACTAGATGTGCTGGTGTATAATCAGTATGCGCAGGAGATCCTCTGGCCCGCGATATTCAAGCGGAGTGGGATCGTGTTGCCGATATTGTTCTTGGTGGTATTCATGGGCAGGTCGGAGTTGGCCATGAAGTTAGGGGTTGTGAGGCAGATTCTGTTCTTCGCTGCGGGGACTGGCGCGGGTTGTTACTTGATTCATGCGGGCAATACAGCAGAGTACTTTGCGGTCATGAAGCAGGCGCCGCCGCTGGGGGCGGTGTGGGTTTACGCCGTGATCGAGATGAATCTGCCATTTGCGGTGGCGAGTGTCTTGATGGATCTGGTTTATATGTTCTGGAATGGGTATTCGATGTTTTGAGCTATCTACTTGGACCATTGACATACTTTCCCACGCCTGCACGCTATCTGCAAAGGAATAAATCGCAGCTTTCGGCAACTACTTGGCTACATCAGTGGGATCGGTTGCAATTGGATCGCCTTCCAGCTCCGCCCGGATGACAGGGTCCTGGATCTGATCAGGTTTCGTACTACCAGCTAATGCTGGGAGCGAGAGGTCAATGGCTTCGAAGGATGCCTGCCAATCTTTCATCTGACGGCCTAGAATCTCCTGGCAGACGTCACAAGTATGGTACTGCGCAACCGGACCCCATTTGATGCAGTCACGCCTGGGTATGATGTTCCATCGGGTACCGGCCCATTGCGTGAACGTGAAATCGCCAAGCGCCGACCAGTTGTTAGCAGGCGTGATCATGGCAGGATCGATAGAACTAAAGTCGTGAGGCCCATTCGGATTCGCACGGAACTTGCTACGGAATTCGTCACATTCGCCGACCATATGGAGACCGCGACCTATATCAGGCCATCGGCATCGGTCGCAAACGAGAAAGAGGAACCAGCACATTTCGAAATGAGGTGCTGAGGCTTGTTATTGAGGTTGAAGCCAAGGTAAGGAGTTTGATAGCTTAAATCTCCGAAGGCTGCATCATTACCGAAGGCGATCTGGCGAAGAGACGCCATCGTAGATTGATGTGGTAGATCTTGCTGTGTTCCGGAAGCCATAGCTCTACCCCATGGATGTGAAGATTGGAAAGCGGGCATTGCTTTCGGCTGTGAACATCGTGCTCACTCAAAGTCACTCTTCATGTCAGGGGCAGTATAGCCGCGCTTCAACAGAAACCTGCTGACACCCTTCTCGACTCGTGAGAGCTGCACATCTGTTAGCAAGAATGTCGATCTTGCCCATAGCCACGCAACGTTCACTCACGAGGCCATGATCCGGTACGGTACCATCTCTGATCCAAACACTGTGTGACCCCATCATATTGGCCATCAATACATCCGTGAATAATCTGTCCCCCACAATTGCCACCTGATTCTCATGAGTGACTCCAGTTTCCGGCTTGCTGCGGAAGTAGTCCATGATCTCAGGGTGACACCCTGGCTTCTTTGTGGTATGTCGCAAGACCTCTACGCCGGTACTTTGCTGCAGCACATCGGCCTCCTTGTAGCCTAAATCTGACGATGTGCCGGAAGAGTTGGAGACGATCAATAGTTTGGAGCCAGGATATGCTGCACGAAGCTCCTCAAATTTGGACTGGTAGGCTGGATAGACTGAGTTTTGCTTGGGAATCGCGAAGCAGTTGTCCTTGTCCAGAACAACGGCTCTAATATCTGGGCCTTTCTCTCCATTCTTGCCGAATGCTTTCGATAGGGGGACTGGCAGCTGATCGAATGTGGCGATCGTGTGGTGCGGAAGACACGTCGATGGGTTGATGAATAGTCTCAGGACATTCACGGTCGCCGAAATATTCATCTGTGCTATTGCGATGCATTGTGGAAGAAGCTACAGCATGTGAAGTCGAGTTTCGGCTTGGCAGGAACAGAGCGCGGCTTTCTCTCCGCGCGTGCCGCAAGATGGAAGATTTGTCGCATGAAGCTGCGATCTTCAAGCCCAGACACTTGCAACAACATCCATAGATACTACGGTTACAAGCTATCGAACAATCCGCCACATACCATCACCAGCAACGAGAAATTGCGACACTCGCCAACATGACTTCCACGATCGGCATTCCGATCAAGCTGCTCAACGAGGCTACTGTAAGTAGTCACTCCAACCACCGCCAAAAAGCGCATGCGCTCACATGCCCCTTCCAGAACCACCACTGACATGGCTATATAGGGACATCAAGTGACAGTCGAGATCGATTCCGGCCAGACGTATCGCGGCAAGCTTATCGAAGCCGAAGACAACATGAACGTTCAACTCGAGAACATCAATGTCACCCAGCGAGACGGTCGCGTTACCCATCTCGATCGCGTGTACATTCGCGGCTCGCACGTGCGCCTCTTCATCGTTCCGGATATGTTACGGAATGCGCCCATGTTCAGGAGCAGAGGTACACGAGGCCGTGGTGTGGGTCTTGCTCGAGGAAGAGCGACGGTCAACAGGGCTAGGGGTTCTGGTAGAGGAGGCAGATAGGTGGGGGCTCTCGACCACCTGCACCTCCAGGCCTGCCAGCGTATTACCACGGCAATTGATGTTGGCTACTGGGCGAGAGGGCAACAAGTCACGACGATGCTAGAGCCTTCAGAGGAGCAACCACGCACCATGCAAAGGATTCTCATACCTGAAGACGATGGCCAGGCTGCCGGGAATGATGATGATCGCTGATTTTGGCTACTCGCTCGTCAAGACACGATGACTCTACAATTATCGACAAGACAATGGCAAGAGCGCATGGAGCGCGAAAAGGATTTTGATGTGTGGGAGGGCAATCTTAATGCCCCGTCTCGCGCGTTCATGGAACATCTACGCGCATTCGATGATCTTGATGATTTGGCAGAGACAGACGTCCGACAGATCGTCAAGGAAGGCTTCGACAGCTTCGACCCGAGCGCTTGGGGTCTTTCCTAGACTCTATGTAGTTGAGACGTGCTGTTCACGTGACCGTATCAATGCTCTCAATCACTCCCAAGCGGTTCCGAGGACTCCAGGCAAAAGAGGTGGCCGATATAGTCTTGAAATTCAGAACACTTATAGACCGTCGTGAAATACTCTAGGCGCCTCAGACAATGCTAGTAGTCTCGAAGCGACGCGCCCTATGCTTCTCCTCCTCGAGCAGTTGCTAAGCTACAATTTTGTCGCACTAGCGAGCGGGAGACACTTGAGGTGAGGTGCATAGGCGGCTGCTGCTTTTGCCTACGGCCCTGCTTCTTACTCCTCCACAACACATCGCAATGTAGCCAACTCTCTGCCCTCCCATCACAAGATGGACGACAGCACTATGGAAATCAAAATCTCCCGCCGTATCCTCTTCCTCGGTGCCCGTGAAGCCGGTGTGCTCGATGTGATCAAAGACCTCACGGGCACCGCACCCGCACCCGACACCAACGGCTCGACTGCTGGTCTGAACCACGAATGGAATGTCAAAACCGAATACTACTCCGCTACAGTTCCCATCTGGATCGACGAAGTCCCGGATTTCGAGGCGTGGAAAGAAGAGTTCCTGAAAGTTGAGGCCAAGGAAGTGGTAGATGCGGTTGGAGCTTGGATCTTCTGTTTCGAGAGAGAGCAGGATGGAGATATCACCGACAATGTCGAGGCAGCGATGAAGAGTATACAAGAAGTATTGGAGCGGCATGCGGTATATGGTGGGGAGGTGGTGCTTCTGACTGTTGCGAAGACGAAAGCCAGGAAAGCACAGGCTACAAGTGCTGGCGCGGGAGAAGAGGAGAATGAGGATAAGTGCATACAGTATGGATTCGAGTTCATTGACTATGCTGCGACGGGAAGAACTGAGTACGGGGAGAAGGTTGGGTTCGAGCGATTGAAAGAAGCGCTTGAGGCGAATGAGTGGACTGCCCGAGAGGATGACCTGGAGCTGGACGATCTGGGCTTCGATGGGGACGATGATGATGGGCTTGGCGGTTTCGCGAGAGATGAGGCTGAGATGACGGCGGAGCTGTTTGGAATGAAGGCTGCGCTGAATCAAGATGAGGACGAGAACGACATTGACACAGAGGACTTCATGTCGCCACAGAGGCAGAAAGATCAGGTCGACGATCTGGACCGCATGATGGGAAAGCTGCTTGCGATCAAGGAGCAGAGCGCCGATTTGCCTGAGCAGCAGCGGAAACGCATGGCTGCGCAGGCTGTGAAGGATTTGATGAAAGAACGCTCTAGTACTTGAGAACACATTATGCAACGCAGTTCAGATCGTGTGACACCCGATCAAAAATGTGCTCGGCAACCCACCACACAAGCAACGACCACGTGCGCGTCCCGCCGCGCAACGATGAATGCACGATAGCTGCGACATACCGTCGTCTTCTGTCAGAGTTCCACGCGATGCGCAGGTCTCCAGGACCTCACGTCTCTATCTAGTTCCGGTCTGTCATACAACGACAAGCTCCGGCTGAATCTTTAGCAAGCACCGTCACGCTCCGCGGGCACATGTCTACCTGCCGTCACCAACCATGGTCTACACTCCACCGGCCAACTGCATGCCTTACACATCACGCCACGAGAACTTTTACGACTGCATCTACTTCGCTGGCCAGGGTCAAGTGACTTCGAAAGCTGTGACCCGGAAGGAACCGATGACAACGCAAAGCCCAGGGAGCTCATGATCGACGAGGCTGCCAATGTTCACGACGGGATTGTAGGATTCCGCATCGAGAACGGACACTTTTAGCAGCACACGACGAGTTAGTTCACTTTTGGTGTTTATCATCCTACAGGCTTCAACAAAGACGGCAAGCAGGGGCAAGAAGTATATGCGAAAAGTGGTACCGCGAGTGTCTCTGAGACATGCTAGGAGAGGCGGGGCAAGGCACAAGACCTTTGGTCCATCGTCCGGTTCAATCTGATGCTCTTAGCCTGCGGCTGCGTGGTCAAATTCCCTTCATGTACTTGAGTAGGTTTCGTCAAGCCATGACTCAGCTTACTAGACGATGTACCTCCCACTCTTGAAGTGCTTGGGCATTGGAAGCGGTGGAGCAGCAACAGCTTGACGCAACTCGTAGGAATGACCAGACCTGCAAAGTCGAAGTCAAGTTCGGCTGGTGTTGCGTTGCTTTCCCAGTGCCGATCCGGGTCCATCCTCTGAACACTCTCAAGGCCTCGGCACATGCACCGCTCTGGTTGTTCTCAGTCGAAGCATCGCCACCATGTCCACGACCGCACGGAGAAATGCAGTGCATGATTGAGTCCATCTGCTCAGCTAGTATCGATGTTACAGCGCAATGTGGAACGTGATGGACGAACAGTATATTGTTCGAGGGGATCTGTGTCGGCAGGCGTGGGATCGTGCAGCTTTCAAACCGTGGTATAGATCAATTTGGGAAACATTCCGGCTTGCCGGCGGCTTGCCGGGGATGGAACGTCGCGCCCGTTGCGCATCTCGTGTAACTGTCTCGGTAGTCGTACAATGTACCGTGTGACCGTGGTAATATTGCAGTGCGACTGTTGATCATAGGTGATGGCGGTGGCTTCCTGCAGCTACGCCAATGTCATCTTGTGTCTGTAAGGAGCCGAATCGTGGTAATGAGTCGACGCAAGGATTGAAATCTCCATTCAGACGCAGATTTCGACACAGGTTGCTGGTGATACATGGCACATCCCCAAGACTCCCCGGCGATGGGAACTAGTCTGTCGTGGCCGCCGAGATGAGCTGGAAGAACAACAGATGTGACGCTGCTATGTCCACGAGGACAACGTACACCTCACGATGATGTCTGCAGTACCAGATATCGAAGCACATGGTCGTCAAAGTAGGAGTGGTCGCCATCTTTGATTGGACGCTGCATACATTTGACTCTGCAGCATTCGGCAGGGCTGATGCGCTGTTCCCTGGAACATAACGGCTCGGCAGCAGGTCATCCTAAATGCACCTGCTATCTCCAGCCGGCGCGGGAGTCCTGGGCCTGATCCAGACTGGTGGGTCTGGCTCCAAGCTCAGTAGTGGTAGATGGAGGTCAACAGCGGCTTCCAGACGCGTGCGTTTCGTCGGGACCGCAGACGAGTGTCGAGTCGCGGCGAGTGATGGGAATGTCATCCTGAGGAGGGATTTGACAGCGCCATGACAGGAACAGGTCGTCGAGAGAGGAGGGATGAGGGTGCATGCGTCGGTAATGATTGTGGTCCAGTCAATGGATGATGATGGAGTGAGGGAGACGGGTCGTCGCGGTGGTGTGCTTAATATCGATCGTTGCGGGCTCTGATTGGCCAGAAGGGCCCCCATCGACTGGTGTCCCGCAAAGCTTGACGACCTCACCTAGCTCTTCTTGTGTTCTGCCCTTTGCGCGCCGCAGGATCGCCATCAACACCGGAGCGGCATCGTCCATGCCCAGCGGACACCCACCTGCTGGTTTCACCTGCGCCAGTGAGCGTTCGCCACGCTGCTCTCGGCGGCGGCGGTACACCATTGGCAGAGGCTCTCATCAGGCGCGAAGGCCTCTGATTCGCCTTCGTCAAAGGGCACGATGCGCATTGGTGAGGAACGGCGCATTGTTTCACATGTCTGGACAGCAGGTCAAGCCTGTCTTTCTCTCCCACGCTGCCGCAGGCTGATGCTAAGAAGTACGAGAGTCGAGAGAGCGCACATGCCATCTGCTCCTTGCGGCATACCAATCCGGTACGGATTTGTGGAGCGCCACATTATCCTTCTACAACTACTTGCCGCATCGTCTGCAATCCTTCCTCCTACTCTCTACTACTGTTTGATTTCCCTCAAACTTCTCCTGCTGCCTTTCCCGCTTGTGCTTTGTGTGACGACTTTCCCTTTCTCTTCCCCGAATCAGCGGCGGCACGACTCCCTTCAGCATTCATGATCCCCTAGCGACGAACCTAATGGGCGTCTTCGTACGCGATGATGGAACCTTCCGGAGCTGGCTGGCCGCTCTTCTATGCTGCTGCGCAGCTTTGAACGAAGATGAACATCCCATTGAGAAACAGACCAGTTCGGAACGTGAGTCGTAGTCCTGCGAAGGCTTTGATCTTGGGATGGTGCACTGATTCGGGTGCTAGCAACCGGCCGAAACACAATGTGGAACGAGCAGCCAAAGCCTTTACAGCCGATGGTCGCTGTAGTGTCATCCCATAGGGGCATCAAGGCTGCCTTCAGCGAACATGATCGCGTACGACCTGTTGCCGAGCGAGCGCCCTCAACGACAATTTCTCGTCATTCAAGAAAGAAGAGCTCTACTAATCTCTTGAGCCGGATGAGCATCGGACGGCCGACTGATTTCCGACGCATGATTTACACGGAGAAGCAGAGACAATCCCTCGTGCCTCTACAACTGGCTCCTGTGTCCCTGAGAGACAGCATGCCGGAAGACCTCGATATCATAGCGCCACACGGATCTGCATCAAAGTCGCTTGAAGCTTTGGTCAATACTTCCAATCGTAGCTCCTACCGCGCGGTCAAAGGCTCGCCTTTCTTGAGGTGTCAACAGCTCAATTCCGGTGCTCTATCCTCGGCTTCAAGTATTGCTGCCTCAGAGACCTGTCCATCAGTGATGGAGCCTATCGCTGTACCGCCACCTGCACGACCAGTTCTTTCGACTCAGTCCTCATCTAGCTCGATGCGATCGCTACGGCGCCAAGCACTTGAGAGTAGTGCCTCCAACAATTCAGCAATATCTCGTCCGTCTTCCGAGAGGATTCGGTTGACTCGAAAGCGTTCCAGCCCAAAGAACTCTGCCGACAGTGCTGTCCTTGATCAGGAGATCCTGGAGTTGAATACCATCATCGAAGAGCATCGAGTGGAAGCTGCTCGCCCGCAGAGCATCGCGAACGCCCACGTGTCTGCCGTGGCGCCTTTGATGCAGATCCCGGCACGCTCGACTACGCTGACAGATATCGGATCTGCGTTTTCTCGTCCACTGAACTCCGTATCAGCAACAAAGGAGCCAGCTGAGCACTGTGATTCAATTGTGACACAGACAATGTCACCCCGTGACACCAGTCACGTCTAGACCGTCCCCAGATCCCGCTGTCGTCGAAGAGAAACCAACACAGCACGTTCGTCGACCGACTTCCAGAATGGCTGGGTGGCTATCCAGCGTTCTGTCGTCGTCTGCGTACAACACCAAGACCAAGGATACTGTAAAGGAGCCGTCTCACTCATGCGGTCCATCTGTACGACAACGCGGCGTTTTAGTGAACTCGCATTGCACCACCGTTACAGAAGTGGACTCACCTGCCATTACTGCTGCATCATCGCCCATCTCGAAGGGACACTCGCGCTCGTGTACGAATGAGTCTCGGATCACACCCTTGTCGCCTGCCTCCACTGTCGACGAGAAGGTGCCCGCAGATATGAGCAACGAACCTGGAGAAGGATGGCCGGTAATCGCTGAACACTCAAGCGAAGTGGGCTTGGCTCTCTGACCAATGCATGCATAGTACCATCACATTGAATGTCCTCGAGCAGGTGAGTCTGCCACACCACGTACAACAGTCACTGTAACATAGCATATGTATAGAGCCGAATCATGATACCACGGACACGACTAACCTTCAATTCCGTCGGTGATTCTGGTGAAAGAGAGTAGTGGTGTGGTGTTTGCGGCGTTGACGACGTTTCATGGGGGACTGACCGTGGAGAATTTGATGGAGTTTGGGACATTGGCGGGGCCGGCAGAGATTGCGGTGAATTGAGAGCAGAATGTATTGACCCTTGGGACGTGCGAGCCGCAGATCTGGCGACTGTGAAATGACATGATGCGGCGTGGCAGTACGAGCTATTTGAACCTATAGCCAGCCCGATCAGCATCACTATCGTAGTCACCAGCTGAATTGCTTGAAACGGTTCACACCAGCTTGGCCAACGAGTCTCTCCGCCTTGGTTCATCAATCTCCGACATCATCGAGATGTGTTCGGCTACGTCAGGGCTCTGCTGTGTGCTTAGTTGCGCCTCGATAGTGCGTTCGGTGCTTGAGATGCGCAGAATGCCTGCTCCGTCAAAGTCGGAGCCAGTGATTCCAGAGTCCTGCTTCCGTGGTTTGGCTAGAATGGGAGCGGGTTGCTCGTTCTCGCTGTCGTAGTCGTGAACCGGAACACTTGAGATGTGGCGCTTCAGCTGCGGTGGCAGGTCACGGCCCGTCTCTTGCTCGTCTTCATCATCGCTCTCTGAGATGGCGGTGATGTGCCTCTCTAGCGCGGGACTCTGTCTACGGCCGGATGATGACTCGTTGGAGCTTGTGCCTGTGCGCATGAGGCCCAGGACTTCTGCACCAGAGTTGCCGTTTTCTGCGTCAGCGACTGGTGATTCGTCGGCCTGGTGAGATGCGCTGGACTCATCTTGCTAATCTTGGGGTCAGCGGCACGTCTTTCGACAGTGAGCGTCTTGAACATGCTTCATCCTGCAACGTACGTGTGAAGTATGGAACAACTTTTGTTTTAGCTGAGCACGAATGCCTCCGGACTTGTGAGACTCAACGTGGTCGTTGACAGCATCAGCCTGCGGAAGAGGGGAGCTCTGCTGAGCCTGCGCCATGCTCGCGAGTGAAGCTTGACTGACAGAAGAGAAGATGAAACAGCGGCTGGAAGGTGTATCATGCTTGTCAGCGGGCACCATGGCACGCGAGCTATCATCGCTCCAACATCCTTGCCAAGCATGACAAAGGCGAGGTTTAGACGATGATTGGGTGGGTTGGGTCGCACATGCAGACTACCCCTGGTGCTGGCAGGATGTAACGACGCTTCAGCTCCTGGGTGTGGTGCTGGAAGCCGGGAGAGGGTCAGTAGTGATGATGATGATGGTGGTGGTGGTGATGATGAGCGTCCTCGAGGCTGTCAAAGCTACATGTATGGGCAGCATCGGAACCATGTCCACGGACTCCTCGCTACGCCTCCGTACATGTTGGATATTCTTATGGTGATAGAGGATGCAGTCAGCACTGTGCGGAGGTGAACACCACCACCTGACGTGCGCTCATCGCTGACGACCTTTTCCGCGGCTCTTTACTCGGCGACTTGGATACCCCAGATGGCCTCGGTTCGCCAGAGTCGGTAGACACCAGCTTATTCAGATTCTTGGGCTCGGCAAGTATCGCTGTATTCATCGCGTACAGCATAACATCAGCTGTGCTCTTGCTGACCTTTGAGAGAGCAACGTCAAGTGCTGCCGGATCGATGTCATTACAGAGGTCCCGGAGCAGCCTCTGCGAAGACACTCCTGTTCTTTGTTGACGGTATCGTGCCTGGCTTGTTGATACTGCTCGCAAGACTTGACAACGATGTTGCGCGAACGTCAATATTGTTTGCTGTGCTGGAAGATGATCACAGCATAACAGTGCCAATCAATTTCTCGCTTCCTGATGTGTCGCTGCACAAAGCAAGACCGAATGCTGCAGCTACTTTACAAACACTTCGCAGTTGGACTCTGGATGCAACCTGCTCCTTCGTTCTGCGCACACTGTGAGCACAGAGGAACGCCGAAATTGGTTGTCGCAATCCGTGCGCACTCGCGCACAAGGCAAAAGGACCCGTGGCATATGTGCTGTCTTTTGATCACGGCAGAGGGATTGGGCCATTCATGGCCCGGGTATGACGTCCTACTAGACACTTTGGCGGCGGAGGCCAACTGTTTATAATAGCGGGGGTGGGCTCAACGAATTCTCATGATGCACCCGGACGTGTCCTTGTCATCTAAGTCACGAAGAAGCTGTCAGCCGTTATGAGCTCTACCTACTCCCTCGCGACCTTGCTATACACCAGAACGTATGGCGTTCCTTTCGATGGTCCCATAGAATAGTCCCCATAGAGGGCAACTACATCTCCGCAAAGCGTTCGCCGTCGCCGCTTGGGCGGACTAAATGATCATCGTTAGCTACACGCAGCCTCTTCCATCGGATGCCCTTGTTAACGCAATGTGATGCCCATTATCCAAGCTTGCTCCAACGTCTTCGAAAGCAAAACATGGGACCGGGGTTGCGACCACGCTGACTATATTGTGTTGTTCCCGACTGCGTGAGCCAATGCTTGTGACGCGCAGAAGACGCAGTGGTCCCTCCTAAGGGTGCAGTCTTGTGTATCCTGCCTAAATAGCGGTAGATGCCCGTTGTATGCAGCAGAGCTTCATTGATCGACAGCTTCTCCGTCAACGTCCGTTGGTATGACAGGCTTTTTGGCCTTCCCGATCATCGAATAGCTGTGCGTAAACCATGCCGGACAGAGTGGATAGAGACAGGAGCCAGGCGGCGATTAGTGTCCATTTCGAATCGACGACAACTCTCTAGAGAGACCAGGCTTTTGGGCTACCTTCGAATTCGAATTCGTTGACGAATGCGTTTCAATGACCCCTATCGAACATTTCACAGCGGCATAACTTCGTTAACAGTGGTGAACATCTTGGCCCCTGTCCGCGGTCAGTGAATCCCCGACGCATACATTCGACTATATGAGCAGTCACACAAGCGTCCCATCTTTAAACATATCTGCTGTAGAACAGCAGGTACGGCTGCTTCTCATCTATCTTGCAAGAAGGATGCTGCATTTCTGCGAATGCCCCGCGGCCTTTCTTCGAAATGCCCAGGATTACATCGTCGTTGGTGATATGGAATTGGTTCTCGTTGCAGTTCCTGACGGCAGCGATGATGTGGCCGCTACGACGTTCGGGCCGCCGTGAGCCACGACAGCATCCAGCCTGTAGATAAACTCCTCTTGAGAAAGGTCACTCAGATCCAGGTATTTGTCGAACTCGACATCGTCGAATACCTGGTAATGTCTCCGGTCATTCTGCTTGTTGAGACGCGTGCCATAGCGTTTCATGCAAATGACCAGCATCTTCGGAGCACTGACAATAGTTTTGCGCCATTCTCGCACAGGGCCTTCCGTCTCATGGAGCGGATCTTTGACCGATTGGCTGGAGCAGGCTTCGTGTTCACAGCGAACCCGGCCCTCATCTTCGAGCTCATGCGCAATGTAATCCGTGAGTGGCAACTCGTTCGCTGGATCTTCTATGCCGATATTGAGAGCCTCGGCGTCACCGACCTAGCGGAGGGTCTTGACTTGGCAATCAGCGCAGGTCCAGCCCTCTTCAAATCTCAAGCTGAACATATCTGCAAACGTGGTAATGTCCTCTGAGCTTTCATTGCAACTTCGGTGGTGGAAGATGTAATGCAGAAAATCGTACGGATCCGATTGCTCTTCGTTGACGTATTTTTTCTCGAATCTCTGTAATTTCAGGAAGGTTCCTTCTGCAGGCCTGACTCAAAGCTTTGAGCCAAGAAAGGGCCATCGAGCCGACTAGGTTGCTGTTGGACGAAATCCACCTTATTCTCACCGTGCCAGTAAATGGTCGTGAGAGCTTTCAAAGCACAAACGAGACAGGCGAACTTCTTCTTGGTATTACACTGGTGCTGCATGGCCGTCATATTATCGGCGAAATCCTGGTACGTGAAGTAGAGGCTGCAATGTAGCATTACGATAGCAGAACTTTGTCTTCAATCTACCGTAGTTGGCCAATCCTTTCGTACACCGAGACGTTATCTCCTCAGGAAAGCAGTTCCAGTGGAGGAAGCGTCGGTGGCTCGTCGTCTTGTGAGCCTTCATTAGTCTCTAATGCATTACAGTCTCAAGGCACACAGACAAAGCGATCGTAGTGTTTGGTCGAACGCGTCCGCGGACGTCTGACGAGAGGCGGGTCGGTGGAGGCGACGTGTTGATGAGGTGACGCGAGAGATGGAGTTACCGTACTACGTGTACTGTGGGTAGCAAGCGAAGTCGGGTCGGGTGCGTCTCACGAACTTGAGCCACGTGTTTCCACAGCCGATGGACGTGTGGATGGACATTAGAACTACGGAGGTAGGTACCTTACAGTACATGTACCTACTGCTCCTGCCCGAACTTTGCCGTCGGAACCTACGTACGTGTCACTCGGCTTCATCGTCTCCTCCTGTTACGCAATGACCTCGGACTCACATTCTGCCAAGGGCCAAGACTACGAACAAGAGCACGTCCATAGCGTCTACGAGCAGATCGCTGGCCACTTCTCCTCCACACGCTACAAGGTCAGCTTGCTCACCGCATTCACCTACACAACGGCCTGACATCAACTAGCCATGGCCGATCATCGAACGCTTCCTCAAGCAATTGCCCGCCGGCTCGATAGGCCTTGACATTGGCTGCGGCAACGGCAAATACCTCGCCGTCAATCCTGATGTCTTCATCGTAGGATCAGATCGGTGTGTCCTGCTTGACCACTCGATGGGTAAGGGCAGCAGCACTGATACGGTAAGTACAGATCTTGTAACCTCGTCTCCATTGCATCGCAACATCAGCCCCACGCCGCTATTGTAGCGGACATTCTGGATTTGCCACATCGGATCCATCACTTCGACTTCGCCATTTCTATTGCAGTAGTGCATCATTTGTCCACGCCAGAGCGGCGTATAGAGGCAGTGAAATCCATTATTGAGACTCTGAAGCCCGGAGGACAAGCTTTAGTCTACGTCTGGGCGCTTGAGCAGGAAAGCAGTCGACGAGGCTGGAGTGAGAAGGATGATCAGGATGTCATGGTACCGTGGGTGATGAAGGGATCGAAGAAACTCAAGGCCGACCAGCCTACCTCGATTCCTACCGAGGACAGGACTTTCCATCGTTTCTACCACCTCTACCGAAAAGGCGAGCTTGAGCATGATCTGAATGCCGCCGGCGGCAATGTAGTGGAATCCGGCTATGAGAAAGACAACTGGTGGGCGGTTGCCGAGCGCACATCGGCGTGATCACATTCTTGGATCACGCCGCTGCAACAGCTAAAGAGATGTCGAGTACATCTTGCATCATTTTCCGCGAATGACGATGGCCTGTGCCTATGTTCCTTCGACACGCTGAAAGTCGACACGACTTTTACAGCGGCCTCAGCCTTTCGGCTCGTCCCTTCAAGATCGCCCGCTGAATCCTCGCGTCCCTTCGGCACTGATGTTTGCAGGTTTACGGGTCTTAGGGTGATTGCTAAATCAATCATGAGACTGATAGGCAGCAACGAAGGCGGACGTATGGCCGGGAATAAGAAACAGCTTCAATAATGACTCTGCTTCAATAATGATTCTGCTTCGAAAGTGCTGTCAACTCTATTGGGGATCATAACTCTAATAGTGCAAGTTCTTGGCCCCTTGACGCTCGGCCTGCCATCACCATGGATTATGCAGATGATAGTGGCAGCCTCTGCTACTAGCGACGCTGGGAACCGCAACCGGAGGGTACTCTATCGCCGACTGGCCTGTCCGCTCTTGACGGCCGCACGCCCCGCAATCTTCCTGAACTGGTCCTCACCACTTGCACCCAACTTCCTCGAGCTTACACCTTGAGCATTACTCAAGTTACTGACGGGGGCAATAGTGTAGGTACCCACTCCGCCCTGCACTCTCGCGCGATTCGTAGGTCCCTCTTGTGAAAGCGCCTTCCTTCTGTTCTCTGCCGCAATTGCAGCACGGTCCTTCTGACTACCCGCTGCACGTTGGCTCTGCGCGGCAGCGAGAGGATCGTAGGTTCGGCTCTCAACGGGCAGGTTGCGGCGGTCTTTGCCTTTGTTCAGCACGATGCGCATCCACTCGGCGACAAGGCGCTCAGCTTGACGCTTGATCTCGGGCTGCGCTTGAGTGGACTTGGTGTAGAAGAGCATGACCTTGCCGATGCCGGACGATACCAGACACTCTTTGTTCAGACTGAGCTTGCTCAGGATGGCGAATAGCTCACGCTGGATCTGGTAGTTGGGGAGTGCGCCGTCCTTGTCGGCTGGCTCGAGCATGAATCGTACGGCCTCGAGGATGTTGACTTCTGGGTCGACCAGTTGCGACTGGATCGTGTTGCGGTTCATGAGCTCAACGACCTTTGGAAGGATCTTAATCTTGGCCGTAGCAATCTGGTTGTCCTCTCGCCCCTTTTGGTCCGCCTCGCATGCTTGGATGATCTGCCGACGAATGGCCTCGATCTCGTGATCGGCACGTTCCTCGGCATCTTGTGCAGCCTTTCGTCGCGAGACACGGTGAGACTTGAGAGCCTCGTCCATCTTGCGATCGAGAGCACGGCGTCGTCCTGTGGGACCTTATTAGCACATTTTCATCTCAGCGCACATAACATCACTCACGCTCTTCCGGGGACAAGTGCTCCTCGCTGACCTCTGGCTCGGGGGCTTTGCCTGCTCGCTTGATGGGCTTGCCATCTGCATCGAGCTTATTCTTCCTGCTCCTCTTGCCGTCAATCTCTGGTCCACCCTCGAAGTCGTCCTCATCCGCACCAGCGCGTCTACGCTTCGGCTTCTCGCGCTTCTTCTCCTTCTTCTTCTTCTTCCGCTGGTGCTCCTCTTCCTCCTCTGCTGTGCGCTTTCGCTTGTGCACACCAATGGCGCCAATGGTGTCTGCATCGATCTCTCGCTGGGTGTTGAGTTCCATGGTATCCGGGTTGAAGTCGGCGAACTCCTCCTCGTTGACTTCGTCGAGGACTGAATCATCGTCATCGTCGTCGTTGATGGCGTCTGTTGTGTTGTACACATTCGTATGGTCGGCGTCTTCATCTGCCGCATCATGTGCTTTATCCTCCTGCCCTGCGACATTGTCTGTGAGTGGGTGCTCATCATCGTCGCGGATCTCCATGTCTGCCTCTGGGTCCGCCATAGGTGGTGTGCCGGCTGCGTTGTTCTCCTCTTCGAGTTCGGGGCGAAGGGGGTCACCTGGGTCTGCGCCGTGCTGTGGTTCTGTCGCAGCGTCCAGAGTTGGGCTTGACGGCATTTCGAGATCCTCCATGTTCGTGCGGGTCTAAGACGCGTGGTATGGCGTGTCGCAAATGTGTTGGGCTGCTGCTTAGGAGTGCTTTGTGACGGTTGAAGTGTGGCGGCCGGTCGACATGTGGACGCTCGTGGTTGCATGCCCTGAGTTTGACGAAAGCGGCTGCGGCCGCGCGAACGTCACCCGGGAATCTTCTCACATGCAACTCATCTAGGACACTCAAGCACAATCAGACAACATGTTCGGCGGACGTGAGTACTTGGGTGTAGAAGAGGCTCGTAACCGATGCTGACAGTCATGCTAGCACCCCCACCACCTTCTGCAGAGGTGAGCCATCTAGCGCACACCTAACGCATCGTGTGACATGCTCTGACTTGGAGCAGGAATTGCGCCAGCAGGAGCTTCTTGCGACTGCCACTATGTACCAGTTCGGCATCATCGCGACTCTACTCTATTTCTGTAAGATCATCGAACGATGCTATTGATCTTTTCAACAATCTGACACTTCGCGCAGCTCCCTTCGCCGTCGATGCGGTCAAGAAGCTCGTCTAAGCTTCAACCCAGCCCTCAATCAGAACGCCATCGATTCGACGGGTTCGAGACCGGGCCATTGTATACAGTACTGTATAGCGCCGATCAGAAGGGAGACATGTGCATTGCAAGGCGTTGCGAGGCATTGGGAAGAATAAGATCGCAGATCTGACTTTCGAAAGAGATTGCATGTACAGCATAGATGTGGGCACAAAGACAACTCAGGCGTGCCAAGTTTCCAGCTACTTGCATAGTAACGGCTCGATGGCATGCTTCGATTGTTACTGCTCACGTGATCTTGTCTCGCGCCATGAAACAGCCGTCGGACGCCAGGCATTGGCCGCATCCGCATGTGATGTTTCCCTGGGCTTCACTCCCTTCAGCTGTGTTGCGCTTCTTTCACCGACGCTTTTCACTCATCCAACGAACTCCACGTCACTTTGCTCTTTCCGGGAATTCTACACTCTACGCATAGCACTCTCGTACACGCAATCCCCGGATCTTTGCGCTCTAGCGCATCTAGAAAACTCTCGATCAACCTGCCCTCACAACGTTGGATGTGAAGGTTAAGTAGTACATCGTGTCGCGGATCTCGCCTGCCTTACCAGGCTCTGTTAGTCTAGATTCATTCGAGGTTCGACAACAGCCTTGCGAGGGAACGAGAGGAAGGTGGTCTTCTTCTTCGTATCCGTGTCGGTCATACTGATTCATGATGCTCTCGTCAAGCTGTCGGTCGATCGTGGGTTGAGCTTCGCGACTCCAAGAAAGAGAGAAGCAGGCGAGTATGGGGAGTGCCAATTGCAGTTCGCGAACAGAAGCTACAAGTGCTAACAGGAGCTTTACTGCAGCACAGTCTTCCCCGCCCATGTTTGCATCGGATGAGAGATATGTTTCTCCTCTTCTTCGTCGCAGCACGACTGACATGAGCCAAGACACGATGAAAAAGCGAGAGAGCTATACAGCCCGACCGCCGTCAGTCAAAAAGCCGAGCACGAAGCAGCAGGTCCAACAAACACGATCGAGGACGCATTGGAGCTCAACGGTCCGAGACAAATCCGCTTTCTTGTGTCCTCCTTGTCCAGAACTGTGAGCCATTTGATAACGCCTGTGCGCAAGAGCGTTCATGAACATCAGTGTGCCGGCGGAGGCAACAGGTCTGCACATTCTTCTGTTTCCGCCCGATCATCTCTGGCACAAATCGGGGTGCGCGATGCAAGAGCCTATCAGCTCCTGCCCGCAGTCTTCCCGTGTTATCATCTGCAACCGGTACTTGGAGTGTACACTTGGACTCTGCTTGTCGTCGCTCGTGAAGAGGAGAAGAGAGAGCGGGAGGGGGGGGAACATTCATGCCTGGAGAATCCGCTAGTGTCAGAGGGTTAATGGATCTGTCCTGCGTTTCGGGTGCGTTTCTACATGATTGCATGGGAATGAGCTTCATCGCATTCACTTCGTAGCGGACGCTGCTCGAGACGCTTGTTCACCAAAGCAGGCGGCCGACTTGATGACGCATGTGCAAGTCAGCAGAAGTGGTCCACGGCTCAAAGACTCTATCGTCCCAGCACTTTGCCATTTCGAAAGGTGGACAGTAGCGGAACATTAGATGCGTGCGACTGTCCACGCTCTTTCAGAGTATTGTGGAAGCACCAAATTGTAAAGTGTATTGCATGCCCTGTTGTCTCAATGCGGGCATCGGGATCACGGAAGTGGTTCTATCCGTTGAAGGAAAGTATCGCATCGTCTAAAGGGTGCGGCCGATGCGGCGAAAAGCGCAACGGATCTTGAGTGCTGGTAAGACGGACCAATGTAGCGTCTAGACTCCTTGGAAATGTGCCCATGTACGTATGTAGCACTTCTTTCCCTCGCCCGTGTTTGATCCAAGTGACAGTCACTTGCGTATGTGGAAGAGTCCTGGTCAGTTCGACAGATCTGGAGAAGTCAGTCAGAACATGGGCAATGTGCACTACAAACACTCCGAAGCTATCAGTATATCAGAGAAGCTTCGTGGCAAGTGGCCCGGAGGTAAAGATGGGCTTGGGAAAGGACTCAAGCCGCTCATCCTTGCCACTAACCTCCAAGGTCAAGCAGGTCGGAGTACTTGTATCATGGATGTAACATCCAGCCTAAGCCTGTCTCCCCTCAGCTCAGCCAGACACAACCTGCTGCGACGACGACTTGCATCCATGTCCCAATAACTTGGATCTTACAGTCGCTCTACACGTACAGCATAGCCTAAATGACGTTTCCAGCACCTGGTATGCAATGCCGACTTCACGGATCAAGGGCAAGCTCTCGTATGTGCAGCGGTACCCTGCCCCGATTTATGTATTGGATTAAAAGCCTGCAGCATATAACCGCAGCATGCTGCCTTTCCACGCACAACTCGCACTCCACACCTCGGCATACGACCGGCCACGAGAAGAACAAGACACCGTTTCGTACACGGAAACCTATCATTCAGGCATTGACAATACCACGAAGGCAATGCTATTCACCAGATACCTCGTCCTCGCTGGAGCAGCACTCGGCGCGGCCGCCCCGTCAGAACTAGCCAACAAAGCATCGAAGCCGAAACAATTCGCAGTCACAGAATTTGTCTTCGGCTGCACAGACGGCTGCTATTGGAATTTCAAAGTTGCCGTGCAAGGAGAAGGTCCCAACCATCCTCCCGTTCAAAAGCCAGTCGAGTGCTCCGGCAGCTTGGACGATAACAAGGACTACGTCGACTGCGGCGAGATCAGCAAGACCCAAACCATCAGAGCGTATATCGTCAAGGCCACGAATGAGCTGATGCTTAAGTATGAGGTGCAGAAGCCAAAGCAGGGCGCCATGTACCAATACACTGGCGAGAAGAAGGTGTACGCTGCGACCAATGACCCGAAGAAGCTACAGAAGTCCAGTTTCATCGTGAAGGAGACCAGCCCGACACGTGTCGTCTAGAAAGCACAGGAAGCATAGTATAGGAACCTGGATTTCTCCCAATGATGGCAATGGATCGCGACTTTCATGGGACTGAGGGAGGACTTGTGAATTGGCAGTATGGCAAGAGCGACGTAGGGTGGATAGAGATTGCCAATCGGTACTTTCCAATCTAGGTATCTGTCAATGTGCTTCAATTGCCAGTGTTGTATTGCCCTGACTGGCATACCGGGAGGGCATGTGAGTAGAGCGAGCAGGTCATGATCCCTGTTGTGTGATGAAGCTGCCAATGAGGGGCATGATGCCAGCCCCGGCACAAACAGACCCACGTGGGTCGTTTGTGCTCGCGCTTCAGCTTTGATGTAGTTGAAGGAGTACTGCACAGTTGCAGGCGCTACGACCTTCGGGAAGAAGGTAGGTCCGAATTTGGTCACCTCCGCATCGTCCAAGGCAGTAGCAGCAGGACATCAAAGTCAGTAGCGGAGCTTCGTATTCGTTCGGTGGCGTGACGACAGCACCCAGCCGCGCGGCATCTAAACAGGGCGCCTGCAAAATCATGTCGTGAAGAATGAGGCCTCGATGATTGCATGCCTCCTCACAACACCTCCAGCACCAAACCCACGGCCTCGTCAAATTGGGCTCTGCCAGTCAAACTGCCAGCGGCATCCTCTAGTCCCAAGGCGACCACCAGCAATCGCTCCTCGCTGGGTGACTTCATCAGGATCGCACTTGCTATGACTGTGGCCAGCGTCTGACCAACCACTTCGTCCTCGCGCTTCGTGCCACCCAGCACAGTGGTCGCGGTCAGATGGCTCATTGGCAGCAGGTTGTTCTCCGACGAGTCTGTCGACATGATTCCAGGATTCATTGGGTCTGCTGAAGCGGCAGCGATTGGAACATGAACCCAGTGAGCGAGTTTGCCGGCTTGTGAGATAGTGATCACGATCTTGTCAGCAAATGCGATTGAGCTGACGTCGGTGTGGACGCCGTCGATCTCGCCAGCTGCGGACTTGGACGGCGCTGGGAACGGCGCCGGGAATGCGTTGACTTGAGGCAGTGTCGCTGCCGTCGGAGCCGCCATCGTGATGCGTGTTGATGAATGGCGTGTGTGATGCAGATGGAAGTTCACCCTCCCAACTCCACCACCTGTCGGACCCGGCACTCCGCTCGAGGAGGAAGGTTTGGCGGGCGTGCTTACTTGGCGCGATTTGTTTGGTGCAGTTCTAAGCAACGCGACCGCGTGCTCGCCGCAGTCTGCCCTCCATGGCCTCTTCGACGTCAAATCCCGACGTCAACCAAATGCCCAGGGAAGCACTGCCACTTCACACAGATCCAGCGATGTCCAGAAAGCACAAAGTCCAGCGTCCCGACATTGGGTCTGCTTGTGCCGGGCGGCAGGCCCACGGCTTCAAGACTCACCCAGACGTGCGCGCGTCCCGTCGCCTCGTTCAGCTTGGTCGACACCTCGTTGAGGCGCAAGCTGTACTCGGGATGTGTTGTGGTGTGTGCTACGAATCTGGAGAGGAAGTCCGTGAGGCTGGTCGTCCTTCTAGGCCACGCGGAGAAGCCTGTTTCAGCCACGAAGTCTGAGGAAACATGTGACCAGATTGAAGACCGGATAGAGAAATCCCTTGAGTTGATAGCTTCGGCTATGCCACGGGTCAGTCCCTCCAGGTGACTCTGGATCGGGGTCCGCGGTTCAGAGCCCGTCGCTGCGTGTTCAGCCATGGTCTGGAGCAGGCGCAGGTTGTCCAGATGCGGCCACCGAACCGCCACGACTTCCTGAGGCCCGAGTTCGATGTCTGCAATTTCGATGCCGTCGCGTCACAATTAGAGACGCCCCCGCCAAGCCTATCGTGATGCGACTGCGCCTTCTGTGCTTTAATCGAAGACTGCACCTGTCCTACCAAGCTTCAAATCTTAGGTGTACGAAAGCTCGACCGAACGGAGATAGGCTTAGAATGCCTGGTGGATACAGGCACAGCGAGCGAGCTTTTGATCGTGGGAAAGTGCGATAGCAAGCGAGACATGGAATGAGGCGAGGATTGGAAATAGCAGAGGACTAATTTATCTGCTGCTGACATGCATCTGCTCGTAGGATTTGGCGGTCTTCAGCGTAGAGTCGATGATTCAGGACCGGGACAGTTGCTGACTGGGGCTGCAGGCATGTTGATACTGACACCATTTCAGCAGGAACCCCGAGATTACCAATGAATACCTACAGCATATCGAGGCCAGACCAGCGATGCAAACCATTCCAACCCGTTTCGTAGCCTGTACCTGATCTCGCTTACACCGACGGCCATCTCTTTGCATATTGCGGCAGTCTATGTCTTTGCCCCTCGCCGCAGTCGTTGCCTTGGGTCCCAGCGATGCGGTACTTGCTGCACGCCTAGCTCTTCGCCCTCTTGCAGCCACAGATGTCACCGGTTTGTGTCAGCTGAGAAGCTCAGAGTCCGCGCCGTCATCTGTCTACTGCATGGCTTGCAGCATGCAAGCGAAGCAAGCGGGGTGCTTTCGCATCGCCATCCATTCTCACGCTGTCCAGCGCTTCATCGTCCTCTCGGTGGGTTTCCACCTTACGTGCAGCGAAAGAGCCGGCAGGACTTGGGCAAAAACTTATGCATTAGCAGTGATCCACCAAGGTGCAATCGGCCATGCTGATGGAACTGGATTGGAGACCTCATGCTTCACATTAAAGCCGCGCTCGCGCCAGGGAGGTAGCTTATCCTGACTGCACCTCATGTGAGTCAAGCAGCGCAAGGCTAGCGCGGAGGCATTTCATTGCACTGTCTGAAACAGCATGCTCCAAGGCAGCCTGGAGGACGAGCAGAAGGTGTGAATGGGGCGAAGCAGCAACGCGTACGACGAACTGTGCGAACAGCTCGCGTCCAAACGAAATTCCGGTCAACGAGCTGTCAACTGGAAGAGCTGCGATTGGTCAACCTCCCAACGACCGTGGCACGACGGCCAGACTGTTTGACAGCGAAGCGCTTTCGCCGCGGTCACCATGCCATTTCTCGGCCATTGTCTTCGAGGCTGGAGTGTACTGCCATGTGCGGGGTTCCACAATGGCTTGCAAGCTAACACTAGCTGGTAGGCGTTGCCTCCTTGACGCATCGGTTGCCTTGCGGTTCGCGAAGCCTTAGGATCCCACTCCTAGCAACGCCAGGCACTAAGGCATACGCCCCATGCAAGAGAACAGGCGGCCTCGCAATGGCATTTGCAATTATCTCCGCTATCATGTTTCGAGACCTGGTTTTCAGCCAACACGACACAGCAATATCACCCGCATGCACGCTCGGCTATGCGATCTGCCAGCATTCGTATGTCCCTCATGCACACGAGCAACGGCGGTACGCATCCTTTCAAGGCAACCACGAAGCTCTCGAAGCTAGTGGGGCGCTCCAAACAGCCATATCATATATTCTCATCGCAAACCTCGTCTCAACCCTCTACCTGCGGTGCCCTGTCTGACTGAGCCTCGCATCTCTTATCAAGGCGACCAGCCACCTCTTCCTTTGGAAAGTCTCACTTTCATGTTCCGTCCTGACGAACTTTGAGATAACGGATAGTCCTATCATGAACCAGCCGCCGCGCGCGCCTATGCCGCCCGCATCAGGATTCTTAGCACACAACGACCCATTGATTCGGTTCGATGTTGGTGGGTTGTCAGATGACGACCCGTTCTCTCGCGGCTCAGACAGGATCAACAACGGTGCCAAGAAGGCTAACAAGAATGATAAGAATAAGCAATACGTACCGATCGAGGTTGATTACGAAGGTTTCATGCTGGAGAAACTTGTTGCGCGACCCGGAGAGAAGTCGAGCTGGGCTCGCGTCGGCCGTCGACCTTTGCCGTTCAGCAACGAGAAGTTCGCAGACATTAGCAGAAAGGTCCGCGAGGACACGCGAACGGGACCCATGACGACGTTTGCAAAGTTGACCGCCGATCAGCAGGGTGTGATCACGCGACTCATTGAGGCCAGGCAACTCGAGGAGAACAATAAGAACGTCCAGTGGATTCTGGAGTGCGTCCGCCGTTACACACAGGCCGAATCCACCTGGCGCAGGACGAACATTGTCCTTAAGAAGCTGCTCATCATCCTCAAACGTCAAGATCGTAACATCAGCAAATCAGGCCACAAGTTGACGGTCGCTGGGAGACCCACCAGCTATCAGAACACGGAGATCATCGACCTCAATGAGCCGACGCAAAAGGTGAAAGGCCAGCACAAGATCGACAAGCAAAAGTATGGCAGTCTGGATCACGATGACATTATGACCATGCCAGTTGGCGAACTGCCAGATCCGTTCGCCAGTCCCGGCATGGGTGGGGATCTTCCAATACCACCGCCGCCGCCGCCGCGCCAGGACCATCACCGACAAGACTTTGGGCCGCTCCCAGCACCACCTCCTGGCTCTGTTCCTATTCCTTTGGACCACTGGCAGCCACAACCACAGCCACAACCACAGCCACCACCACGATATAATCACCATTACAGTCACCAGGATCAGCCGCAGCATATGCACCACCACGGTCCTGCACAATTCGATGGGCACCCTTTCCAGCCAATGCCACCATTCAACGTTCCCGGTGCCTTCGAAGTTCCACCCGATTTCGAGCCTCCACGCCGCGACAGCCAGTACCAGACTCGAAATCACACGCCAGACCACCGTCGTAGCCGCTCTCGCGAAGCCAAACGAGACTCCCGCGTTGAGCGCAAAGTCGACAACCTCGGCGACAGACTTGAACAAGTCATCGACAAAGTCGACCAGTGGAACTTTCGCGATGACCGCTCCTCCTCAGAAGACTCCTACCGCGGCCACGACTACTGGAGCGCTCGGCCAGAATCTACACCACCCTCATCGCCACCACTTTCGCCACGTGAGCCGAATGGCACTCTAGGCAAAAAGTCGTACTACCATGACTCAGCCTACCCACGCCAGCAGCACCGCCGCAACAACAACGACGCCATGATAGAGCCACATAGCAGCCGTAATCGAGACCGCCGCATGAGCTTCACGGAAGATCGCCGTCGTCGAGAGAGCTTCAGCGGCAACAGTCGCCGTCCTCGCGCCATCGAATACTCGCGAGAACCCCGAGATGGGAGACCGGTGCTTCGGGAGAATACGTTCAATGATTACCCCAACGCACCCGTGGCGGAGCGGGTACGACAAAGGACGTTGCCGCAGTATCCAACTGAGGACTACGACTTTGCGGACTATGGTCCAGGGCGCGAGAGAGGAGGCTTACAGAGCGAGAGGGGACGTTCGAGGAGGGACTCTGCGTGGGCTAGCGAAGGCGGCAAGTACTATTTTGACCGAAGAGAAAGAGTTGGTGGCGCGAGGAGACAGCCCAAATATTTCTGAGTAGCTTACAGCATAGCTGTGAGGACAAATTGAGCTGTAACTTACCTGTAACACAACATCGAGGAACAAACTTCATGTCATCCTGACACACATATCGTTGATCGAGTCTCTTCATTCCACTACAGACTCACTATCTTCACCATCCGTGCATCCCTCCCACACCCTATCATCTCACGCACTTCATCTACAAGAACAGAATCTATAGACATTAATGATGGGTACCCGTCCCATCTTGCACTGCCTCTTTAAGCGTTGCGTCGCTGAGAATGCTTCAATGCTGGCTGAAATAAAAGTGATGTCGGTCGACCCATCGGCCGGCGGAGTGTCGATCCCTGCTGATCGCATCGGTAAACATGTTCCTTTCCCTCCACAGAACTTAAAATATGGCCATGCTGTGGCGGAGTTTGTCGCGCCTTAGGTGTGCGCAGGCGGGGCATCTGGTAGTCCTCGTTCTTGTGCGTCGGTCTCGTAAACATGATGGCTGCTGCTTTTGAGAGCTTGCTCTAACAAAGTGGTTTCTTGACGTCCTGTACACCTCGTCGCACGACGTCTGACAGCTTCCATCGAGGTGGTGTCACTGCAGGCTTGCCACCGGCCTCTAAGCAGGAACGAATGTCGACCTCTTCCTGGTTCGTCAGACCATCGGGAATGGGCTCCTGGCCGCCAGCGATGCCGGAACTGAACTTGAGCTGCAGGATATCTCCTGCCTGGTCGCAAGCGGCAAGTAAACGGTCGAGGTCATCCTTGGTGTGGGCAGCTGAAACGCAGAATCGCGCTCGGGATGAAATTAATGGCGTTGCGGGGTATCCGACCACGACAACAGCGATCTTGCGCTTCAGCATCTCGTGCGAAAAGGCTGGGATCTTGGCTGGATGGTAAAGAAGGAGGGGAATGATCGGGCTGTCGTCGTGGCCGTAGACAATGAATCCAAGTCTCTTCAGTCCCAGTCGGAGGTATCGGCTGTTGAAGGCAAGTCGTTGCAAACGCTCTTCGCCCTGGCCAGGTGCGAGTTCACCAGCGATGATCCTGAGACTTGAGCTAATCTGGCTCAGAACTGCGGGTGTGGGACATTCACCGAATATGGTTCCAGCATTGTTGACACGGATCTTGTCGACCAGAGACTTGTCTCCTACGATGTAGCCACCGTTTGCGCCGAAAGACTTGGTGAAAGTTCCCATGAGGATGTCGACATCCTTCGTGTCGATGCCGAAATAGTCGCAGACACCACGTCCACGTGGGCCAAGGGCGCCAATCGAGTGTGCCTCGTCTACGTAGAGGTTGAACTTGTACTTCTTCTTGAGAGCAATGAGACCTGGGAGGTTGCACATAGTGCCCTCCATGCTGTAAAGACCTTCGACAGCAACCAGGATCTTTCGCCACGGCCGGTGGCTTCTTGGCTGTCCTTGAGAGATACGTTCCCGCAACAAATGCTCGAGTGCATCCATGTCGTTGTGCTTAAACATGTCAATCACGGCGCCGCTGAGTCTGGCACCGAATCGGATCGATGAGTGATTGAGCTGGTCGGAAATCAAAAGGCAACCCTTGCCGACCAAAGCAGGGAAGATGGTTGCGTTTGTCACGAACCCCATGGAGTAGATAGTAGCTGCTTCCTTGCCCACAAATTCGGCAACCTGACGTTCGACATCGACGTGGAGCTCTGAAGTGCCAACGTCGCCTCTTGGCGAGCAGAATGAAATTCCGTACTTCCTCACGCTAGCCTCGGCGGCATCTGCACACTCGCCTTCGGACTGTGCGAAACCAAGGTAGTTGTAGGAAGACATATTCAATGTTTGAGTGGTAGTTCCGGTAAGCTTGAACGAGAGGTTGTAATCGTCGCTCGTGCGGTCCAGCAGAGTAATGAAACGGCCTGGCACACCAGTCACTGGACGCCTGAAACAATCGTTGATTCGCAGCTGGAGTCGTCGAATGTAAAAGTTATCAAAATCAGAGTTGAGTGGCGCGTATCCGTCGTGTTCCCTAAGCTGCTTGTATTGATCTGGCTTGAACCTCTTGCCGAAGAAGTCTCGAACATGGCCGAAGATGATCAGAATGAGGTAGGAAATGTAAGTCGTGATGAGGTAATAGTACGGCGGCTCGTCCTCGATTGGTTCCGGAAATTCGGTGCCCACGAATCTGGACGAGTATAGATGCTGCTTGGAGCCCAATGGGCCGAATGCAGCATGCTGCCGCGCTATCCGTCTGGCCTCAGCGGGTGAAGGTGGCTGGAAAAGTGTCAACGGCTCTGCCTTCTCCATCTTGCTCTTCTCTCCAGTCGCGGTAGTCAGATTGATGGTGGGTAGGCTAAGAGTGGGAATCTGGGGGCTTGGCGGCCTGAAGCTGAGGACCTGTGGAGCTTCCAATCGCGTCTGCTGTTGGGGCTCTGCTACGGTCTGTGCTCTTGGCGTTTTCGGCGGGCCTGAGAAGGGCAGACCGAACTTCGGTCGGGGAAAGCGAGGCGCTTGCTTGATTGGGACGGACTCTCTGGTATCGATGCGGACGGATTCCTTCTCCGACAGGATAGTGGTGGTGTCGGGAGCGGCGGGGGGTGAGGAGGCGAACGGGTTGAGCACGCGAATTGCAGGCATGGCGTCTGTGGTGCGGCGATATTATGATTAGTGGAGTTCTGGTATGGTATGATGTCGCTGCCGCTGCCACGGCGGGCGCACAGCGTATGGTATCGGTGATGCGGGTATGCGGTGCAGGGGGATCCAGAAGTCGATGCCGTCGGTGGTTGGTGGGTGGTGGAAAGGAAATTCGCGTAGGCGTGCGGCTGGCGAGGGAGCGGATGGCACACGCGTGACGACGGTGCCGTAGTCGCTGGTCACGCAGATGTCGGGTCTGTCGAGAGTGGGAGGCGCAACCAATGCTGACGGTGAAGGGCAGGTGTGGTGGAGGATGAGATGATTAAGACGGGAGGGCGGAAACAGTAGTGATGTCAGGTGCGCTGGGTTGTTGTTGGAAGCTTTTGGCAGTGTATCCGCTCTGTTCCTGCTGCATGGCCGCGCCGCTAGAACATCCGCCACCTCCGATCGGACTGCGCGCCGGTCGTCGCCGTGTTTCTCTTCTTCAAACACTTCGATCGCGATGCCGTCGCCGATGGTCTTGGGCGATGTTTCCTTGAGGTCTGCGATGGTGGTGGTGGTGGTGGTGGTCGTGGTCGTGGCGGTGATCGAATCCTGGACGCAGCGCTCTGCTTGCGAAGAGTGGCCGGGCTGTGTGTAGCGGACAAGAATGCAAGAAGGATGCTTACTCACCTACGCGCTCATTCCAGCCGCAGCCCGACAAAGCCGTACGCGAGACGGAAGCGATATGCAACAATGCTCTGCTCCGCTCCGCTGCTCTGGTCGTCGAGTCCTTCGAGGCTTGGTGGTGTGGTGCTGATGCGATGCCGCGGGGATGCGCCGTCACCGCTGTCCCTTCGCTCGCCGGTCGAATCGTACCGCTGTCTCCTGTCGCCCTCTTGTCCAAGTA
Source organism: Dothistroma septosporum (assembly GCA_002236755.2). Taxonomy (NCBI): domain Eukaryota; kingdom Fungi; phylum Ascomycota; class Dothideomycetes; order Mycosphaerellales; family Mycosphaerellaceae; genus Dothistroma; species Dothistroma septosporum. The sequence goes on along the minus strand of NBZP02000033.1, from coordinate 2,184,875 downwards.
CGGTGCCGGTGACGCAGACAGCCAACAAGCTTTTCGATATCGCAAGATCCAAACTCAATCCTCTTCGTTGCCCCGTAGCAGAGTTGACACAGCTTTTATCAAGGAAACAGTGTTGCGAGGAGGTGTAGCAGTGGACAGGGAGGAGAGACGCCCGATCTCACAAGGATTGCACGCAGCTTACGGAGGTGGCCTGTCAGATCAACGGTCGTTGACGGCTTGGCCTGGGACGATTAAGATTGCGGTGGGTTTAGCGATGCACGAAACCCAATGCCATCGACGCTCAGGGGGTCCATCGAAGGGCCTGTGCAACTTTTCGGCGGATCTAAAGCAAATCTTACTGATGGCGGTAGAGTCACGGCCGGGCTTGCACTGTGACATGTGACATTGCAACTCGTGCTTTGGGGCCATGTGCGCATCATCCGCGGTCAACCCTGCGAATGCATGCATGAGACCACCCAACACCTGTCGAAGGAAAATATTTTCGATGCATCGCCAGGAGGCCTAGAAAGCAATTTCTCTTGGCACCGTCGCAGTGAAAACATCGTCAGCAACTTCTGTGCAGACCCAGATTCGGGTGGCGAGGGCAATCTCTACTGATTCATCCGGCGTTTGTACCACGAAGGAGCTCGGGTGCCGGATTTATGCAACACCCGTCATACCCGTAGACGATCCCTCTGCCGAATCGCCGCTACTGTATTTACGGTGCTTTCTCTAGCCGTACAACCTATCGACCACAACCCTCGCTAGTCAATCATGTCAACGCCTCTTCACGCTACGCCGTCCAACATCGCCATGTCAACGCTGTCATCGTGCGTGTCGCGTACCTGCAGCTCGTGTGAAGCATGAATGAGGCCTCGCATGGCCGGGTCACGCGGTCATTGCTGGGAGTCGTTGTGCCTGCTGCGTCGCATGCAAGAGCCTTCCAGCAGCGTCTGTGACACTGTTCCAACAGTGTGCCGAGAGCGCCGTGCCGTGGTCAAATTTGTGCCCATGCAGCCAGCATCTGCCTCAGGCTTTCATCAAGTCGTCATTTTCGGGGGCAACACCCACGCTCATATGGCAGCAACAAGGAATTCCTCAGGCTCAGCGTGCATTGACGCCCAAGCTGGCACACCCTCCTCCTTGAGAGCATGTGCTGACGCTGACACTGACGCTGGCACTGGCTCCCGCTGCACCTCTTCCTCCTCAGCACCAGACATCTCAGCACTGCGAACAGGCAATAGTTGCTCCAGATTTGGCAGCACAACATCAGCACCGTCCTTGCCAGATGCTCTCTTGCCCTCTTTCTTTTTGGCCTCTGCTACAGCCTCAAGCTTTCCATTAAGCTCATCCCAATCTGCTGCCCTAGACTGTATGTTCTTGGAGCTCTTCTTGCTGTCTGCAACCTTCTTCTCCAGCTTGTTCGCAATGGCGAGCGCCTTCTCTTGTGCCCTCTCTTGGCGCAGACGTTGTGCGTGTGTGAGCTTCTTCGGTCTGGCCTGCTTCGAGACGCCGGCGTTCTGAGCGTTGTGCATCCATGGCTTGTAGTCGCTCTCTTCCGTGGGTGCCCTTTTGCCTGCGATGTCTTTCGGTGGTGGTGAAGAGCGGCGAGCAGCGCGGGAATGCACGCTGATCTCTGTCGCAAGTCTATCAGCACGAGTACAACAGGTGAAGATGCTGTCGCGCACCTCTTTTCTTGACCTTGGGTGTTTTTGCCATGTCTGGCGATCGCGACGAATAATCGAACGTCGGTCGTGCAGCGGAGTAGATCAGTGGAATCTCCGCGAGCAGCTTTCCGATCCTAAATTCGAGATAAAATTATCAGCGGCACATCTGATGACCCTGCAGGTGAGGTGACCCAGGTGCACCACGCTTCTTAGTTCTTGCGCGCCTAGAACCTGGTCACTTGTACAAACATCCCTCGATCCATCGCTCAACACGACGCCACGGCACATTACCATACCACCATTTTCCCTCCCGACCGATCAAACGCAGATGTCCTCACAAAGAATCCTGCGAAGTCATGGATCCGCGTTTCCAACTTGAGCTGCTGCCGCGATCGTCTCTCGACACAGCTTCAACACTGACGTACGGCGTCTTATTGCTGTGCACTTTGCACTTCCTGCTGCAATACCTGGACTTCTCAATACTATCACCACTCGAAATACTGTGGAATGCCTGGGTCTACATTATCCCAACACCACTACTACTGGGCTCCGCGCGCCGACAAGAATTACGAACAAACAACTTGCTTTCGCAGACACACGCGGCCAAAGGCGATGCTCTGAGAAGCATGCTGGGTCTCGGAGGTAGCGCGATTATGCAGAGCCTGTCAGGTGTAGAAGGTGGTAAAGTCATGCGTAGGACGAACTTTGCAGTTACGGGAGGCCTCTCTGCGCCCGTTACGAGTGATGTGCCTGCCGGACTGGGCAACTGGGACAACTCGTGCTACCAGAACAGCATTTTGCAAGCGTTGAGTTCTCTGGGGAGTCTACGCTCTTGGTTGCGGATGTCTGAATCAGCAGATGGCGAACGTGGCAGCACGACCAATACCTCGCTGCAAGAGACGATCGCAGAGCTGCAAGACCCATCGAACAATGGGAAGCATATCTGGACCCCCGCAAAACTTAAAAACATGAGCAGTTGGCAGCAGCAAGATGCACAGGAGTATTTTTCAAAGATCATGGATGAGCTGGACAAGGAAGCTGCAAATGCAGTGACAGCGAGAGAGACCAAGCCAGGGCTGGAGGCCGTATTGCAAGAGCAAGACGAAGGCGAAGAAGTAAATGTTGTAGCCAACACGACGGCAATTCCCAAGAATCCACTCGAAGGCCTTGTTGCGCAACGGGTGGCATGCACAAAATGCGGATTCTCTGAAGGTTACTCGATGATACCGTTCAACTGCTTGACAGTGCCGCTCGGCTCTGATTATACCTACGAACTTGAAGATTGCTTGAATGAATACACTAAGATTGAGGACATCGAAGGCGTGGAGTGTCGCAGTTGTACACTGCTATCAGCAGCGGCCAGGATTAAGCAGCTTGAGCTACCTGCCGAACTCCGCGGTCAGATCGCAGAGCGATTACAAGCAATTGAGCACGCTCTGGAGCATGACGACTTCTCCGACAAGACTCTGAAGCAGGACTGTCACATAGTGTCTAAGGCGTTTGTCAACAGCACGAAGACGAAGGAAGTGGTTGTTGGTCGAGGACCACAATCTTTGGTTGTGCATGTCAACCGGAGTGTTTTCGATCCCGTTTCCGGATCGCAGCGAAAGAATGCCGCCAACGTACGATTTCCGTATGTGCTGGATCTACGAGCATGGATGCTGTCATTTGGTAATGCACCTAGCAAGTATCAGCTTAGTGCTGTGGTCACCCATTACGGCAGGCATGAGAACGGGCACTATATATGCTATCGAAGGCATGCGAGCTCGGAAATGGCAGCTGATGTTGGGGACCCAAAGGATGGACAGCGTCAAGAAAGCTGGTGGAGGTTGAGCGATGAGGATGTATCGCCTGTCACAGAAAGCGAGGTACTTGATCAGGGTGGCGTCTTCATGCTTTTCTATGAGCGTGTGACCGAGCCCAGTCTACCACCAAAATTTATGCAGATCGCATCAGCGGAAGTCGTAGAGGAAGCCGCCGCGATAGTACTGCCTCCAGACGATGCCGACGATTGGATCACATCTGCGACCCAAACTTCTTCCGCGGCGACGCCCTCAATCGTCGCATTATCTGAGCATTCGATCGTCTTCGAGTCCGACACACACACCGACTACGACGATGAAAGTCTTGCTGTTGCGCAGAAGCCATCGCAGCAAGCACCCATACTCAAGATGGCATCGCCCACGTTCATGGGTCCTCTCCAAAAGGATATGAAGCATGCTATCGGCATGAGCGGCACGATGATGAGCGTTTAGCGAGCCTTGGTGCTGTGGTACAACTCAGCTTTCGACATGCAGCTATGAAAGATGAAACCCCGTCGGTGATGAATCTGACTTCACGTCTATTGTCTTTGCGATTATCTTGCTTCTCTCGAATCTCTTCATCTTCGTTATTCGCAGCAGCGGATTTTCTGCACTAGACACTCATTGGCCTTTTGTGACTCTCGCTAGAAGGAGCTACCTGGAAGCTCTGCGTTGACGACAATTGCCACCATGTCCGGCGTATCGCCTTGCTGGGTTGCATTTGTCACGCTCTACATCGTTGATACCAGTCCCCTCACATTTCATCGGCTTTTTATCACTATTTTAACCTTCATGCCAAGCTCTTAGGAAGAAGACGCTAGACACGACACAGACTTTCAACCCAGCTGGTGCCTTCTTCACCAGGCCCACAGCTTTAATGTAAGAATACATATTTTGCCAAGATCGAAACGGTGTCACCCAGCAGTAGTACTGCTAAGGCTCAGTGGTTAGTTCCATTCGGTGTCTAAGACATCCATAATACAGTGCGCTAACACATCCCAGGTCTAGGGGTATGATGTGAGTGTTGATCGAGCTCAGCCAAATCGCGAAGCAGGGACTAACTACAGCGATAGTCTTGCTTTGGGCACACCATTCCGTGGTAAACTACGATGCAAGAGGTCTCGCGTTCGAATCGTAAGTCTTCCTACATCACGGTCAACCATGACATATTGCTAATGCTCGTACAGGCGGCTGAGCCCTCGTCAGAAACCTATTTTTTGGACCTTGGACTTTTGCAGATGAACGAAGGTTTGAGCCGAGATGCTTTTGGCGAGATCTTGGGCAGCGCTACAGAGCACTCATGTCGCCATGTAAGTTCTGATATGTGTCGATACTATCAGGTCGCCTATTGTGTTGGATGTCGTGCACAAGTACGCAATTGTTGTCTGAACTTTGTTCGCATGAATTATCTTGGCACCAACCTAAGCACTTCTCTCGAGCATGGCTATCACCGCAAACAGGCAAGCCTACAAGTCTCGGAAAGAGTAGTAAAGATACGCGTCGCAATGTGCAAGCATAGAACAGCTGTTGAGGCGCTTATGTCACTCTGCATATCAAAGCAGTTCTATCGAGGGTATTCCCAAAACTCCGTGCGTGCTATGCTTGCTAATGCATCATCTTCCAACCTCGCTCCATCTACTGATTAGTCGAATTACTCGCCAGCCAGATCTTGCTCTTCCTCCGTCCGTCAGTCACGTCGACTCTCTTCCACATGCCAATGTGCGGAATATTCTCCTCTTCCCACTTGCCCATACCTTCGTCCACCTCAAAGCCATACCGCTTCCACACCTTTGCCACGCCCGGCTGCGCATGAATCACGATCAGGCCCTTGAAGTTCAACGCCAGACCCTTCTTCAGCGCTTCCATTGACGCAGGATCGAGATGGGGACCGACCTCGTACGGATGTTCCCTCGCGTATGCCAGAGCAGTCTCAATCAACAGCTTGGAGATGCCAGCCTTGCGGAACTCCTTGATAACACAAAGCCGACCCAGCTTGATGTACGCCTCCTTCTCTCCATTGCTATTGGTCTGCTGGGTCGTAGGTTCGTGTCCCGGATGCGCTGCATGTGGCGGTGGGACGAGGCGAATCGTGCCGATGGGAATCTTTGTGCTAGCACCCGACAATCTCCTCTCGCCATTGCCGTTACCGTTCGTTACAGCTTTGGCCGGTATGGAAGCGTATGCAACCCAGTGGAAGCTTCGGGCATCGTCCTCGTCCAACTCGTTCTCCAGCGGCACTTTTTGCTCTTTCACATAGACTTCTTCGCGGACGATCATGGTGTCGATGAAGCCTTGGGGGACTGCTCGAGCCGGGTCTGTGGCATCGTTTCTGGGTTGGTCGGTGGGTGGCTTGGCTGGGTCGTAGTGGCTCATGCGCTCCCCAATTGGCCTGATCAAGTCGACGAATTCGGACTTGGACATGTTGGATGCGTGATGTGAGGCTCTGTCAAGGTCAAGATGTTCTGTTACTCGCAGTCATACGGTCGTTCCCGTCAACCTAGATGTGGCTTCGAGTCAGCGATCGACCTTTAGCTGCTGGCGGTGCAGTCGGCGCAGATGAGCAGTCTAGTGTTCACGACGCGAGGCTCAGCGACCACTATCTCCACTCCACCGGAAGTGATGTGCTAGGCGTACCTCCGTACAGCTCGACTAGATTCACTCGTCCTTATCTGTTTACCAAGTCTCCACTTTTGATGCGACGTCAACCGCGGCAATGAGTGGTATTGCTCTCGACAGCGACTCGAACGTCACTCTGGGAAGGCGGAATGAAAGAGCGCCGGTCAAGGACATGTTCTGCCCCTGCATTTTGATGTATCCTGGTTCAGCACATGGTGTGATGGAGCAGGAGCAGCTATGTCGGCTGATGTTCGCCGTGGAGCACAACAGCATCAGAGCAAATTACGTATGAGGGAGGGCATGCAGAACAACAAAGCCCGAGCGAAGACTGGCGCGTGGGGACGAGTCACGATACCGCAACACACGTGATTGGGCATTAAATACTGTCCACAGCCACATACTCTGCACCAGAATCAAGCCTTGGTCGCTGTTGCGAATGACGACGATTAGCAGACGTGTTGGTCATAGGCAAGACGTGCAGATTCGGAGCAACCACCGACTGTGCAACATTGGGACGTGCTTTAGCTACATCGTCAACTGAGCAGTAATGCTATGCTTCTATCTCGCCATTCTCGTACGCTATATGCTCCCTTTTCATCTCCACATTGACCCAGACAGCCGTTACTGCCGCCCATATCGTGATGTATGTAAACAGTACGCCTAGTGACAAACCAAAGGCATAATGGAAGTCCAGCGTCCAGATCACGGCAGAAACGCATCCGATGTAGATGAAAACGCCCAGTAGCCACCAAAGCGTCAAGTAGAGGAAGAATCGTCGGAACAATTTGTTCGTCTCGTATCGTTCGTTGTAGCGCACTCGAAATTCACGATCCTGCAGTCCATCCACAGCGACAAAATCCTCTGCTGCATAGTAGATGAATGGTCGTAGTCTGGTCCCTCTCGCCTGCGAGTTGATGCCGATCGGCAGTTTGAATGGTATGAAAGTCGTAATTATCATCAGCATACCGAGGAAGCCCATTATGAAGGTTGGCGCATAGAGGTAGAGATGCTCCAGTTCCAGCTCGGCGCCAACGACAAAGGGGATCAAGGCCATGAGCATGGCCACTCCGTACACCCAAGAGGTTGCATCCAGCTCGAAGATATTGCGAGACAACAGCGGCGCACAGACTTCTCGCTCTCGCACGAGGCGCCAGATTCGGGCTATTAAGATCCAAAGCTCTCCGAGACCGAATGAGATGATGGCGTAGCCAAGAATGTCCTTGTCGTACTCGGGCTTTGGTATCGGGCACCGGTCCAGCCCGTGGTTTTGTTCTCTGCATTCCCTCTTCCAGTCACTGACGTGGCTATTGTACCAAGAGTAGTAGATGATGATGGGAACGACAACGTCGAAGAGCACGATAGCTGGTAAGCCCAATGTGATACCGAGATGCTGCCATGGGTGCGCCTCTTTCTGCGCAAGTTTCGTTTCCTTTCGCCGCAGCGGAGGCATGCTCCTGCCACTCCTTCGCGATTGAGTGGACACACCAGATGCACTTGTCTGCCCGCGACTGTGCTGTGGCCGTTCATGCTCCTGCCTTAGCCGCGCCTGGCGAATTTGCTCATCCAGCTCACCAAAATCGCTATCCGAAAGTACCGAGGAGTCGCGCAGGACGCTCGACAATCTGGACTCGACGGACTCGCGTTTCTTTCGTCCCTCAGCGTCCAGATCCACACTGAGATGCTTCGGGTCTGGCGTTCCAGCAGCCGTAGTGTCCGTCTCTGTCTCCTTCTCGATGGCGTCCTTCTCATCGTCTGCGACTAATGTGTTTCGTTGGCTGTCCTCGGGTGGCATGCTCACGCGTATATCCGCACCTGTCGCGTCTTGCTGTATCATCCTATCGGCAGTCCGTTCTGTCTTCTCCTGCTCTGGCATGGTCTCCTTCTCCAGGGCGGCCTTCTCTTCCGACGCGTCCATCTTCGTAATGCAGCGCGAGCGTCTTTTACTGGTCACACGTAGGCTGTCCTCGACACTAACCCTCGTGCGCACTGGTGTCAGCTCGATGCGAGAACCCTCTCAATAGCCGACATATCCAATGCAAGAGCTAGAGGTGCTTGGGCCAAGGCAGATCAACGCTGTGACTACAGCTGAATCCCGTGAGGCAGTCTCACGGAGTAGTAGACATTACTCAGGTACCGCACTGTTTCACGTTTGTATCAAGAACTGGATAACGCAGAAGACATCCGAAGGAGACCTCGAACGACCTGCCAACCAGTCAGGCTACCATCGTCCCGTGTTGTGTCCGGGCATGCTTGTGTAATCCGTGGAAAGAAACTGTCTAAACCTTGTTCCTGAGCTGAGGATGATGACATGTGCAGGGCACAAATCGGCTTGCCGGACGAAACCCGCGGACCCCGGACAGCGCCAGAGTCTGAAAGGTGGTGCTTTGATTGTTGGCAACAACGACTGGGCACACGTGTGGGATTCTGCGACGTTGGAGTAAGCAGTCTGTACGTATCGAATCAATGATCTTCCCTGCATTCTCGTGGCTACAGTAGGAGGTATGTTCAAGTTACACCTTCGTCTCGGCTTCCGAACCTGCTCCGAGCGCGAGCGAATCCGGCTCTATAGTGCCATGCCAGCAAGATGCTGACTTATAACGCCTCACTCCTGCAAAGCATATGGTCACGGTGCACACTTTACCACGGATACAGCGCTGACTGTCCTTGTGTCACAGAGGTACGTCTGTCCGTCCAACACCACGTCACTAGTGTAGACAGGTTGCTGGCATGGCCCGGTCCCAACAGTACCACACCTGGAGACAATCATACAGGCTTTGCACGTCCGATCCCTCCGCGGCCTTCAGCGGTTCCCGTGCGACAGCTATCCTCCTTGGAATGCCAGCCTGAGCTGCCGCGAACACCAACATACGGTCTTGGAGCTAGGTCTCGGCATTGGCAGGTGCTGAATTTTCGAGATGGGCAAACAAAATTCTCGGCCCACTCCCGACCAAAAGCATTGGCAGACCCGGATATCTGGATTGATTCTTCTTCCTCTTCACTCCAGTCACTGGTTGATCGACGTCAGGTCGTGATACTCGCAAGGCAGCACTGTATTCACCCAAACGGTATCAATTCCGGTCAGTATATGTACAAGTGATGCCCAAAACTCGTATAACAGGGGTATAATCGTGATATTTCATGTCACGGCCGTGGCCTTTGCCTTGCGTCTCGACAACAAGCTTTTGAACGCACCGAGCCACTGCGCCAGGCTTTCCTCGTCCAGAGCACAGAACCGGTAGTTCCGCTCATCACCGAGGATTTGCATGCAGGATGTTTTGGTCTTCGAAAGAGAGTCAACTTCGACAGCGTCGATGATGGCGGAGAATGGAATGATCAGCTGTGCTGTGTATTCTTCCTCGTTCTTATATAGGGCGAGCTGTTTCGGCCGTAGGACCATCCAGACCCTCTTCCACTGTCGTACACCAGATCGAGATTTGAGAAGATAGATCCAGCCGTTGCAGACAATACGCTCATCGTCAGAGACTGTGGAAGGCTTCTTGTCGTCAGTCGCCAATCCAATCACGGACATCTGACTGGCGTTTCGCGCGCCCATCGAAGGTCGTAGCGGCGCGGAGCCATAGATAGAGCTCACGGGAGGTCGCTGTGTACTCGATGTGGAAGGCCTTCCGTCAGTATACGCCAATGAGAGAGCCGACATCCGCGCTGTCCCACCCAGAGCCGAGTCTGAGAAGTCCGAGTATGATCCATACTCTGCTCCTGAGTACTCCATGTGAGAAGCTCTTCGATTGCTGTGGATCGTGCTCGTTCTATTTCGATGTCGCGGTAGAAATTGACTCTGCCCAAATGCTTCAGCGTCTGAAGAACTATAGCCAGCTGTTCGCTCGTCTGCTGACGGGCTGATATGTGCATCGATGCTGCGTTCGAATCCTCTATAGGAAGCGTTCCCACCTCCAGGACTTGCCAAGTGCATCTCTTCTTCTTGCTCGTCCATGCGCGCCTCTCGCCGTATGAGCTCGACCCATTCTTGGGCTTCCGTGTCGGACAATGCCTCGAGATGAAAGTTGCGAGAGGGCGAGAACAGCCCGAACACGTGCTTGTCCTTCCGCTTAGGATCCTTCTGCCGTGCGACAGCTGTGAGGTCAGACAAGCTGATCTGGTGCCGCAGCTTCGATTCCTGCTTGTCCCTGTATATCGACAGCAGTGTCGGCCTTAGCACGATCCAAATCGACTTCCACGACTACGCAGGTCCTTAGTCAAATAGGGAAGGTATGTCACGTTTCAACCCAGACACACCTTCGTCTTTCGCGTTCGCTTGAGGACTTCGCCCTGCTTGATGATTCGATCGAAGTCATAGCTGCCGGACTGTGTCACGGGCGAGAACGTGTCCAACGTCAAGCCGTGTATGCGCGCACTCTGGCGTGGCGACGTGGTGGTGGCTCCTGGTATCGCGATGCTCGGTGGAAGCAGAGCCGGGGGCACGATCGGGGCCGGGTGGCTTCGCGATGCTATGTCCGCTCTGTTTGTCGTCGTCGCAGCCATGGTTCGATGTCTCGTTGCCTCTGGGGTTGTGGGGTGGGGGGGGTGGGGGGGGGGCCAAGGTGAGGAAAGTGAGGCAGTTGGCACTGTGCCCTGCTCAGCCAAATTCCTAGTCCGACGTTGGGCACGGGGTCTTAGGTTTGGGAGGAGCGGCGCGAAGAAGTCGCGATCGGCCGAAAGATGCTGAGTGAACGAGGAGGCCGGCGGGACGAGGCAAGTAGACTGTAGCAAGACATGGACACAGCGCAACAAGATCAGCTGCGATAATGTGCGGTATGATTACGGGCAAGGGAACAAGAACGTAACCAAACAAACATATGTAACAGCGAGCTCGAGGCCGGGACGGGTGACGATCTTTGTGGCTGGCAGTCCCGTCACAGTCGCATCTAAACTCAGGCCACGCAGCCAGCTGGGCGCTATTCCATTTTAGGCCAGATAGCTCCTAGCAGGCTAAGCGCGCAAGTCGGATCTTCGGGACATCTTCGTCGAAAAGGTATGTCTCTATGACTTAAGCACTTATAATTATTTTCCAATGTTCCTTTAGAGTAGACTTTAACTACCTAAACACTAAAAATTCGAAATATACTATATAGCGTTAAGAAAAAGAGCTTTTCCCTCTTATGTTAGTCCCATAATTCTATAAAGCAATATTCCTAAAAATAGCTTTGAATAATACTATAGCCTAGGACAGAGTAGATTTCTTAGTATTTACCCGTAGACAAATGCGTATACTAATTGTATACGGCTCTGTGGAGAAATGGCGTAAAATGCAACTTGCGCCCTTAGGCCACCTACGCTTTTGAAGTCATGACTGGTTCTAATTGGCTGTTCGAGCGAGCGCAGCGGTAGGGGTCCTGAGTGATCTGAGGTTAACACACATCAGTGATGGCAAAGTGTGAACTTTAGGCTCTCTCCGCAGTTTCAAACACGCATCCCTGCAGCGAGGGATCCATCATATCACCTATGTACATCCTGCCTGCACACGTGCACGCAGCCAGAACTCTAGTCTGACCGGCACCTCTTCACAATCATTGATCACTGTTCGCTGCGACCAACGTGCACACCGAGGCCACTTCCTCCACGATGCCAGTCATACCACCAGAGCGGCTGGTGAAGCTGCAGAGTCAGGGCCAGGGAATTCGCAACGTGAGTGATGACTCGACGACACAGCTCTGATACTGATGGGTACGCAGCTAATGTGTGACAGATCTGCATTTTGGCCCACGTAGTATGTGTGTTGCGGCCTCCGATGCTGTCGCCGCGCTGACCATAGTACCAGGATCATGGCAAAACCTCCCTGACCGATGCACTGATTGCCACAAATGGCATTATTTCGCCCAAGTTGGCTGGAAAGATCCGCTACCTCGATTCCAGACCGGACGAGCAATTACGAGGGATCACTATGGAGTCATCTGCCATTTCGCTATACTTTTCGTTACTGCGAAGGAGCGCGCCAGAAGCAGAACCCGAGCAGAAGGAATATCTCATCAACCTCATCGACTCCCCTGGCCACATCGATTTCAGTTCCGAGGTCTCGACAGCTTCAAGACTCTGTGATGGTGCCATCGTGCTTGTAGATGCTGTCGAAGGCGTTTGCTCTCAAACCGTGACAGTATTACGTCAGACCTGGGCTGAGAAGCTGAAGCCACTTCTGGTGATCAACAAGATGGATCGTCTGATCACAGAATTAAAGCTAAGTCCTGGCGAAGCATATACTCATCTCTCCAAGTTACTCGAGCAGGTCAATGCAGTCATGGGCAGCTTTGCTTTAGGTGAGCGTATGGAAGACGATCTGAGGTGGCGAGAACGTATAGACGAAAAGGTCAACGCTGCATCGGCCGCGAAGGACCAGGACGCGGAGAGCACGAATGGGTCCACGAGTGCACGAAGGGGCAGCCTAGCACAGGACGATGGCGGCATCGTGACAGCCAGCATACCCACGGAGTACGAGGAGAAAGACGATGATGATATCTATTTCGAGCCTGAGAAGAATAACGTTATTTTCTGCTCCGCTGTCGACGGCTGGGCATTTACTCCTCGGCAGTTTGCAGGTCTGTACGCGAAGAAGCTTGGCATCAATCGCAGTGTTTTAGAGAAAGTCCTCTGGGGAGATTTCTATCTGGATCCCAAGACGAAGCGCATCTTAGGACCAAAGCATCTTAAAGGACGTCGCCTCAAGCCCATGTTTGTGCAGCTCGTGCTTGAGCAGATCTGGGCTGTATACGAAGCCACGTTAGGTGGCCCAAACAACAAGGGCGATCAAGTTTTGCTCGAAAAGATCGTCAAGAGTCTGAGTATCAACATACCAGCACATATCGTGCGATCACGCGATCCGAAAGCTTTGCTCAGCGCTGTGTTTGCTGCATGGCTTCCTGCCTCAACGGCCGTGCTAGTGTCTGTCATTGAAGGACTTCCGTCACCACAGACAGCACAGGAAGCCAGACTGCCTGCGCTACTCGAGAAGTCTCCAGGATCAGATCATATCGATGATGAGATCAAAGATGCCATGACACATTCGAACGCGACAATTGGCAAGCCGACTGTGGCTTATGTGAGCAAGATGGTGTCGATACCGGAGAGTGAACTACCTACCAACAAGCGACGAGGAGGTGCTCTCACAGCTGAAGAAGCCCGCGAGCTTGGTCGCAAGAAGCGCGCGGAGATTGCGAAAGCACAAGCACAGGCTCATGGCGAAGCTAATGTCGACTCTATCGCAGATGCCTTGACCAGTGCAACCATTGGCGACGAGGACGATCTCGGCCAGGATGGTCATCCTAGCGAGGAGAAGGTCGACCCAGAACATCTGATCGGCTTTGCACGACTATTCTCTGGCACACTGACAGTTGGCGATGAAGTCTACGTCCTGCCACCGAAGTTCTCTCCGGGTCGACCTTACGCAAATCCACCACCCAAGAAGGTGACAATCACGGCGCTGTATCTGCTTATGGGTCGCAGCTTGGAGAGCTTGAACTCGGTCCCGGCAGGCAACATCGTCGGTATTGCCGGCCTTGGGGGTGCCATCTTGAAGAACGGCACGATCTCGTCGCGGCTTGAAGGTGCCCCGAACTTGTCGTCTACATCTGCCATCTCGACCAACGCGCCCATCGTGCGAGTCGCGCTTGAGCCTTCATTTCCAGGCGATCTGGACAAGATGATCCGCGGCTTGCGACTATTGGAGCAAGCTGACCCTGCTGTATCATACGAGCAACTTGAGAGCGGTGAGCATGTCATCTTGACCGCAGGCGAACTGCACCTTGAGCGATGTTTGAAAGATCTCCGGGAGCGATTCGCAAAGTGTGATGTTCAAGCTGGTGAGGCAATTGTACCTTATCGAGAAGGAATTGTCAAAGCGGATGAGATGAACCCTCCCAAGGATCCTGCTATGGGTCGAGGAAGAGTTGAGGGGATCACATCTAGCAAACAAGTGACGGTTCGCCTGAGCGTTCGCTCTCTGCCGGCGCCAGTCACAGAGTTTCTGGTCAAGCACACCGGTGCTGTGAAGCGGCTTTACTCCGAGCGCAAGGCACAAGAAGAGGAGAGGTTGACTGGTCGTGCAGAGAACAGTGGCGCAGCACAACTGGAACAGCAAGTCGAACAGGACGTCGAAGCCGAGGATACGTCAGACGAGGGAGGTCAACAGCTTGGCATGGCTGACTTCACGCGAGGCCTGGCGGACGCCTTTGCTGAAGAGAAAGTTGACTGCGAGATCTGGAAGGATGCTGTCGAGAAGATTACCAGCTTCGGTCCGCGTCGTGTGGGACCAAACGTGTTGATTGATGCCACGAGAGGCGGCATTTGCGGCAAATTGTAAGTGTAACGTGACAGTCCAGCTCCGACTCAATCGCTAACACACCTCTAGCTTGCGAGAAGAATACGAAGAAGCCAGTGGGAAAGGAGACAAGCATGCCTCAACGCTGGCAGATAAAATCGCCTACGGATTCCAACTTGCCACAAACCAAGGTCCTCTATGTCATGAGCCAATGCAAGGTGTTGCAGTGTTCTTGGAAGATGTACAAACAGAGCTTGACGAGAATGAAATCAGCGCGAACATCGGCCGTCTCACCGGCGAGATCATCCGCACAGTACGAGAGTCCGTACGTCAAGGCTTCCTTGACTGGAGCCCTCGTATACTGCTTGCAATGTACAGCTGCGAAATCCAAGCGTCGGCGGAAGTTCTAGGCCGGGTCTACTCCGTAATCACTCGGAGAAGAGGCCGCATCGTGAGCGAGTCACTGCTGGAACCATCAACAAATTTCACAATCCAGTGTTTGCTGCCAGTCGCAGAGTCGTTTGGATTCTCAGATGAGATCAGACAACGCACATCTGGTTTTGCACAGCCGCAGTTGGTCTTCGAAGGGTATGAGGCGGTGGATCAAGATCCGTATTGGGTGCCCCGCACTGAAGAAGAGCTTGAGGATCTCGGTGAGCTGGCTGATAAGGAGAATGTCGCGCTGAGATATGTGGATGCTGTCAGAGGTCGTAAAGGTCTGGCTGTTAAGAAGAAGGTGGTTGAAAGTGCAGAGAAGCAGAAGACTCTGAAGCGCTAGGTTACAGATAGCGCAGTGAGCAGTCTACCACCTTGACCAAATGTCAGCCTCTTCACTAGCATCTCTCGACGACACTTCCTGGGTTCCTTCATCAAACGACGTTGACACATGCCTGCCGTCCAAATGCTGCCGCGAGGTGCCTCGGCACGCACGGACCACGGCCAAAATCGACTCCATCTCATATTGACATTCACCACTCTTCCTCCATTCCACCTTCATGTACAGGATTTACTCGCTCTTAGCTAATACGGTATCATAGCACCATGGGCTGGGTCGATGAAGCGCCGCGAGCGGGCGGTGTCTACATTGGCGGTCTCCATGCCCTGTACCAACGGCCAGACTTGTTCCGGAAAGCCAACATAACACACATCCTCTCTGTGCTCGACTATGACATATACGAAACTGGCCACTTCGCGGACTACACGACCATGCAAGTACGGCTAGACGACGATCCTAACGAGAACATACTTGCGCACTTCACTGACACGAACAACTTCATCGAAGCTGCAATCAAAGGTGGCGGAAGAGTATTTGTTCACTGTGCTATGGGAAAATCGAGATCTGCTACTGTCATCTGTGCCTATCTGATGTGGAAGTCTGGAGTCTCCCCTGATGAGGCACTTCTGCAACTTCAAGGTGGTCGTGGAGTCGCAGACCCCAACCCCGGCTTCTGGGAGCAGCTGGAGGCGTATGACAGTATCCTGAAGGCCACCGACAACGCCGAAGCCAATCGGCTCTATGAAGAGTGGCAGAAGACACGGTACACTGGCGATTGGTACACGCGAGCCCGAAGGCGTCAGGCAGTAGCGAAGCTTTGATGCCGACGAGACTTGTGCCCCGAAGATGGTTGTATTCACTGCTTCCTAATGGCGGCGAACGCTGCTAAGGCAAAACGTAAGGCAAGTGGGGCAGGTCCTACTGTGAGGATTCAGGACGACATGGAAGGCAGTGAGAGATCACGACTCGTACCTTGCACTCTCATCGCCACCCCGATGCCTCTGGACAACCTGAACATTGCATTCGGGCATACTCGAGAGATCTACCACGGTGCGGGAAAAGAGTTGCGACCTTCTGAACGATCTATCTGGTGACGGCGTGTTGGCCAACGATACTCTTCTCTTCAGCACTTCCCAACCCTAGGGGTGCTTGCGCCCCATCCACGACCTGCTCTGATTCACTCCGTCTGAAACGCACAGCGGTGAGCTAGCTCCTGCAGATTTTCCGAGCGGCGCTAGTCTAGTGGCATTGACGAAACGCATACTTGCACGAATGGTGACCTGTGTGTTGAACGTCGCACCCATAACAGCAACCACCGCATCTAGCCATCTAGTCCTGCTATCCAGCATCCAATCCGACAGTAGCCCGGCATCTTGTTGTCACGGCTCCAAACGTGCGATAATACCAACTTGCAATGGTACGCTGGCTACTCCCGCGTTCTCTGAGCATTACTGACATGAGACAAGGAACACCAGAAATCAAGCACTCTCTTACAGGCAGGCAGGCGGGTGACTCGGTACCAGTGTAAGCTGGTCCGACGCATTCTTCCGGTAATGTCGGCCGACCTCTGTGGGCTGCCCGAAACAACTCTAAAATCGAAACAGTTCCTCGACCTGCCGGCAGAAATTCGCAACATGATCTACGAGCTCGTACTTGGCTACAGTGGGATCAAGGACTACTTCGACCGCCTTCACGAGTATCTCATGAGCAGTATCAAAGACCACCGCCCGCGCAAGCCAATTGCGCGCCAGCGAACGCTGACAGTGCTTCTCTTGAACAAACAAATCTACGCCGAAGCTTCTGACCTTCTCATGAAGCGTGGTGTCACATTCCATCATGGTCTTCTCACCACCTCGACCGTAAGTGAGGTCATCAAGTACGTTCAGAACTTGTGGTGTGATATGACGATGCATGTTCTGACTCTCTGCAGTCCACGACTTCTTCAGCAGGTCTCCTCCATCCACATCACCGACGTTGGTCATCCTATCATCAAGGGTAGAATCTTGCCAGAGTCCTGGAATGGCTACATGCGCCTCCTCGAGCAGCTCGGCAACCTCCTCACCCAAGGTCACAACCTGAAGAACCTCACCATCAAATTTGGTGACGCACGTCTGAGAGAACACATGACCGATTGCGTGGCCACTGGTCACGACTGCGGTTTCCGCGACCAGATGCGCAAGGCCATCAATCACCTTCGTCGAGTGCACAACGTGCAGAAGGTGACTCTCATTGGCATCATCCCAGAGCAAGCGCTCGACATGCAGGACCGTATGCAGAAGCCCGCCATTGGCTTCGAAGACCTACCGCGCGAACTCAGAGACGTGATCTGGAGAGAAACCGTTGACTGGCCTGATCTTTCCACAGCACTCGTGCGTGCTATGGCTAACTGGCCTGATCAAAGAGTCCGCTTTCCATACCCTAGCCGCTCCACACCCAAAGCTCTCTTGCTCAACAAGCAGTACTCTTCCGAGGCTCTGCAAGTACTCCGCAAGAAGCCACTAAACATCACCTTCCCAGGTCACCACAACATCAACGAGCAAGAGAAGGTCCCAAAGATCATGCGCTTCATCTCCCGCCAGGCACTGAAAAACGTCGAATCAATCAATATCAACATGGAGAGCTGGGACTGGGTCTACAGCATCAACAAGTCACTCGCAAACGCCTTGGCAACCAGTCCGTACCTGAGGAAGTTCCGACTTGACTACAGGGACTCTCTCAAGCCTTCTTTCCTTACAGTGTCGAACCAATACTACCCTGACAACAAGCTTCACCTCTGCCTGCGGGAGCTGAAGCACATCCGCGGCCTGGAGCAGGCCATCTTTGATGGCGACCTCCCCGTCTGCTACACCGATGCGCTCGCCACGATCATGATGTCCGACCGCTATACTCGAGAGCAGCTACCAGAGCTCAAGGCCATCAACGTCAAAGGTGAGATGCTGATCATCGACGACAAGAACGAAGACCAGGCTCGCATCCGTCATCCATCTTCGAGTACATCACGCCAGCCACGACGAGCAGCCCCTACCTAAACTCGATAGAACAAACGTACTACTCAGACGCTGTTTCGACAGCTCTGCCATTCTTTGGTTAGCGGGATGTCCATTCACATGCTCATGCGCTGTGATGGAGCAAGATAGTGTGACAACGATACGTCGCATGACCGAGCTACTGGTCCAGCTTATCGTATCTCTTCAGCTTGGTCACTTACGCAATCCTACCACGACTTACGCAACCCACGGTATGAATACTGAGCATCTCAGTAACAGCATCACTTATCGCATCGGAGAGCCAGTCGCAGAACATCGCGACATCTAAGACATCTTGAAAACGTATCAGGATGATGGGAAGGAGAGAACGCCGGCCTTACGTGGAGGGCGCATGTAGTTCTAGGTTTTGCGTTGTTTCCGAGGAAAAGCCAGGGCATGAGCATCATCACTTAATCGTACTTTCGATGCTTGGTCATCTACTTAAACAACGCGTCAAAATCAAAATCTGCATTGTCGTTGTCATTGGCTCCATCGCCCTCCATACCAACACCAAAGTCTGGCATATCCGCCAACAAGTCATCGAAAGTAGTATCACGCTGCTCGCCCGCGCCTTGCTGGTCCATGCCGTTGTTGTTCGAGTCTGTTGTGCCAAAGAGAGCATTTATATCTACGTCAGCGCCAGAATTGTCCTGCGTGTTGGCGTAGTCCTGTAGACCTGGCAATAGCGAGGCAATGTCGTCGTTGTCGGTAGGGTTCGGGTCGAAATTGCCGCCAAATGAGCCAAAGTCAATGTCAGTGGCCCCGTTCTGTTCGAAAGTGAAGTCGGTACTTTCGTCAGGCTCGGCACTGATGGGTCCGTCGAATAAAGAGTCGAGGTCATTGGCTGTGTTGGCTGTATCGGGCACTTTCTCTTCGTTCTTGGAGATGGCCTTTTGTTCTTCTGCAGCTTTTGTGTCGATCTGAAGGTCGTTCGGTGGTGCCTTCGCCCCTGTCGTCGCTAATGATTCTGCTGTTGGTTGCGTGTGCGCTGCTACGCTGGGCTTGGTACCTTCCATTGGCGGATCTGGCGCTGGACCTTCTGCAATTAGTTCGTCGAAAGTCGGCGGTGGCTGAGTACCCTGTGCCTCTTCGATTTGCATATCCTGCATCGGTACATCCTCTGTGTGCGGTGAAGCTTCGATGTTGGACCTCTCAACATCTTGCTGCTTGATATTGTCCTCCGCAGGCACAGCAGGAGCTTCTTTCCCAGGCTCTGGCGCGGCTGCTGCACTCTCCTGCTGTGGCTTCACTTTGGCGTCCGTCTGCGGGGCCTCCATGCCGGATTCCTCCCGGAGTACCGCTAAATCGCGGCGCATGACCAACGACGCCAATTGCTGATAACATAGTCAATACCTGAACAAGTCACAACCCAACACGAGACTCACCACTTTGCTCTCCAGCTGATCCAAAGCATCATGCCACCGGATGCTCGCGTCGGGCAAAACACGCTTGAGCTTACTGAATTGCGCTGTCGGCGGCACGTTCGGGTCATTGTTGATTGCAGCGAACACTCTGCCGGTTTGTTCAAGCTAGAGCACTGTTGTCAGTGGTGCGGGCTGGGTGAGGAGCGATGCAACATACTACGAGGTTCAGGTCACTCTGAAGACGATCGAGCAGCTTAGTGTGCTCCGTGTCGATGTCCATGATAGGCCTGTGTAAGCGGAGATAGCTGTGGGCCAGGAGTGGAGGATTCAAGTTTTGTCTTCAATGTCGTTCGTTGCTTCCCTTCCAAGCGGCAATGTCGTCTGCTGAGAGAGGAACTGGATGGGGGTCACGGGGCCCGGACATGTCGCGTGACGCTCATGATGAAGGGTACAACCGACTGCCGATGCAATACATGTAGTCACCAGTCGTTGAGAAGAGGATGTAAGGTAGGACGCCCTGATCATATCTCCTCTGCCTCTGTCCGTGTGTCACGTGTAGCTCTTTCGGCTAGCTCACCGCACGGGAGGTCGCTGCCGGCGACCGGCAAGCGAGACGTAGCGAAGCAGGGTCGAGGAGCGTTCGGAGCCTCCCGTGGGCCGTGGCACGCCTCCACTTTCGCGCGCCGCGCGCAGGTGAGGTGACAGTCAGGCCTCGAAAGCTTTTGGCGACTGCTGCTACTGCTGCTGCTGCTGCTATTGCTCTTCCTCTCCGCCAGTCTCCAACCACATCAGCGACCTCTTTTCCCCTCGTTGTCCTTCCGCTTTTCGCAGTCTCATTTGTTCCCCGTGCGTCCATTACCGCTTTTCCTGCTTGGTGCCCTGAAGCAACG
Organism: Dothistroma septosporum; assembly: GCA_002236755.2. NCBI lineage: Eukaryota > Fungi > Ascomycota > Dothideomycetes > Mycosphaerellales > Mycosphaerellaceae > Dothistroma > Dothistroma septosporum. The sequence continues at coordinate 2,164,490 of NBZP02000033.1, read as the reverse complement.
ATTTTCGGCCTTTTGCGCAGACTCTTCTTCTCCCTCCTCGAGCAATACACACCCTCCTGCTCACTGCACCGAGCACGCAGGACGTGGGTACTGCTGGTATAGGCCTCTTCCGTCGCCTTCCTACCTCCCTCCCGGAAACATACCAGCTAAGCGACTTCACCAGCTTGTTGTCTCTTTGTGCGTTCCTCTTCCCTCTGCAGGACCCTCAGCCTGCCCGGCGCCTAATCCATCACGCAGTTGAGTCTCAGGCTTCATCGCATTTCCTCTTTGGATCTCTCTGCTCCTATCTGCCTCCTTATCTTTGTAATCATCAAGACTACTACTCTACACTGCAATGGCCGACTTCTCAGCCTCACCCGCGAGTTCGCTACCTCCTCTCCCCGCTGGCGTCGCACCCGGTCAGACTTCCTTCCAGAACGGTTCTCAAGGCCATATGCCTCCTCCACCGGTCCCGTCCCTCACGATCCCTCAGAACAACAACCCGGCACCAACCGCCGTCGGCGAGGTCGACCTCAGTGGCATCCTGTCGCCCACCAGCGCCGGCGGCCACGTGAGACGCGCCGCACCTGAACCGAACAAGAGAGCGCTATACGTTGGAGGACTGGACCCTCGTGTCACGGAGGATGTGCTCAAGCAGATCTTCGAGACTACCGGGCACGTGCAGAATGTCAAGATTATCCCAGATAAGAACGTGAGTATCCGAGCATGTGACAGTGCTGCTAGGCAGGAGCTCCTCAACCGCAGTAGCAGTGGTCTCGTGCTATGGCGACGAGCTATTGTCCGCTCTGCACAATTGAGACGCACCTCGCATCGCACGCGCCAAACAGACCAGATCAAGCTAACTGTTTTCAGTTCCAGTCGAAAGGTTACAATTACGGTTTCGTGGAATACGACGATCCAGGCGCCGCAGAAAGAGCCATGCAGACTCTTAATGGGAGACGTGTGCACCAGCAAGAGATTCGCGTGAATTGGGCATACCAATCAAACACCAACACCAAGGAGGATACTTCCAACCATTTCCACATCTTTGTCGGCGATCTGTCCAACGAAGTCAACGATGAAGTCCTTCTGCAAGCTTTCTCGGCGTTCGGTACTGTTTCAGAGGCTCGAGTCATGTGGGACATGAAGACAGGCCGCTCACGTGGCTACGGTTTCGTTGCCTATCGCGACCGCGGCGAAGCTGAGAAGGCACTCAGCTCCATGGATGGGGAGTGGCTTGGATCGCGTGCTATTCGCTGCAACTGGGCGAATCAGAAAGGACAGCCGTCCTTCTCTCAGCAGCAGGCAATGGCACAGATGGGCATGACTCCCACCACTCCATATGGTCACCACACCTTCCCTACCCAAGGCTCGCAGTCGTACGAAATGGTCGTCAATCAGACTCCTCAATGGCAGACGACGTGCTATGTTGGAAATCTGACACCGTACACGACCCAGAACGACCTGGTGCCGTTATTCCAGAACTTCGGATACGTCACCGAGACACGATTCCAGTCCGATCGCGGCTTTGCCTTCGTCAAGATGGACACGCACGAGAACGCGGCGAACGCAATTTGCCAACTTAGTGGGTACAACGTTAACGGTCGACCATTGAAGTGCAGCGTAAGTTGTGATATGCCTTTGACATTGAACAGGCGCTAACGTGCAGATAGTGGGGTAAGGACCGCCCTCCAACCGGCCAATTCGATGGCTACAACCCAGCTCAGACACCTCAGTCTGCCGTTCCTCAATCAGCTGTCTACCCAGGCCCTCCGCAGGCGTTCTTCCCACAGTACGGCCAGCCAAGCGCACCCGCCATGTCACCACAAGCTGCCACTCCTGGTCAGTTCGGACAGCACCCACTCCCGGGTAGCTTTCAGAGCACAATGTCCGCCACGGCCATGCAGCATCCTCCAGGTAGCTGGGTCACTCCTGGACAGATGCCACAAAGCGCTGGCGGCTACAGCAGTCAAAATCCAGGTGGCTTCATGCCACAACCTGGTATGCCACAGCCAGGTCTTCCCCAAGCTACACCCTTCGGACGCGGTTACGGTGGCTATCAAGGCTAGAGGCCCGGCACCGACCGCAACTCGAATGGCAAGCGCAATCGCAGTCGCAGTCCAACGGCGACTTGCGAAGATCCGAATCCTCACATCAGAAAGCGCTCACTGACACGGGCGGCCATTCACCACAGGTCGACCACTGGACCTTCTATTAAAGCATGAGCTTTCTGCACTATACTCATCTCATGGCGATGTCTTAACTACGACTTTACTTTCCACAGTCAGTCTGCGTTTTGGATACCCTAGCATCTGTAGCGGGACGCTGATCCCTTTCTTTTGCTGTTCTTGTGGCTTTTGTTAGAGGCATACTGTGTACTGGTGAAAAGCGGCGTGGAGAACTGGGAACATGGATGAGCTTAGTCTCTGCTACACGAGAATGAAAAGAATATGTCAGATCGATCGAAGCAGACCCCCACTCATGAGTGTCGCCTCTCAAATTTGGAATGCTAAAGTGCTGCTCCACACAGAATACGGAAGTCGCGCCGTTTGGTGAGTTACAAGATCATGCTTCTGCAGTCCGACCCATGACTTCGTTCGGTTCGTGCACATATGCCAGGTTCCCAATGCACCTTGATGAGACTTTCCAAACGCCACGCTTAGACCCAATGCACATATGACCCTGTCCATGCATAGTGCCTTTCCCACAGTCATGAAATCTTACTTAGCCATGACATCAACATACCTCTGCGTCTTCTTCTTGCCTTTGACAGTGCCGCCCGCCTTCCGCTGGGCAGGCTGACCGAGCAAATCATCAAGACTACTGGCGTTGCTCATGCTCGTGGAAGGACGACTAGGTGGTGCAGATGTAGATCGTGCGTCGCTGCCGTACAGAGCAGCCACAGCCGCAGGCATTGGGACGCCATCTCCAGATGCTGGCGTGCCGACCCGTGAAGGAGGTCCGGAAGGCGGACCGAGCGAAGGCGATCCTCCGATGGAGCCTGACATCGAAGGGGGGCCTCTTGACCCGCCCGTGCCGGCAATACCAGCCCCGCTTGCGACTCGGGAGGGTGGACCGGAAGGAGGACCCATTGCTTGTACGGCGCTGACAGCTCTGCTGGGAGGACCTCGTGGCGGAGGTGGCGTGACAGCTGCGGGTGTTGCTGCATCTGCGCCACCCTTCTTGTTGACCCACTTGTTGAGGTCTTTGTCGAAGTAGAAGGAATTCTCTTCGCCCAGCTTGGCTTTATGGACAGTCGGCATATCTTGAGACTCTTTCTTGCCTCCAAACAGGCCACCAATGCCACCGAACCAACCCTTCTTGTCACCAGCGGCACCCTTTGTCTTGTCGCGGGCAGCATCAGCTTCAGCGGCTTTTCTGAATGCTTCGTCTGCTTGTCGATCCGCCTCGGCCCTCCTTGCAGCATCAGCAGCGTTTAACACGGCATCGTCTTCATCGTCATCCATCATGTTCCTCTTCTTGGACTTTGCAGACACTTCCGGCTCCTCTGCATCGGGCCGATATGGCTGATACGCAGGTGGCTCATATCCGCCGCTGTGAGGTTCGTAACCAATTGAAGAGGGCTCGTAGCTTGACGTGTGCGGTTGGTAACCTCCGTCTTCGGGATTTGGCATGGAGGTCTCAGTTGCTTCGACTCCGTTCGGCTCGGCACAGGGGTCGGCATATTCGGTATCATGTACCGGCTGCTGGCCGCCGTAAGAAGGATTCTCTTCAGCCAGTGAGGGCTTTGGTTCGTGTCTGCCTTGAGAGCCTGGCAATTGTGCCGAGCCTCTTCTGGAGTCTGACGAATATGAGACGCTGTAGTCCGAAGCCACCCTACCAGCATCTGGTCGCGGAAGACTCAATGCGTGTACGGCTGGGTTTGGCGCATAGTATGATTTTGAAGAGTAAGACGACGAGGGTCGCTCCATCGAGGATCGGGACAGTGGTGAGGTAGCTCGGTGAGGAGAAATACCGAAGCTGCTTGCGGAGCCAGCGGAGCCTGGAGCGTACCTATTTCCTGCTGCGGCCGGAGCATATTTGCTTGGCGCAGATGTCGGCGCAAACTGCTGTTGTGGAGGCGTTGCAGCTGCAAATGGAGCGCTATCACCCTTCATCTGTCGGTCGTACAAATCCTGCCCTGAACCACTATTGCTATTGTCAGACAGGTCTCCACCCACGCCACCGAATGGTCCACTGATCATATCTTGACTACCGGCACCAGGCGCAGAGCCTGGAGGCGTCTGATCGTCATCGCCCGACACAAACTTAGTGAACCAGCTAGACGCCCCAGAAGAAACCTTGTTCATAGCACCCTTCGATAGAAGACCACTCTTCCCAGTCTGTGGCGATTGAGACAGGAATGCGCCGAGGTCGCCCACAGCCGCTGTGAAAGTTGGGTGGTAGTACGGTGAGGGCCGGGTTGTGGAAGTGAAGGCCGAGGTGATGTGGTCGCAGTATGACTGCGCCTTGGCCTTGAGTCCATATGCAGCAAGCTCTTGCGCGTGAATGAGCTTGAACGATTGCAAGTGCGGGATGTACTGCATCGAGCCACTGGGTGCCGAGAGCGAAGATGCCCATTCGTAGATCTCCGTGAGGATGATGGCATCCAAGTCATTCGCAAAGCTGTTGGAAGTGCTGAGGTGATTGGCACCTAATGTGACGAAGCTTACTTCTGCGTCGTCCGCGCCGGTGTGCTTAGCCAGCTGTCGAGCGAACAAGAAGCAGGTATGAGCAGCTTCAGCCCTGCCATAAGTACTCAGAAGCTTACCCAAGGCGACAAGCGAAGGCGCATCGTTTGGCGTTCGATTGCCTGCTATTAGGCCAAGAGTATCCCGCCACTGATCCAAGCCCTCGAGAGGATTGCCAGAGACAGAGCCGTCTGTTTTGGACACCATCTGGAATCCTGCGCGTGCTGAAGGTGGAACGAGCTCGTCCACGCACTCATCAGCGTTGCCGGCAAACACTTGGTAAAGTGCTGCTAGACTTCTGGCGTCGCTGCCCACAGTCTTGACTTGCGACCTCACGAAGGACTGGATGATCTGTTTCCAGACCTCGGGACCCATCGTAGAAGCAATCAACATGGCATGTCCCCACAACTTCTTCTCCTCTGCAAGCCAAACGGCACGCTCGCGGTCCCCTTCAAGAAGAGCTTGTCGGAGTTGAATAACGACAGTCTTATCAACTGTATCGGCTTGAATGCCATGAGTGCCAGGCACTGGGCTTTGCTGCTCCATCACTTGGTTGGCCTGCGCGAGGGATGGTAGCAGCACCGCTCGGATCTCGGCTTCTATCTGCTTAGTGCCTTCAAGATGACTGTCGTGGTCGACGAAGATTTTGACGATCTTCCACAGCACCAGCTTCTCCTCGGTACGTTTCTTCAAGTCAGGATCCATCTGGAAGTCCATCCTCGCCAGCTCGGCCTTTCTTTCAAGATCCTCTATCTTACCAGCCATCCAAGCCGCTACTTCCTTCTTCTTTCCCTTGGCACGAGCAGGTAAAGGTCCAGGGAACTTTGCATTGCGATCGTCCATCGCCATGAAGCTGGGAGCCTGCTGTGTGCTGACAGCACCTGGTGTGCACTTTACGCTAGGGATACCGTGACCTGCCGCGTAAAAGGGAGTGTGCCGAGGAAAGCTGCTGACGATGACACCGGAGTCGCTCCATCTGAAGATTGGATGGCCTTTCCATCGCTCGAGTGAATCATGTGCGCGCTCATCCTGTGGGGCTGTAAAGCCGAGGTCTCTGGAAAACTGCCGGCGATGATGTAGACGATTAGACGGCGGCATTGTGCTTGAGGGGACAGGGTGTGAAGGTGCAGTTACAGGTGTTGGTACCATCCCAGATGCTGAAGCTGGCCTTTCCAACGGCTGCACCGATGCGTACTTCGACGTCTTCATCACAGCTGGAGGTGACTGCGTCATCGGCCTTTGCGGCGGACTAGTGAGGTTCGATCCAGATGGAACACGTTGTTCGACGGGCGGGTAGCTTATGCTGACCGCGCGCTCCGGGCTTATGATGCCAGGTGAGCGCGTGCCGTTCGTTTTGGGCGGGGATGCTGGCATTGGCGGAGCGCCATGTGGAAGCTCATTCGACGGCAAAGGCTGAGATTTCTCCGTATGGTAGGCCAGCGGACTGCTCGTTCTGGGCAAGAATTGATGAGCACTCTGTACGCCAGTTGAGGTCGACGCGGCTGATGGTGCTGGTCCATACTTCTTCGACGCGACAACTTGTGAGGCTGGAGCGGGCGAATACCGAGATGCGGCAGGTGCCACTTGACTTGACGGCGGCGCAGGTGAGAAGCGATTTTGTGCCTGCGTTGGAGTCGGAAGACTGCTCGGAGAGTATCGTTGATTTTGTGGTGGTGCTGCGTGGGGATCTGATTGTGCTGAGGCAGAAATTTGATTAGGGAGCAGAGGTAATCTTTCAGGCTGTGCCAAACCAGCATACGACGATCGCTGCGATAACGTCGGAGGTGCCACAGATTGTTGAGAGGGTGCAGGCGGTGCCGTTGGAGGCCTACCAAGCTGTCGCGGCATCAGAGATGGAGGAGGCGTGGGCGCGACCTGCGGCTGAGGCGTGTATGCACCAGATGGTCGAGCACGAGGCTTTGGGCCAGATACTGGCAGGTCAGCGAAGAACCCGCTATCTGATGTCGGTGTGCCTCTAGCTGAGGGCACACCGCTCACGGCTGTTGGTGGAAGTGGTGCCGGAATCGATCCTACACTTGATTGTGGAATGCTAGTCATGGGAGGCAGCGAGTGAAGTTGCTGTCCGGACTGTGAGGACATACTGCTACTCCTCGGCGGAGGCGTTGCCGCAGCTTGAGAAGCTATTGGTGCTGGCCTCGGCCTTTGCTTGGTCTTCACGACCTCCATAGGTAGGTCATATGGCGACTGATACCCACCCTTCGCTTTGTCCACGAAACTTTGCGCTGATAACATACTTGGCCGTTGCGTTTGTGCCTGCGGCTGTGCTGGCGCACCATGCCCGTAAACGTCGTAAAGTCCAGTGGAAGGAGTGCCCGCTGATCTGCCATGACTGCTGAACGCCTGCGCGTTCGCCGCAGCATATGGACCTGCTTGCGGGCCAGGTTGACTAGGTAGGTAAGAGCTTATCGTCCTTTGTGTCTGCACCGGAGCTTGTGGCTTGACAACAGGCGCCAGAGCAGCGTCAGCTGGAGTCAATATCTCATCGTCCAAAAACCCGGGGTCGTCGTCACCAAAGAAGCTGGAGGGATCCAAGTCATTCGATTCGTCTAGCAGATCGTCGTCGTCCAGTGCCGATGCCCACATAGCCGCCAAGTCCTCCTCCTTGGCTGTCTCTGTCGCAACGACCGAGGCTTCGTGCAAAGCGTCTTCCACTGACTGCCTTGTTGACCGTTCTCCGATGCCTCCTGTGCTGTCCTGCCCCAACATTTCGCCAAACGCATCATCGTCCGCAGTCGGTCCCCAGCTGTCGTCTGTCTGTTGTAACTCATCGCTCGGCTGCTTCGTCTGTGAAGATGGCTCCTCATTCCCGAGAAGCTCCCCAAATGTCTTGTCACCCGCAGATGGCCATCCCTCACTTATACGTGCAGGCTCTTGTCGTACCTCGTGCTTATCCGCTTTCACGGGTGTCTGCAACTCGGTGAAGTTCGTTATAAAGCTACGATTCAACTGCCCAGGTTGAGCCGCAGTTTTCGAAAGTGGTTGTCCAGAGATCGCGGAGCCGTCAAAATCCAACATCGAGCCTTGACTTACTGCGCGCATAGGCGGAGGAGGAGCCTGCGGTTGCATTGTCTCCACAGTCGGTGGCTCTTCCGGATCGTTCAACAAAGGTACACTGGGAGCTTCTTCCACTGCCTCCTCCATCTCTAATGTTTCGCCTTGGTGCTCATATCCCGATCCCGGCCGCTCAGGCTCTTCTCCGGAATGCGCCTCGGTCGCTGCAGGTTTGTTCTCCATCTCCGCAAGCGGCTCTTCGTGATCTGGCATCCGAAGTTCCAATTCCGTTTCCTGCTCCTCTATCGACTCTCCCGGCTGAAATACAGCTCCTTCTTCTTCATCGTCCTGGGACTGCAACGGTATCGCGGCGATTTGCTCATCGAAATTGACAGCTGATTGTCTGCGGCTTCCTGGACCTTCAGCGACCCATTCCGTGGCCGGCACGCGCATTAACTGCTCTGGCGATGCCGCTTCCGAGCTCTGCTCGACTGAACGTTCCACGGATATGCTATGCCGATGTGCTGCAAAGAGCGATGCTGTGTCATCGGGCTCCACGTCGGGTAACGAGGCTTCGTGGTGAGGCTCTTCGTGGTATCGATCGAAGAAGTCGTCGTGTGAAGCTGTAGGAACATCTACGGCGTGACCTGGCGATAGACTATCATTGGTGTCAGGTCTCAAAGCGGGATTCCAAGATGCCGAACTAGAAGGGGGCGCGGCAGTGGCTGTCCATGCGTTCCCAAAATTGGGATATCCGTCGTCGCTCATGGTGAAAGTGGTCGAGGCGATGAGAGGCGTGAACAAAGCGTTACTGCTCACCATGTCAGCAGCGGGCTAAAGACACGCAGGAAAGAACCGAGGCCAGGACAGCTGGCGGTCAACCCTACGCGATCAAGGCCGAACGTGGCACGCACCTGTACAAGCATGCGCGGCAGTACTCCTACTGGTACATCGGCAGCAACGACATGATCTGCCAGTCCCAGAAGCAGTATGCGCTCAATGCAAAGGGTGAAGGATGGAGGATGAATGGGAGGCGGAAAGGAGAGGTGGATGACATGTGCCGACAGCGACTGGACGCGATCGATCATCCCGAAGCCAAGGACCCTTGAAGGAATAACGGGGGGCCCGGCGCTACACGCGGTGCATGCACATGTGGACATCTATTCTTGTCAGGACGTGTATAATACACTCCGTGTGCCCACGAACAAAGAAGCGCGTAGCGACAAGTACATATTCAGAACTAGTTTGTGCTATTGCATACTGTCACAGCGGGACATCAGCAGTTCTACGACTCGGCGCATCCCAAACATTTACTCCAGGCAATGACATGAAGGCATGACAACCCTGAACGGCTATCACAAACCTCACTCCCAAGACGACCCTTACGATGACGATCGTGACTCGGATCTCGACCTCGACTTGAACGAATTAGACCCTCAGACCCCATCATCGGCGAGAACGGCATCATCACGACAGCCAAGCTCCCGGCGCATAAGCTACGACTTCGGGGCACGAATACCGTTGCGAAATCTGCGGCTCGGTGGGCGGAGACGGCCGAGACAGAACGATGCAGACGACCTGGCGGCGCTGGTGGGCGGAGACGAGCTTGAGGAGAGCAGGAAGCGGGAGAGTGCTGCCAGCTCCGGCTGGTCCGTGAGAGACGACGATGCGCCATTGTTGTCGCATGGCAATGTGAACCGCAGGGCATTCTCGCAGCAAGATCTGGGTGACTACCGCAAACGAAGGAAAGGATTGTGGCAGTATGTCCCTTTTGCAAGTCGATCCACATCGATAGCATTACCTTCGACGAGTGAGGATGAGCCAGAAGACGAACATGATCCCTCGGCGACGCGATCGATATCAGTGGGCCAGAAGCAGCCAACACGGTTTCCTGCGAACAATGTCTCCAACGCCAAATACACGCCATGGTCCTTCCTACCCCGGACGCTCTTCAATGAGTTCAAGTTCTTCTTCAACATGTACTTCCTGCTGGTGGCATTGTCGCAGATCATACCTGCATTGCGGATCGGGTACTTGAGCACATACATTGCACCCCTGGCATTTGTGCTGGTGATTACATTGGGAAAAGAGGCGTACGACGATGTTTATAGGAGGAAAAGGGACAATGAGGCCAACAACGAAGCTTACAGATGTCTGCGTTTTGAGTTAGAGGGTACTCGCGGTGGAAGCAGGAGCAATGGCTTGCTGAAGAGGAAGATCAAGAGCGTGTCAGAGAAGAACAAAGGGAAAAGGAGAAAAGTCTCCACGGATGATGACAGCGACAGATGGCAGCAAGCTGAGGATGAAGAATACAGGACACAGGATGCGGAAACGCCGTCATCAAGCGTCAGGGAGATCGTGAAACCTGCTCGAGAGTTGAAAGTTGGGGATGTGATTGTGCTAGGCAAAGACCAGAGAGTGCCTGCTGATGTCGTGATACTGAAAAGCTTCGCTATAGAGGCAGTGGCACAAAATGATGAGGACCATACGCCGCCAGCGGGAGATTCACTACCAGACGTCGACAGCGCTTCCTCGACGAGTCAGAGGCTGCAAGACGAAGCAAGTACCGGCCGACAGCTGGAGAATCAGACTACTTCTGGCGATCCGAGCGGAGGTGGTGAAGCTTTCATCCGGACGGATCAACTCGATGGAGAGACCGATTGGAAGCTACGGCTGGCATCACCAATAGCGCAGACATTGCCCACGAGCGAGTACGTTCGATTGAGTGTTACCGCTGGAAAGCCGGACAAGAAAGTCAACGATTTCGTTGGCACCATGGACCTAAAGCCTAGACACCATACAGGATATGACACTCCTGTGGACGAGGAACAGCCTCCGGGGTGTGGAGTAAAGTCCAGTCCCTTGACGATCGATAGCACGGCATGGGCGAACACTGTCCTCGCTTCGCCAACCACTGTCTACGCCGTTGTCGTGTACACTGGATCACAGACTCGCGCAGCCCTCTCGACGTCGCCCTCAAGATCAAAGACTGGTCTCCTGGAGAACGAGATCAACAGTCTGACGAAGATACTATGTATCCTGACTGCGGCACTGAGTCTCATTTTGGTGGCGTTGCAGGTCGAGCTCTCCGAAACTCACAAATATAAGCAATGGTATGTTGCTGCCATGCGCTTTCTGATACTCTTCAGCACCATCGTGCCCATATCACTTCGTGTCAATCTCGACATGGGCAAAAGCGTGTATGCGTGGTTCATCCACCGAGATCCTGGCATTCCCGGCACCATTGTGCGCACGAGCACAATTCCGGAAGACCTTGGCCGAATCGAGTACTTGCTCAGCGATAAGACTGGAACTCTGACACGGAACGAAATGGAGCTTAAGAGAGTGCATGTTGGCACTGTCAGTTACGGTGGGGATGCGATGGAGGAAGTCAGCAGTTACGTCAAGCAGGCGTTCGCATCCACCGAAGATGGGGGAGAAGACAGTCTATTCACACCATCTGCAGGACTCACCTCGCTGAGTGGCGCTACACGCACTCGTCGCGAGATAGGCCTCCGTGTGCGCGATCTCGTTCTGGCGCTTGCTCTCTGCCATAACGTCACGCCAACGACAGAGGAAGGTGCCGACGGCCAGGCGAAGATTTCCTACCAAGCGTCATCGCCCGATGAGGTTGCCATCGTGCAATGGACAGAGACTGTCGGATTGCGCCTAGCTCATCGCGGCCGTAGGCAGATTTCGCTGCAGTTTACCGGTAACGACAAAACAGCGGTCCGGGTCGAGATCCTCAACGTCTTCCCCTTCACGAGCGACAGCAAGCGCATGGGGATCATCGTCCGCTTCCTACGCAGCTCACACCTCAGCAAGGACGAGAATGGAGAGATCATCTTTTATCAGAAAGGTGCTGACACTGTGATGAGCTCGATCGTGGCTGCCAACGATTGGCTGGATGAAGAGACTGGCAACATGGCGCGTGAAGGTTTGCGCACCCTTGTCGTCGGACGGAAGACGTTGAGCGCGCAGCAATACACGGCATTCTCCACGGCTTATGCCGAAGCATCGCTCAGCTTGTCTGGCCGCGATGCTGCCACGACAGGTGTGGTTAAGCAACACCTCGAACGTGATCTTGAGCTGCTAGGCGTGACGGGTGTGGAAGACAAGCTTCAACCTCATGTCAAGCCGTCTCTTGAGCTGCTCCGAAATGCCGGCATCAAGATCTGGATGCTGACTGGAGACAAGGTGGAGACTGCAAGATGCGTTGCTATCTCGTCCAAGCTTGTTAGCAGAGGACAGCACATACACACCATCGCCGGCTTAAAACGAAGAGATGCCGCAATTGACACTCTCAGCATGCTCAACAACCATCCAAACGCCGCGCTCCTTATCGATGGCCAATCACTCGCGCTCTACCTTCAGTACCACCGGGAAGCCTTCATCATGCAAGCAGTCCGCCTACCCGCCGTCATCGCCTGCCGCTGCTCTCCCACCCAAAAAGCCGACGTCGCCCTCCTCATCCGTGCCTTCACCAGGAAACGCGTAGCCTGTATTGGTGATGGCGGCAACGATGTCAGCATGATCCAAGCCGCAGACGTCGGCGTCGGCATTGTGGGCAAAGAAGGCCGTCAAGCCTCCCTCGCTGCCGACTTTAGCATAACACAATTCGCCCACCTCACCAAACTCCTCGTCTGGCATGGTCGGAACTCCTACCGCCGAAGTGCCAAACTCGCCCAGTTCGTAATGCACCGCGGTCTCATCATCTCAGTCTGCCAGGCAATCTTCTCCATCGCCGCGAAGTTCGAGCCAGACGCGCTATTCCGGGACTGGTTGCTGGTAGGCTACGCGACCATTTACACAATGATGCCCGTCTTCTCCCTCGTCCTGGACCGCGACGTCGACGAAGATCTCGCAAACCTCTACCCGGAGTTGTATAAAGAGCTCACCACAGGCAAGAGCCTCAGCTACCGCACCTTCTTCATCTGGGTCGCAATCTCAATCTACCAAGGTCTCATAATTCAAGGCGGCTCGGAGCTTCTCGTCCCCAACGCTTCTTCCGACATTTCAACACTGGGCTTCAAACGGATGGTCTCAGTCTCCTACTCCGTGCTTATCTTCAACGAACTCGTCATGGTCGCTGCTGAGATTACGACTTGGCATCCGATCATGATCTTTAGCATTTTCGGCACGGCGGCGCTGTACTTTGGCAGTATTCCGTTCCTGGGAGACTATTATGATCTGTCGTTTGTGGCGAGCGTTGGGTTTTGGTGGAGGTTTGCAGGTATCGCGGCGGCGAGTTTGGGGCCGGTCTATATTGGGAAGGTTATCAGACGAAGGGTGAAGCCGCCTAGTTACAGGAAGGTGCAAGGGGTGTAAATACAGCCATACATGTATGGGGTTGAGAAAGCTGTCGTCGTATCGTAATACTTTTGGGAGGATGGCTCCCTCTCTATTTTACAAGCTAGGCTAGGCTGTGCTGTGCTTGGGCCACTAGCGATCATGTGCTCTGTTGCAAGTGGTATCTATCCACGGTGGCAACAGTGTCTTGTCTTCATTCATGTCATTTCAGAGTTCGCTCTTGATGTCCTCATCCGCGTCCTCGCCCTGGAACTTCTTCAGGATGTTGCTGCGGCTGACCAGATCATCAAGCTTCTCTGGCGCCAGGTTGCCCTTGGCAATCATGCTTTGCAGCCTCGTGAGCTCCTTGTCGACGTAACCGGCGTTCTCCTGCAGCTTCTTGCCAACCTTGGCGTAATAATCGGCGTAGGTGTCCTTCAAAGCGCCGGCCTGCTTGTATAGCTCAGCATAAGCCCTGTCACCGCCATCCTTGAGGGTGGCGAGAATGGTGTCGAGGGATGGGATGACGCCGGCGAGGTTGTTAAGAGTGCCGCCTGAAGCGCGGAAGGTACCTGCTTTCTCGTTGAGGAATGTGACGAGAGCGTCTTCGCTTCGGCCGCTGCTGTAGTCCTCGCCCTTGATATCACCTTTGGCGAAGTACTTGATGGTTGGGTAGGACTTGACACCGAATCGCTGAGCGGTGGCTTTGGCGTTGGGAGCTTCGCAGTCGACGTTGGCGATTGCCACGCCATCCTCGGAGGCGAAATCGGTGGCAACCTTCTCCCAGATTGGCTTGAGGCTCTTGCAGTCTGGGAGGAATGATGTTAGCATGTATTAGAACGTCAGGAGATGGCGAGGACTTACGTCCGCACCATGGTGCGGTGAAGGCGACAATGACATTCTTGTCCTTGACTTCCTCGTCGAAGTTGGAGTCGGTCAACGACACCACGGAGGAAGCAGGCTTCTTGGCCGCCTTTGGCTTCACACCAGTCTTCTCTGTGATGAACGCGGTCAAGCTCTCAAGATCTCGTCCACTCTTGTAGTCTTCAGGCTCCGACTTGCCTCCATCGCCAGGAAACCACTTCAATGTAGGGAAACCTTGGATGCCATACTTCTTGCCCAGCTCTTTCTCGGCATCGGCGTCAACCTTTGCGATCGTAACCTTGTCCTTGGCGGATTCGAATGCGCTGGCGAGCTCCTCGTAGACGGGAGCAAGACTCTTGCAGTGGCCACACCAGGGGGCAAAGAACTCCACGAGGGCAGGCTTGCCAGAGTTGGTGATGAGCGTATCGAAGTTGTTTGGCTTCAGGTCGATGACGGCGGATGCTGAGGCGCTGGCGACAGCCAGTGCCGCTGTGAAGATGGTAGAGGAGCGCATGATTGTAGTGGTGCAATGACGATGGGTCTGCGTCTCTGGGGTCCGTTGCACGGGTGGTGCAATTGCAGTCGCAGTCTGATAGAGGCGTTAGAACCACAAGTATGAGTTGTATTCCATCGAGGATCTTTGTAAGCACTGCCGATCGTCATGCTCCACCGACGAGGACAGCTGTTGCTCTGCCACGCGGAAACGGCACTGGACCGAGGGGACGCTTTTGCCATGCCACGATCCCGTCACAACTCAATGCAAACCCAATTGACATCGACGAGGCTGTGCCGCCGGGGGGACGAGTGAGGTGAAGTGGTCGAACAGTGTGCACGCGCACGCTCAAAGGCGCCACGATTGCGGAACGGCAGGCACAGCTAGAACCACACGTAGAACTACACGTACCTCTCATCTACAAGCTTGACGTCGCGACAACCTCGACGAAGACCGCTCGACACGACGGCGCACGCGTGTCATGATGACTAATGCTGCACATCGAGCTGCTTCCACCATCTCATCACGTTCTTTAGCGAGCTACATCAAGGCCATCGGTAGCGATTGACGATTGACGACGTTGCCCCGAATGGACACGACGGTGAGAGCGGATGGAACCATGGAGATGTCCATCATTGTCGGGCAACGATTACTGAAGACTCAATGACATGAATGTCGGCTCTCTGTGGCTGGCCCTGGCGGACGTGGATCTGGAGGACCGTAAGACGAAAGTGCTCACCCATGATGAAGATGACGAAGATGGCAGCGTCAACGATATCTACCATCTGCCGCGCAGCAATTTTGCTTACACTGCCGCTTCGACTGAGGACTCTCACGCGCACCGCACAATGGAGCCTGATTGCCCGCGAAGCTGAAGATTGCCGAAAGGTGCTCGATGTTCTTCTGGAGTACCATCACAGATCGTCAGCTCGATCAGACCGCCCACTCGCTCATCTCAAGCGTTTGTACCCTTTCGAGGCCATCGAGTACGACTCGCATCCCCGAGGAGGATTGAGCGTTGTGGACACCTTTATGGCGCTGCCAAGCTTGAGTGACTTACATGTGTCGAACCTCATGGCCGTGGACGATGACAATACTGGCAGTCCATTCGAATGAAAGGACCCCAACTATACTTCAAACTTGACAAGCCTGCAGCTTGAGAGGTGCTGCACTGACGATGGTGAGATAGCGGAGCTTGTCAGGCACATGCCTCAATTGTCATATCGCCATTATTCTCACGCCATGAAATGACACGAATATGGATATAAGTGAAATGCCGGCGCATTCCAAGCTGCAGTGGCTTAACATATCAGTGGCACTCCCCTCAAACGACTGACCCTGATACACCAGCCGGGCTGCCTCGAGCAAGGTATCGCCTCCTTCTAGAGACTTTGAAGTGCTCCAGGACATCGAAATTAATTGGTAGTGTGTCGCCGCACCACCCTTTGAGAGCGACATGAGCGACGGGATCAGCAGCGACGGCCCGCACAACAGGACTCCGGCGCGAAGACCAAGCTTGTTGGACATCTTGCCTGCTAGCGTCGAGCATGTAGCTTTGGCCGATCCTAGCAAAGTTAAGCAACGTTGATAATTGGGAGGCCCTGCGCCACCTGTTCCGTGATGGCATCCGATCTCCACAATCGACACTGTACCCAGCGCTACAGTCCGTGCAGATCAAACACCGCATGGCAAGATTCGGTTGGAACGAAAGATTGGATGCCATGGAGCCGAAACGAAAAGAGCAAGATGTCTGCCACCATCTTCAATCTCTTCGATCACTGCTGGATCTTGCTGGTGTGCAATGTAATGCTGTCTGAAGTATGGCAAATGCATACACAGCATTCTTGCTTCAGAATGCCATCTCTTCCCTGGCTACCGTTCGCGTCAGGGCGAGCGATTGGCCAGCAGCCTGGTTTTTGCTTGAAGTTTGGGGATTGCAGTGGCGTGCCGGCGTTGACAGACTCTGTAAAGCTCACAGCTGACTACCGCAACATCGGCCAAGATTCAGGCCAAGAGGGCAACCCTTCACTTCAATATGTACAATGCGCCGCTAGGCATCATCGGCCAGTCTCGAAGAAACGATGCTCTCGGCTCCAATTTGCAGCAAATCCTTGTTCGCTCCCCAGGCACCTTAGTGGCGTCCATCTCAATAGCGGTGGCTACTCGATGCCTCTTCATGTGCCACCGCCCTGGGTCCAGGTCGACGACACTGGCACTGTCTACGGACATGACCGGACGCCCTACACTCCGATCGTCCAAACTAGGCCAATCTCGAGCTTGACTGATAAACCGCGAGCATAAAAAATGATACCAGGAAGTCTCGGGCAGAATTGTGAACATCCATCGTCTCTAGGTAAGTTCGGGACCCACGCGAAGGATCCGCTGGTCAATCATGGTACCGTCTGCCTCGTCGTCTAGGAAGCCGGATGTCCAATCATCACCCTGATCCGCATAATGGCGAGCTACGTTCTGTTCGCTGTCCAGCATCGATCGGCTCCCGTGCCAGACGTTGTCCGCGCAGGTAATGACGCATATCGAATTCGGAAAAGTTGTCGCCAAATACCTGCCTTTCTCTCAAACATACATGGAACTGCAGAACTTCGTGGTTGTGGACAGCCAGACGATTGTCGAATTGGTACTGGGATCTTGGAGCTCCCGCACACCGCGCCAGTGTTCATGCTCTGCTTTCCTCTCTGGTCTTGGTAGCTGTGCAACGGTTTAACCCGCAGGTGTGTGCTTTTCGTCATCATCGGAGGCGCTACTGGATGGGCAGTATCCGCGATCTCGTACTTTCGCTGGTATTCAACAGCAGATGCGGCCGGGTCGAACCGTCGGACGATCTCGGGCACGATATCTGCCGCTTTCAGGATTTGGTGCAGGTGGCCGGCAATGTTGAGAAGTGCCTTGGATGCTGATGTGCCATTCTCACGAAACCGCTTCCTCCAGTCGTCCTCCTCCTGACTTTCCGACGTGCTTGTGGCTTGCCCGCTGTAGTACCGTACTCACGACCCTTGTCGACTGTGGCCTTAAGCTCGATCATCATCCAGGATGTAGTAGCATTGCTTGCCTTTGCTTTATATTGTGCTCGAACACGACAATCTCAAGGGCCCCGGTCTTGGCAGCTCCCTCCGTTGTCAGTTCTTGCCCTGGTATTTTGGGCCCTGCTGCTGCTCGACTTGCTTTGGCCGTACCCGCCTCCTGGACCTATTGTCTCTGCTTTTCTGGCACCGGCATCGTCATCTTGGGTCCTAGTACCCGTTGACTGGTCATTGACGCCCGCGGTATGACCACTAGCCCATTGACTGATTAAAACAGGTGATGCGCTCTATCCCAGCTCTTGGAGACGGAATGACGTTCGTTGTTCACTTGCCAATGCCGTTTGACCTCGTTCGAACCGGTACCCGGCATTCCTCCCTCGCGATTAATTCGCGGTCTATGGCTGCCATCCGCAAATAAGCTAGTGCTGTCTTTCAGCTCGACTGTCGGTGTATACCGTCCGTGAAGCTTGGCTACATCCTCTGGATTCGCTGGCAGACCGTGAGCGTATGCCAGAGAATCGATCCATCGCTTTGCGGAGTTTTTGGATCCATCACCTCGGGGATGCATTCTAGCCGTTTGAAGTGTCTCGGCCACTCGACAAGGTCGCAAGGCGCCGGAACGTCGCTGTCTGCGCCTTCACGACCAGAGTCGGCGAAGCCAGATGACCGCTCTTTATCTGCGATTCTGACACCGAGCTGGGCTACGCATGCCTTCGCTGCGGCGAGATGGCGTTCCACGTTGATGAGTTTACGAGTTGGATCCATGCCGTCTACCAGGTCACGAAGGTCTCGAAGCTCAATACTATGGACAGACACATCGCTGCCAAAGCTGGGACAGGGTACAGTCTTTCGATCGTGCTGCGCAAACTTGCGTGCAGCTGTGCGGTCGTGATTGACTCGATTCAAAAATGTGTCTCTTGCAGCCTGAGCTTATACTTCGCCCAATACGCTGGGTGAGCGAGTTTCTTCGCCCTGGGCTCATCATGCCGCAGAGATCGGTCGTTTCGGACGGAGTTTTCTCGAAATGAGCTCGCTATTGAGCAGTCTTCGCCGATGTCGGTTTGTCCACGTGTCGGATCACGGTCTCCCTCAATAAGAGCGTGCTCCAGGAAGATGTCTTCAACCGCAATGATGGCTTGCACGCATTACACCTTTGAATCCCTCTCGGCTTTCCTAGGGTCATCATGTATCTGCCGCTTCCGCACTGTCCCTCGCTCGAGCTTTGTCTCGAGCGCTTTCGACTCACATGCGATGCGGTGCATTTCGACTTCTTGCTCCGGAAGTCCTTCGATAGCTTGCCATACAGCTCGAGTGACCATACCACTTCGAAGCGTAAGTTCAGGGACGACGACGAGTGTAGTGACGGGTACACGAACAAGGCTCCTCATGGCACACCTCGGCGCCATGATGACCCGGTGGCGACCTCTGGAGGCAAAGGTATGTTCGAGCGGAAGGTCACTCGCGAAGAGGAGCTTGTCAACCAACGCGTCACCCTACAACGATCGATCGTAGGATGTGCATGGCCATGAGGAAAGCGGACGCTTTGAGCAACGTCGCGTCACCGGGGAGCGCAACACTGAAGACGGGAGGAATAAGAGGATCATCAGACCAGACCACGCAAGCACTACTGGAGTCAGTGCCCTGATCGGTATATGGTCGTCAGCCGGAGACTCTGCCGTGGCAATCGATGGCGAGCGAGACTCTTACTCTGGCACGGGTCTGGCCCCGTCTGGGCGTCTCATCGATCCCTGCAAGTCGCACGCAGGCTTTGCTCGTGAGGGTCGTGCATTGCGCTGTTGCGCAGGACAAGAACGCAGACCCTGCTAAGAAGTGCAACTTCGTGCCGGCGGTCACCGCAGTCTGGGATCTCATTTTCTTCCTCGAGTCGGCCTGCACCATCATTATGCAGAAGTCATGCTTCTTCAAGCACAACGAGCAGTTTGTGATCCGCGGATGTATGAGCGAAGTGAGTAATAGACGCATGAGGAGAAGCGTGAGGCGATCGTAGCTCGAGCTGAAGCTGCGTCTGGCGAACTCTCGGCGCTGCGCCAGGATTGCGTCGGGCGAGGAGGAACACGGGTTTGCGACGATGGACGCTTGGCAGGTGAGCAGAGCTGCACGTAGGCTGAAGGCCAAGGCAGCAACGACAGAGCAGGACGCGGACCATCACTGTCAAAGGAAGAACCACTACAAAGCGAAATTGAAGGCTCCTGACGATCCTCAGCCGGAGCCGAAGTAGAGAGGTAAATTTGAGTCGAAGCAATCCATTGATCATCTGTGTACGCACACTTACCTCTTAGTGACCAGGCGACCAGCGAGGATACAAACATTCGACACGACCTCGGATTTTCCAAAACCCTGAACGCAAATGCACTGAACGATGCGAAATGGTGCGGGCGCTGTTTGATGATTACCTGACGAGGTTCCGACGATTGCGCGCTACGAAGTGGCATGTTACAAGCAGGACGCACTGGCTGTGGCAACGGCGCGACCTGCATTGATGATGAAGCGACACATGGAGCGGGTAACATCTTTGCGCGCGGTTGTGTTGAACTGTGCATAAGGCAATGGGCAACGACAGAGCCCGGCGGAAGGGCGTGAAGGTCTTCTTTGTATGTCGAGGTTACTCGATGCAGACCTTTGGGGTCCTTCGATGCCGCGCAATGATACAAGAGAATCACGCTGTCTGCACCTTTCCGGTGTCCACCAACATTCCCGACCAAGCTCTCCTGTAACGGCAATCCCCGTTCACAGTCTGACCCGATGAAGATCCCCATTCAAAATGCCATTGATGGACTGATTAAGCAACTCGTTGCACCGCCTCCGCTGCTGCTGAGCACGGAAGCACACGCTCATCAAACAGAAAGTCACGTATGGATACACGGTCCGAGTCCAGACGCTGCCATACCCACCGAAGCGCCGGAGACGCCTCGCTGAGGTTCATGTGGCTTTGGTCTCAGCACCTCGTGATGTCGCCCAGCAGCTCGATAGCTGGAAGGGGCGCAACCAGTATCGAAGGCTCGACTGAGGCTCGACGTAGGTCTGTTAAATTCCTTGATCTTGCGCAAGGTACTCCGTAACACTTTCCCTCTCTGAGTTCACCTTCCGTGTATGAAAGCCGGGGTAATGTCTAGTAGACGTCGAGGAGCAGCACCTTCCATTTATCAAGTTCGCTAGCAATTCTCACATAGTCGCCACCTGCGGACCGTACAGCCATAGTCTGCCTTGTACTTCCGACAACTTGCATCAGCATCAGTCACATGAGAAAGGCTGGACCCACGCGAGCTGTCATAGCGTTTGGCGTTTCGTCAGTGCGCACATGACACGTGCGTGGCTATGCAAGTCAGTGTATCCATGTCCATATCACGACCGGTGTGACGGCCGCCTGGAGCAAGGCTGACGGCGGTGATAACAGACAATCTGAAACTTGAAATCTCGGCCTACCTTTCTGCTGCAGATCAAACCAAAGCTGTTGCAAGCATTCTACCAGTGAAACAAACCCTCATATCAGCGACCAGCCTGCTACGACCAGTCGATTATGGTATTGGTATGTTCGTCTGACTTGCCCCTTGCGCGACAATGGCTTACATGTACTCTATCCTAGGGGGGCGCCATCCTCGGCGTGATTGCGATTTTCCTTCCCCCTCTTGCGGTCTGCATTCGCGACGGCTGCGGTGTCCAACTGCTCATCAACATCGGCTTATGCTTCCTCGGATGGATACCGGGCATCGTGCACGCCTGGTACGTGATTCTGGAGTTTCCTTCAATGCGACAGCGACACCGCATCAGAAAGGAGCGAAGGAGGAGCTATTCGACGGGCGGCGTGCGAACTCCAGCTGGTGGAAGCTACGACTACGGGATCGCGCGCCCACGGAGCAGGAGCAGGTCGGCCAATGTGTATGCGGGTTCGAGAAGGCCGTACTATCGTGATGAGATGTACGCAGCGCCGGCGCGTCAAGGATACTACCCTCCTCCGCCGAAGGTCACCTGCAGATACTAACTGAGACGGGGACGCATTCGGTTGCTCCGCCATGATGGAATCGGTAGGGACGATGCCGGGCCACGTGTCGAGCAGGAGACGGCAGGCGGCGTGTGTGCCTCTTGGATGATTTGTTGAAGCAGCGGATCGAGGGATGGAGAGGCTCGAGAGAGGCCAGTGTGAGGGTCCCAGCCGGGCACAGTTCCGAAGATCGGGGCTTGGCATATTTTCGACTTCAGCTCTCCGGAAGACGGTATGGACAGTAACTTCACTTCACCAGATCACACCAGACGAGACAGGACAGCACGTCCGATGAGGAACCGGATCGATCACGTCTATCCATGTACATCACGGTGGAGTTGAGAGCGGATCGCGCTCCGGCGCCAGGAGTCACATGCTGCCAGACACAAAAGGGCGGCACATGCCTATGTGGCCACAGGAGAGCCAAGTTATGCGAGATGCGTGGAAGCCTATGCGCAGCAACATGCATAGGAACATGTGCTGCCTTGGATGCAGCGTCTCGTCTAGCTGGACGACCTACTTGTTCACGCGGTTGCCGCCTCTCCGGCTCGGACATCCTGCGCAGCCTTGCCGCCCATACGATGCACAATAGTATTATGCTACAATTCCATATGCCAGCCGGCGACTGTAAGATGCGATGCGCTACTCTTGTGACGAGGCTCTTTTGACAGCTTTCAGCGCATGTATGGTGACTGAGGTGCTCAGGCACCGAATCGAACGCACCGCGGAACGCGACTCGGACACCTGCCATAGCCTCGACTTCATTTTTCGGCGGCAAGTGACAAGACCGTTGTTTAACGTCTCCTGGTTTGTGGTCACGTGGGATGAACACATTCACTAGCCAGTCCTTTGTTCCCACTTCACACAATGCCATTGTTTGGGAGGGAAGACACATTGAACATTCACGATGAGTGTTTTTAGAGACTCGAGATAACTTGGAAGTGCCTATCTTGATTTCTTTTCCCTTTACCCTGCACCAAAGTTTAGACACAGACTTCACATTTCAGCTGAACTTACAGTGTCCACGGCTACGAACAAGCATAACCAGACTGCCCGAACATCGATTGAGAGAGAGATCACCAACTCAACATTAATGGCGAAGAACAATGGCAACCCCAGCATGCAGGCCATGCAGGCCGCCACAACCGGCTATTACAGTGCCACGAAACATCTTTCCTGCCCCTTCGAGGGTTGCGATCAAAGGTTTACCTGTAAACACAATGTCAACCAGCACGTGCGTGAGGCTCATACCGGCGAGCGACCCTATGAGTGTCACATATGTGCAGAGAAAGGAGACTTCACTGCGTTCTCTCGGCCAGCATCTCTCTACCGCCACCAACGCGGAGTCCACAACTATGAACCAAACATAAGACCCAGAGGTCGACCACGAGGTCTGCACGGTCCAAGAGCCAAGAAGAGCGTCGGGCGCAACGATGCTCCAATTTCAGCCACCCCTGTCAACGACAAAGTCAAAGCTAACAACCACAATGACTACACTACCCATCAGCGCCTGCAGGAAGCTTGCCAAAAAGCTGTGCAGAACGCTGACCCCAGTACTCAGCCATGCTGGCTCTGTCCCATTGTTCTACCAGCGGGACAGGAGGCCTTGCTGCTACACGGACATATGGCGCACGATGATCCTTTCCAGATGAAATGTGCTTGCTCCATCTGCACCGCTAGCTTCGCCCAAGAGATTGCCGCCACCTGCAGCAGCCAGGATCGGAGCAACAGATCCAACCAGCCACTTTCCACAAGACAGGCGCCTCTGGTACAGCAGCCAAAGCCAATGCGGACTCTCGATATCGATTTCCTTTCCACACTCGACAAGAGGCTCATGCGAGTCAAGGCTACTCGAATCTCTAACGACGATATCATGAGTGGCGTGGCAAGTGGCAGCAACTCCGAGACTGACGCCACTGACCCGGATGACATGGTCGGCTTGGTAAGCAGCGATATCTCTAAGACACCTCCTATCCAGACAGGTGGTGGACAATCTCGCGCAGACTCGGCCATTGGCTCCGGTCACGCCTTTGAGCAAGGGGACATCAACGACTACGCCAAGCCATTGGACCTCTCCGAAAGTCTTGAGGACTTTTTGAGGAATATTACGGACGATTACAGCAGCGCTGATGAGCACATGTGCGACTAAAACAGTCTTGGAGTAGTGTGGTTTCAATGATTGATGGAGATTCATGGAAGCGTTTCTCTCGCGTAGGTATGGGAAATTGGGTACGGAAAGTTCGAATCACGCGAGGCACTCGTGATCACTGGAAGCTTTGACTTGGGGTGGTAGTCTTTTTATGTATCCCGATCTTTCGAAGTTTAGGTCGCGGAGAAGATGAAGCACTGTCGAGCGGTGCTCAGCTTTCGTGTACAGCTTACGTTTGATAACGCTAAAGTCACTCATGGCTGTGTACAGCTTATATTTCTCCGCATGTGGCCTACATGTACATCAGCAACGTTCCTACGTCATCGCGGCGTCGCGCATGGATGTACACGAGTCACGCTCGATCAAGCCCTGTTGCTCACCATGATTTTGCGGTCAATTGCTGAGCTCTGGCGGATGATCTGCACCGTGTCGACCGGGTCTATTCGCACGGTTCGACAACGACCAGGCACCTGCGCCGCGATCCAATCAAGGTCCCTGCATTCAGAGTGTAAAAGTCCATCACGGCCCGGTCTGAAGGGCATCGGCAGCGGCGGTATAGGCATCGCGCTCCCACATCGTGGTAGCGCGTGTGGTATTACAGACGGATCCGATCACATGAAGGCTGGTGAAGCTGCTCGAG
The DNA here is from genome assembly GCA_002236755.2 of Dothistroma septosporum. Taxonomy (NCBI): domain Eukaryota; kingdom Fungi; phylum Ascomycota; class Dothideomycetes; order Mycosphaerellales; family Mycosphaerellaceae; genus Dothistroma; species Dothistroma septosporum. Next base: position 2,140,335 of record NBZP02000033.1, on the reverse strand, counting down.
GCAGTGATCACATATCCAATCACTCATGAGCCGCGTACCTCGCCCTTGAACTCTAGAAGTTGGTTGTCAGGAGGGCGGCCCCTCAGTTGGTGCTTTACGAGCAACGCCTCGTGGGCTACCACCAGTGCCAGTCGCCGCCTTGAACTACCGTCATGAAATAGGAATGTGATCCGATGACAGTAACGCTTGAGTCGCTTCGTCTTCCGCATAGCGCCGCTCAACAAGGGTTAGCAGAGCTCCTCACCTGTGCATGAATGGACGGCCCTGGCTAGCTGGAACTGACTTCGCCAGGGACCCTTAGCTATGTGACGCGAAGGCCGTGGTACGCGTTGGGTTCACCAGGAGCTTGGGTCTCAGATGAGCTCTTGCTGGATCTGAGCGCGATCCTGGGGAATGCAGGGCCTACCAGCCTCATCGTGGAGAGCGAGGCAGGGATGTATTTGCAATGGAGAATAAATATCGGGCATAGGAGTTGTACTTGATAGAAGCGAGATTTTGATTAGCTCCGAACTCTTCTCAGTGCCAAGAAGAAACGCTGCAGGATCCAGCCAATGTATGCAGCACACGAGCACAGCGGAATGACAGTCGTGGATGAAGTAGTGTAGCCCAGGCGTTGGCGAAGGTCTGGACCCATCGGCGTGGCGAGAAGCCATATAATGGACAGGCCACAGAGTCTTCCCTGCCGGTGCCCATGGGAAGCCCGGCTTCTACTACGTCCAGACTTTTCCTATTTCTGTTTCGCCTGCAGCATTCGCCTCGCAGAATTCTTCGCCTCAATGACCTCGTCGTATGGGTACCCGTTTGGTCTGAGATCTTCTACCCGACAGCCCGCTCTCGTAGACAGGACATCCAGGCCGTTCCTTCTTTGCTCTTCTCTTCGTAACGGATCAGGTAGCGGCCAGACTCCATCCCTACGGCCCTACCGACTGTCAGGACGTAGTACTTGGATATTGGCAAAAGATCAGGCTGACATTGAATTGAACAGCTCTATTGGCACTCTTCAAGCTGACGCGACGTCTGCCTCACGTACCTGCTTTGGGGCACCTCTCTTCTCTTTTCCGACCAAGGACCTTGCTGTGGGACACAGCCAGATGCTTGGAAACACGGAGTCAGCCAGATTGTCGTACTTGTCGAGATCATTCTCAATCTGCTTCGTTACAGTCCGATTGCTGGTGATCGTGGTGATATTCTTTGCCCATCCGTAGAGGAATACGGACCGGTTGATGTCGGACAATGATTTGCTGATCTCCAGAGCTTCCTGAGGTAGCTCCGTCCGAATCTCATCTTGGTCTTCTTTCACGATGCGAACTGGAAGACGCCAGTTGTCAGGAACCTCGTACGCTGACAGTGACCGCATTTCGTTGATGGGATCAGTATGCGACTCATGTCGACCATCCAAGAGTAGGGCGGTTCTCGCCTTTTCGGAAGGAGTGCCTATAGTGGACACAATCTCTTGCATACGCTTCGCAGCCTCCTCCGTACAGATCAGGTCGTGTCCTACGGTTGCAGGGTAGAGAAGCGCGGGTAGCAAATTTTCGTTGCCTTCGATCTCGACTTGACGTTGCAGAGCTTTGTGGAACCAAGGCTCTTTGACAACTTTAGAGTGAGAGAATTCGGACACCAGAGCCAAGAGAATTGTGCAGTCAATGTTAAGTGTTGTTGAGAACTCCGACATGGGGTCCAATACCATCGCATGTAACGCAGTCTCAAGAGTAGGGACAGCGCCGGGCTGTTCTCCACACAGTACTTTGACGCCGACCGAGGTACATTTCTGGATAATCTCGTCGACTTCGTCGGTCTCCCCAAGCTGTATGCGAGGCAAAATCAACTGTACCTGAGGCCTCTTGGTGCGTACTCTGTATGATTGTGCGGCAAGGTGCAGCTCCCTGGTATTCTTGAGCAGAGGGATGTCGCTCTCGTTGTCGTCATCTGGTAATATGCCGCTGTCATCGTCGTCCGAGCCTTCTGATTGCCAGCCTTGCTTAGCGAGATCGAACAGGAGTCTGGTGTTGGTTACGAGAGAGACTTTTGTCCAGGTTCGGCCAGAATCAGTGATGGTGTCGACGGTCACAGCAGCTTTGCGGTCCTTGAGCGAGTTGTTCTGTTGATCGCTTCCGAGGTTGACATGATGAAGTCCTTGACACAAGGACTTCACCGGGGAATTATAGTAGATCCGTTTGTGCAAAGCAACCAACGAGCGGCTACGCTTAGCCTGGATCCATACCTCCTCAAGAAATGGCAGATTCGAGCTTCTTGCCACGTGGGCGGTATTCGCACTCTCTGGCTTCCGCGATAGTCGCTCTAAAGAACTCGCCTCCGATTGCACAGTTGATCGGAAATGGGCGATCTCGACGGTACCTTCTCGACGAGTCTCTTTCAAGTGCAGTTGTAACCTCTCCAGCTCTACTTGCAAGGCTTTCGCCCTGGAGACTAGATCACTGAGGATGTCAGAAGTCGTTTTTGTCCCATCGTCTTGCACGCCGTTGCCGCGATCTGCGATATCAGCATCGGCCATCTCCTCTGCGGTTGGTTGGTGCTGTGGCGAGTAGTGTGAGGCAAGTAAGTCCAGCTCGGATAGCACATCGATTTTCTATCGGAAAAGCGACAGTACCACTAATAAACCCCCAAGTGTTCTCCTGTAAAGAAGATTCGCATGTGATGAAAGTCTTGCGGGAGTGAATGGCTCTTCTCACACATAGAGGCCCCCACGTTGCTGCCGCCAAGGCCGCACAGACATCCTCTCGAGTTGCGGGTTCCCACGTCTTTGCGATAGCATCTCTCAACGCACTCGCTCTCCACATCGTTGACCATACAAGATGGTCAACCTCGGCACCAGTGACGAGTGGCAACGTCAGACGTCGTTGTTGCTGCAGGCGCGGCCAAGTACGGTGCGTAAGTAACCCCCGGGACCGTGCCAATACGCAGCTTGACTGACAGATTATCAGACCCGCATCACCACGAAGTACAAGATCCCTTATTTAAACGAGCCGAAATACCAGCAGAAACTCCGAAAGAGAAAGAGAGATGCCGACGATGATCAGGGTGACAAGGAGAACAGTGCGGCAACACAGATGACCCGGGCCACGCTCACTCTGAAGACATATGATCCAGACTCTGGCGTAGTCCTGAAGTTCAAGACAAACAAAGCCGCTGAAGTCGGCCATCTCATTCACGGACTTGGCAGAGTGGGAAGGCATATGGCAGCTTTGCCCGAAAAGGCAGAAGGTAGCAAACGTGGAATGGGACAGGGGTCAAACAAGGCTGACCTTCAATTGCAGATATGCTAATGGAAGATGCGCCGGCACCTCAGAAAGCCACGGAAGTAGTCTCCAGCGCAAAGAAGGCAATCACTGAGGACACAAGACCACAACAGGGCGCTGGTGGCGGCAAGAAAAAAAAGAAGAACAAGAAGTGAGATGGTCACTGTAGGGCATGTCCTGGCACTGTATTGTGAATGACGATACGAGCTCAGCGATGTTGCCATGAGCGAAAGACGATGCCACAGTCGCCGAGAATCGGCCTCGCCCAAGACGCACGATTATGGAGAGACGAGGGCAGCAGCAAAATCAGCGCACCATCTCCTGGAGCTGCTCGCACGCTTGAGTCGCAGCCATGAGCATTCTCGCACATGCAGCGCATGATGGATCTGAAGGCACCTCCCTACCGACGCTGTGCTCCAGGAACTGCTTTGCTGCCTCCACAATTTCGCCGAAGCTTGGCTTAATGGATATACTCTTATGCTCAACGACGTGTGGGCTCTATAGCAGTTTCAATGGAAATCCCAACGGCATGCCATATGGGGAACCATACGTCAAAAGTTGGCTTTCAGCCATTCACGGTCTGCAAAATTTTGGCACGCGCTGGGATTCCGTTCAACGCAGAAGCTGTCGCGAGTTCACCCGGTCTGCAGTCATCTCCTTGTCAATATACCAGTATCGCAATCCCAGGTCCTATTCTAGCGCCACGTCTTGAGGAATTGCCGCAGTTCATAGCCGATCAGCGCAGCGTGGCAACCTGGAAGATGATGAGACGGCGAATTGCTCAGCAGAATTGTCTCGGTGATGCTCAAACCGCGAGTAGGGGTCCCACTCGAAACAGCGAATGCAATGGGATTGCGCCACGAGCATTCGGCGTGCAGGCATTGTGACCTCGTGGTCCTGGTCTGCCTTGCCTGCCTACAGCCGACCTGCGAGCACGGCTCAAGATACGGGGATCGTCGCTGGCAGTCGCTCAAAGAGCTCTCCTAGCGCCCCACCGCGGGGCAGCAAGCAACGGCTCATTGGAGCCTCGCATGCTTTGCGCGCAAAATGGCTTCGCAACACGCATTCGCAGGTTTGTCATTATTGATCATAGACGCCAGTAGCTGTCGGCCAGTAGCCGTCGATCAGATGAGGCTACGGCGATTGTTGCTCCCCATGATCGCGTGCATCAGAAATGTCACTTCAACACCTGAACATCGTCGATGTACGCATCGGCAAAGCAGCAAGCCGCCATCTGCCAAGAATCCGCCTCGTTCATGCACAAGACAACGTGACTCTGTCGGCTTGAATGAGCCTCAGCTGCCCTTATCGACACGATTCTACCGTGAGCGCACTCGCAAGCGTTGACCCGATGCAGATACATCTCCGCCGACGTCGAATTGACGCGAAGAAATGGTAAGAAGCCCCGATGAAGTCCAGACTGATGCTCTTGCAGTGGTTCTAGACGCTAGCAAGCAACTTGGGTTACCTCGATCGTCGTGAAGTGAGTGCACAAAAATCACAGAATCAAGGTTATGCATCACTCATCAACGCAGCAATATCAGACTGCCATCGCTGTCTAGTCACGTCGTGATTTCCACAGGCTTACACTAATACTGTGCTGGTGACAGAGCTCCAACCATGAGATTGAGAAGCAACGCTGTCTCCCGTGTCTATGTGGCAGACATCGGAGATCGTCGTTGCACTATGGATCCCATGGTCTGGGACTTCACAGCCAAGTCTCCGTGGCGCTTCGCAGGCGTGATGTGAGGGTAAGGCGTTCACGTTGCTTTGACGCGGCCAAAAGACTGCGCGTAGGCAGGTGACATTCCTGAGCTGTCGTGCGTACATGGCCTAGGGAGGGATATTCCAACATGCGTGATGATGGGCGGCGAGTCGGAATTGCTTTGCTTGTGGTGGTGATAAACCGCAGGCCAACGGTCTCGATCGACAGCGCTTGTGCACAGATTTCAGCAGCAGCAGTGGCGGCGGCAGCGGCGGCAGAGTCCGGTTCTCGCGTGCACAACGGACGAAACTCGCTGTGGCACAAGTGGCAGCCGGTGGGCATCGCCAGCGGCCTGCAAATGGATCCAATCACTGCGCTGCAAATACACGTAAGCTTGCGACTTCTCCAGACGCTAAAGCATGTGGGCTGCATATTCTGGGGTAGAGGCTGGCCTGCCTTGTGCTTGTTGGACGAATGATCAAAGCCGCTTAGACCCGTCCGCTATTTTGACAATGGCGATTCGTGCACGCGAACGATCTTGAGCCCTCTGCGGACCTCGTGAGGCGAAGCGTGGTTGTCTCGGTTGTACAGTAGTCGTAGCAATCGACGGAGGACGGAGCTTGTCGACGACACTGACCCACCTCCGCCGCCGCCCGGCGTGGTCGCCAATATAGCTGGATGAATAGCGTTCGGTAGAAATGTGGACGCAGCAGAGGGCGTCTGCTCCTGACCACCGTCACAGCGTCATGTCAGTGGGCACGCGAACGAATGATCAAACCTCCCTGTCAAATGTTGGCGAGACAAGCGCGCTCATTTGCTTGAGTTTGAAGCTGAACCGTGTGGTGGTCGAGATGACGTTCGGCTCTGATGGACCCAGGTGGCTGCTGCAATGTCGAAGGAGAGGTCACGAGCACAGCGACCACATGAGCTACCTGGCTAGAGCTCCTCCATCAGCATCATCATCATCATCGACGTCGTCGTCCAGCAGCAGGCATTCGATCGTCCAGGCAAGCTTGGCGGCCTGCTTCCGAGCGCTGCTGTGCCGAGTGTGCTTGCGCTGCAAGGTTCCGCGAGACTGCATGGAGGCGCGCTGCTAGCTCTGACAAAGCGGTAATGGCATGCAACGCCATCGGTGGACCCTTTGTATGGTTGCATAATGTACGTTCTTGCTTGGCAGCGTACGCGAACGCAAGCCGCCAGGAACGTTGGTCGCGTCGCGCAGAGCCATTGCTCCTCCGCCCTCGTTCGCCGCTGTCAGCTCGCGCTGTGACATGGCGCCCATGACCAGTACACGTACGTAGTGCGCAGGTCATGTAGCACGCCCAGCAAGCGCGGTATCGGTGCGCGCTGTTACGACGCGAGAGTGTGGTACTGCTGCTACGCTGACCCACCATGCTGGCCACTTGCAATGCACCGCCGGCCGGGCAGCAGGTCGGGCTTTGCCTGTCATGTAATGCGAGCCGGCCGCGCACAGCTGTCATATTACCACGATGCAATCAATGCTGAGAATCCGCGGCTGGCAAGAATGGCGGACGCTATGCGGCTCACATGAGCACACGGAGCGCCGACCTGCATAGCCTGCTGCTGCTGCTGCTGCTGCTGCTGGCCAGCGGATCGTGATCGCGCGACAGCAGCAAGCGCAGCAGGACGCCTGCCGACATCGACCAGCGGATGTCCGCAAAAGAGAGCATCCGCCTTCGGCCTACCTGCAGGCAGAGCTCTCATTGCAAGGATCCAGAATCAGATGGGGACGGCCCCGCTAGCAGGAATGCAGTATAGCGCTGAGCCAGGACATCATTATGACTGCCTCGGGACCTAGCGCACACCGTTCCACTTCCACACCTTCGCGGCCAGCCTGTCTGCGATTCTTGGCCAATCAGCGCATGGAAGCCGCTTGGACGGCCCCATCCAGAGCGATCTCGAAGCTGCACTAGACGCACCATGCGCTCAGTGCTGCCGGGCGCATCGATGTCACTCACGTCCACCACCACCATCACCACCGCCACCACCAGGACCAAAAGTGCAGGTGGTGTATCGTAGTAGCTTGTCCTGCCGGGCCACAGGCAACAACCTTGTCCCAACGGCGTCTGCCCTGGATCACATCTGCCGGTACACCCAAAGCTCAGGCTCGAGCAGACTACTTGTTGTAGGCTTGTACGCTTGGACTTCGCACTGGTCTGCTGCTGACCACATCCACATCCACATCCACATCCGCATTCACATCCACCGGCCTCGGAACGTGGTACCGGCGTAGCCGTTCATCTTGCCCTTTACGAGCAAGTCGCGGCACTCTTCTCCAGACCCCAGATTTTCCCCAGCCATATCACCTACAGTATTACCCGTCCCTCCCACCATTGGCAGCATCTTTCTTCCGCTGCTCATCGTTATATCAAGTGACCCCATACATAGCATAGCACCCATACTCGGCTGTGTGGTTGAGAGGGACGGTTACTGCTTCTTCGTGCCCCGTGGAAACGTAATCAAACAGCACCGCCTAGTCGGGCAGGCCGGAGAGCCGCTCGGCATTAGAGTTAGACGCTTGTCCAGAGCTACTTGGTCGACTGGGCCGGGCCCCAGCACTGTGCCAAACTCTATCTGAGGTCTGTCGGCCGTCTTCGTGTTGTGCACAGCATACTGCTTGCTACTGCTGGCGCTGGCGGCCAGCTGACGAAAGCTTTCTGGTTAGGCTCCCGTCCTGCTTCTCTGGACAGTACCGCGCGCGAGGACTGTTGCGAACCTCAGCGTCGAGAGGTATACTCCCATTGTTGGAGTCGACATCGCGGACATCGGACCTCCATACCTGGACTGGACGCTGCACCGCAACGCCTGGTACGATCGAACACCTGCAACCGTGCAGTCGCCGAGTTTGGCTGGCCGAGCAGTGTCCGTGTGACACCACTGAAGCGTACTGTCGGCGGACAAGCTGCACATCGCATCGCCATTTCGACTTCGATCGCTGTCTCCATTTCTCGCCAACCGTTCCAACAGCGACTTGCACCGCCACGCTTCTCAATGAGCGCCTGCACACATCGACCATCCCGACCCCGACCGACCGATATCCTTTCTCCCACTCGACACAGGTCTGTTCTGTCTTCGGCGACCTCCCGGGTTTGTTTGTGGAGTCCAGCGCTGGTGATCGTGTATATATCAAAGCATGCAACCAGACGCCATCAAGCCGGAGCCGGAAGATGAATCCCCAGGGGCCAATGTAAAGGCTCCGACCACCACGAACCAGGCAAATGGTACGAATGGCAACACCTCACTTACAGTATGCACGAGCGGGCTGATTGATAATGTCTAGGGCGTCCAGCGACCGGCAAAGCAGCGCAGAATGGCACGTCCAACGGCCAGTTTCCCCCTCCCAAGACGGACAAGCCTCGACCGCATGTCTGCACCACATGTGGTCGATCTTTTGCGCGACTCGAGCATCTGAAGCGACATGAAAGATCGCACACTAAAGAGAAGCCTTTCGAGTGTCCAGAGTGTACGCGTTGCTTCGCGCGAAGGGACCTTCTGTTACGCCATCAGCAGAAGCTGCATATGACCAATGCCACAACCCGCCCACGACAAGGTCGAAGAGAGAGTGTTGGCGGACCGGGGGTCAATGGAAATAGCAAAGTGCGCAAGAACTCCGTCGCGAACGCCAACGTCGGCGGCGCTGCTGGCAACATCGCACAGGGACGTCCCAGGGCAAATACAATCAGCCACATTGACATGGCGTCACTGGGTATCTTCGACGGTAACAACCCACATGTGAACCGGTTGAATGCCTTGGGACTCACTGGCTTGCATGGCGGCCACATGGGTATGAATAGAATTCCAGGAGCAGGCAACTTTGACTACCGTGGTATGTCAACGGCGATCGGCCTCCATGGCAACATTCACGGTCTTCCAAAGCTTGATACTCACATCAACAACATGGACATGTCAAATTCGCTGCAAACTGCACCACCTCGCGCGAACTTTGGCGGCTTTGACATTGATCAATTGTTCACACCGCATACGACCATTAATCCAGCTGCATTACATTTTGGAGGCGCTGGCTCGATACAATCATCCAACATCCCGTTCGGTTTTGATCCGTCGACCAATCAGCAAGTACCGATCGATGACGATTTCACATGGATGCGCAATTGGAATATGCAGCTGGGCAGCGGCAACGACAACGACCAAGCTATTGACGAATCGTCGCCATCGAGGGTAAGCAGCGGGGATAGCCCAGGCGACTTCCCCGAGAACATGAGCAACAGCCAAACCGCTATGCCGATCCGTCATAACAGCTACCAATGGCCGCAGCATGAGATGCAACAACAGCAAAATATACCTGGTGGACCATTCCAGCTCGAGGCACTGGGGACTGGACTACCCATTCTCGAGTCTGCCAACGGGACTATCTCGCCTTCTAGCTTGCACGATCCAACTCCTACCGGCGACGCCTACTTCCACCAGGCTATGATGCAGCAGCCTGGACAGCAGACGCACCACCAGCACCTCCAATCGCTGTCGGAGATCATGCACAGCCAGAATGGTGCGACCACGTTCGGTCACGCTCTGTCGAACTTCGACTCGAACAGCCCCAGCATTGCTTCCTCGTCCATGGCTGGAAGCGCTCGCCAAAGCTCGGTGACATCGATGTCAACAGATTCGATTACAGATTCTACGCGGCAAGCACTTTTGAGCAGTTTGGCACAACCTTCCGTACTGGGCGGGCACAATCACCGCAAGTACTCACAACCGTCTGTGAGCTCTCCACTATCTCCAGCAGCTCGGAGTAATATGCATAGCCAGGGACCAAATCTTCCCGGCACCGCCGACATTAAAAGATACATTGAAGCCTTCATTCACTTTGCACATCCCCATCTGCCAATCGCGCACCTGGCCACCCTGTCCTTCGATGTCATTGAGACGAACAGTGTTTCACGAGGATCGCCTCCATCCACGACCTCATCTCAAAATGCCTTTACTGGCGGCGCTCGATGCCTGATACTGGGCATGGCTGCTATCGGTGCTCTGTATGAGTACGACCACCCAGCGTCGAAGGATCTGTTTGAGGCAGCCAAGAAGATGATACAGCTTTACCTGGAAGAGAGGCGCAAGGCAGATATCTCAGCTGCTGCCAACGGATCGAATGCAGCTGGCGAGACCCCACTATGGCTCGTACAGGCGATGCTGCTTACAGTCATATATGGTCACCATTGCGGTGATCGAATCGCGGCGGATATTGCGAGCAATCACATCGCCGCTTTGGTAAGCCTGGCAAGAGCAGCCCATCTCGCACAACCACGCACAGAAGGCTCTCCATCCACGACAGGAGAAGGCCTGGGGACCACGCAAAGCAACGGCGATGTCGATATGGGCGGTCACACGGCTACAAACGGCACTTCCAACCATGAGACCGATCTGCACACGCAATGGATCAAATGGAAGACTGGGGAAGAGCGCAAGCGATGCTTGTTTGCAATCTTCATCTTGTCGAGTCTGCTGACCACAGCATACAATCAAACGCCGACCATCATGAACTCTGAGATCCTTCTCGACCTACCATGCGCAGAGGAGCTCTATGAAGCGCGAAGTGCTGAGGAATGGCAGGCTCGCGGTGGACTAGCTGCCTCTGAAGCAAGCTCAATCTCGTTTGCCAGTGCTTTGAGCTTTCTTTTGACAGCGAGTCAACGACAAGGGAACAATTTCGCACCAAGCGCATACAATAGCTGCAGCGAGACGGGAGCGCTACAATCTGGTGAGGAAGAACTGAAGCCGAGCACTTTTGGTTGTCATGTTCTCATCAATGCTTTGCACAACTACATCTGGGAGACCAGAAGTCGTCACACCAACAAGGACTGGACCGTGCAAGAGACCGAGTCAATGGTGACAAACATTGAGCCTGCTTTAAACGCTTGGCAGGTTGCATGGAAGGCGAACAAGCAGCACAGGCTCGAAAGACCGAATCCCTACGGATGTGGCCCGCTTTCTGCAGATAGTATTCCGCTTTTGGACCTTGCGTTTGTTCGCCTGTATGTCAATCTTGGACGTACTGCTGAAGCGTTCTGGCGTCGCGATTTCGACCAAATGGCCGAGGAGCTTGCCGGTGGCGGTGAGTGCGAAGGCGGTACAAGCGACCGCAAGGCACGAATGGGGCCTGCATCAGCGAAGAGTTCACCTGCTGCCCTCCGAGGGGCGCCCCAATTACAGGGAGACGACGACCAAGCCTCAACACGCCGCGAACGACACTTGCGCAAGGCCGCCTATTACTCTGCAGATGCGCTTACAATCGCCTGCAGCTACAACATGACGTATGCTGATCCCACTGCGCACGAGCTGCCTATCCAGTCAGCGATCTGCTTTTTCGACTGCACCCAGGTGCTTGCCGAGTGGTGCACCACGATTCAGGAGCGAGCAGGTCGGTATTTGGGAATCCTCGGGCGGGATGAAATTGACTACAGCCAAGTCCCGGCCATTATGCTCCTCGAAAACGAAGATGTTGAGCTTTTGCGCAAGATTGAGAGTATTTGCAACAGCTTGGAAGAGAAGAGAATGCAACAAGAAAATCTGCTCATGATGGATCCGCAGCACGGCAATGGTACGACGGCTTCACTGACCAATGGCGTTGATCTGAGCTCGTGTGGCCTCGGCAGCAAGGTGTTGAGAGTGACTGCCATGATGTTGGAGAAGGCCGTTATTTGGCCCAGTAAGTTCTATCAGATTGGTTGGGATAGGACATTTCGCTGACACTTCTGCAGTCACGCACGTCATGGCTAAAGCTCTCGAGACAGAGGCATCACACATGGACCGACGTGCTGCAGCGTCCTGCACACAATAAGCAATGACCGTGACGACCGCACATTTTTTCGATTCGAGATATCCCACTTGTTCATTGTTGCAGCCACCACATACGATTCGCGGTACGATCTTGTACATACGCCGCGGAACTGAAAGACGCAGGCCGCTTTGTGAATAAGACAAACCATCAACAACCGGAAAGGAAGACGAAAAAGCCCACTTGACGCACTTACGGAGGAGTTTGGATGCATAAATCTGTCGTCCACCACATGCCAGCCAAGCAGACAGAATGGCGAGGACTACTTGCTTGAATACATTTTGGTGTTTATATGGAGATGCTATAGTGGGGTCGGAGTATGGGGAAGGATTGGGTGCTTTGGGAGCAAAGGGGGAGAAAAGTGCTGCTTTGCAGACGGGAGGACGGTGTAATATTTGTTGTCCCTTAGAGATGACAAGGCTGTTTCCTAAGCCAACACACGTGTGTTCCATCTGGGCGTGCCGTGCAATGATGTGCAGCCGTAAGCGCAGTGACAAGGATTATATCACGAATATCAGCACAGACCCTGCGCTCGCGTGGCACCGTCCACAAGGACAGACATGCGTCCGCACAACATCAAACCTTCGAAGCATCGACCGTTGTTCCTGACCCGACATCGCGGACGATCGATCGCCGCGACTGCCCTGCGTTGCCTTGCGTTGCGCCATCATAACGCGTGTGCCGAGTTCTGTCATCGCGCCGAGAAGGTATCGACGTTCGACCGGAGACCCCTCTCGACCCGGTCACCTCCTCACGGCCGGCGGCCGACTTCGAGGAGCCGAGTCAGGCCAGCCCTCGCGAACCAGCTGCTGGATGTCCGGCAGCCGGCGACTGACACAGGAAACGGTACTGTGGTCGTGGAGTCGTGAGGAGAAGCAAGCAGTGAGGGGAGGAGTGAGGAGTCCTGCTTAGAGGGCCGAGATAGGTATACATTCAAGCCCGGACCTTCGAAATGTGCCGCTTTCTGATTTATTCCGGACAATCGCCCATCCTCCTCAGCCACTTGATCACGAGTCCGACCCATAGCATTCTCACGCAGAGCTACGATTCGAGGTTGCGGATCGATACTACACGGCCACATAATGGAGATGGATTCGGGGTGGGATATTATACTACGGCACCGGCACCTAGGAGGAGAAGTCTGAGCAACACGCATCCAAGCCACAGCTATGCACCAAAGGAGGATGTGGTCGACCTGGGACCCGAGCCATGTATCTTCACGTCAACAATCCCGGCATGGAACTGCAGGAACTTGGAGAGGTTGGCGAGCAAGACGGTCAGCCCGTTGATCTTTGCGCACGTACGAGCGTCCACTGAGGGCGCGTTAAGTGACAGCAATTGCCATCCCTTTTCGCGCGGCGCGTTGATGTGGATGCACAATGGTGGAATTGGAGGATGGAAGCTGGGTGTGAAGAGGAGACTGGTGTCGGAGATTGGCGATCGATGGTTCGAAGGCATACAAGGATCTACGGACAGTGAGTGCGCGTTTGCGCTCTTCTTGGATTGTCTGGATCAGGCGGGAGTGGACCCGGATGATGTGATGAAGCAAAGAGACGGGTTTGGTCACACGGTGTTGAGGAAGGCGATGCTCAAGACGATTGAGCGGTTGAACGGATACATCAAAAGCCTGCCAGGTTTTCGAAAGAACGAGAATGACTTCACCAGTCTGTTGAACTTCGCTGTCACAGACGGCACGAGCGTGATTTGCACAAGATATGTCAGCTCGAACAAGAATGAGGCTGCAAGCCTCTTCTTCAGCTCAGGAACAAACTGGGCCGAGCAACCTTCGGCAACACCCAATGCTAAGAGCAAGGTTGGTAAAGGAGAATACAAGATGGAGAGGCGGGACAAAGGAGCAGACATTGTCCTGGTCGCTTCAGAGCCATTGACCTTTGAGCGCGACAACTGGGTAACGGTTCCCACGAACAGCGTGCTGACAATACACAACCAGAATGTGTTGATACATCCGATCCTCGATGAATACTACAATCACTCGACTACCTTTGTAAGAAGCACTGAATTTGCGGCAGACAAGGGTCAGACTATAGGAGACGGTATGGCAGAGAAGAGCGGTGCGCAAGCAACCATCCCAAGGATGAGTTCAGTCGATGGTCTGGTTGACCAAATAGGAGACGCCGTGGGAGCGGCGGCTTGAGAAGAGCGCCCGTTTGGAAACTTTTGTGGTTCATTTGCCTATGTCTCGACCTCACGCCTGCAGCGGGAGACTTCAGGAGCTTCCAGACAGGCAGTAGCCTCACCGGCAACACGCCTCCGTCATGTCGGGTCTGAACACCGACTGCTCGGATATGCTTCGGACAGCAGGATACCAAAGCCATGGCGACAAGCCTGTCGAACCCGACTTGCAATGTGTTGAGGTAGTCTATCTCGACCTCTCGTCGTGTGCTCATGGTCTGGTCAATAGTGTAGGCCCCGTCGTAAAAGTCATGTGTTCATTCATTGTTCCTTCTCGTAAAAGATCTCGTGATGCCTGTGCGTAGCTTCCACGACAGCTTCCACGGCGCTGAAATCTTCAAGGAGTCAGCCTTCACAAGTCGGCATCATCGAAATGGAAAGTAGGCCATACCGATGTTACCTTCGGGTCCCATGTCTGTGCTCGCCAATACTTTGACGCTAAGATCTTGTTGGACTTTGCCAATGATCTCAAAGGCGTGGTTGAGCTGCCAATGCGTGTCCTTTGGCAAAGTCAGCGCAAGTCTCTCTCCCGGTCTGGTGAGGGCTCCCTTACTCTAGTGAGATGACATGTAATCTGGCCTCCGGCGTCGATTGTGCCTGTCTCGCCCCGAAGTTGGCGGACTCTGCCCACGATGCGCACGCTGCGATGTGAGAACTGCTCGAGGTGCGACGCGAGGATGCGCGGAGTTGCTTCAGACATTGTCGGCGATTCTCGGATCGTATTCTGTCGTGTCGTGTCGTGTCGTGTCGTGTCGTGTTCTGGCTGGCGGGAGATGTTGACTTGACTTGGCAGTCTCGTGGATGGCACTCGGACGCGTCTCAAAGTGATTACATGTAACTTTCGCGTTGGCGGGTAAACATATCGCCGAGCGTTGGTCATTCTTACCTCCATCTCCTTCCAAAGAAGCTTCGTCACTTCAACAAAGCCGCTACAACATCCCATTCCAAGCGCAGGTGGGAATGTGAATGCACATATCATCACCTCACCGTACGTGGCGTTGCGATCTCGCTTTCTGGACTTGACAACTCCAGGATCGCAGTCCGACTGATGTGCATGGTTTCCGCTTTGGCCGAGATCACACTCGGCTGAGAACTCGCTTCTGCCACCACCAACTCTCTCCGTATGCCATCGGCGGCAGACACCGTGACAGACGTACTCAGTGGACCGTGCTAGCCACTGCAGCAAGCTTAAGTCACAACGCGGCGGCTATCAGAGAGAAGTGAGCGCTGCTACGCATCGGCGGCTGAGCGTCGCCAACGAAATACAGGCATGAGCATCGAACCGCTCTACGTTTTTGTCTTCGATTGCATTGTGCAGTCCATTGGCGATAGAGAACTATCGGACGTACGAATGGACGAGAAATGAGACCTGCATGAGGATCAATCCTTATCGTTCATCCATACTATCGTGAATTCATCTATATCGTCAAACGACCTGTGGCTATGCTAAAACCAGGGTGGTATCTTTCCTCCAACGCCTTGCTAAACTATGCACCACACGAGATCGACGGCATCAATGCTCAGGAGCAGCGTCCTTCGCCTCTTTCTCCTTCTTCAACCTCTGCTCAGCAGCTCTGGCCATAATTTCCCGCCGATTGTACGGCTCGCCAGAACTTTCGGCATTCGAGCTAGAGCCTAGCACATATTCGCCGCCCTCCCATCCTCCATCATCAGCTTCATCATCATCAACACCTTCGTCTTGAGGGTTGTAGAACTCTTGGTTGCCAACAGAATGTCCTCCGCGCCTCCAATCGCTCTTCTCGACTTCAGCTTCAATCTCCTTACAAAGCTTCCAGAAGCGCTGATCGTGATCACCCCAGACATTGTGCGTGAGCTCGTGACAGAGGGTCTTCCGAATTACCTTGTAATCTCTGTAGCCATCGTAGGCATCTGTGCGCAGTCGGAGCTCAATCACCTCGCCTCTGTTCCTGTTGAGCCCGAGAGTTCGCGACTCATGGGTAGTGTGCTCAGCAGGATTCATCTCAGTCAGGAGACCAACAGAGAAGCCATGTCTCCGCATGGATGCCTGAATGCCCGCGTCGCCCGCCAGTCGCTCCAAGAATCGCTGGCTCTTCTCCGGATTGGGCAAATATGGCAGTGGTCGGATCGTGTGAAAGGTGTACCGTGCCTCATCCTGCACCTTCTTCCAGTCTCGGTTCTTGCTTGCTTTCACTTTGCGGCCAGCTTGTAGCGCAGCACGTCTCTTGCCTATCCTCGCTTTGCGATCTGCGATGTCGCTCTCGAGTTCTTGCACCTCGGCCGATGTGGCACCCATGAGCACGATCTTCTTCTCGCGGATTGACTGCACGGAGAGAGATGCATCCTTGAAAGGAGGCTTCAGTAGGCCGATCTTGGGTGTTATCAAGAACTTTTGGTGGGCTGGTGGAATATGCAGGTCCTCGGCGATGGTGTCGGACAGGTCTTGGATCGTGGCATCTTGGTGGTAGATCGGTATCTGCACTGACTTGTTGTGTAGTTGAACGGCGATCCTGTAGAGCGAGTCTATTTCCACTCCCTCCTCGATTTCCCCTTCCTCCTCGTCGTCATGGTCGGCAGCGTTTTCGCAGCGCGAGAGACTGCTACTCCTCGACTTGATGTCTTCCTGGGCACTCATCGCCTTATCGTGTTCCTGAGGATATGTGCAGGGCGTCACGACTGCTTCACACATCTTGAGGCACGCGCGAGCGATCGGGCAATGTGGTAGCATGCGATCGGCGTAGGATGTCAACTCTGCCAGGTAGTCGTGGTGGTGGTGGTGGTGGTGGTGGAGACGGTGGTGATGTTTGGTAACGCGAGAGACAGAACAGGGGTGGTTGTGCACGATGATGC
The DNA here is from genome assembly GCA_002236755.2 of Dothistroma septosporum. Lineage (NCBI taxonomy): Eukaryota > Fungi > Ascomycota > Dothideomycetes > Mycosphaerellales > Mycosphaerellaceae > Dothistroma > Dothistroma septosporum. The sequence continues at coordinate 2,123,534 of NBZP02000033.1, read as the reverse complement.
GAGGGATAGACGAAAGGATGCCCTATATACATCCATATACGCAGGGTGAGGAGCAAAGGGCTCAGCCGCCGGTGATTTAGGCACAAGTGTTGCGTGGTGATCCGCCACATACCTCGAATGTCTCCGTACAGTCGTGAGATGCCTGACAAATCGTCATCGCGGTCTCAGCCCGAGAGACCAGACACGTGATAGCTCCGAGCGTGGGAGCGTGGCAACTGTCACGCTGATACAACACTTTTCGAGGCACCACAATCGGAACGCTCCACAGTACATGTACACATAAACCTGTCAATCGCCAGACGTCGTGATGATTGTGCTCTCCCTCACACTCTCGCTGACAGTGAACAATTGCAGTCAACGAAGTCTCTGTCAAACGTACTGCCGCGGTCCCTGAAGACGTTACCTCAAAGATGGATGTCCTCTGCGATACGATGTCGAAAAATTCCATGCTGCGGGGCCGAAGCACGGCCCGGAGACAGTCTGTCAGGAGATGATGCCTGGTGGTATCACGTCTATGCAGTGCGCGTGCGCGGAATAGAATATCCACCATGGAGCTGATGGGTAGCGTGAGACCAACGGGCTCTGCGTGACGAATGCCATCATTTGTTCAATGCCTCATCTTCACGTGCAAATCTGTCCTGTCTTGCGGCCCCGAAGGTCTGATGGCAATGCTGCTCGAGCTGTCCCGTATATCCTCGAAATCCATGATGCCGATGGATCCCACATTCCCGCTTTCTCTGTAACGCCGAGCAATCCTGGAAGCAGCCTGTACAACCCACTTTTCTATACATGTAAACTTCGTGCTTGAACCATTTCCTATGCTGGCGGTCTTCGGAAGGTTATCAGCCCTGTGTTGGCACCGCTAAATGTGAGCGCTGAAGTGCCAGAGCCAGATCTTTCTCGGTGAATGGGTGATGGTCGTGTGCGGTACTCAACGTCTGAATCAAGTTCGGGAGACCGTTCGTGTTGCCGCTGGCTGAGCCATTGGGTTGACCTTCCGACGTGCGTGGTCTCGATGCCATCCCATGATCTTTGGATTGCACACGCGACATGCCCACTGGGAATTACTCAGCTGGGGACGATATACGCAGAAACCATGCCATCTTACCGTTACCAACATCATCGTCTCCTTCAGCCTCTGGCTGATTTTGCAACGCTGGCGGCCTTGCAGCACCCAAGTGTTCTCGTTGCCTGACGCCGTTCTTCTCCGTCTCTCCACTGGTAATACTGTTCGATCTACCGCCTTCTGTGCTCTTCCCACTGAAGCTCTTCCTGCCAATGCTCAGCCAGCTATTCCTCCTACTCGGGTGCTTCGAGCTGTTCCTCCTGCTTGGCGCTCTTGTTCCCATAGGGCTGTACTGGCTTTGAAAGCTCCGCCTCCTCCACGCTTCTGCGAAGCTGAAAGACTCTAGCTTCTCCTTGTGCTCTTTCTTCGGCGGTGCCCTGTACTTGGGTCGGGGCATCGGCTCGCCAGGCTTGTAGACATTGCTGGGCCAGCGGTCTCTGTCCGACGCCTGTGTTGACGATTTGGACAACTGTGATCCATTCTCACTGCGGCTGGACTTCTTGAAGAAGTTCTTGGCTTTCTCGCGGATGGCCATGACAAGGTGTGTGTGGATGAAAGTTTGCTAGGTGTAAGGATGTGGTTTCAGGCTGCGAGCAGGTCGAGACCCTGGGCTACCGCGCCATACGAGGGGAGTGTAGTAGCAGAGGCGAGCGGGACAAATGTTAGATAGTAGCTACGTCAAGCTCTTTGGTTCCGTGGTAGCGCTTCGCGGAGAGGCGCGGAGTCGAAGAAGTGGAGGAAGAAGAGCGCATGTGCAGACGGATGGGTATCCCGGGGCTTTACGACAGATGACGAAGCCTCGAGTGCAAGACGTCTGGCCGATTGCAACCATTCCGTGTGAGAGTGACGAGATACGCCCGACTTCGAGAAGCAGAGAGAGGTGCGAGGGTGGAGAGACACGAGGGCGGCGCGGCCAGCCGCGAGAGAAGACGGCTGCCGGTAGAACTAGTAGCATACAGGGCAGGTGGGTTTGGACCAAATCGGCCCTCTTGCCGTTCGATGTGACGTGCAGCAATAAGAACACAAGCGTGCACTTGACCGCGTGAAAATCGCGAGACAGCAGTGGCGGGATGCCACAGACTGCTGCTGCTGCTGCTGCTGCTGCTGCTGATGATGATGATGTGAGCAACACGATGTCAAGGCCCATTGTTGTCTTGGACGTCGCCAGTCCCTCCGTAACCGTAAGCGGCGGCGAGCGCTGCCGTGCGCTGTCAGGTTCGCATCGGCGTGGATGAATGGGTGCATGCATTTTGGCACACGTACTTGGGAGCAGCTGCCCGAGGAGTGAGCCGACCATCACCACGACTTGTCGCTGTGCCATATTGCCACTGCCGGTGGTGAGGTCGGTGGTGTGCCATCGACCGTAGACCAGGCGTGCAAGACGATAGTTGATGCCTCAGGCCACAGTGATGGAGCGCCGATCATCGGAGGTAGAAGTTGGAAGCTCTGTGTGTGTGTGTGTGTGTGTGGAAGCGCTGACCGGCGCACTGGGAGCAAGGGAGTGGGAGGTCGGGTTTGCAGCCGAGAGGTGACCTGGGAGGTAGTTCTACCTCGTATGACGCCGCCCACCTGGCAGGACACTGTCACGACTGTCAACCTCATGCGCTTGTCTCTCCTCCGCGAGACACTCTCGACGCTGCTTCCCTCATCTTCTCATCTACACTCCCATCGTCATCGCCTCGAGCCTGCATGCACCTACACACGCTCGCCCATCTTGGCTCTTGCCACGCCCATCACTCCTCCCAGCCAGTCAGAATGCCCTGCTGCATCTCCGCTGTGCCTGAGAGGGAAAAGGCAACGCGGTCGAGGCGGTCAGCGCTACCTTACCTCCGATGCCGTCAGAGCAGAGTCTCGATCGCGCGACAATCGAGGCTTGTGCCGTGCCATCTTGGCACCTGCCACGTTGTCAAGGCACCTGTCCGCCGGAATCCTGTCAAAAAAGAGGTTCTTGCAGTCGCGCTATGGCATTCGCCTGAGCCTCACACAGAGCCGCTGGCGGCAGGCTGCATGGGTGCCGCTCGATGTCTCTGCAGAACCACTCATGACCGGCCTTCCTTCCCACGTTCGCCAACTTTGGACGCCAGCGACCGGCTGCGGCGTCTGCGTGGCAGATCTTGGTAGACATTGCTGTCCACATGATGACGTTGTCACTCGGCGGGAGCTGCACAGAGCTGCGTGCGTGCCCCGCTCGCAGGTAGGTGTTCGTTTGAATGTATACAGTCCCAAGCATCAGGTATCCGTCTTGACCATGGTAATTCAGTCTCGTGAATGAAACAAGACTGCACAGAAACACGAAATCAACATGGACCAGATCAAGAAAGTATTGTAAGTGCCATCTCGGAACCCACCCCTTGTGCTGAGCTGATGCTGCGACAGCTCCCCAGGCTCCTCCAAGGACGATGAGGTGCTGTATGGCGACGCAGAGACAAGGAGGACAGCGAGCGCAGCCAAGACGCACGACTCGCAGCCTCCACAGCTATACTCCACCGAGGCAACTCAGGGCAAAGAGAGCGGCGGTGTGCTGCGCCAGATAATGAACCCAGGTGGTACGTTTACAAATCATCGGAGTCAACTCTCTGGGAGTGATTGCATACACGTCCAGCATAGCTAACATTGTTTTGTCCATAGGCGAAAAGTACGATGAGTACCACGGCACCACAGCTACCACAGCCTCGCCTACTCAGGACCCAAGACAGCTGTCCACCACCGAGGAGGGTCAAAAAGACAGCACCATCACGCAGCAGATCCTCAATCCAAACCGCGAGAAGTATGACGAGCAGCGGTTCGGTTCGACCGCTACCACCACGGACGCCCCAGCGGGTCATGCAGCACCACAGGTCGTCAGCCCGGACGCCCAGCTGCAGACCGAGAAGGGACAAAAGGACCACTCAATCTTGAGGCAGATTTTAAATCCACACGGCGACAAGTATGATGCGGAAGGGTTTGGCTCGACCGCACATGTTGTAGGTCAGGGCTCCGACACCAACGGCAGCAGCTCGGGTGCCGGCATTGGAAGCTCTACTACACAGGGCATTCCAGACCGCTCTGCGTAAGTAGTTTTTCAGAGACTGTTGAAACGGAGACAATCACTGATGATGATTGCCAGCACCACTGGGACGGACTCGCACCTCGGCCGTGACGCTGCTGTTGCTGGTGGCTTGGGTGCCGCAGGAGGTGCAGGAATGTACGCGGCCACTCACGACCGTGATCACAGTACGGCGACGGACGACTTTGGTGCCACCAAGAGGGATTACGTCGGGCCCACGACTACGACCAACACGACGACCACAACTACTAGCCAGCCTATCACTGAGCGATCGCATCCGCTTGGCGGCCAGACCGCTGGTGTTGCCGGTGTAGGCGCAGGAGCTGCAGGAGTCACCGGAAGCAATTTGTCTTCACAGTTGAATTCGGCGCCACGTGATGTGCAAGATGCCACCTACACTGCTCGCCAGTACAACATCCCTGGCGACAATTGCGACGGAAGACCTGCTGAAGGTTCGTGACTGTATCATAGGACGATATAGACCCCTTCACTTGCGTATTGTGGCTCTAGAATTCCGACTAATTCGATCATAGGCTATGTCCACCACACTCAAGGCCCCCATTCGACCGATACTGCTAACAGGCTTGATCCACACGTACCCGGAGAGTTTCCGACTGAGGTATGCGCTAAAATCTGTGATTTGGCGACACTGCGCTGACAAGTCTATGCCCAGTCCGGCCAAGATCGCCACCTCACCGGCGGAGCAGCCAGTGCTGTTCCTACAACTTCCATTCCAGCGCGCGATGCAAGCCTGACGCAAGCACGGTCAGGACAGACGAGCGATCATCATTACGCCACAGATGCTGCTCTCGCAGGCGGCCTGGTCGGAGCAGGAGGCGCATACGCGGCGACAAGAGATCAATCTTCGAGCACTGTTGGTAGTGCAGGGCAAGAGACTGGGAGTGGTAGCACGCCCAACGTGACAGGCGCCGGCGCAGGCTCGAGTGGCCTGACAAACAGAGGCACTGCCAATTTGCCGGGAACCACTGGCTCGACGACTACGGCGCAGACGCAGATACAGCCTGGACAAGAACACCATTACGGCCGAGACGCCGCTCTGGGAGCTGGAGCTGGCACTGCCGGTGTTGCCGTCTATGAAGCTACACAGGGTCGCGGCGATACCGGCCCGGCGAGCAACACTATCGGGCCACACGATAGCAACATTGCTAACATCGTTGATCCAAGAGTTCAGCCACAGCCTGACAAGATGAAGGACTCCACGACCTTGGGACCACACTCTTCAGATCTTGCCAACAAGGTTGATCCACGCGTGAAGGAGACATCGACCCAGCAAGCCACCGAGGATCAACACCGAGGGCGTGACGCAGCGTTAGCTGGAGGCGCCGGGGCTTTGGGCGGCGCTGGAGCATACGCGGCGACTAACGATCACGACAGGCCCATCACTGAACAACTCGCTTCCGCACAAGGCACACAGACGCAGCCAGCTTACCACGCAACAACGAACGCCTCCGTGGCAACCCAGCCTGGCACGAGCCTGCCGGACTCCCGACACCGCAACAAAGAAGCCGCTCACGCAGACCATGCAGGACTTGTAGGCACAGGTGTTGGCGCCGGCGCCGGCGCATTTGCATCTGGCGACCAATCTGCAGCCAAGAAGACCGGTCCAGCAGCAGGACCTGTAGACAACCCAGCACAGCACACTGGCGACCCAAAGATCATTGCTGCTACCCACAGAGATGACAATGGCCACTCATCTTCCCATGCCAAAGATGACGACAAGGAGAAGAAACCGAGTCTCATCCATAGAATCCTGCATCCGGGCGAAGGAAAAGAAAAGGAGTCACACCATGACGACAAGCAGCATGACCACGCCGGCAGCAGCCATCAGTCCCACGATGAGCACAACAAGCTGCACAAGAAAGCACTTGGCGAAGGAAAGACGACCGAGGAGGCTGCACACCACGCTGGCGGCCACGATGATCGGGTGATTGAGCCTCACACCGGGCTTCCGATGAATGTGGAGAAGTATGGTGATGGTCACGGTGGCACTGATGGTGCTCGTAACATCGCTGGGTACCATGAGACAGACCCTGCCGTTCGTAATGCTTCTATTGGGACTGGTGTAGGTGCTGGAAGCAAGGAGGGCCACGCTCAACCCGGACAGCAGGGTGTTGCGGGGCCAGACTGGGATGCGATTAAGAAAGCTAACACACCCTACTAGGTGTCGCGAAGTACGTGATGAGATGACGGCCGGGAGCATGTGGTGCATGATTTTGACATCTTTTCGTGATACACCCTGCATGCTTGTACTTGATTGGAGGATTATGACAGAATTAAACACAGTCAATGCGAGCTCTTTCTTGGGATAGAAATGTCTGGTCGAAGTGTATGTTCATCATGACCTTAAGCTGGACCACAAGCCAACTCCTCAATTTGTTTCCAGTACCGAGCTGCATCCTCTCTGACCAGTGCACAGTGTGGAGCTTCCTGGAAAACATCCTCCTTGACCAGGTAGCCGGACCGCCTGGCTTCCTCGGCATGCTCATGGACCTCCTTGTAGGGGACAAGCGTATCCTGCTTGGTGTACATGTATAGTCTGTCGATGCTGAGATCAAACAGTGTCGGATCGTTCTCAAGTCGGCGCAGACGTGAGATGATATCTTCTTGACCAAGGAGGGTGACATGGAGGAACCATCCGCAGTAAGTCCACACGGTGAGAATCCAAGTCCCTATGAAGTGGATGACAGGATTGCTGGGCAGCTGCATCACCATAGCTCGAATGCCGAGTCTGCGGTGAGGACGGGATGGCTGGCAGTCCAGGACCTGACGGTCGAAGACTTTACCATGGTCCTGCTGCTTTAAGATCGTGGCTAGCCGGGTCGACGTAATGCCACCGCCATTTGACATCGCGTGGAGAAGGATAGGTCTAAAGAAGGTGAGTTATCATATGACACTACACGTGTTTTCAAAGTGGCGTCACGGCCGCTGTGAGATCGGACCGGAACAGCACCTACCTGTTGTTGCCCGAAGACTTCTTATAACCCACGATCACGGCGGCAGCGACATTGAGTCTATCAGCTTGCTTTGCATCTGCTCATCGTCAGAAGCGACATGGTGGGGAGATATTGATGCATAATCGAATTGGGTACACCGCATCTACACAGGTGAATCGGAGCTTCACGAGACTCTCCATATCAAGAGCTCACGAAATGCCAATTCTTGCCTGACGCAATGCCCGCATTCAGATTAAATATCCGGGCAGGACACAGACCGCTAGCAAACGTGTCTTTGATGGAAGACTGGACCAGAAGGATCGCAGAATGGGAGAAGAGCTTCTGGTAGCCTTGTGTGTATTTGGCGATGTGCTTGAGCTGCGCACCCATGAAAGTGCATAGCACAATGAGAGATGGTGACTTTTCGGTTCCAGCATGTCCGTTCCCTGGCCGGTATAGCGAGATGGCGGGGGCGACGTCAAGAAAGCCCTCGATTCCAGCTTTTCCGAGGGTGGACATGTCTACTAGTGGGAGCGTCTTCGATGATTTGGAGCTCGCCACAGTAGGGGTTGTCTGCTTCCAGGTCTCGATCTCTGAACGTCGTGTGTCAGCGAGCGTGATTGGGTGTTGTCCTCGAGAAATAGGAGGGCTTGCCGTATGTCAAAGAGATAACATAATGGAGTGCATGCTCTTCTGGGCTGAAGATGTCTAGGAGGGAATGAGAGGATCACTCAGCCTCTTATGGCCGTATGCATCGACCGTGCCTTCGAAAGCACATGACGGGAACAGAGTATGGTGATGTTCGGGAGCGAGGACGACTGACCATGGAATGCGGCGGGGGCAAGATCTCACTAGGAATAAGGTTTGCGATAGACGGCCCGCGCCGAGAATCTGCTTCGAGATCCTCCAGAATTTTGGAGGCAAGACCAAAGTACACAACATCGACGTCACGTTTGTCGATAGTCATCCTCACCATGCCGAAGCGCAAGATCGCGGCGTTGGAGAAGATCGAGGCAGATCTGCCAGCCCTACAGGACAAGATTCGAAGGGATCCGACGTCCTATCGACAGGATTTCGCGAACCAGTACGGGCAGTATGTCTCGATCAAAGAGATCTTGCTTCAGTCGCCCACGATGACCGACGACAACGGCGTAGTGTCGCTACGAAACCTCGTCGACTTCGTTGCACATGTCGCCGGTTGCTTCCCCGATTTGACTGCCGACTTCCCGAAGGACCTCATCAACTTGATCGAACTCCACCATGCGTCGCTGGATCCTGAGCTGCGAGACAAAATCGTGGGAAGCATCGTGTTGCTGCGTAAGAAAGAGATGCTAGATTCGAATACACTGCTCAATACGCTGTGGAAGCTACTCCTCTCCACGCCCTCGAAAGCATTGCGCGCACTGTGCTTCCAGAAGATCATCGCGGATCTGCGCGCGGCGAACAGCAAGACAAAGAATCACAAGCTCAACCGCAACATTCAAACGATATGCTACAACGCTATCGCAGACGACCCGGCTTCGCCGAAGGGACTATGGGCAGTCAAGCTTACACGGGAGCTCTGGAAGAGACAGGTTTGGGCGGACGCAAAAGCCGTGAGCGTCATGGAGATTGCTGCGCTCAGCCAAGATGCAAAAGTCGTGACCAGTGGCGTACGCTTCTTCCTGGGATCGGATCAAGAGCGAGAACAAGCTGCTGAAGAGAGCGACGATGAGAGTGATGTGGATGTGGCCAAGATCAAACATCAGGTCGGCATCAACAAGAAATCGACGAAGCGAAACAAGGAAATCAAGGCTGCACAGGCTAAGGTCAAGCGTAAGGAGAAGAAGAAGAACGCATACCAGACATTGAACTTCAGCGCGCTGCATCTGCTGCACGATCCGCAAGGTTTCGCAGAGAAGCTCTTCCAACAGCATCTCCAGCCGGCACAGCCAAAAGTTCGGTTGGTACTTGAGCAGAAGCTGTTTGTGCTACAGCTTGTCAGTCGACTGACTGGTTTGCACAAGCTGACCCTGATTCCGCTTTACTCATACTTCATCAAATTCTTGTCGCCAAAGCAGCCTTCCGTGACCAGCTTTCTCGCGAATTTGGCACAGGCTACACACAGCCTCGTTCCTCCCGACGTTCTTGAACCTCTGGTACAGAAGATTGCGAATGAGTTCGTTTCGGAAGCTGCAGCGTCAGAAGTTGCGTCCGCAGGTCTGAACGGCATTCGCGAGATCTGTGTTCGACAACCACTAGCTATGACGGAGACACTTTTGCAGGATCTTGTGCAATATCGGAAGAGTAAGGACAAAGGTGTGCAGATGGCAGCGAGGGGACTGCTTTCACTGTACAGGGATGTTGGCGCACAAATGTTGAAGAAGAAAGACCGAGGACGAGACGCGGCTTTGAAGCTCAGAGTGGGTGAGAACCAGGGTCCAAGATTCGGTGAGGTTGATGGAGGCGGAATTGAAGGCATTGAACTGTTGGAGAAGTGGCGAGAAGAGCAAGGTATTGACAGCGAGGATGACGAGGAAGCTTGGAAGAACTGGGATGCGCAAAGCGACGACAGTGAAAGCGACGGTGGCTGGATCAACGTCGAGAGTGAGGGTGAAGACATTGAGATCTCAGACTCAGAAGATGAGAAGCCTGCTGCGAAGAAAGCGAGAGCCCACGACAAGATTGATCGCAAAGAGTCGGACAAAGAGAACAAGGACGAAGAGGCGGGCGAAGGAGAGGTTGATGGTGAGATGAAGCGTAGACAGTCCGCCTCCTTGGAGTCGGAGGCTGCCCTGGAGCGCGAGGAAGCCCGCGTGTCGAGTTTAGCCACGACCAGGATTCTGACGCCTGCTGATCTGGAGAAATTAAAGGAGCTTCGCCAATCAGCAGCAGTCACAGCAGCCATGCCTTCCGCGAGGCGCCGTAAGCTTCAGCAACAGCAGGAAGCCGCACGGTCTAATCGACATGCCGACGACGAGGTCACAGCAGAGCAAATCGCAGGTCTGGCCAAGTATGGCGAGAAGCTGACCAAGGAAGAGAAGATTCGCATGGCAAAGGGAGACAAGGAGGACGCGAATGACCACCGCTCGACCACTGCACGCAGAAAGGAGAAGAAGGAAGCCGAGGGCAAGAGTACGACCAACAAGGAGAAGGCGCGCAAGAAGAACTTCATGATGACGCTCGGCAAGGCGAAGAGAAAGGGAAAGAGAAGTTTGGTGGAGCATCGCAGGATCCTGAAAGCGCATGTGGATAGAGGTAAAAGAGGTGGTCGGAGGGGAAACAACTAAAGACAAAGTGCGTTTGGTGGTTTTGGTGCGTCACATCATAACAGCTTGATACCCATTGGTTCTGCCAACTACGGAATGGCATCTGGAAGATCAGAATTCTCACCATGCATCGCCTTGAAAAGCGGCTCCCAGACTGTCGTGGCTCGCTTCGTCTTGTAGCCATTTCCGGGCTCTGGCAGATCATAGTACACCAATCGGTCCGCAGATCCCTCCAAGGTTTGGCCTGCCAATCCTCGCTCGTCACCGATGAACTCGTCATGCGCCTTGATGATCGTCTCCACTGGTGTAATACTGCAACGATTGGTCAGCGTCTCCTTGCCCATAACTTCATCGGAGACCACACTAACCACTCCGGCGTCATAGCCTCAATCATCTCCTTCGGTACGATCGGCGTCTGGACCGCTCCAGGTAGAACGCAATTGATATAGATGCCCTCCTTTGCCTTTAGCAACGGCGCCACGCCTCTCACATACTGTATCACCGCCGCTTTTGCACCGCAATATTCTGGATAGCTCCTGTGAGGAAAGATTCCGCCGATACTCGCATTGACTATGATGTTACCACCCGGCACGGGAGTATTATGCCGCATGAAATGGGTCGCAAGCTGGATACCATATATCACGCCCTTGTAGTCGATATCCGTGCAGCTGAGATCTGGAGCTGGAGGCACTTCGTTGACCGATTTGTTCCGGTGAGAGAAGATGTAGACGCTTCCCCTGTCGACAATACCGGCGTTTGCGCAGAGGAGGTCGATCCGATTCCAGGCTTGCCATACAGATTTGAACATGGCTGCTTGGGAGTCGTAGGAGGCGACATCGGCTTGGAAGAAGCGAGCGTTGTCGTGGTCGTTGATATCCGCGACGATGCGCTTCCCGGCTTCTGCATTGCGGCCTACGACTGCAACGCGGTAGTTTTTGTGGTGAAGATGTTTCGCGAGATCGATGCCCATGCCAGACTGCCAGCGTCATCTGGTCAGCTTCAGATGTCGTACATGGTCCGCGGCACTGGACTGACTGTCGCGCCGGTCACGATGGCGACTTTGCGTCCGCCATCTATCGCATGGTCATTGCTGTCGCTTTGCCCGTCCGTGCGGCCTGTCTGCCCGTTCGTGCCATCTTCATGGCCAGTGGCGTTTGAGGTGGCCATTTTTGCACGTGTTGTTTACAGACGAGGATGCTGTCTGCAACACACAGGATTTCCGTACTGCCGCGATCAATGGCATGTCGATCTGCACGGCAGGCGCGCGGCGCGACACCAGCAGTGTGCGCTAGCAACGAAGCGAAGATAGCGAGCTAGGTGCCGTCTCAGGGATCATGTCGGCAAGATCAGAATTCCGACCAGGGCAACGATGACATTTCCACAACATGTCTCGCCGAGGTATGACCAGACACACCAAGGCGTTGCTTTATCTGGGGTGGTGCTCGTGGATTGGATGCGGAGTTCGGGTACAGTCGACCACATTACGATGCTTCTGGTGCAGCTACGGTTATCGAGGGCCTTCGCATGATTGCTTCTATCAAGCTTTGATCAATCATAGTCCTTAATCACAGCGCCCTTCTGCTTTTCCGGGTCTGTTGCTTCCATGATCCGGCGCATATCATCGTCGCAGAAGTCAGGGATGGACCGCGCATAGATGCGACCTTTGTTGATCTCGAGAGCCAGACCATAGAGCTTGTCCACTGGAACGGTCGTGCCGAAGTCGTCAGTAAGTGGCTCGTTGCCATCAACCAGACGAAGGACGTTCCTTGAGATGTCACTAGCCGGAGTGAACAAATCTGGAGGGAAGCCTGCCCAACCACCTTCGCCAGTGAGGTTGGTCTCAACAATGCCTGGACATATGCTGTTCACTCTAATGCCGTCTTGGTGGAAGCGGTTTGCGATTGCGCGACCGAAGCCCACGACACCGTCTGTGCTGTCTGTCAGCGTCCATTCAGAAGCTGGGCTTGATGCCGACTTACGCTTGGCGGCCGTGTACATTGGGCTGTAATGGCTCGGATAGAACGAGCCACAGCTTGCTGTAAGCACCAGACTCGCACCCTTTCCTTTGTGCTCACTGCGACGGAAGTAGTGCTGAGCAAGGTAGCTGGTCAAGATCAAGCCCTTAAGGTCCACATCTATCGATCGAAGATCTGGCGGCGGTGGCGGATCGCTTCGCTGGGTTTTGTAAAAGTCCTGCGATTCGATGATGCCCGCGTTGGCGAAGACGAAATCGATACTGTGCCGAGAGCTGCTTTCGAAGGCCTTTTGGAAGACGGACGCCAATTGGTCGTACACCGTCACATCAGCCTTGTGAGAGGTGACTCTGGGTGATAACTTGTCGACCTCGTCAAGGCGTGACTGGCTCACATCGACGACGTGGACCGTCCAGCCCTTCCGTGCGACAAGCGTCTGTGTCACAGCGAGGCCCATGCCACTGGCTAGGAGGAGACGTTAGATGTCGGCGGCCACGAGGCGTAACCATTCCAACGTACCGCCTCCCGTTATGACCGCGACTTTGTCCTGTGCCATCTGATTCGAGCTTCGCAACGAATGTCCTGCGACGTCCGTTTGTGTCCCTTCCGTCCGTGGGCTGAATCTATTGGAGGCGGGATGCTGCGTGGTTACAGATGGAAGTCAGGACATGGTGCGCTCGTTCGTACGGAAACGAATGTGGTGTGCCGGTCCGCGCGGCAAGCTGGGAGATCATCACAGCTGCCGGGATTCTTCCTGGAGATTGTGCACTGCCAAGAGAAACAGCCGGAGCTGCTGGCAGCTGCCTTTGCTGCTCGCGCACACGCGGGATCATGGATCTTCATCTCATCATCTCGCTCCAGCCGCCAATGCGTCGCGGCGGCTACTGTAATAAGGCCGTCGAGGGATGCTCGTCTGCGGGCGCGAGAACGTTGCGGAGGAGAGCGGCCATCGAGATTTCCATACGCTCATGCACACGTCACGTGCATATGCCCACAGTCAATCGGCTGGTGGTCTCACCTGCGCGCGCTTCTCTCGCGTCCTGGCCAACAGATCCTGCCGGCCGGCACATGATAGACAGACCCACAGTCGCCGCTGCGGCGGCAAGGGCAGGGATATATTCACACCACTATTCCCGGGCCGAGGAGGCATGCCAGGCACCCAGGTACCCAGGCACCCAGGCATCCAGGCACCCAGGATACCAAGACGCCAGGATGCCAGGATACCAGGGTACCAGCAGGGATCGCACTCTCTTTCGACTTCATCCACGACCTGCTAGGGAAGCGACCTTGTCTCCGGGACCACCCGCCACACCTGCTGTTCAGCGCAGTGACAGTCCCCGAACGAGCGCCACACCGATGACCATGTCGCTTGACAATCACGATAGTACCAGGCGCGCAGACACTAGCACCCTCCGTCTGGCGCCATCGACATGGCAATGGACATGGTCATGGTCATGGTCATGGATGCATCGCACTTTGGATCACATCGATAAGCGACCGCAGCTCGACGGACGGCTGCCAGAAAGGAGCATGCACGGAGACAAGCTGCGTCTCTCGCCCCGTCCGCCATGTCTTCTGTGAAAGACCATTCCTGGGCCTGCTTGCTTGTCTTTGCGGTGTCTGTCTCGAGATTGTTCGAGCATCCTCCCAAACTCTTAGCATATGCCCAGCTTCTTCTAACAGGACACTGCCATGTCCTCGGGCGCACCTTCGACCGACGCTCTGTTCCGAGAAGTTTGGACGGAGTACGGCATCAGCATATGTCTCATTTTGCTGCGCTTCTATGCACGACTGAAGTTCTTCGGCATCAGGAACCTCGACATCGGTGATGCATTTGCAGCTCTCGCGTTGGTGAGTCGACGCTCTTCGCCGACTCCCGGACCCCGCGTACTGATCATTGCGGCAGATATTTTACACATTGGAGACCGCCGGCATATACAATCTGACGCAATTGAGCAACAATGTCGGCCTCAACGAAGTAACGGCCATGCTGGTCCCTGACAGCCAAATACCAGCCATGACTTTGGGGTCGAAGCTGGCTTTTATGAATTGGATCTGGTACATCAGCTTGATCTGGGCGCTCAAAGGTGTTTTGCTTACGATTTACGTCAAGCTCGGGTGAGTCGGAGCGATACCACATGCAGTTGCTGGATGCTGACTTACAAAGGACCGGTGTTGCGAGACAAGAAATGGCCGTCAAGATCTTCTCTGTCTTTACGTTCTGCACTTGGCTAGCATGCATACTTACTCATGTCTGCCAATGTCTGCCGGCATCACGGTCATGGCAGATCAAGCCGTACCCTGGTGGTAAGCAACGAATCGACGTGCTGGTCGGTGTCAGGCATAGACTAACACGAGAATAGACAACTGCACTCTTCGGAAGCCCAATTACATTGTGATAGGAGTTCTCAACAGCCTCACCGACCTTGGCATCATTATCCTGCCAATGCCGCTCCTGTTCAGGGTCAAAGTGCCCGTGAAGCAGAAGATCGCGTTGATCGTGTTGTTCTCGCTTGGTTTCTTCGTCATTGTTGCAACCATACTGAGGGCTTACTATTCCCTGGAGTCGCTCGACACTCTGATCATTGCCTTGGGCTGGGCCTCGCGAGAAACGTTTGTGGCGACTGTCGTGGCTTGTGCTCCTGGTATCAAGCCATTGATCAGCAAGTAAGTCACGACCGTCTGCCGAACCGTGGAATGTTGAGCATCAACGCTAATGCCGCCTCGCTTCAGGACACACTGGTTTCGTTCCGCATCCAGTCACTCAGGCAACAAAGGATCGCACGATCCATCCAAATATTTCAGTTTCTCGCGTCGCTCGCCAAAAGGCGAGATCGGTGGCTCCGGCATCGTAGTATCACGAAGCGTAGACGTTTACCACGAACGCAGCAGAGACCGTGAACCAGACTTCGAGATGATGAAATGGAAGACCGGACGATATCCCAGCTCAGAAGGAAGTGATGAAAGAGTAATGATCAGTGCCGAGCAGGAACAACCCAAGGGTGATGACAGAAGCGCCATCTACACGACCGAGCAGATGGTACGAGCACAGGACCACGTGTAGCCAGATGCACACCTACCATAGGAGGATGGAGAAACTGTAACTCATGTTTACACGGCCGACATGATGTCCCACAACAGCACACAGCTTCAGTGTATGGAGTTGTACAGCAAGAGGCTGCTGTTCCACGTTGTCGCCCCGCCCGCCTCCCAACCGCTAGGGCCGGCTGCACATGAAATGTATCTGTTCAATTCTCAACAACGGAGTCGGTCGTGTACAACTTCCACAGGCGCGGCAGTAATACTGGGCTCATGCCGGCACAGCATCGCTAGCGCCTAATGTGCAAGGGCCAGAGATCCTTGCCAGATGGATTTTCTTCGGCGTGTGCTAGTCTGGAGCACCATGTCACTGCTATGACCGACTAATGGAGCGGCTTGAGCATATCACAAAATCGCGCCTGGCAAACAATACCCGCATCCGCTACTGTACGACAATGAATCTATCAGGGCAAAAGAATCGATCACCAGACTAGTGTCGTTCATTGTTCCGGAAGAGCTATAGACTCCTCCACCCCAGCAAGACCGAAGCCTGTCGGACTCTGAACCTTTCTCTGCTGAGACATAGCAGAGGGTCCTGGCGTCGAACAGCTGGTCCTTCTCAGTTGATCGCGGACAGCCGCCCTTTGTTGCTCTCGCCAGCATCATTGCTCACTCGGTGTGATTGAGTCTCGACAATCACAGTCATGGATACTACATTCACGGAGCCTGCAGGCCACGGCGTCGCTAGTGAAAACTTCAAGGGGAGTCTTGAGAAGGGAGCCAATGCTACTGCGACACCGCCAACAAAGGAGAGTCACGATCTCGGGAGACCGGAAGCGATCGTTACCCTCAAGACCTGGATAGTTTGCGTGGTGAGTGACTGTCGAACATGAAAAGGTTGGGGTGCGTCATTCATGACCTTGCACAGATCCTCTCTATTGGGTACGGACTGTCATTCTGGGCCGTTCCTGTTGTGTCGGCCATCGGATCAGAAGTATGCGCAGACCTTGGTGACCCTACCGCATACAGCTGGTACGTTCCAGCCTGGACTATCGCCATCACTATCAGCTTCACATGGTTTGGTCCCCTCACGGACTGGCTCGGACGACGATGGTTCATTGTGGGCGGCAACTTCGTGACCTTCATCGGGCACATCACTGTGGCCACTGCCAAGTACAACAAAACCAACGGAGCGCAACAGATCACCGCTGGTATGGTCATCATCGGATTCGGTGGTGCCAACTGCCAGATGGCTGCTTTCTCCCTTCCGGAACTACTGCCTAACAAGTGGAGACATATTGGCGTTGTGTTCGCGGATTTGGTGGTATACATCACTGTTATTGTCGCACCCGTGACCGCGCGGTATGGCTACCAGTCCGGGAGCTGGGAGTGGAACTTTTGGTCCATGGCTATCCTCCAGTTCCTGTCGTTCCTTGGGCTGGTGCTGATGTACTTCCCACCTTCAAGACCGTAAGTACATTCTCGTATGGTCTCACCGCCAGGACACTAACAGCTTCACAGAACGGGCGAACCCCTGTCTCGGGTCATAAAGGAGCTCGACTATCTCGGCATGTTCCTCTTCGCCGCTGGTGCGGTCCCCGTTCTCGTGGGCATCGTCTACGCTGGTTCATACGGCTCCAACGACGCCCACGTCGTCGCTCCACTCGTCGTTGGCTTCGTCTTCGTCATCCTCTTCGCCTGCTGGGAACACTTCGCTCCCAAAGCCGGCAAGCTAAAGTATCCAATCACACCAACCCACATCTTCACATCCTCGAACGGCCGGGACTTCCTCGCACCCGCCATCGCTCTCGGTGTCGTGAACATGTTCTACTACTCGTCCAGCATTCTGTGGCCTACCATGATTACCAAGTTCTACACAAACGGCGGCACAGACTGGCAGTACGGCGTCGTGCTCTCGCTACCTCAAGGCCTCGCCATCCTCACCGGAGCCACGGGCCTCACGCTCTTCGGCAGCAAGATCAAGAACTGGCAATGGCAGCTGACCGGATCGTCCTTCGTCATGGTCCTCTTCGGCTCCCTTCTAGGCCTGGTGACACCCGACAACAAAGGCACCATGATCGCATTCCTGTTCCTCTCCCAGGCTGGTTTCGGCTGGGCGATCTACCTAGCCATCGCAATCACACAAATGGGTGTTGAGCACAAGGATCTTGGGATTGCTGGCGGTATCAGTGGCACATTCAGATATGCGGCAGGCGCGATCGGTACGACCATCTACAGCACTGTGCTCAGCAAGGAACTGGCCAGCGAGACTGCGAAGCGCGTTCCGAAAGCGGTGCTGGCAGCAGGTTTGCCACAAAACCAACTCTCACAGCTGATGGCGGTAGTCAGCACCACAGAGCTCTCTTCGTATCCGGCAGCAATCGTAGCAGCAGCGACTGCGGCAGTGAACGAGGCATACTGCCATGCGATATTTGTTGTCACAATGGTGTCAATGGCATTTGGTGTCGTTGGCCTGATCGCGTGTGCCTGCTGCAAAGATGTCGATCACAAGATGACGAACAGGATTGAGGTACATCTCGAGAATGACAGATTGGCGGACAGGCACAAGCCACACTAGAGGCCCCGGCGTGTGGATGCTGTACTCGCTGGTAGTAGGTATCGACATCATTAGCTAGGTACAAAAGAATTAGAGTCAAGACTAGGTACAAGCGGTCGAGTCCAAGGCTAAAAATTAGGTGCCGGTTGCCAGCTGCCGCATCAGGCCGTGTGGGCGGAGATGTTGCTCAGCTTCGTCCTGAGCCTCCCTGTTGACTTGGTCTTCTGCAGATCGATGGCCCATATGCGACGTTCATGCTTCGGATATGTATCAGCCTGTGCCTTCCACATCGCTCCCGCAAGTGCAAGATCGAAACCCTTGGCAACCTGCATCCTGTCGCCCTCGACCATCGCAACAATGGCCTTGTTCTCGAACAGGGATTTGCTCGCACCAAGACGCAGCTGATTGGCGTGAAGGACAGCTTCCCTGTTCTTGGCGCCGCCTGTGCTCTCAGGTGGCATCGGGACATAGAATAAGCCATAGTGTTGTCGCGATCTGATGCGCAGTTGCTTCCTGCCGCCGTTTGGCTTGACTGTCCAAGTTCGACGTCGGAAGTAGCCTCGACGGAGATCAAAGACCGGGGCGTGCTGTCTGTCGGTGAGGGCTTTGCCGTTGATTCTGTACAAAGCCTCGCCCGAGTCGTCGAGTATCTGTCCGTCCCTCATCACCAGCGTCGTTGGGTGCTCGGCGACATGTCCAGCGAAGATCTCCGTGGGTGTAGGCAAGTCTGCTAGACTAGCTGCTGTTCTGCCGCGTGAAGACATGTCGGTCCGGGTGACATCAGTCCGGGTTGACGGCGCGAGTGTGGCTGTCTTAGATGCTGTGTCAAGATGTGCAGTTGAAGCTGTAGTAGCTGTAGTAGCTGTGTCGTGGTGAGCAAGTTCGGGTGCTGCCGCGGGCGCCGGTGGCTCATCATCCACAGGTACAGCCTTGGAAACCGTGACCTCGTGGCCAGCGACATGATCACCAGCCACAGGTGCCTCTGGCTTCGAGGCTGGGGGTGGCAATGGCTCGACGCTGGCTGTCTTGGACGTGTCCTTTACAGCAGCGTGATCAACAGGCACAGGCACCGGTGCCGTCGGCGCCTCGGGTACCTTTGGGGAAGTGGCCGACATGATGGGAGGTGCCGCAGCGAGTGCCGTTGAAATAGGCGGCGGGACAGGAAGATGCTCAACTGCAGCTGTTGGCTTCGCTTCGGGCACTGCTGATGCTAGAGCTTCGATTTTCGTGACGGGTGGTAAGGCTGCTGGAGGTACAACAATAGGAGGCGTAGGAACAAGAGGCGAGACAGCAGGAGGGTCAATTTTAGCTGGCACTGGAGGCTCGACCGTCAATTCAGATGGCGAGACAGCAGGAGGGTCGACTGCGGCTGGTGCTTTCGCTTCAGGCACAGGCACAACTGGGTTGGGAGGTTCGACTATCGCTTCAGGCGGCGTTGGAGCAGGAGGTTCAATCGCAGCTGGTGCTTTCGGTTCAGCTTCTGCCGGTTTGGGCGATTCGGCTTTCGCTTCAGGCTCCGTCGGGTTCGGTAACGCGACCTTCGGTTCGGACGCTGCTGGTTTGAGCGGCTCCGCTTTCGCGACAGGCTCTGCTGGTATCGGTGTATCGACCTTTGGTTCAGGTTCTGCCGGCTTTGGTGCCTCAATCTCCGCTTCGGCCTCAGCTGGTTTCGGCGACTCAGCTGCAGGTACGATTTTCAATGTGTCGCCTTCCTTCATGACCACAGTCGGTGCGGCATCAGGATGATGCTCGAGTTCCGTGACGGGTGCCGGTGGCGGAGGAGCGACTGCAATCGTCAGCGGACGCCTGGGCTCGGGATGGTTGTCGACCGCAACTACCTTCGGATTCAGGGTCGTCCTCGACAGGCTTTCGTGGTGCCGGAGGCGGCAGGCCGAACTCATCAACAACGTTGAGTGAGCCTGACGGAGCTGGGGCGTCCATGCTGATAATGCGCACGGGGCTGGCAGTCAAGGAAATGGTGCTTTGACTCTACAGAGTCCTGCTTGACTCGACTAGAGAGTCGGAGCGATCACGATGGTGGCGATTGCTGGCGACTTCAGCATTGTTCGCCAACTGTTGTCATGCGGGAACGATGTGAGCGATGGAACACGTCGGAATTCAAGTGAAGATAGCTTGAGCGCCGGGAACAAAAGATGGGAATGCTCGATGCGAATGTGCGTGGTTATGCTGGACCGGAGGATTGTTGCTAAAGCTGCAGTGGCACAAGCAGAAGAGGACGATAGATGAAAGTCGCAGGGTAAGCCCGCCGGCCATAGTTTGAAGGGCATGTCAGGCAGGTGGCGTTGTAGCAGCGATGCAGGAAGGTCTGGAGGTGGTTTCCAGGATACATCTGGCAGGACATCTGCTTGTTTACCTGGCAATTGCGAACGTTCTCCCATGTGTCTACTCGCTTCGTACGCACAATACGGTACAGTTCAAGCAGTTGTTTCACGAAGTACGCAGAGGCAGTCTCCGAGCTCAGAACGCCATTCAGAATGACCGAGCACGCACCTGGTCCGCTGATTGCAAGTCCCAGTTCGCCGTACCTCGAGTATTCAAGAGCCTCTCCGTTCGTCAAGAAGGAATGATCCAGATGCCGTCAGTGGGCAACAGCTGCCACCACCCGTCGAGAAAAGCACTGCGCCACGACGGGCATTGCGTGTTATCAGCGGAGTCGTCCCAGCCAAAAAATCACTGTCATCCGCAACTGCGCTTCTGCAACAGCTGAATGGACTCTCCAAACGGGGCCACCTTGAGAGAGAGAGAGCAGGTGATGCTGCCCTCCTCGTTCTTTGCTCAGTCTGCATCATGGCCGGTATTGCTTGGATCTGATCATCTCTTGCTGCCGTCGATAGAACGCATCTCCATTGGCATATCCACCCATATCATTCCTCTTCTCGCTTTGTCGCTGCATATACCTCGTGAACGGAGCTCCGATGTACGCACCAACGACGCAGAAGAACGTGGCGAGGAAGTTCCAGAACAGAATGAAAAGAGGTCCCATGTGAGACAGGCCGGGTGGGAATTTGATGAACTGATCCGCCTGATACAGATCGTTTTGACTCTGAATGTAATACTTTCGCTGTTTCCGGACGAGTTGGAGAACGGTCGTGAGATTGACGTGCGCGTGATGGAAGGGTACCAGCCAGATGGAGAAGACCTGGCTGATGTTGATGTAGAGGATGAGGTTGGTCTCGTCGAATGCTGTCCAACAGAGATCAGTACTGCGCGGGAGGACACGGCTGTTGAGGCATCGTACCGACGGAGTGCACGGTCAAGTCAATCTTCGGGCTCATGACCTTGTACCATCGGAAGATGGCGTGTATCAACCACCTGCTACCCTCAAAGCTACCCGTCCTACAGAATGGATGTGTAAAGGAGGCGTCGGTGGTGAAGTATTCGTTGATGGCCTCTTCTTGCTGTTTTGGTGAGCCTTGAGTCAGTCGATGGACCACATCGGCCACATCTTGGATAGGGTCGTCCATGTTGGTGGAAGAGGGACTAGAGAGTCAATCACTTGTTGCGACGGGATAGATGATCG
This sequence comes from Dothistroma septosporum, assembly GCA_002236755.2. Taxonomy (NCBI): domain Eukaryota; kingdom Fungi; phylum Ascomycota; class Dothideomycetes; order Mycosphaerellales; family Mycosphaerellaceae; genus Dothistroma; species Dothistroma septosporum. The sequence goes on along the minus strand of NBZP02000033.1, from coordinate 2,102,110 downwards.
TATGCAACACGATTTTACCATCCACGAGAGCCACGAGGCTGGGAGCAAGGAAGAACAACCCCTGGCCGAGTTGTCTTTCACATGTTAGAAAGAAACGTGCTCTGCTGGCTGTGACGTAGACAATCCAATGGACGCGTTCCTGGATCCGAAGGTGCCGCGCAGCCGCCAATGTCGTTGAGAAGCTCCCGTTTGTTTCCTCGAGTCGTTTTTCGTTGCAGCCGTGCTTGACGTCGCTATGCTTCGTGTCACTTCTTCCATTCTTTCGGGCTGGTCGCATCGTTGTACAGCTTGAAGCTCCAGCGCAAAGGACGACAACAACGACGCTCCGCCGCACCGCCTGACCCACCACCGAGGTCGCAACCATGCAGGTGGGAGCGAGCCGCCTCCAGCAGTTCTTGAACGCGCCCTTCATATTCCTCTTCCAACTCCTACAATCTCTCCTCGACCATCTCCTGTCGCCAACGCCGCCACCGCCGGGCGCCAAACTCGGCCGACCGAAGATCGCCATCATCGGGGCTGGATTGACCGGCGTTTCATCAGCATCGCATTGTGTCGGCCATGGCTTCGATGTTCAGATCTTCGAGGCAGGGAGCCGCAAGAGTCTGGGCGGCATTTGGGCTAAGGTCAACAACACCTCCGGGCTGCAGATCCACTCGGTCATGTACCGCTTTCATCCAAGCGTGAAGTGGTCGGAAGGATACCCCGACCGCAAGCAGATTGTCGGAGCCATTGAAAAGCTATGGAAACAGTACAACCTGCAAGAAAAGACAAAGTTCGATACAAGAGTCGAGAAGGTCTACAAGGACCGTCAGGGCAGATGGGTCATCAACGACGAGTCGAACGGTCGCTTCGACGGCATCATCGCGTGTGTGGGCACGTGTGGTGATCCCAAGATGGCACAGATCAAAGGTCAAGGCCAGTTCAAGGGCAAAGTCTTCCACTCTTCCGAGCTCGACGGCAAGGAGAATGACGCGAAGGGCAAGAAGGTGATGGTCGTTGGCGGAGGAGCTTCTGCCATTGAAGCCATGGAGTTCACCACTCATGCCGGAGCCGAGAAGACATACATACTTGCACGAAGTGAGAAGTGGATAATCCCGCGCAATCCTTTCATCGACGTGCTTCTCAGCTTGAACATCTTCGGAGCAGAGACGCCATTCTCTTGGATCCCAGAAAGTCTACTGAGACTGTTTTTCTACAGAGACCTGAAGGACATTGCACCGGCCGCGTCCAGCGGACAAGGCCTTTTCATGGAAACACCAATGGTCAACAACGACGTCCTGGAGCAGATCCGTAATGGTAACGCAAGCTGGCTCCGCGGTGACATCAAAGGCTTCACAGAGGACGGCATCCGCTTCAACCATCGAAGCCAAGGTGTGCCAAAGGGTGGTCCAGGCAGGGAGGAGCTCATCGAAGGCGACATGGTCATAATGGCAACAGGCTACGAACGCCCCAGCCTCAACTTTCTACCGGAAGAATGCTTCGAGGAACAATATGAACCGCCCAATTGGTATTTGCAAGTCTTCCCGCCAAAGCATGTGGACATCTGCGCCAACAACTGCACCTACGTCAACGCCATCGGTACTGTTGGTAACTACCACATCGGCATCTATACACGTTTCTTGCTCATGTTCCTGGTCGATCCCCTGGCGCGACCGACCGAGAAGCTTATGAAAGCTTGGATTGACTTCACGCGTTGGGTCAAGCAACGAGCACCGACTGGTGCGTTCGACTTCTTCACATATGCAGAGTTGATGTATTGGTTCGTATTCGTCATTCTGATCAATCCTTTCCGGTGGAAGTGGGCTCTTTTCGTGCTTTGTGGCGTCGGTGCTGCGTTACCGCGATCGGTCGTGCAACAGGAAGACAAGATCCGAGACCGATTTGGCATTCAGACGAATGGTATGAAAGAGGAAGGCAGTGAGAAGCTTGAGTAGGCGTCAGCCCAGCTACTGCTTTGCACTAAGCACCTGCAATACTTTGAGAGCAAGTCTGGACGAGGCGAGAGTGTGAAATGGTATGGGCCGTGCGAAGACAATGTCCTTTGTCTTTGGACACTCCCGAAATAACAGACGACGACATTTCGAGCGACAGCTAAGCAGCACCTCAGTCTCATCTTCCCTATGCTGTCCAGCAGTGTCGTCCAAGTACCAGACAGACTTGGTGTTCAGACGAAGCCATGAAGGTAGCGGGAGGCTTGAACAAGTCTCAAGCGGAACGTTGCTCAATCCTAAGCATTTTCAACATCTCGAGAAACAGGGATCGACGCGGAGTCTCGATAACGATATGAAGGTGGATCATGCTCAGTCCCGCAACGAAGATCACGAGAGGCCACACGAATATGATACAGCACCTCATACAGATACAGTGGAACAGGCATTTCACACCGCACCATGACATCAGCTCCAGCCTCCCCTACCTATACCCTTCCCACTACCTCTTCACCTTAATCTTCAACAGCCTCTCTGCATTCCCGCAACAAAACCCCTCGAACTGCTCCTTGGTCAGCAACCCCGACCTCTTTACCTCCTCAACAAACCCCCTCCCCGTCTCCGTCCCCGAGAATGGGTAGTCCAAACTGAACATGACATGCTCCGCCGGCGTCGTCTTCAACAAACACTCAAACGGTGGCAATGTGAAAAGTCCACTCGTCGTAACCCAAATATTCTCCTTCCACACCGTCCTTAAATCCCTGTCAAACGTCCCCCAATTCCGCGTCGTATGAATCGTGCGCTCCAGCATGAAGGGTAGCATTTCTCCCATGTGGCCGATTACGATTTTGAGGGTGGGGAATTTGTCGAAGAGGCCGGAAGCGAAGAGGCGCAGGATGTGCAGACCGCAGTCGGAGTGCCAGCCCCAGGCGGCAGTAGACATCATAATGGCGGACATGGGGGAAAAGGAGCCTTTGTAGTAGTCTCGCAGGTTGGAGCCGGGATAGTTGGGGTGGATGTAGATGGGGACGTCGAGCTCTACTGCTTTGGCGAAGACGGGCCAGAAATTTTGATCGTCGAACATGGTGCCGTCTTCGAGATGGTTGTTGATCAGGGCGCCGAGGAAGTTGTGGTTCTTGACTGCGCGTTCCAGTTCTGTGGCTGCGGCTTGGGGGTCTTGCATGGGGAGGGTTGCGAAGCCTGCTAGGCGGGTCGAGTTTGCGGCACAGGCTGAGGCGAGTTTGTCGTTGACTCGTTGGCATGCTGCTACAGGTGTGGGCATTAGACCTATGTGGGACAAGACTTGCATGGAGATGTTGCCGGCGTCCATTTCTTTGATCCTGAGATCTGCGACGTCTCGAAGTCGTTCGCTCAGGTGAGGTGGGAGATTGGCGTGAAGGTCGTCCTTCGTGTCGAACAAGTCGGAGTCGAAGTGTTCTTCGAGTGCAATCAACGGAGGAGTCATCATATCTGTCGTAGAAGCAAATGTTGCGAATCGCTGCAAGGCTAGACAATCAAGGTGGTCACCTATCTATACAGTCCTAAGCTGTGCCGGACATAGGACGTAGGATTTAACATTTGGTCCGTTGTTCGTGCTGCCCGGTTCCTGTTTGGCTGGACGAACATCAGCTCATTGGGCCCAGCATTCACAGATCTTCTGCAATGCGTACCACAGGCATTGCTGTGCCGCTGTCACGATGGGGGCCGCGCATCCCACATATACGCCATCGGTGCACGAAAGGTCATGTTCGCGTTTCATGAGTCTCCATCGAGGAAATCAAGCGTCGCCTATCCCATAACATGGTCACCGCCGTCACCTTCGATCTACACGAATTGGCCTCTGCGATGAATGACGAAAGCAGCAGTCGCATTCCATATATCAATGACATTGAGTCGCGTACTCTCTCTCTATCCTTGATGGCTCACGTGACCATTGGAACAAAGTCTGACCGTCTGGCCGTTATACGACATTTCAAGCCTTGGTTACCAGAGGTACTTCATTACTTCATTACTTCATTACTTCATTATTTCATCACCTCATTACTTCATCACTTCATTACTTCATTCGGTCTGAATGCTGTCTGACCAAGCATTCGGTGGGATTGTGATGGGAGATGGTGTTGCAGACGGCTGACTTCCCGTATTCTGAACATCAATGATCGCTGCCGACTGTCTGTAAATGAGCAGATGACGTGGCGAAGCAGCGAAGTGGAAGCACGCCGCCACTACTAGTGAAGCGGAAGTGCTTGCAGCGGAACGTGTGGTCGCAGCATTCCGACGCTGGAAGCTTTCGGCCACGCGAGCAAGCCGCTGTGGTGTCCAGGTTCATGGTATCGTGAGTATGACCCAATGCGCCGAAGGCCGTGGTACCGTTCAGTGATTAAAGTACCACGATGGAGACGCACGGCGGTTGTGTTTCATGTTTCATTTGATCCTTCAAGGACGTGTGAGGCCAAGCGCAATGCTTCGGGCGAGGTGCTTGTCGGATGTGGCCGCTACAGCACCCACGCCACCGTCTGGGCGTGCAATGGTCAGCGGCTGTGCGTTGCCACGCTGGTAGCCATCGGCAGATTTGGTGGTCAGCGCTGGTAGCCGCTTGGAAATGGCAACGCCTATGGAGGAGACATTGTGGCCATTGGCCAGTCAGGCGTTGGCAATTATATTCAGCCTTTACTCCGGCGTTGGCACTGCGGTGGCGGAGGTGTGAAATCAGCAGGTGTGAAACAGGCAGAGAGACACGAACTCGAAGCTGCGTCGAGGTTCTTCTTGCAGAGGAAATTGCTGGGCATTTCGGCTTTGGACCATGAGGAGTGTCGCAGCAGCGGTGCACCACGTAGAGTGGTGTCACTGCTTTCCGCGAGTCGTCGTTCTCCACAGCTTCTCCACCATAGAGAGAGATAGAGAGCCTCGAGAGCGCATGAGTGACTGTGCTGGTCTCCTCCTCCCGGCTGCCAGCAACTTCGTCACCTTGTTCGTGTTGGCATACATACAATAACAACGACTTCTTGATGAACATCAGCAGACGACCAAACAACAGCACAGCAGCACTCTAGCCCAGCAAAGTTTTGTTCCGGCGCGCAGCGTCTGGCTGGATCGCTGGGTCCGTCTCGCCCGTCTTAGCTGGAGACTTGGCTCGCGGTAACCGCCTTCCTGCCCGCTCTCCTGTGCTGTGACGACCCGACCCAACAGCAGCAGACTCGTCCACTGCAGGCCCTGCCACACCCTCTCCTCACCGACAGCCCACCGCATATACGACGACGACGACGACCACCACCACCACCACCACCACCGCACATATACATCCACGACGTAGTGCAGCGTGCGGCCGGCGTGCGTCGCTGCAGCCACTCGAAACACTCGGGCATCGAGAGGGCAGCGCATCGTCAGCAACCAAGCGAGAGCCTCCTTTGTTCGGCACGAAACACCACCGCATCCTCCACCACTCATCCACATTCACACGTTTCCCCATCCTCGGCGCAATTCTGGCTTTCATCTCAGCAGTATCTTGCATTTCCGGCGTTCGGTTTTTGGGAGTCTCGCTGGCGCTGCTGCGGCTTGAGTGAGTCGGCGCTGCGTAGCGTACGGCAGACATCGCGCGAGATACGGTGTCGAGGCGTTCCATCATCGTCTTCGTCATCCCAAACCATCGTCCGTGGCTCCGGTACCGCACGTGTCCAGGAGCCAGTGTCCCGCCGAGACGCAAACATGCGCGAGGTCAACTTCAGCATCCCCAACGCAAACAAAGCCTCCGTCGGCATCACAACCGCCCTCTATGACCGACGAGCGCTCGACTGCACCTCGACTCTTCCCCTCATCAACTCACTCAACAACCTCGCATACCTGACCACCTCGTCGGGACGAATTCGCGACATTCTCACCGTCGATGGCGGCATTGAACGGCTGGTGTGCATTCTCAAGGAGGGCCGAAGCAAGGACATGATGGAGATGTGGAAATGGAATCTGGCGTTCCAATGCATAGTGAACATTGGCGTAAGAGGATCGGAGGCGGTGCGGACACGCGTGGTTGAAGCCGACATGGTCCCCGTCATCGCCACCATCCTCGACAACTACTTCAAGGTCATGGACAAGACGAAGGAACGAACCGACCTGCAGAGCAAAACGAAGTGCCCATTCTCACGAGCCTTCTCACGCTCGTCAAACAGGACAGAAACCACGGATCACCGATCTCCACGGAATCGACGACATGCCCCACCTCCCATTTCAATTCCAGACCACCTACCGCAGCCTGACGTAGACGAGCCCGTCAGCGAAACTACACCGACAGCGCATACGGCAGCTTTGTCACTCAGCTCTCCCCCAGAAAGGACCGTCTTCCCTCGCTCGCACAGTCACCATGACTCTTCAGGGGGCGGGTCACAGTTCTCTTCGCCAGCTCCTGCAGAGAGTCGTCAACAAGGGCCAACGACCTCATCTGTGACACTACAGAGTAATGCAGGACCAGTGTTCGTCCCTCCTGTGCGGGACATCGATCGCCTTCCGTCCATGATTCCCCAACTACACGCCGAGCTGAGCTCCCAGCCACAATCGCCTACTACGCCAGGCGCACCCGTGCAACGGCCTGGGAGTCCACGAGCTGCTGCAAGTGCACTTCGACCAAGACGGAGGCCCTCCATCCGCCATCAATTATCCATCTCTGGCTCCGACGACGATGGCCACATCGAAGAAAGTGTCTCGGATGGATCGAACGGACCTGACGCCGAGCCAGTGGTTGGCATACAGGCTGATATCGTCATGCAAGACATTGTTGATGACGACGGTCTACTTGAGCCTCAAGGGAACGGTATTGCAGTACCTGACGTTTCTAGTGCGGACGACGAGACCTTCAGCATCACGCATCGGTCAGCTGCAGACGGCAGCACGGTGAACCCAGCAGCAACCCCGACGCAAGGCCAGATGAATGCTCCACCGACACAGCTGCCCCCTCCAGTCAATGCAGTCAATGCGACACCACCGAATCTCAGCGCACCGACATGGTATCCTTCACGAGGCCTGCCATTCGAACGCACCACGACAAGCGTCTTGGCAGCAATGCCGCGCGACGAAGACGTCCTAATGTCTTTGCAGCTCCTAGCATACGTGTCAAAGTACTGCAACTTACGATCATACTTTCAACAGTCGCGACTGGTAGCCAGACTCCAAATCGGCAACGAGCTATCTCTCCTTGATGCGAACAATACTCTGGGAGCATCAGCTATGAAGACCCAGGAAGAACTTGACGACGAATGGGACAACGAGTTTGTGAAGAAGCCTGGAGAGGTTCCTTACAACATCTTCCCACTGATCGAAAAGTTCACGGCGAAGCAGTCGTCTTCCCGTCACTTTACCTCAGCTTCGCCGCAACAAGGCGACATGCAGTACTGGGCCGGCGTAGTCATGCGCAATCTCTGTCGCAAAGATGACAGCCGTGGCGGTATTAGGCAGTGTGCTTACTGGCAGTGCGGGAAATGGGAAGAGTACACACGGCAATTTGCGAAATGCCGGCGCTGCAGACGAACAAAGTACTGCAGTAAGGAGTGCCAAAAGGGTGCTTGGGGCAGCCATCGCTTCTGGTGTGTTGCTGCCGAAGATACCCGAGACGGCGGGCCTGGATCGAGCGATAGACACCATAATCGCCACGGCCACGGCCACCGCTCGCACCACCACCATCATCACCACCACCACTCTTCTCGGGAGTGAGTGACTGATGATATTATCTATATGGGAGGCGCCTTTGCATTACGATCATCACTTTGGAAGCAAGCATAGCCAAGGAGTTACTTAGCGTTCCGGCGCGGAACAGGGCACGAATTGAAGGGAAATCTAGGTCACGAACTTGACCATGGTCATCAGCTCTTTTGGGAAGAGCAGACAGAAATTGAATTACCCGCCTGGATATTGCAACCACGGAGCATGGCTGTCTTATGGAGGAAAGGATACCACAATACGCGTCTTACGACTAGCATTGGTAATGTTTACCTTTGCTTTCCCCACCCGCCGATATGGTGCTGGTGGGACCATGAGTACTGGGTACTCTAATGTTGATCGGGGAATGGATGGAACGGCGTTTTGAGCGATGTGTCGCTGGACGCTTTATGGATGGACCGACGTTGGATCATGTTTACAGAGCATAGCTTCTAGCCTTTTCGAGAGTGTCATCAATCTCATGAACCCTGATATCATTGTGTCTTGTTGTCTCCTCACCCGTCTACAACGTTCAAAGCATGCTGCCACTACTCCCACCCACTCCCTCTGTTGACCCTCTCGGCCTCCTCTCCCATCCTCCTCATCCACCTCTCGACCAACTCCTTATTCTCCTGCTTCAGCTTCTCGCTTCGCTGCTCCGCCATATTCAACTGTAGCTGCAACGCTACCATCTCATCCTGCGCCATCTCTACCAGCCTAGCTTTCCCTCGTATCTCCTCTTCCCTGTCTCGCACTTTTCGCTCTGCAGCACTCTTTTGAGCCGTCAGCTGAGTTATTTGAGTTGTGGACTGCTTCCGTGTTGTTTGCAGTGCGGAGAGTGTTGATGTGAGGTCTGAGACTTGCGTTTGAAGAGTGGCACGGGCTTTTTGAGTTGCTGCCAGATCGGTGCGGAGTGTTTTGAGAAGAAGGTCTGCAGGGTCTGAGGGTGTCGCGGTGTCGGTTGGGCGTGGGGAAGAGGGTTGCGCTCGGACTGCGTTCTGGTTGTTGGTGTTACTGGCAGTAGCGACTGCTGCTGTGCGGTCGGCGAGCTTCGTGTCTATCCGTGGTCAGCTTCAGCATGTGAACTGTTCGCGAGCATGAACAACGTGCAGGCATCTATGAATGGTTTGTGAGCTTGTTCACGGGCATCTCGAGCGTCTAGAGCTGCCGTGTATTGCTCGACCCAATCGCTCATGGTATCTTGATGTCGTGGCTGTGAAGCCGTCTTTTGTCAGATGGTACGACTCGCATTGTGTAGTCTGGTCCGTGGAAGATGTTGTAGATTGCTGTGCAAGCTATCCGCATGTGATTGGCAAGAACAATTGGCTAGCGTTCGCGCACAGGCCGAGCGACCGAGACGACTTGTGCGTCCACAAGATTCCGTCCACTACCGTTGCCATCACAGCGCCATCCGTCTTTGGGCGCTTTGGCAAGAGCTATGGACACAACACCGTCTCTTCACCTCGTTCAGTGTGCCTGTACACCACAAGTACACTAGCTCTCAGCTCCGAAGTATGCGATCTCAGCACGTCCATCATGTTTATTGCTCAACTCCGTCATCACATTGACCCGCCCGACCATGTACAAGCCCCCCGATGCCGCCTCACGACAGATACGCGTTATTGATGTGACCTTCTGCATCCAACGACTCTCTCGTCTGCCGATCTCGGCATGTCGCGCTGGATACCATTCTTCAAAACGTCAACGAAGGCGACGACAAACATGCAGATGAAAACTTGGGAGAGTTTTAGGGACGCAAAGAACATCTTCGCAAGTCTGGTCATCCCGGTCACAGCATCTATGACGATTTCGCCCATCATGTTGGCAGCGTCCACAACGGCGAAGTAGACATCACCGAGGCATAATCCCGCACGGATTTCGACCAGAGCGCGATACTGGCATTTTTTCTCTGACGCGTTGTGTCCGTTGATGTCCATCTCTCGGATGTGGTAACGAGCCAGCTGACTTGCTTATAGAAGAGTATGGATCGTCCAGGAAGGTCTTCGGTCAGAAAGCAGTGTATGTGTCTATGGAGACCACGAAATTGCTCTCGATGATGTTCTTCGATTGGCCACCTGGTTCGGTGTATATCCATAGTTTAACATCCGACCTGGATTTTGGGACAGCTTTGGCATGAGTAACGTCGGAAGTGTGCGAGGACAACAGACTGCCCGCGTCTTCATGGGACAAGGCGCCTCTTCCTCCAACCAAACTTTCGCTGCTTGCATCGGACTCGGACGCAGTGATCTGCGTGACAAAGTGTTTGGCATCCTCGGTTTGTGCAAACCAGCTCCACCAGACAGGGGTCTTGATCGACTGACTCGACCCGGTTATGGCAAGTCAACGCTCGAAGTCATGCGAGATGCTATAAGATACTGTCTGGCGACATTCAATACGTCTAGTCCAAAGCCTTTTATGCTCCCCGCTATTTCGCAACGAGAAGAAGATTTGGCCAACGACAATCACCTTTGCTGGACACCAGTCTACGATCGAGAGGGCGACTTCACCGTTGACGAGTCTCCCCTGTTCGCTCATCATCAGCTGGCACAGACGAAGCAATTCAACGTTGATCTGGATCTGCTCACCAACGCGGACGACCCCAATGTACTGCTACTTATGGGTAGGACGCTAGATACGATCGAGCACTTGTCGCCTGTATTGACACGAGGAATCGCCTGATTTTGACTTGCTTCAAGAGTGGTTGTCCGCAGTCTCCTCGCTTGCTGCTCAATGTGCTCCGGACAGCGGCCCATGCCTTTCTCGGACACTGACGGCGGACACTAATTATCGAAGCGAAAGAGCTACAGCCGTGGACGTTTTGCCAGGCTGGGAAGATCTTCAAGCCAGGATGATACAGGGTGGCGCATACGAAGGCCTCCAGCAGTTACAGCCTTCAGACTCGAAGTCGTTATTCTGGCAAGGACTCATACCAGCTTCGAGGCACCGCAACTTCGCCATTACCCAGGAGGGCTTCATGGCCCTCGTTCCGAAGGTGATCAAATAGCACGACGCTATTGCTTTCATTCATGCTGCCGTGGGTGGCACGCCATCTGTGCTTCAGGAGGCTGAGCAGAACTGCAAGCATATAGGTATGACTTATATTGACGGAGTCATGCCTAGGCAACACCATTGGGAGAGGACACTTGCCAACCTACGGGAGATGGTCTTTAAAACCAGGGAGAGCGCGCCATCTCAATTCCCTCAAGCTGCATGTCGGGCCCCGACACAACGCTCATGCCTACAGTACAGCTCTGTCGTGGTGCTCGAGTTGGTCCATAGTGTCAAGTTTGGATTCGAGGACTTGAGCCTCCACACAAGCTTCGCGGTTTTGCTCGCCGGCCGTGTGCGCCACCTGCACCATCTCGCTTGTTGATCTCAGTCGCTACAACGTCCGGGCCGCTTCACGATCGTCGACCTCAGCAGCAGTATGGTGCAACTTGGTCGATGCGAATGACCAGATACTGACGTGGCTTTTGGAAACCAGACACTACATTATGCCAATCAATGAACGTCGTTCCAAGAACCGAGTTTGTCGGCGTGTTCACAGCGGCCGCACGATCTGATATTCTGAGTTGTGAACCGACCATCGGCTGCCCACGTCCACTTCCCGATACTGCTGACATCCCTCATCACCGTCTTCACCAAAGGCGGTGTTGCGGGGACAATCGCGTGAGAAGGTCGTTCGACACTCGAGGAGCACCGCGGCCGCGGTGCCGACTGGCCAAGAGGGCTCCATGTGCGCCACTGGGTCTCGGAACGGAACGAACATGGGGCAGAACCGACGATCACGGCAAGTCGGGCCTCGCTGCAGACTGCAAGCGCTCGAGTCGTTCGCTCGAGTCGGGTTGGATTCAGTCTTCATGTCAAGTCCGTCCACAGATGGCAAGATTTCCGCGGCCGTGATGGCAAAGTCGGAGAATCCCAGCTCAATTCTGGACCGGCCACGTTCAAGCCTCTGCCCGCAGCCGCAGGAGGCTGCCCCGCGACGCCGGGAGACAGACAAGGGTGCCAAAGCCTTTCCACTCGTTTGTCGGCAATACCGATCATAACGCGCGTGGCAAGATAGCGGAGTTGCATCTGATCAGTTGCTAGCGAGAAAGAGCTGCAAATGCATTGGAAGGATTGATAATGCTCCACCACAGGTTTGACATGGAGCGCCCATGGCACGCTCCACGCATCTGCTCCATGGCACGAAGCTGGGTCACTCTCAAACAGCCGCCAGTGACGACTCGGAGAATTGTGGACTCCCACGTGGCAACGGCCGACGAAACGCTTCTGACTTCGTCCTTCACGGTGAATGGTCTGCTTTCGACTAGTGCTCTAGCCACGCTATTGGTCGTATTTCACATGTCTGGTTACCTTGTCATCTCCGTGCAGACCGAGAAGGAAGCGAACATGCAACGATATCGCAATGCAGCACGGCCTTCGCGTGCCAACCGGCGTCCCATGACCGGGTCCTCCACACGCAACTCTTATTCATTTAAGACTACTCTTATCTGCTAGATCAAGCTTCGATCAACTTCGCAGCCTCCTCTTCTCAAGACGACCAAGTCGCGTTCGTTAAAGCTTCTTGCAATCTCTTGAGTCGTTGCCCCAGCATGAAGAAGTTCGGTAATGTCTATCTCATTGCAGCCATCTCCATGTAAGTGCAAAGATGCCTAAGGCGGAACATTTCCCTGACTCTGAACAGCATCGGAGGTGGCCTCTTCGGTTTCGACATCTCGTCTATGAGCGCCATCATCGCAACTGATCCATATCTTTGCTACTTCAACCAAGGCCCAGGAGAGTGTGTCGGTCCGACTGCCAATGTCCAGGGCGGTATCACTGCCTCTATGGCAGGTGGCTCTTGGCTTGCATCCCTCTTTTCGGGATTCCTCTCCGATGCGGTCGGTCGCAAGCGCGCCATTATGGTTGGTTCTGTAATCTGGATCGTCGGCTGTATCATTGTCGCTGCTGCGCAGAACATTCCCATGCTCATCGTCGGCCGCATCATCAACGGATTCTGCGTTGGTATTTGCTCTGCTCAGGTTCCGGTGTACATCACCGAGATTGCTCCACCCACCAAGCGAGGGCGTCTTGTCGGTGCGCAACAATGGGCCATCACCTGTAAGTAGAATCAAAGGGCAGAAGGCATAGTCTGTCTGAGACATGCCCGCTGCATCTCTAGCTCGCAGAGACATTGACACGTAGTGTTCGAGTGTGGCTAACGGATCAAGGGGGCATTCTCATCATGTTCTACATCAGCTATGGCTGCTCATTCATAAGCGGCACTGCTGCATTCAGAGTTCCTTGGGCTTTACAGATGATACCCGCTGTCATCTTGTTCCTGGGCATGATTGTTCTTCCAGAGTCACCACGATGGCTGGCAACGAAGGATAAGTGGGAAGAGTGCGAGCAAGTCCTCATCCTCACACACGGAAATGGGGAACCCAACTCGCCTTTGGTCGCCCACGAACTCGAAGAGATCAAGGAATGGCTTGAGATTGAGCGTCAGAGCCAGAATGTCAGCTACTGGGAGCTGTTCTCGCCGAGATACATCAACCGCACGCATATCGGTCTTTTCACCCAGATATGGAGTCAACTGACCGGAATGAACGTGATGATGTACTACATCACCTACGTCTTTACAATGGCTGGCCTCACTGGGAACACTTTGCTGGTGTCCTCCTCGATCCAATACGTGATCAACGTCGTCATGACGGTGCCTGCGCTTATCTGGATCGACCGCGTCGGACGTCGACCTCTGCTCCTCCTTGGATCCACTCTCATGGCGACCTGGCTCTTCGCCAACGCCGCCATCTTAGCCGTCCACGGAACAGATCCAGGCCCGAACGGTGTGGACAATATCAAGGAGGCTTCAGTTCAAGTCTCCGGCGCAGCATCGAAAGCAGTCATTGCCTGCTCGTACCTCTTTGTCGCATCCTACGCACCAACATGGGGTCCAGTCTCTTGGGTATATCCCGCAGAGCTGTTTCCCAACAGGCTAAGAGGCAAGGCCGTAGCACTGGCAACATCAGGGAATTGGGCCTTCAACTTCGCACTAGGGTACTTCGTCCCACCCGCTTTCATCAATATCAAGTGGCAGACCTACATCCTCTTTGCCGTCTTCTGTGTGGCAATGACGATCCACGTGTTCTTCATTTTCCCAGAGACGGCTGGCAAGCCTCTTGAAGAGGTTACTGAGATGTTTGAGGATCCCAATGGGATTAAGTATCTTGGCACTCCGGCCTGGAGGACGAAGAGCAACTTTAAGAAAGCTAAGGCTCTTGAGCGTGGGGAGCTTCTATCGGAGAAGAAGAAGCTTGATGAGGAGAGCAGTCCGGAGAGACACGAGGTCGTCGGGGGAAAGATGGATGTTTAGGATACGATGTGTATGATCATGTAGGTACGATGTGCCAGACGGCGTCAACAAAGGCTCATTGCTATGAATCATGAAGTGCGCATGCCGCCCGAAGCCACACCACCTTATATAGTCTTCTGATCTGGTCCAATGCTTGGGCCAGAGGGCATGAGGAATGTTGGCAGGCAAAGTCCATGTGCCGATTCGGGCGAATCAGTACTTCATCGATCAATTTGTTACCAAGGATGTGGAAATGCTGTACATAGCGACGTTGCCGCTTCGTTCCTCGATAAATCGCACTACACCACAGACTCCGCTTGTATGCCAGTCTGCTCAGACGTGAGAAAGTCCCAGGCGCCAAGTCTCTGCCTTGGTCCCAGGTCACTCTCGTGCTCTTCAAACAGAGCCTCCAACGCAGTCCTCTCCACCACAACTCTGCCAGTCTCCAGCAGATCCTTCACATCCACCCATTCCACCTCCAAAGCTCTTGCGTGTCTGTGCATGTTATTGCCCTCAAGCGCGCTGAAAAGTCCTTCCCTCCTGTTGTCCGTCACAAACAATGTCTTACTTCCTTCTCTCCCAAGTCCATTCCACTTCAATACATCCCTGACATATCTCTCCAAACTGCTCTCGCTCACGCCCGGCACATCGATCTCACTGTCCGTCACAATTAAGTCTCCCATCCTGTACCTGTAGCTCAACGCTGTCCTCCACGCGAGATCGTAAATCTTTCTCGGTAGCTCCGTGCTGAAGTCTCTCGGCTTGGGACCGAATGCTACTCCACCTCCTCGTAGCATAGGAGACTTCTTGTCACCCAAACGAGCGCTGCCTGTGCCCTTTTGAGGCCGAGTCTTCTTGTTACTGCCATGTACTTCGCTGCGCCATTTCGTGTTGGCAGAACCTTGACGCGTAGCATCGCCTTCGTAGACGACAGCCTTGTGGAGGATATCTTTACGTAGTGGAAGACTGAGATGGGAGGGTGGATAGCTGGCGAAGCCTACTGGCTCCAATGATGGGAAGTGGTAAAGAGTGCATTGTACTGGTTTGAAGAATGGATTTCGTGGTGCGCTGTTGTCGGAATGCTGTATCGTCATACCATGAGAAGGCGTCGACGGCGGTACCGCGACTCTGCCTTCTAGTATGGTTTGAGTAGGCGCTGAGTTGAGGGTGGCTTCATTGTAAGTCTTTGAGGATATTGCTCCTGGCAGAGGTGCTTCCGTGGCCATTGATCGCGTGAGGCGTGGCGGAAACTGTCGCGCTGGTTGTCCACAGGCGCGAAATCCATTGAAGAGGTGCTTCGCGGGTACTGCTGCTCGTTTCGATGCCATTGCGCTGTGTCGGTGTATTTCTGGTGAAGTTCGATGTTCTCGTGGTGGAAGACGCGACTCCCGCTTTCGCCGCAAGAAAGTTGAGCTCGGGACCGTCTTCATCTCCCTGCTCGAAACACCACTTTGCCGCTGAAACCCATTGCATACCACTCAGCATGGCACTCGAACGAAGCGTCAGGCCTTTGGCACGATGTCTACGATGCGCGCGACACGAGAGAATCTCCCTTCCCATTAGGACCCTCTCCTCTTCCGCGGCACAATACGATGCAGAAGTACAGCAATCGACAAGGCCAACTCTCGATCCTTTCAATGTAACAACCCCGAAGCAGGAGAGGAGGCTCATGCGCGACCAGAACAAAATGCCTGTTGGATCGCGACGAAGAAGAGCAGCCATGCTGTCCAGCCCGAACATCCCCTTCGTCGAACTTCCATACCAATGTTTCCAGGAAGCACGGAACATCCTGCAGGAAGACCGCCATGAGAAGTTGGAACAAATTCGCGTGATGAGGGAGCGGATAGCGAGGCTCAGTGACAACGTGGTCGTGGATGAGACGGAGCAGGCGAAGAAGGAGCACCAACTACGCAGCATGAGGCATCATCTCGAAGAGCTCAAGATTCTGGCAGACATCAATGATCCAATTGTGAAGAAGAAGTTCGAGGATGGACAAGGTGAGAGAACGTCCCGTCCAATGTGCGAGACCAAATGCTGACTTGAGATCGCAGCCGATATGAGCAAGCCCATCTACAGATATCTTGCTGACAAGGACTGGAGGTCGTACAAGCGGACGGTGCTCATGCAGCGCATCGATCAGATGACTGTCACACCAGATGTACTACCGAAAATCGATCCAACAGTGGAGACTATTCTCTCCTTCCCAGCTCCAGGAAGCACCTATCGAAGACGTCTGGTTCAACACGGTGACTTTGTGGACTCGCGGATATCGGAGACAGCCCCACAGCTACAGGTTCGCAAATTCGACAAAGGCGAGAAGCTTTACACCATCGCAGTCATCAACTCGGATGTGCCTAATGTGGAGAAGGATGGCTTCGACTACCGATGCCACTTCCTCGCATGCAACGTTCCTGTTTCTCCCACCAACGGCGTGATCCGTCTTGGAAGCCTGGACCAGAATACGCAAGTGGTGCTTCCATGGCTCCCCGCTTATGCGCAGAAAGGAGCGCCCTACCAGAGACTGAGCATCTGGTTGCTCGAGCAGCCACCAGCTGAGGAAGTCGCAGCCGGGTCGGGCGAAGTGGCGCCATCAAAAGTCATTGATCTGCCAGGAGCCAAGTCGCAGTCGGAACGTCAGGTCAAGGCCAATAAAAAGCACTACACGCGCGAGAACTTTATTCTTCGCAGCCTGGTCGACGCGTATCGTCTGGTGCCTGTTGGTGTGGATCTGTTCCGAACGCAGTGGGATGAGGGCACGGCAGAAGTCATGCGTCGTGCTGGTATCGTTGGATGGGATGTGGAGTTCAAGAGGAAGCGCATCGAGCCTCTACCATACAAGAGGCTGAAGGAGGAGAGATACAGATAGAGTGGTTCTGTCGCCTTGAGTACACTTGTGCAGTATGATCGTGCCTCTTCTAGATGTATGTCTTTGCACGCCCTGCACGTGATCCAGGGGATGGAAGAACATTGAAGCGGGTGCCGAGCGATTGGCATCTCGAAGGACAAGGATCTGTCGTGGCCTTGACCAGCGGCGCGCCATCTTCAAACGTGGACAGCTCAACATGCCGCGATCAAAGTCTCAAGACGAGGACCTTTGGCGGACGGGGCATGCAGTCAATACTCCAGACGCCAGCTTCTCCTACAACCACCACCATTACATACGCCAACGCAGCTAGACGTCTTCATGCTCTTTCTCTACATGTAGTGCACAACGCACACGGCGGTGTTTGTGAAACTTGCAGCGCATAATAGAAGCATCAGAAAAGAAATACTGAAAGCCCTCATCCCCTCTTGGAATATATCGGATCACAAGGAACAGCATCAAACACAGCAATGCCTCTGGCCAACGGCCCCCGCAGACCTCGACCTTCTTTCACAGAACGCTCACCAACTTTCCCGTCCTACCACAGCACCCGCAAGAAACCTCGTCGCTGGCCCTTAGTTCTCCGCTTCATCAAAGGCGCCATCCACGTCGACATCGCCATCCCCGTGTTCCTCCACGGCGCCTTCGCCACCGCAATCTGCTACTGGGACTCCAAGAGAGAAGGACACCTCAGCATTCCTTCCTCCGTCATACCCAGCTTATCCATAGTCGTTGGCCTGATATTGGTGTTTCGGAATAGTACTTCCTACGATCGGTTCTGGCAAGGGAACCAGCTTTTCACCACGATTTCTACGAATATCAGGAATTTGACGAGGAGCTTCTTGGCCTGTGGCTATAATTACCGTGGACCACCGCCGACGGAGGCGGAGAGAGCGGATACGGAGAGGACTGTGAGAATGTTGTTGGCGTTGATTTATGCGGCGAAGAATCATCTGAGAGCGGAGTGGGGACAGTCGCTGCCGATTCTGCTTCCACGGACGGAGTTTGATCGGGCGAGGAGACAGTCTGTGTCGGTGTTCAAGCCGGAGTATGATGAGCTGCTACCCGTAGGTACGCGAGGATATGAGGAAGCGGGTCTGGGACTACTGCTACAGCTCTCGATTCAGATCGAAGGCTACATCAAGCGTGGACATGACAGAGGATGGTTCCATTCACCTCAAGCCTCGCAGTTAACGGTGCAGCTGAACACACTGGTAGCTGCTTATGGAAACATGGAGACGATCCATCTCACTCCACTACCCGTGGCATACCTCATTCACATGCGGCAGGTTCTGGCACTCTTCTGCTGTGTCCTACCTTTCGCGCTGGTCGCAGAAATGGGATGGTGGTGTATACCACTTGTTGCCTTTGTGGCCTTCACGCTGTACGGTATTGACGCCATTGGCGCACAACTCGAGGATCCATTCGGATACGATAGGAACGATATCAAAGTGGACGCTGTGTGCGAAGACATCCGGACCGAGATGACAGTCTTGTTGAACAATTGGCGGAGAGGCGGAGACATGTTTCCTGCGAGAGATGCAATTGTGCCGAACTCGTCTTCCTGAGAGCGTTCGACTGAGGGATCACAAGGCACCTGTGTTGCTGAATCTGCTTGATTTAACCTAGCTGCCGCAGCATCACTATGGCGCCTTCGCGCAGGCTTTTCATTTACAATATCGCCCAAGCCATCCATCGTCGACCCTGTGTTGTCGGGCCGTATCGTGAAACCGCTCTGACGACTCAATCGTGTCCACTGAAGCGCCCAGCCCATGTACTGCTCTGCGCTCGTCATCTCCGGAGTCAGCGTCCGCTCTTAGTGTGCCGCCTGGACCGTTGTCATCGGATTAATCTTCCGGCTCTCGCCCACAGTCGCTGGCGGCGGGTATGCTACTCCATGAAGATCGTCCTGCACAAAGTGATTGACGAGTGCAATTCGCCAGCGTGACGAGAATTGTCGCTCCCATCCATCTGGTTCCATCGGTTGGTGGGTTTTGGTCAAACGCGACGGGAGGTCGGAGGTGATGTTGGAAAGTAGAAGGTGCGCGAGACATGATTACTTCAGAGGACATCAGCCGCCAGCCGAAGCGTGCTACAGCTACACGTACACGTGATATATCTCAGTCGTGTTCCAGCCAATTCTAGCACTACGGTGTACTGTAAGAAACAGCTGACCATAATAATCTCGAGAACATTTTCCGATATCGCAAAAGGAGCCAAGAATGTCGCTTTATCACGAGGCCGCCCAAATTCTCGATAAGGCGCAAAAGGAGCGTGGCTCGTTGAAGTCTATTGTATTCGGCAACAAGACTTGGAAGAGTAATGCGAAGGCACTCTATGCCTTGACAGTCGAAGGCGCGAAATGGAGCCAAGTACTCTCGGAAGCCATCGAGAGGAGTGGCATATTGAAGGTCGAAAAGCCTGTAAGCTTGTGCCAGTATCGGGCCAGCCGCGGTGGCTAACGTCAAGGCAGCTTTCTCCGACTCTGGCCTTATTGCTCACCCACGACCTCTTCCTCAGTAAGAAGGGCATTGCATTACCCGCCACCCATGGCTTGAACACATCTGTAAGCCGCCACAAGGTGCGCCTGTCTGCCGAGCTTACGAAAGCAAGGCTCCGGCGTGGGTGCGCTTCGCTCGATGCTCTGCGGGATCAGATCAATTCACAGGCCAGTACCGACCAGCAAAGCACTACCAACGGATCATCCTCAAGCCGGCATCCACGATGGCTTCGAATCAATGCCCTCAAAACGACTTTAGATAAAGAGCTATCGTCCTCCTTTGCAAATTACACCAAGGTCGAGTCTTTGCAAGATATCACCAATGCTGCCAAGCAGAGTCGACTACTATTTGTCGACGACCACATACCGGACTTGATCGCCATTGCTGGGCCGGAAAATCCGACGACCCTGAGATCGTACAAAACCGGCAGATTGATCATACAGGAGAAGGCATCATGCTTTCCTGCTTGTCTGCTCGATCCAAAGCCTGGCGAAGGCGATGTGATTGATGCATGCGCAGCTCCCGGAAATAAGACTACGCATGCCGCAGCACTCCTGACTGGATCTTCTTTTCGTGTGATTGCATGTGAGAAAGACGCAGAGCGATCTAAGACCCTGGAAAAGATGGTCAAGCTGGCTGGTGGCGACAAAGCCATCTCCATCAAGCCAAAGCAGGACTTTCTCAAACTGAAGCCAGCCTCTAAAGAATTCGCAAATGTCGTTTCACTGTTGCTTGATCCAAGTTGCTCTGGCAGCGGTATATTTGGACGAGATGAAGCCACCGTCACGGTCCGTCTACCAACCCTCACAAGCGACGAGCCAACCTCGAGGTCCAAGAAGCGGAAGCGTGCAAGTCAGCAGCCAGCGACACCGAAGCAGCCCGAGCCTGAGCCTGAGACCCAAGATATCATTGAAGAAGAGACTCCGACAGATCTCGCAGCCGATGACGAAGCAAAGCTGAAAGCGAGACTTGACAAACTCTCCACTTTCCAGCTCCATATTGTGCTCCATGCAATGTCATTTCCGGCAGCCAAGCGCATCACGTACTCGACGTGCTCTATATATGCCACGGAGAATGAAGACGTCGTCGTGAAGGCACTGGCGTCAAGAATCGCAGCAGAACGTGGTTGGACTATTCTGAGACGACAAGAGCAGGTTGACGGGATGAAGCGATGGCACAAACGCGGACATACTGACATCGTAGAAAAGGCCATGGCCCAGCTACAGTCAAGTGGCACGGATACTAACCACGTCAATGCGCCGGTGATGGCAGATGCATGCATACGATGCGACAAAGGAGGCGAGGATGGCACCATGGGCTTCTTCGTAGCTGCGTTCGTGAGAGACGATAACTTCATTCGGGCCATCGATCTAAACGACTCTGATCAAGGTCGTGACGAGGCGATTGCTGTGGAGGAAAGAGTGCATGACGAGGCGGACTGGAACGGACTCAGTGACAATGAGACTTGACTCTGAATGTGCTACTTGCTGTCGAACTTATCAAAACGACGACTCATTGCGCAGTCTTGGCAAAGACCTTCTCGGAACTGTCTTCCTTGTGCCCTGCACCGCAGACCTGCACCGCAGGGAGACGTGCCGTGGTAACACCCCAAATGTGCGATGAAAGATCCAGTAGTGAAGTATTCTCCGGCAAGGTTTGTTTGCCTGTGGCATGATGGCGTCTTTGTAGTCTTCCGAATCTCGCTTCCGCTCATTCACGGTGCCTGGCATCCAAAGACATTGCATTCGATGCCGGGCTGTGATTCGACGACCAGCGTACAGACTGTACACTTCAAGCCGCTCGGGTCTGAACGCCGGGGAGGCGAGCGAGGCTGTAGAGAAGCTGGGCCTGGAGCTGTCAACGGAACGGCTCCAAAGCGCGTACGCCATGCAGAGCTGCCATCGTCACGGGCCGACCGGCCACAGTAGCATTCGATCGGAGTGCCCCGATGCGACATGTGCCGTGGTGAATGCAGATGCAGACGGTGTTTGCGCTGCAGCCGCACAGGCCAGAACGACACATGCATGGAGTGAAGCGCGAAGCGGAAGCAGAGACGCGGCTCATGAGGGCATCAGAGCCTCGAGACATCGCCGTACACCCAAGCAGTCACGGTCTCTCCCCTTCGCCAGCCTGCCACGATGCCATGGTCATGCTGCAATGATGTCCAGTAGATCGTGTGTACGTACAGATACAGAACGAGAAAAGATGCGGTGCCAGTTGTTCTCGGCTTACGAGATGTCCGGGCAATGCGTGAAGCAAGACCCCTGCCACTTTCCACAATTCGGCCGCGGGAAACGAAACGACATGACAGCTATGCCACTCCTTCGAACGCATTGAGCTTTCGTTGTCTTGTTGTCTTGTCGTCTTGTTGTCTTGTCGTCTCGTCGACGCGGTCATTACACGTTCACCACACTTGCACATCATGGTCTCCTTCAAGCTTGCGGCCCTCGCGGCTGTAGCATTCGGTTCACTGAACGTCCTAGCACAAGATGCTGCGGACATCCAGGTACACGAGCGAATCGGAACGTTCTTCTCATCGATCGGCCCTGACACATTTCATCGCAGGTCGAAGACATCAACGATACTCCTCAGAATCCAGCGAAGCCTAACGTCGCCGATGTCAACGCGGAAGACATGCAGAACTACCTGGCGTCAGGCGGGACGAAAGCATGGAAAGCAGGAAGCAGCGATCCAAAGCCACTGAACGTGGATGTGAATGTCTCGTTCCCGGATGCCGAGATCTTTGGTGTGAAGCTGGTCAACGGTCGTCCTACGCGGGCACTGCTCCATATCGCGAACAACGAGGAGGCTGAG
Organism: Dothistroma septosporum; assembly: GCA_002236755.2. Taxonomy (NCBI): domain Eukaryota; kingdom Fungi; phylum Ascomycota; class Dothideomycetes; order Mycosphaerellales; family Mycosphaerellaceae; genus Dothistroma; species Dothistroma septosporum. The sequence continues at coordinate 2,079,982 of NBZP02000033.1, read as the reverse complement.
GTCACTCTTCTGCTCGCCCTCGGTGCTCTGTTGACACCTCTGGGCACTCCCGGCGCGCCAGAAATACCACAAGTTGTTCGCAACATGACCGGCGCCAAGTTCGGCACTGTCATTGCACCAAAGTCCAAGGAGACTCTGACATACTCCTTCTCCAATGTCATGCAGCCGCAGGACCTCACTCTGGAGCTTCAGACTGTCATCGCTCGTGGCCAGAACATGTACACCTTGACCGTTTTCTCCGAAAGCGTATCGATCGTCGAGGCACCAACTTCGATTTTCGACCCTCAAATGTATGTGCCGAAGTTTTTGAGAGCTGGCTCCCGCTAACATTTGTCAACAGCATCTTCCTCTACCTCTTCCTCGCCGGCATCTTCGGTGGAACCTGCTACTTCATTTACAATGTCTGGATCACACAGCTCTTCCCTCAGAAGAGGCGCGGCGGCAAGGGCGGCGAGCGTGCGAAGCGATCATCTGGCGGTAGCAAGCCAGTCGACCCATCAGAGCAGGTTGCCGTTGTTGGCGCAGACGGACCCGCTGTTACTACTGGTTCCAAGACCTACGATGAGAGCTGGATCCCGGCTTCTCACCTGCAAAGGCCGCAAGCTAAAAGAGTTGGAAGTGGCAGACCGAAGAGCAGAGCGACATAAGTACGGGCGGACATGGCCCCGTATAATCAGAATCCGCGCAATCGGCCAAGTTGCGCCCGGCGCGTCAAGACGATCAACTCACTGACTTCGAGTCAACGAGAACTGCCATTGCAACGGTAGCCGACACGTGCCAGGGCTAGAGATGTACCAATCTCGCATGTTTGACAGCAGGAGAGACGCCGAGCACGTTGTAGCCAACGAATACAAAAGCAAAGAGCTCCGACGACGACGACCGTATGGAGCAGAGGATGCCGAGTGTGACAGTCCTCGCTGTACGATCGCGCTTGTATGAGAGTCACAAGTCTTTCAGGCGTGCCTTTCACATATCTGTTCCCTCGTCACTTTTTCTGTTCCTCCTGCCGTCAAGGCATTTACCAAGCTAAGCAGGCTTCCTAACTTTCCCCTGCTGCTTCTGCAACCAGTGTCGTCGAAAGCATGCCTAGTGTTGTCTTGTGGCTGGACTTGTTCTGAGTGGCACTGTCTGTAGACATCAATTGAAGCTTTGAAGGAGGCTGGTGTCAGGGATAGAACGGCTTCAACGCATGTAGAGAAGATGAATGTGCTTTCGACGAAGGAGAACGTGGCATGGTTCTATGCGGTGCTTGCGATGTCGAACGTGGTTGGTGTGGTTCAGTCGTTGAAGAATCTGGCGGATCAGGAAGCGGGATCAGGGATGAGGGAGGTTAAGGAGGCAAGAGCTATTCTTGCGAGCGAGGAGGAGAACGCGACGGGGGAGTAAAAGCCGACTCTGCTTGCAGTGATTGGTGAGCTTTGAGAGACGAATATCAACTGTGGTGAGAAGATGGAGCGACATCTTGGTTCCCGAATTGATGGGAATGGTGTTTGTTGTGTGCCTTTGGTTGTGTTTTTAGCGATACTCCGTGTGAGTTTGAAGGCTATGTAAATGTTATGTATTCCTCTTATGGCGGAGAGGCGCCGAGGCCTACGTCGATTCTCCGCGATATGCGCACAGCGGCCACGTCCCTACTGCAATCATCCACGGCTGACCTACAACGCTTAGCTTGTGAGCCCTGCTCTATCGCTCAGATGCGCCTCAGGGCACCGAGCCTGTGTCTGCATGTGGTACTGCCAAGGGCGGAGGTGGACATGACTAGAAATCACTGGTACGTAGCCTGAGCGTTGCCTATTAAATGCTACTGTCCGGTCGGAGGCCAGTCCATAGCATGTTCATGCTGCCCTCGGCGTTTAGCATAAGGGCACAAAGATCATGTGGCAGAGTACAGGCTTCTGATCTCATGGTCGAGCGGGTCAATCTCAGAGGTCGTACATCCTGATCATGGCCTCGTTATGCACAACTCATCTTTCTCTGGTGGTCATGAACTTGGTCTGAGGGGATGGCCAAGGGATGGCCGTGGTGTGAAGTGGTACCAAGAAGAACACATTCAAGCATGATGCGAATTCCACGTATCGGTTTACACAGGGAATCACTTCATCCAGCTTGGCTTGTCATCGGCACCAACCGCAGCATTCTCCCACGGCTTCTTCCTCTCATCAGACTTGCTTTCCGAAGCTTGTCCCTCGAGAATAGTGTCCGGAATTTCTTTGATACCAGGGATTGGCTTGCCCTCGGCAATCATCTCACAGATCTCAGCAAAGCTCGCGGGCTTCGGCGCATCTCCCATGCCACCACTGGTATCTATCTGCGCAGCTGGCTCACTGTTCAATATGGATCGACCATCTTCGACGCCATTTGCTCCGCCTTGAGTACTCTGGTGTTCCACCCAGCTCTTGTATCCGTCAAAGTCCACAGGGGTTCCAGCCTTCCGCGCATAGTAGTAGCACTTGGCCCGCAGAGTGAGGTGACCGACTTGCTGTGGATCCTGCACCGACCCCAGTATCGCTCTCAGTCCTCCTTGGAATTCCTCGTCCTCGGCCCATGGATAGCTGTCGAGTTGGTGGAAGATCAGAGTGCTGTCCAGCTCGGTCTGCGGTGCTTCCGCGGTCATATCAGTGAACGGAGTGTGTCTCTGACATGTGTCTGACGCGATCTCGGTAGGTTGGTGCGTGTGTGAAGTGAGTGGAACGTGAGTGGCTGCAGGTGGACGAAAGCATGTGAAGCTCTGGCTCTCGGCAATCTCGATCTGAAACACGAAGCTTGACTCCAGCTGTTAGTTCTAGCACCCACGGCTGCACGCGAACGCCCTCGTCGTCCAAACAACATAACATACCCACCACCACCACCACCACCCAAACACACCACGTACCGCCTGCGATCCAGCAGCCACGATGTCCGAGTACATCGGGTCGCGTATCTCTCTCATCTCCAAGTCCGACATCAAGTGCGCCATCAATATTCCATGCGACATTCGTTACAGAGCCTCCGCTGACAGGTGGCAGATATGTGGGCACCCTTCAATCGATAGACAGCGAGACCGCCACCGTCTCTCTCAAAGACGTCCAATGCCACGGCACCGAAGGTCGCAAGGGCAGTCCTGCAGAGGAGATCCCCGGCTCTGATGTCGTCTACGATGGCATTGTCTTCCGTGGCAGCGATGTCAAGGACCTCACCATCCTCGCGCCGCCGAAAGAGAACCGCCCGCCGCAGATGCCCAACGATCCGGCAATCCTAGGGGTATGTAAGAGCCAGCACATGACAATCTCCCTCACTATGATGAAGCATATTTGGATGTTAAAACACAATACTACCGATGGCGCAAAAACCATGTGGATATTTCCAGTTGCCTTCCTTCTGACCCTTTCCGCCATATGCGGCACAGCACACTCGAGTCGCGCGGCTTTGGACGAATCACTGACGCAGTGCATAGTCTGGTCAGCAGCAGCAACAGCAAGGTCCACCTTCCCAGCAGCAGAGTCAGTTCGGCGGACCTCCTCCACCCCAATACCAGCAACAGCAGCAGTTTGGATACCCAGGCCCACCACCCAACCAATTCCAACAGCAACCGCGATTTCAAGGTCCAGGTGGTGCTCATGGCTTCCCAGGACAACCCGGTGCAGTGCCAGGGTATGGAATGGGATATGGTCCGCCTCCGCCTGGCTACGGTCCTGGTCCCATGGGCTATGGTCTACCACCAGGTCACGGATTCCCACCAGGTCCTCCAGGCCCGTTCCCACCTCAGCAGCAACCAATCGGTCCTCCAGGTCAGATGAATCAGCAACAGCGACCTCCGCAACAGCAGATACAAGGTCAGCAGCAGCAAGCACCAATCGGCAGCAAGCAGAACACCCCACAGCCAGGGTCAATTCAAGCCGCTCAGCCACGTTCTGCTCAGCAGCCAGAACAGAAGCCTGTCGAGATGTCAGGCACTCCCGCTGCCAACAGCAAGGGCACCGGCCCTCCCCCACCGGTCGACCCCAAGCCTTCTATAGCTGCCGCAACTGCTCCTTCAGCTCCAGCGACTGCCACTCAAGCGCAACAACCCCAGGCCGCGAAGCCAGCTCAGAAGCCGAACAATAGAGTTGCGGTACCTTTGCCCTCTACGAGTTCAGCTGTACCAAAGCAGCAACCCAAGCCTGCTGCTCCCACAAAGCATGTGCCTGCTCCAGCTCCGGCTGCATCACCAATCCCGAATGCCTCGAATGCAACAGAAGCTGCCACAGCGGCAGTGGCAGCTGCTATGGCAAAGCTAGGCGCAACGAACAGCGCTGGAGCAGTGGACAACCTCACCCAGAAGGTGCATCAAATGAGAGTGCAGGATGGTCAAGCAAGAGGCCGCGGGCGTGGGCGAGGCGGCGAGAGAGGCGCACGCGGTGGAAGACGCGAGAGCACACAGAAGTCAGTAGAAGTACCCAAGGAAGATTTTGACTTTGAGACTGCAAACGCAAAGTTCAATAAACAGGACCTGGTCAAGGAGGCTATTGCGAGCGGCAGCCCGGTCACAAGCCCTGTTAACGGCGACAAGGCGGATCCCATCGCGACCGCGACTAACGGACACGCCGACGCCGACGATGTTGTGATCCCACTTAGGCAAACGTACGACAAGAAATCATCATTCTTTGACAACATCAGCAGCGATCTCAAGGATCGTGCAGAGCAGCAGCAGACGGAATTTGACGGACGCACGATGCGCCGTGAGGAGCGCTCGAAGAACATGGAGACCTTTGGTCAAGGGAGCGTCGACAACGCCGGCGGCTACCGTGGCAGAGGGCGCGGCCGTGGACGTGGCAGATTTCACGGCGGTCGCGGAGGATTCGACAACACTCGGGGCGGATTCGACAGCTCTCGCAGTGGCACTTCACGGGGTCGTGGGCGAGGCGATGCTGGAGCTACTCCGGCATAGTATGCATTCTAGCGCGACGGAAATGCCTCGAGCGACGACTGCATACTGCGAGTCTTGATTGTACTATAGTGATGCTGCCTACGACAGGGCGAAGTTATGCAGAAAAGACTCATGAAAGACCTGCCTACCGCTTTGGGTAGGTAAGAACCCGACATCGAACGTATCAGCTCACCAGAATTGCAGCAGAGCCTGACGCTGATTCCTTTGACGCAAGAGGACACGAAGGGCATTAATGTTATTGGATCTTGCTGACACACTTTGGAGGTTCGGCCCTCGGCCGTACTTCAGAACGGCCGAGTCCTCTCTCTCCCTCTCTCTTCCTCTCGCTGTCTGAGCTATTTTACGCTTGCAGTCGCGCCCTTGGCATCAAATGGTGCCATTCACTGCCATGAGCATTGTCACAGAGCGGCAGGCCAGATTTGGCCAGGATATTGTGCTTGGTAGTGGTTATGAGAGTGACGGAGAGTACATGCAGAGATGGAGCGACATCGACAAGAACAACCAGCTGCAATAGTATCACCGAGAACAGAGCAGGGATGGCAATGTCTGGTCAGTAACATTAATGATGACGTGCAAAATGTTGACTATCTCACTGACACGACGGCAGATACGATGGACATAGATCAAGAAAGTTCCATTTGTACCCAAGGTCGGAGGCACGAGCTTGTTTTCGACGATAGGCAACGATAGCACGGTGATCGACTTGTCAAGATACTTTGGGATTTGACATGACAATAGCAGTCACGCAGCTATACTAACCGGAGCTCCTACTTTAGCTTCCAGTGGGACTCGCGAGGTCCGAAAGCTGCTCCGTTTGAGTCGGCAGATGGGATGCATCATGTCAAGTTCTGGGCGAGCATATCGATGGTTAGTGGTGTGCAAGGGTATTTCGAGAAAGCGGTTGAGGTTTTGAGGAAGGATTAGGAGATTGGCTGAGTATGCGAATTTTGCCGACGGAGACAGAGGCAAAGGCCTAGAAAGAAGATGTGTTGGTAGCGTGAACGTGCAGATATTGAGAGGACTGAAGAGGCAGTGGGATCCGGAGGGTGTGGTCAGCAAGGAATTGTACCTCTGAGCTCACGTGAGAAGCGGGCTGGAGCTCGGGGTCCAGTACCCAACGATATTGCCATCACACATCACATACTCTTTCCCAAACACCATTCCACAACAATGCTCTCGTCAATGGAGGCCCCGACGCCGTTCCGCCTGCTGTCCCTGCCCCCGGAACTCCGGGATCTGATCCTAGCCTTCACACTCCTCTGCCCGCTCCCAATCTCTCCCCGCGTCTTCATCCCCCGGGACGCCTTCGTTTTACGCCTCCCAGCAGTCACACAGGTCAACAGACAAATCCGCAAAGAATCCCTCCCCCTCTACTTCGCAGTGAACACCTTCCAGTTCAACATCAAAGACGTCATCGAAGCTCCCTTACATGTAGCCCAAGATCTCCGCTACGAAAAGAAACTTCTCACCTTCGGGGCATGGTGTGAAGCATGCGAAGCTGCAGGCTCGGACAGTTTCCTAAGGATCAGAAAATTTGAGTTGAAGACTGGGAGTGCGGTTAGTGCGCCTGCTGTGACGTTGGATTTGGGGAAGAAGAGGGAGGTGAGGATGGAGGTGAGGTGTTATTGGCAGGGTGGGGCGAGGAGGCGGCCGAGGCTGCAGTGTTGTGAGGCGCCGGGAAGGTTGGTGGAGGTGGTGAGGGGTATTCTGGAGAGCAATGAGGGCCGAGGACTACTACCGGGGAATGTCATAGAGTTGTGTGGTGAGATTCAAGGGAGTGTGCCGAGAATGTTGCATGGATTGTCTTGAGAGATCTACGGACGAGAGCCCGGGGAGGACACATGCCAGAGTCAAGAGCGAGTCGAAAGACGATGTGTTTGTGGCCGATCCTTCATGCAGCTCAACTGGACTGTGGGAATGGAGAAGGTGCGGTAATACCTGATGTAAAATCCAGTTCGGGGCAACATCGAACGCATCTGAGCGCCAAGTCAAGGTCCGTATTTCGTTCTTTGCTGATATGAACATTTCTACGCGCCATGATGCATTACCTATTAAAAGCGCTAGAAGTACTGTGAGACTGTACAGAACAAATTATCATGATCGATCAGCCAGTTTTACGTCTCTGAGGAACTCGAAATGCCTCGAGCCTTGGCCTGCGTTGCCTTGTGGAAATCTTCGCTCTCGACCTTGCTCGGATCAACGTTCAGCGCCATCTCTCCCCTGTCGTGTGTCTTGGCCATGCGCTTCATCGCCTGCTCTGTCAAACTTTGGCGGAACATGCGCTCGAGCACGTCCTTCTTGCGCGTCTTATGATCACCGATACTAATCACCACGCCAGCAGCAATATTGCAGGTGATTGAGCAGGACAGGATAGTGGCAGTCAGTGCCTCGGGTCGGACTCTGTAGTCGATGGACCATGTACATGTTCCAAGAGCTACTTGGAGCAGGCTGTGACAATCCAGCAATACCACCGCGGCGATCATCAGTTTTAGAGGGAAAGCGTGGTGCGTTGTAGTCTCGTGTGGTTTGTAGAAGGTGTGACTCTTGTTGAACTTGGCTTGGTGGTACTGCAGCCGCTTCTGTTGTCGCGGTGTGAGCACTGAGAACTCAGCCGTCTCAGCTCGGTCAATAGCATCGTCAATGTCTGTCTCGGTGGCGCTCCTCCGCCTATCAGGTAAATCGTTCTGGTCGACAAGTTCAGGTAACTGGCTTTCCTTCCGAAGGCGCCAGGTAAGATGGTGGTAATGTGCTATGAAGCACATATGATATGTATCGACAGCGCGGAACGGCGCCAGCCCATCCCCCATCAACGCGAATAGTGCCACTAGGGTCAGATCGATAACGTTGATGATGTATTCCTGCTTGTTGCCAACGTAGATCCATCCAATGAGTGCAAATACCCAAGCGGCTCCGAACAGCGTGACTAGAGTTGCATAGACGAATACAAACAGTCCCAGTGGTTTACTGACATATTGCCTGAAGCCCTTCCACGAACGTTTGAAGCCCTCGCGCTTGGAGTGAAGTAGATGTCGCACGTGATCGTTAAGCTCGGCAACATCCTCTTCGCCCCATCCTTCGAGGCTCACGCCGTGGGGTAGGACGGCATAGTGCGAGTCGCTGAGCTCGGAAGAGATGGACATCTTACGTCGAATCTGCGAATCTTGCAGTTCAATGCCATCTTCGAGCTCGGCCGATGGGTGTTCAGGTATGGGCTTTGATGTGGGCACGCCTGCCCGTGAGGCACGAGTGCCTGCTCTCGATCGCACTATGCGCTGGATTTCGGAGTCGACTTCAGGCCTCTCGGTTGTGGGTCGCCGCGATGACAGGTCATAGGTTGGTCGCCTATTGATGAGGCCTCCCAGGTCCGGCACGAAGAGAGAGTTCTGAAGGTTAGTCAGTGTGCCAATGGTCCGTACTTCAGGGTCGACCAGGTCAAGCAGATCGATGACATCTGACTCGTACTCTGTACCAGAAGCACGAGATGGTGGTCTTCGGCTTTCGTGCGTAGCCGATGTATTGCTTCTGAAGCGGCTCAGACCAAAGCCACGATTTCTCTGCGCCGCGGCGCCTGCACTGTGCATTGCTCCAGCTCCGGCTCCCACTCTCTCTACGGGAGGCGTTGCGGACTCCATATCCTGCGCGTTGATGCCTGGTGTCGCCGGCAGAGAGCCGTCATTGCCGTAGGGGTAGCTTGCAAGCGTTTCGCCGGCACGTGGCGTAATCTGATCGCCCTCTCTGATGGCGGGCATTCGGGAGTGGTGCACATCAACGGTCCTTTGGGGTTCCAAGTCCGAGGCCAGCAGATCATTGACGTTAGGGCGCTGAGGGGCGGAAGAGCTCCTACGCCTACCCGCCACGGCGGGATCCTCCTCTGGAATGCCTGGAGTCCTTGCATTCTCCTGGGTATTGGGTCGCGCGAGGTTGACACTGGTGTAGGACGGAAGCCTCCGGATGCGGATGTTCGAGGGCGCTCTCAGACTCTCGAAGGATGGTGCACCAGGCACATATCGGGCACCCGGTCGTGGGGGAGCAGCATTATCTTGGTCGGTTGCAGGGCTGCCACGCCTGCGTGAGCCGTGACCGAAGTAATCCATGCTCTAGGACGTGGCGAGCAGGGCGGGATAGTTGCCGCGCTGCAGGTGTTCGGCGTGCTTTGACCTTGGATGTGAGCCTGGACTGTGCTCGCGAACACGAGACCGGTGTAACAATCTACGTGTCTAGCATCTACCACACGAAGTCGAACGAATCTTCGTACAAGAGCTGTCGAGCTGGATGCCAGATGCCGGCGCTTCCGGGATGCGCGTGTTTTGTTTTTTTCGTAGGTCTTTCTCGGCCGCGTCCTGCGTCCGCGCGCGCCCGGCAGGATCTGCGATGCACGATACAACTCGCTGGCTCCGATATGCGTTCGTGTCCCGCTGCCGCTGGAGCTGGAAGTCCGGGACCAGTCTCAAGGGGTGGGTTATGCTTGGGAAAGGACAATAGTAATGGTATAAACTGTGGGAAAGTCCGCAGGCAAGCAGCTTCCGGCGACGAGGAGGTGCAACCCTGATCGAGCTAGCACCGGCACCGGCACCTAGGACTAGGCGTTTAACCGGATTTCTGGGAGATTGGATGGGGCCCGTGAAGTGCTCCTTGTCAGGCCTCACAACATCTCCTGCATCTCGACGAGCTGGCACATCGTCTGTTGATTGAATAACGATTGATTGATGATTTAGTCATAATTGACTAATAATTGAAAGATGATTCATTAACAAGTGGAGCAGCAGCGTTCAAGCCTTTGCACGAGGGCGTGCCTGCAGCGCCGTCACCATAATCGGCCAAGCTTGCAGTGCAGCTGCTGACGAGGTAAGGTCAGCGACTAGGCGTCTCTGCTTACCGCCCGCCGTTGCGCTATCACGTGTGCCTCTCAGACCCCCAGTCATGTTTGACAGACCACGCGTAGTCAACTTTACGACTGCCCTCGACCCACTGATGGGAATGCTCTCTTACATGTATATTACATGTCCTGACAACGTCATCCGTCCCTTCTCACAAGGTCTGGAGCTCTCCCCACCATCGAGACGAGCTGTCTTGGGGCGACTCAAGCCAGGCATCGCGAGATCATGGTCAAATCCTGGATCTAGGCCAGCCAAAACGCGCAACAAGCAATAGCATCGAACAGTGTGCGCGTTTCACGGCCACTCTCCCTCTATCAGAATTTCCTCTTACGGCTGTGATCAATCTGAAGGCACGAGAGACTCTTGCTTATCCTTGCGGTCAGAGATGGAGTAAGGGCACGATCTGGAAACTCTAGCCGCGGACCATGACTGCCAGCACTTGCCACGGTTTGATACATGTACCTTCCAAAACTTCAATAAGGGGCGTGGATTTCTTGCCAGACACATGTACTGCCCGGCCTCATACTGACGTACGTGCCAGGCCGTGAGCTCAGATCCACAACAGCAATACTGGACAAACGCTGCATTGCCCGCCAGTACATTCAGTGACAAATCCCGAACGCAATGATGTGTCTGGACATAAGCCTAGCGACTCGCTACTGTGCTCACTTCTGGGCTGTGTGCTTCAAGTGAATGCCTGGTTACACCATAACTATCGTGCTGGCGTTGTTAGGGCGCGACGTGCCGGACGACCCCTCCAAGATGATGCCGCTACAGTGGGGTACCGTTCTGGCTCCCACTTGCCCTTGTGTTTCAACATTCGTGCTTCTTCATTGCTCACAAGACGCCCTTTGTCCAATACGCGACAGCGACCACGCGTAACAAAGTCCGGACCTATCCTCAACCACAACGACTCGTTCTCTTCGCCAACATGGCCAAGATTCACACCCCAATCCCCAATCTCAAGTTGAACGACGGCAATAGCATTCCCATGCTCGCATACGGTACCGGCACCGCGTGGTACAAACAGGGCGATGAGGCCAAGCTAGACCAAACATGCATTGATTCAACCAAGACCGCCATCGGCCTGGGATATTACCACCTGGATGGTGCTGAGATGTATAAGACCGAAACAGAACTCGGAACTGCAATCAAGCAGTGCGAAGTCTCACGCGACAAGCTGTTCATTACGACCAAGGTTCAAACGAACATTGCCGATATCCCATCAGCGCTCAGAACCAGCTTGAAGAAGCTGCAGATGGACTATGTTGACCTGTGAGTCTTCTTGTGCAATCACGGTCAGCTTCATTGACACAGCGCAGCTATTTAATCCATTCGCCATTCTTCTCCAAAAGTAAAGAAGAACACCAAGCCAAATGGAAGCAAATGGAGCAGCTCAAAAACGAAGGCCTGACGAAATCGATCGGAGTAAGCAACTACCTGCCGGAGCACCTCGACTTCATTCTGGAGACTTGCACTATTCCTCCTGCGATCAATCAAATCGAGTTCCACCCATACTTGCAGCACACAGACCTGCTCAAGTACCACAGAGAGAAGGGCATCGCGACTTCAGCTTATGGTCCGCAGACTCCGATAACAAAGGGCGAGGGTGGTCCAGCGAATGACTACTTGAATAGTCTCGCAAAGAAGTATGCGGTCAGCCCCGGCGAAATCTGTCTAAGATGGTGCGTCGACCAGGATGTCGTTGCCATCACGACCAGCAGCAGAGAACAGAGGCTGTCAGACTATCTCAGATCCATGACATTTAAGCTCACGCCCAAAGAGATCGAAATTGTGGGTTGAACTGAGTTCATTGGATGGAGGCACCGCTGACCAATATCAGCTCAACGAACTCGGTAGTAAGAAGCACCTGAGAGGATTCTGGAACCACATCTACGAAGCGAACGACCGCAGGTAGCGAGACTGTTGTAACTTGGCAGAGCATCTGACTTGCCATGGACGGCAGAGAGAAGCCCGTTGATCTTAGATTGGCCCGAGTATTTTGTCTTTTGTGCAGCTCTTCATATCGACAGCTCATTGATCATCTAACGAGATTCTCAAGGACCATTGCTTGTATGTTGATTTACAACCCATCATTGCGTAGTGACCTTGCCATCATTCTCAACATTGATGTGTTCGTTCGAGGAGAGAGTGTGAACTTTGTCGGCGGGGAACTCAGCGCTGTGGTTGTAACCATGTCAGCTCAGATTGCTTCGAAATGAGAGCGAATCAAGGCAACGCACGTGAAACCCTTGATCAAGGTGAACTCGTTGGTGATCTTGCCGCCTTGCTCGGTGACCTGCTTCTTCGCCTCTTCGAGCTTGCTGGCGTCGCCGTTCTTGTCCTTCAAGGAGACCTGTGCTGGATGAGTCTTGACGCAAAGTGAGGGGCATCTTGGTGGAGGGGCTTACGTTGATGGCTGGCATTGTGACTGAGTTGAGGATGGGAAGTGTGGTATCGGGGTAAGTCGTGACTGCCAAGGGTAGCAAGTATGGTTGATGACTCCAGAAACAGCTCAGGTCATTTTAAATACATGTAGCTATCTAACGCTGGAGCCTGTTTCCCTCCACTACCGAGCCACGAGACATGTGAAAGAACGAACGTCATACGGGTACTACGGCTAGTGCCGAAGTTAGCCGTGTCGCGGGCCGCGCGTGATAAGCTTAATCTAGCATTTGGTCTGTGCTGCAAAATTTCCGTCGAGGTCGAGCATTACGTCCGACGAGCTTTCATCCTGGTTGCGATAAGATGGCGGGAGAAGAGCAGACGCACCGAGCGCATCGGCCATCGAAGGAGAAGAAAGCCAAGGACAAGAGTCAGCCGAACCCGAAAGCATTCGCATTTGCTGCTCCTGGACGATTGGCAAAGCAAGCGGCAAGAAGCCACGATGTCAAGGAAAAGCGATTGCACGTTCCGCTCGTGGACAGGCTGCCAGAGGAGGCGCCGCCTCTTGTCGTCGGTGTGGTTGGGCCACCAGGCGTTGGAAAGACGACGCTGATCAAGAGCTTGGTGCGACGATACACGAAGCAGGCAGTTTCGCAGCCCACAGGACCTATTACCGTTGTCACGAGTAAGAAAAGACGGTTGACTTTCGTCGAAGGCCCGAGCGACAGTCTGGCTGCGGCGATTGACATGGCGAAAGTGGTGGACATCGTGCTGCTCATGATCGATGGCAACTATGGCTTCGAGATGGAGACGATGGAATTCCTGTCCGTGTTGAGCAGCACAGGTATGCCGGGCAATGTGTTCGGTATCCTCACACATCTGGACTTGTTCAGGAAGCAGGATACCCTCAAGGCGCAAAAGAAGAGACTGAAACATCGTTTCTGGTCGGAGCTGTACCAAGGTGCAAAGCTTTTCTACCTCTCTGGTGTCATCAATGGAAGGTACCCCGATCGTGAAGTTCTGAACTTGTCGCGCTTCCTCAGCGTCATGAAGAACCCACGCCCGTTAGTCTGGCGTAACTCACATCCGTATGCGCTGGCAGACCGCATGCTTGACATCACCCCTCCGACCTTGATTGACGAAAATCCCCAATGTGACCGCACCATCGCACTTTACGGCTATCTTCGTGGCACCAATTTCCCTTCCAACGATGTGCGAGTCCACGTCCCGGGAGTTGGCGATTTGAACGTCGATCGAGTGGAATCGCTGCCAGATCCTTGCCCGACACCACATTTTCAACAGCTGCGTGAGAAGCAAGATCCGAGCACGAAGAAGAGGAGAAGACTCGGCGACAAGCAAAAGATGATCTATGCGCCTATGAGTGATGTCGGTGGAGTACTGATGGACAAAGACGCTGTGTATATCGATGTAAAGAGCAACACGTTCGATGCAGAGGAAGATAACGCGGAGAGAGGTCTTGGAGAGCAGATGGTCGTTGGCTTGCAAGGAGAGAGCAGACTGCTTGGGGTGGATGACCAGGGCATTACGTTGTTCGACCGCGGCGAGAGATTGCGGCACTTGGACGACGAAGAGCACATACCGGACACTGGACGGAAGACTGCGAGGAAGCCGACGATAGCTCACCGCGACGACGACGACGAAGAAGAAGTAGGGCTGCAGGAACAAGGCTTCGAAAGCGGAGATACCGATGACGAAGCGGATCTTGAAGCATTACAGCAAGCGCCGACAGAGCTATCCAAATCGAAGAAGGATAAAGATAAGGATCAACAGGTTGAGGGAGACATTGCATTCGCGGATTCTGACAGCGATCTTGGCTCTTTGTCGTCCGTATCCGACCAGGAACTGGAAGATGACCCCGATGAGGACGACGACAGTGGAGATGAGGAAGATGAGGACGGGGATGAAGATATCCCGCGGTGGAAGAGCAATTTAGCAGAGCGCGCACTAAGCCTTCATGGAAGTCAGCAGCCATACCGCATCGCAGAGCTGGCGAAGATGATGTACGACGATATATTATCGACAGCCGAGATTGTGAAGAAGTGGCGTGGCGATGGTTTAGTTGCCAGCGATGCAGATGATGAAGAAGAGCAGGGAGATGGCTTTTTCAAGCGCCGGCACCATGACAACACAGAATCTGAGGATGATCGTATGGTCCCTCGCCATGACTACGAAGAGCTGGAACAGAAGTGGACCAACGAAGCCAACATCGAGGCATTGCGAACGCGATTCGCGAATGCAAGAGTGACGGGGGCTAATGCTGAAGACCTTGGCGAGGGAAAAGATGACGATTTTGAAGGCGTCAACGACGATGATGACGAAGGTGATGGTGCTTTTGATGATCTGGAAACAGGCGAGAGTCATGCGTATGAGCAATCGCTCGAGGACGAACGAGAAAAGAACGCTAGAAAAAAGGAAGAGCTCAAATCAAGATTCGAGGAGGAAGATAGGGAGGGTTTCCTCAATCCAAAGAACACCAACCGAGAGGCGGATGGACGGGCGGAGGAGCAAGAGTTTGGCGAGGACGAATGGTATGATCAGCAAAAGGCTGCCCTCCAGAAACAGCAGGACATCAATCGACAGGAATTCGAGAGTCTAGACGAAGCATCCCGCGTGCGCGCTGAAGGATATCGAGCGGGAACATATGCCCGCCTGGTGTTGTCTTCAGTACCTCACGAGTTTGCGGACAACTTTGATGCTCGCTATCCACTGCTCATTGGTGGTCTACAGCCAACAGAGGAACGCATGGGATTTGTGCAGGTCCGCATCAAGCGACACAGGTGGCACAAGAAGATTTTGAAGACCAATGACCCGCTCATCTTCTCCCTTGGATGGCGAAGATTCCAAACGACCCCGGTCTACAGCATCCACGAAAATCGACAGCGACACAGGATGCTCAAGTACACTCCAGAGCATATGCACTGTCATGGGACTTTCTATGGGCCTTTGGCAGCGCCGAATACTGGCTTTTGCTGCATACAGAGCTTGTCGAACTCCAATGCAGGCTTCCGCATTGCGGCTACTGGGGTCGTCGTCAACGTCGATGAGAGCACAGAGATCGTGAAGAAGCTGAAGCTCACTGGGCATCCGTATAAGATCTTCAAGAACACTGCCTTCATAAAGGACATGTTTGCTTCGGCGCTGGAGATCGCCAAGTTCGAGGGTGCCAGCATCAAGACCGTATCTGGTATTCGAGGTCAGATCAAGAAAGCACTTTCGAAACCAGAAGGATGCTTCAGAGCAACATTCGAGGACAAGGTCTTGATGAGTGACATCGTATTCCTGCGAGCTTGGTACCCAGTCCGGCCTCATCGCTTCTACAACCCAGTCACCAACCTTCTGGAGAGTGGCAATGCGAACGCTTGGGAGGGTATGCGCCTGACAGGGCAGGTCCGCGCTGCGCAGAACATTCCGACGCCACAGTTGAAGAACAGCAAGTATGGCAAAGTCGAGCGTCAAGAACGACACTTCAACCCGTTGCGTGTACCGAAGAAGTTGCAATCAGACTTGCCGTTCAAGTCTCAAATCACGCAAATGAAGCCGCAGAGGAAGGAGACATATGTACAGAAACGTGCTGTGGTGTTAGGTGGCGAAGAGAAGGAGGCGAGGAGGCTCATGCAACAAGTCATGACGTTGAGAAAGGAGAAGGTAGAGAAGAGGAGAGCCAAGCAGGAAGAACGAAGACAGCCGCACAGGGCGAAGGTCGCCGAGAACGAATCGATGCGAAAGGAGCGGGAGAAGAAGGAGCGGGATGATTTCTGGCGTAGAGAGGGTAAGAAGCGGAAGGGCTGGTCTGACAGCGCCGATGGTGGAGGTCGAGGCGGTGGTGGTGGCAAGTTCAAGAAACAGCGGAAGGAGTAAACATACGCTCTAGCTAACAATGCGAATTGGAAAGAATATCACAGTCAAAGATGCGATCGTGATTGCCGCGAACTCTTTCGTTCTCCTTATACCTTTTGACAGAGCATAGCTCTGCGCGAAAGCACGATATCAATACTACATCGTGCTTACACAGACTCGGCCAGCAAGCACCGAAAATCTCTACCGCGCTACTAATGCAGGTGCGTATACTTCGGTTGGACAAGCACAGAACAAGATGGATGACATTGCTGAGAGGCAGCAGGCTATTGGACTTTAGTCGGCTGCAATCGCCGGTATCATGGCTCTGGGGAGTGTGGGCCTGAAAGTAACGATTTTCGACACGACTATGCCTCACACTTCGCGGCGTGGATGGATGTGGTGGATTCGTAGCTTTGAAGGCGAGGCGGCCATCATAGGAAAGATTCCGGTCTGGGGGTAAAAACGATGCCGAGAGGCCTCGAGGTGATGCCAAGTGCTTCGGGCTGCTATTGAAGTAACAGAGTTTGCTTCAGCAGGGCAGAACTAATCTACAGCCAGATGGCGGAGTATGTAACGAGCTCCGTGAGAATGTAGTGCCTCCCGAGGATATAGACCACACGATGTATGTCCTTGACAATTTGTTGAGCTTCGGCATCGTCCCCTCCTTTCAAGATTCTTCGATACGCCTGATCCGCTCCTCCGACAGTCTTAGTCCATCAGGGGAACTTTTATCATCCCAATTGTTCTTCGCATAGTCCACTCCCTCTTGCTACATCTTCAGATCCTGTTCAAGCCATAGCGCGATCTCCTAAGCGCACTCCGCCGGCTTTGCGATTCGGAACAGGTGACTGGCATTCTTCACTATGAACTTCACGACCCCCAAATCCTTGTTTCCTCCACTGCCATCTACCGCTGTGCTTGTTCGTGCTAAGAGCTCAGCTTGCGGACCTTTGGCAAGGTTACTGCTACCGGAAAAGCGGTAGAAGACATCTGGCCGTAGTCAAGGGAGCGCCAGGTAGGCTGCGTCGACGATGGGTACGTAAAAGGCTAGCACCTCTCCCACGGCGTCTGGGTACTTCAAGCGACTCGACGCCTTCCAAAATTTGTCTTCGGCCAAGTCGGCAAATCGTGATCTGGCATTGCTCAAGCTCCGTTAGCCTTCGTGGTATCCAGCGTGACCTTGGCAGGCTCGGGATGAAGCAGAGTTTGTGTGTCTCGTAGACCATGCTCCATCCGAAGCTTGAACGTCCCTGAGTTCCCACCTGCCAAAAGGTTTTGGGAGGGACATCTCTGCAGAAGCTCGTTATGGAAACAGATCTGACTTCACAGGATCAACCTCAATCATGTTCACGCAATCGCTTCTCGACCTAGTAGTGGATTCAGCAGACCAAAAGAGGTGAATCGCCACGGATGCATACAGCTGAGCTCCATCGCAGACGTAGCGCCGATGAGGTGGTCAATACCAACGATCGGCTGGATCATGTGCTCTCGAAACACATTCGTCATATGTGGGATATTTCGTGCATAGCCGGAGTGCGATGGGTCGTTGCCTAGCAGCATCTCATTCACGACGCCGCTGACCGCTCGATGAAGCCGCAAGCGTGGGACCCAATGATCCTAACGTCGCCATCACGAGGCTTCCTGATGGATTTTGGTACATATGGTTTCGCTTTCAGGCGGAGTATGTCAAGTCGCCTTTTCTGGAGGCTCCCGGATAGTGGCGGATATGCTGTTCTTCAAACGTGAGAGTGTGCGACGAGCATAATGATGCCATGCTGCCTTTGTCAATGGGCCTTTGTCAATGGTGACGTGTTGAGGTCAAAAGAAGAGTCGTGGCATGATGTGCAGCCAACTTATTACCCTTGATGTGTGCAGCCTTCGCAAGATTACAGGCTCACGGCAGGACATCCTAGCCAGCCAGATGTGTCAGCATTGGCAGAGGGTGACATTGCCGTGGACTGTACTCGTCCACCCTTCCATCGTCCATGATATATCCAATCAGCAAGCAACATGGTCAGCGACAGCACCAGCAGTGTTGAAGTAAAGCACCACGTCACTCGTCCAACACGAGCGATTGAAGAATTTCAGCCAAGACCGGCGATCAGCAGTCGAGCCACTGCCCTATCCTTCGACAACTTGCCCTTCAACATCGACAATCGTAACGTTGCTTGCGCCATCACAAAAGCACGATCGGACAGTGATAGCGCCACACAGTTCCGTACGGCTGTCCTCGATAGACCGGGCAGCAGATGTCGAGACATCCGATGTGGTAGTGCAAAGTGCGCCGCCGCCACAAAGCGTGATGTGGAGACCGCCATTACAATGTTCCAGATGAGTCACAGAAGTAGCCAAGGCACGATAAGTAGCAGTAGCAACCAGAGTGCAATAGATGAAGGTTATACGCATTTGTGTCCACATGCCAAACCATGGTAACTTCACATCGTTCCTTCGTGCTTCCTTCGACAAGGATTGTATAACCGTGTGGCAAGCATACCATGCACCCATTGCCTCAGCTGTCGTACTCCATCAGAAGCTCTCAGCGTGGTCTCTTTTCAAGCCCGGCCGGATCACATTGATCAAGCCCTCCCGTTGCTAGATGATGTACCGAGGCGGCTACTGGGAGAAGGACCAGAACCAAGAGCGTATGCTCGCGATTTGTAAGAAGCATCAGCGCTTCAATGAGCTCTTGAGCAATGCATACCTGGCCGGCACCCCTCATACTGGGGGCGATTCAGTGATTGTTCAGTGGGATCCTGAGCGCGGCCCCGGGTTGGAGCAATTGCGGCACAGAAGTATTCGGATCGGCATTCCTGGCCCTGTGTAAGAGCAATGGATGGATGGATGAATGGATCCAGGACATCACGGATGTGCCATGAGATTGGCGTTGAGTAGCTAGTGCAAGTGGGACTCATGTTGAACAAGCATCTGTTCTCTGTCAGCGACGCCGTTGTCCAAAGACTGGAAACGACAACACAAGGCTGTTCGATCTGTTGTAGAAAGTCTCGAGATTTTTCACAATGGCGCCTCGATGCTCGCCAGAACATCCTCAATCGCATCTTCCACCGTAATGCCCTCCAGCAGGTCTTTGAGCGCGGCAGAGTCACTTCCCCACAGCAGACTTCGTTCGTTCTCATGCGTAGCCAGGACCAGGCGATGAGGATAGATCTTGCGCGCTGCAAGTGCCGCAAGCGAAGGCGAGACATAATCTATACCATGAAGTGGCGCCAGCGCTCTGCTGATGCTTCGCATTTGTCGGGTGGCTGTTGCTGTGACACCACCCTTGATATAACGGCTGTTCCGCATGAATACCACCACGTTGTGTAAATACTGTGCCATTTCGGCCGTCAAGAAGACATGCTCCATCTGCTGTCTGAGAAGTCTGATGTCGTCCGGGTCGAAGGCCGAGCCGACGGCCCGAGCGTCCTGGCCGTCGAAACGAGACTGGATCTCTTCGTCGTCGTGAACGTGCGACATGGCAAAGACATCGTTCAGATGTCGAAATAGCTTCGCCTGTGGATGGGACAGCACTGCGATGAAAAGCATGTCTTTTGGAGCGACGTGCATTGCAGATCTCGTGAAGACGCGCTTTGAGCGGAGGAGTTCCAGTGCCTGAACTTGTACAGCCTCGTGAGCCGTGTCTAAGCCCGAAGCGATAATGACATCGGCAATGTGCTTGGTCTCCAATCTGTCGCCCGCGAAGCTCCCGAATCGTCCGGGGCTTCGTTCGCGGGAAGGCGAGAAGTCGACGGAGAATGTCGGCCTGTCCATGCCGTCGCGCACACCGGGGACGTTGTCTTTGAGCTGGTCCAGATCGATCAGCATCGAATCTGTGAAGTCGTCGACGGTGGTGTCTGCAGAGCATTCAATGACCACGGGCTTGACGCCGAAGGTCTGGGCGCAGGTGAGACCCAGGGCGTGCGAAAGGCCGATGGTTGATCCGGCGTTGGTGGACACGATGCAGTGCTCTTCAGCAATCATGGACACCAGAAGAGCCAGTTCCAAATCGCCGAGGCCCTGCAGGCGTGCTTCGATGGAGGACTCCATGGCGGTGATGATCAGGTTTAAGATGATGATGATGGCGGTGGCGGTGGTGGTGGTGGTGGTGGTGGTGACCCAAACTGTTGCATTGTATGTCTGAGACCAGCGATCGACCGCGGCTCAGCGCGCTCATTGTGTTGCCATTAGTGAAGCTGGCATAGACTACGCATGTTGGGTGGATTGTCGACAAGGTCATGTGATTGAAAGGGCCAGTCAGTACTTCCCCCTCCCTCTACCTCGAAGGTCCGCAACACACCATGTACATCTTGCGATGAGTGCTGTGGCTGGCCAACATGTCGAAGCCGCTCGCTCCTCGCGCGAACTGGGAGCGCATTGGTGATCGCTTCTACCGCAAGATCCAGCTCTACGACAACCTCTTCGACCCGGACCTCGAGCTCGAGAATTACACCGTGACCGGCGCTCCCTATAGTGGTGCTGTAGGTGAGCACTGCCTGGGTCTCCACACGCACACCACGCTGACAGACACACGAAAGCTCTCCGCCGCGACGAATCCCACATCTACTCCCTCCGAGGCTCCCAGGCCATCAAATCCACCATCGACACATACAGTTGCGCGGGCAAGCTGATACGGCAGATCCCGTGGGACACGGGCAGCATCAAGAGCGTGGGGTGGTCAGAGGAGGAGAGGCTGTTGATCGTCACCGACGATGGCACGGTGCGCGTGTATGCCGACTTGCAGGACGACTTTGCCCAGTTCTCGCTAGGACACGGTGCAGAAGAACATGGAGTACAGAGCTGCAAATTCTGGTCCACCGGGTTTGTCGCGCTGCTGGGGAACAACAGCGTCGTGGTAGTAGCGCGCTACGACGAGCCACGGCCTCAGCTCCTGACTTCAGCACCACCGGGCGATGTGCACTCCTGGACACTCATTCCACCGGAATACACATCTTCGCGATCAGTGGAGGTGTTGCTCGCAATCGACAAGACTGTGTACGTTGTGGATGCCGTAGAGGCAGAGGACCGTGGGCTGGAAGCTGGACCGTTCCGACACATACGCGTCTCGCCGAATGGCAAGTTCATCGCACTCTACACCGACGATGGCAAAGTCTGGGTCATTAGCGCCGACTTCCAGGAACGCTTTAGCGAGTATGATACCAAAGCCAGGACCCCGCCAAAGGACATGGAGTGGTGTGGTGACAACGCTGTTGCTATCGCTTGGGAGGACGAGGTGCACCTCATTGGGCCCCACGGCGCCGCTTGGAAGCTGCAGGACTACACCTCGTTCGTCCATCTCCTGCCAGATGTTGATGGCTTGAGGATCATGAACAACGACGTGTGCGAGTTCCTACAGAAGGTCGATCCTGATACGACCGAGGAAGTGTTCAAGCTTGGTTCCGATGCTCCAGCTGCTGTGCTCCTCGATGCCATTGAGCAGCTAGAGAACAAGTCGCCCAAAGCCGACGACAACATACAGCTGATCAGGCAAAATCTAGACGAAGCTGTCGATGTCTGCGTCCGTGCTGCGGGTAAAGAGTACAGCATACACTGGCAGAAACAGCTACTCAAAGCTGCGTCGTTCGGCAAGTCGGTGCTCGAGCTGTACAATAGCGACGATTTCGTAGACATGACGGAAGCATTGCGGGTCCTCAATGCTGTCCGCTTCTTCGAGGTCGGTCTACCTCTGTCCTACGAGCAGTACATTCGCCTCACGCCGGAGAGACTCATCCAGAGACTGGTGAACAGGCAAGAGTATCTGCTGGCGCTCAAAATCTCGGAGTACCTTCACCTGCCCAGCGACAGAATATACGTCTCTTGGGCACGACAGAAGGTGTGCGGTTCCAGCGCCAGCGAGGACAGCATCTGCGCGGAGATCGTGCGCAAACTCAATGGCAAGCGCGGCGTATCTTTCGAAGAAGTCGCGAGAGCCTCGTACAACGAAGGCCGACATGATCTTGCGACACGACTCCTCGAACACGAGCCGCGCGCAGGCAAACAAGTCCCCTTGCTACTCAGCATTGGTGAAGAGTCGATCGCATTGGACAAAGCCATCGAGAGCGGCGACACGGACCTTGTGTTCTACGTTTTACTCAGCCTCAAGAAGAAGATTCCGTTGTCGAGCTTCTTCCGGACCATCAACAGCAGGCCGATGGCCACCGCAATCGTTGAAGCGTCGGCAATAGATCAGGATCAAGAGCTCTTGAAAGACTTCTACTACCAAGACGATCGAAGACTGGATGGTGCCAACCTGCTGATCTCGGAGGCATTGGCGGCGAGCGACGTTGGACCCGCAAACGACAAGCTCAAAATGGCTGCGAAGCTACTGCGCGATAGCAAAGAGTTCGCACCCCAAGTCACCGCGATCGAAGAATCCCAAAAGCTTCTACGTTTGCAAGAGCACTTCGAGAAGGAACTCAGTGATCGCTACGTTGGACTATCCATCAACGCAACGCTTAGCAAACTCATCAAGACGGGCAATATGAAGCGTTCTTCGAAGCTGCAGAGTGAGTTCAAGGTCACGGACAAGACGTACTGGTGGGTCAGACTCCGCGCGTTGGTCAGTCGACGAGACTGGAGAGAGCTCGAGGAGATATCCAAGAACAAAAAGAGCCCGATCGGCTGGGAGGCAAGTCCGCTATCGCTGGTCACGATGATGGATGTGCTAACACTGTACAGCCCTTCTTCAACGAGATTCTCGGCGCTGGCAACCCCAAGGTTGCGTCAGTGTTCATCCCCAAATGCACCTCTCTGACGCCTGCAGAACGGATCGAAATGTGGGTGAAGTGCGGTCTGGTCACGAGAGCTGCTGAGGAGGCGCTGAAGGCGAGAGACCGCGCCGCATTGGACGAGCTCAGGACGAAGGCGAGCGGCCAGGGCGTGCTCGAGATTGACAGGATGATTGCGCAACTGCAGAAAGGCCGTTGAGCCGTCAGCATACCCCCGTCCGCAGCTGCCGGCAATTGCAACCGCTCGACCTCGCGTTCGCCCCCGCCGCCGACGAAAGGGTTTCAGACGCCCAAACAGGGGTCAGCGTTCAGCGGTCAGCGTTCAGCGTGACCTCCAACCTCCTATGCCCAACGCAGCTTCCAGTAAGTCGCAGCTGCCGTGGAGAATCCCTGCTATAGTTTGCTGCAGCTTTGACTACAAGGCACCGATCTGCATTGCCGAACGACTACTTCGTACACTCGCTCGGTCCGAACATTACTCCGTGGCCCATACCACGCCGCAGTACTACGCAGTAGAATGACATATCTCGGATCCTATCACCACGCCCTCCACCTCCCTCTGCCATTCCCCCGCGCCGTCTTTCTCCTGGTTCTCACGATGCACCTCTCCACCGCCTTCGCATTCTCGCTTCTCGCCGCCTTGGGCTCCAGTCAAAGCACCCTCTCCACCCCTTCTGCACCCCACCCACCAGGACTAGTGTACCTCTACACAGCCTACGTGGTCTGTCTGGAGAGCCTGTACCAGACGCAAGGCCCACGCGGTATCCGCAAAGCCATTCCGATTGTTGGTGGGAATTTCACGGGGCCAAGACTGTCTGGCAAGATTTTGGATCTTGGAGCAGATTGGGGCGTGACAGATGTGCAGACGGGGTTGTTTAGCGCGGATACAAGGTGTGTGACGTTTGCTGGATAGGAGGAACGAGGGTGATGGTCGCAGGCCAGAGTGTCACAGATGCTCTTTGATGGTATGCATGATCGCTGATCAGTTATGGCTATAGGTATAACTTGCAGACCGACGACGGCGCGTATCTTTGGCTTCAGACGAGTGGACCTAGTATTCCTGCCGGAGGCTTGCATTTGAGGGTAAACATCGAGACGGGTGATAAGCGGTACTACTGGTTGAACAATGTCGTTGGTGAGTTCAGGTTGAGGTGCACCGTGTGACTTGAAGCAGTGCTGACCGTGCCATCGTGCAGCTGTGGGAGTCCTAGGGCGTGTCGCCGGCAATGACACAGCTTTCACACTGAAGATTGATGTGTGGCACGTATGTACAAGGGCATGTATCCTGTCGGGGGGAGTGTTTGGGCTGACTTTGGTATTAGATGGAGGGTGAATACACCAATACGACTTTCGTCAATGAAACCACTGCGTACTGAATGAGCTCATGGCGATACAGTCGTTTAGTAGGCTGTATCCAAGCTAGAGCAGCGAGGAAGAACACGACGCTGGCCGTGCGCCTCGCACGTGCGATCAATGCCATGGTTCCGGCTCTGGGGCGCTATATAAAGGCCTTGGCTATGTTCTGGTGGAACACCGCATGTCTCACAAGGCTGTGGCGATGGAGTTCTAATGCAATCCGAATTCACGCTTAACGCTTCGTCCCTGGACGCAATGTCAGAGTACTTGCTCGATCACGATGCATCCATGCACTTTGTTCTGTCTTACCTCTGCCTTGATTGTAATCTTCCACAGCTTACAGGCGTTGAAGATGTACATACCGCCTGGGACGAAAATCTGTCGACCAAAGAATTAGCACGTTGAAGTAGAGGCTACGCCCGTTGGGGTGCTTGCTGTGGATTCGGTCGAGCTTGGCTGTTTCGAAGAGCATTTTTGGGGTTGAACTTTCAACGTTATCACAGCTCGCACTTTGGTGGACCATCATCGGACGGTGTGATGCTCCAGCTAAGATTTGCGGCCACGCAACACGACAATGCCCGCTCAAGGGCAAATACAAGACGACTGAACAAGACTTACAAAGTTGTTGGAGCCGGGACTTCCGATCCCAAACTTGCCAATCAGAACGCCTGCAGGGTTCCAGCTGGAAACTATTTATTAGCATTTGACAGGCATCGGAGGCTGGTCCTATCCTACACATGGATGCCATCCGACGTCGCCGAGTACACATTCCCAAGAGTATCAGTGTGAATGCCATCTGGGAAGCCCTCATCACTGTAAGCGAACACCTGACGGTTCTGCAATCGCTTGCCATCGGGCGTTAAGTCGAAACGGTAGATATTGGCTGGTCCTGTGGCGTTATCCTTTCCCGGGAATGTATGGACGCCAGTATCGGTAACGTAGACATGCTTCAGGTCGGGCGAGAACTCGATGCCATTGGGGGCGATAAAGTCGTCGGCAACAGCTTGCACTACACCCGTCTTTGGCTCGAAACGGTACACCTGCGGCCGGATCGATGGTTCCGGTCCAAAGTATTGCCAGTAAGCATAACGCGCATCGGTGAACCAGAGATCACCAGTGATGTCGTGCTGCTCTACGTCGTTGATACTCGAGAAGTTGCGCCCGAGGAAGTTGTTCAAGAGCACCTTGGTCGTGTTCTTGGCCGGATCGACTGCAACCAGCTGAGAAGGCCCTCGTTGGAGGTCACCTTCGTCGCAGAATACGATCTGCTGTCCCTCAGAAGAGTTGGCTGGGGTGCCGGGAGGATAGTATGCCGTCCCGCCGTTGGGCTCAGCAAGTCTGGCATATCGTACAGATTCAATATTGTGGTTGTTCTTAAGATCGATCGTCGTAACATTGACGGGGTTGTCGAGCGAGCCGGCCCAGTTACTTGCCGCATAGATCTTGCCTGTGGCAATGTTGTAGACTCCAGATTCGTGGAACGCATCGTGTGGAAGATGTGCTACCAGCTCTTGCGTAGCATTGAGTCCAACGACGTTGCTGATGAAGGAAGGATCGTAAGAGATGAATGAGACATGGTCGGTGGAGGCATTGGTGATTGCTTGCAGGCTGTGTGCGTAGTCGAAAGACGTCGCGAGTCGCATAAGATCGACGGATGTGATGTTAACCATTTTGGAGGCTTATGCTGTATGACTTCGACTTCCTCTTCCCGAGCGGCACGACCGGCTTATGAGGCCTTCAAGTCAAGCACGCACATTGCGCCAACACGTGCACCATATTCTTGCCAATGCCTGCCGCGCCAGCTGAATATCGCAGCGTTGAGCGACGTCATGAAGCTGTAGCCGTGCTGTGCTGTCAGCGACACACGCTTAGCCGTCGCTTGAAGAAGCTTAGACGAGGAGAAGTGATCGGGGTAAAAGCGGGTCGCGTCTGGAAGAAGAGAGGGAGCCGAACGTGGACCGCACGGCAGCATGTTCTTACAGCGTCTGTGCAAACTGGAACACATTGCCATCGTGGATTGCCCACGGAAGATTAACGCGTTGGACCGTGAATCCTCCGAGGTCGAGCGAGAGGAAGGATTGAGATGGCGTTCCGACGGTTGAAGACGCTGCAGCTCGTGACGTAAACCGTTCAGACAGCATTGCTGCTTGACATGCGCACTGCTGAGTCTAAGATCATATGGGGCTGATATGGGTAATTTGAGAGACTCGGAGTGATTAATCTTGCTTTCTCCGCGAATCCGCATTGTTGGTGTTAGCGTAAACCAAGGTCTCCTCAGACTCGTTGCGGTCTGGATCTTGCGTGCTGACGATGTGGTACGAAAAGTCCTGAAGGATTGTTAGCTACGCTCGCGATTCATATGGCAATGTCTTTGTAGCTGGTATTGGGTCTGCAGAGGGGGACGCCTTCCGCTGTTCAGTACTTACAAGCTCGCCGACCAGCTCCTTGACTTGTGCGACCAGGTTGCGCAGGTCATCGTGTATGAATCGCGTGCCAATTTGTACCACGGCAAAGCTCGCATAGCCTGGTTCTGCGATATGTCGGACGCTGAGGAGATCCTTGTCCATCTCATCCAGCTTTCGCGCCAACAACCACGGCTCAGGCACTTTCAGATATGGCGGCAAAGCTTGGCCACTGTTGATTGACGCAGACATCAAAGACAACAGAGTCGTCACTTGCTCTGATGTGAACTGCGCAGAGCCTGCTAGCTTCTCGAAGCTATATAGCCAATGGAGACCGTGCTGCTCCTCGCCTTCGAGGCGTAGCTCTGTGAAGCTATATGAGGCCAAGCTGATCAATGACATGAAGTCCAGGATCGACTGCAGTTGTGTGACGATGGCCTGGTACTGCTCGCGCGGAAACTTTCCTCCGACAGGAATGTCGAACTTGAGGAAGGCACTTTGCGATTGAAGGCCTTGTATCGTGAGATTGGCTTTTCCGAAGAGCTTATTTCGTGCTTTCTACTCCCGTGTTAGTGTATGTCTACCAAGATCATTGAGGAACAAGTGACCGGCACGTCATCGTGAGACAGGGCAAGCGCATGTCTCACGAGGCGATAGGTATATCCTACAAACGTACGTCTAATCTTCGACCGGGGCTATCCTTTAGAGCCATGTCGCCCATCTCGCCACGAAGGCGCAAACGAACAGTCTCGTGCGTCACCGAATAATAGTTGGCCAACAGATAGAGGGCAGACCCGAGATTCTTGCGCACTTGGTTGTGCTCCGAGATCGGATACGGGAAGATGGTCCATAGCCAAGCGACAAACAGACCAACTGCGACCGTGGCTAGTCTGATGGGACCGAGCTCATAGATTGGGTAGTAAGCTTGTCCGTTGGATGTGGCAACTGCTACGCCGAGCTTCTGTACCTGCAGCTCGTACCCAATGATCAAGCCCGTAGTAACCTGACTGATCATGCCGATAGGAGTGTACTGCGGGTACTTGAGCAGGATGTAGACGCCTCCGTGTAGGACAACGAAGAACAATACAATGACACCAGCAGTGTGGCCGGCCACGATATAGTACGCGAGCCAAGCAGCGATCAAGGCTAGGAAGGTCCCGAACAATCTGAAGAGGAATCCGCGTAGACTTTGGCCAGCTGAAGGAGACATGGCAATAGATACCATAATTTGAGCCCTGATCATGTTAGCTGTGCTCGAAGGGCGAACCCAAGGGCCATATACTATGAGACCTTACCAAAATAGTCGTTGTGTAGTGAAAAAAGTCTGCGTGTCGTGGAGATAGTTCACCACAGCGATTGTCATGGTGGCGCAAGCACAACGAAAGCCAAACGCGGACGCAGGCGACGCCAAAAAGTGTGCAATATTCCTAAGATGGTTGCCAAAGTGCTCCCAAGCGTTCTGCGGAGGTAAGTGCTCCGGATCCTTCTTCTTGTTATAGGCATCTCCAAGATAGACGGTGGTGGTGTTCTGGTCGTTCGCGTTCATGTCATTCTCACCATGCGTATCCCCACGCTCGACGAAGAGGCTGAGCAGCCATTTCCGTAGTCGCTTATACCCAGGCACTATCAATCGCGTCTTGCTTAGCTTTCCGCTGTCTCGATAGTGATCAGCGGCTACCATGAGATGATGTAGGCGCTTGCTAATGGTCAAGAGCAGAAATTCGATGTACAGACACGTGAACAACTGCTTTCGTAACCGGCGGTGGGGTACTGAGTGGATTCCTTCCTGCATCCAATCCGGTGCTTCGAAGTCGCCTTGATCGGGATTGTCGAAGAAGTTGTCTGGAAGGTCTATGCCATGGATACGGCACCATCCGCGCAGCATAACTTTCTTGCTCTCAAGAAAGGAATGGGATTGCTGATCGAAAATCGGCGTGAATCCTTTGTCACCTGGCTTTGGCTCCGTGCCATCTGCCTCGACGTCAGCACCATTTGTTGGGCCTTTGGCTCGCGGTATCAGCTGCAGAGTAAGCAGAACATGCAACAGCCCATCGTCGATGGTCTGTGTTATGCGGGCAAATGGCTCTCGAAGAAGCTTCATCAGCTCATGCCACTCGTTTACGGCCTCGATGCGCAATTTCTCGTCGTCGTTACGTGCTTCTGCTAACGTCGCATGCGAGTAGTCTACTGACTTGTCCCATCCTTGCTCGTCAGCGATGCGGTCAAAAATGTCTGACATGCTTGACAACCCTGCTGTTGGGATCATGACCAGTCGAAACAAGCGGAATAATTCCTGCAGATCATCGGGACCGAGCCTGCCCAAGGCGATTTCTCGCTTCGCAAAGGGAAGGTCAGTAGACAGTTTGGAATGTAGTCCCGCCAGTCGTTGCATTTTCTGCTTTACATCCTGTGCTTCCTTGCTCCGCGGAGGCTTTTCACCGGCAGTGTTGGTTCTTTGAGCGGCGAACATGTCAGTCTCTTCCAAGCTATATAAGTAAGTGAGGTTGCTTTGCACCGCGCCACGAATACCTGATAGGTAGCCAGCCATCTCTTTGAAGACAATCTGTCGACTTGTCAGAGGGAACACCAGCAACGAGACCCCTGTGGCTACAGCAAAGCCGGTCAAGAACGATATCAGTAATTTCTGGATGAACACCTCAGCTTGTGCCATTTGGCTGAATTGGGGGCAATATGTCATCGCCACGTTGGCCAGCACAGCCCACATGATACACGGAATCGTATACTGAGGGTGTATTCCACGTATCACGCTGATCACATAGATCAAAATGAAGAGCCAGAGTCCAGCCACCGCAGAGCCAGAAGAGTTGTATTGAGCCGTCGCTGCTCCTTTAGCTGCTGTCCCAGATGTTCCTGCTCCACCAGTCCCAGGGCCCAGGTTGCCAACGCTATTGATTCTGGCCTTGACTGAACAGAACATGGCCAGTAGTGCGGTTGCACATCCCAAGCAGACGAAAATAATGTTGATTAGCATTGTCTGCAGGAACTTGGCCCTCGGCATTATCACGACAGGCAGTACCGTCATAATGATCACAAGATACCCTAGAGTGGTGTAGTAATTGGCGAATGCGTCTGATTGCTGCCCGATCAGAAGGATGTTAGCCATACTCGAACACCACTTGGGAACGTCTCAACAGCAAGCGCTGGCATGAGATGTAGCAGGCATGTCTCGAACGAACGATGCCTTCTACCCGGTACACTTACGTAGAGAGCCAAAGAGATTGTCGGCGCCAGTGCGCCTTTGAACATGGACATGTATGTTCTGCCGTCGATTCCGGTTTTGGACCATAGCGTCTTGAGTTTGTTCAACAGCGAAGCTTTCTGTGCTTCAGACTGTGGTTTCGCTGCATTTTCCGCAGTGTCTTGTCTCGGGACAGGGCTCGGCGGCGGCAATTGTACGTGGCCGTTGGTAGCGCCATTGGTGCCCCAGTCGTCCTGGTGCTGTGCAGTCGACATTGTTTGTTGAGGCGCGGATCAAAACATTGTCGTCCTCGCAAGTCCAAGTCTGATGTGCCGCGGCGGAAAGAATATACAAATTTGCTTGTCGTCGCCAGAATCGATGGGCGGTGATGGTCAAACAGCGGAAGTTGACGATGTCGGCCGGCCAGCCCAGCGCCGTTCTCAATTCTTCAGTCAATGTGGCCCTCCAGATTCCGGTGCTTGACAGGTGCGCCTCTTTTGGCGCAGCAGTCGCCTCTCGCGTGTCAACTGGGTTGGCTGATGACAGTGTTCACAATGGGGAGATGCATGTAGCTCGTGTAGGCGCGAGCAGACATGACGCCCGCGGGAGCACCTACGGCAAGAGGGCAGTACGCGTCAAAAGGAGCTGCCTGCGGGGCGGCCGGAGTGGCGATCGCAGCGATGGTCTGTGGCTGCTTTAATGGCATGATGCCAATGAAATCGTGTTCTAATGGGAAGCGAACACAACGCATCGCCGGAGAAAGAGGATGTACGTGGAGTACGAGGATGCAATATCGTCGTCAGACTGCTAATGTGAAGTGACACAGGGATGTCTTACCCTATGTGCGTGCCTGAGGCTCTTGGGTGTACGAACTAGATCTAGCGCGAATGCTATCTTCAAGAAATTTGGATCCCGGATCGATAGAGCTTCGTTCGGCATACTCGATCACGACACACACATTTTATATCACCTCCTGTCCAGCGACTGATAGCGCACTTATCCAGACTAACTCGCACTATACCCGACACCATGCCCAAATCAAAACGCGCCCGCGTTGTTCACACCTCCGTCGTCCAGAAGAAAGCCTCCAAAGAAAAGTCAGCAACTCTCTTCGCCGCAGTCCAAGCCGCCGCCGACGAATATGCCCACATCTTCACCTTCTCCGTTGAAAACATGCGCAATAACTACCTCAAAGACGTGCGCCAACACTTCAGCGATTCGCGCCTCTTCTTCGGCAAGACAAAAGTAATGGCCAAGGCGTTGGGCACATCACCAGAAGACGAGCACGCACCAGGACTGCACAAGCTGTCGCCGCATCTGAAGGGTAATGTAGGATTGCTGTGCACAAACAGGGCGCCGAGTGAGATATTGGAGTACTTTGAGAGTTTTGTCGAGGTGGATTTTGCGAGGGCTGGAACGGTCGCGGATAGGACGTTCACAGTGCCAGCGGGCATTGTGTACAGCAGAGCTGGAGAGGTGTCAGTTGAGGATGATGTGCCACTGCCGCATCCACAAGAGGTTACTGTCAGGAAGTGGGGTATGCCGACAAGACTAGAGAAGGGCAAAGTCATGCTGGATCAGGAGTACGTTGTGTGTGAGGAAGGCAAGGAGATGAACAGCCATCAGACAGCGCTGCTGAAGCTCTTTGGAGTGGCTATGGCGGAGTTCAAGGTGCAGATGCTGGCATACTGGAGTGCTGCGACGCAGGACGTGGCAGAGGTGGACTCACAAGCTGATGCAGGCGGCGTGGAGGAGGGCTGATGTCAAGTCGGAAGATTCATGCTGTTTTCTCTCTGGTTTCACACGACTTCATGCGCTATGCACTTTCTCACTGCAGCACTATAGCGAAGGCGTTAATGGCGTTTGTCGTGCAGACAAAACCGGCCCATACAGTATTTATGGCCAGCTACCAAATGCAATCCCGAAATTGCACCTGTCAGACGCCGTTTCCCATTCCTGCCTCCTCAACTATCGCCTTGTCACGTATCTAGCGTAAAGAATCCCAGTTCCGTGTGGAATTATGCGTTTACGACTCGGTGGTGATCTTGGCCTTGCCGTTGGTAACCTTGACACCAAGCTGCTTGGCACGTGCAACAATCTCTATCCGCTTACGCGAGGACACGGCGTGTGCGATCCTGAAAATCGTGCCGTCAGTATTGCGAGCTCTCGGCGTGTTGTGTCTGTCTTTGTACTCACTCTGCGGCGTAGGTTCGGTTGTGCATGAGGAGAAGCTCGAGGTCGCGAGTGTTGTTGACGAGGAAGGCCTTGTGGCCGGATGGCATCATGTGGCGGGTCTTCCTGTTGCTACCGTAACCGATCTGCATTGATCATGTCCGTCAGTATCGTGTCCGTGTGTCTCCAAGCACTTAATGATCTCTTTCTAATCCATCTTCAATTCTCATCCGCATACTCCCCCTCGGCCCAACCCTCATTCGCACGCACCTTTGGCATAGCAGCCTGACCGCTGAAGCGTCTGCGAACACGGTTGTCGATACCCTTTGGCTTTCTCCATGATGGGTCGACTCGCATGAAGCGGTCGGACTGGTGGCGGTTGAAGCGCGCAGTGCGCTTCTTCACGATCGGGACGTGTGACTTTGCGGTGACCATCTTCACAATTGGGATCAGTATACGTGGTCCAGATATTTCGATGTCGAGGAACCCTTCCGTACCGTGACTGCTGTATGGTGTTAGTATCGCCGAAAGTTCCTGTCGTCGAAGCTGAAGTCGGTCGGTTGATCGCAACTTCCGTCATTTTCGAAGTGCATCTTGGCACCCGGAAGCTTTCGTGTGCCAAGATGCTTAGTCATGCCGACTCGATTTCCCTTCGAGCACTTCCATTTCGTGCAGCAATATCCTGTCCGCAGTGTTCGTCCTCGCGTGCGATACGAACAGTCAAGAGCAGTCACAGGCCCGCTCAGCTCATCGATGAGTAAACGGAATCTCACAATACGTTTCCCTGCAGTTCTCCTATATGGCGCTCTTTCACGGGTCGAGCTAGCTGTGCTACGTCTTGCAGGACAAACAGTGTTGTCTTGCGCAGTCTGCAGACTTCATGTTCTGCGAATCATTCACGTCCACACAACCACATAACGTAGGATCTCGACCGCCATGGACGGCGACATTTCTGATCTCATGATGGGCGTGCTCAGCGGCAACGGAAGAGACGAATTCGGGAAGTCTCCAGGTCAGAGAAATGTTTTGTTGCTTGATCGAACAATGCAACGCCAGCGCGACCCTGCAAGCCGCCTGCTACAGCTGCCCACTGAGCTGCTCGCTGACATTGTAGAGATGCTCGCTAACGATCAATCTACCCTCGCAAGTCTGGCTTTGGTCAACATAGAGTGTAGGCAGCTCGCTCGCACAAGGCAGTTTTGCGAGATACTCTTTAACTACTCTCCCAACAGTCGCTGTCTTCTTGATCACCTTTTGCATGAAGTCGCAGAGCGGAGACGTGCGAGTCGTTCCGCTCCCAACAGCGACACCACCACTGTCAGGGAGTCGACTATCTCGGCCTGCATCAGACATGTGAAGGTCGCTTCCAGCCCAAGCTGGGTACGGGTCTACCACCAGGAACTGTACCAATCAATCTGGGGAGAGTCTCCCGAACCTATCAGCCACGAAGAACGGGAAGTGCTTGAGCGGCAAGCAGACAACGTCTACACCGCCTATCGAGATCGACTTCTCATTGCCATCGCCACAGCAATGCCGAACATAGAGAGCCTGGCCTGGCATGATCGGTACGGCGTCACGCCCGGATTCTTCTCAATGCTCAGGATCACTCCTATCAAGCGCTTGAAACTGTCGCGTGTGCCAATACAGACGCCTTTCGTATTGACCGGGCCGCCGTGGCCACTCCGTTCGCTCCATCTCAACATCTGCACGCCTTTAGCTCGCAGTGTTGGCAACGAGGCTGTCGACCCGTATGAGTTGGCAGACTTTGTGGACTCTGTGCTTCGACTTTGCGCGTCCAGTCTTCAACACCTCCACCTCGGCTCATCTGCACTACCAACGTTCATGTCCCGAGAAGTTCCAAGCTTTCCTCTGCTGCGAACCTATCGAAGCTCGTGGGGAGCACGCATAGCACCAGCGACGCTGTCCTCAGTCCTGACCGCATCTCTGGTTGAGCTCGAGCTTGGTCAGTGGAACACTGGAAGTAATACTGAGCATATGGCTGTCCTAGAAGCTTGTGAACCATGCAAGCGCTTGGAGAGCCTGGTGTGGTCGAACATCGATGGAGACAACGTTGGGGCCACCGTCAGCTTTTTGACCCAGCACAAGCTTATAAAGAAACTACACATCGACCATTCTGCGCACAAGGAGCTAGAGCAACAGATCGTGCCGCTGCTAGCTCGCAGTGGATTCGACTTTTTAACCTCTCTATCGCTTGCGTGGGAACCGGTGGGGAACAGAGTCAACCAGATCAACCAAGAAATCCCACCACATGTTGCAAAGATTCCTGTTGAGTCCCTGGCTGCTATTGGGACGATCACGTCTCTCCAACAGCTATATTTGTCCGCCGGCCAACATGCTGGATGGCGGTGTCAGTGGCTTATTGATCACGATGCGCTTAGGACTTGCCTTCGGCCATTGCAGAGGCTAAGGAAACTCGCTTTGAGTCGTGATTCATATCAATTCAAACACTATGCCGAGGTCGAAAGCTACTATGTACATAGACGTCCTTGGCTCAGCGCGCAGGGACGAGAACGCGAGCGACGTGTCCTAGATTCCGAGATGCGTTGGTTCGAAGCTGCGGCGCAACGAAAGGCTGAAGCTGAAGAGGAGTCAAGGCGTGAACCTGGTGACGTGGCTTACGCAGAGCATGCTGCCAACAGCATGAGTATGATCAACGTGATCGGCGATGACTATGACCAGTTGGCTCCAGGTATGACTCGCCCGACCTGTCGGATTATTCTCAATACACGACGGCTGCTAATCCGTGACTTCAGAAGAGCGCTGGGAACTCTGTCACCGCAACTTCATCCTCGAGGAGACCGAGAAGTATGCTATCGTGTTACCGCGCCTCTGTTTCATGTATGCCGGGCAATGGCCGGTGGACATCGGACGTCCTGGCGATGGCTCTTCATGTAGCGCCGTGCCTCTGACCGACCAGCGAGACTCTTGCTATACTTTGCTACGATCGATGTTCGGTCTTCCGGATGCCGGCGAGTGACGAGATCTTGCCTCGTTCTCAAAAGACAGTTTTCGAATCCATCCATGGGCAGCTGGGACCATTCTGACATGATAGGATCAAGGCCCCCAAAAGAGATCGTGCTCATCCGCACTCACTCCCTGCCCCAGCTTGTCGCATATGCCTGCACTGCTGCTCGAGTGGCAATGCAGACAACGATTTTGAATGATGCTAGAGATGCCCACGGCTGTGATGGATTGTCCAACAGCTGCCCGCACTTGTCGAACTCCGATGCACTTCAAGATATTACCGATGCTCTTCCATCACCATCATCGTCCCTACACATGCTTCCAACCATTGGCTACGAGGACTTGCTGCTCATTAATGAGGCAGATACTTTCGCCGCTTTCAACATTGCTGGACGATAGTCGACTCCAGTCCTGTACTCGGCCTCTCACAGTGCGCTCCTTGAACCATGGTGTCGTCGTCCAGCGAATCACGCGATTAGACCAGGATCCGAATGCAATCGAGAAGGAGGAAATCCAAGGCGACGCCCCGGATGCGTGAACGCGCTCGTAAGCAGGAACGGTGTAACCAACGCGCACATTCGGGTTCAGCCAGACACCCTTCGAGGGCGACAGCGGATTGTCGGTATGTATCAAGCAACATTCCGAGCCTTCAAGATGATACTCTGCAAGGCTGTCTGGGATGCCTCGAAAGTCAAGAGGTGAGTCGCGCTTGTAAAAAGGCGCAGCGTCCATAGCCACAATACCGTTCCAACAACTAGTCATAGGCACTGGTTTGCTGGCTTTGAGAGCTCGTCGTGAACGCGCTGATCGAAAGAAAGGCCATGACTGGGACACCTGCTCATGGCCCTGTGAGTCTCGCAATGCAAAAGTGTCGTAAAAGGAATGGCCGTTCTTGAAATCCAACGAACAAGCAGCAGCATAATCGCCGTCTCGTGTACCCAACAGAGTCCTCACGTCCTCGTTATTGAATACCACATCATTCAAGAATAAGATCTTGTCGAACTTCATGCCCTTCTCCCCAAGCTTCACCAGCGGCTTCAACGCGATATTCCTCAACCTCGCAAGGTATGGTATTCTCCTCAGCTCCATCTGACCTCTAGGCGTCTTGATCCAACCAGTCTCCGCCGGCGTCTTACTGATCTCATCCTGGTGTGTCGTGTCATCCAAAACGATCATTCTGGGGATCTTTTCGTGGCCCAGGTCCCTATCCAATTCCCTCAACGCTCCTTTCGTGTCGTCCATGCTCCCACTCTCGTACACACTGACATAGACGTTGCTAGGGCCTACTGCTTTCGCCAGCTCCACCACAGCCTTGTTCCAATGCGCTCGCAAGATGTCCTCGTTCGTCCAGTGGATGCTGGCTATGTAAATGCGTTCGTTGCCAAGGGCTGGCGGAGAGACGGACCCTTCCCGAACAAGAGCTGTGCGGACGTAGAGCAGCTCTACGACTGTCCATATCGTCGCAACGATGCCTACGAGATTGAGCAAGCGCTGCAGCAAAGGACTGCGCCGAGAGAAGAGTGCTCCCATGGGTGCACTGATGTTACTGTATCGCGATAGTGGTAATTATGCTGTTGTCGATGATCGAAAGGCCAATTTCAAGGATCAACATACTCATATGCGACGACAATTAGAGCCCTGCTGCCTGCCATGTCCTCTAAAGGTCGCGATTGTCCTGACGCGACCTGTCGAAGCGCACCTCAGTACGACATTGAGCCGGCGGAATATTCGGACCGCGTTGTGTTGCCTCAGGCAGAAAAGTGATCCCAGCTCCCCCTTCGCGCTTTCGCGTCGTCCTTGCGACTGACAGCAGCCCTCAAGCACTCCATATTTCCTTTCACATTAAGCTCTCGCACTCCGTGACATCCTTACGATTACGCGACTCCGGGTTGATTTCTTGCGCGCACATTGGACCTCTGGTCGCGATATTCCGTGGCTGGTACTACCGCTGGACGTATTTACGCATCGAGACCAGGAGCTTCACACGTGCAAAATGGAATCTGGCTTCGCAGACGAGGAGTCGCACGCTCCAGGCCAAGGATCCGATGAGCTGATCCAGCTAGAGAATGAAGCGGCGGAGGCCAAGCAAGAATCGCAAGATCAGGACACTTCCATGGCGGAAGACACAGAAGACACGGCTGTCAAGCAACAGTCCATGGAAGGAGATCCTGCTCCAGTATCAGACAACCCTCTAGACGCGCCTGAGGCGCCTGCACCCGAGGTTGCAGACGAAGCTGGCGAGGACGCGGAAATGGGCGACACCAAAGAAGGAACTCCTGCTGTCGAGCCCACCACCGCCGTGACCAAGACAGTAGCAGAGCAATCTGCAAGATCGCATCTGATTGACCAGAATCATGCCATCATTCTGCCGTCCTACAGTGCATGGTTCGACATGCACCAGATCCATAACTTGGAGAGGAAAGCGTTGCCAGAATTCTTCAACAACCGCAACAGGAGCAAGACGCCTGCTGTATACAAGGACTATCGAGACTTCATGGTCAACACCTACAGACTGAATCCGGCAGAGTACCTGACAGTGACTGCATGTAGGCGAAACTTGGCTGGAGACGTGTGCGCCATCATGAGAGTACACGCGTTTTTGGAGCAATGGGGACTCGTTAACTACCAGGTAGTCTCTTTCGGGTCAGTAGGAGACGAAGCTAATCTTTGGGCAGATCGATCCGGATACAAGACCATCGAACATTGGCCCTCCCTTCACTGGACACTTTCGTGTCACGGCTGATACACCTCGCGGCCTGCAGCCACACCAACCTGCAGCTGGCAGCGCCATCACGCCCGGCAAGCCTCACGCAGGTACCGAGCGACTAGCGATAGCAGGGAAGGCGGATCTCAATCTGGAAGTGCGACGAAACATCTACGACGACAAGGGCAAGGACGTGACGCCTGCCAAAGCAGACGGTACAGAGTCGAACGGGGAGACGACAAAGAGCTTGGAGGACAGTCTGAAGCAGAACGGCAAGCAATACTTTTGCTACTCATGCGGAAAGGACTGTACGCGTGTGCGTTACCACAACTCCAAGAGTCTGGCTGCAAGCGCGACAACACCGAAGCCGAGCAAAGAACAGCGATACGACCTGTGTAGTCTGTGTTTCCAGGAAGGACGATTTCCGAGCTCCACCTCCGCAGCAGACTATGTTAAGCTCGAAAATGAGCGCTATCAGAGCATTGGCGACAAGGAATCTTCGTGGACAGATTCCGAGCTTCTGCTCCTTCTGGAAGGTCTTGAGATGTTCGACGACAACTGGG
Organism: Dothistroma septosporum; assembly: GCA_002236755.2. NCBI lineage: Eukaryota > Fungi > Ascomycota > Dothideomycetes > Mycosphaerellales > Mycosphaerellaceae > Dothistroma > Dothistroma septosporum. The sequence continues at coordinate 2,041,853 of NBZP02000033.1, read as the reverse complement.
AGTCAGTTGCGGATCATGTCGGCTCGAGGACACGAGAGGAGTGCGTGCTCAAGTTCTTGCAACTAGAAATCGAAGACAAGTATCTCGAGGAGACGCCCTCAGCCAACGGCAGTGCATGCGCTGCTTCGTCAGATCTCGCGTATCTAGCAGGTGGCCGGCTGCCGTTCAGTCAATTTGATAACCCGGTCATGTCCGTCATGAGCTTTCTGGCAGGCATTGCAGATCCCGCGACTACAGCCAAGGCAGCCGGTAAGAGTGTTGAAGAAGTACGCAGGGCTCTCAAGCAGCGCATGGACAAGGAAGCCGAGCCAGGCGCCGAGAAAGATTCCGAGAAGGAGAAGAAAGGTTCAAGGGAACCCGAACAAGTCAAGCCCGAAGGACAAGACGACAACATGGATGTGGATGACACAACCTCACTTGCCACTCGTGAGCCACCTACATCTCACGATCTCCCCACGACGGCACTTTCTCTAACCGCTGCGCGCTCCGCTGCTCTTGCCTCGAACACTGAGCGACAGCTCTCCAACCAAGTCTCCGCGGCCGTCAACCTTCAGCTACAAAAGATGGAGCTGAAACTCCAGCAATTCAGCGAGATGGAAGCTCTCCTGCAGGCCGAGCGGCGCGAAGTGGAGCGCATGCGACAACGTCTCTTCCTAGATCGCCTCCAGTTTCGCAAGCGAGTAAAGGAAGCAGAGACCGGGCTTGCTGGGATGAAGATCAGCGTCCCTGCTGGCGAGAAGCTGTCCATGAACGCAAAGAATGCTGCCGCAGCCGAGAGTGCGCCTTTCGAAGACGGAATGGAGGGGTTCATGAAGCACGAGCTCTAGTAGGGGATGCTCAGCTACGATTTGGAGGAGTTCCGAGGCGTGGGTGTACGATGCCGACTGACTAGGTAGCAGCAGTCTTGCTCGCGGAGTAATGGAACTGGGACTTTGTATTGGCGCTTGTAGATCAGATGCTGAAGCAGGAGCGCTGTCTTATGCATCAATGTATCTTTGAATGAGGAAAGCATGATTGGCTCGAATACACATGCCAGCAAGACACGTTGCTCCGGAGACACAACGGGTCGCCCATCATGAAGTGCATTCCATGTGCAGACATAGATGGCGAGAAACACTGACCTGCCCGCGACCCTGGCGCTTCTCGTGAGGGCCGCGCAATACTATTTCCACAGCACTTACCGTCTTTGTAGGCCATCAGCCTACAGCTCTCCGAACTGCGTGGCGTGATGTTGTAGCTGAAAGAGTCAAAGCAGCGGAGCTCAATACAGGAGTTTCGAGCGGTACGAGGCACTTTTAGTTGGCTTTGACATTTGCCGCAGCCATTCTCGTCCAAGCCTTGGACGGTGCTGGGGTCGGGATGGCGAGGGTGGTTAGCGGGTGTGTGAGGGGATAAGGCAATGGGGAGTGAAGAGGTAATGGGTTGAAGACTGGGCTGTTGCGAGGCTAAGGAGCACTATGGGTCATAATCAGAACCGTGAATGGCTTGCGACGGCTTGCTGGAGTGACGAGTCGTCCTCACCTTTAGCTGCATCTTGTGGGCTTTCTTCTTGTTGTGTCTGCGGTGAGTAGTGGTGTTGCTGCGGTAGTCCACAGCGATGGATCCCTCACGTGTCTCTCACCGAGAAGCGGGTTGAACAGGGATGTTCGGCGGTTGTCCTTGGAGAATGCCGAGCGCGCGTCACTGCTTACTGCTTACTCGCCAAGCGGACGCCACGTCTCACAGGACGGCTGCATGGGCAGCAGAAGATCCGTGTGGCTCGCGCCGTGACCACAGCCGATCAATTAGACCATGGAAGGGAAGGGCGATGTACAACGCTCTTCGTAAGAGAGCAGCAGACGAACTCGATCAACTCTGCGCCACATTCGGCAGCTTGCTGCTCACAGACATGGCCGCTCGAGCATCCACCGCGAGCACGCCGAGTCTGCGCAGCAAGACACCCGTTGACATGGCGCGACCTTTCACGCCGCCGGATGGGGATGGCGGAAATGTCAAGGTCGTGGTTAGAGTGCGGAAATTCGTAAAGAGAGGTACGCGTATACTGTTGGAACGAACATGACAAGACATGTGCTGACCGGAATGTGCAGAGCTGGACAAGCAATCGCCATGCATCATCCACATGAGCCCTGCGACACAGGAGACCACCATCGAACCACCGGAGGCCACGGCAGACTCTCGCAAGGTGCTTGAGGAGAAGAAGTTCACATTCGACAAGTCATTCTGGTCGCACAACGAGTCCGATGCCCATTTCGCTGGCCAGCAAGACATATACGCCTCGTTCGGGGAGGAGTTCCTCGACCACAACTTCGATGGCTACCACACATGTATCTTCGCCTACGGGCAGACGGGAAGTGGAAAGTCGTACACGATGATGGGTAGCCTCGACCAGCCAGGTCTCATCCCGAGAACTTGCAGAGGACTGTTCGAGCGGATAGAAGCAGAGCAGAACGGAAGTATAACGTATAACGTTCATGTGTCCTACTTTGAGATCTACAACGAACACGTCAAGGACCTGCTCACACCGAGGACGAATCCACCGACGTACCTCAAAATCAGAGAGAGCAAGAGCGACGGTGTATACGTGCAGAATTTGACGGACGAGCCGGTCAAGTGCTACGAGGACATATCGAGGTTGATGAAGACCGGAGACATGAACCGGACGACTGCGATGACCAAGATGAACGATACGTCTTCGCGATCGCACGCAGTCTTCACCCTCACCCTCAAGCAGATCCAGCACGATCTCGCCACCGACAGCACGATAGAGCGTGTGGCCAGGATGCGTCTGGTTGATCTGGCAGGTTCTGAACGCGCTGGACGAACAGAGGCGACTGGTCAGCGATTACGAGAAGGAGGCAACATTAATCAATCCCTCACTACCCTAGGGCGTGTCATCGCCGCATTAGCAGACCCCAAGCGGCAGCGCGCAACCCGCATGACCGGGCTGCAGAATCAGCCGAAGCGTAGAGCAGAAGTGGTGCCCTACCGAGACAGCGTGCTGACCTGGCTGCTAAAAGACTCGCTCGGTGGCAACAGTAAAACTGCTATGGTCGCCTGTATCTCACCCACCGACTATGAGGAGACTCTCTCAACACTCCGCTATGCCGACCAAGCCAAGCGCATCCGCACCAAGGCTCACGTCAACCAGGATGCCGTGTCCGCCGCCGAGCGCGATGCAAAGATCATGGAGATGCAGGAGGTAATCAAGCAGCTGCAGCTCTCCGTTAACGTCTCTGCTACTCGCAAGCGCGACGAGGCAGACCGCACCCAAGCCGAGCTCGAAGACTATCAACGACAGGTCAGCAAGATGCAACGCGCCATGGAGGAATCTCGTGCTGTCTCTGAGGTCAAGATTCGCGCTCTGACACAGGAAGTCGACGAATTGCGGCCTCAGAACGAGGCACTGCGGATCGAGATCGAGGCTCTGAGACGACATCTTGCTCTGGCCGTAGGAGAGCTCAAGAACCCGATTGTGTTGCCAGAAGGTTTCGTTGAGGACGACGATGGGAATAGCGGAGACGAATACGAGGAAGGCGACCGTGATAGTGGCATGGGAGATGATGAATCGGATTTCGAGAATCGGCATGGAGATTGGCAGGCAGATGTGGATGATTTGTTGAAGGATCTGGGATTGTTCAAGAGAAAGGTTGCGGATGACAAGATGAGGTTTCCACTTCCTGAGCAGGCAGGGCAGTAACAGATGGTCTGCGGAATGGATTGTCGATGGTTTTTGGGTTGTGCAGCGAGCAAGCGGGAGTTGGATGGCGTTACCTGACTGACCTGGCCTTTGTTAGTAAAGCAGTCAGTATGCGTTCATGAAGATTTGATGACGATGGTGTAAAATACAACCCAAAGGTAGAGGTCGCCACATGCGCACGGCCTGGTGTCGAACGTCAGTGACTGCGTGAGAGTGGAACAGACAGTCGAGGCGAGTGGCAAACCGCGGACCCATGCGGACTCAGACCCTCCTGCCTGACGTGGCGTGAGACCTGAGTCTCTGCCTCTAGCCTCTTCTTTTCTTACAGCCTGTCCCTCTTGCCCTTGCTGTCGACAATATTACACACCCGACCTGATTGGCATGTGCTCCAGCTGTTATGCAGATTTCGGATCGACACAGGCGGCACTGCTTTCGTCGCATCTGCGCATCTGCGGACACGATCAGGCTTCACCAAAAGTGTCTCTGCTTGGAAGGGTAGACGTCCGAAAGCCATTGGTTAGCGTCAGCCTCGACGTAGCCAATAACACAGGCCCCCCCCCCCCCCCTTCATCAATGCACTCGCTCGGCAGCGATACGGTCATACCTCGTTAAATCCAGGCACAATCCGACGCGCTTCTGGGGCGTTCCTAACGAGCTCATGTATGGCTCCCGCTCGGACAGGATATCGACATGCACCTCGACTACCACACGACCAGCTGAACTCGCCGTCCGCAGAGACCGTGTTCCTTCCAATGAGTGAGGCGCAATGGTGAGATGCGATTGCAAGTGCATTGAATCGTCCTGGGTATCATCATCATCATCATCTAAGTCTATATGTCGTCATCAAAGCATCAAAATCATAAGTTCACAACCACAGCCTCACTCGCCCGAACGGTGATCGGTCCGATCTTTCCCTTGTTACCTCTCACGCTAATCGACGTGCTGGGCCGTTGCACTGGCTTACCATTGCTAGCATAGGTCCAGCTCACGCCCTTCCATGAGATCTGACTCGAGTCCGTGGTATCCGCACCAGGCGCCGTCAGCTTGTCAATTTTGACTGAAGCTGTGTATGTACTGCCGATTGAAAGTGTGATCGATTTCGATGGCCTCGTAGTACCGTCCGTCGTCTTCCAGGTCTGCAAGTTAATGAGCACTATTCGCTGGGCCTTGCTAGTGCTAGCGTCGTAGACAGCGTAGCCAGAAAACATGTCCTGTCCCAGCTTGAGGTCTGCGATCTGGATGTTGCCCGTGCTGCCGATGATGTCGGCAACGAACGGGTGGGCGTAATACGGTGGAAGTACCGCTGCCGGTGACCCGTAATAATCTACGCCTCTCCATGACGCATAGCTGAAGCCAGTACTCTGCTGCACATTCATGCGCTTGATGTTCAGCGTCATGCCATAAATCATGTAATCCACCAGCCACAAAGCGCTTCCAAAGACGCCGAGAGTGTCGCTGTTGCCCGAGCTGTATGTGTTACTGTTCACTTCTGCAAGGTGAAGCGGGATGTTGGGCTTGTTCGCCTTGAGCCACGCGACGGCAGGTTTGAAGGTGTCGAGCGTCGCTGCTATTCGAGTATGGTTCATGTAGTTCGACTGCAACGCACTGGGAGGGATCGGCCCACCGTCCATGTAGTTGTGAAGCGACATGCTTGCAACATTGAAGCCTTGCGCATCAGCACTGCCTTGACCATTGGCGCCGTAAGTGTTTGGTGTCGACCAGTACGTGTTACGGGGTGAGTAGTAACCTGCTGCTTGCATACTGAATGTCACGCCCGTCGCATTCTTGACTGCTGTTGCGTAGTCCTTCCACTCGGATAAATATGTGGCTATGCTGTAGTTCGCTGGCCTGTTATCGCCAGGGTAAAAGTCGATCTCGTTGCCAATCTCCAATGCGTCCAGATTTGAACCAATGTTATTGAAAGCTTGTGCGGCCGCAGCTGCCGCGTTATCTTTCTGGCCGGCACTGTTGTTGGCGAAGTGAGCCATATACGTGAATTTTGCGGGCAGGTTGGCAAAGGCCTGAAACCAAACGGGTCCTAAGATCATACCCCTGGGAACGCTGCCTGGTGCAGAGCCCGGCGGTAGTTGGAGAGCCACCGTCTGAGAGGCGTTGTACACCGAGAAGTCTCCAGATGTACCACCCACACGTATGTGGACATTGCTTCCTGTTCTGCTTGCGACTTCTGATATGAGATTCGCTGAGAAAGTGTTTGGTGATGAATTGTTTCCTGCGTACTCGTGGAAGGAGTGCTGGCTCATGGCAAAGCCAGGGTAGCCATGATCGACGACATCAGAAGCGCCGCTTGGTGTCGTCTCTGGTACTGTGATGCTCAGAGACGTCGACTGTCGTGTTTCGAGGTCCGATGACAGCGGTGATTGAGTCGTGAGCACAGCACTGGCCGTAATCAGTAGGAGGCAAGAAAACATGCTCGCGTTCATCGACAGAGACGCCAGACGATGGTTCGCGTGTCCGACGGCCAGGCGGCTCCGACCGACTATATGTTGAGGGCGAAAGCCAGGGTCACGCTCAGGCTATGGCGTTGACCAAGCCCATGTGATGGCGTTGACCATCACAGCTCCGGAATGTTGCAGCCAAGGCGGATGTCCAGACGAGTGAATTCGAGTGAACGGTCCAAACAGCTGCTTCCGTCGGCCCAGATGCCCATTCGCTGCATGAGACTTGTCCGGGAGGTCCAGATTGTGAGCTATGGAAATTTTGACTTCAGCCAGCTCTTTTGGGATGGCGGCCACGTTGTCTTAGCAAGCCACAGTCCGAACTGTCTCGGTCTCGCCGTGGAGTCTCGACCAGCTGGGAGCAGCATTCTGAGAAGATGGTCACGTTCCTTGGCGTTGTGATGGAGGTGCTGTTCACGTTGCAGGTCTGAAGAGAAGCGCGAGAAGACTGTTCATCGAATGATTCGAGCCTCGAGGAGGCAGCTCCCGTCATCTCACCTCACGTTCCACATTGAAGACAACATGAATCGATCCTTGAATCCTTGGCCTTGCAATCCCCGGGCGGACTCGGCCCGCTAGCGTGAGTGCGGGGCAATTTCTCGAAGAACAACGACGGGACAGAAGTACAGCTCAAAATGCTTGTAAATACATCCGATGCGAGCCTGGCGATGTGGAACAGATCGTGGTCTGCTTCGTCCTCTTGCCGCTCTTAGGGCATGGCATCGATCTTATGGTTAACATCACGAGCGCACACAAGGATGGTCAGTACAATGCAGACGGTCGACACATTCCGTTGATTGTCCCCGCGGTGCTGGGAGCTGTGTCCACAGTGAGCTAAGGCCAAGCTGGTGCTCACCCTCACGACTGTAATATCAGCGCACCAATAATACACCGTCAACGCCGGCTCCTTCGTCTTCTTCGGAACAAATGTAGTCGGCATGACCCATGCTGTAGCCCGCTTCCATGCTCGTCCCGACGCTGTTTTCAGAGTGATCTATGCTTGCAGAGGCATCGCGTCTTTTGGGCAAAGTATGGAGTGTTGCCAGCCATTTACGCAATCGGCCACGGTGGCGCTATGAGGCTACAGAAGACATCGCCGGAGGACTCCCTGTTCTTGGTATTGCAATTTCTTGGGCTGAGCCTATGTTCTGGCGTGAATTGAATGCGACGCTGGGGCTCCATGATTAGTGACGAAGTTCAGTAGATGTCCAAGGGAAGAAAGGCCGACGTCATGTAGAAGTTCATCGTATATATCTATGTCATGCTGTCGGAGTTTCATGAAGAAACAGCGTAGATGTTAAAGGCATTCGAACATGGCGCCCCGTCCGGCCACCCAAGGTACCAAAAGTTGTCGCAATAGTTGTTCTGTGTGCCGTTGACTCCATTGCATGACATCGGACAAGTTCCATCGGCAGAATGAACTATACTGCAAGTCAGAGGCTCATAGCCATCCGTGTTTTGTACAGTATCGGGATCGTCCCAGTACACAACGGGAATGTTTGGCGAGGGGCTTTGATTCGCAATGTATCCAATGGCGCCACTTTCCTGTACCAGATAGCTGTTGCTGTCAAGATCAAAAATGCTGGCTGTCGAGCTGGTGCCGGAGAACTCGGTCGTATCATCGGACATGTTGCCAGCTATCGCGTAAAGTCCGTCGATACCGCCGCCCATTGCAACGATCGAGAGTGTGGGTGGCAAGTTGCGCACACTCGTTGTGACAGCCGTTGTCGTAGTCAAGACAGTAGTCGCCGATGAAACCGTGCTCGTCGAAGTCAGCGTCCTAGTGGTCGAGGGTGTTACCGTGATCGTGGCCGAGGTTTGTGTGACGGTGATGGTCACTGCCGGTCTGGTCACTGTCACAGTTGTAGTTGTGGTCTTTGCGGTGACCTGAGGTCGCAAGCAGCTGCAGGCAGAAGACAGAGCAGTACCAGATGGAAATCTCGTCAGGCACTGAGGTTCCGATAGTGTGCTAGCTTGGCGTTTGGCAACGCTAGCACTTGCTGGTGAAGTGCCTGACGCCATAGAAATGCTTGACGCTGCTGCCACGATCGTTGGCGCCAGGCATCTTGGACTTGACGTTGAGCTGAAAATTGTAGTGGTTGCAGTGCTTAGAACCGTGACGATGCTGCGGGATGTCTGTACCACAGAGACTGTCGTGACCCTGGTGGCGGTGAAGGTGCTAGTAGCTGCGGTCCTGGTGATTGTTGGCACGCTCCTTGTTACGGTCGATGTCGGTGAGACTGTGGTCGTGAGTCTGACTGTTGCTGTAGGGACGGCCAGGTATGACGAGCAAAAGTTGATTGCTGAAGTCGGTGGCTTGTTGAGGCAGCCGCTGACACTGTCTGTCACGTCGGCGCACAAGGCTTGAGTACTGCCCGTGGTCTGTGCCCAAAAGACAGTAGCCATGCATAGGATGGCGACGTTCGTGAGACCGTGTCGTAGCATCATGTTTGCCTTGCTCCAGGCTCCTCAAGGTGGTCTGGCCACAAGAGATGAGTGAGATGGAGCTGAAGATGAGAGAAGTTGAGGACGTCTCAGAAGCACGACGGCTGTGGTGCTGAACCTGTTCATGGCGCCGCAAATGCCAAGAATATCCATCGACGTCTATGCAGATTATTGAGTCTGGATGTGATGTCGGAAGAAGACGTGCCGCCAAACGTGCGGCATCAGCAAGCGAGCTACCTGCCACAGCCACGCACGCTTAGGTGCGCGGTGAAGCGTTTGGTAGCCGCAGGAGCCTGACGGCCAAAGGCCATTCTCGCGACCAGTGCCGATTGTGCTCTTTCGGCATCGCCGACGTTGGTGCTGGTGCGAATTGAGAAACTTGGAGTCCAGATTGGGAGGAGATGTGCTGTGGCTTGGGAGGAACGGGTTCGAGAACCCCTGGTTGGTGCCAGGCACCAAGGCAGCAATATCTCTCGGGCCACAGAGCAGCAACACTACCTCAGTACTTCCAAGGGTCTGTCTTCATCACTGCGCGCGCACGCATCGACGATGCCAATGGTAGGACGTGTCATGCACAAGCGCAATTACAAGATTCCATGAATCAACATGAACCGGTCTTTAATTGATGCTGTGCGCCTCGGAATCGGACCGCGACGCCGTCAGAGGCCAGGACAGTCTATGGATACGCTCTCACGAAGACGAACAAGCGCGCTACGATACTGACACTGTGTTGAGCACTCCCGATTGCAGCGATGTTCGGATAGTGGCTTCACAAAATATATATGTGACCTCCGGTTTGTCGGCTTGTGAGTGGGGTGACAATCAGTATGCTAATCGGGAAGGTGACGGGTACGTTTGTGAGGTGTAGCCATCGCCTGATGGACATAACAATCGCATGTCTCGCGAAGGCGTGCTGGTGACCCGCTCATCAACGACATACTGTAGGTAGCTACAAAGTCACGGGAGTAGCGTCCGGCGCACCAGCAGCGTACGAGGCGCAACGGCATTGAACACTTCCCAGTACCACCCAGCGACGGTTCCAAAGCTGGCATAGTCAAGTAAGCACCACAATTCTGACTTGGCAAGCTGTCTTGAAACACTCTCGGTGGCCCGAAGGGAAGACGCGAAGCGGATTATCTGCCGACTGATGAGTTGTGTTGCTTTGCTCGAGTGTGCGACCGCAGGTACGTCTCAATTCTCGTTGCCGTCATGCGATGATGGTGCCATCTTTCCATCATGTCTCGGCGCATGAGGATGGGCGATGGAGAAGATTGAGCATAACTCTATTCTGGTCACGATTAGTATTTCTAAGCGCTGGACTCGGCCTGCAATAGAGGACTTTGCCTGGCATGCCTTGGCAGAATGTCCTCTGGCTTTGTGATGCCTTCCTCTCTCAACATCCCAATGTCCTCGATGATGAACCTCCAGAAGTTTCTTTGGCCCATATGCTGGCTCGCACCGCGGCTTTCCCTGAGGCTGATTCTGACTTCATCCACCAGCCTTTGCAGTCGACTCGAGTCTTTCCTGTCCGCCAATGCTCTCGCCACAGCCTCCAATGCCCGCCAGCCGGGTTTCTGCCCAGCTGCACGACAGCGCCGCAAGAAGCCAAGTGCTTTGTCGATGCCAGCCACTCGATGATGAGTGGCATATCCTTCAATCATGCGGTCATAAAAGACCGAATCCACACGCGCGCCGTATCCATTGTCCTTCGACTCCATCTGTTTCCATAGCGCCTCGATCGCCGCAAAATCGGGTTGCGGTTGGCACTGGAAGTACGAGCTCATGAGAATAGTGTAAATATAGGTGGTTGGTTCGTGGCCACGGTCCAACATATGCTTCATCACAGCAGCTGCGCCATCAGGATTGTCATGGTGCTTCAGCAGACGATTCATGACGAGCGCGTAGCCTTGGACATCGATACCGGGCATGTTCGGGTCATTCGTTTCTAACGAGTCGATGAAGGCCAGGATTTTGTCCTGTTGCTGCTTGTGGTCGAGATCTTCGAGAAAGCCACCTTCGAACAGCGCGGTGAGGAGCACCGTCCACGTCGTACTATTAGCTGCAATACCGCGCTGCTGCATGCGACGAAGAAGGCTCAACGCCTCGACTGTCTGCTCATATCGCATTGCCACGTTCAGGAGAACGTTGTAAGTGGTCACGTCTGGTTCGATGCCAAAAGTTCGAGCCCATGTGAGTGCTTTCGGAATGTCTCCACGTTGGCTTAGAGCGAGCGACGAAATGGCAGAGTTTACGACGACCAGGTTCGGCCGGGGCACACCATCGACAGGGCCTGGATACCTAGCCAGCAGCTCAGCACCAAGATCCGAGTTTGGCACCATCTGCTTCTTCTGTTCGCGTGTGGCTTCAAATACTGCTCGTGCCTTTGCGGCTGCCAGCCATTCCTGCGACATCTCACTCATTGCCTGGAAGCCCTCTTTGATCAGCTGTAACTTGAATAAGCCGAATATGCGTATCGACCAGGCGTGTTCATCGGGCTGCAGTCCGGCTTTCCTCATCTTGTGCCAGAAGGCCTTCATCCCGCTGATGTCTCGAACAGCCTGCGCTCCGCGCATCATGGTGGTGTAAGTCTTTACAGTTGGTTTGTAGCCAGCTTGGATGACGTGATTCCACACCTCAATTGCCGCTTTCGGGTTGCGTAGACTGAGAAACGTCAGCATGAGGTGCTCGTAAAGCTCGAGTGGCAGCGCCTGAGAGTCGGTGCCACGCGAGCCCGCGAATGCGTATGTCTCTCGCTTGATCTTCTCTGCTAGCAGCATGTCCTGCACCTCCAGTGCACGACCCAGCCTCTTTGCATTGACCAAGGCAAAGCGCTCGGTTGGTGAGATACCTGGGTGTGGCTCTGATCCTAGGCGGTCGTCGCCCGAAGCAATCTCTGCTCCTGTTGCCGGATCTGCCGTGGACGGGAAGGCGCCATCTTCCGTCACTGCTTCCGATGTTCCATTTGGTGATAGCAGCCGCACGCCTTGCAAACCTAATCGACTGCTCATGTCTTTGTAGTGTGCGACCAAAGCGGGCTCCTGAAGGGTTGAAATCTTCTCTTGAAAGCTGTATGGAATTCGAGGCGTTGGTGCAATCTTGAGCAAGGCCTCAAAGAAGCCGACAAATGGCGAAATGTCAGGCTCAGACAAGAGCCCCGGACTTGAGCGGCTCACCGAGCGCAGCAGGTCTAACGTTATGAGGGCAGAACTGGCATAGTCCATACTCCGCAAGAGCCTGCGACTGTCCGTACGTGTCGAGTCGGAGAGCTGGGGCATCGGGACTAGCATACCGAGCATCTGTTCAAACATCTCGTGTGACCTTCGCACTTGCTGGTCGAAAACTGATGCAGGCGGCAAGAAGCCCCATCCTGATGTCTCAACGGGTGGCGTCGAATCGGGTCGCCTTCGTTTGGAGTATGTCGCCATTACGACTCTCCACATATTGGCCAAACTCCTGAGACCGTTCACAAACGACGGATTGTTCGCACCAGCACTAGTCATGCCGCACTGCAATTCAGCAAGGCCGCTACTCGCCTGCCAAAGCAGAGGTCGGGCGAAGGACGTCTTGGAAGTGCCCAAGGTGTGGAGTGTCATCAGAATGTCCACTGGCGATGGCTGTGTTTCCGCGGTCATGCCAGTCGCTATACCGTCAAGCCATTGCTTAGTAGCGTGATGCAGCAAACGTCGCAGAGATGGTTCGAAGCCGTCCAGCCGGAAGAGAGACCGAACTTCGTTCCAGCCTCCAGCACGACCTTCGCTTTCAAGGGCTTGTAGCTCTACCCAGGCTTCCACCCAATGGTGAGATTGTGCATGAGCAACGAATTGCCGCGCTCGTCGATGTATCGGTGGCGCGGACTTGGACGGGATTGGTGTTGTGACTCGCTCTTGATGCAGTGATTGTCGCTGAAACGCAGTACTCTCGGAGTATTGCGGCCGTGTTGGACGTCGCTGTGGTGCTCTCCGATGTCCTTCGGCAGCAACATGCGACTGGAAGTCACGGTCGACTTGACCCAGCAGCTCCTCTGGCTTCAATTCCTTGCCACTGTATCTTCCCCGTGCAACTCCCGCCCCAGCATGATCTGCCTCATGTCGTCCAGCACGTTCGGTTCTCGCCGTGCTAAAGTCACCCTCCAAAAGTGATCCAATGCCTTGGCCGTGCTGCTGCTTCGTGTTGGCAGAATGGGACAGTAGGCGCGTGATTCGAGGCTTCTGGCGCGACAATTGGACCCTGCATGTCGAGCAGACGTATGCACTTGCCATGGACGAAGGAGCTTTACTCCATGTAACTGCTATGCGTCCTGCACGTCTGACTGCGAGCTCTTGCTCTCGGGGGTCTTCTGGTCGTCGCCGCACCTTCCCCACCGACGACTTCCAGGACCCTTGCACGCCTACGCGACGTTTCGCCGGGAGCCGGCAAGCCAGAAATCAGGCTCCCGCTGCAAAGAAACGCACAGGACCGAGAGCGTCCAACCAGCTCTGTTGCAGCTGGGTGTTCTACATGATTGTAGTAGGCGTTTGTCTTTCGAAGCATCCCGTTCTCCTCCTGCGACCAACCAACGCCTAGCATGATCAGGTCACGGTGGTGATAGTCTCTGCAGCCCAGAGTCACCACCTGCACATTTTCCGAACATGACGACCCTCCAACCCCGCCCTCCGTACAGCGAGGCAGAGCTCAAGCAGCTATATCCGAGCAACCTCGAATTGCTGCAAGTACAGATCTTGCTCCGTCACGGCGAGCGTACACCCGTCTCGGCACGCTTCAAGAATGCCGGTCTTCACGGCACCTGGCCGTACTGTAGAGCAGCGAATGAGCTGAGATCGGTCGTTCTTGCAGCAGACGTATGGGACACGTTACGGTGGAAGAGAAGACTAGAGACATTCGGCGAAGGTGACGTGCCCAGACTGGCGGCAGGCTCTGGAGGCGAGATAGATGCAGTGTGTCAGCCAGGTGAGCTGACGGACACAGGCCGCGAGACTACACTCGCACTCGGCCAGCGCATTCGGCAGCTGTATGTGGATCGGCTTGGCTTTTTGCCAGCAGTCCTTGACGCTAGTACACGAGACTCAGTGAGCTTGAGGGCAACGCCGATCCAGAGAGCGTTGGAAAGTGTGCAGCAGGCTTATAGTGGGCTGTACCCTGCGTCAGCACGATCACCAGACCTTACACCTCCGGCAATTGTGCAGAGATCGATGCAGGATGAAACATTGTTTCCGAATGAGGGCGCGTGCAAGCGCTTCGCCGAGCTTTCTCACGCCTTCGCAGATCGTACGGCTAAGCTATGGAACGACTCGCCCGAGATGCAGCACATCCGCAACAAAATTGGGAAGTAAGTGAATGCAAAGGACACAAGGCAGGGTCTGTCTGAGACTCGTATGCTGCATCGCTAGCACAACAGATATCTCTGAACCATTGCCACGTGGTGTACAGGTATGGCTAACGACCTTCTGCTTAGGTGGATGCCCAAAGAGTCGCCAATGGTCAAGGTTGACTCGCACCCAAGGCTGTCTGGTGTGGTAAGTAACGTCACCTACAGATGTCCTGCTTCGACCCCGTAGATATTCTTCTGAGGCGCATGGCTGCTGCGCTTTACTGTCGAGACGCTCACGCTGACTGACTTTCCTGTAGATGGATACTGTGAACGCCACCCTCGCACATGGCTCGGCCACCAGACTTCCGGCCGAGTTCTATGAAGGTCGAGTCCGTGCCAACATTGACAGAATTTGCGTGGAAGAGTGGTTCGTTGGCTATCAGGAGTCCAATGAGTATCGCAAGCTAGGTATAGGCGGCCTGGTTGGTGATCTCACGCAGCGAATGGTGGAAAACGTCGATGGCGTTCCCAAGGAGGGAGAGCACCAACCTTTCAAGATGACCCTATCTGGTTGCCACGACACCACCATCGCGTCAACGCTTACTGCCCTTGGAGGCTTCGAGATCGACAGAGACAAGTGGCCAAACTTCACTTCCAACATTGCCTTCGAACTGTTCAAGTCGAAGGAGGCCACTGGCGGAAGCTCATCCACACCCTGGCCGAGCAAAGAGAAGACATGGTGGTACTCTCTCTTCCGATCACCAAAGTCATCGACTTCAGGGGCACGCGAACCACTTTCATCTCAGCCAAAATCAACCGGGCAGAAGCTTGAACAGCATTACGTCCGACTACGTTATAATGACAAGCCTGTCGTACTCCCATTCTGCAAGCCTGCGGGTAGGCATTTCGAAGGTGATGAAAGCTTCTGTACTCTTGCGGCATTCAAAGAAGCTGCAGACATGATCACACCAAAGGACTGGAAGGCTGAATGTAGAAGCAACCTTGGCACATCTGCCTTCCCGACCGTGATCACTCCGCCGCCCGGAGTCGCACCAAAAGCATAGCATCATTGCGATGCGATGGAGCGTGCCTGCTCCTCAGCTGCTGACGGTATATCGTACACAATTGCAGTGTGACCAGTCATTCAGGGACTTGGTTCAAGTGGAGTATGTGCATAGAGCTCTACACGATGATACACTAGACAGCCACAAGGCATCCTAAGGATCTTATTGATCACGATCGCGGCCCCAGCCGCCCCTGTCCATCCTTTCCGATTACCTGCTTCCTGTGGCTGCTGCGTGGTTCTAACATGTAGGATGTAGATCACATCTCCTGCCTCTTCACATCGGAGACCTCACAGCCTCGGGCTGAGCTTTCCAGTGCTACCATCGGAGCGTTTCACCTCGTCCACAATGGCCCTGGCAATACCTCTCGCGATTCCCATACAGGTGATCATCGGGTTTACACCACTGGCGCTTGGGAAGACGCTCGCATCAGCAACATACAGTCCCTTCGTACCCCAAACCCTTCCACGATGGTCAACAGCACTGTTTTTCGGGCTCGTGCCCATTCTACACGATCCCATCTGATGTGCCGAGAAGAATCCAGAGCCGGGGGCAGGGAAGCCATTCTTGCGAAGCTTCGCCAGCCAGTCCTTGAACTCGATGTCCGTCAGAGATGGCGCCTGGTTTGCGTGCACTGAGACCTTGCTGGTAGCACCAGAGTCGGCACGCACGAATGGCTCGATTCCTGGGATGGCGGCATGAATTTCTCTCGCACCTTCAACATATACGATCTCAGCCATGCGAGCAATGCCTTCGAGGATGTGGTTCTTGTCGTAGGTATTGGGTGAGTACTGGACCATGCAGCGACCGTCGGCGTCGGAATAAACTCGTCCGCCGTAGCGATCACGAGCGAGGGAGATGTAGCCTGTCATTTTTCGCATCTTTATCGCGAACTCTTTGAAGGCCAGACCGCCTGTCCAAGGAAACATTGCGAGGAAGGATCCCGGGATCATGGTCGTACATTCCAGCTTGGCGCCATACCCGTCCCCGTCCAGATTCTCAAACTCGTTCACAACAGATGTGAGAATGGGACCTTCCCATGGCCGGACATCTTCGTCCCAAACAGCTGCGAGCATGGATACTGGGTGAAGGTGGAGATGTCGGCCAATATGCTTGTTCTTCAGGCCGGAGCGTTGGAGCAGTAGTGGAGTATACATCGAACCGCCGGAAATGATCGTTCGGCGAGCTTTGACGATAACCTCACGAGTCGTACGCTCAAGCCCAGCCATGCCGCCAGACGTGTCACGAGATGTCCAAATGCCTTTCACACCGATTGCTTGGCGATCTCCAGATTCGGTGTCGTCGAAAACGACTTCTTTCACATCAAAGCCTTCCATGAAGCTCGCACCTGCGCTGGCCGCGTCTGGCAACCACGTTATGGTAGGTCCCTTCTTGCCACAGTCGCGGCATCCTCGCGTGCAAAAGCCGTCACTGTGCTCTTCGCCACCGGTATTCTGAGCCACGGGCTTAGCACTCCAGCCTAGCTTTCTCGCACCTTCAAGAAGCGCAATGTTCGCTTTGTTGTGTTTGACGGGAGCAGTGCTGACACCCATGCGATCGCAAACATAATCCAGGTCGGCTTGGAACTCTGAGCTATTGAATTGGGTCAAACCGAACTTGTATGCCCACTCTCGTCTCACGATGCCCTGAGGTTGTAAGCTTGCAGACCTATAAGCATAGGGAGTCAGTACATGTTCTGTGCGTTCGGGGTGAGCCTAAAAGTTTACCAGTTGATCGTTCCACCGCCGCCGAAGGTAGAGCCAGCCACGACTGTGATGCTGGCATCGTTCGAGATGATGGCGCCCCCATTGCCATACAAGTGCTGGGCCTCGTTATCGCTCATAGGAAAGTACTCGGGCGGCCAATAGTACGACTTCTCGACCACGAGCACCTTGAGGCCGGCCTCAGCGAGAGTCTTTGCAACGACCGCACCTCCGCAGCCACTGCCTACTATCACGACATCTGTCTCGATGACCTCTGGCTCAGCGCTCACCGGTGCCGGTGGTATCTGAACGAACCGGTATGGGAAGCCAGCTCCCGCGGGGCCGGCATTGATCGGAATCTTCGGATATGCCAGAAGCTCTCCAATGGTTGGCGAAGTTCGAATCCACAAAACGCGCGCGAGCGTTACGAGGGACCGATGTAACTGCCTCAGAAACGGCAGTCGTGCATTTGCCCATCCGAGGAGGATCTGCTCTCGGTCTTGGATCGGTAGGCAGTCAAAAGCAGTCGCGTGACCAGTAAGTAGTAGTGCTCCAGCTCGTGTGCTGGTAGATGCCGTCAGCTGATGACCCGTCTCATGTTGGGTGGGCTAAATTCGGGATTGGGTCGGAAGGAGACCCTCTTTCACACACGGGATGCATCAACAAGGTGGCGCGGCAGATGCTCAAGTGTAGGGCAAAGGTGGGACCGACTTACTTGAGTGCATTCAAGATGAACAAAAGCCCATTCCTGGAAGTGTCACTCATGTGCAAGGTGATCAGCCTAGTGAACGAGTCTCTCAGCTCCGGCTGCGCTGTTGCGCTCTCACCGAGATATGCCGTGGCCAGGTCAGCATTGTTAGCGTCGAGATTGGCGAGAGACTGGATACGCTTGGCTGCGGCGTCGAAGACGTCCCTGCGTAGAGGGTGCTGCAATAATCGATTCCCTTTCGAGGGGGTGAACGACGGCGTGACCACGTCGACGATGGCGGAGAAGACGCGCCATTGCTCGGCCGAGCAAGGATCTGTGGTGGGTAGAGGCGGCAGCGGTGCTGGCGTGGCTTCGATTGGCAGAGCGGACATGATGGTGATGAGAATGGGTGACGGTGGATGGATTGCGCGCAACAACACTTCGGGCCGGGCTGCCGGCTGCAAGAGAGAGGTGCGGTGCAAGAAGAAGCGGTCGGGTCGCTAAGCTGAGATTGCGGGCACCGTCACTTGCGGAAGTCGAGATCGATAAGACACCAGGAACGAATATTGGTAGCAGTGCAACCACGCCGTGCGACAGGTGGCGGCTGTTGCAGACGGTAATGATGAGATGGGATCATCTCGTGCTCATATCACAACCACAACCGGACCGTCGCTGTCGTTCCACAGCAGGGTCGTGCGGAGCGGAACTTACGAGGTTCGAAATGTGACAGACAGCCAGCCGCCGCCGAGGCAGGGTCCCAAGCGCCAAGAAGAGACGGATCTGGTGGAGACGAACATGATGATGATGATGATGATGATGATGATGATGATGATGATGAAGAAGAAGAAGAAGAAGAAGACGCCGTGCGCTGCTTGTGCGAGCCTTCTCCAGATCCGCTGCGCGCGTGTGCCATGCCTTCATGTTGCCTTGCCTTCTTTGTTACGCTTAGGGTCGCCGCGACGCACACTGAACGACGGCAACTCGGTGATCCAGGATCAGCTGGTGGCATTGGATGGCATTGGATGGCAGTGGCAGCACCGCTTTCTTATCTACATGTACCTTGGCCTGTTGCGAGCCTGCGACAGCTCGCTCGCTCGCAACCACGTTCAGAACTTCAGAGACGGACGTGACTTCCGGGGAAAAGCAGCACACGGCCTCAAGCACTCGTCTCGACAGGCGGCTGGCTGGCTGGCTCGGCGCATCTGCAGATAAGTGTAGCGCTAGTCTCGATACAGAGCTTCTACCCTGCCATCGAAGATAAGAGCCTCACCAACCAATCATCGCTCGCTTCGCGCGTATATAGCCTTGTCGTGATTCGTCGTCTCTCGCAGGCGAATACAACGGATGCAACGCCCCTTTGGCGCAGACCAGCATTCCTGCTACTCATCGTTCCCAAGCAAATCGATCAGAGTTATGCATCGCATCGCAGCTGTGCGTTCATTTGCCCTACAGCTCGCGCCGCGCTGGAGACGACTGAGGAGACCCACGGCTGACTCGGCACTCATTTGCCATTGTTCGCGGCCCCCGAGCAAAGTCGTGCACTCGTGAAGCATTGCGCACCGCGCACCATCGTGTCCAGCGTGCCCAGCGTGTGTCGCTGCGTGGCGTCGCGCGCTTGGAAGTGCCGTAGTGGCGCACACACACACACACACGCGATGTCTTTCCCTGGCTGATGATGGGCCCGTCTAGTCGGGACGTCTGCTTAGCTGGTAGGCTCCACCTCGCCAGAGAGCCGTTGTGAAGCTTAGCGGGCAGTGATGCGACCTTGTCCCTCCGTAAGCAGGGGCCCTGGTCTGAGCCAAATATCATTACTGCAATGCCTTCCAGCGCCCGCCCAACGCTCAGCGGCTTCCCTTGTGTATGTCGCCTGTTGCTGCATGTCCGCTCCTTTGTTGATAACGATGTGCCGGGAACGATAGGCAGTCTGTGAGACACTACCGACTCCGTATCGTTATCACACGTCAGGCTGCCAATTGGAACGTCCCCATCGACGCCAGAACTCGGTTTACGATCTGGTTCCTTGCTGCTACTATCTGGCACAACCAGGTATCTCCAGACCGCTTCGAAACAGCCTTGAGGAGACCGAACGACGACGATATCAGCTCGCGGTCGAACGACCTGGCCTTCGTCGACTCTTTGTCCTCTTCGCGTCGCCGAGTGAGGAAAAACAGTCTCCCGATCCCACCATTTCAACCTATTCGATCGACCAATTCAATGATCTGTCCTCGACGATCATTCTGGCACCTTAGGACTCGACCATGATGGCAACGGCTACTCTTGCGAATCCGATGAACAACTCCAACTACTACATGAACGCTTCAGCGGGTCCCTCGCCGCCTGAGACCTACCAGTACGGCAACAAAAGCTACGCCTCGGGTACCCCCCCGTCAAACAATATATCGCCAACGAGCAACCACTCGGCCTTGAACGTACGGCAGCTGCGACAGCCACGGCAACCCCTCTACACCCCAGCCGCTCTTCGGCCGCCGAAAGATGCAGGCACGCGACCGACTGATATCCCGGGTCGTCCTCGCGCGCCAGACACTCCACCTGCTAGTAACGATAGCAGCTTTGACGATGCAAGAGCAGAATCGCCGGCGGTGATCGAGTTTGCTGCTGGCATGCTGTTCGGCGCGCAAGCGGAGCAGGATGTCGACAGCATTCGACGAGGTCTGAGTCGAGCAGCGAGCGAGGAATACAACGAAGCAGAGCTGGGAGACGTGACGGGATCACC
This sequence comes from Dothistroma septosporum, assembly GCA_002236755.2. Lineage (NCBI taxonomy): Eukaryota > Fungi > Ascomycota > Dothideomycetes > Mycosphaerellales > Mycosphaerellaceae > Dothistroma > Dothistroma septosporum. The sequence goes on along the minus strand of NBZP02000033.1, from coordinate 2,021,758 downwards.
AACAACCGCTCACTGGAAGCCCGACGAATCTGCCGCAGCATGCTATGTCTGTAACGAGTCGTTCACCTGGTACTTCCGTCGACACCACTGTCGGCGCTGCGGGAACCTTGTTTGCGATTACCACATCAAGAACAGCGTCCCACTCGACCAGAATGCTCGCTACCACCCGCATGGCCTGGACAGTAAGGCCTGCAAACCGTGCTTCGACGGCTGGAGAGTGATCAGAAAGCTTCACCACTCTCGCACTAACAGTATTGCCGAGTCTAGCAGCTCCGGCGGCACTGCCATGCCCATCCCGAACCTTCGCCAGAAGCGGGACGACGCTCGCATTGGCAGCATGGCTCGCTCAGAGGGCGGCATGGTCTGGAGCACATTCTGAAACCGATGTACCTGATCGACCACCTCGACAACGAACAAATACCACATCGCAACAGAACAGCGATACACTATCACGACTTTGAGCACCGGAGTTCACGGCCGGGGTTCTGAGTGTCATTTCGGGGGGCTACTACTGCGTTCAAGCGCTTCGCTTCTTCAAGATTGCCCCGGCACTTTTCTGCATATTAGCGTTGACGATTTATGTGATACCCTTGTGCACACCATAGATCGTATGCTGATTCTGCTTACTATAGAACGGCGCTCAACGGGGATGTGATTTCGGGATGGCAGGCAGAGAGGACAACCCTCTATAGGAAGCGAGCAATTACTGTAACAAGAGCGATATGAGAAAGCGTGGAACATATAAACGCCGTAATACAACCATTCAATGACAACTTCCATTCGATTCATTGCAACCCGATCGTACTTTGCCATCGCTATTTTGACCAGAAAGTCGACGGCCCTGGCCTGGCTGAAGAAGAGGCGGATCACAATGAGGCGTCAGTAGCGTCAAGCGGTAATCAACAATCAGATGGCGGTGAATCCTGGCAGAGCCTATCGCTCATTGCATTCTTGGCACAGACCAGGCCTCTAACGGCAGTCAGATCCCTGCACTCCCGTACAGACGCTCCTTCTTCGGCACCGATTCACCAGAATACGACTACATTACATTTAGTGCTGCGACGGCGCCTCTGGGCTTTTGCGAACGACACAGCAAGAAAATGTCGTACGCGCTCTCCACAAGATTACCCAGCTTCTTCGCACACGGGAAGAAACCCCGTAGCTCTAGCTCGTCGGCCTGTTTTGCCGCAGCAAGACGTACCGTACAGCACACTGGCATATTCCACCAACCACAAAGCTACCTACCTCTTACGGTATAGCAGCAGATCTCAAACTTGTTGAAGAAGAAGTCGTACTCCGCTCAGCTACGGCAACTATAGTAAAGCAAGATCAACAAGGATCTTCGCACACCGCTTCCTGCTGGCAGCTGATCATCAGGTGCTGGTTGGAGATTCATTCGCCGATGCATGTGATTTTGCGCGGCAGAACTGTGGCGGAGGTGAGATCGTCGGAGGGGCATGGTGGTGGACACAGTCTAGGCCTCCGGTGCATGTATGTATGCATGCATGCATGTCAGCAGTGCGCGGCAGGAATCGGCTTTACGGGCTTCGGCGATGACAGCTTGAAGGGACTACAGAGGAGGAGAGCTGTCGTAGTATAATGCCGGCAAGGTCGCAATGCTCGGTCTGTCTGCAAACATCGGTTCAACCAAATCTGACCATCACACCGCTGGCCTTGAGGACGAGAATCCAACGAGAAGTCGAGACAGAGACCGACCCGTGGGAAGTTGGCCAATGCATCAGCTGTCATCCTGTTGGTTTTCGTAGCATGAGGATGCGAGCTAGGCGGACCTGGAGATCGGTAGAAGCTATTCCAGTGACGTCTGGTTGGCGCTCGGACATGGGTAGCACAACCATCTTCCCAATATCGACAGTTCGAAGCGCAGTGAGTTCAGACTCTATCGATTCTCCTGGGTCGACCATGTCCGACCACATAGACTCTATTGGTACAGTCGGTCGCCAGGTGTACTGGCACAAGTGGGATATCCAAGGTAAGGATATAGTCATAAATTTGTTCTAGGGAGTACCATACAAAAGGGTAGAGAACCTTGACCAACTAGAAACTCTCGCGAGACTGTTGCCTTGTGTTCTCCTCAGCATCGCTCTCGGCATCCCTTGACCCAACCTCGGACCAGCTGTCGGGCGTGGCAATACCATCACCCTCCTCGGACACCATATCCACATCACTGTCCTCTGCGATATCGATGACCTCGATAGTGGAAGCTTCACTCCTTGGGGCCGACTGTGCTCGAGGAGCTGAGCCAGACATCGATGCGAACGTGTCCGTGTCAGAATCAGTCTGGAAGCCCCAACACGACTGAGCACGCGAAGTGGGCGTCCGTGCTTCGTCGCGAGGTACTCCATCATCCACGTCAATCAGATGCGATGTCTCGCGATCGAGAGTGGGACTTCGTGCACTTGCAGGCGCGGATGCGATGTCAGCCGCAGAGTAGAAAGAGGCATCCATGATGTCCCAGACAGGTTGCACAGATGACATGGCGGCATCACGTACGGGGTCGAAAGGTAAGCTCGACGTTGAAGATGGAACTGCTGCAATCTGTTGGGCGTCAAATTGAGCAAGTCTCGCTCGAGTAAGCTCTGGTGTGGCACTGTAAAGGTCGTCTGAAGCCTCGGATCGAGCTGCAGTCGAGGCAGGAAGTGTTAGTACTTCGCGAGATGCAGAGAATTGCGGCGATTTGGGCATGTCATCCCATGTGTTTCTCGGACGAGTGGGTGGTGTCGATGGTGTGAGGTCAATCAGGGGCTGTGTGTCCATGGGAGATGGCTGCGGTGTCGAAGCCTCCGAGTGAGCGATTGCATGCGCAGCCTGCTGATCATCCATGTCCTTCAAGCTTGCTGCTATTGCTGCTAGTAGGGCGTCGTCCTCCTTCCCTGACTCATTCTGCCGGACTGTGGCGGAGTTGGCTGAGCTTTCTTGCTCTGAGAGTGAGAGTGCGATAGCCAGTTGTTCTTCGTAGCTCAGCTGCGAACGATCCACTTGTTGAGATCTCTCGGTTGTCATCGCTTCATATGCTCCAGGTAAAGACATCGAAGACGTAGCTGCACGCTCAGGTACAGAGGTAGGAGGACTTGGCACTCGGTCGAGCTCGATTTTGGGAGGAAGTGGTGGCTTTGGCGTCATGGTCCGTTCGAGCGCATACTCGTCACCGAAAGGATTAGCAAAGTACGATCCCACACTCCAGCCACTTGCCCCAGCAGGGCTGGATCCGTCAGCCAGCAGTGGTTCAGTAAGGCTACGATCAATCTCCCGCATCTCTTCTCTGATTGGATCAGGCTGCAGTCGGGTCATAGGTGGCGAAGGTAGTTCTTTCTCTTCTTCTGCTGTAGACGGCTTCAGCTTGCCTTCATCGTCGACGAGGGAGTCGAAGGTTAGTGATGGCGGGGTCTCGGTCCCAGCAGCCGTGGCAGCATCCCGTCGTTGCTGAAGCTCGTACATCTGCTGGTTGCGCCTTGCCAGATACTCTCTGCCCTTCCGTCGCCGCTCTTCTGCCTCGATCGGGCTTACATGCCCTGGTGCTGGGACGCGCCGTATTGTGCTTGGGTTCGACAGACTCCTGCCTGTTGCCAAGGCTGCTGCTTCCTCGCTGCCTGAAGCCTCACGCCGGAGACCCTCATCATTGTCGATCGTCCGACCTTCGAAGGCGAAAGCCTCGGCGGCTCTCCTGCTTTCCGGATCAAGCTCTTGTCCTATCTGTCGCAGCAGCTCCGCGACTTTGCGTCGCTGCTCTTCCAGCCATTCTTGCACCTGCGGGTTCTCGAGTACTGCGATGCCGAGGGCGGCGATGAGAGAGATGGAGAGGATGATGCCTAGTTGGTTGCGTGGTCAGTACTTATCACGTATGTCCCCGTGCTCACGATATTGGCGATCCTGAATGCGATATACTCGGCTTCGGGCGTGCAGTAGCCTGGCGGTATACCACATGTGTGACACCGGGCTTCACGATGTCTCGTACCTTTGACGACGGCTGCCGGCATCTTGGGCGATCAGGAGTGAAGACCGAGTCTCTGAGATAAAAATACTTATCCAGCGACTTGACCGCAGGTACGCCGAGTATGCACTTCAAGCACAAGCCAACGGCAGGTGTACGGTTTGTAGCACGAGGGCATCGCAAGCACATCCAAGCTGAAGCCTGGCCTGCGGTACTGACGACTAAAGGATCGCCACAGCCACTTGTGGGGAACATCTTATCTCGGCACTATCGCCACGCTAGTATGCGAAACAATGCACGAGGGACAGTCAAGACTTTGGCATTATTCACTCTGTCCATACGATCCGGTATACGCAGTATCGTACGGACTACGGGCGTACGAGCTACTCGCGGTTCAATAGTCGCTACTGTGGTCGAGGCAGCCCAGCCGTTAATTCACAAGCTTATTGCGGTCTTTATGCTTCATATCATACCAATCTGCCGCACGTGTCAATTGTGGACGCCCCGCGCCTTTTGATTCCTTTGCTTGTACCCAGCGCAGCTATTGCTTATATGAATAAGCAGCTTCTAGGAACAGGCACAGTAGTAGGTTCGCGGTGCGCTTCGGACAGCAGTGTTGTGTACCATGTAGCAGGACGAAGATACGTCATGGTGGGGTGGATAGAGCTATATAGATTGATCTTTCACAAGGCATGAGGAGAGAGCGGTAGAAGAGCAGCCGTGTTTGCCGCCGAGAGTTGACAAAGTATTTGGAAGCCAAGAGGAGGTATGTGAGTTTATACATCTTGCTCCTTCGATGCCGATCCCATCTCTTTCTCTTTCTCTTTCTCTTCTCAGCCAAGCCTGTCCAGATTCTGACACTTACCACCTTCTCCCAGTGTCTACGACAATTTATCATCATGCCTGTCAGAGGAAGCTGTGTGTGCGGCGATTGGACGTACGAGTACACCGGCGAGCCGCAGGGTGTATTGATCTGCCAGTAAGTGCAAAGGGTAGAAGGCATCGTTCGTTTGAGACATGCCTGCTACATCTCATGCCAGGGCTTGCTGTTGCAATCCCCCGTTGGTTTCCGAGTATGGCTAAAACCCTTTCGTTTGGGCAGTTGCAATCCATGTCAGAAGACTGCCGGAACCAATGGCAGCTTCAACCTCGTGATCCCAGACGATAATGTACGCAGATATGGCCCGGTCCTTCCCCTATCCTCAGATGCTGATTCAATGCAGTTCAAGCAGCTGTCGGGTACGGACTTCAAGTTCGAGCGTATTGGCGATTCTGGCAAGCCGGTGAAATACCAGAACTGTGCCAAGTGTGCGACGATCATGGTCGCCCATGTTGAAGCCATGCCCGGCGTCCATATTCTCAAGGGTGGTACTGTAGACGACCAAGCCGAGATGGCCAAGCATCAGCCGGCGATGGAGATTTACAGGAAGAACGCGCCCAAGTGGTGTACGGCGTGGAGCGCAGCGGAGCAAAAGGACGGCGCTTCGTGAGCGAGAAAACTTGGAGGGAGCAGAAGACAGTCGGGTTAGAAGGGAGAGTGCTTTGATATATAAGCTCGATTCTGATCGGTATCTTGATAGCGCAGCGATATCGTGATTGCTGACGCGAAAGATGTCATGTCTTCTCTCCCTGTCATGTCTGCAGCTGCGATCAGGCATCGTAAAACACCCACCATATCTTCACGGAACGGTCCATCGTAGTCCGTCTCTCGGTTGTCTCGAAAGAAGATGCACGCGCACAGCGCACAGCGCGCAGATGACGCGTTGGTGATTGCTAAACTCGGCGCACTTGACGACTGCCGTGCCATTGCTGTTCGTTCGGCCGGCCACCTGCGTTTTCAGGAAGTCATGTGAAGAACAGGATGGGGCAAGCACAAACCAAGCAGGAAGCAGTCGGTATAGTACATGTATGTAGACTGTAGAACTAATGATGGTACATGTATCTGCTTCCACGGAAACGCGCTAGCTAGCGGCCGCTTCCAACGTCCAACGCCACGGCTCCGTGGTGGGATCGACTTCTTCATCCTCACTCTTCGTCTACGTCTGTCTGTATCGTACTGCCGGGGCGTTTAGGAGTTCTGCTCGAGGTACAGCGTTGTCGTCCTCCGTCTTTCCTCCAGGCCATCTACCATCTCCGAGGCATCCATAATCCATCTCCACACGCCACTACTTTGACCGAGAGGCATCGCAGGCTGCGATACACGATACCGACATAAAGAATGAACCCAGCACAACTGCTGAACCCGAAGGCCTTCGTGAAACCAAAGTCGAAGCCTCCGGAAAGGCCGCAGAAAGATGGTACGTTGTCAGTCCCTGTGCCTTCTCCTCCGCCTTCTCCTTCGCCTTCTCCTCCGCCTTCACTTATGCTTCGCTCGCTATTCGCGTCACATGCTCGTCCGCCCACCAATGGACACCCCCGACAATAAAAGTCGAGCTCTCAACCATACGCAATATTGCTTCTTCCGCACTCATACACCCTTGCAACAATCGATCACCACTTACACTGATCCCTTCACCACTCCACCACAACCCAACATCCCCTTTCGCCACACGTCCTGAAGCATATCGACTCAGCTCCGGGTGAGCACTCGAGTCCACAAAGCCGCGTTGGAGCCGCTTGCGCTTGATCACCCCGACCACACGAGCATGCCTATAACATCATCTGACACCGACGCCTTTTCAGGCCCACGACAGACCCGCAAGCCGGCACCAGCAACATCAAGCACCACGCAATCGTCGCCACTATCATACGACCCCAGAGCGCTACTCAATCCGAAGGCAGCAGCTAGCAGCGGCGCAAGCCAACCAGACAGCAAGGACTCGATCGCCACACCAGACGGCAACGGCAACTTTGGAATCAGCAGCATGATTGAGAATCTGCACAACACCCACGAGCGCGATGACGTGCCTTTGAGGAAGCGCAAAGCCCAGGTTGTCGAGGACGATCTCGAGGAAGGCCGTAAGAAAGCTAAAGGCCAATCTGTGCAGAGTGGCAGCGGAGGAATGCTGTCGAACCATCTCAAGGAAGAACGAAAGCAATTCGCCGCTTCTAGTACCATCGACCTCACCAACGATGACGATGTGCAGCCGCCGATTCAAAACAACGACGATGAAGTACAATTCATCAAGGAAAGTGGAGACGATGAGGTCTGTCTGGGTATCCTCCATGCTCATTGTAACGTACACACGGTACCATACACATCTGAAGGTGGTGCTGCTAAAGCCGTGGGCAAGGACTATTGGCCAGCTATGAGCGTCAAGTACACCAGACAAAAGTCGTCGAACACCATCATGGAGGTAATCGACCGCTCAGGCAAGAGATTCGGCAACCTTGATCCCAAGGTAGCATCAGCACTTTGTCCGCTCGTCGACGGTTCCACTGTGAACTATACGAGGATGAAAATGTTCCTACCGGTGCGGGAAAAGAAACCAGGTGACTACAGTGGAAAGAGGGTGTCACAGAATATCAAGGTCGATATCACGCTTTACGGGCGGCGTCGTATGAACAAGCGTATAGGCCAATTTCTGTCACAGAAGCAGCTGTGGCTGGCGACGCCAGTGACCCCTGTCGGGAAACCGGTAGTCAACCCACACGATGCGAAGACTCTTCACCTTCCGAAGGTGCCTGGTCAGATTCTCGGGCCAAGACCTCAGGGGCCCAACCAGGCTGTTGGTCGCACGGTCGAAGAGATGCGCCGCGAGGCCAGCAGTATGTTTGATGGCCTGGCCAAAGCGGAAGACCTGCCCGAGATGGAAGCGAACAATGCGATCATCAAGAGCCCACTCATGGCGCATCAGAAGCAGGCGCTTCACTTCCTCATGGATCGAGAGCGCGGAGATTACACCGATGACAGCCCAAGTCATTCGCTGTGGAAGTACCGGCCCAAGGACAATGGGAGGCCATCCTGGTATCACATCATCACTGATGGCGAAGTCTTTGAGAAGCCGGAGCCGATCCAAGGAGGCATTCTTGCAGATGTCATGGGTCTCGGCAAGACTCTGAGTATTCTTGCAGTGGTTGCAGAGACACGCGATGCTGCTAGACGCTTTCGACGTGTAAGTCCTCCCGACTCGGAGTGGCTCGAATGCAACAGCAGAGGGACGCTCATCGTATGCCCAAAGTCAGTGCTGTCGAACTGGCAAGAACAAATCAAGCTGCACACCGCCGAAGGTAGGATGCGGTACTATACTTATCACGGCGACTCCAGGATGCAGGACACTGAGGAGCTTTCGAAGTACGACATTGTGTTGACAACCTACAACACCGCCGCGTCTGAGTTCAACAGTGGGGCCAGCAAGTATCATGCCTTGCGATCTATCAATTGGTTTCGCATTGTCCTCGATGAAGCACATCAAATCCGGAACTCGACGACCAAGGTTTTTAAGGGCTGTTGCGAGCTCGAAGCCGAGCGGCGATGGGCGGTCACTGGCACGCCAGTGCAGAACACGCTCAATGACTTGGGTGCTTTGATCAAGTTCCTCCGGCTCAAGCCATTTGACAACATGACGACTTGGCATCAATACATCATGGCGCCTTTCAAGAACGGTGATGTCAATGTCATTCAAAATTTGCAAGTCCTCTCCGGCAGTATCACCCTTCGCCGTCTGAAGAACACGGTCGGTCTACCAGGACGCACGCAACTGCGCGAGCGCCTCGAATTTTCAAAGTCTGAAGAATTGCTGTACCGGAAGTTTGCTGCTAAGACTCGGACTCAATTTCACACTCTAAGCGGTGGTGGCAACAAACTCCAAGGCAAATCCTACGCCCACATTCTCAAATCATTGGGTCGTCTCCGCGCAATCTGTGCCCACGGGCGTGAATTGCTCACAGATGAAGACCTGAAGGATATCGAAGGGGACGATCCCGATAACGCCATTGTGGTCGATATTGGTGATGAGACAGAATTCGGGACCGATACCGACTTTGTCACAGAGAAGCAGGCGTACGAATACTTCAAGATGCTGCAAGACGGCAACATGGCAGTCTGCGAGTCCTGCGCAGATCATCTCATTAATCCTGACGAGCAGGCCCAAGATGAGGCTGACAGCAGCAGCGACGACGAAGATTCAGACTCGACTACCGGACGACTCACAAGCGACAGTTTTGATGGCAAGCCCAACCTCTTCGGACATCTCACGGCTTGCTACCATTTCATTTGCACTAAGTGCACCACAAAGCACCAGAAGGAAGTTGAGGAGAACATTTCGGTCGACAAGCACCACACCTGTCTCCACTGTACCAACTACGTGCGCTATGGCTTCTTTCCACTGCGACGCTCGATTTTGGCGCGTCTCACCGAGGAGCGGAAAGATGCACTGGGTCGAGCCGGCGCTGCCAAATGGGATGAGAACACCTATAGCGGGCCACACACCAAGGTGAAGGCGCTCCTTGAGGATCTACGACAGTCTGAGATCGAGACATCTCAGTTAGCAGATGGGGAAGCGCCTGTTCGCTCCGTCGTCTTCAGCGGCTGGACCCAGTATCTCGACCTTGTTGAGTTTGCGCTCGTCCAGAACAACATCGGCTTCGTACGCATCGATGGCAAAATGAGTGTGAAGCAGCGTTCCGAGTCTCTCAAGGTGTTCAACACCATCCCTCACGTCAGAGTCATGCTTGTCTCGATCAAAGCAGGTGGTCAGGGCCTCAACTTCACCGCCGCGAACAAAGCCTACGTCATGGAGCCTCAGTTCAACCCGGGCGTCGAGCACCAGGCTGTGGACCGCATTCATCGTATTGGCCAGAAGCGGGATGTCGTGATCAAGCACTACATCATGAAGGGATCGGTAGAGGAGGGCATTCTGAACATGCAACAGAAGAAGGAGGACTTGGCCAAGCTCTCTATGGAGCGAAAGCGAAGTAGGAATGAGGAGAATAAGATGAGGATGGATCAGCTCAAGGAGTTGTTCAAGTAGTGCAAAGGAGAAGGCGGAGAAGGGACGAGGCTATACATTACTCGTCACGTACGTGCAACAGCTCGGCGGAGCTTCGACTGCGTTGCGTTCCATGAGATACCATTGCAGCAGCCGAGTGTAATGGAAGGCAATCCTTGAATCCAGATTCTGATTTCAGATCTCACACGCTGTCGTTGAGGCTGCTGTCGTAACATATCGGTTATGTCTTTCACCCGTAAGAGATTTATCCGAGTGACCCAACCCTATCAAAGTCCAAGGGCACCACTCCTTTCGAGGAGACAGGATGAAGAACATCGAGATCGGCAAGTTCATCTCTTGCTCTCAATTCCAAAGTCACTGATCATATGACTGCAAGCATCCTGCATAATCCCAGCACATGCGCACTCCTGTCCTGTTCACTCTTATCTCCCAGCTCTCTACTGATCATAAATAGCAGTAGCCCTCTCGATCTGTCCCTCAGAAGACTCATACATACACTTATCATAACTGTAATCCATAAAATTATGAATCGAGTCAAGGCCCGTCGCTGCCGGACAACTGTCCTTTACCTTCGGGCATCCCTCCGTCGCCTCCCTTGTAAGGGCGTGTCGTTGACATAGTCGCCAGTTTCAGAGCTTTCAATCCCTGGAAGACGTGATAGAGGCCGAACCAGTGGCCTGTCTCGTGGACGGCCGTGTAGCCAAGGTCATAGTGGGTTGCGGTCCCATTGGGGAGCGAGGCCGCGAGGCACATGCAGCCGTCGAGGACGAGGTCGTCGAGGATTGGGGATGCGACAGGGAAATAGCAGAATCTCAGCAGACCGCTGGGGAGACCGGAGGTGAAATAGAGATTGAGGCCGGAGTAGGAAGCTTGGTGGAGGGCGGAATTCATGTCATAATCGTCGGTTACGCATGGGTTTGTCTTTCCAGCCTGCGAGGGGACATTTCATGAGGCGGCGCCTTGTCTGGTTGTTGGACAGGAAGGTAGATAGTTGCAAGTAAGCTACCACCGCTGTCAAGCAATCAGAAGCCAAGGTAAAAGTATGGTGCCGAAGTGAATGTCAAGAAAAGCAATCTGAACGGTAGCGATCAAGCAGAACGACATCGGTCCCTCTACCTTGTTATACACAGTACGACCATCCAGCGGCGTATTACGTCCATAGCATATCCGGGCCAGAGATGCTTGATCGTCGACCACGATAGCAAACAAATGTGGACATCTCAGACGCCACACGAGCCATGCAGGAAAGCTCATCTCAGTGGCTTCACCTTCAGTGTTGCCATTAACGACGCATATCCTGTCTACACCCTCTGCATCCAGCACCACGCAGATCAGCAGTGGTACCCATGGCGATGTGGTAGTCGAGACAATATTCTGGCATTTTCCCCGTGGCTGTGGTCGCATGTTCATATTGAACGGTGCCGTTTTTATCTCGGCAGATCTGGGGCGACGCCTCAAGCTGTCATGTTGTGCTCCAAGAGGTTTGTTTGCCGGTCAGGCTATGTACCTAGCCGTATGTGTGCTCTCTGAAGGCGAGTCTTGACGTGGGATTTAGGGGAAGCGTTCTTCATCAAACGGATCCAGAGCAATCAGACCGGCGCGCGATGGGCTATGATAGAGTCTGAATGCGTGTGCGACTGAAACATGATATGGTATGATGGACAGGCGAGGCACCGTAGTGGGTTCGCGCTTGATCAATGTGGAGGGTCGGGCCCGCAGCACAGGCCCGGGTCCATATGGGTCCACGGGTCTGGTTATGAGGCACCGACGAAGCGTGGCGGTACGACAACGTTGTCTGGCCTCTGGAACAAATACATGTAGTGCCCGCCTGTGCCCGCCTATACCCGCCTGTGCCCAACCATGATGATGATGAGTGTCGGGTGCCTTTTGGTGGAACCGTGCGCGCGTAGGACTGCTGCCGTGCGATCAAAGCTTCCATCGATATTTGATCGCTGCGCTTCCTTCTATCCCGACCCGAGCAGCTTCATCGCTGCGGCACTGCACCCTACCTACCGATGCCGTTCCAAGGCACGGGTTGGGCCTACTGGCGCGGTGCCGTTTGGGGCGTCTTGATTCCTATGGCCCTCCCCTTGACATCCCTCATCCTACTCAAAGACCATGTCGTCGAGGTCACTTCCATCACCGGCGCCTCGATGGCTCCCACTCTCTCTCCAGACTTCGAAGCCTCGAAGGCCTACGACTACGTCCTCTGGAAGATGTGGAAACCCACCCGGGACCTGCAGCGCGGCGACGTAGTTCATTTCTCCCAACCGCACAAACCAGACGGCACTGCGGTGAAGAGAGTCATTGCCCTGGGCGGGGATACAGTCGTCCTGGATCCCAAGAGGCGGCCGAAAGAGGTGTTGAATGGGAGGTTGGACCCAGCTGCGAAGAGTTGGGACATGCGTCACGGGAAGGTAGTGGTGCCTGAGGGTCATGTCTGGGTCGAGGGGGACAATATCGGGAAGACGGTTGATAGTAATGTGTATGGGCCTGTCAGCGAGAGTCTGATACTGGGAAAGGCAACGATGCTGATCTGGCCTATGAGTCAATTTACGCAGAAGCCTTGGGAAGGATACAAGAGCAAGACGATGATTGCGAAGGGTTTGTTTGAGAGGAGGGTCAATAGGTCAAAAACTGGAGAAGACGAGCTTCAGGCCATGTGGGAGCCGGGTAGATGAGGGTGGATATGTTTGACAATCGTGGGAGAAGACATTGAGTCCATAAGGTGCGAAAGTGCAGGCCGATGCGAAGCATCTATGAGGCGCTGCAGCTAAGGCATTCTATTGCTTCTCAAATACAACATCAATCTGCTTGAGGAAAGCCTCAACAACCTGTTTGGCGTTTGCAGATCCTACCATATCTTTCGTCCGAGTCTTTGGATTGCTCGTCAAGTTCTTTGATGGGAGGGAAGAGGATAGACGATGGATGAAGGGTATCAGTTTCAACGATTTGTGATGCCTTGACCTGCCATGTCAGCCGCCGGGCCGTGGATCGGTTCGAACACTGAAGGGCACCGTCTTGTCGGGTCCAAGTTGAACGATGAAGGAATACTGATTGATCCAGCAAGAGCAGCGGCAAGATCGATGAAAACCTCCAACAGACAACCACATCTATGTCCTAATGTTCAGCCAGATCGTTCTACCTGCAATGGCCCACCGCCGACCTCGGAGGTTGTGTTCTTGATGGATGTGGTATATGTTATGCTCAAGTCGTGTAGGCATGACCCTCTCAAGATTCCAAATGAGAAGTTACACGAATATGTATTGGTCTAAACAGCGTTGGCATCGCAAGAAAGGCGAGCTCGCACTTGACCATCTCCATCGCGTCGAGCTCTTATCGACCGCCAGGGTCCACGTGTCGCTCCCAAACCTTCTCACCGTAGCATTGAATATCTCCACTGCTCTTCGAATTATCTGCAACGCTACAGCCTGCGCCGTTCGCTTGAGAGAACCCACCTGTACCACTCCAGTCTCTAACAACCATGGCAGCTTTCCCTCCCGGTGGCACATACTTCGACGGCAAGAAGTCATTCGCCCAAGTCCCGGTCAACGACAGCAAGGATGGCGGTGCCATCTCAACAACAGAATTCCTCGAGGCTGCCGAAGCTCTGACGGGTCTCTTCGATATACTGGGTCCTACAGCCTTCAAGCCCGTCAAGTCCGATATGGGCGGCAACATCAAGAAGATCCGTGATCGTCAGCTTGAGAGCCCCGTCGATGCAGAGACACTCCAAGATCTGGTGAGGAACGAGCTCAAGACAAAGAAGCACATCGCGACAGAAGGTCTCCTATGGCTCACAAGGTAAATCACACCCCGTCCATACCGAATCTCCACACTAACACGCTCATCAGAGGCCTCGACTTCACCGCCCAAGGTCTCCGCCACAACCTCAAGCACACCGACCAAGAACTGTCCGTCTCCTTCCGTGAAGCCTACGGCGGCACTCTCAAGCCACATCACTCTTTCGCCGTCAAACCCGTATTCTCCCTTGCTATGTCCGCTTGCCCATACCGAAAGGACTTCTATGCGAAGCTGGGTGATGACCAGCCGAGGGTGCACAAGGAGCTGGATGAATGGCTACAGGGTTTGGAGAAGATTGTGGCTATTTTGAACACGTTTACGAAGAGCAAAGAAGCTCAGTGGAAGTAGGACTGTGGTTCGAGATAAGCTTCGATGATGGAATCAGATGGCAGAGGGACAACGCACATGCATCGGGTATCATGATTTGTGTGTGCTTCCAGCCGCAACGGGGTTGCACACATCAGGCATGGCATGCTGTGAGGGTCACGGAGACAGTAGGTTAACGCTACTTGCGATCAGAAAATGAACGCTTGAGCATACCACAGAAGCTCTCAAACAACGCCCACTCGCATCCTCTCAGCCATCGAACTTCGACCTCCTGATCTTTGCAGGTGATCTTGACTGCAAGAGCGACGGGCTCTTCGTCTCCACTCTTTTCCGTCGGGTCGTCGACAGCCATATCTGTCGCCTCTGCATCACTCGTTGCCATCTTCTTCTTTCTCCTTGCCGCTCGGCTCCACACGTTCGTCTTGCACTCCATCACACCCGCATCGAGCAGCGCCCGCCATTGCCACCTTAGATCAAGGCTTTGCATCACCTCATTGACTTTCTGCCCACACTCCTTGACATCTCGCACCGGCACTTTGATAGTCTGAGCCGTCGGCTGCGGCAAAACACTCAGCACCAACTCGCCATGCCTCGCTACATCATTCCTCGGCCTCAGATCTCCGAAACTCCATGCCACAGCATACCGCTTCGTACGATGCCCAGGATGGAGCGACGTGACTGCAAAGTTGTTGATACCGTGTTCCTTCAACTTCGCGATGATCTGCTGTAGTGATGAGAGTTTGCTGAGCATGGCGGTGTACCATTGAACCCTCTCGCGTAGGCGAAGACTCTCGTTCAGAATCCGAGTGACGAAGCCCACGTCGCCGCCGGGACAGATCATTTCATTTGAGGCGCCTGTAAGGACTGCTGAGGGTGCGGCTTTGCCATCTTCGGAGAGCTTCGCGGCCGACTCGAAGTCGGACTGAGAGCTGTAGAAGGGCGGGTTGGTCATGACGAGGTCTAGCTCTTCGATCTTGAGAGTATCGAAAGGTAGGACAGCGCCGTCATTCGAAACCTGCGTCAACTTGATCCGTGACTTGAGCTCGTTACCCTCGATGTTCTTCTGTGCCCATATTAGAGACTCGGCACTGATGTCCGTCCCAGCCATGCGCCAGCTCTCACGCGTCGAGCAGGCGAGTAGAGAGTAGATACATGATGCGCCAACTCCGATATCGAGGCCGAAAATTTCACGACCTGGGTTGAAACTTTCTCTGTACTGCTCGTTGGTCGTGTCAAGGAGCTCCTGGGCCCAGCGGACGTAGTTCCATCGAACTGGTACCGGCGGACAGAGCTTGTCCTCGGGAAGCTCGATCGAGAGGTTGAAGTCGATCTTCAGCAGGCTTTTGGTGAGTTGTCTTCAATGTCGTCAGGTCAGCTGTTCAAGAGAGGGAGCTCGGTATGCGGATACTGCACTATCTTCGTATCTTGGAAATTGATGAAGCCATCGCGCTTACCGTGCTGCGAGATGGTAGCGAAGTCAGGGTCGCGTTTGGCTAGGTCATCAAAGTCCACATCACGGTCGTAGTAGGGTATCTGCCTCATCGCATGATCTTGGAGCCAATGTCCATGAGCTCATGTTTCGGTTCCGGAGCGAGCATGTGAAGATTGAGAATGCAAAATGTTTATCGGAAGGCATCCGAACTGTTTCGGGCTTGCCGAAGCGCTCTCATCCCTCATGATGCCCGTCGTCATGGCCGCAGCAGTTGCAGTGGCGTGGCGATCTACGATACGTTCGACAGTACAGCAAAGGTTGCAAACGCTCCAATATTCTTTCGAGAGATCTATTCTAACTCAAACAACTAGGGAATCTTCATGCCGTAAACCGTGACCCAGCCTTTTTGGAAGCAGAACGCCTATTCCCATGCATGTTCGCGATGCCGTAGCCCGCAAGTTGTACGCATGCACATCATTAGTATGGTCATAGCTATACGTAGCGAAGCGCTGCGACACGCTCAGTCGTCCTCATCGGAGAACACCTCCTCGCCACGCTTGCGACGGGCCATACGGTCCTTCTTCTTCTTACGGAGCTCGGCCGATGTGAGCTTCTTGGCCTTCTTGGTGGACTCGATCTTGTTGCCCATGGCATCGAACTTCTCCTCCTCGTCGTCGTCTGCCTTCAGACGTGGACCAGCACCCTGACCCTGCACCCAGTTGTGGCCAGATGGGGTCATGCGGCCGTCCATGACAGCCCACACTTCCTCGGTGAGATCCTTGGTGAACTCGGCAGAGTGGGTAATGATGATCACACCACCCTCGAAAGACTTGATCGCCTTAGAAAGAGCACCCAGTGAGTCACGGTCGAGATAGTTGGTTGGCTCGTCAAGAACGATCAAGTGAGGACGCTGCCACGAGCATGCGGCGAGCACGACCTTGACACGCTGACCGCCGGAAAGACCCTTCATGCGGGAGTGAGACACGAGCTCAGCGTCCAGACCGAAGTTGGCAGCGTGTGCCTCAATCTCCTTTCGCACAAGAGGGCGGAACTGACCAGAGGCGAGAGCCTCTTTCTGGTCGACGTCGGCAACCATCTTCTGGTGAGATTGGATGAGCTCAGTGCGAGGAATCCAAGCGTTGTCTGCAGTCATCATGGGTGTCCACTTCTCATTCTTCATGCCGATGTTGTCACCAAGGGCGAACGAACACTCGTACTCGTACGAGTTCTTGAACTTTCTACGCGAGTGCACGCCAATGACACGGCGCTGAGAACCCTCAATTCTGTAGATCTTGTCCATAGCCTTCTCATCTTCATCGGTGAC
Source organism: Dothistroma septosporum (assembly GCA_002236755.2). Classification (NCBI taxonomy): domain Eukaryota; kingdom Fungi; phylum Ascomycota; class Dothideomycetes; order Mycosphaerellales; family Mycosphaerellaceae; genus Dothistroma; species Dothistroma septosporum. The sequence continues at coordinate 2,005,031 of NBZP02000033.1, read as the reverse complement.
GATCTTGTTGGCACGGTCCATGGTCTCACGATCCTCACCAGTCTGGAACCGCCACTGGATGTATTCGGACGGGGTCTTCTCGAGATGGTGGTCGATGTGCGCGAAAGCGTGCTGCTTGATGTAGGCGATACGGATGTTCTCGTGCTGGTAGACGTCGCCGGCAGTCGGGATGAGCTCACCAGTCAGGACGTTGACGAGAGTAGACTTGCCGGCACCATTTGGCCCAATGACGGCAATACGAGATCCGAGCGAGCACTGGAACGTGATGTCCTGAATCTGTGGCTTCGAGGTACCCTCGTACTGGAAGCTCATGTTGGTGACACGAACGATAGCCTTGGCCTTGGTCTTGACACCCTCGAGGAAACCTGGCTCTGGGAACTTGAACTCCATCTCGGACGCACCAAGCTCGTAGTATGACTTGGCGGACGGCACACGCTTGACGAACTCGCTGAGCTTACCGCGGTAACGCTTCAACTTGAACTTCTCGTAGTGGATGACGTGCTGGACAACGTTGTCGAGGAACTTGCTGTCGTGGGAGATGATGATGGATGTGCATGGCGAGCTGGTGAGGTAGTCCTCGAGCCACTTTACGTTCTTGACGTCCAAGTGATTCGTCGGCTCGTCGAGCAGAAGGATGTCTGGCTTTTCGAAAACGGCGCGAGCGAGCGCAAGCTTCATCTTCCAACCACCGGACAGAGCGGTGATAGGACCGTTGATCTGTGCCTCCACGAAGCCGAATTCGATGAGCTGCTTGCGTATCTCGTCTTCGGTGAGGGTGAGACCAGCCTCCTTCAGCTTCTTCGTGGTCCACTCGATGGTGGTCATCTCAGTGTCATCGGAATCCAAGTCGTGCTCGACGTACACGGTCTTAACCTCGTCCTGCTTAGGGAATCCCTCGACCTGCTCGTTGTTGATAGCGCGCATGAGCGTGGTCTTGCCAGATCCGTTGGGACCGAGAAGACCATAACGCTGACCACGCTTGAGTCGGAGATGTGTCTGGTTGAGCAGGATCTTCGCACCATATGCCAAGTTAAATGTGCAGTTGCAGAGGTCCTCACCCTCCTCCTCATCTGGCTCGACTGCATCTTCGGCAGCCGCGCCTGGCGAGGCACGCTTACGGAGGTTGTCGACAATGTCTGCAGCGTCTGCATCACCGACAACGGTCTGGACGTATGGGCCAATGCTGGTCATCCAGGTGGCATTGTCTGCATCCTTCTGGTCAACGAGCTGACCGCCGATAGCAGAGATGAACTTGAGTAGAGGCTCGTGCTTCTCAGCGGCGTCCTTGTGCTTGTAGCTGAGGAGGTCCTTCAGCTTGGCGAGCACAGTCTCAACGTCACCGTCGTGCGACGCCTCAGGGATCTTGCCGTCCACAACGTTACCAACGCGGGTGAGTGTGTCGAGACCTTGCTTGGTCTTCTCACGGGCTTCTGGATCGGCGATGTTGTCGTAGTTGTAGGTGAGTCCAGGCATCAGCTTCGGCAAGAAAGAGGCCACAATGTTCGGATCCTCGACAAGCTTGCACATGTTGTCAACAATGACAGCTGATTTCCGCTTGATGGCGGTCTCACGCTCCTTGAGACCGCGCTCGAGCAGTGGAACCATGATGGCCAAAGTTGGCTCGTGGACGTCAGTGACAAAAGTGGTGGCACCGAGCAAGTGAACGGTCTCTGGGACGTTCTCTGGCTTGGCGATACACTTGATGAGTTCAGGAATGAAGCGGTCGATATCCTTGTTGACAATCAACTGGCAGACTTTCTCCATTGTGCCGTATGCCTTCTTCTTGATCTCTGGTTTGGTGTCCCACATGGCTTCGGAGACGATTGGGATGAGGTCTGGGACTTGCAAGGCAAGTTGCGATGGTGCACTCTCGCATAGAGCCTCGATGCACTCGAGGTCGGTCATTTTTTCGGGCCACTTCTGGGCGTTGCGGATCGAGTCGATGAAGCATGGGATAAGAAGCTTCACGGCGTTCGGGTTGACGGCCTTGGTGATGGCCAAAGCGGCGTCTTGCGCAGCGACCTTGACGGTGGCCATCTTGTCACCGACAGCCTGTCCATGTTAGCAAAGCTCCCATCGTAGTTCTCGAGGCGCTGTCTGTGAACTTACGGAAAGGACGCTTGGGAAAATTTGGACCAGAGAGGCCTCGACGGCCGACGAGAGCTCTGCATGCTTGGCGATTGTCGCGATCGCCTCTGCTGCGTTCTGTCGTACGTCGGCCTTCTTCTTGTCCTGCAAGCTCTTGCGAAGGGAGGAAAACACAGGCGCGAGACTGCCTGACTTCGATATGTCACTTGCAAGCAGCGTCGCGAGTTCTTGGCTGGTACCCTTGGCCTCGTCTGCAGTCTTAGCAAGCGAGAGCTTGCTCAGCAACTCTGTTGCGGCAGCGAACTCCGACTCAGGCATTGCTTCTGAGTGTTCGAGAGGTTTGGGATGGGTGTGAGAAGGAAGTTGTTGGAGAGATGCGGCGAGTTTTTGAGTCCGGCTTTTTCGCGCACTCAAAATTTAGCGAGGGGCACGGCGGACACTAGGCAACGTATTCGGCGCGAGGGTGGTGAGGCAAGGGGCAGCCAGCTGTATCGGCAGTCGTGTCACGGATGGCAGTGCAGAGACGATGGAGCGAAGTAGAAATCGGCGGAACCTTTTACGTGACTTTGGCGAGACTCATCTGTGCATTCTTTGCTCTTGGAGCGACTCAATCACCCATGCATTCGTATCAGTCACGTGATATTGGGAGACCCTTGGAATTGCTTTGCCACTGCCACTTGCGAGCAAATCGTTTCTGCTCGTGGCGCCTTCCATCAGTCTCTTCCCACCTCGGGTCCCATAGCCGAGCTAGCCTGCGATAGAAGTTCTCAACAAACCGCTTTCGCTCTTCACTACTCTCGCCGTTTGTGGGCGTGGTCAGCAATGATACTCCGGCATGGCATCAGCGTTCCAGCCACCCGATACATGCTCTACACTTAAGCCTTGCACGGGCATTTGTGCTCCGCCACAGTCCTCGAGGGAGTGATTGTCGAGGACGACAGATCCTCCCCGAAGCTGCCCATCAATCACACCGCCTGATGACCGTGCACGACATGCACGACCTGCCGTTGCCACGCTCGCCACCCCATCTCATGAGCAGAGCACAAGCACTGTGGAGGCAGATCCACTTCCCCGGACGCACAGAGGCTGCGTGGAGCGCTAGGAACCATGTGGCATTTGAGGTCGTCCACTGCGTCCCCGTACAACCACGCACTCTCGACGACATCCGCCGCACGGTGGCCATGTGTGCCTGACAAACCAGAGCATACTTGATGTCGAAGTGGCTGTCACACTGTGCGCCTGAAAGCCTGTCAGTCATGTCAGTCATCTTAGGTTTAATTAACTTACCGTTCATGCGGTCGCACCCTCCATCTTTCATGAAAACGAAAGCGGTGTCAGGGACAGAGTCTGGTTCCTGATGCCTTGGATTCGTGATACGTATCGACTGTTCGTTTTCCCTGGGCTCACCCGATCGAGTAGCTCTTTCACCATAGCCACCTCAGGTATGTCACCAGGCACGAGCGCCTGGCCCTCCGCCAGCAGGTTCAACTTCTTGAAGCGCTTCTTGTCCCTACAGCCGAGCACAATCCCCAAGGCCTCTGCTTACTAGGTGGCTGAACATGCTGGACAGCCAATCTCGAGCAAAGGCTTGCGCGTGAGCTGCGCATTTAGCGATGCACGAATACACGATTCGCAAATTTCCCGGACATGATCACTGCAATCGACGGACACCGGTTTCTGATCGACCCAGGAGAACTGCCTGCATTGCTTGCTCTCGCAGTACGGGCGCTCCTGCCTTGAATGCCGTGGTACCAGCCTTGCGAGGATCGCTTTCAGCTTCGATCAACTGAATCGTTGTGCTGCACACTCGGAACTTCCGCGTTATCCCATTGTCGCCGTGCGATCATTTGGTTGCTAGAATACTGGCACTTGGGCCGATGTTCACTGTTGTCAGTATTGAAACTGGTGCCTCACTAGGCGGACACCACTGAGCTCATGCGAACCATAGCTGAAGCATTGGTGCAGCTCAGCAATCATCCAGCCATATGGACATATCGCGTGTGGTCACGCGCGAAGTCTGTACTACACAGCCACATTGACAGCCTTGCACAGGACTATCACACATACACCTGCAGGCTGCTACTCTCAAGAGCGCGAGATGTCGTTGGCGCTTTTGTGGTCACACAGGAAGGCCACATCTCAACGGTATGGCGCGCATCGGGCACACTCAAGACGGTTGGCACACGGACAAGCTGATTACCGACGCAAAGCCAAGGTATATGTGATGCGCAGTAGCGGGCTCTGCGCCCAAGGTCCATGTGTAGGTGGCTACCGACGCCATAAGCTAACCGCCAGATTTTTCAAGCGTTACAGGCATATTCTCTCTTGACCCCACAACTTCACAACAATACAAGTAACACGCACGATGCAGGGCCGAATGGGGCAAAGCCGTATGTAAGGTCAAGGTACTCCTGACACAAAAGATCGCACCGGCCTCGCCCCTCTGCGAATATTCGACATGTGTCGAGAAGAAAACTCCTAAACATTTCCTCCGAAAACGAAAGATCCCGCATCACTGTGCCGAACATGCCCATCTGGAAGGCTAGGAACGAGTCTGTCGAGCATGCCTCTCTAAGTGGATAGTCAACCAGCTCGACAGCGTTCATGTCTCGATGCTAGGGTGTCCGTATTGTTTGTCACCATGGCCCTGCAGAATGGTGCTTAGACTTCACCCACTAAAGCAAAAGGACGTGTATATCAAGGACCTACAACAAGCAAAGGCAATGAAGGACCTTCCGCCGCCCGATACGTTGTCCTTTACGACTATGAGAACAGACCCTTGCGGCTCTGCCATGGCTGTTCGTAGGCATACGAGGTCGTCACCAAAGGCTGTGAGAAGATGAAGTGCTCATCATGTCGCACTTACTTCTATTGGTATGCTACTCCAACAGTGGGGAAGTTCCGCGTAAGAGATGGAGGGAGCTGCTAACGGACGGATGAGAACAAAGCATTCAGGATATGCGACCACACCGGGAATCTTGAATCTTACGAGTCTCGATCCCGTCCGGCATCGGGATCTTACTGGCCGACATGCTCGCGGGAGTCAACCGATGTTCCTCATAAACTGGCCTCACTTGAAATACCGAAGCGGCCGAGTCAGTAATTGATGAAAAGCAATGGGACATCAGGTGTTCTGCATCAACGAAGCCCACGTTTTGCTAGTTGATTGGCAAGGGCGTGACTATCACATGCTGGTTCAGGGGCGGTTGCCCCACTAAAACCTCCGCACAGTCGAATCAATTAACAGAACATCTCAACCTTACCAAATTTCCAGCTATTTTCGTGCGCACGGCATTTCCACCACTACAGTCATGGCCGACCCAGTTTGGCATGCCTTCCTGTTCTCGGAGCGGCAGTCTGCGCTGTATCGACTACATCGCGCTCCTGGTGTGAGATTCAGTCACCGCGACTATCGCACTCTTCAGCGTAAGTCCATCGTTGATAGTGTGTCGCGCGAGACTGACATTCATAGTGCGACCTCAGTTGGAACCCCCCGCCACAGTACCGTTTCCTTTTGAAGAAAGAAAAGGTCGTCCTTGCCGCTGTGAATGTTCGTGTTCGAGAATCACCCGGCGCGCAGTTTTACATCGATGTGGGACTATTGTCACTCGACGTAAGAGATCTTATTGGGACTGCACCGGGGTACGATGCTGCTACTTTCGCAGCGCACATCAGATGCGCTACATATGTAGCACAAGACACTGCCATCGCTTTCCGCCGTGGGTTTGGAGGAGACTCGAAGGTACTCGACTGGGCACTTGGATGCCTCAGGAAATAGGTGGCTCTCTCGCTGCACATATCTCGCCATCGAGTCGATGTTTCCGACATTGAATTACCGCACGATGGCTTTGCTGCGGATTTTTTGCTCGTGAGTTACGATAAAGAAGGACAGCTGAGAAAGCTAGGCATTCCTGGCTGCTGTCCAAGGGGGCAGTAACTTCTTCTCGTATGAGCACAGTGCACGCAGCTAACATCAACAGCTATGGAATACTGGACATCCTCGATCTCCAAGAATTTCACGAACTATACCAGGATCGTACATCAACGAGATGCTCCCATGGTGCCCACGCTGACTCGAGGCTAAGCACTAATAGCGCACGCTCGCGAGGGATGTACGTATCAACGCGCCGCAGGATCACCGACTCGTACCTCTCTCGCCGTTTGCAACGCGCGCACGCGTTGTCCTACAAGCAGCAATCATGTGCGCCGCCACTGATGCGGAGAAGAAGATACTGCCTTCGCCTTCAGTCGTGCGCAATGGCTGAGGGTCCCCCGGACCTTTCGCCTACGTACGGACAGATGAAGAGCGCTTCTTCCACATGCTGTCGATCCGAACGACCAGGACGCATGACAAGATCTCAGGGGAGCCTCAACGCTGCCTGGACCTATACTTGAAGGTGTACCTGCCAGCGGCGGACTGATTTTCGCAGGCGCCGAACCCGACGACCGTTCTCTCAAAGTCTGCATGCCGAAAACGGTCGCCTCGGTCAACGAAGAATGCCTTGATCCCGTCGAAGTACAAAGTCCTGACGCTCCAAATGAGGATGTTGAGGAGTCTCCGGAAGCTCCAGAGATGCTGGCCGCCTTAGGCCCGGAACATGACGTCCGTGGTCCATTCGCTGAGGGCATGACAATTGACCCGATTGATGCACAGGGCAGTCCAAAAGCAACGACTTCGCTTGAACGACGGGCTGTTGACAGTGGGGGCTTGTCAACGGCAAACGTAACGCGGCTCACGAGTCACTTTCCCGGGCATGACAGTTGATATGACGACTCCGCTTACATGAACCATGACTATTATCACGAGATAACTATGACGAGGAGAACTACGAGGAAGACTATGAAGAAGACCGTAGAGAAGAACCCAGTGGTGGCACTTTCACTGGCGCAGGATTTCGCCATGCCGAAGAGCTTGCGGCCATCGAGCATCGTGCGGCAAGTGTGCCATCCTTACCCAGGGCGGCTGCGCTCAGTCCACAACCACTTCCACCACAGCAAAGGAACGCCAAATATGGACCGTCATCGCCAGTGGGGCGATCGGCCGACGAGATCAAGCAAAAAATTCACGTCTTCCACATCATGACCGAATTTTGGCATCTTCTCCTCGCCGCCCATCTTCAGAACATCGCATCATACGACGAAGTTGCCAGACTCCGCATGGTCAGATCGGACAACCGCGTCGACGCCTTGCTTCCACTGGCACATCTCCTCGCCACTTCGCTCTGAATCACAGTCCTGAGCAATGTGTCGAGCCGAGTGCGCAGCGAGCTCATTGACCTTCTCGAGCTTCAGATACGCAGACGGCTTGAGGTCATGGAGTTCTACAGAACTACGAAGCGATCCACCAGCCGCGACCATTGGACTTACAACAGAGTGCTGGAGACGTTGAGAATCAGCGCACTCGATGCCTACCCTGCACGACCGTCTAACTACGTGCGGCTGCCAAGCTCTGCACGATACATACAGTCAGAGGCACGACGCCTACCCAAAGTCCCTCTCGCGATCGACCAGTACAAACGGCACTCGAGACGTTTCGCGTACCTGCTCTGGGCAATTGTCGATTCGCACAGAAGACCAGAAGCCGGCGGCGGCATCATGCTCTTGCGTGGAGAAGATGGCGAGAGAGAAGCTGAGATCTTGTCGACGGCGCTCTACGTGCCGGTGAGCAGACGTTTTTGAGTAAGTATCGTCTTGGCAGCCGACCGTGGTTCAGCTCGACTTCGCTCAGCAGCAATTACCTAAGATGGAGTGCGGAATATTGTTGAGTGAAGGGATTTTTCAGCAGTCGTGAAACAATCGTCCAAACAACGATTTCTGTACATCGTTCTTTCGAGCAGTTCGCATTAGTCCACTCGGTGGTGTCAGCTCAACAAATGCTATATGGGGTATTCGGGAAAGCAGTTCATCACCTGCCCATGCGCTTTTCTTCTCGCGGTGCGGTCGCAAAATCAAGCTCGCTTTTGTTCATCGTCATGTCGTTCATACGCTGGTCCCATCACCACTGTCGACAGCTGGGGTACTGTTGCCACTTCTGTCGCCTGCGTCACTGTAGGTCTTGACTCTCTTCCTCGCAGACCCGGTCTCTGCCTCCAGCTCTGCTATCCGTGCTCTGGCAGCAGCCAGCTCTGCATGCAAGCTTTGCGTATGCCGTCTGGCTTCCTCCTCGTGTGCCTCCAATTCTCTTACACGTCCTTGGTACAGGCCGTTGATGACCTCTAGCTCGTTCGCGCGAGTGCTCAGGTGCTTGTTCTGCTCCACGAGCGCGTCGTAGCTGTGTGAGTTTTCGCTGTGATTGGCTGAGCTGCCATTCAATGTGCTAGCTGATGGGCTTGGCTGTCGTAGTGAGAACTGAGGTAGGCTCGGGCTCGCGAAGGTGTCCGGTGGCAGCGTCACTGTGTCGAATATGTGCTGCGGCGCGATGTTGGGGTTGTGCGGGCCCGTATGAGAGTCTCCATTGGGCCCCGAGCCCGGTGATGGCACTCTATGGCGCTCGCCGTTCATGCCCATAGGCATGCCATGCTGGTGGTGCTGAGAGTGCGTATGGTGTCCTGCGTGGGCAATGTCTGGATGTGCAGCTGGGTAGCCATTTTGCGCATGAAGCACTCCATCGCCTCCATGGCTATCTCTCTTCTTAGGCCCCGTTGCCTTGACGCGGTTCCGACTCTTTATCACATCAGTCTTTAGGCTAATGGGTCTCGCTCGGCCGTGAAGCTTGAGGAATAGACCGCAGGCGTTGCAAAGGACTGAACCACTCTCATCTCGTCTCCACAACGGAGTCGTTGATGTTTGGCAATTTTGGCAGACAGGCTATGACCGAGTCAGCTTTGCTGCATGAGATGCTGTTGAGTGTTTGCACCACGCAGCGATATGGGGCGCGTCGTGTGGTGTCGTGGCGTGGAGCGACGCAGCCTGGCGCGTTGCATGGCAAGAGTCATGCACAGCGCCTTGAGGCTGCCTCGCGTCAAGGTCTGAGGGGCTACACGGCAGCGGAATGCAATCGATAAGGACATGCACACATGTGATGACGACTCAAACAGGAGTGCCAAGAGATGAAGGAACGTACAGCGATGTTGGCACCTGTTGATGCAGGCGCAGAAAACTGTGTAGGCTGCGTGGCCATCGTCGGGTTGTTGCAAGGAGTGGACGACCGAGTGCTAATGAAGACCAAAGGTTAGGATGAATTCGTGAAGTTCCACGCCGCACGGAGCTTTCAAGGTTGCTGGCCCGGCTTTGAGATAAGCAAAGGCCGGGGGGGTAGGGGGGGGTCTTCTATGAAGCAGCCGCAAGACGAAGACGTACGAGATCGTCTACATGTACTTCCTGACTGGTCCGCGTCGCAGGGTATACACACGGACTTACCTTCCTTCTGCACTGCCCTGGCGTGCTACCGGGACTGCAATGCTTGCGCAAGCTGCGAGTGCCGAGAGCGAGCTACTGCCACCTGCCCCAGCACTCCCATTGAGGGTCGATTGCCGGATGTCCTCGTACGAGTGATGCGAGGCGGTGGACGACGGCCGTGCTATCTCGAAGCCGTGATGCTGCACCGTGCTATGCGGTCGAGACGGTGCGTCGCCAAACACGGACGGCTTTTGGAAAGGCTGACGAGGTACGTTCGGCGTGGCGTATTGAAGCATTGGACCGGGTCCAGCGATGATCTCGGAGTCGTAGCGTGGCCGTGATGATGTGAGCGAGGGTGGAATCGCGACGCAGTGGCTCGTGGTGTTTGACGGCGTGGAAGTCGGCGGCAGGAGGATCGGGTAGGGCGAGAATGCTGTATGTGTAAGTTGCTGCTGTGCACACTCTGTGCGTGAGATTGATGCAAAGACTGCGCGTCGCAAGAAGAAGAAGAAGAAGATGATGAAGATGAAGATGAAGATGAAGGACTAAGTCCACACAACAAGCAGATGCCACGAGCGATTGAGACAGCCGACTGCACGATAGGAGAGATAAGTTACAGTAGCGTGTTCTGCCGCCGATATGTATCCCTGGACCTGTACCCGGCAAATTGCACGCAACAATAAGATGACCACATCTGTCGGCTACCGTTCACTCGAGCGTGTCGCATCGTCGCGTTTGTTGACAATCAGGAGAGTAGCGATGGACAGAATGGAGCACGACGTGTGATGAGTGCGAGTATGTAGCCCCTCCTGTTTGGGCGCTCGTGCTGTTCGTGAACGACCCGATGCGCCATTCAGTTCCTTAGCTTGCCCGTGTCCGCCTAGCTAAAGTTACATGTACTTCCGGCTTCGTGGAGAGCGACTGATCCCGTCGGGTCGCTTCCACTTCATCACGCTGATGCACCTTCCAGGTCGACGAGGTAGCAGGCTGGACCCAACGCCGCGGCACACAAAATGGCAGTCTGGTCTCGAATCGGCCCCCGCTCCGGCCCGCGGCCCCCCCTCTGCTTCAGCGAAACGTGCTGTGCAGCGTCGTTCAGGGCTTCAGGCTGTTCTCACGGAATGTGGATCACGATGATACGCGGAGATTAGCGCAGACGCGGCCGATCCCTTTGGACTAGCCGCAACGGCCCGTCGCCGCAGAGCCTCTCGACCTGTCAAGCTTCACCTTGGGGTCAGACGCATCACCCTTACACAACTGCCCGTGACGCCAGTGCCTGACCAAGAACACCGCTCACACCGATTCCATGATTGTAAGACATCGGACCGAGAACAATTATGTCTGGCAGACGGCCCGCCACTTCTGGCTATGCCCGCATTGCACAGGTTGAAGAAGAGGAGAGTTCGGACGAGGATCCCTTCCACAACCACTCCGACACGATCTCGTCGCCTAACACCGAATATGCACCTATCCAACCAAGGCGACGCGACTCTATCCGTTTGCCGAGTGGCTCCCATTCCCCCGCCAGGCCTGGACGAAGGCGGCGAGCCAACAGTGGGGTCGACATCAAAGCTATCAACGCGAGATTAGAACGATGGGCAGACGAGATCAAGGACCGCTTCAAGAGGAGAAGAGTGAAGGGCAAGACCTCCGAAGAAGAGCAGCTGGAGATTCATCATTCCGTCTTCCAAGCACCGGACTGGATCCGCCCGGCGACGAAGGAATCCCTGAAAGCTGATTTTGCTGACGAAGGAGAACGAATGTCGAAGCTGGAGTTCGATGATCTTGTTGAGTCAGTCAGGACAGCAATCGAGCTCGGACTACATCCGAAGCTCATCGCGCAAGGAAGCAGCGGCTCATACTTTGCACGCAATAGCGGCGGAACGGTTGTCGGTGTCTTCAAGCCAAAGGATGAGGAACCCTATGCGAGCAAGAACCCCAAGTGGACTAAATGGATCCACAGGAACCTGTTCCCATTTGCATTCGGCCGAGCCATGTTGATTCCCAACCTGAGCTATGTTTCCGAGGCCGCAGCGTACGTGCTGGACTGCCAGCTTCGAACAAACCTAGTGCCGTACACAGATGTGGTCGGCTTCAGCAGCAAAAGCTTCCACTACGACTGGATGGATCGTCGGGCATACTACCGCAAAGGACGACCCTTACCGGAGAAGCTAGGATCGTTCCAGGTCTTCCTCAAAGGATACAAGGGCGCAACGGACTTCTTTCGTGAACATCCCTGGCCAGACCAGACGAGCCCAAACCATTCGAACACACCCTCGCAAAAGCGTAGGAGACGGAAAAGGTGGGATGAGACATGCCGGCCTAAGAGCAGAACAGGCGCTGAAGACGGCTACAACAGTGAAGACGAGGAGGAAGACGCGAATTCGCGATCACAAAGCCGGCAAGAGCCTGCATTCTGGAGCGAAGAGCTACAGCAGAGTTTCCGAGAAGAGCTAGAGAAGCTCGTCGTATTGGATTATGTCATGCGTAACACAGATCGAGGGACAGACAATTGGATGATCAAGATCGACCGGGATACGCAGAAAGCTACCATCATCAGCGAGCCTCCACAGCTGAGGAGGCAAGAAGGCGATGATGTTGGATATCACAGACGAAAGGAGAGCATGTCAGCAATCCTCAACGAGGAACGCACGTCAACAGAAACCGCTATACCCAGAGTCGGTGCCATTGACAACAGCCTGTCGTGGCCATGGAAACACCCTGACGCCTGGCGGAGTTACCCTTTCGGATGGTTGTTCCTGCCGGTGAGTTTGATTGGGCGGCCTTTCTCGGAGAAATCGCGAAATCATTTTCTCTCGTTATTAACTTCGAAAGACTGGTGGAGTGAAACCCAAGTAAAGCTACGAAGATGTTTCGAGATTGATGCCGATTTCCAGGAGCGCATGTTTGCTCGACAAATGGCAGTCATGAAAGGTCAGGCGTGGAACGTGGTAGAAACCCTCAAAACACCTGACCATGGACCGCTAGAGCTCACAAGACGGAATCGTGTTCACGTATGGGATGATCTCGTGGACATCCCTGTCGCAGTACCATTACCACGAGCCTCGGAGGAGATGCGTCGAAGAGCAGCGGCTACCAATGCAGCCGAGTCGCAGAGACGTGCGCTGGCCATAGCGACGCCATCACATCGACGCGAAGAGGAAGAGGAAATGGATATAACGTCCACAGTTCAGCCTAGCAATGCGAACAGCGCAGACCTTCTTGGCTTGACCGGCACCTCACTGCCGGCAGGTGTAAGCGGCAATCGATTTAACCAATCGCGACAGCCCTCTGCGCAAGACATACACCGTCCTGAGGTGCAGGAAGTCATCAAGGAGAATCTCTCACCGGAATTGCAGCCTAAGGAGTTGAAATTCTCACCCTCAACTTTGGATACTGGAACACGGCCCGGAGCATATAGATCACGCACTGGAGGTCACAGATTGAGCCACGACATCCCGCGCAGCCAATGGCATGCCATTCCACAGACGACACGAAGTCGAAGGTTCAGCCTGAACTTTTCCAGAAGCAATAGCTTTGGCGCATTGGACGATGATGGCGATCTGGGATATGCTGCTGCCGCAGACCAGGAGAGCAGTATGCGCAAGGTCATTGTTGAGAGGCTGGAAATGGTGAAGAGCAAGCCCCCGGTGTTCACGTGGTGCTAGTCGGACGAGCTTACCGTGTTGGAATCTGATCTTTGCGTCATTTCCTGTGATCGTCATACTTGCTGTGATAGACAGCGGCGAGGGAAGCGGGGGCTTTCGGAACGATAAGACAGCACCATGATTGATAAATGTGCTGGTGTGTGGCTAAGCTGATGGCCTTGACTTTGTTCATCGCCTTCCTTCCTCTCATCCAGACTTGTTCTGGTCCGTGATCCTACAGCGACCCCATGTCATAACCGATGTCGTGAAGCACGGCTCAACGGAATCATCCGAACCTCCACCAAAAAGCCAGAAAAACTCTCATGCCCGGCATCGTCGGTGCCGCGAGGATAGTCGAATTGCTTCCAATACCATACACGCGCCGCACCGAGTCCTCTCATCGCTTCCTCGAGCTGCCACGCCATTTCGTCCCATTGCACCGAAATTTCTCCACTGGCCCGTACACTGCGTGCGAGCTCTCCGTGGAGGTCTCAAGATGTGAAGCTGGCGTGAGGTTTGCCTTGGCGCACTTTGATATTTGGAAGCGGCCTTTTTGGAAGAACTGATGAGGTGCCGCGTAATGGACTATGAGGCCTGTAAAACGCGAGCTGGCGCTGCGGTAGGACTTTTGTGATGGTGGCGATCCGAGGCGGAATAGGGAGTCTTTGTGGAGACAGTTCGCTGGAGGGATGGTCTATATGAGGGTCTCGGGGTTCGAGATTGGATTTCATTCCGAGGACCGGTGAGTTGGTGTCGCAGGACGCGGTAGCTCAGCAGTGATGCCGGCCGTGAGCCGCTTGTGCCTAGAAGCTGGTGGTATCGCGACTGCACAGGGTACTTTCGGAGCATCAGGTGTAGGTGGAACGATGTGCGTGACCCATCGTAACATTGTGCTCACTCCCCGTCCGTCCTTGTCCTCCCTCGGCCCATCAAAGATGTCTCTAAGTTCCAGCAGCAAATCATAGTAAGTATCGAGTTGTTCGTAGGTCGTCCCAACAGCTGGTAGAACAGAATATGGCCTACATAATGTTTTGAGGACGTCTCGATTGCAGATAGAACGGTCGAGGTGATGAGAGATCTCAGCATCTAGTGCCTTTGGCGCTGCATGGGCGACGGCTTTGATGACACGACAGCACGCATCCCTCAGATCTAGCAATGCTATTCTCTGGGGTTGTCGGTCTAATGAGCCCAGCGGAGCACGCTCTGCTGCTAGCGGAAGCATTGCCGATGCCCGGGAGTCAGAGTTGAATACATGATTCTGTGGCTCGGTGGCAGGTTTCGATGGCAGATCTGATCTGATCTGACAGCATATCAGTTCCGGGTCCCACAATCGGAAGTCCATGTTGTTGAGGCACGCTCGGGTCAGGAACATTCGTGAGCAGGAGGCCGTATGAAGCTTACCGTTCGAGGAAACACACCCGTCGCAAGACCTTGGGACATTGCACTGCATCGTCGATCTGGATCTCCATGCGGTATGCCGTCAAGGACAATTCGGGGATGTAATCACTGTCGGAAGACCAAGCAAACGTGCGCGTGTCGGGCAAGGAAGGCCAGACGCGGAAGCGGTGCGGCTCCATGCATCATACGGCGAGTGACCACTACCCCAGCTCATGCGACAGTGAAGACGCGTGAAGATCGTGGTGTCGCGTAGTGGACTGTAGCACGCAAAGTGCTTGACGACAGTCAATTGGGGCAACGATCGTCTCCGCATCGAACCAACCACCTACGCGGGCTCAGCATTGATCGGTAGCTGTCAACCCGCCCTCTTCACCAGAACGCCTTGCCAAACGTGATGCACGCAGCAGATGCTGCCTCTCACCCACTCAGTCACGCGCTCTACCAATCTCGCCCTTTCCTCGCTCGCGCTCCGTCTCCAATTTTCGCTCCTCTTGCCGCTTCCAATGACTGCCCTCTTCGTAGTCTTTGCTGATGCCCAATGCCCTCCGCAACTTCTCACTCTCGTCGATCTTCGCTCTTGCCAACTCGTGCACCTGATGGCTCTTTAGGCCCTTCGCCGCGGGACCACCGCCAAATTTGCTCTGCTCCGACTCCAGCTTCTTTCGTAGCGCGTCGCATCGATCATCCATCTCGTCCTCGTCCACGCTACAAAGTCGTCAGCGGGCGGCTAACGAAGCTCGCTATAGTGTTGGCCCCTTAAGGGAGAGGGGAGGAGATCTTTTGTTAGCATAGCCACACTGATCACTGTCGCAGCGAGCGCTTTGATGAGCCGTACTCGAGGCATTTTGCTCGCCGTCGTGTCCTACTTTTCTATGCACACGACTTACCCTTCGTCTTCAAGCTCATCGCGCAATTCGAACACTTTCACCTCGATCGCTCGCTTACGATCGTGCTCCAGGATCTCCTTGTCCGGCTGACGTTGTCGATGCTTGATCGAATCGACGTCGGAGGGGTATGGTTTTGGGTTGTCGCGCGGTCGGAGATTTGCAGAATTGCGTTGCACGTAGCCAGACGTGCCAGAGCCTCGCGGCGTGGTGAGACCAACGTTCGAAGACATGCTAAAGGTGTCGTGTGGGCCCAGAAGACTATCTCCTAGGCAGCGGTCGATGGGGGAGGGGAGGATTACTTTTGGCGCGGAATGATTTCCTCCCCGCGAAATTGACCGGCATGACGCATCTTCACATGCGTTCGTAGCTTTTATGTTTCATTCCGACTCGCTATTCTGGAAGCTCACTTGATCACTTTCCTTGAGTCGTATAGTGCTCATGTCGATTATGCCTTCTGCATCCAGCATCGCAGACTCAGCAACCAGCACGATGCCAGCCGCACTCGACGATGAAGCCTACCCAAGCAGCACTCCCACGGCGTTACCATTCCCGCCAGTCACAAAATCGCAAATCCTCCACTGCTCCTTCGCGAGTTGGCATAGCAGGTACAGGGCCATCACGCCCAAGGCTCGACTCGTCCCTCTCACGCAGCCATTCCTCGACTATCTGCGCGCCGACGGTATCATACTCCCCGACGACGAAGAGCCAGTTGACCATTGGGACTCAGACAGTGGCGTGTTTTCCTCTTCAGACAACCCGGAGGCACAAGGCGACAGTGACGACGAGGAAGATGTAGACGTGGCGGCACAATGGAGAGACGTCCACCAAACGATCAAAAACACAATCGACGAGCTCGGCGGCAAGGTCATGCCCAAGCTCAACTGGTCTGCGCCCAAAGATGCGACATGGATGAATGCAAACACGATGGAGTGTAGGACGCCCGGCGACATATACCTCTTGTTAAAGAGCTCCGATTTCGTTACGCATGATCTCGAGCATGCCTTTGTCGACTGCATAGACTCGCCAGACTCCTCAATCTCGCAGAACGACATTCCATACCACCTCGTGCTGCGCAAAGCAGTGCCCAACTTCAACCCTTCTGTCGAGTTTCGATGCTTTGTTCGGGAGCGAAAGCTACTGTGCATGTGTCAGCGTGATCTTAACCACTTCGACTTTCTTTTCAACATGCAAGACAAGCTACGAGCGATGATCAAGGAGTTCTTCGAAGTGCGGCTAAGAGACTCATTTCCAGACGAGAGATTTACCTTCGATGTCTATATACCACAACCATACGACCGAGTTTGGCTGGTCGACTTCAATCCTTGGGCACCGAGAACGGATCCCATCCTGTTTAGTTGGCTAGAGTTACTGAACATGGAGGTGCCCGAGGAGCCGGAACCCATCCCGGAAGGCCAATTTGCCCGGCTGTATTTCAATGCACCCAAGCCGGAGGGAATCGATGCTGCTACACTGAAAGCCCCCGGGGATGAAAGTGACGAGTCGTTGGACGACGATGTAGAAGAAGAGGAGGCGGACGACGAGTGTTACCTGCCCGAGCTGCGGCTCGTCCGCAAGACCGACCCCGAAGCTTATAGCTTCGCCACGCCGCAGTACAGTGCACACAAGTTGCCGAAGGATGTTGTCGCGGCTAGTCAAAGCGGCGAGGGTCTACGTGAGTTTGCACGAGACTGGCAGAACATCCTCGAGAAGCAACGAGGCGAAGATGCTGCAGCAGACAGCAGTGATGACGATTGAAGGAATGGGTTTGCAGACTACACGAGCTCCGATGGCAGCAGAGCTAGGCTGTCATGGAGCAGGAAGTGACCACCATATCGGCTAGTGGCTCCCTGGCATCTTGGCTCGCTTCATCAATGATGCTGCACGCCAGCAGTACCGAATGCTGACACTTCTCCCTGCCAGCTGGAATTCCCTGCGCTCCATTCTCATAAGCCGGAGGAAGGTCCCGTCCATTACTCACTCGATGCTGGCCCATCCTACACGAGACGGTAACCTGCCTGGCCACAGAATCTGGCCCCGTCCCTGGACCCGTACCCCCAGCATCCGGCACACTCTCCAACAACTCATGCAATAGTTGCTTAACATATTTCTTAAATCCTTCGACGCCTCCGCTTGCGTCTTCCCATCATCAATGGATTCAATCTTAACCTCAATGACGTCTCTCCTTACTGCCCCGAAAGTCGCAACAAAGCGGTCATTCGGCTTGCGGAAGAAGAGCCGCTTGAACTGGCAATCCGGAAGGTCAAACTTGAGGTTTCCGTTGCTCGAGATGACGCTCAAGACGATCGTACGCGGTCTGGGTTACTCTGGAAGATGTTCTTGTCGGTTCATCTGAAAGGAGTCCATGAGTTTGAGGATGTGTGCGAAAGGGGCGAGGAGAGAGTACTTGACGTCTTCTAGGCGATGGGCGCTGACTTCGTGGATTATTCGGGAGAGCTTCCGTTAGGGTTTAAGGCTTCGTTCCCAATGGTCTCTGAGTGAGCTGCGCACCAGGTGATCAACTGTTCGAGAAGAGGAAAAGAACTTTTGCATAGGCACAGATGCGAACCGGGGTATTGATCCTGTCCTCAGATACGTCGCTGCCTGTGGCAATTCAGCTCTCGTGGCTGAGCACAGCCACACTTTGGGCTGGACTCGAGCTGCAGGAAACCACGCATGCCATGAAGTCGGGCACGTTGTTTTGCGCATGCGAAGTATGGAACAGCGATGCCATCGCAATCAGTAGAAGAATCTTGATCGTTTTTGACCTCAGTCTATGCTTATACTCTACCAACGCCTGCGCTAATCTGATAACAATCGCCAAGCGCAGCACACCACCTCATACCTCAGTGACAGTGACCTTTCCCTCATCCCTCAAGACATGTCCGCCCTGTAACTCCTGATCCAAAGTATGGCCTTGAATGAAGCACGAGATGACCAATCCCAAGCCACTGATTCCACACAGAGTCGCGAACAGCCTTTGGAAAGTCCAAGAGCAGGCATGCACAATAGTATGCTTCAGCGGACTGTCATCAGCCATGGCTTTCAACGCAGGAATGTAGCTCTCCGCGTGCTTCGCAATAGCTGGATCGACGCCAGCTTCAAGCAGCTTGTGCGCCAAGAAGTTGCTGAAGATGGTGCCTCCGAGCGCGATTCCCAAGCAAAGACCGAAACTGCGCATGAAGCTGTACATACTCGCGGCGTGAGCAGCATCACCCGACTGGCACGCTGCCTGTGATGCCATTGAGTGAGCGATGAAGAGGAGACCTTGACCTATGCCCGCGGTAATGAACATGAGAACCCAGTGTGCTGTGGGGGTTTCTACGTCGAGGAGGGTGAGGAGGCCGAGGGCGAGGGTGGTGATGACCCAGCCTGACCATACAGCCCAGCGAAAGCGACCTGTTCGTGTGATGATAGGGCCGATGATGCCGCTGACTGGGACGGTGCAGACGGCGAAGGCGAGGAGGTAAGTCGCGGACTGGAGCGGGGAGTAGAGTTTCGCGGTCAAGAGCCAGAGGACCAGGAAATAGACTTCGGTGAACAGGGTGAGGGCTTGGAGGATGGTGCAGGCGTAGATGGCGATGGCTGACCAGGATGAGAAGAGCGAGAGGCGGAGGAAGGGCATCTTGGCGAGGAATTTCTCGTACAGGCCGGTCATGAATATGGCTGCGAGTCCGAGGATGATGGGCACGAGGGTTGCGGCACTGTCCCACGCGAATTGCGTTCCTCCCCATGTAATTCCAACCAGGAAGGTGGTGACGCCGATGATGAACATGGTAGAGCCAGTCCAGTCAATTCTCGAGATCTTGTCGTTGATGGTGCTCTCCGGACGCTGATACCTTAGCACGAACGGGATGATGGCTAGACCGATGGCACAGAAAGGCAGGTTGATGTAGAAGAGGCATCTCCAAGTCGTGTGCTTTACCAGCAAGCTGCCGATAATGGGGGCGATGTTGAAGCCGACCGAGACACAGAATTGTAGCAAGCTGATGTATTTGCCTCGGAAACGAAGAGGCACGAGGTCGGAGATGATGATGAGATTGAGCGAGAGGATGCCCCCGCCGCCAATGCCCTGGATCACACGGCCTGCGAGCATTACGTCGACATTGTTCGCCACTGCGCATACGATGCTGCCCAGGGTGAAGAGGACCATGGCGGTGAAGATGACGCTACGTCGGCCAAAGACATCAGCGAGAGCAGCCATAAGGGGTTGAACCACTGCGTTCGCCAGAAGGTACGAGGATGCGATCCAGAAAGTCTTGACGGAGTCTGCGTGAAGTGCTTCAGCAACGGTCTAGGATGTGTCAGCACATAATCAACGCTCGTAGCAATTGGCATGTGGCCGTACCGGAAGGGTCGCTGTCAGTATAGTCATGTCCAGTGAGATAGCGAAGACCACAAAGATTTGGCCGATGACAATGAGCTTGACCTGCCGACTCGGTCTCCAGTCCAAGTTGCTGCCTGTGTTGCTGTCCATGCTCAATGTGTCGCTCGCCTGTTCAATGCAAACAGAAGTCATGTTTGACTTTGAACTGTGTTTTGACTCCATTGCGAGAGATGATGGTCAATGATGGTACTGCAGGCCCCCACGGTCCAAGAAGATCTGCAACGCACACGGAAGCACTGGATGCCACGACAGGACATCGCTGGGAGCCTGCCAAATACATATATGTACTCTCAGACTCACCAGCTACGGTCAGCCTGACCTTCCGCCATAAGCCACATCGGGCGCTGCGACCTACCAGTCTCGACTTGGCACAAGCTTTCGTCCTTTGTAAATCGGGTTGTGCATTGCATGGGTGCTGCCGTACAAATGGCGTAAGCCTTCGAGGCCGCACTGAGCAACAGATAGATGTGGCTGCGCTCCTCTCTTTCTGGGTTGCTTCGGAGGCTGGCTGCGCGGTGGAGGTGTCGCGGCAACAGTCAGCACGAGCATTCGCCAGCAATAATGTGAGGTGTGCCATTGAGACATTTTGCATACGCTGGACAGTGCATTAGCGTACGCCGTCCCGAGGGCAAGGCTGGTAGCTCGAGGTTCGACGTGCAGATTGAGCTGCGCGGCCGTGGCGTACACGTGTCAAGGATCAGCCCCGTCAACAAGCCACTATCATGCTGCCTGTCTCCAGCAAGAGTGGGATTGTTTCTTACACGGCCGCATCTGCACCTCTCACACCGGCGTGCGTGTGCGCCGTTATGGCGACGCGCCATGGTGCAGTGTCCGAGTCGGTTGTGCGCAACCCGTCGAGACTCGATCATCACCCGGTAGTTCGAGGTGGAGCGCGGGCCTGGAGGCTGCCGTCATCGCACATCAATGCATCAGGAGACACGCTGATGAAAGCAGTAGAGGGTATGCATAGCATCGGCCGTGTCCGCCAACATGGCCGGCTCGAGTGCAGAGAGGCGTCTCGGAGCTGCCTTGAAAGTTGACGCGTGAATTTGTGGCTTGCTGAGACCGAGAGAGCTGTCAATCGACTCCGAAGCTGCAGCTTCTGTTGTTGTTGTTGTTGTTGTTGTTGTTGTTGTTGTTGTTGTTGTTGTTGTTGTCGTTGTTGATGCTGTTATTGTTGTTGTTGATGTTGTTGTCGTTGTTAGTGCGATTGGCGGATGATTACGTGCCGCGCATCAGACAGCGCTTCTCGCTTGGCAAGAGTTGATACATGTAGATACAGTACCTGCATGTATCTATGCTTTCCTCCCGTCGATCCATCTCGACGCTCGTGACTGCTCGTGCATTCTCCGTCTGGAGGCGAGCACCACTGCACACGTTCGCAGATGACCAACACGACTTCCATCACTTAAACACGGACCGGACATCCTCGTCCTCTCGCCCACCTCGCCTCTATACGTCACCGCCCTTCGGCGATCAAGCGCAAACGTGCCTTCACCACGCCGTTTCAGCAGTCGGCCACTCCTCCGGCCTGATATCATCGTAGCAGTCTGGACTCACTTCAGTGGGAAGCCGCGCTTCAAGGGATGGCGCATCTCAGCCATGTGGCCGAGCATTGTCAGACACGACCCCAACCACCTCGACAATGGCCAGGCTGAATGCGATCTCTGTAAGCAGCTCAAGCGTTGAGAAACACGCTGCTTGCCCAGGGATCGGAGGGTGAGCAAGAGATGGACGTCGGACACTGTGCCTGCTCATGTTGTAGCCCTCCATGCACATCATGCTCCTCGGCGTGATGACATACTGCGGGGTGCAATACATCGTTTGTATTGTACGTGTGGGCCGCGAGATCATCGAAGCTGGAGCGTCGTCACTTGGGAACACGCCATCACAGCGACGCAACTCATATGCTCCGATGATGCTTGGCAGTGGAAGACTTACACTGGGCTCATGATGACCACAGGCCACTGAGTCATGAGCGTGCCCCCCGTCACGCTATCTTCACGTTACGTTTCACAAAGGCGCTAGAACCTCACTTCGGCGGTCCCTTCGAATCTGCGTGGACACTTTTCTTGCCGACAACGCTGCGGCTTAGTCTTCTGAAGGATCGTGATCCTTTCCATACAACAACCTGCGCTTCGGCTACGACTTGCCAGGCATGAACTTGCAGTCGTGATGACAGTTGCGGAGAACGTGCATGGCGGCTCCTGCTGTGCAACCTGCAACTGCAGCTGCAGCGCTCTCGCGTTCGTCCACATGAACACTGGGAGTCATATCTGAAGGCGCCCATTACCCAATACAAGGACTCTCGAAACCGCTCCCGAGATCCTGCTCAAGCTTGGTGAAAGACGCTGGCTATCCGAACTCGCCGAGCACCTATGCTGCTCCTCCACATCGCAGAGACTTGAGGCTCCTTCTTGATCGGGTTCTGCTGCACTGTCCCGGAAGGTGAAATGAGGATTTGCAAGGGTGCTGCTGCCGGAGCATCCAGTCATCGCACAGACTCTTGCAATTGGCGGGTAACATGGTTTCCTTTGCAAGAGTTCAGCCACAACATAACCCCATGGGCGTGCGTGCGAGTAATGCAGAAAGGTACGTCAGTCTACTCTCTTAAATGCTAGCTTGCCCTCTTGCCCATGCGAGACTTCCACTTCTTCACATCATACAAGTGAAGAGCCTGCCGTAACGAAGATGAAGTACGTTGCTCTGTATTCGTGGGCATTGGGTGCGAACGCGATCATCTCTCCTCGTCAAGCCAACACCACAACGCCATATCAAGTACAGACACCACCGCTAGACACCGACTGGACATACAAAGTCGGAATTCATCCCTGGCCACAGCATCCAAGACCCAAGCTCGTCAGACCTCAATGGCAAAGCTTGAACGGAATCTGGACGTACTCTAATGCTTCAAGCCTCGATGCGGTAAACCAACCACCTTTCGGTCAAGCACTATCCAGAGAAGTGTTGGTTCCGTTCTGCTTGGAGAGTGGTCTTTCTGGGATCCAGGGCGAAGACGTGCTGTATTCGTGGTATCAAACAGTATTCTCGGTGCCGTCGAACTGGACTGGTGACCGAGTCCTACTCAATTTCGACGCTGTCGACTATGAGGCTACTGTTTTCGTCAACGGTCGCAAGGCAACATTCAATCGTGGAGGCTACTTCGCATTCACGGTAGATGTGACCGACTTCCTCAATGCAAATGGGACGAACGAACTGTAGGTTATAGTGCCAACCGCCAATGGAGCGAGACTGATATCGTACTAGCATCGTGTTCGCGCACGACCCCACGGATAGCGATCCTTATGTGATTCCGATTGGCAAGCAGACCTTAAGCCCATCGCACATCTTTTACAGACCTTGTAGCGGTATCTGGCAAAGTGTCTGGATCGAGTCTGTGCCTATGGACTACATCACCAAATTTGACATCAATGGAGACGCCGATGGTCAGGTCAATGTGACTGTGACTGCAGCCGGAAATTCCAGTTCGAACGTGGACATTACCGTACTCGAAAGAGGCACTAATAACACCGTGGCTACACACAGTGGTAGCACTGGAAGCGAGTTCACGTTTAGAGTCAACTCTCCCAAGACTTGGTGTCCAAATACTCCGAATCTCTACGATGTAATAGTCAAGATGGGCAACGATGAGGCAAGAAGCTACACTGGCTTTCGAACCATCGGCAGAGAAGAGTTCAATGGCGTACAGCGAATCACGTTGAATGGTGATGCTATTTTCACCTTTGGCACTCTTGATCAAGGATATTGGCGTAAGTCATCACCCAACTGAGAACTCTGAAGCGCCGCCAGCATGCTAACTTGGATCGACATTCACAGCCGACGGCCTGTATACTCCTCCAACATACGAGGCCATGATCTACGACATCCAAACACTGAAGGAGATTGGTTACAATATGCTTCGCAAGCATATCAAAGTTGAGCCTCCTCTTTTCTACGCAGCAGCCGACGAGCTCGGCATCCTGGTCATGCAAGATATGCCAGCTCTACGTCCCAGTCAGGCACGGACGCTCGCGGACTGCACCGTCGAGATAATACTGCCAGATGAAGCTCAACAGCAGGAGTTCCAGCGTCAGCTAGAGATCCTCGTCAATCAGTTCAAGAGCTACAATTCAATTTTTGCTTGGGTGATCTACAATGAGGGTGAGTACACTTATCGCATCGTGTTGTATGAGCCCAGGTCTCACGGCGACATTTAGACGCACACACTGACATGGCGCAGGCTGGGGGCAGATTACCTCGTACTACCCTGAGTTTGAGCTCACCGATATCGTTCGTGGCATTGACCCTACCCGTTTGATTAACGCAGCCACCGGATGGTTCGATCACGGAGCAGGGGACTTCTCAGACAATCATCATTACGCAGATCCGCAATGTGGTACACCTTGGTACTCAATCCCCTCATCACCATTCAACCCTTCGCGTATTGGATTCCAAGGAGAATTCGGCGGCACCGGCAACAACGTTTCGGCGGATCATCTCTGGAAGGTGGAAGAAGCCATCAACCAGATCAATCAGACTTATGAAATTGATCAGACTCTCGACATCTGGAACCACCGCGGCCACTTCTTGCTCAACGAATTGCTTTTGCAAGTCGAGCTGTACGCATGTGCGGGCGGCGTCTGGACTCAGACTACTGATGTCGAGGGGGAGGTCAATGGCATGCTCACGTATGATCGCCGAGTGCTGAGACCAAACCTGCAGCAGTGGAATGCTGATATCAAGGCTCTTTATGATGCGTCTGCCGCTCGGACGAACGGGTCCGTACCCATCGCTTCAGAGGTGATTGTGCTCACCACAGCAACGGAGCCTTGGGCTGGGCTCAGCACCTACTGGCCGCAGTATCAATGGATTGCAGCAGGCTCGGTTCAGACTACAGGTGGCGCTGGTGTCCCCGGAGGCTGGGGCAGTGGCCGAGGGTGATCGGTAATCGAAGGAAATCGACCGAAGGCATGAAGACGCACTGCCTCCATGACGCCAAGGTAGTGTGTCTGCGACATGAGAGCGGTGAGCAACAGCATCGCTAGCGAACCAAGCAGAGATAAGGTCTGTATCAGACCTCCAGCGGTCTACGAATTCCCTTATATACAACCCGATCTCTCATGCTTGAGTCAAGGCAAAACATAATGTGGTGGAGTGCGGAATAGAGTTGGCTCAGGAAGCTCTAGGCAATTGTAGCGGAAACCATCCCGCCAACCCTAAGGGCTCTAATATGCGCGACGACTACTTCAGAAGGCAGTGGATGCTGTGGTGTAACAGCGCGGGCGTGCCGCTATTAATGCAATCACGTTGTGGGTGAGACGTCCTTCGAGGGTTTGCGGTCGTATACCGCCCGATACCCAGCCGTGATGGCCAGGGCGGGGTCGTTACATAGCACTAATGAGCTCCAGGCGGTAAGTTAGCGGTGGTGTTGGTATAAGTAGCAGATGCTACCTGATATTGTCCTCGGATCGTGGCAGTCGGCTCTACCACCACGACGCAGGAAAAATGTCATTTCAAAATGCTCCCCTCGTCGGCCCAGTACTTGGGTTAGCATTATGGACGTTCTTCATGCAGATTTGGCTGTAGGCAGTATGTCTAAGAGCACCCATTGTGCCATGCTAATCACACGTTCCATGTAGCTACTCATATCGGCTTCCAGACATAACCACCTACAAGGTACATCGACCGATCGTTTCCCAGTGACACCCCTTCGTGGACCTCGCCGACTGACATGAATCCAGGTCAAAGTTTCGAACGGCGCAAGTATCCAGGAACTCAACAAGAATATCCCGAGACATCGACAGTACCCAGCGGATAACTACAACCACCTCCACGAGCAGCCGACTGTCTTCTATGCCGTGGCTTTGGGCTTGACCTTGTTGGAGGTCAACGATTGGCTGACGGTGACTATGGCTTGGGCATATGTTGAGCTCAGAGCGGTGCACAGTCTGATCCAGTCCACGAGCAATGTCATCATGCTTAGATTCCAGGTTTTCGCTCTGAGCAGTGTGGTGTTGCTGGCGATGACGCTGAGGGGCGCGAGCCATGCGTTTTGAGGTCGGAGGGTTACGTGAGAGATGGCAGTCGATTCGGCCTTGGGGGTGGATGTGGATGTGGATGTCGCGGACCTCGTATAACGTACCAGAGATGGCAGTGTACGAAGTCTCGAATCTCCGGATCGTCCTCTCGTGATGGGCTCTTCGGCTGTAAACTATGCAATGCCATCCATTTGTGAGATCGTACCATTTGCGCCGCCCGATGCTGTGTATGTACAGGCCCATGGTCCATCTTATACCTTGTACTGCTCTTTCGCGTGGAAAGGACTCCAGATACCTCTCACACTCTCGTTCAAGCTCTTGACCGGCTTCGTGACTCTCTTCAACTTCTCGCCATTCGCCTCCTTCAGCAGTTCCGCCTTCCTCATGATTTCATTCGGCGTCATATTCCGGACGCACACAGGCTTTATCCGTCCATTGATGTAGTGACCCTTAATCACTGGGTGCTTGCCGGATCGAGGGGACACGGTCACTTCGATGCTCGGGTTCTCTTTCGCGAAGGTCTGGAGTTGGTATTTGAGGAATGCGCTGTGGATCAATGTTAGGGATTCATCCGGTCCTGACGTGTATTGCCCTTGACTGACTTCATCCCTTTACTGCTGCCTGCCCAGTCGCAGTAGTGAAAGTCCAGGCGCTTGCATTGGAGGATGAAGGCGCCGACGCCATTCTGTCTATGTCAGTATCTGCACACTGATATCGCCAGTCAGCACATCATACCTGAGGCTTCGCTACCGTTCGCAGCGCCTGTAGAGGCATCTTGTCATCGTTAAGAGTAGTGCTACGGACGCGAGATGGAGAGCGAACATGCATGATCAGGTCTTGGCATTCCCGTCCCCTAGCCGGGCTTTCTCCCGCGACACCCACCTCACCTTCCTGCACCTCCACAAATCTTGGACGTCGACTATAGCCATGATCTGAATGGTTTGAATCGCCCGTCGATCGCTCTATGGACGACTCCCTTCCCTTCACCCACGCGCGGATATTCTTCGCAAGCCGATATGCCCTTTCCGGAGCAGTATACCGATACACACCATCCGGCACAGCCAGATGCTGTGCGAACTATTCGTTGTTGGACGTTGCCTGCTCTTCGGTCCAGCCGACGGAATCTCGCCATCGTCTACACTTCTTGTTGATCTTGAATCTGGCATCGACTGATCTTGTTACTCGGACCACTTCAAGACGTGAACAATGCAGTGATGCTGTGCATTGCAGCCCTTGCCTGATCCTGTCCTGGCAAGGATATGAGTATTGAAAAGACGACCAGATGGCGTTGATTTGGTAGGTGCTGAAAGCGTCAGGTCTTGCTCATGGAGAGATACGATGCTGGCTTCCATGTGGCAGTCCCTGAAGGCGGCCTTGCGTGGCGTGTTAAGGCTGTGGAGAAGATGAATCGCGTTGACGTTGGCCACATAGCGCTTGCTTCCCTGGGCCCGCCATTCTACTGCATCATCTAGCTGCTGACCCATATTGATCATGTCTTCTTCGCTGATGAGAACAGGCCTCTTGACGTGCAGAGCATCCCACGCAGCGCTGATTTTACGTGAAGGGTTGCCGTGCCAGATGGAGGTTGCGTTGTCGTCCCACAAGCTCCCTTGGGTGGTTGTATCATCCAAGCGCAGATCGCTAGGATTGACAGCGACGCTTGGAGATGGCATCAATCAAACGTCGATGCAACAATCTCAGAGAAGCCACAGTAGCCTTTGAATGCGGTGGTACGATCGACGGCCGACAGGACCTTTGTATAAACAACACAAAGGTGTTCAGTTGCGAGATTTGCTATGCTGAAGCTAATGATCAGCAGCATGTACCACATGCGTGCAGTAAAAGAAGTTATTGGCGCGTTATACTCCTTCTGCTCTGGTGAGAACAGAGTCTTTAGCTCGTCCATTTTCATCGTGGTAGTCTTATAAAAGGGTGCAGCTCGGATACATTGAAGTACGATCAACGATGAAGCGCCTTGGTCCAATCTTACCTCTAAGCAACTGACCTTACCAACCTCCGCGATCCACCTATACCAAGATGCGCAACATCGCCATCCTCATGGCAGCCTTTGTCCTCGGCCTCAGTATGGCACTTGCCATGAACCCAGTCGCCGATCAACACTTGGTTGCATCTGTCTTCGCGGTGAGCTTGAAGCGCTGTGTGATGACCAGGCATGTACTGCTTGGACAAGTAACATTAGGCTGGAACCGAATGTGACGCTCTACAATGAACAGGAGACGCAAGATCTCAAGGGCATATATCGACGTAACGAGCGGGCGGTAACATATGACGGCAAGGCCAGTGACGACAGTTGGCATTGTGTCATACATTGTGTGAGTTTGTATAGCTTATATACGTATCACTATTAGGAACAGCAAGGCTTCAAAGGGCATAACCCAACAAGCGGAATGTTCGACATCGAGCAATTGCAATGCGAAGGGAGAAGTGAAACTCTCAGGTCTCTCTATCAGTCACGTCGGTGGGCGCCCGTCGTTTTCAAAATGTAATGGAAAATAGAGTTCGTCCCGGGCTCACTGTCGTTGAGCGTATCGTCTGAGCTGCAGAACTTCATCTCGTGGTATCAGACATCCCCACTAGAATTGCGGAAGAGCAAGAAAAAAGAGCTTTTAATCGTGTAGCGCGTTCCAAGAAGTCGAAGGTTCTCGTCAACCACATGCTGACCGGATGCTTCATATTCCCACATCACCAGGTGCGCCTCCAAGAAGCTCAACGCCTTTCTCTTCATGGTATTCTTGGAGAATGCACAAAGAAATCACAACAATCCTTACCAACGCCGTCGCTTCCGTTCTTAAAGATGGCAACAGCAACGATGGTATTCCCCTTCAGCTTCGTGCCGCACTGCAGTTACAAGTGTTATTGCCCCACTGCCCTACCCTTCTTCGCGATATAGTACGTGAGCAACTCAAGCCGACCTTCGTCGACGCCCTTGAACTCGATCCAAAACGAGTTGCGCTCCTCGTCTCCCGTGCCGTAAAGGCCGACGAGCTCACTAGCGAGATCCACGTCTACTTTTCGGACCTCCAGGTCGGTGTCGTTGAGGTATCGAGCTGAGGCGTGTGCAAGGCGGGCCTTTCTCTCTGCGCCAAGGTCAACACTCCTAGCTTTGGTTTTGTTGACGAGCTGACGGAGGACGATCAGAGCCATGGCGACCGAGCGAGCAACTACATCACCCTGGCCAGAGGGCGGCAAGAAGTCGAGGATAGCGTCGATGCAGTTCTCGGGCACTGCTTCGCGTATGATTTCATCGGCGGTACGATGCATGTCAGCCAGGACGTGACTGCTTGCGTCGATGCCGACCCGGCACACAAAGACGGTCACCAGTGCTTTAGCGTACCAAGCGGCGGCATTCTTGCGATGCAGGGTCAACAGAGCGCGGACAAGTCCGAGCGCCTGCGCTTTGAGACCAGCTGCTTTCTGTAGCTGCTGACTGAGCTTGTTGTCTTGATCGAATGTCTGCAGATACTCGAGCACAACTGTCATCAGCTCGTCGTATTTCTTGCCGCCATCCCATATGTCGGCCCTGGACTTCGCTATGTCTTGCATGCGGCGAAAGCCATGTGCGTCGAGGGTCTTTGTGCGGACACGTTCAATCCCAGAGATCAGCAGCTTCTTGTTACGCATGAGGTCTGCGCGGTCTTGAGCTGACATGGGAAGGCGCATTCCTTGCACAGGCAGTGGGCTGGCGGCAGGACTGCCACCGGAGGCGTTGCTTTGCGCGGGACTTGTCAATCGAACATTCTCGTTGACTGGCAGCTCACCAAGAACTGTACGCTCATCCGTTGCATCGACCTGCGCCGCGCTGTCCGTAAACGGGTCTTCGTAGATCTGTACTTCTTCGGGCTGAGGAGTTTTCACTGCGCCGTTGTGCCGCTGCGTCTCGATCGCTGTGCTCTCAGAAGGCTTGCCATGTATGTGCTTCTCTGCTTCGGGTGAAAGCTTTCCAATCCGACGTGCATCCTCAAACATAGCCTTCATAGGGCTACGATATGCTAAGGGTGAACGCGCTCGAGGCTGGACGATAGTGAGGCTCGGCATCACCATGGTGAAGCCATCGGCGTCTTCGACCATATCAGGAAGCCCACTGTCTACAGAATGTGTCTGTCCAAGGCCAGGACGCTTGTGACCAGGGGAAAATGCTCCGCGGCCCGCAGTCAAACCATTCTTGGTCGTGATCGTAGCGATGTCTTCCTTCTGCATGCCAGCCATAGGATCTGCATTTGTGCTTCCTTTGCTTGTCGGCCTTGAGCTGGAAGTATGTTGTGGCGCTGCGCGATGGAGGACTGGACTACGGACGGGGCTACGCTTCGCAGAACTTGCTGCTGGGCTGCCTGCATTGGCCTCGGCTGTCTTCGCCCTGCTTCTAGAAGCGGCTGTCGACCCGACAGATCCTTTCGACGCACCTGTGCCTTTATCAGGACTGCCCGCTGGAGTCGCAGTCGCAGGTGTCTCCGGTCGCAGCATTCGCCGTGATGCGTAAGGGTCGGCTGTCTGAGGTCGTGTGATTTCCGGTCGTCGCGGACGACGGACTGGCCCAGACATCAGGGAATTCCCCTTCTTCGCGCCAGTAGAGCCAGGAGGATCGGTGGCAGATGTGTTGGACGTCGTAGATACATTGCGGTTCTGCACTTGTGAAAGCGTCGACTTGCCACGGACGGTGCCAAGCGAAGCAGAAGGTCGCTGCTTCGCGGGAGACAGATCTGCCATGGCAGAGTTTGGCCGAGACGGTAGCTTGCCGCCAGCTTTCGCTTTTCTCTGTTCGGCCATCAGCTCCCTGAGTGCGTTTCGACTCGCGGTACCAGTCGATCTCCCCGTTGCTGGAGCCGCAGTGCTTTGATGTAGCGAAGCATTGGGATTGTGCAAGTCTCGCTCGAGCGCGGTCCTAGATTTCGGATCCAGCTTGCAGATAATTGCTTCTGCCTTTTGCGGCCAGTCCTTCGCCAGTATCCAGTACGTCGCCCGATAGCCTTCCTTAACTTTGGGATTCGCATCATCAAGTCCTTTCTTGACACATTTCTCCGCAAGCTCTAGCCCACCTGAGCTTTCAAATCCGTGTTTGTAGCCCGCCTGTCGTCTCATGATCGTCCTCAGCCACTCTGCGCTGCACTGCCTCTGCTGGACGTTCTTCTCCTGTGCGGCTGACCAGATGTGTTGGAGCATCCGGACGTGGTACGAGCAGTTCTGGAACATGCTGTCGGCAGTCACGCGGCCAGCTTCAGCTGCGATATGCTTCGTTGCGGCACTCATCTTGATAAAAGTTTGCAAAAACATCTCAACGTGCGGATCAAGCGCTGGTCCCAGTGTCTTCGCGAGTTCCTGCACCAGCTGACACCCGTTCGTGGCCATCGTTGTCCGTAGCGAGCTCGCGACCTTGATGATACCTTCGACCATGCTCTTAATGCCTGCCATAAAGACCTGGTGAAATTCATTTGGTGCGTTGCCCTTCAAAATTCGCCGTAGCTTCAGAATATTCTTGTCTCGTGGTATCCAGTTCTGCTCGGTCTCTTTGCCTTCAAAATGTGGACGCATGTCTACAAACGTGTCTTCGAGCTCGCGCGACGTATCCATGTATATCGGATCCATGGGCACAGTCTCTTGCGGCGGGGGTTGGGCCGCCTCGCTGTTCAGAGTTTCGGCGAAGTGTGCTGCGTGATCTATTGCTGGCAGTGAACGCGTTGAGCCGTTCATGTCTGGTGATGCTTCTGCCTTGTCTCGTCCTGCCGTCTGAGGCCTGGAGGAGGTCTCCTCTGCGCCAAGCTGTGACAAGATCTGGCTCGCGATTGAGTGTCGCACGGAATGCGCCTTCAGCTGTCTCTTCAGGTCGAGCTTGGCTCGGTCTGGCGCGTCGCTGAACAGGTCAATCAGTACTGTCTTGGCCGCCTCTCTGGTGTTGCCGTCCGCGTCTTCCAGTCGCGCCACAATGGAGGCAGTGTATCCCTTGAACGGCATGTTCTCTTCGTTGTGCATCCTGAGCACCCACCGCATGCCGGCCTCCTTCGCGCGCGCATTTGAGCCGCCGATGGCCTCGTCGCGAACGATCTCCTCCACGTCACCGCCGCAGAAAGGATACAGCTCGCTCAGTGCCTGTGATGCTGCGCTGCGGACAGGTTCCCGCAGGTCACCTAGACGGTCCCGCAGTGCTTCAAACAGCCTCGGCGCAAGTTGTGTGATGGCATGACCGGAGGCGTCCTGGATCTTGAGTCGCTTGATCAGATGTCCGAGGGTAGAGAAGGCCGTACTCGCGAGGGTGGAAGAGGCCTGCTGGGTGACGGCTAGTCGTATGCATTCGAATATGGCGGCTTGCGACGATTCGGGGACGCGGTAGTGTTTGATGTCAGACTTGAGCGAATTAAACTGCTGGACCTTCTGCTCCGAAGAGGCTGCGGGTCTTTTCAGGATCGCAAGCAGAGCCGCCGCCTGTCCGTCCATGATGATGTGGAGTGGTCGTAGGTGACGATCATGAGAAGTCGCGCGTAGAAGTTGTGTTGGAGGACGTCGTGTTTGAGGGTTGTTGATACCCAAACCACTTAGCGCCCCGAGGCTACTGCAGTGTGACGAAGGGAGATGCCTGCAAACACCTCAAGGGTTGCTAGGGCGAAGCGATCGTCTTGAAGATGACTCTGGCGACGAGGATTCCAAGAATATTTGATGAGCATAGTAGGGCGCAGGTGTCGCCAGACTCGCGACGGTACGCTCATTCGATCGTTCGAGTTTGCCCATCTCTCGCATGTGGGAGGTCCTGGTTCTCTCGTTCAACTCTACACACTCTTCCCCGGCCGTTGCTCACTGCGCCAAGCTCGAATCGGGTGGGGTCGGTGCCTGTGCCTGTGCCTGTGCCTACGGTGTGCCAATGCCTGTGCCAGTGCCTGTACCCGTGCCTCGCTCCTTCATGCCACCGCTGCACATTGCAAAAGGGATGACTCGAGCCGTCTGGCGGCATAGGTAGTCGCACACTCGTTCATCTTCCAAACGAACCTCCACCTCCGTCCCAATATGCCGGCCATCCCACCCATCCAGCATGACACCTCGCAAGATCCACTGACCCTGCCAATCAGGAAGCATAAGTTCGCGACGCCCAAGCTTCGACTTCAACTCAATGACCTAGCCCACGAAGGAAGTTCAAATTTTCTGTCCAACATCAAAGGCAATGAAGATCTGGAAGAACAAGTACAGAATGTCCTTAATTTGCTCTACACACCCGACAGCAAGAGGCCCGGCACACGGAGTGTGACTTTCATCGTTCGCGACACGAGTGGTGTGGCCTATACGACTGGTATTGACCTGGACGACGACCACAAAGAGATCCACATCAACCTTGGCTACATCAAGAGCAAGCCTCGATCCGAGTTGCTCGGCGTCGTCTGCCACGAGTTGGTTCATTGCTTCCAGTGGAACGCAGACGGAACTTGTCCTGGAGGTCTAATCGAGGGAATCGCAGACTGTACGTACATTTTGACAAAGAAGGCATGGTCTAGCTGAGAAATTCGCGACTGCAACTCCAGCTTAACAGCAAGCTCTGGACACTGCCACGTGGTATTCAAGTATGGCTAACGCGCTTCTCTTCAGGGGTCAGGCTCAGAGCCGGTCTGGCTGCAAAGCACTGGAAACAAGATGCTGATGGGAAGTGGGACGCTGGCTACCAACACACCGGCTACTTTCTGGAGTACCTGGAGCAGAGGTTTGGACCTGGGACTGTCAGAGCAATCAACGACTGCCTGAGGGACTGCAAGTATGACGAAGACAAGCTATTCGGGAGCTGCTGCGAGGGCCACAGGGTTGACGATCTCTGGAAGGACTACGGTGACCATCTGAAGAAAAGAAAGAGGCACGAGGACGAAATGGTGGCCGAGAGCGCGGAGGACATGAAGGGATGAGGCGAATATGAGCGGTAGGCGTCGTCGACAGCATTGCTGCCTGCTGGGACAAGCACATTCGATACCCAACTCTTCTATAATCTTCAAGTCAAGACTCTGCAAAGCTTCAAACCGGCAGACACCCGGCGAAGATAACCTCTCGGCGCTGTATTGAATATCCTGTTCACTGCCAGTAAATTCCTCGGGCAAGGTGTTCGCACTGCGGCGACGCGGACTGCGACAGGCCACATGAATGGTGGTGAACCTTGGGCGCGAAGCGGTGGTGCCGAGAACGAACACCAGGTGCAGTACGACTTCCTTCGCTTCGAGTTGCCTGGCGTGGGCGTTTTTCTCCGAGCCGAGACGGCATTGTCGACGCTCGTGCTATGTCTGAAAAGCTCTGCCTGCATTGTCACGGAGCTTTGAAGACCTCGGGGAAAATATGTCGTAACTCCTCTAGGTTCTCAATCTGGTGGTCACATGCGGACTGGGTTGGCGGCTTTGCGTCAAGCTCAACGAGATGGACCGTCTTCCAACCATATGCCTTGGCTCCTGTAGCGTTGATCGCAGAGTCGTCCACGAAGTAGCATTGAGAAGGATCCGAAATTCCTGCCTCGCGCATGGCCTTTGCAAACATGGCCGGGTCGGGCTTACACAGCAACTTCTCCGCGCCATAGTCGCAGTACGTGATACCCTCAAACAAGTCTTCAATCCCGAGCAGCTTTACCACTCGTCTGCCGTGGTTGATGTACGCGTTCGTGAAAAGCCAGGGCTTGATCTTAGTACGATCGATATCCTCCAGCAACCGTCGTAGCTCAGGATTCGGTTGGATGATCCCTTCCAGTGGCAACGCGTCGTCGACCTTTGCATTGTACTCAAGCGGGTCGACCTTGTGGTGGCGAACAAGTCCCTCGATAGCCAGACCATAATCCTTGTAATATCGTTGATGTAGTTCGTATGCTTCTTGCTGTGACAGCGATAGATGAGTCTGAAAGTACTTGTCTATGAGCTCGCCCATGATATCGTGAATTTTGTATGACTTCGGATAGAGGCAGTTGTCTATGTCAAAGAAGAACACCTTCCTAGGGGACGCTTCGCCGATTGCGTTCTCGTTGAAAGCCATATTGTATGACAGCTCAGAGGGCAACGATGGCAGGTGAGCGATAGAGCAAGAATGACAGTGTGTGACGGCTTGTATCCTAATTTATTGGTGCACAGTTCTTGGTCGCTTTGTGTTGTCCATCAATTCTGGCACGTGCGGCAGTTGCCGGAGCGGTTTCAATCGCGCTTCCCTTCGAGTGCTGCTCCTTTCCCTCAACTCTCATCACCAAGCCCGAAGGCTTTGCTTCCGCCCGTCGCTCAATCAATGTCAGCTTAGTCTGGTATCATACCTGATTGGCACTTCATCAGCAACCATATCAAGGGCGCGCGTTGTCGCCATGTTCGGACACGCTTCGTAGTCGAGTCTCACCAGGAACATGAGCGGCGCGATGATGGCGCCAGGCGCGCAAATGAACGGTCATATCGCGCCGTCGCCTACAGAGGCAGAAGAGGAAGAACTGTACACACAGCTGCTGCAGATAAGAGACGCTGTTGTAGCTGGGACACACGCGCAATTCACACTGCCGCCAGCAGTCATCACGCAGCTCCAGGCCAGTATTGCGGCGGCAAGTGCTGTCGCTTTTGTCTACGCGGATGCACCTGCCGCGAGCGGGCTCGTGAAGAAGAGCGCGGCGTTCGACTCAGACGAGTCTATTTACCATGCACAGCAAGCCTACGCTGCTCTACCTGGACTGCAGGCGCCAATTGCGCCTTCTTTGCACAGCGCAGTGCCAGCAACGCTGAAGCCTGCATCATCCGGCGGATTGGACCCGATCTTCTTGGAGAAATCGGATAGTCTCGTAAGAGCAGAAAGTCAACTGAAACGCCAGCGTGTAGAGCGCGAACTGCAGACGCAGCTAGATCAGCGCAGACATCCACGCGAGAAAGATCCCGGCGTTGAGGGTCCATCCCCAATTGACGTGCAAGCAATCTTGACAGCGGGCAATGCACGCACTGGGCATGTGTCTGGGCTGCCGCCGCCGAGGGCTGCGAGTTCTGTTAGCTCGTTCGACGGGAATGACTACTACTCGAGCCAAGTCGAAAGTGACTGGTCCTCTCCCGCAAGCGCTAGTAAGGTATCTGACCGCGCAGCAGGTACCGTTCAAGCATTTCCCGGGCATCATGATGCATCAGGTGCGCCGTCTTCGTTCTTCGCTCAGTCTGCTGTCGGCGTTAAAGCATCAGTACGTAACCCACTTGCGCAACCTCCCAGAAATCTTTCCACCTTCGCCCAGAACGACGGGGATGATGATGACGAGTACGACCCGGAGGACATGGACGATGAGTACACTCCACCTGATGCGACTACCTTCGACGACCTTTACGCCGATGCGGTTGACCAACAACAAGCCCAAGAAGCACCAGACGACGAGAACGACGATTACGAGCCGGACGAAATCATGCAAGAAGCCAACGTCCCGATGCCGTATTACCAGAACCACCAACAAGCTCAGCCGTTGCCCCGCGTACCAGTATACAGCAATCACCTCACTCATATTGCTGCTCCACAGCCGAATCGTGTGTCACCTCTGGCTGTTGCCAAGGGTCCGAACATCGAGCTCGAGCTGGTCAATGGCCGGCCAGAGGTTGTCCATAAAGGACGCCAGAACCAGCCCGCAGCACAGTCTCGTGCCAGTACGGCGTCTCCATCAGCCAATCTTGTTGCAGTCGGCAACAAGAAGCATCGTAAGAAGAAGCGCAAGCGCGAGAGTGAGCCGACAGGACGCGGCAAACGTAAACAGAGGAACGCCGCTGCGCTATCTCCTACGTCCCCGGCACATCCGGAGCCTCGCATCAAGGATGAGCCAATTTCGCCGCCTCCGTTCGCGAATGTACCCGAAGCATTCCCCTTTGGTCACAGATCACCGCAGTGTCGACCCGCGGATATCGATCTTGTATCTCCACGCCACGTTCAAGCACCGGCTCAATATATGGCTGAATCTCCACGCTCAGGACTACGGTACGAAACATATGCTCAGTCGACGTCTCCAGCTGTCATGACAGTCGCTTCACCCGCAGCACATCGACCAGTTCAGAGAGATACACAAGACCTCAGGCGAGTAGCAAGTCTACACTACGCACAGAAGCCTTCATCACCGGCACAACGTGCTTATTCGCCAGCACCGACAAGAACTGGCTCGAAGATTTACGGCGACCCAAGGCTGACGCAACAAACCATGGCTGCTACTGAGTACGAGCCGCTGCGCTACCAGGAGTCGGCGACACAAGACAATGTGCGTTACATGAGGGCTGATCACTCATGCTCGCCACCCAGACTACAAGAGTATCAATTTCCACACGCCCGCGTGAGCAGTCCCATGATAATGCCGCCACCCACAGCGCAGCCACGGAGAATAGTAGTTGATCAGTACGGCAATCGCTATTATGCTGCAGAACCAGCAGCCGCGCCCTATCCAACCGCTGCTGCATCACGGGCTTCTATGGCTCCAGTGGATCGTCGGCCCGTTGAGCTTGGCTATGAGCGTGCTTCAAGCCGGATGTCAACATCATATTATCAGCAGCCAGAGACCGTGCAGTACGAGCCAATCGATAATCGCATGGCCCCTCCGCCATCAAGGCGGGATCAACCTCTCTATGTCGACACGAATACATATCCTGGTCGCGAGTATAGCTCACGCCCCACGGAGCAGGTACGCTATGCTCAAGGACCCGCGTCGCCGGTGCATCAGGCTACTCCTCGATACGAGACGATGGCGCCACCACCTGTCCCGCCCGCTCGAGAGCCGAAATCACCGGCGTACGCGCCAACAAGGAGTCACAGCGTTCGCCCGGAGGAGACGGCACCCATGTTAGCCACGTATGCCAGACAAGCCAGTGTTGCGCCGGTGCAGTATGTCAGACAAGAAGCACCCCCTTCAAACCAAGCAATGAGTATTATGCCTGGTTATGAGCACGCACCGCAATCAGCTCGTGCTTACAGCCACGCACCGCCACCACAGCCAGTCAGATACGTCGATCAGTATGGCCGGGAGGTTTATCCTGAAGTCAGGCAAGTACCTGCCGGGGGAGAGTACAGGTATCAGTGAGAGTTGGAACTTTGTTTATCAAGCATTGCAGGAGACTGCATCTGGAAGTCAATAAGAATTGCATGCGTTTTGAGAGCATCGTGTAGTCGGCACTGGGTTCAGCGGGCCGGGCTACAAGCAGTAGAAAGTGTCATCACATGTGGCGCTGGACTTCATCCCGCGGTCTGTACACAGTACAGCCTCTGAACGGAGTCCGGGCTTTGGAGAGGGGACCAGGAAGTCTCATATTGATAGCTCACCAGCATCGAACAAGGTCAAGCTCGGGATTGACCTCGGATCGCATGGAAATGTAGCTCTCTAAGATGAGTTAGAATGACAATCCAATATGGGAATCAATGTCGAATGATCCAAAGCTAGTCAGGCCTTTGATCGTGTTTCTCGTTGACAATGGTGTTGTTTCACAACGTCTCGGTGTGATAAGTGCCTGTGCGACTGCCCGAATCCTCTGGCCAACTCGATGCAATCCCCCATATGAGGCCATGCGATAAGGATCACGGAGGTTCTGCTTGCATGTACGATAGATGTAGAATGTTGATGTGTATCTCAGCAATGGTCGACAAGGTCATGGCCGGCACGGGCACGTGATCTGGGTGAGCACTGGGAAGGTCAACCTAGCGGACACTCTTGAGTCCAAATCCATCACCACGCATCCTACATCTTCGCCAGCGTCTGTCATCATGCTTGTGTGTTGAGGTGTCAGTCTTGTATTCTTCTTCTTCTGCCGCCCGTGCGGATCCGTTCCCCTTCTGCGGCTGGGTGCATTGTGTTCGACTTCAGCTCTATTTTTGACGACCTGCGCATCCTTCCTCCTCGTCCTCCTCGCTCAACAAGCCCACGCCCACGCCCACACGACATCCCTCGGTGCATGAGCGCGATCGAGCATGCACAAGATCTCTCAATTTACAGGCTCAGCGCGGCATGGCTGGGACCGGGTCACGCAGCCGACCTTTGGCATGTCACGTCCGCAACACCAACACCAGCAGCCTGACAACCACAACCCGATGATGAAACGCTCCCTCGCCGGCTCCAGCATGAGTCCAAACCCGTCCGTACCCGGTCATCCCGTCAATCTGTCCTTCAATGTGCCCTTCAGCTCGAACCTGCCGGGTCCAGACAAGGAGGATATCCTGTACAGCAGCACTGGTGCTTACCAGCGATGGATCCATCCCGAGGGAGGCGAGTCGGCGCCAAATCATGCTCTACCCGTCCACACACGGAATGTCGAGAATCTCCGGAGTCTGTGCCGGCAGCTCCGTGAAAGCAGTGGGGAGCGTGTCCAGGCCACCGTTACTTCGTCGAAGCCAAAGCCCATACCCGGCATGCAACGCGGTCCGCTGACCGCGTTGGTCACCAATGTCTGCATATCGGGAGACTCGGACGTGGTGCACAAGATGCGGGCCAAGGTCTTGAATGAGACGCCCATCACACTGGTGAGTATGGCAGTGTGGCATGCCGGAGAATTCGCGGCTGACACATTCCTAGCGCTGTGAGTCGATTGATATCGATCGCGAGATTGTGTTCCCCAAAGGCCAAGAAGGTGCAAGAGCCGACATCTTGAATCACATGGACGAGATCGCCGACCAGACGAAAGCCGACATCTTCCTGCTCGAGTCCAAGGCCAAGCGAAAGGACTCAGACTCGGCAAGCTTTAGCGGAGGCATGGAGAAGAGCATGGACAACAGACTCAGAATACATGTCTACGGTGACAATGAGAGCTCAGAGAACGCGAAGACAAGACTACTTATCATGATCGATCAGATTCTTCATCGTCTGGTCGACACTATCCGGCTTGAACTCTCTCTGCATAGTCTGATATCTGGGCGCCATCGAAGGAACATCAAGCTGATCGAGTCCGCTACCGGTACCGCCATCTACTTCCCGCCAATGTTCCCTACCGTGTTCGGATACACGCCTCCGGGGTCGATTCCACTCCGAAGCCGGGACGAGATCATCATCACGGGTGACAAGATGGATAGCATTCTCCAGGCGAAGCAGAGGCTACACGACCATGTTCTGAGCACGAAAACGTTCGTCAAAGATGTGCAGATTACGACCAGCAAGGTGGACTACATACTGTTAGAGCGATTGGACAAAATCCGCAGGATCATCGAGGCGAATGGTTCATATGTGCTGCTCCCGCCTCTTGGCAACCACAGTGGAGTCTTGCGAGTCCAGGCCACTGACATTCTGAATGTTGAGCGTACAGTCCGAGAGATTATGGGCCTCGCAGGGCAGTTCTACAGTGCTTCGTGGTGGGTGACGCATCCTGACCCATCTCAACGACAACCTACACCGTCCGATATCCGTGCTATGCTGCCAGATATCTGCATCAACTCTGGCGCTGAGATCACCTTTGAGAAGCTCAACTTCCACATCAACGGCAGTGACGATGCTGTCAAGGCAGCTATGTCCATCATCAACACTTTGCCATTTGTGAAGAAGGCACAATCGACACTTCGAGTCAAGGTCGAGCTTGCCAATGAGCACAAGGAGTTCGTTAGCGGCAAGAAGAATGGCAAGATCAACAAGATCATGAGCCAGAGCAATGTTCAGATCGTCTTTGATGGCTTCAACGAGTACAACTTTTACATCGACGTCCGCGGAGCTCAATACGAGGCAACGAAGAATGGACTGGACTTGGTCGAGCTGGAGATGCCAGCCTCAATCTCGTTTCACGTTCCTGATCAGTACCACAAACGCATCATTGGCATCGGCGGTCAGCACATTCAGCGAATTATGAAAAAGTACTCGGTCTTTGTCAAGTTCAGTAACGCCATGGATCGAGGCGGTATCGGCAAGGATGACGACGATATCAAAGTGGACAATGTCATCTGTCGCACACCAGCTAGGAACGCTGATAACCTCGAGCTGGTCAAGCAAGAGATCATGGACATGGTTGAGAAGGTTGACGCGGAGTTCGTCTCAGAACAGATTCCTGTCGACCGCCTTTTCCATCGCGAACTCATCGCCAGAATGCCCGAGATTGAGGAGCTCGAGAAGAAATGGAACTGCAAGATCACGTTCCCTGGCACTGAGCAAGCCAGCGATATCATTACAGTCTCTGGCCCTGAGTATCAGGTGCCACAGGCTGTCGATGAATTTTTGGTTCGTAGCTTGACGATGACTCTTCACTCCGCTGATGCTAACATGAATCACAGGGCATGGTACCGGAAAGTCACGAGATTGAGTTCCCTTCGACAGACGAGCTTCGAAGCTTTGTGAAGTCCGACGAGTTCGTCCACGATACCACTCGTAAGCTCAAGGATCAGTATGTCGTTGAGGTCACGGCTGGTGAGCCGAGGACTGAGAAGCAGGACGATAAGCTGGTCACGATGGAGCGATTGAATCTCAATTATACCCGCAACAACGCTGGCGGCCTCAAGGATGCCATCGATTTCCTGCTCATGCCGTTCATCGCACGTGGGTTGGACGCCGCTGCGGTCAAAGGCGCCATTCCTCGCCCAAAGTCAGATTCATTCGAGGACAACATGCCCTACTTTGAGTCAAAGCTTCTGCAGAGAGCAGAAGCTCCATTGTCGGCCGAGTCGCCGACCCGCACAACTTTCAACGGCGATGACAGCTCATCGCGCTCCATCTTCGACAAGCTTCGAAAGCCTGGCAGCATGTCCTCCTTTACCTCCTTTATGGAACGGCGCAGGAAGAATGGATCCAATTCTCCCGCTTCGCTCTTCATGCATGCTTCGAGTAACGCATCGAAGGCGTCTCTCGCGAGTATGGAGTCTCGCGATTCTGGCTACCGCAATCCCTGGAACGACTCTGGCATTGACCTCGACCACGATCAACAGAATGGCCACAATCATGCTAATAGCTGGGGATCATTTGGCGGATCCTCCCGCCCACATACCTCATCGAATTCTCTTTCGGGCGCATTTGAGACAAAGTTTCCTTTTGGCGCAAATG
Source organism: Dothistroma septosporum (assembly GCA_002236755.2). NCBI lineage: Eukaryota > Fungi > Ascomycota > Dothideomycetes > Mycosphaerellales > Mycosphaerellaceae > Dothistroma > Dothistroma septosporum. The sequence goes on along the minus strand of NBZP02000033.1, from coordinate 1,963,311 downwards.
GTAACGCGTCTACGAGTTCTCTTACGACACCTATACCCGGTCTAGGTATGGTCCAAAATGGCAGCGCGACTGGCGGCGCCGGCTCGACCAACGGCGACGTGACACCTAAGTACGATGCCCACAAAGATGGATTCTTGGGCAACAACGGAAACGGTAGCTCCACGTCGACGGAAAGTCAGCAGGCACCGATCTCGCGTCCTACTTCGACCAACACCGCGGCCACCAATACTTCTGCGAGTACGTCTTCAGGATACCCGGCCTCTGGGCCTCCGCATTGATCTGCGTTTACTGAAAGCTTTCGATGTTCGGGGGCGTAATTTTTATGTTTTTCGCGATGTCTTTTAGCTCTCTCCTTTTTAAGCAACGAGAATACCCCCATGTTTGACGTAGGGCGAAAGAGAAAAGCTAGTATCCTGCGCACTGTTCTTTCAACGGGAAATGCAATATGGGTTTGGGATGATGGAGCTGTGCGATGGGGATATACCACTTTGCGCTGTTTGTTTCCTGCGATGCTATGCGATGCGATGTGACGGGCTTTGGAAGGATTGCTGTGAGAATTTGTCTGTCCACTGTCGTGGGAGGAGGTGGCATGCTTGTGGGTCGAGACAAACCAACGAAGGCTCCGAGGTTCGGATGAGGTGGTGATGATGATGTGTGGGACTCCTTTGACGAAACATAGTGGATAGACAATGAAAGCGTATCGTTTGTGTCCTGATCGTCTCCGTTCGTATTTGACCGTAGTGATGCTGCGTGAGGTGACGATCTAACTTGAAATATCATGGCCCATCCGCGTGTGTCGTATGGCTACGTAAAGATGATTCCACCTGGCAGATGTTAGCATTGATCAAAAGAGGTACAGCGGTGATGTACTCACCATCCACCACTTGAGTCTGTCCTGTCACATGGTCACTATCTGGACCAGCCAGAAAAGAAACCAGCTTCGCTACATCTTCAGGCACACTGGTTCTCTTTTGTGCAATCAGCTCGTTTGTGTACTTCTTGATCGTGTCTCCCTTCTTGCGACCGTCTTTCTCGCCAAGCTTCTCATCTATTAGGTCCCACATCGCTGTCCCGACCTGTTGAGGCAGGGAGTCAGTATCAAGCATGTGCGCAGAGGGCCACTGCTGTCCTCCGCCAGGTCGACTCACAATGCCTGGAGCGTATGCGTTGACTGTGATGTTGTACTCGGCCATTTCCATTGCATAAGCTTGGGAGAGACCTCGGACTGCCCATTTAGAAGCAGAGTAGTGTGAAAGTAGAGCGAATGGCTTGAAAGCGACGATGGACGCACACTAGAGGAGGATCAGTACTCTGGTGTTCACTCTGGGGTGCAGTAAGTATTGATCGTACGCCTATCAGCTTTCCCATGTTCTCGGGGCTACAGTTTCCTTGATTGATGAGTTGCTTTGCTGCGGCTTGGTAGCAGTTGTGTACGCCGTATACGTTCACTTCAAACATTCTCTTGAAGTCGTCTTCGGTCAGTTCGAGCAGTGGCTTCACTTGGGCGATGCCGGCGTTAGCGATCCTCGAGGTTTGTCAGTAGACTCTTGGCTCAAGCGCGCTTGAGCAGGCATACATGGTGTTCAAGTTCCCAAGCTCTTTGACGGCTGTCTGAATCATTGCTTCGACCTCGCTGAGCTTGCTTACGTCTGCCGTGGCAACACATGATCTCCTACCAATCTTCTGGATCTCTTGCGCTACATCTTCGCATCCTTGTTTATTGGCTTCGACATCGTTGACGCAGACGTCGTAGCCATCCTGAGCGATGCGAATCGCGATCGCTCTGCCAATGCCGCGGCTCGAGCCTGTTACGATAGCTACTTTGCCCATGTTGGAACGAAGTGTAGAAGGACGGCCGGTATAAAAGTGCTGTCTGTGTCTTGCTTCTTGCTTCTTGCTTCTGCTTCTGCTTCTCGTTTCCTGCTGGAGGCGTTCCGTGAAGACGATCTGTGGCAAGGAGAAATACCGAAATGGGGCAAATTCCTCTACGCCGGCAGCCATTTAACGACTCGCTCCGACTGGCACATGCTGCTCCCGTCTCGCGTGCCTACCGTGTGATTGATACGCGAAGAGGGGAGATGTGAGGAGTACCTGAGCAACGAGCGTGTGCTCATCCATTACACCGAGCAGTTGGTACCGTGATGAGCTACCACGAGCTCCGCATGTTCACGTGGATGTAGCTGTACGAGGAGGGGCAAGACGAAGCCAAAGGGAGCAAGCTGGGAGGTGGAAGCGGAGGTGGAGGTGGAGCGGAGCAGATCTTGGCCCAAAGCGCGAAATCGTTGGTGTCATGTGATCCATTGGGCACGAAAAGTGAATGAGCCCCACCAAAGCTCTATGCTCGCGCGGCGTGCATCGACGCGTACCTGCGAAGCACATACAGCACAAACAGCACAAACAGCCGAAACGAGACACTCCGGTGTACAACGAGTGTACAGCATGTCGAGGCCCACGGAGCAGCGCAGCCTGACGCTTACCGAACAGTTGGAACGGATGGAGCAGCAGATTACTCTTACCCTGCAGGAGATCGACAGCAACTTCAGCAAAGCGCATCGCATCGTGACGACCAGCATACTGCCCATTGTCGAGGAGTACGCCAAGCATAGTAATGAGGTGTGGGAAGGCTCAAAGGTGTGCATTAGGATGTGGACGGCGTGGAGACACTATCTGACATGATACACAGTTCTGGAAACAGTTCTTCGAGGCGTCTGCCAACGTCTCACTGTCCGGATACGAGGAGAACAACGACGAGACCGTCACGAACACCGAAGTCACCGAGTCCTTCCAGACGCCGACGGACGGAGACGAGCGCACAGTGACAGGTTCCGCTTTGCAGCAGCAACACGCCAGCGACGACGACTGCAGCATCGAGTCGCCAACCCAAGTCACTGGTGTGCAGACCACGCCGAAGCTGCCGCCGTCGACATCGAAAAGATTTAATGACACGGCACGAGCTCGGAATAGCAGGAGCGTGGCATCTTCGTCCAGGTCGCCATCGCCGAGAAAGTACACTGGCAGCAATCCGCTAGCCAGATTGCCATCTTCAGAAGAGCCTAGCACTCCTTGCATGGCTTCTGCGGCCAAGTTCAACTCTTCGCCCTTCGACCCCGAGTCCGCCATCCAGCCATCAGCGTACCACAGCCAGCGTCATCAGAACAATGACCCCGTGATGCATCGCGCGATTCTGGACAAAAACTATCGCATCCAGGCGACACCACACACTCAGCGTAGGCAGAAACAAGCTATTCAGCCTTCTGCTGCCAAGGCCAGCCCAGCGACTGCCACCAAGAAGACCCCATGGGATGATTCACCGCAGTCCTCACCAGCGGTCGCTGCGCCTCAGCTGAGAAGCGAGCTGTTCTCGCCAGCGAAGCCGGGGCCTCGAACACCAGGCGTCTCTGTCCTGACTCCGGCTGTGGAAAAGCGCGCTCTTGTGGTGCCGAAGACGTCCACTGGCATGCAACTGTTCTCGCCCGCGGATAAGGCGTACGCCATAACGAAAGATCGGATGCGCGCCAGCCACATCTTTGATGAAAGCGATGAAGACGATGATCTTGCCGAGATGAGCCCGCCAAAAACCATGCAGTTCCACATTCCCCAATCCAAACTAATGCGAACTCCGGCTCGCGAAGCCTCCAAGAAGATTGTCGATGACCTTCTTCTCACTGCCGGCGCCGATGGTACTGTTGAGATTGAGGGTTACCATGATGACGAAGCCTTCGAGACGCCAAGTCCAAGCGTGGTCAAACGAGCTTACGCCGTCGAAGATGAAACGTTCTGAGTATGTTTGGATGACCGCTATCGTACACTGTGGTTGCTACAAAAACCGACTTTCGAGTACTGGATATCGGAAGCCAGCGAACAGCGCCATCATACAGGGCACCAACGGGCTGACGAGTTAAGACTGCGTCTGGAAGCAACAACATCACTCTTGTGGGAGCGCCGACTTTCATCCGCGAAAAAGGCCGTTTGAAGTGTTGATCAAAGTCAACTGTCGATGGCGCATGTCAAAGCTTCGCACAGACTTGAGCTTTGGCTGGCGACTGTCGACTCTGACTAGCAATATCGAAGTTTGACCACAATTCAATCGCATATTCCCGAACAGGCTCATTGTTTGGCTCTGGTTCCTTGACACAACATAGCTCCACTACTTATACCACTACTTCTACGTGGTGGACCTGAAGCCAGGACGCGAATGACCCAGCTGACTTTCGTCTGCTCGTCGGAGACGACACTCTCGCTTGCCGAACTGCCTGGCACTGTTCTCCTACCTCACGTGTACAACGATGGCCAATGTCAGCGGCAGAGAGAGACCAATAGCGCCCTGGTCGATGGCGTGTCCCGTCACGTATCTTGGGGCATCAGCGGCCAGATACGTACATGTCGGAACCAACGCACCACAGTTGCCAACTGTGCCCTGAGACCTCTACATGAACTGTTGGATTGTGTACTTGAATGAGACGGGGAACACTTTGCTTACAAGACCTATCGCTTTGGCTGTGTGGGGCCTAGATCATTGGACCGCCAGGCTGACACCAACGGGGAACACGGAAAGGCTCCCACTGCTACCAACAACATTCCAGCATACTTCACCGCACTCTGCTGGTCAGCGAGCTGCATTATGTATCGCACGGCGGCTTGAAATGGTCTAGCACAATCGGTGGCCCTCGCATTGCGTTACGGTCGCTCGTGCAAGCAAATGCCAGGACGGGAATGAATGCAATGAGGTTCGGTGGTGTGTTGAAGAGTTGAGCAGTCACTCTGGTGTGTCCAAGACCTTTGATGGTGGTAGGGAGGAACAGCGAATCGCTGTATATGGGTACCAGGATCAGGAAGAAATTCATCCTCATGGCTTTTGTGTTGACGTTCAGAAGGGCGAAGCGTACCTAGTAGCTGTCAACGGTTGTCATGCAGGCAGACGGTATCAGTCAATGCAATCTTGCCCCTTGCCGGTCGGAGCGCTCTTCCTCCACTCGCCCGAAGCGGCAGCGCCATACAGGTCAGCCTTCAATTGACGTGCCGCGATGGTCTGCACTTCCAGAGTGATGAAGCGAGCTGCTTCGGGCGTGTTAGGGAGGAAGGAGAATGCCAGACAAGCTACTAGAATCGCGATAGCTCCTTTCATGAAGAAGACCAGCCATAGTATCCATGAAGATGGGTGTCCGCAAGTCCGGCGGCGAGCAGAACGCCGTAAGTTCGAGATAATGGCGTTGCGCAGTAGGATACTCGAAGACACGTGCTGATGTCGCTTGTAGAACATGCTAAAGTATATAATGATGCCGCCGAAAACTTCCAGCTTCGTAAGCCCCTAGCAGCATGCAGCAAGCCAAAAGACCGGCGTGGCTCTTCACGGCGCCCACGGACGTGACGACGACTCCCCAAGCTATTGCGGGTATGGGTCGGCAGCGGCCTCTGCCGACAATCTCACGAACCCGACCTGGGCTGCTAATGAGGACGTAGAAGATGTAGAAGACAGTGAGGGCGACATTTTACTTGTTCCCGGTGGCGTGGAGATCGTCTGCGAGGCCGTGGAGTTTGGCATTGCCTGGGTACCTTGCCAGAGAAGCGACGATCCACATGTGCAGCTGATGCTGTATTCAGCCGCGATGTTCCCGATCGACCATCTCTACTTCGCCATTGAGCTCGTTCATGCCAAGAAGGGGGCTTGGTGGTGCTTGGTGGTGCTTGGTGGCGGACGATGATCTGGAGAAGCCGATCTTTGGTAACGAACGCCTTTCCGCAACCCTCGAGCTCGTTGGTCGTCAAGTGCGTCCAAGATCGCGCATCCCGCTCAGCTGACATCCCCGTTCTTGCGAAGCCGAGCACCAGAAGTAGAAGGGCACGGCAAACATCTTCAAGGTATCGCGGGTTAGTAAGTCCGCTCAGGAAGGAAAGACAAGCTGGGTTGAGAACAAGCGATTAGACGCAAGAATATGCACATCTATGGTTCCTTCTATCATACAGCCCTCCGTGACGATCAGTGTCGCCACGCCGCCGCCGCCATGATCGGACTCTCGAAAAAATGTGTTTTTTCTCGCTGACCGCACAAAGTCACGCTATCGAGATGGGTGGTGAAGCAGTCGCTCGTCAGAAGGTGGCAATCGGATCAATTGCGCTTGCGAAGAAGGTGATGCTGTCGTTATCCCTACAAATGCTGTTGCTGCGCGCCATGGCTAGCTCGGTATGAAGATGTTCGAGAAATCAAACGCAGTCAAATGGGTATCTTTACGAGCGCCATGCGCCAGATGTCCGTGAGGAAGGTGCAAATCTATGGAGGGGTATCGATGCCATATAATGTTGTTGTTGTTGATGATGATGATGGTGATGGCGATGATGGTGATGGCGATGATGTTGATGTTGTTGTTATTGTGATTATTGTTGTTGGTGTTATTGTTGTTATTGTTGTTGTTGTTGTTGTTGTGCGCGAAGAAACGCCGTGACAGTGCTAACGTCTTCTTGACGCTCGATCAAAGGTGGACGAGTGCTCTGCGGTAAAAGTGTGAAGCAGATGACCAGAGCCGGTAGTAGTGCGGATGACCGAGGGCGAGGCCTGGTGGTGTTGATCATCTGCCGATGACAGGCGAACAAAGGGAAGGGTGTGTGCTCTCGGCGACCAGATCCGAGCAACAAGAGGGTGTGGTGCCGCTCAAATGAGGATCCCCGCATGACCAACCGTGGGTCCCAGCCAGACGGCCCAGAGCGCGACCGCACACCCATCGGTTTATGATGTCGAAGTCGGATGACTTGCACGCTCGTAATCGTGCAAGGGCACGAACCTGGCTTCAGACGGCATCGCGCTTGGTCCTGTCAACGAAGGAACGCGTTGCTGGTACGGGTACGACTGTGCCGTTCCTGGCAGCCCGTGTGCTGATCCTGGCAGCCCGGTCGCTGGCGCGCTGAGATAGCCAGCGGAAAAGTCCCAGGCACGACCAGCCAGATCAGACGAGTACTGAGATGACGGCTGGTGCCAGGAGGTCGTTTGTGCACCCGCGGATGTAGGTACGGCGAGCCTCATGTCCGATTGACCTGTTGGCGGCCCGATCCCGTGCGATGTAAACACGTTATGGGGCATAGGAGGTGGCGCATATGCGTGACTATGCGACCCCACTGAGCTCGAGGTTGATCGTGGTGAGGCGGCCATTCGATGATCGATGCCGGCATCGGAAGCTCTCGTTGTAGCATAGCCCGAAGCACTCGGTGTGTGTAACGCGGCGGCGGTTGACGAATAGCTTGCTGACTGCGAGGATGTTAGCTGTGATTCTGTGCATATGCGACACAGGCACGACTTGCATATTTGCCAATGATCTTCTTCAAAGCCGTTGCCAAGATGCGCCATGGAAACACCTTCACGTCCTTTTCGATGTTTCGCGGCTTGGGGTTGGGAAAGCCCATGATCAGCTTGAAGAACTCTTCGCTGTCTTGCTTGGTCTTCGAGACGGTCGCCGGACGGAAGCCTTCCAGATTGCGACGGATCCGGTTCTTCTCTTCCACGGTGAAGCGCACGGCCACCAACGACTCCAAAAGCGAGATGGTGTCCACGGAGGTGACGTAACACTCCTGCTTCTCTTCCCACCATATGCAGCTGACACAGATACTGTTTGGAATGCGATCTTCGAGCGTGACAGGTTCAAATGTGGCGCTGATGACGCTTCCTGTCTGGCTGCGGCGAAACTGAACAAGACGCCGCTTCGACTCCCACTCAGCTTCTGTCCACTTGTCTGCCATGGCGTTGAGGTCGCCATCGATCTTCAGCATCGCCTTTGTGTTCGCAGGGTAGATTGTGTATGGGTTGAAACCCGTCGCAACAGTCGTCATGGCCGCGCCCGGAGTGGTTGGTGAGTGATGTAATGTCGAAGTACGGATCAGCGGTGGTGGATGGCCAGGCGCTGGAGAAGGCAATAGTTGTGAACTCCTACTTATGGTTGACATGGCTGCAGATGGGCTACGAGTGGGACCCTGCATCGAGTGAGGATACGACCAGGAGGGACTGTGCGATGTTTGGAGCGATGGTGTTGGATGACCAACGGATCCGTAGTATTGCGTTGACGGCGCCCGCGAAATGGCACCGCCATAAGTTGATTGATAGTCCGAGCTGAAGCGTCGATCATCATAAATGATGTCTGGCACGCTCGGTCGCCTGAACGACGAAGCAGCACCGATCGCGTCGTACCCGGATTGCTGTCCTCCCAGGTTGTACATCGATGCTTTCTTGGTTGGCGAACGACGAGGTGAAGCCTCAGTTGACAACTTGCGCTTACGAGGTGCTTGCAGTTGCTGTGCTGGCATCTGCGGAGAGTCGAGCTGATAATAGGTTGGAGGGTCTGGCTGGTATGTGAACTCGCCGAACTCGACCGAAGGGGATTCCCAGGTGACAGAGCCGTCATTGAGTACCAGGTGGAGGGGAACCACTGGTGATGGCGAGTCTATCTCGTTCATCGAAGGTGCGTCCGCCGTGAGAGTGTATTGGAAGGCATTGCCTTGCGGTGGGGATTTCTGGAGGATGCTTTGGCACCTCTTGCTGCCAAACATGATGATTGGCGCGATCTGCGGTGCGTCAAAGTCGTAGACACTCTGGAAGTGCACAGTGACTGTCGTGCCTTGTTGACCTCCGTGTGGCGCATAATGCGAGATTGCCGGAAGAGGACGAGGAGGCTCCAGATATGCAGGGTATTGGCTAACCTGCTGACCATAATAGGTTGGATCATGCGTGCCGTACTGCTGCACAGCTTGTACCAGAGCTAAATGGGTGGATGACTGTGGCAGGCCAGATGGTACCTGCGCCTGAGCAGCTACATAATCGCCTGTGTAGGTCGGGTGGGCGGCAAAGTCGCCATAGGTATGCTGACCCTGTTGTCGGGGTGGGGCTGTTGGGTAGTCTGAGAGTACGTCACATCAGTCATCTGCATGTTCCTCTCTTCACATGCTCAATCTGCACCCACACCATCGGGAGAGCCGCAATCGGCTCCTGGCCCGATGTGGCCAGGCAACAAGACGTTTTGTGAAAACGAAGGAGGTACGTACCATACACATCGTAAGCTTGCGCTTTGTCGTACTCCGACATCGACAGTAAGTACTCTCGTGGATCGGATTGGGCCGATGGCCCTTTCTCGTTGTATGCCCGATAGCTTTCGACAAGGGAAGCAGAAATGCCGCAGTCTTCATCGACCACCAGAAAGTTCTTGCTGTCGCGACGTTGAATCTGTGAGACTTGCGTCAGTCTCTGTCGTGTGGCTGAGTTGACATAGGCATCCACTGCGATCGCGAACGAGTCACTGTCGGCCTTACTGGGAGGGTAGTGGGTTGCGGCTGACCTGTAGACGCATACGTCTGCCGTGGGAATTGTGCTTCGGACAGTATGCAGATATCAAGCAGTCTGCTGCAACTTGTACGACGCAGGACAAGCGCAAAGTGTATGGTCTTTCGACCGGCGCCAGTAGTCTGGGTGGTGAACTGGTGGGGTGACTATGCAGGCAGCTGTCCGTTCGAGACACGCAGAAAATAGTGCAATCGCCTTGGATGTGTGTACCAGTCTGCGACACGCGACCTGCCGAATGCCCACTGCCGCTTGAACTCACGACGCTCTGATCGCTGAAAGGCAGTCCAGATGCTCTTGCAGTCGTTCGCAGGAGATTGCAGGGTTCTTCCCGACACCAGCTCCGTGGCCCCAGCCGTCCGCTACTGTAGGCACCCGACGCGGGTTTCCAGCGCGGTATCAAAGCGACAGTGCTGTAGCGACTATGTTTTGGCTGATGCAATCAGAACACCTGAGCTGGGATTAGCGCATGCTGCATCGGCCATGCCTGTTGCTTGCGCTGGAGATTGCATTCTCATCATACCGGACGTGGACAAAGAGGTCCTTGCGGCGGAGCGCGGCTTGCGGCGCAAACCAGTGGGGTTGGTGGCTGTCGTTGCAGTCAGACGAAGTATTCGATTATGACGGATCTCGACTTTCGGGCCCATTGAACAGGTAGCGGCTCTGTCGCATCAGGCAGAGTGGTCGATCGCTTGGGACGATGCAGAGGTCGGAGGAACCAAAAAGTTCATGCCACTGCTTCGCGGAATGCCCTCTGGTTTAGAGGTAAAACACAGCCACCGAGGCGGCAGAGGAGGGCAAGTGTTGATGCAAGGAAGGTCGGGGGAACGAACCTCACTTGAGATAGATGAACGACAGCAACCAGTTCGGCTCTTGTTAGCGACCTGAGGACCATACACGTAACAGTGGTTGGTTGCCAGCGCAGCGGCGTCGCGGCAGTAGTATACTATTCGATTAATGGAGCGCCACGAATGTCGTATGAATTGAGAGCGTGGCCGATATCACCTGACGTTCCAAGCTTGTCGTCGCGGCGTGAGGCGGGCCTTGTCGAGCTACCAGAGAGTTGCAGATTGTCGATCGTTGTGCGTGAGTACCACAAACCGTTACCAGTCGCCTGTAACGCGGTTCTGTGGCCACAAGCTGCGGCTTGTGTCAAGGAGGCTCGATAGCTATCTGCCCCTCTGGTGATCGAGCTTGGCGCTAGTACAGTGTGGGAGACATCCAGGTTGGTGGAGCAGGTTTAGGAATGACAACCACCGCGTCGGTGTTCTGAGTCAAAAGCGTGGAGTATGTTTCAAAATGTGAGCAATCGGTGGTTCTGTCGGGCGGTAGGCGCGCGTTGGGCGCAGAGTGGCTACGTTATCAGTAATCTGCTCGAGCCAGAGGCAGAGCAAATTGAGAATGTCAAAAAGTGGTGGTGGTGAACTGGCTGGTTGGTTGGCAGGCAGGCAGGCAGGGTCAAGTAGCAGGGCTGCTGCCACCAGAAAGGATGCCTGTGAACGAGTGACCGCGGCGGCGATCAGCATCTGCCCAGGCCAGCGCAAGCACTGTTTAGAGAAGCAGCAGGCAGCCCGAGAGGGGAGGTAGTCGGTCCATTTCCATGCAAAGCGCAATCGGCGGTTGCGGCAGCTGACTGGCTCGATGACGCCAGCCGGATATCCCATGGCACCGCCAGAGTGCATCGTGTGGAAGCCCTTGGGGAACAGCAGCAGTCGAGCACAGCAGCGGTCAAGGACAACATAGTGGCCGCTCCGTTCAGCAGGTCAGTCACAGACTACTATACTTAGCTCCATCATCGCGTCCGCCATCCTTGCCAATGCGCGTCCGTGAAGAAGCTTAAAAGTTTATCAAAACTACTAAAGGCAGCCTGCCGACGCGAGGGAGGGCGTCGGGCCCCGATGATTGCCTCTTTCCCTCCGCAGCGGCCGCGCGCCTGGTGCTTCGTGTGTGGAATGGCGAGGCGTCGGTCTTTCTCGGGCGGCGGCCTGTCAGCTGCACAAGGCGAGATCCGGCGACCGCCATCGATGCAGCGAAGGGGCCAAGCCCGCCTCAGGGCAGGGCGACGCTCTGTGTGTCCATCTCGCCATCCCTTGCGGCGGGAGACACTCCAATCGTCGCGACGAAACGAAGCTGCGCGCTTCTCTCGACAGGTGGGCCCCAGAGCAGCTAGCAGGCCCTAAGCGTCCGAGGGGTGGAAACGCCCCCGGAAAGCCGCAAGAGTGAATGCAGGTACAGCGCGCTCGAAAGTAGGCGGGAGTGCAGTGCGAACGTTGGACAGATCCGAATGAAGTCGGATGCGATTAGCCCCGAGCCAAAAATACGCACGCGCCTCGCTCGCTTGGCTCGCCTCTCGGACCCTGGTCGCCTGAGCCACCGCTAGCTGACGACTGCTCCACATCCGCACAAACCTTGCCCCAAACGAGCCTCCTGTGTGCAGCAATGTCGACGTTTGTGGTGCCGCCTCGCCTGTATCGAGCACTGCGTCCCGTCTGCTTTGGTGCATATTCATGCGCCTGATTCACTGCGTCGCCAGCGATCGCCACGCCGCTGTCACGTCCTGCCCGAGCCGATCCTTGTGATTGGTTGAGGGCTCAGCTCTAGTTCACCTACTTCCTGCATGCCTCCCGTCTATTCAGCAGCACTAACGACAGGATTCTGGACCGCACGTTAAGCATGGCGACTGCCGCCGGATGACATGTCGTGCCACTGTTCGTGACAAACGACGCTATTGCTCTGCTATCACTCTGCCCTGGCCCGGGAAGCCTTCCGCTAGATGACACGCTCGACTCGATGGTCTTGCCGGCGTGTCAGTGAGCGACTACTCTTGCCTCCTGGACCTGCTGGACCGCCACACTGGCCTCAACAAGGTCATGGTAGGTAACTGACGGTGTATGTACAAGGCGACAGTTCGGTTCTGAGGCCTTGCATGAACGATCAACGGCTAGCTGGGTTCGCAGATTAGCAGAAGCGAGGAAATGGCAGAGCTCTGGATGCGCGCCAGCACACATCGGCATCACTCTGGTGATCACTCAGTGCCATGGGCGAGAGTGCAGATACCGCCGCTATGCCTTCTATGCAATCACGTTACGACCTCGCCGTGGGTCCCAGAACGATGGCGAAATTACACCTGTGGCTGGGTGATTGCCCAGACGACCACGGCTTTTGACCTTTCCTCGGCGCACCGCGATTGTCCTTCGCCGCAAGCTTGATGATGAATCCGATTCTCGTGGTCTTACCGCTGCACGCAACATCGCGCGGTGAACCTCTCGGCCTCATCGAGAGAATGGACAACGTTCATACGCTCGAGAAGCTTGGCTCGTACCGTTGAAAGGCCGCGCTGCACCATCGACAACTAATAAGATAGTGGCGAGAAGGTTTATCGAATGGCGGCATGAGTTGGGACATGAGCGACACCGAGCCGGAAGCTTTGTGCGCCAGCGAGTACCGCGAAGCAGAGGGTTGGTGGAGTTGAGAAACCTGGAGAAACAGAAGCACGAGATGCATCAGACTTTAAAAGGTACCACCGGGTGGTGAAAACAGTCTACGTTTTGGTCGACATCGAGGACTTGTCTTGCCTCTGCGACCTCAGATCCTTCTCGTGTCTGATCAACCTTCTTTCCATGAAGAAGACCGCCCTCACCATACCATGCAACGGAAGCCCCGCCAATTCCGAAGCCCTTTCGTAGAACATCTTGGTGGTGCCACCGAGCTCGTTCTCGGCCCTATAGTGCGGATATGCGCTACCGGCACGCGGCACATCATCGGAGTCCTCATCCGCCACTATGCGCTTGGGATGAAGCGCGCCTTGAGTTTGGACAAGCCGATCCACCGAACTACTGCCATGTGCCCGAATATCGGGCTGTGCACGTGGGCGGCCATGCGATGGCTGGGATGGGAACATTCTGAACAATGCTTTCCTGAAGTCTGCATCGCGACCAGCGTGGCCACGCTCTCGTACCTCTTCGGATGCGATGTTGTTTTCAAAGTGGTATAGATACTGGGCCAGGCGATCTTCAGCAAGATCGAGGCTCTGCGACTCGGTCATGGTGAAAGCTTCTGCGAAAGTAAGGGCGTTTCCCCGACCACGGTCGCCATCTGGAACATCTGCATGGTCTTGACTTTCGGCCCACAACTTCCAGTCCATATTGAGTACAGAAAGATCGGCGGCAGATCTGGCGTACCGTTTTCGATCATCAAAAGGCAAAAGCAGTTTGGTAGTCACGATAACCAAGGCCATCAGTCGAATTTCCGGGTACCGTAAACTCATGTTCGTCCAAGCTTGGGCATCCAACATGTAACCAAAGTCGGTGCACAACACGCGGGCAAGTCGCTGAGTGGCCAAATAGATTTCAAGTGGCAGGCATAGCGTTTTGATCCAACGGAACAGGATCAAAACATGGTTGAGCGGCGGTGGCAACATTCCAAAATCCGCGTTGAAAGCCGTCAGTATTGTCAGCACTCCGCGATGGAGTGCGGCTGATTCAATCAGCTGCTGAGGTTCCAGCTGTTCCTGGAGTTGGCCTGGTAAGCGATCTCGCATTGACAGAGGAATTTCCTTTGCTGCACGATAGAACAATAGCTTGTGGCTGTTGACCCATCGATGTAGATCCGCGATCGTGAGAGGTATGCGGAGCAGCATGATACCAGTGTGTATCAAGCAGAGTAGCTCGGTCAAAGTCGGCCCCCCGGGCTTCCTGCGAGATGTGGTTCGAGTCCTTTGGGCGATGGAAGCTGGAGCGTCTGTTCCTGATTCTCCTTCAGACTGTGAGCTGAACACCATGCGCGAGGACGCCGCTTCAGTGTCAGTATCATAGTCGTATGATACTTTATGCTGGAGCTTCTGTAGCCTCAGTGCCCATAGGTCCTTGACCAAGATCTGCAACGATCAGCTTCGCTCTGCTGCCGAATGGTAATCATACAGACCTCGAGTTCCTGGGGCAGCTCCTGCACATCGATGAGCCATCGCAGTTGTTTGCGAAGGACAAGTTGTACACAAAGAAGATAATGCTCATAAGCTCGAGCGCCGCTGAAACCAGTTGCTATGGCAAGTCAGACCTCGATCATTTGAGTTGCAGACATGTCGTAGACCTTGCCTTTGCTCGTCACAGATTCCGCGTCTGACTCCTTCTTCCGTGATGTCTTGCCACGTGTGATCAATTCTCCAGTATCTTCGGCGACAATGGTACCAAGCTGTTCGGGGTTATCTTAGTGGTGGACAGATAGCTGATTTAGTGCTCGGTGGTTTACCTCTGACTGTTGGTGACCCTGACCGCAGTACGTGAAGCCATCATCACCGACGTGGAAGCGCCGAGACCCACAGTCATCTTGCAAGCAGTGGCGGCCTTTGTTGCGCCTTTGCGACATCTCTGCTGCTGGTCGCAAGGTCGGTCTAATTTCGAGAAGTGATCGCTGGTGCTATAGAGTGCTTGCTGGTGATTTCGAGTGAGTGCAGGCGTAGCACGCTGAACACTTTGTCCGGATGGATCTCGGTCGCACTCTAGGAGATGACTGGAAACCTTCGCCTGTTTTGAGAGCGGTGTCGTCGTGGATAATGTTTCTCGTCATTGTCATCAAAATATTGTATGAGCGCAAGTTGCGATCGAGCGCATGAGACTTTCGCTTAGGGCCGGGGCGGAAGTGCTCATGGTCAGCACATTGTTCGCATGTGCAGATGGTCAAGTCAGCATACAGCAGCTTACCACGCTCTAAGGCGGTACAATGAAAATGTCGTGTTGGAGAAGTGGGTGCAGGAGCAGGTGAAGTGCGAGTGGTGCAAGGGACCGCTTCTCTTCCGAGTTCTTGGCAGGCGATTTACTGGTATCAACAGGAGCAAGCTGTCGATACGACTTCGGTATGGCAAGGAGATGACATGGATTGTGATTTATTTCATGATCATGAGACACAGCGACCTTTTCGCATATCATAGTCTACTTGTAGATGATTCGACGAAACGCAGGAAACGAATCGTTAAGACCACGCGACTATCCTTCGAAGACCTTTCCGCTTCTGAAACACCTCATGCCGCGTTTGCATCGTGTTTGACGTATACCCATAAGTGATGTGTCCCTGGTGTAGCAGGCGCTGAGTTCCCGGGTATCTTTGCGCGCTCAAATGGCGAGCTACTTAAGAGCCCTTTGGAGCCTCTTTAGCATCGATGCAAGCCTCCTCACCCATGGCAGTAAGGACAATGACGTCTTAATGAGGCGGTCAGTATATCGCATAGACTCCTCGCAAAACGGGTGCACTCACTAGTGTCCTTCTCCTCCTCTCTAAAAAGCTTGTTGATCTTGTCGCCAGCCTCACCGTCTGGAACCTTGACGTCGTCCTTGGTAGATCCGTCGTCAGACATGAGGGAGAGGAAGCCATCATCAGTGATGTCAAGCTGTAACATCTATCAGCCAGCCGCTCTATCGTTCCAGGTGCCATATTTGTGCTCTTACCAGCTGATACTCGCGACGAGAGACGTTTGGAACGTCCATGTTGTGGGTGGATGGAGACAAGTCTTCCATCTTCTTGCCGGTGAAGATGTCGATGGCGACCATGTGGACCTTGGCGTGACCGTGCTTGCCGGTCTTGGAGGTGGACATTTCGACGATCTTGCATGGGCGGCCCTTGATGACAACGTGACCGTTCTTCCTCAAAGCGGAACATTGCATTGGGAAGGTGGTAGAGGCACCGGCATCGGCGCTTTCGAAGGTGTGCTCATGCTGGGAGAAGGACTCTCGTCAGTACCGAACATCAATGGGCGGACGGGATACTGAAGTTCGCGCAGGTGGAGGCGCTGGCCAAGCGATCGCAGACCCGGGCGGGGTGAGGTTGCTCTGCCAGCGAAATGACCGACGGCGTGCGGCAGGGCGCGACTTACCTGGGCGTCGTTGTTGTCGGCCATGTTGGGCTAATGAGTGTGTGTGTTGAGGATGGTGGTGCGAGTCGGAGTCGTGAGATCGTGGATAGTCAACGATGATGAAAATGGTCGAGGTCGAAGTGCGAGTCCAAACCCCACTTCGCCGCTTACCACACTTCAAGCTAGCGCAACTTGGGACCCCTCGGGCTGGCAGCGACGCGCTGAAGCACATGAATCGAATCTCAATCTCATTGTGACTGACTACATAGCAGTCCTATCTGATCTGCTCATCAGGTCATCGCGACGAGCCCATCCGCTCGACATGTCCGTGTGGCTGGACCGCTTCTCGGTGCAGTCCCGAGAACCTTCGCCGTCTCCCACATCCGCGTCGAATAGATCTTTCTCTCCCGCGCCGAGAAGATCTATACAGGTAGGACCGAGGACTCTGCAGCGACGGCCAGGCCTGCAGCCGAGGAGCTCATCGTTGTCACTTGCGTCAGTCACCGGTTCGACAGACAGCCTGCCGGCGACTGCAAGGATACCAAATGGCTCGACTTTGAAGAACCAGTTGTCCCAGCAGAGCGCACCTACGAATGGACCGATTCCCCTAGAAGTGTTAGAGAGTATCGTTGGCCCAGCTCGGCATTCTGAAGGCGATGGCGATGTACTGGAGAGCGTCGATGCCACCGCCATTGCAGAGCAGATTGATCTTGCCCATTTGAGTTTGCATGGCTTTGTCCACCAAGACATAGATGAATATGAGGAGGCAAGCGACGCGAAGAATGTCAAGGTCATTCAGGACTTCGAGCAAGAGAAACACAAATTCGAAGACCTGCACAAGTCCATATTGGCATGCGATGAAGTGCTAACGTCTGTGGAGACATATCTGACCAGCTTTCAAGCAGAGCTGGCCATTGTTTCAACAGAGATCGAGTCTCTGCAGAGTCGCTCGACGGCATTGAACAACAAGCTGGAGAACAGGAAAGCTGTTGAGAAGATTTTGGGCCCCGAGGCCGAGGCTTTCAGCATATCCCCTCAGATGGTACGCAAAATTACGGAAGGTGCAGTGGACGAACAGTGGATCAAGTCCATGCAGGAATTGGAGAAGCGGTCGAGATTCATAGACGCCAAGCTCAAGGAAGGCAGAGACGTCAAAGCTGCTCAAGATATTCAGCCATTCATCACCGACATTTTCAATAAAGCTGTCGAGCGCATTCGCGACTATGTCGTGGCGCAGATCAAAGCTCTCCGTTCGCCCAGCATCAATGCTCAAGTCATCCAACAGAACAGCTTTCTCCGGCGCAAAGAAATATTCTTATTCCTGGTCAAGCAGCAGCCCGGCCTTGCAGAAGAAATTTCTCAGGCGTACTGCAATACTATGCGGTGGTACTACCTACACAGCTTCGCACGATACAAGTCCGCGGTGGAAAAGCTCAACGTGCATGTCATTGACCAGACTGATGTTCTTGCAGCTGATGGCGGAGTGCGAAGACTTGGCAAAACTGGCCCTCCTCACGACACTTTCTGCATCGGCCGCCGTGCGGACGTCGTCCGCTCATCAAATAACGCAGCACTGCCCTCCTTTGCCGCAGAAGAGGACAAAGGGACTCATTATATGGAAGTGCCGTTCAGAGCATACAACCTGGCGCTGATAGACAACGCGTCTGTTGAGTATTCATTCTTGACGGAGTTCTTCTCTGAGCAGTCGTTCCGTGCCACGAACAAAAAGTTCAACGAGATCTTTCAGCCAACTTTCGAGCTTGGCTATGCTTTGACCAAGCAGCTGGTTGAGCACACACTCGATGCATTGGGAATTCTAATATGCGTGCGCCTTACGCAGCACTTTGCCTTCGAGCTGCAGCGAAGGAAGATCGCAGTCGGCGAGGGATATATCAATGGCACCAACATGCTTCTCTGGCCTCGGTTTCAACAGATCATCGATGCGCATTGTGAATCGATACGGAAGAGCACTGCATTACTCTCTGGAAAGCCGGCGGGCTCAGCGTTGAGCCTTACATCATCACCGTCAACAGTCCAGACCACTGCGCCCCATCCCCTCACGCAACGCTTTGCCAACTTCCTTCAAGGCATACTGGCCCTGAGCAGCGAGGCGGGAGATGATGAGCCAGTCTCTAACAGCCTCGGCAGACTTCGCAGCGACTTCGAGGGATTCCTCGTCAAGCTTAGCAAAGGCGCGGCAGAAGCGAGAAAGCGGGAGAGGTTCTTATACAACAACTATTCGCTCATCTGTACTATCATCGGAGAGACCGAAGGGAAGCTGGCAGAGGAGCAAAGAACCCACTTTGCTGATCTGAGGGATGATCTAGGTATAGACTCGTGATCAAAGGACTGTACGATTCCAATAGCATATGTATTGATCATGTTCACAAGGTCAAGCTCACACGAGAGTTTCCCGTGCGCTGTAGTAGTAACGAGACGAATGCCCCTGAATCCGATCGGTCGATGCTAACATCTTACTGTTTGTGCGCCTGGCGAGAGCTCTTGATAGTAGTCAGTGGCTCGCAAGACTGGCGACTCTCTATTCTCGACACTCGAATCGGAGCCGTCTCTTACGAGCACAGCCCGAGACGCTGCACTCGTGGC
The DNA here is from genome assembly GCA_002236755.2 of Dothistroma septosporum. Classification (NCBI taxonomy): domain Eukaryota; kingdom Fungi; phylum Ascomycota; class Dothideomycetes; order Mycosphaerellales; family Mycosphaerellaceae; genus Dothistroma; species Dothistroma septosporum. The sequence goes on along the minus strand of NBZP02000033.1, from coordinate 1,944,550 downwards.
ATGGTCTTCGCGTTGGGCAATGCCACATACAGATATGGGTTCGCAATATCAATGCCCTGACCGTCGCTTTCAATTCTTGCAGGACCCGATTGATCATTGAGACTGGGTCATCCGGACCATCATGCGTGACAATGGGCTCGTTCGAGGTCTTCACTCACTACCAACAGCGGCACATCTGAGTCCAAGGTAACGTACTATCAGCACGAGACCTGTCGACAAACCCTTCTTGCTAACCTTGGGCCATGTCAACGCGGATTCGTCGCAGTCGCGATAGTCGTCTGGACTCGCGTGACGGCCCCAATTCTTCGTTCAATTCGTGACATCGAATCGATCCCACGACACTCGAAGGATGTAAACATGTATAGTCCGCATCCGGACGGCGTGGAGGGCAGTAATGGCTCGGCGCGCATAGTGATTCGTTGGAGAGGATGACGAGAGTTTTGGCTATGCAAAGGCATGCGGGCACGCGAAGGCCCTGGCCGCCGCGAAATCGCCACGATGCCGGTATGATGGTGCAGGCCACGACGACCACGCTCAGCAGGAGAAAGGGGGTGGTGGCAACTTGACAGTTACTTATCGGCCCGCCAAAGATGTTGGTGAGCTGTTGTTGAAGTGCACACCGTTTCGACGTCGAGACAAGACGAGCTCCTGATGCTCTAGCGTGCCTCTCGGGTGGGCTTCGATCAGCGACGTCTGAGCAACAGGGATTTGCACGATCCCAGTCGTTCACAGACGCCGGAAGACGGTGATCCCAGCGGCATGCACGGATTGATCATTGATAGCACAGATAGTGTTTGATGTCCCACCCTGCGAGCGCGCTAACTCACTCATCCCCTCACTCACTCACTCACTCACTCACTCACTCACTCACTCACTCACTCACTCACTCACTCACTCACTCACTCACTCACTCCCTCACTCAGCCAGTGACAGATGGCGAATGCATTTCCGTGACGTAGGCGAGAGAATGATCGACTGGCCGCCCTGGCTGGCTGGCTGGCGGGCAGCAGCAGTGTGGCAGCTCCATGCGGAGACGCGGTGCTGCAGACAACCAACATGAGGCACATATGTTGTTCGGGCTGCGATGTTGTGGCCCATCATCATCATCATCATTATTGTTATTATTATTATTATTATTATTGTTATAATAATCATCGTCCCCGCAGATGAACGGCGAGCTTGTTGGAACTCTCGAGCAGCTGCGCAGTGCTGCGCCGTCTGCAAACAACATGCCGTGCGTGATGAGGCCTGGCCTGGCGTTTCATGAGTGCCGTCTCGGGTCTAGCGCGTCGTTAGTGAGAGCGACCGGGAGGGTGAGAGAGCCTGGAGGCTTCTTCTCGTAAGCGGAGTCCACTACCACCCGATGCATCTCTTGCGTCTGCACACCATCTGCTCCAACATCCACCGCACCGGGGGTGCTCCACTGCCACCGCGCCCACTGCACCACCCCCATCAGAGCACCGCTCCGCGCAGTAGCCTTATCGCGCGCTCTGCGGATGTGCCAATGTCGAGAGCGCACAGGGAGGCGTGAACGAGAGAGAGCCGCGGGCGACAGCGAGTGCAGCTTGGACATTGCGGCAGAGCCACTTGAGAGACTCACGGCCGCGCATTTCTATCTGCGCCGCGTCTGGAATCCCCGCGCGAAAACTACAGCCGGGGACCTGTCTCATCATATCCCCGGGCGAGCCGACTCGCCGCAGGGCTGACCGGAGTGTCCTATACTGATCGCGCAATGCCTGCCACCATGGAGAGTCCCAACACCACCTATCCCGAGTCGCCAATGGATCAGGAGGACGTTGTGTATCCCTGCAAGGGCTGCGGCGAGGTGAGGACACGGGCGTGCGACGATTGCAGCCGACAGGTGCTAACGGCGTGGATGTAGATACTTGAAGAGGGGAAGGCATTCGAATTGGGTATGTACAGAGGGAGCTTGTGCTGCGCCAGTCGTACACCATACTGACAGTATTCTCCTAGCCGGCAACCGGTGGCATATCGACTGTTTCCGATGCAACACATGCGGCACTCTGCTCGACTCCGATGCGAATCTACTCCTCCTTGGCGACGGCTCGCTCATATGCAACAACTGCACATACAGCTGCAGTGCCTGCAATAACAAGATCGAGGACCTGGCCATTCTGACCGGCGACCAGGCGTTTTGCTCGGGCTGTTTCAGGTGTCGCAATTGCAAGAGAAAGATCGAAAACTTGCGTTATGCGAGGACATCGCAGGGCATTTTCTGCATGAGCTGTCACGAAAGTTTGATGGCAAGACGGCGGAAGAAAGCGCGAACACCGAAAATCACCTCTGGTGCCACGCCTGGAGTCGAAAAGGCACTACCATCACTCCCACCGGGCGTCGTTCCAGACAGTGCTTTTACGCCGGAAGATGAGACTCCGCCAGCCACATACTCACAGGCAGCGACAACGTCGCAATCGCGCTTATCGAGAGACCGCCAGCTAGGCTCGCGTAACGGGGCGACTCCGAATAGCCACATCCGAGACGTCTCGCCGCTCTCTGACGACCCGCGCCAAGGTGGGCTACTCCGTGTACATGAGCAACAGCGCGACAAGACAGCTGACATCATATCAGATGGTCCGATTTTGCCAGCTAGTACATACAGCAATAGCAGGTACACAACTGCGGGCAGCCTGCAAGACGAAGACGACGAAACAGGTGGCAACATACCGATGGTGCTTGACAATACGCCCATTGCCTCTCCACCTATGCCAAGTCAAACACTCCCGGTGCAGAGGAAGCCAGTATCACGACCACAGGAAGTTTCACCGCCCGTACAGAAAGAGAACCAACCTCTCCGCGACTACTTTGAAAGCAATGGAAGAAGCTCTGCGAAACCAGCGCCAAGAGATCAAATATCAAGAGATGTTCTGCGGGAGGACGCTCGTTCGCGATCCGTATCAACTGAACGCGAGCAGGAGCGCAACGCTGGGCAAGCACGACCGAGCCCTCATATCTTATCCCAAGACAAAGGCCGGGCAAGGAAACGCGACACCTCACGCGGTAATACGCCCGTGAGCGGATCTGCCGTAGCGTCGCCTGTGATGGCGAGCACACAGGACAGAGGAGTGGCAAAACAGAAGACGCCTCAACCGTCGATAGATGCGCAGACACTGAATCAGGATGCGTTCAGGTTGCAGGACGTCCCTCGGTCTGCAAAGGAAAGGTCACGAGCCAACTCCAGACAAGGCGCTGCGTCTCCACAGATGGTCCCTCCGGTTGACGGGCGCAGCAAGGAAGAACCCATGCACAAGCCAGTTTCACCAGTCTCCGTGGGCTCGCAGAATTCCGGTATCAATCCCTTCGATGATCCGAAGCGCATGAGAGCATTGCACCCTACTGGCGAGACGCCTGTACCCCCAAGGAACGCGGATCGAATGCTACCCCTAAGAGGTGATTCTCTCGCTGCAGCTGCCGCGCATCGGTCGAAGACTTCGACGCCCGACCCTCCCACGCCAATTCCAGTATCAACCTCGACGCACACCCATTCGCAACAGTCTTCGCAGCTCTCGGGCCACGAACGAAACCAGTCCTCTTCATCTGTACCTTCCACTTTCACTGATGCGCAGAGCAGTCTGTCGCGTGACAACAGCAGCCGGTCTAAGGTTGAGCCCCCTGCCGCACGAAACAGTTTCGATGCCGTCGTGCCACCACCACGTGCTGCCTCTCGTCCTACCGCTCCAAGCAAATCTGTCGCCAACGACGACTTCATTGCGCCACGACACGCGCCACCACCGCCTCCTATCGGGCACACAAGACACAACGACTCTGTCAGCACATTGCATAGCAACGATAATCGACCTTCCATCGATGAACAGCTATCTCCAGCTTTGCACAGCGCCGGACTACCAAAGTACAGTCTGGATGGCGGATTCTTGATGGATGATGACCTTGGGCGGATCTTGCGTGGTGAACAGGCGCAAGAAAGAAATGGTCCTGCATCCCCGTCTGTCTTGCGACGAGTATCGAATGCAGTGAAACATGGCAGAAGCTTCAGCGACCGCGCAGTGCCGGGAGGCAGATCGCCGAGGAATGGATCTCTAGAGATCAGCTCTCCTGGACACACCCCTCTGATAACCTCCCCGACTGGAGCCGATGGATTGGATACTTTACGTTCTTCACTGCGGCGTGCGCAGGTGCACATTGCGGAGCTCGAGGCTGAGAAACTCAGCCTGCAGGAAAAGCTCGATGGCTCGACAGACATGAAAGCCGTTAACACCGAGCTACGTGAAAAGCGTTCCACAATGGCCTTCCTGGACACACAACGCGAGATGGTCGTCCGTGAGCTCGAAATAATGACCGAGCATCTGAGCAAGGCCAAAGATACGAGCCAGCCGATCGATCTTGGCTCCCTCAAGACTACCATTCTCAAGGACTTTGCCGAATCTCTGCAGAAGCTCAAAGACAACATGGGATCACAAATCGAGGATCTCATGCACAAGCGCAATGAACTCACCGATGAGATTGGGAATCTCATCCAAATGAAAGACAAAGGCTTTCAGGAGTACGAGTCCCTGTCGTCGAAGAATTCTCAGCTCCTGCAGCATAATAACGAGCTCATCCGCAGCATTCAAGGCGTGTATCAGGACAACAGGCAGCCAAATGGTGCGCCAAATGGTGCGCCAAGCGGCGCAAACGGTCTCGGCATATTCAGCCCAGGAGCCAAGCTGGACGCGCCAGGGGCGACCGAAGTACGCAATCTCAATATCGTGAATACGGACTCAACCATGCCCACTCTTCTTCATGACCCCGAGTCAGAGCCGGCGACCATCCTGACGCAACCACAAGTAGTGAATATCCGCAAGGGCGGCAAGCCTAACAAGTTCAATTGGAGACGGGGCGGCGAAAAGGTTGCTGGCAAAGTGACCAAAGGATTGAAGGGCGCGCTCGGTGGTGACAGAGCACCAAGCAACCAAGGCCAATATGCTATTGGCCACCCTTACGACTCGAGACAGGCGGTGGGCGGTAGTGATGTCAGTAGCATCACCAGCAAAGCATTGAGCGACGAGAGCAAGGCCGCTGGATTTGGTTTCTTCGGCCAAAAACCTGGCGGAGTGAAGCAAGGTACTAGTCTTGGTCATTTGAAGAATAACAGCAGCACCAACCTTGTCGACTCCACCGATGGATCAGGTAAGCAAAGCATCACTCCTAAAATGCGTGGTCATATGCTGACAAGGGTAGTCCTTTTCGGTTCTGAGCTCAGCGCTCGGTGCGAGTTCGAGGGTAGTATGATACCCAATGTTGTTATGCGCTGCATCGCAGAGGTCGAAAAGCGCGGCATGGACATGGAGGGCATATACCGCAAATCTGGTGGTGCCGGCCAGGTCAAGACGGTACAGCAAGGTTTCGAAAAGGACGACCAATTCGACATTTCCGACGAGGATCTGGACATTCATGCCATTACCAGCGCCTTGAAGCAGTACTTTCGTAAGCTGCCAACCCCACTCATTGTTTATGAATCGTACGAAGCCTTGCTTGAAGCAGGTCAGTTCCAGGACAGGGAGAAGCGTGCCAACGCACTCCGGCAAGCGGTGAACGAATTACCTGAGGCCCACCGTGATTGCCTTCAGTACCTGATTGGACATCTGGCTCGTGTCATGGCACACGAGTCTCATAATCTCATGACACCACTCAACCTTGCAGTCGTATTTGCACCCACAATCATGCGACCCCTATCAATTGAGCGCGAGATGAGCGACATGCAAATTCAGCGCCATGCAGTACAGGCGCTACTCGAAAACCACAGGGCAGTGTTCTCTGCCGATGATTAGGGTCGCATGGTATCGAACATTCGAGACGACTTCACTTCTTCCAATTGGAAAACGGCTGTACACGCGGCATAGGGATCGGCTCTGTGTCATCGCGACATGGCAGGCGAGGCGTTCTGGCGCGATAGACTTTCTTCTCGCAAAAGGAAGGGCTAATGCTTGGATAGCGTCGGTTTATACATCATGAGGTCAGCATCTTTGTAAAGAGGCTTGGTGAGCTTGTGAGCTTGCACTTCATAGCGATTTAGCGGAGATACCTTCTTGGAGAGTCGAGGAGATTGTGACGATTATGCGATGCCGGTTGCTCTGGCAGTACCTAACGAGACTTTCTCAAACGAGATAGAGATTGTTGGGAATATCGATACGATGCTCTTATGCATACTGTTCTGTTATCGTTGCCCTTTCATATGCATCTGCATTGCATACATTCGCGCACCTGTAGGACGTGAAACCCATGATACAGTCTCTTCCCACGTCCGATCGTTGGCGTCTTTCATCCTTAACAGTGCTCAAAAGAGGCAAAGGAGCGACGAAAACACTGTGAAAAGCACTGTCTACCCTTGCCAAGCGCAGTGTCATAGGATCCGCACTGTGTTTCTATAATATCGATGCTGGTTATGCTTCGTTTTGAACCTTGCGAAAGCCAACGAGACGGGTGGGTAACGACGAACGATCCGAGGTGGAACGGGACTGTATCAGGGGTCCAGACGGGGACGATATTCTGGGATACGTTAACTTTTGATGTCGATCTTGCATGCCCAATTCACTAATGCTGAGTGCTTCCTGCATCCTTCGCCTCATCCCACTCTGATCTCGAATCGCTCATTGCTGATCGGTGTCCATTGGCAACAGCACGTCTGGTGATGTTATAGCGCTGGAGGAACGCAGTGCTTAATGAATAATAACGGGATCGGCGCTCAGCAAAGGCCTTCGCTCTGGTCCTACGTGTCTGGGAGCTTCAACACGCCGCGACGCCGCTCTTCTTCCCTCACTCTACCGAAGCACGATCACAGACGCGAGGGACGCGATCCATACGACAAGGCCGGCCGCCTCGGTTCGTATAGCAAACAGAAACAGGAATCGATGTCAGAGAAAGTGCAAGCCGCCTGGATGAATCAAGGCGCGCGGGCGCGGTACATCAAGACCGGCTGCTTGATATTCTTCGTCCTCGCCGTGCTATACTACATTGTCCCTGGTGGTCGATATTCCTCAGTGCCTTTGCCTGGCAAATCCCCCGGCGGAGGCGCCGCAAGCGATTCCTTGGCAGCGACTTCGAAATGCTTGCGCAGTCATTCCAAGGACAAGCCGCTGATCCAGTATGCGCTCATGGTGGATGCTGGAAGTACAGGGAGCCGGATCCACGTGTACAAGTTCAACAATTGCGGACCTACACCCGAGCTCGAGGACGAGATCTTCAAGATGACTGAAAAGAAGGAGGGTGGTTCAGGGCTCAGCAGCTACAAAGGCGATGCTGAGGGCGCCGCTAAGAGCTTGGATGTTCTCATGGAAGTGGCAATGAAGAACGTTCCCGACAAGCTGAGGGGATGCACACCTGTAGCCGTCAAGGCAACGGCGGGGCTGAGGAAGTTGGGGCCCGAGATGAGCGACGCTATTCTCAAGGCAGTCAGGAACCGATTGGAAATTGTCTACCCATTCCCTGTGGTCAGCGAAGAGAATGGCGGAGTGGAAGTCATGGATGGCAAGGATGAGGGCGTTTACGCATGGATCACGACCAACTACCTGTTGGGCAAAATTGGTGGCCCGGACAAAACACCCACTGCTGCGGTTTTCGATCTCGGTGGCGGTAGCACACAAATTGTATTCCAGCCGACCTTTAAGGAGGCGTCAGATGGTGGTATGCCCGAGCAGTTGGCTCCCGGCGACCACAAATACGACCTGAAGTTTGGCGGGCGTGAGTTCACGCTCTACCAGCATTCTTATCTCGGCTACGGCCTGATGGAAGCACGAAACAACCTTCACAGCGTCGTCATCGAAGGTCTGCACGAGAACAACCCACGATCGACAGCGTGGTTGAGCAAGCCAATCTCGAATCCGTGTTTCGGCATCGGCATGAGCAAGGAAGTCGAAGTAAACCTCGGTGAAGGCCATTCACTTGGCTCGAGCGTTACAGTGAACATGACTGGGCCAGCTGTCGGAAGTCCTGCACAGTGTCGGGCACTCGCTGAAAAGACACTCAAGAAGGAAGCAGAGTGCAAGCTAGCACCATGCGCCTTCAATGGCGTTCATCAGCCAAGCTTGGAGAAGACATTCTCCCGAGAGGACGTCTACTTGTTCTCCTATTTCTACGACCGAACGCAACCTCTGGGCATGCCGGAGTCATTCACGCTACGCGAGCTTAAGGATCTTGCGGCGCGTGTATGTCAGGGCGGCGATGCATGGAAGGTGTTCGAGTCTGTCCCTGGCGCCCTTGAAGAGCTCCAAGACAGACCAGAGACGTGCTTAGATCTGAACTTCATGCTGGCGCTACTGCACACTGGCTATGAGATGCCAATTGACAGAGAGGTCAAGATCGCGAAGAAGATCAAGGGCAATGAGCTTGGGTGGTGCTTGGGTGCCAGTCTACCTCTTCTCAGTCAAGAGTCAGGATGGGCGTGCAAGGTGCAGAAGGTCCAATGAGGCCAGGAAGGGGGCCTAGCATTAGGAGAGGCGTTCTGAAGTCGTCGTAGCATCGATCGACCACATACATATGACTGTTCCATTTTCGTGTCCATTGCCGTTGATGCCCTCGTTGTTCGCTTACCTCTGCCTGGGAATGTTCCCATCAGGTTCTGTCGAGCCCCCACAACCTGAACCTTGTCCGCGGCCCGCTGTACCTGCATATTAAGAGGTAGTTGTAGCGAGCTACCCGACGGCCACCTCCAGCCGCCGCCCTTCACATCCAGCTCTCATCGTACAACAAAAATACAACCACAACAACATTATCGATCCAAGCCTGATTCCACTTCACGTCGGATTGCCGGGATCACCGACAGCGACCAGGACCTCGGTACACAACCTTCCTCTGCATGTGCTTTCAACACTTCGCAGACGACTGAGAGCTTGCTTGCTTGCTCGCCGCTGCCATGGCCGAAAATCACACGTTCAAGGACTGGGCACTTTCACAGGGTTTCGTCCAGAAAGCCGATCTCGATACACTCAGAGGCACCACCATCGGCATCGACGCTGAAGACTACCTCTACACACTGCTGGCCGAACAGCCCACACGGGAGCCTTTACTGCCTGCAATCGGTGGAGCGCCTTTTGCGCTGTTGCAGCATGTTAACAGAGATTTGGATGAATTCGCAAGCGGTATGTTGAGTTCTCCTATCGTGTCGACGCATGCAGAGTATTCTTCTTCTCGCTGCTACAGAGAGGCACAATGTCCAGCTACACGATTTCGTGACAGCGAGAGCTTGTCTGCCATGGTGTCGTCGGGGAGGCCTCGAGTCTGGGCAAGCGCCAGCAAAAGAGAGCCGGCGCTGTTCATGCTGCAGCAAAGTTTTGATCCCCCAGCTAACAACCTATTCAGCCGGCATGAAGGCAATCCTCGTCTTCAATGGTCTGGAATTAGGCTGCAAAGATCGCAAGAGCATCAGCCGAGAATGTCAAAAAGCCTCCCATCTTCTCGAGGAAGCCTGGAAGATCTACGACGAAGGTCATGGAGACCCTGCCGTGGCGTTGTTTGGTAAGACCTGCGCATACCGCACCTCTCACATCATCCGCTATCTGTACTTCTACTTGCACAAGAAGGGGCAGCAGGTCATGGTGGCACCATACAACGCCGCTGCGCAGATGGTCACTCTGGAGCAGAATCAGTACGTGAACGCTCTTCACGCCTCTGCCTCTGCGTTGGTCTTTGGAGTAGACCGGGTGATTACAAAATTCGATTGGAACGATAGAAAATTCCTGTTCGTAGACCGGGAACAGATTCTCAGCAAACTTGGGATGAATCAACAACAGCTGGTGGATCTTCTACTATTGTCTGGGACGAGCATCATCGCCACAATGCCAGACGTCGATGCCGAGAATGCCATCCCGAAGATACAGACCGTGAAGAACCTCCTCTCGCGAGTTGGAAACGATGGTCACGCAGCCTGCGCGCTTGCGAAGGACGAGGACTATCTGGACACATACCGTCGAGCCAGAGTGGCAGTGAAGCACATGGTTGTTGCTCAGCCGAGTGGTGAGATTGTACAGCTAGACCATGAGAATGCTCCCAGCAACGACCACGAATGCATCGGTCAGCGCCTTCCGGAAGAATTACTGGCTTACCATCAGTTTGGTCTGGTCGGTAGTCGGATACTGAATTGGCGGACCCGGCAGGAGATTTTCGAAACTCCTCCGCTGGACGGAGGTGACTCTGCCACTTACAAGGCGCTGTTACAAGAAAAGTTGCAGCCACGACGGGCCAAAACGCTGGCCATACTGACTTCTTCGCTGCACAGATATTATCAGAAGCATGATGTCGACCTAATATGCTGGTTCAACGAGGCTGAGAAGCGGCCCTTGGTAAGTATCGAGAATTCGATCACGTGAAATGAAGTCTGAACGAGGTACTTAGCAAAGCTTCGGCCCCTGTATCGAAGCTCGCGAACATGCCGTTCGTCAAATTCTGACCATAGCTAACGTTGACCGTGCTATAGGGCATACCTGACAGCAGTGTCAGTACTAGGGACATTGATAATTGGCATGTCAAGGAAGCACAAATCCTTTCGTCGCCGCAGGCAAAGACCATCGACGCCGCGGCAACACCACTTCAATACGCCGTTGCACTCATCTCCGACGACACTTTCGCCAAAAACACCGTCACGCCTCGGCCGACTGGAGATAACAAGAAGCTGGACACGCCACTCGAGCTGCTTTGCAACACCATATGGAGATTCTTGCAAGAACGTGGCTACATCAACTCCAATCACACTCTGGCTGCCAGGGGCAGAATGTTGCAAGCTGCTTTCGAACACGCCGGCACGAGTGGTCGTCTTGGGACAGGCGATCCTGCCAACGAGATGGAGGAGGCTATCTTCATTGCTTTCGAGCTTTTGACGATGGATCTGCTTAACCCGAAGCTACTCTTCACGCGCCCCCCATATAGTGGAGAACCTCATCGAGGATCAGAAAAAGACAAAGCCAACGTCAGACTCATCACACGCGTGGCATGCCTAGGTAGCTTCCAGCACCAAGCCATTGGCTATACTGGGCCGCTGTCCAGGCATCTACTGGCTTATCATCAAGTGGCGTCAGCAGTACGTGGCAGTCTGCGTGATTTAGCAGAGGTGCACGGCGCTCACATGTTCCTGAGTGGCAGCGCGGTGCGCGTTCGCGACCGGGCTGATTTCACCGACCTCGGAGCAAGGCTGCCATTCTGCAAAGAGCCTGATATTGGGCTTGCGATAGTGTTGAAGAGCTACCTTGATGAGATGTCGAATGAGCAAAGCCGCAGAGCGGACATCAAAAAGTGGTTCGGCTTTGCAATCGATGTTGATGGAGATCTGAAGAAGGCATTCGATCTCTGGGCTGCCGTAGGTCAATGTCAGTGTATGAATGCGGCCCTACTTGTACTGACAGCTCTCAGGTGAACGCAGGAATCCAGGCCGCCGACACGGCAGTCGTAAGCCCGGAGACGCGCGAACTCTTTGCAAATGCGGATCAATGGTTGAAGGAGAAGACTGGCGGGCATGTCAATGGCACAGCTTAGTCGGTTGTGGATAGGGTTTGCGACGCCTCCGTCAAATGCTGCGCGTGGATATTTCTGGCTTCCTATTGAGAGTGAGGTCGTATCAACAGTACGCCTAGGTCAGGTGTGGACGGAGGCAACCTTATATGCTGTACTTAAGTCAGTATCGTATGCGAGTCGATTGCCATCATTTGGTCAATACCTTTGCTCAAGCGTGTAGTCCATACCTCCCAAGTACTGTTGGCTAGACCGAGGTTACAAGATATGAACATATTATGCGCTGTCTGATGCGGTCTTCTGTCTGCCACTGCATACTTCTCAATATCTCATGCTGTGTCGCTGAGTCAGCCAAACGTCACCTCGATGCCTACACAGGTTCTACACCATACCATGTTCTCTGCTTTTTCAACCCCTTCCATCAACCGCATTTCCCGGTCAGTCTCGACCGACATACATTGACTCTATGTACGATCGCACCTTCAGCACTTAGAGTGGACAAGTCATACTCTACCATAGTGCTTCTCCGGCACCCGAATCATCAAAATGGAGGTCCAGCTCTATGTCTACGACCTCACACGAGGCATGGCAAGAATGCTTTCGCAGCAATACTTGGGGATCCAAATCGACGCCGTATATCACACTTCATTGGTCTTTGGTGGCGTAGAGTACTTCTATGGAGCAGGCGTGCAGACATGTTACCCAGGCAAAACGCATCATGGTCAGCCTATGCAGATCATCCGGATGGGCAATACGGAACTACCTCTCGATACCATACTGGACTATTTGGAGAGCCTTAAGGACGTCTACACGCCCGAAAGTTACGATCTTTTCGCGCATAACTGCAACAACTTCACCAACGACTTTGCCACTTTCCTGGTTGGAAAGGGCATACCTGATCACATCACAAGCTTACCGAAGAAGGTGCTCGACACTCCTTTCGGACAAATGCTTAGACCGCAGCTCGATGCAAGCATGTGGCCAGTCACCCAGGCCGAAGTGCCCCAACAGAGTAGACCAGTCGCACAGTCTGCCAGAGCTGCGTCAAAGGCCCCCGTCACTAGTGGCTCTGCATCACACACGAACGGTGGCAAACACGCGACAAGTAGTCTCAACGGCAAAGTGGTCAACCTCACAAGCCCTGAGGCACTACAAGAAAGGATGGCTTCGGCGTCAGATACCTGCACCATAATCTTCTTCACGTCAGCGACATGCGCTCCTTGCCGGATGGCATATCCAATGTTCGACAGCTTGGCCGAGGAACATCCTCAGGCCTTGTTTGTCAAAGCCGATATCAGTGCGGCGCATGAGATTGCCTCCAAGTACTCTATCCGAGCCACGCCAACCTTCGTGACATTTTGCAAAGGAGCAAAGCAGGACGAATGGACTGGGGCCGACCTCAAGCTGCTAAAGGCGAATGTTGAACGTCTCATACAACAGACCTTTCCGCCACACCATCATCTCACGATCAACGTGCCTACGCTGCAGCACGGCTCTATGGAGCCAGTTACATATGTGAAGATCCCGCCTCTCGAGAAGCTCATTACCAAGCTTGATTCTGCCGCGACCGAGAAGGACATCGTCGCGCTCCGTTCGTTCGTTGAGAAGCGGATCGAAGACCCAAGGAACGCCCAACTACCAGATCTGCATGATCTGTCAAAGACATTCCGATCTCTTGTCTTCAAGCTCCCCACCGAAGTTCGCTTCGCTGCCGTTGATCTGCTACGGTGCGCCATGGTCGAGCCACGAGTGAGCGGCTTCTTCGCCGTGGAGAATCAGCCAAAGACAGCGTCGGCACTCATCAATCATGTCAACCACTTGCAAGGATGTCCTCACAACCTTCGCCTGGTCACAATCCACCTCGCGTGCAACACTTTCTCCTCCTCAATCTACGTCCGCGAACTCTTCAACTCCGACGACGACTCTATAGCACTCCTCATCCAGCTCATCACGTCATCACTGCTTGATGAGACTCATCCTACGACCCGAGTGGCAGCTGGCTCTCTAGCATTCAATCTTGCTACGGCCAACTACCGCGTGCGTCGTGAGGAGGGACAAGATGCGTTGGCTGAGAGCGAGCAAGTTGAGCTTGCTGCTTCAATCTTAGAGACGTTGACGGACGAGACCAATGTTGATGCTCAAAAGGTGCTCTTGCTGGCGTTCGCATATCTCGTGTACTGTGCACCAGAAGATGGTGAGCTCTTGGATTTGTGCAGAGCTTTGGATGCAAAGGCAAAGGTCTTGCAGTGCAAGGCGCAAAGGCCCATCGCCAAGGAGGTTGCGGCGTTACTTTAGGGAGACACAGCATTGCCAAGGTTCCATTACTCGCCGTCTTCTACGAGATCAATTTATGACCGGGAACGAGAAGCGATGAGAAATGATCGATTCCAAACTTTGTGCATTATCTACTGCCCTGGTCAGCCACAACGCCTAGGAAATGCGTATCGTTGAGCAGTGCTCCGCGAAAGCAAATGGGTATCATAAAGAGTTATTTCCGCCGAGCAATGAACGCTAAAACTCCTCCGCTAAATTCATCGCATGTAGTGATCCCTGGTCAAGGATCTGTTGCTTCGAGAGGTCTCTTCGAATTGTGGCGACTTCACTGCATCGCGAAGCTTATGGCCAAGCCACAGTATAGAGAGCACAGGCTTGGTAAAGGGTGTCCAGTCATCCTGGCTTTTGCTCATGTACTCCAATTCCTCCTCGCGAGATGCGAACCCGTTGTAGTCGGTAGGGACTACAATCGTTGGTATTGATGCCGGGGTGATGTGGTTGATGTCGCTTTTTGATGCCAACTGAGAAAGTTGCAACAATGTCTGCGCTGCGTCAAGGTCCTTGGCACTCTGACCGACTACGAGTTGACTCGAGCCTTGTACGACATCTCGCACAAATTCAATGCCGGTCATACTGTCGCTGTCATTCTATGTCGACCGATCTGTGAAGGGGGCAAAAGTCCGCCCGCCGAAGCGATCTGCATCGTCCTGGTCCACATCCATAGCTTCGCCCTCTTCATCCCGTTCCAGGCCTCTCTTCGCCTTGGGACATGTGCCACTTGTCATGCAGGTATCGACAGAAGCAGCGACATTTCTCCGAGCGCATAAGATGTCCCAGTAGCCTTGCAGTAGCCTCTTCATGTTGTCGTCGAAGTTAACGCAGAAGCGCTGGGCCTGACAAAGTTGCATCGCCTTGATGTAATCAACGTCCTCGTGGGTCTCCATTACGAATGCAGCCACCACTCCAGCGCTGCGCTCATTTCCGCTCTCGCAGAAGACAAGAACCTTTCCCATCTGTTGGCCAACCGTCTTGTCGTGCACTCGGCGAAGGTGATCGTTGATCAGTTTGGTGGTCTTGTCGAAATTGGAAGCAAGTTCCTGGTTGCTAGCCAAGTCCACGGTGTAGTGTTCAAGACCCATCTCGCGTGCCTTCCTAAGTGCGCCGTTCATGAGCTTGCTCTCGAAACTATGCTTCTGCCGTATGCCCAACAGCATAGTCACGCCTTCTTTCTTCAGCCATGCCTCATCTTTCGCGGCCGTCATAGGTCCAAGACACAGGAATGGTAGGATGGTCTGAGCCTCGCGACGGCGCTCGTACGTCCACTCGAGAGGCGCATTCTGCTGGACGAGGTTGCTGTAGTTGACCTGTGACAGAAAGTTGTAGCTAGCGTTGCGGAGTGCGTGAATTGCGATCTCGGGCACGGCATCGGCATTTAGTGCGGGTGGTGGCACGACGATGCGCGGTGGTGTAGGGACTCTGAATGTGTAGTTATCTGCCTTCTGATATGGCAGGACCGAAGTGCCCTGGTTCGCCATCCTTGCGCGGCTTGTCGATCGATGGTCGTCTCCGAGTCGGTCGCCAGTGGTAATAGTGATGTGATGTGCTGATGAGTCGAAGACGGTGTTGTGTTGGATGAGCAGGCAGTAGAGTTGCAGACAAGGTGGATGTACGTTTTGTATCGGAAGTGTTGTTCGACGTCGAGGAAAGTCACAGGGAAGGTGGGGCGCCCACATGTTAGCGGTGGGCAGCATCGATCCCTGCATCTTTTGAGCATTCACTCGCACCGCATCGTCCACTGTTCACTCATGCAGTCCATAGAACGGCGGGCACGGGTTGCATGAGTCGATATGCCCTTGAAGTGGAGATGAGTGAGGTACAAACACACACTGATGCAGGATTATTATAAATTATTCACAGATCTGCTTTGAAGCCTCGCCAGGGACCCCGCACTGTTCTCGGAATGTCTTCAACCACGGATTTCGCAGTCTCATGAGCACCACGAGCAGGTTTGCGCATACCCTCGAGCAGACCGTTCTCCGGTCCAAAATACTCTTGGAATGTCTCCTTCAATACATCCTCCTCGAGCTGCATATGATCGCCTGGCGTCGTTCTGAACACAAGACCGCCCTTTCCGTCCAACTTCTCCAGACCGATCCAGTCTTCTTTGTATATCTGCCTCTGTCTCAAAGGCTGCACCTCCTCGCTCGTGCTGTTGACCTCGGCGAACCACCCACTTTCTTTAGGTATCACAGTCGTATCGTCCTCAAAGATGAACATCACGAATTTCTCCAAGCTCGCAATCCTTTGCTTATAGGTCTCATTCTTCGTCGCTCGCTCGTTATTGATGTCGGCGAGGAAGTTGCTGTGCTCCAGATAGCTATCACTGGCCAACCCTGTGGTCTCATTGAGCGTTCGATAGTATTGCGCAGGGACCACCCGACTTTGAACATAGTCCGTCCACGCGTTATCCTTAGCCAGCGCTAAAGCACCTTTGCATACAAAATCCCAGGTTCCGCAGGATTTGAACTGTGCAATGCCATTGTGCTGACTCCCGAAGCTCACCAAGCTCCTGATGTTCACGACATCGCAACGCTGTTGGAGCGCTCTAAGGAACTGTCCACCTTGGCTGAAGCCCAGCGCGTCTGCCCGCACGATGCCGTGCTCGTCATGGAGCTTCGTGTCATTCTTGAGATCTTCACAAGCTTGCGCCACTTGCTCGGTCACATTCCCAAAGAAGGTCGCTCGGGAGTCATTGTTCCCATCTTCGTCCAGGCTCACATAATGCACGTGTGTCCCAGGGTGAATCTTTTTGGCCAGGTCGCCTACTGAATGCAAGCCATCCGCATCGTAGCGGTCGCCTAAGCCATGCCAGATGAGCAGGGGAAGTGGCTTATCGTCGGACGTAGTCGCTGGAAGTGCAGAGGCGAGCACGATGAGGGAGAGAGATGTCGGCAATGCGAACAGGCGCATCGTGTCATTGCTAGATGTTAGACGGTCAGGTCGATGTCAAGCTTGCGACCAAGGCGGGCGATGATGCCTCGTCGCCAGTAGTGCGACTCGGAAGTACGTCCACATTCGTTGGCTGCCAAGATCGCTACGCTAGCTCATGTGCCGCTTGTGCCGAAGCACATCCTTTGCGTGCTTGCTGTGCTTGGGCTACTCCCGAGATCGCGGGGAGACGTGAGTTTCGAATCATCCAAAGGGCATTCCAATCATCCCAAGAGCATCGTTGACGTCGCTCACTTCCGAGCGGGAACAGCACACAGGGACTGGGTGCGGGGACGGTGAGAGATTGCGACAACAACAACAACAACAACGACATTCGCTCCTTTCGTCCTGCTCTGTATCTCGACAATTCATCATGCGTCCGCCATATTCGTGCAGTGCAATTGCGCACGCGAAGCTTTTGACCATTTCCGATTCGACGACTCCGTCTCGCGCATATCGGCGCCCACAACAGCAGAACATACACTCTCACCGCCGCGGCGATGAGTTCGAACAGCAAAGCCACCATGCCACACACGCCATGTAAACTCCATCGAAGTACACGCTCTTCGCGATGGTCGGTCCATAACCAATCGTTCGCTATGCAGGGAATTCAAAATCGACAACGAAGCAAAAAGCGGTGACATGCGCTAGTCGCGCTTCCGGGGAGCGCTTTCAGTGACGAGGTCTCTTCCAGTAGTATTGCTATGCAAAGGTCAATATACACACACGGTCAAGGAAGATCGGAACGCATACCTTATGCTGCTTCCTGGCAGTACGGATACTGGTTTTGCCCAGACTTTGGGTGACTGTTTCTCGGCGGTTGGTGTCATTGTCCATCTCTGGTACATAATAGAATTCGCTCTCTAGCAGTTTGCCGGCAGCGTCCTTGCCCTCGCGGCTAATTTCACCAACACAAGGAATGCTGTCGAGGATCGTCTTCAATTCCGAAGAACTCATCACGTTTCGGTTCTCGTGGTCTGAAGGCTTCACCATGGCACCACGGAGCTCGGCGGGGAGGTTACTGTGGATGGTCGACAGCGGCAGAGCATGAATGCGCGAGAAGGCGAGCTGATTGATGACATGGTTCTTGACGGGGCTTGTGTTGTACTGCTGTGCAGTCATGCTACGTCCCGGGGAATTGAGGGACGATTTGAGCGGCTTACGCTTGCCCTCTGGCGAGGTCGGCTGGAATGATTGGAATCGCGACATGATATCGTCGCCAAATGGCCCGAAAGAATGCACGATCGGATCATTCTCCTCGTTGTGGTCAGAGAATTCGTCCTGCTCAGACGCGAGAGAGGCATGAGACTCCAAGAACGACTCATCTTTCTTGGGAATTGACAGCGAGCACTTTGGCGTCGTCTCCCCGGCGCAGGTGTGCTCGGGCGTTGGATCATATGGAGCATCTTCGTCGGAGTTGTGGTCCTCGTAGACCTGCACAGGTGCAGAGTCGGCACGGAAGGTCGAAGAGAATGTAGAGCCAAAGTTCAGACCATTGAGTCCCGGGCGTGGCGACACTGGTGATGCAAGACGCGGCCGTAACATCGGTGGAGGACTTGATGCAAACCGAGGCGCTGACACAGATTGATGCTTAGATGGCGAATCCTGAGCCCAAGGTGATCGCGGTTCGATTGATGTCTGGTCGCGTGCCTCATCCTTCGGCCACACGAGCATCACACGCGTGTCTTGAACGTCGACGATGATCTGAGCCATCGGTTTGCCCGACTCGAACGTCTGTCCCTTTGCCAACTCGACGATGTCTCCACGGCAGTGAATTGTTGCTCCATTCCATCCCATGCATTCCACTTCTACCTTGCCATCCGGATATGACTCGTCTGATGCATGATATGACGCACGTACATGGACGCGTGATATATGGCGGTTGGCGGACAGCTGATAGTCTGAAGAGTTGCTCGAACGTCCCATCAGTATTGGTTCGCCATTAGCTGGGAGGTCAAGAGATGGCACATCGCCAAGAGGAGCGCGTTCCGAGAGAACAGAGACTGTCCGCTTCAATGCTGGACGCGTGGAGCGCGATGGCGGCGAGGAGGGCAGCAAACCCGTCGATGAGGTAGGTACTGGTGTAGGATAGTACTTGCGGTCGTCCGCTATCTCGTCGAACTTGCGTTTGGCCGCTCGAGGGAGGCCAGGTGAGGAGGAGAGCGGTTCGAACGCGGGCAGCAGAGACGGTCGACGCGACGCTGCATGTGTTGTTTCTGTTGATGGCAATGCCGGTTGGCCAGATCCTGGCAGAGCGTCCATGATGTATGCAGATTGACGACTGTCGGACGCCCTGCTGGCGGCTGAGCACGTTATCGTATCGGTGTGCTGCAGCTGGCACTTGCACGGCTGATATTGGGTGCGGTGCTCCACGCCCGCGCGTGTCGGGGGCTCTGCTGGCTGTAGAGAGTGACTGATGGTTAGTAGCGGTGTGCCATTGCACACGAAGTGATACTGATGCTGGGGGAGAAAGAAGATCACCGCGAACCGCGAACCGGCCAACGATGCAGGAAGGACTGGAATGTCGCGAAGTGTAGTAGAGAAGTACTAGCGTGTCACTCAAAGCGCGTCAAGACCAAAGACCCGCAGCCGAGCGATTGCATTGTACCTCAGGTCTTCAAGCACGTTCCTGACCAGATGCTTCGGTTCCACGTTCTACAGCGCACACGATACAGTCCGTTGGCGATTCTTTGGTCCACACGTCACGCCGCGGCATTTGCTTCTGCTTTGCGAGTTCGTGGCATTCAATGTTGTATGCACAAAACACCACCGTTGTGCAGTCTCGTGCTCAGCAAGCTTTCGAGCGGGGCCCTGGTACATAAATCCCCAGCCATCAACACGCCAAAGACACGAAAAAGTCTGTCTGATGCGCACAGTCGCGTCCATCGCGCAACGATGTCCTGAGGCATACCGGCATACTGGAAATTTAAGAATCGAAATGCTCAGAATCAGCATCCTCAGCTCTCAGCGGAAGGGAATCTCCGTCAAAGCGCCGCAACCGCGCGATTGAAAACATGGAGCAAAACGATTTATACATGTAACATGCTGCTTCAATAGCGGCTTGAGCAGGTCTGTGCGAGTAACATAAGGAATCGGTATGGCTATTTCCGAACGCGTTGGCTCGCGGCTCGCATATCAGAATGTCAATGAAGCGCCTTATCCGAGCAGAGAAGACGAAACGCGAATCAGTCCATCAAGCGAATTGTATGATATTGACGGCCGGTGTCACCATGGCGCTTGCATTCTCCAACTCCAGACACCTCGCTGCACAACAGCACTACGTACACGCTTAACGCTCATCATCTTGCTGTCTGCAAACAGTCGTCACTCGTTCTCAGCTGCGTTGCTCTTGACCAAATAGCACTTCCAGGGAGGCTGCGTTGTCGCAGGTCTCGTTAGCATTATCTTCACTCGCTTGTACCAGCTCAGCAGGCGAGATCGATGGAAACTCCCGCTTGCTGGTTGCATCTGCTTTGACTAACGTTTCCTTTTCGTCTTGAAGCTCGTGAATCGCAGCTGGATGAGGCATCATGGTCCGTTCAGCAGCAGTGGCTGCAGGTCTGGTCGACTCCAAGCCGCCGGACGGCGAGAACTTTGGGGCGAAGTCGTCGCCGCTGCTGATAACGAAGGCCGGCACATCCGATGTCAAAGTCCGTTGGTGGCCATGCTCGTAGATCGTCGGCAACGCTGGACCTTCTGCCGCTGTCGAGACAAGCGCTGTTCGAAGACTTACCCACAATGTGAGCACCGTCAAACCGAGCATGGCAATGTTGCGTTTGTCTTGGGCAAGCAGGTAAAGATAGTTCTTTAGTAGGACGGAGAGTGGGATGTCTTTTCGTGGGTATATCGGCGGCAGGTCATCCAACGGCTGTGACTTCGAGTCAAATATTATCTCCTCCTTGGTCTCAAAGTGATGCTCTTTGACATTTCGGCCCGCGAACTCGTCGCTCCGTGATAGGCTGCGTGCTTGCTCTTTGGCCACGTTGTACGAGCGAGCTTCTTCTTCCTCGATCTTCAGCTGCTCTTCGAGCTCTTGCTGTAGCCTTGCATCAAGAGCCCTACGAAGCTCATCACTGATCCACGGCAGTATCTCAACGTCAATCCGCTCCATTTCTGACCAGGTAGCGGACCAGGCCGAAGCACGCATGAGTCCGTTAGCGGCATACACTTTGATGCTCCATTTCTGCTCACTTGGAGACTCTCGTCCTTCGACTCGGTGGTGACATGTACTGCAAATGTCCCCACTGGAGCTCATGATACTGGAGCCGATAGCAGAGTCCATACTCTCTTCGCCCGAGGATATCGAGCTGATTGATCCTTGGGCGCGGAAGTGGCCGCACTTGGTTATGCGTTCTTCTTTGAGCTCTAAAGCTTCCAGCAAGCGTTCTTCTAGTAGCTCATAATCATCCCTCGGATGCAAGATTAGGATACCTCGCTGAGCCACAGTCTCAGAAATTTTCGAGCGAAGAAGACGGTACTCCTGTAGCAAGTTTTCAGGAAGCAGATCCTGCATACTCCTCACGCTCCATCGCAGTTGCGTGGGCAAAAGAGTGACATGAAGCAAGACGAGTGGATACTCCGTTCTCTCCTCCTCGGGTTCCAAGGGCTCTTCGTATCGCTTCTTCATAGTCGGACTACCCTGATTGCACCTTGGTGTTCCAGCTCGTGATCGTGAGTGTAGGACAGACCTCCTTGGACTGCGCTCGAATGGGGTTGTGAGCGAGGTCATCTGCAGGCGCCTCCGAGAATCCAGTCTACGGAACGAAGATCTGATCATCTGCGGGCTGCAAGCCGTATAAACTGGTGTAACATGAGTGTACTCTGGTTCGCTATAGGACTCTGGCAAAGACGATATCGAGGCCGACGTGACAGCAGATTCGCGGCGTCCATCTTCTCGCTCGGTGTCGGTCAGATCAATGTTCGAGGGCTCAACGTCCGCTTTGATGCGCTTCAGCGTGTTTTCCTCTCGCAGTTTGCCGACCCCATCTTCTTCTATGTTCTCATCGAGCACATCGTCGTACTCTGTTGGAGGATCGTGCGAGGGATCGTGGCTCGGAGCGCAGGTGTCCTGGTAGATGATGGACTGGTGGGTCTTGCTAGGACGCGCCATTAGTATATGAGCCGTGGTAGCTCTACACACCCATAACGTCGCAGAAGGTAATCGGCAACATGCTGGTGCGTCATCTGGTCGGCGACGTTTCTTGCGCGAGAACGACCGGGGGGACGTGTTCCTTTATTTGCCCGGTAGAACAGATTAACCGGTTGTGAAGGACAACAACCGATGCTCGGCGGCTGATTCATGGGATAGGAAAACTGGGGTAAGATGGAGGTCACGCAACTTTATGAGTAATTTGGTCTACGGACATCACTAGGCTGTACTACACTCACCAATCAATGCCACCGCTTCCTCTCTCGCCACCAGCCAAAATCGCTTGCGCTTTCCCATGCTCGCCTAGACCGTTCGGTAGATGACTTGCCGCGAACGGCTTTCGACCTTTCATCTTGAACTTCTTATCGAGCGCCTCGAAAGGACTCTTCTTCTCAGTCTCGTCCTTCTTGACCTTGAACTTTTCAGTTCCGAGCACGGCGTCGAGCTCTTCGATCGGCGGCAGCTTGACGTAGACCATGCCGTCTTCTCTCGCCTCGACTGGGAACGTGGCGATGTTGACCTGCTCGTCATTGCTGCACTTGCCTGCTTCTTCACCATTCATTGTGTAGTTGCGTTTGTGCATGGGACAGCTGACCCATAGCTTGTTCGTCTTCGCATCCTCGCCAATGAGACCATCACTCAGCACGAAAGCACGCTTGTGCGGACACATCTGCTGAGTGGCATAGTACTTGCCCTTCACCTTGAAGATCGCAAGCTGCGTGTCGCCACGCTTCACGGGTACGCTGGAACCTGTTGGCGAATCACTGAACTGGTCGCAGCTAGCAAGAGGTTGCCACGACAGAGTGCTCCACTTGGTGCCTCGGAAGTCCTCCTTCACAGACTCGCTCGGCCAGTAGGCGGGTCTTTGCTGCTCTCGCTCCTCGACCTTATCCATTGTTTCAACGTGCTCCTTGGTGTTGCCGAACTGTGTGAATAGAGACTTCTTCTTGGGATCCTTCAGAACTTCGGTCCACTCACAGAAAAAGGAGCCCACGATTTCTTGCATTTGCTTTTCGAGCTCTGCGCAAATGCCCAGGCTGTCTTCCAGGACCACTTTGCGGAGGTATGCGATACCGCCAGGCAGATTTTCCACCCATCGTGCAGTCCGCTGGAGCTTGTCCGCCGTGCGCATGTAGAACATGAGGTAGCGATCAATGATCGATATCACATCGTCGGGCGGCACATCCTTCGCGAGCAACTCGCTATGCCGTGGCTTGGCACCTCCATTGCCTCCAACGAAGATGTTGAAGCCCTTCTCTGTCGCAATGAGACCAAAGTCCTTATTTTGGGCTTCAGCACACTCTCTCACGCAGCCCGAGACACCTCCCTTCATCTTGTGCGGGGAACGTATGCTCTTGTAACGCTCTTCAAGGCGAACGGCCATGCCGACCGAGTCGCCGATGCCAAATCGGCACCATGTAGTACCTACGCATGACTTGACCGTTCTCAAACTCTTCGCATAGGCATGTCCTGACTCCATGCCACCGTCGAT
This sequence comes from Dothistroma septosporum, assembly GCA_002236755.2. Classification (NCBI taxonomy): domain Eukaryota; kingdom Fungi; phylum Ascomycota; class Dothideomycetes; order Mycosphaerellales; family Mycosphaerellaceae; genus Dothistroma; species Dothistroma septosporum. The sequence continues at coordinate 1,921,193 of NBZP02000033.1, read as the reverse complement.
AAGCTCTTGCCATATGTCGGGTAGATCTTGTTTCTTAGCGCCGAACATATCTATTCGCTGTCCACCGGTAATCTTGCAGTAGAGCCCAAACTTCTTCGCTACAGTGCCGATGACGATCAGCTTCTCCGCTGTGATCTCCCCACCTGAAACTCGTGGCACGACAGAAAACGTTCCGTTCCGCTGGATGTTGGCGAGGAAGCGATCGTTGGTGTCTTGCAGTCCTCGTTGGTCGTCGTTGATGATATGTTTGTTGTAAAGAGACGCCATGATAGATCCTATGGTTGGCTTGCACGCCTCGCATCCGATCGAGTCAGACTCTTTGCCACATTCCTTCATCACGTCTGCAAACTTCTGCAGCTTCTTGACGTAGATGATGTTGAACAAGTCCGCTCGCGAATATTCAAAGTGCGGGCACAGATGATTTTTGACCTCAACACCCATGGATGCCATTGTCTTGTTGAAGATGGTCTGCACAAGCGGCATGCAACCACCGCAACCAGTTCCGGCCTTGGTGCACGACTTGACGTCTCCAATCGACTTGCAAGTTCCATCTTTTACACTACTCACGACTCCACCCTTGGTCACGTTGTGACATGAACAGATTTGGGTATCGTCGTCAAGATCATCAGCATCATCGTCGCCTGAACTCTTGCCAACAATAAACTCTGATGGTGGCATGTCGAGAGGTTTCTGCTTGGTAACCATCGGCACAAGCTTAACGTAGTCCTTCGTGTCGCCGATCATCATGCCGCCAAGAAGATACTTGCCGTCTAAGGTAAACAGGTACTTCTTGTATATTTGCTGAAATGGATCTTTATAAGTCAATGCCTTGACCGGCGATGGCGCAGGACCGTTGGTGAGGTTATCCAGCTTGCTGTTGTTTTTCGGCGCACCCTCCTTCTTGTTGCCTCGACCTGGCACGTCTTTAGGTCCATCACGGTCAGCGAAGAAGTCACCAAAGCTCGCCACCTCTACACCCAGAAGCTTGAGCTTTGTACTGAGGTCGGGACGTTTGAACTTTCGAGGAGCGTGCGCCTTGGCTTGTGTCAGGTTGAAGGCCAGGACATCGGCCATTTCAATGCCGGGTGCGATGAGGCCAAAGGTCTGGTTCTCCCAGCTTGCGCATTCTCCTACCGCATAGATATCCTTGGTGGAGGTAGCCAGGTTCTCATCTATTATGATGCCGCCATTTCTGTCGGCACATCGGATTCCAGCCTTACGAGCCAAGTCATCGCGTGCTTTGATGCCAATAGCGAAACAAATCGTACTGCACTCCATCTGCTCGCCGTCCTCGAAGGTGACACCAATTACATTGTTGTGCTCATCTGTGTTGATCTTGCCGACACGCTTGCTGAGCAAGACATCCAGGCCAAGTTGTCGAACTTGCTCCACGACCATGTTCCCGGCGTCACCGTCGAGCTGTCTGCTCAGCACCCACCTGTTACGCTCGATCAACTTGACTTTGCCAAACTCTTCAAGGTCCATCATTGCCTTTGCTGCCTCTAGTCCAAGCAAGCCTCCACCGACAACAGCTCCTGTCGAGCCCTTCTTCGTAGCCGAAAATTTGATGAGGTTCTCTAGATCTTCGATGGTTCTGTAAACAAAGACGCCGTTGGCATCGTGGCCGGGCGTGTGTCGCGGAAGCAGAGCATTGGAGCCTGTTGCCAGCACGAGGATATCGTAGGGTACTGTATCTCCCTTGGCGGTTTCCACGCTTTTCTGCTCGGTGTCGATGGAGGTGACAAGGGTGTTGAGATGGTATGATAATGACCCTTCTGGCATGGAGGCATACCATGATGCCGGGTTGAGGTACAGATTCTCGACTTGCCGATGCTGGAAGAAACTTGTCAAGCCCACACGGTTATATGCCAAATGCTGCTCCTCCCCAACGACGATGATGTCGTATTCTCGCCTCTTCACGTCCAGCTTCAGTAGCTTCTCGATGAAGCTGATGCCGACCATCCCCAGACCCACCACCACAACTCGTGTCCGGTTCGTGCCATTGGGAATCTCGCCCTTCGCGTCCAGCTGCTCGACCTTTTCAGGCAATACGTTCGCCTCGGCGTCGTTCCACTCGGTGTTGCTCATAGTGGCCCGAGTCTCAGAGTAAGCAGATCAAATTAATGGCGCAGAGCAGGACGAAGGAGAACAACGACACCTATAGGAGGCTGCCGCAGGGGATGCACGCAGATGATGCGCACCTACTATAGGTCCCGTCATCGCCTCCGGGCACTTGCAGCAATGTGGCCGTGCCACTCAAACGCGACGCAACGAACGCCTCGGAGAAAGCAATGTTGGTGGGTTGGCTGTTATCGATTGGAATGGCGACCAACGAGGAGGGACGAGTTTACCACAGGCTCGAGCCACTGCCATCAGCCATGGTGGGTGGATTGCTTCTCCGGGAGAGCGTTGCTTATAGGCATGATAGCGATAAAGAAAAGCGCGTTCACTGGTCGCTCTTATCAGACGTGAAGTCGCTAACTTCACTTGGCATTGAGCCAGCGGGCGGGCGGGAGGGGAGTGCCCAGTATGGTGCTTGTGCTCGCTATGGTACGCCGTAGTAGCTATCACGTGCCGTTGTTTGCGAGAATAATCTCACTCAGCCGCTCATCCCTTCTACGTCCCACTTTCCTTAAACTCACCTCCAACCGTGCTTCCAAGCTTGACCGCCGGCTCAACAGTCTGCCACGTCTGCATCAATCACATCACACCGAACTCAAATCAACGCAGTCTGCTGGCGATGCATAAAAGCCTCTCGGCCTTCCTGGCTGGGCCCCGATTCGCGCCGATGCTCTCCGCCACAGCTGCGCCAGAGGAGGAGCCCGCTTTTGCCTCTTTGGGACACCCATGATAAGAACACGGACCAGGCTAGCTATTGGTCTGTTGGGAATCTTCTCTGCACAGCCCAATCCGATTTGAAGGGTGGGCCTGGATGTTGGACCGATCATGAGCAGGGGCAATAGACGACGATGTCATGTCTCCGCGGTCCTCTCTGCCATGCGTGCACATCTCCCAGGAGATGTCAAAAGCAAATTGCAAATAGTCTGCACTCCGTTCTGTTCAGAGGCACAGTGCTGGACGTACCACTGACCGCCAGTCACCGTCTCGAAAGTCGCTTTCCGCGGTTGTAGCCCCAGCGCGATGCGTATCGGTCGTCATCAACGTGGAGCTGGCAGTTTGTGTTGTGTGTTTGATCATTATTGAACAACTTTCGTTCTATGTTACATCTTCCCTGTTTCAATACCCTTTGTATCACCATGAGTGCTACGCCCACCACGTCCGAGGACCAAAAGCATCTGCGGAGGATAGTTGACCTGCCGCCAACGCCCCCGGACTCTGACCATAGCGATAACGAACGACCAGAAAGCGCGTCGACAGAAGAAAGCAGCAAACCGGATTTCCCACTACCGCCCACCACAGAAGAACCGACAGCAGTACTCGAGCAGGATAAGAAGACACCAGATAGCTGGCTGCCGCGAGATCCCAGGTTAATACGCCTGACCGGCGTACATCCATTCAATGTCGAGGCACCTCTAACAGATCTGTACAATCAGGGCTTCTTAACGAGTCCTGAGTTGTTCTACGTCCGGAATCATGGTGCTGTTCCACAAGTCCAAGATGAAGACATCCCTGACTGGGAATTCAGCGTGGAAGGCATGGTGGACAACCCATTCACTCTCACACTTCGAGGACTCATGGATCAGTACGAGCAGCACACATATCCAGTCACATTGGTGTGTGCAGGTAACCGACGGAAGGAGCAGAATGTGGTGCGCAAGACGAAAGGCTTCTCGTGGGGTGCTGCTGGAGTGTCGACTGCCTTGTTCACTGGTGTCGTCATGGCAGATGTCATTCGTAAAGCGAGACCGAGAAGAGGCGCTAGATATCTCTGCATGGAAGGTGCAGACAAGCTACCGAACGGGTCCTATGGAACATCTGTGAAGCTAAACTGGGCTCTGGATGAGAACCGGGGCATGATGCTGGCCCATGGCATGAATGGTGAGATGCTGCGACCTGATCACGGGAAGCCTCTGCGAGTAGTCATTCCAGGTCAGATCGGCGGTCGGAGCGTGAAGTGGTTGAAGAAGCTCGTTATCACCGCGGAGCCGAGCGACAACTGGTACCACATCTACGACAACAGAGTACTTCCCACCATGGTGTCGCCAGAACAATCAGCGAACGAACCAAAGTGGTGGATGGACGAACGCTACGCGATCTATGACCTGAGCACAAACTCCGCCATTGCATATCCTGCTCATGAGGAACAGCTGGACCTGGTCGGTGCACAACAAAACTATCGAGTCAGAGGTTACGCATATGGTGGCGGTGGACGGCGAGTCACGAGGGTCGAAGTCTCCATAGACAAGGGCAAGACATGGCGGCTTGCTAACATCGATTATGCCGAGGATCGCTACAGAGATGCAAGCCCACAAAAATTACTCGGCGGCTCACTGGACTTCGGTTGGCGAGAGGCATCGTTCTGCTGGTGCTTCTGGAACATAGACGTGGCAGTCACGGACCTTGCGGACTCAAAGGACATCCTAGTACGTGCTATGGATGAGAGCATGAACCTACAGCCCAGGGACATGTATTGGAGCGTCCTCGGCATGATGAACAACCCCTGGTACCGCATTGCCATCAGCAAGGACGGCGATTCCCTGCACTTTGAGCATCCGACACAGCCAGCACTGATCTCCGGAGGCTGGATGGAAAGGATCAAGGCCGCTGGTGGTAATCTTGGTAACGGATACTGGGGTGAGCAGATTGGTGGAGAAGACACGTCGGCGCCTGTCGCAGAAGAGGCTGCCCAGGTCAAGATGACCAAAGACGATATCACGGTGAAGATCACGATTGACGACTTACGAAAACACGATAATGAAGAGGCGCCTTGGTTTGTGGTGAACGGTGAGGTCTATGACGGAACAGCATTTTTGAAAGAGCATCCGGGCGGTGCTCAAAGTATCGTGTCTTCGGCTGGCCTAGACGGCACCGACGAGTTCATGGCAATCCGTAAGCACAGCACGCCCTCGGGATGTTAATGTTACTGACGAGAAACAGATAGCGAGACTGCGAAGGCAATGATGCCAGAACATCATATCGGCACACTCGACGAAGAAGGACGAGCTGCACTTTCTGGCGAAGACGTTTCGCCAGATGCGAACGCTACACCAACCGCGATATTTTTGGAACCACGGGCCTGGAAGAAGGGCATTCTTCACTCCAAAGAGAGAATATCCTGGGACACGCGGGTATTCTCTGTCAAGCTCGACCACGAAGACCAAACCCTCGGACTTCCTACTGGTCAACATCTCATGATCCGTCTGCGTGACCCAGTGACGAGAGAAGCCATTATCAGGAGCTACACGCCCATATCACAAACGACCAAGAAAGGTTACATGGATATACTAGTCAAGCTATACCTCGACACCGACGAGAAGCCAGGCGGCAAGATGAGCAAAGCGCTGGACGCGATCCCCGTGGGCCATTACATCGACTTCAAGGGACCGATAGGTAAATTCGAGTACCGTGGTAAAGGACGTTGCGCTGTCAACAGCGTCGAGCGGAACATCAAAAACTTTTACATGATCTGCGGTGGTAGTGGCATCACTCCAATCTATCAAGTCTTCCGCGCTGTAATGCAGGACAAGGACGATCCGACGCACTGTGTCGTGCTAAACGGTAATCGATTGCTGGAGGACATCCTGTGCAAAGTCGAATTGGACGAGTTCGCAGCAGAAAATGCGGACAAGTGCAAATTGTTGTACACGTTGACCCAAGGGCCGGACGACTGGCAAGGTCTCCGGGGCCGTATCGCTGCTCCTTTGCTCAAGGAATACGCTAATCGAAGCGTGCATGAAGATGGAGAAGCAATGGTCCTGATATGTGGACCTGAGGCACTGGAGAAGAGCTGTCATCAAGCATTGCTCGAGCTCGGCTGGGAGAACGATGAGCTTTTGTTTTTCTGAGCGGTCAATTGATCCGTCATGAGGCATTTTGGGCTCTGGGCGATGTGCTCGTTCTGCACGTGATGCTCGAAGTGGAGTAGACAGAGGTCTGCACGGCGTGGCGTTGACGGATAGCCAAAAGGCCGCGGGCATAGGCGGTACGATTGCGTTTTCGAGGGAGTTACGGTGGCTTCATGCAGATGGGACGGACGATTCTACGAGACTTCGCACATCTACGATCAGGTACTTCCGACTGGAAGGTTGGAAAGTTTGACACGGTCTCCGCTGCTTCCTCGTACATGGAAACGTGAGTCCAGCATCATGCATACTTCACGGCGGCGAGGCCGACGATCGATGTCATGCATTCAACGCTCACATCACGACTTTCACTCATAGGTCGCTGTCGTCACCCATCCTCGTCACGGGCCAGCTCGGCACTGTCTTGTGCGGTGTGTCCTCCGTGACCATACGTTTGCTGCATGTAGCCAGCGATCATCGACGGCAACATGATATTCCAGGCGGCTCAACGGGAAAGTTTTGCTTGGGCGACGAATAGCCATGGCCATGCATCGTCAGTCGGAATTGGAACGAGGGGCCCTGTAAGCTCTGATTCGGCGCTGATCCCCAGTAGCAGGTCGTGCGCTGGCAAGCTTCATGGGAAGCAGTACCTGAAGCCAGTGTCCGCGGTGAGCGCGCGAGCTTGATTTTGACGCACAGTCGCTCGTGGAGACAGGGCTGAGCCGGATGTGCCGAAGAGAGTGTGCTTCCAGATCGACTTGCAACGCAACTTGAAGCATTCTCACTGCGTCGTGTGACTTCATGCTACGCAAGAGAGGCATGGCATGCCGCATTGTTGTGTTTCAACACCTTCGCAGGCATCTCAACAAACCTTGTCTCGAGACGCCACCGGCTCCGACTGCGGCACCATTGTAGCCCGGATTCGATGCATGCCGATACTGGCCAAGGCCATATGCGATCGGACCTGTCGATTCGCGGTCAGGTTGTCGGCGCCATGACCAAAGCCATCGACGCCACTGGGCTCCACAGGTCGTGACGTGGATGCATGATCGAACACTGCATGTTGCGTGCCACCAGGAGCACCGGCCACAATGCGCACTCTGGACATCCGGTCAAGCGGCTCTCTGCTTCATTCACCCACTGTGCTGTGGTCCAACGTCGGAACTAGATGGTGGTGCGCTTCATGTCATAGTCGAGCATTGTCTCCGGAGTGCGACAGATCTGATCATGCCATATCATGACGGATCTGATTATGCCCTTCCATACTGTGTGAGGCTGACGCTGCGGATACGTGACAGCAACGTGTCGACGGCATTATCGTGCGTGACAGCGCATACGGTCTGCTGGTATCGTAGACACGAGTCTGCGTTAGAGATGCAAATATGGATCTAGCATAGATGATTGTTGCCCTGCTACGGCAAAATCAAGTGGCGATAACACTGACAAACCCTTTCGTCTGTGTTCTGAGGAGTCTCCGTGTTGTGCGCTTCCCAATCGGTCTCCCTTCTACCCAACGGTCTCCCTTCGGTAGCTAAAGCCAAGGCTCAAACATGGTCGTGTGAATACTTGGAAGGTGACCGCGGCGAAGTGGGAGGCGAGGAAGCCAGCGTCCCGCTTGTGGCGCTCGGGCCGTCCGATCCCTGCTTCCGCGGACGTAGGAGGTAGGCTGCACTTCGTAGCGTGTCTTCGCGTGTCGCAACAGCTGTTTGATGGCAGCGCAGGCAACACGATATCACATCAAACAACCCCACAACAGCGCCAACATGTCGGGACGGCAAGGCTATGATGTCGTGGTGGACGTGGACGCGGACGCGGAGGTACGGAGAAGAAGCTGCACTGCATATGGTGCAGTCTGACGCGACAGCAGGGAGATCTCGGCCACACGGACCTGAACGACGACCTCGAATTCCACAACTCGAGTATGTCCCGCACATATAGTACACCCGGAGAGCCTAGCTGATCGGGTGATACAGCCTTCGACAGCAATAACAACAACGCGCGCAACAAGATCCCCGCCGACAGCCAAAATGCCTCCTTTCTCAATCCCTCGCGACAGCCATCATCTTCCTCGAAACGCTACCTCTGGAGCATCGCCTTCTACCAACAATTCTTCGACATAGACTCGATGCAGATCCTCCATCGGTGTCGGAGCACACTATACCCGCGCCAGAACTTCCTCGATGTGATGGAGGGCAACCCAGATCTCTACGGACCATTCTGGATCGCAACAACGGTCGTGGTCATCTTGTTCCTCACGGGCACAATAAGTCAGTACCTGGCATACCAGGGCAAAGACCACTTCGCCTACGACTTCAGACTGTTGAGTGGAGCGGCTGGTCTGGTGTACGGCTACTTGATCTTTGTGCCGTTGGGACTCTGGGGAGTCCTGAAGTGGTTTGGAAGTGAGAGCTCGAATCTGCTGGAGTGCTGGAGTCTCTATGGATACGCCAACTTGATCTGGATTCCCGTTGCGCTGGTAAGCTGGAGCAACATCTCTGGTAGGTGGAGATCCCCGGTGGGGATGCAGCTGGATTATGCTAACACGACACAGCGCTCAACTACGCCTTCGTGGGGGCTGGGCTCGCATACTCAGGTCTGTTCCTATTCAGGAATCTGTACCCTGTGGTATCGGCTACTGATGCGAAGACCTCGAAAGCGCTACTGATCGTGGTGATCGCATTGCACGCAGGATTCGCGATCGCTATCAAGGTACTGTTCTTCGCACATGGTAGCCCGGCCGCAAAGAGCAAGGCACCTGCTCCGGATGCGGGAGAAGGTGATGCTGCTAGGGTGCTCTTTGGGATCTGACCGGCGCCGAGGCCTTAAGGTAGCTATGATACTATGAACTGATTCATTGCCGACGGCTGAAAGCACATGCATGCTGCATGCCACCACGTCCCTCTCTCAAACTCAGATCTGGCTACTACTAACAAGTGGTACACATCACAAGCGCGCTGGATTTGACACATTGTGCCTGTCGGCCCTGGTCATCGCTTACAGCTCACAGGTCTTGGCTAGAGGACGATCAGATGCAGAAGTCTCCTATGGTGCGGCCGAGGAAGGATCTCCCGCCAGATACAGAGCACGCATTATTCCGCTATCTTTCGCATACTTTCCACCCGAGTTGAACGGGGCAAGACCTGCTGGAATTCAGAGGCCTTGATAGACCAACTCCAGCACTCTCGTCCATCAGTTATGGAGTTGGACGAGACATGCACGTTCAACGACACAAAGTGTGCACAGAGAGCTCGAGATTTGACCCAAACCATACTCTGGGAATCGTAGCGGTCGACCTTGACATCAGGAGTCAAAGCTGGAACCGGTATCGGCGTGTCAACTCTACTCCTTCATACGCTCGGGGTGTCCAGCGTAGGCCTCGTGTACAGCAGTCGGACCGCCGACATGGCCCGCAGGAAGGTGAAGAATGCCAGAGAGGAGATCAAGCGCCGTAATTTTCCTCTCCATGACAACACCAAGTGAGACTACACTGTATCGCTCGGGACGACATTCTCAAGTCGTATCCGTCACTGGCGTCATTGATTTGTTACGTCTCGGCTTGACTGGAGGTATTGAACTATTCAGTCGACATTGGACCCTGAGTACAGAAATATTCGGCCAAGACAGGAAAACTCGACCGGGACGACGACGACACGACAGCAATCAACTCGATTAGCGCAACGCATCCCAGAGAACAGTGTAACTATATTGGGATTCATGGTCCGGGGAGGACAGCCCATCACGCAGCCCATCCTGACAAAAGGCTGCGAACATGCTGAACTCATCGAGGACCCCGTCTGCCAATTCTGCAACATGAGGTTGACACGACCTTCCAAGCTTACTGCCACTGCTGCGAATGCTTCTCGAACAAGGGCTTCACCACCTGCGAAGTGTGTGTTGCTGGCTAGGGATGCGCATTCAGCCATGATCGAGGAAAGCGTGTCTTGTTTCAGCAAGGTCTGCTGTCGCCTATCATACATTATGGCAAGCTCGAGTTTGCCACGTTTGCTTGGGAATTCGGCCTTTTTCAACATGCCTTCTCTTTCGCATGCCTTCGTTGTACCATCGAAACCACTCTGCAGTGTCTTTGTAGATGTTGCCCTTGTCCAAGACATCTTTCCACGCCTCGAAAGCCGACATCGCGTCTGCGACATTCTCGTCCAGAGACTTGTGTATGCACAATAGCGGATCGTTTTGCTCCTTTTGAGGGTCACTTGCCTAGAGAGTACCTAGCCATAGCCAGCGACACGGATAGATCTTGCACCGAGGACAGATCAAGCGGCAACCGCCAAGGATCATCCTTTCTCACCATGCTGAGGTCCCTCAATACTCTCTCCCTCTCGCCGGAGTCGCAATGCAACTCCAGAAAGACGGACCTGCCAATTCCCAGGAACGGTGTAAAATCATTTCCCGCACACGCTCTCTCGATATCGAAAACCGGCTCGATGTCACTCAAAGAGTGCCCTAAACCGAACGCGTCACGCAACGTGTCTTCCAACTCGATGGTCAGGTCCTTGAGTGTAGCTGCGCCAGAAGGCGTAATGACCGTGAAGGACTCTCGAACCAAAGACAAAATCTGATGCACGTAGCTCGATGGCAGGAGAAACGAATCAGTGCGTAGAAGTGTTTGAGTGCAGTCGGAGTGGAAATGTCTGCAGGTTCGAAGGAGGGCTGGGGTTTCCATTTTCCTTCCTACGAAGTGACAGTCAATTTCAGATTCAATGTCGACATCTTTCCTGAGCCGGTAGTCCCATACCGATGAGATCACATCATCACGGATCTCGATCATGGACTCTGGTTCTAGCAGGAGTCTGAAGATCTGCTTGAGAAGTTCTGCTGGGAGACTTGAAAGGCGATTTGTGCTTGGCGTGTCGTGGTTGATTCTTGCTACTGATGTGAGCCACATTCATAGCCATTCCCGATACCACTGGGCTCAGCGTAGGCTATGTAGGCTGTACTGAAGCCCAGACCGGCCATAAACACACTCCAAACAAGCGACAGTAAGCGGAGCAATTTTCATCTGTAACCCTTGAATCCTGGCAGAATCAGGCATACTTGGGCGATAAGCAGAACAAAGTGACCTTGCAGAAAGAAGGCCGTATCATGACCACTGTAGTCCATAGGATGGCCAGCAATGCTATCTCGAAATCCATGATGGTCCCCCATCACCATTGCTTGCAAAAGCGAAGGCCTTGGCCAACTCCTCAAAAAGTGCTACGGCTGATCTGGTGGCGCAACATCACGGTTGTTAGGGCGTACAGGAGAGAGATCGAGATAAACGAATGATCTGACAAAGCTTGAGGACGCTGATGACGCTGCTGTGAGTCAATCAGGTCTCCCGCTCCGTCGGCATCTTCAGAAGTTGAAGCAGACGGCCTGTTGTTGTGGAACAAGTCGGCCAGCTGAAATTTCATTCTTGGAATAAATCAGCACATGTCATAGTCACCATCATACTAGACAATGACACAGTCCCGGTATCCGGCATGCTACAGCAATGGCTCAGCCTTCATCAAGCGAGCGCGTCGCCAGTCCAGCGACTCCATTATGCATCAGACGGCATAGTATCTTTCAGCTGCGCTGACTTGGGCGGCCAGCCAGCAAGCAGTAGTCCGCCAATGCTCTTTACAGCGGACTGCCCTCCGATGCCAACACTCTGCATTGACGTTGTAAAGCACTGGATTACCAGGCCAGGCTTCTGAGTCGTACGGGATCGGACATATTCGACAGTTCCGATCACAGCACATGTCCGCCGCACGACAGGAGGACGCTCATGGCTTGGGTCCGCCACGCAGTCATGGAGACGAGGGCGGTCCGGGAGTAGCGCCTTGTTCCGAACCCTCGTCGGCATATGCAATGATCGAAGTCAGCGCGTGTAGACAACGCTTTCGGAAATCCTGCCCCAAAAAGCCACAGAATGAGTGCAAGCTTCTCCTCACTTGTTGGGTCGCAGAGTGAGCAGGTGTCGCCTGGATGCAAAGGTCGTGAGATCAGTACTTGGAGTGTATTACACATTGGCAAGATGACGGTTCCAACAGCCAAGGAAATATTGACACTGAACTGCGCGGCAAGAAACCAGAAGCATCAGGTATCAGAAGTTTTGTCAGCTTCGCGATCACGGCAGCAGCTGATCGTACTACAGCTTCGTCGTTCGTGTGCGCCACAGTAAACAGCCTGGTCGGCCAATTGATGACTCGTCGTGCCATCCCAATCACGTTGCAGCAGCAAGCCATCACCACAAGCTTGTAAGTGCCGCAGCGACAGCCGGAGCATACTTTGATCTAGCGCGCCGCAAGCCAGCAGACGGTTCGCACAGCCTCATATGCTGAGGCAGTTCTCTGCCTCTGACTCTTTTCAAGTGTCCAGTCGCGAGGCTGTGCGCATTGTCATGCGGCACCGCAACAACCAAACCCGACATCCAGATCAGCTCCGGCACACAGCGCGATTATGGGCATTTGCGGCAGACGAAGGCGCTGTAGCGACTGTGACAGCAGAATAGCGTAGATTTGGATGTCGGTGCTCATGCCCATTTCGGATCTCGTACAATATCCTGCGGCCGGTGGTAAGCGAGATTGCGCAGCTTGTTAGATCCTCCATATGAATCATAAGTCACAGATCGCGCACAGTGACATGGCTTTCGGTGCAGTCGTTGAGAGCGATGACCATGTGAGTCAAGAGAAAGTAATATGTTGTTTTCACATGGACCGCCAAGCATCCGCACAAAGCGGCGGCTGAGGTTCGTCACTTTCCGTGAAAGTGGGGCACATTTCCAAAAGCATCGGGCACACTCTCATCGAATGTCTACGCAGCTACGACGTCGCAATCTGCTGTCTGCCACTTGCCACACATCCACTCACTGTCTGCCGCCAGCACGTGCTCTTCTGCACAACGTCAAACGTACTGCCGTGCCGTGGTAGTATGAGAGCGAGAAACAACTTCCTTAATCCCGATCCGCCTCCCGAGAAGTCTCCAGGAGGCAATACTGCAGTCCTGCTGCGGCACGCAACCCATAGCTGAGTGCGCCATTTCTCCATCTCGCCGAGAGACTGAACCAACAACCGTCCTGTCCGGCCTTTCAAACCAGCCCGAGGCTGTGCAGCCGGCGCAATGGCACCCAAAGGAAAGAAGGGCAAGAAGGGCAATGACGACTGGGACGAGGGTCTTGGGGAAGCTGCTGACCCCATAGCACAGGCAGGAACGACTGAAGATGCTGGCGAAGATGAGGAAGGTAGCGGCGGCGGTCTTTTGGCCGCGCTCAAGAAGAATAAGGACAAGCGCAAGAAGAAGGGCAAGGTCGTAGAGAACGACTTCGTTGAAGGAGAAGACCCTACTACAGCCGATGATGCCCCCACTATATCGCCTGTTCTTGCCGCGAAAGCGCCTGAGGAAGCGACGATGGACGATGAGTGGGACGAGCCAGTGAAAGGTGGAATGAAGGGCAAGGGCGGAAAACAGCAGGCCAAGAAAGAGGAGCCTATAGAAGAAGAGGATGCTGATGAGGGCGGTGGCGTGAAGACCAAGGCTCAGAAAGAGAAGGAGAAGAAAGAGCGTGAAAAGCAGCGTAAGAAGGAACAGGCGGCGGCCAAGAAGAAGACCGTGGCACCGCCTCCAGCTGCAAAAGAGGAGGTCAAGCCAATGGAAGCCGCGCCGGTTGCTGTCGCTGACGCGCCTGCTGGAGGCAAGAAAGGGAAGAAACTCAATCCAGCCTTGAGAGCGCTTCAAGAGCAGCAGGAAAAACTTCGTCAACAACAAGAGGAAGAAGCTCGCACCCGCGCCGAAGATGCTGCCCGCGCCGAAGCGGAGCAGAAACGTATTGAGGAAGAGGAGAAGGCCGCGACCGAAGCCAAGGTTGCTAAAAAAGCGAAGGAGAAGGCAAAGATTGAGGAGATGAAGAAAGCCGGCACGTACAAGACAGAGAAAGAGAGAAAGCAGGAGGCACAGCAGAAAGCCCGATTACAGCAGATGCTTGAGGCTGGAGCCAAGGTGGCTGGTTTCGAGGGAGATAGCGAGCCGAAGAAGCCAACCACGAAGGATATGCGCAAGAAGAACCCACGCAAGGAAGCAGAGGAACGAAAGGCGCAACAAGCTCGAGAAGAGGAAGAGGCCCGAAAGAAAATGGAGGAACTCAAGCTTCGTGAAGAGCAAGAGAAGAAGGCCGCCGAGGAAGCAGAGAAGGCCAGACGAGAAGCTGAAGTAAAGAAACAGGAGGACGGAGAGGACGAGCTCGAGGACTGGGAGGCAATGGTCGAAAAGGAAGAAAAGGGCGAAGTCGCAGACAGCTGGGATGCTGAGTCTGGCGATCAAGGCCAAGTCAAGCCTGCCGTGAACGGGAAGCCAGTGCAGAAGGGCTCGACCGATAGCAAGCCCGACATCGAGGAGGAGAAAGATAACTCCGACTCTGAAGAAGAGGACTCCGAAGAAGACTCCGAAGAGGACTCTGAGGACGAAAGAGAGACGGTCGCGCAAAGGATGGCTGCGGAGAGGAAGGCTGCTGCAGCCAAAAAGCGTGCCGAAGAGCTCGAAGCTTCAAAGGCGGCCGCCTCCAAGGACAATTTGCGCTCTCCTATCGGTTGTATTCTTGGCCACGTCGACACTGGAAAGACAAAGCTGCTCGACAAGATTCGTCAGACCAATGTTCAGGAAGGTGAAGCAGGTGGTATCACCCAGCAAATTGGTGCCACTTACTTCCCGGTTGAGGCGCTCCAGAAGAAGATTGCTGTCGTCAACCAGGATGGTGCTTTTGACTTCAAGGTTCCAGGTCTTCTCATGATCGACACGCCAGGTCACGAGTCTTTCACCAACCTTCGATCTCGAGGGAGCTCTCTGTGCAACATCGCCGTACTTGTCGTTGATATCATGCACGGCCTCGAGCCACAGACCCTGGAGTCTATGAAACTGCTACGCGACCGCAAGACGCCATTCATTGTCGCTTTGAACAAGATCGATCGTTTGTATGGCTGGAAGCCAATCAGCAACAACGGTTTCCGCGACTCGCTCAATTTGCAGAAAGCAAGCGTGCAATCTGAGTTCGCAGACAGATTGGAGAAGACCAAGCTCGCTTTTGCTGAGCAAGGTTTCAACGCTGAGCTCTTCTACGAAAACAAGTCGATGGCCAAATTCGTGTCGCTGGTGCCGACCTCAGCTCACACGGGAGAAGGTATTCCAGACATGATCAAGCTGGTCATCTCCTTGACACAGGACCGCATGGCGAAGTCTTTGATGTACTTGTCCGAGGTGGAGTGTACCGTGCTCGAAGTCAAGGTCATCGAAGGTCTCGGTACTACAATCGATGTCGTACTCTCGAACGGTATTCTGAATGAAGGTGACACTATCGTTCTTTGCGGTACAGATGGTGCAATCACCACTCAGATAAGAGCGCTACTCACACCAGCTGAGATGAAAGAACTCCGTGTCAAGTCGCAGTACGTCCACAACAAGACTGTGAAGGCGGCACTTGGTGTCAAGATAGCGGCCAACGGTCTCGACACAGCCATCGCTGGCTCTCGGCTGTTGGTTGCAAGGGATCCTGATGACGAAGACTACATTGAGGAGCTCGAGGACGATGTCATGAGCGATCTTGACAACTTGACTAGGAACATTAGCAAGACCGGTCGTGGTGTGCACGTCCAAGCATCTACGCTTGGATCCCTCGAAGCATTGCTAGAATTCTTGCGTGTATCGAAGATCCCCGTGGCCAACATTGCGCTTGGACCAGTGCACAAGCGTGATGTGATTACTGCTTCGACTATGTTGGAGAAGGCCAAGGAGTACGCCGTCATGCTCTGCTTCGACGTCAAGATCGACAAGGATGCCACCGAATTGGCTGAGAAGATGGGCGTCAAGGTCTTCACTGCTGAGATCATCTACCATCTCTTCGACAAATTTACGGCTCACATGGCAGCTCTCACTGCGGCGAAGAAGGAAGAGAGCAAGATGTTGGCAGTATTTCCTTGCGTCTGCCGGCCTGTCGCTGTTTTCAACAAGACCGATCCCATCGTTGTTGGCCTGGACGTCATTGACGGTAATCTCCGCCTCCACACTCCTATCGCCACTGTCAAGCACAACTCGGTCACCGGCGTCAAGGACGTTGTCGTACTAGGACGAGTCACATCGATTGAGCGCGACCACAAGGCCGTTGCTGGTGGCATCGCGAAGAAAGGCACACCCAGTGTGGCAGTCAAGATCGAAGGTCCCAACCAACCGACATATGGTCGACAGCTTGAGGAGAAGGACGTGCTGTTCTCACACATCTCGCGCAAGTCCATTGACACGCTCAAGGAATTTTACAAGGACGAGGTGGACAAGGATGAGTGGCGACTTATTGCCAAGCAACTCAAGCCGCTATTCGACATCGCGTAGATCGTGCCTCGAGCTCATTGCTTGCGTCCTTGCTGCCGAACGGCATGACGCTTGAAGAATGTTGGTATAGGTGTCGGAGAAGGCCAGATGATACATACTTTGACAATCCCACTTCGTTCTTCTACATCTTGGCAAGCAGTCACTCCGCCGCCCATGAGCCAGAGGTCTCGTGTTCATG
The DNA here is from genome assembly GCA_002236755.2 of Dothistroma septosporum. Lineage (NCBI taxonomy): Eukaryota > Fungi > Ascomycota > Dothideomycetes > Mycosphaerellales > Mycosphaerellaceae > Dothistroma > Dothistroma septosporum. Next base: position 1,904,699 of record NBZP02000033.1, on the reverse strand, counting down.
TCAAGGCGTTTCACACTTTCCTTGTGCTGCTGTTCGACGCCTCGGCACAGCCTCAAATGCAGACAAATGCCAATTGTGCAAGTCTATACCTTCCCTCCCGGTTCGCTATGCAATGCAATGCTTCGTGGTCTCATCAGAATTCATCAAGCACGACTAGAAGACCGATTCGACCGGTGGGCCTTGCTCAGCCTACGCCTCCCATCCGCTCCTTCTGAGGTCCTCCGAAGTCTCCGTCCTCTCCTTTCCTCTTCTATGGACGGTCTCGTCGGTTGTCTCACCTCAATCTCCGTGCGTGTGCCCGCAGTCGACGGTGCATCGTCGGTGGCCAGACGCGTGAAGCTTTTCCTGGCGAGGGGGCTTCTGCCTGTTCGAGCCGCACTCGTTTCCCCGCTGGGTGTGAAGCGTGTCAGGGGCTGGTATGCTGCGCTTGGCACTAACGATGTGTTGTTCGATGTGGCGTCGGTCGGCCGTGAAGGATGGTATACTCGGGGCGCAGAGCGAGATGGTGACCGTGTTCTTCGAGGGAAGTCTGAAGATCCGCGACGCGGGACGCCGAAGTGCATTGGAACCGATTCATCGGAGTCGACGGTTCGAAGAGAGTCCACTGAGGGACCTCTGCACTGCGTTGGAGGACCCTTGCTGGATTGTGGCACGTCCCATTCCAGTTCGCGGTCAGTGCCGACGGGACGGCACTTGAGCTCTGGTCGCGGGTTGCGAAAGTCTGGGAGAGGACGCTGCTGTTCCATAGGGGCTTGTACCTCAAGATATGCTCCTCCTGCAGGCACCTGCGCTCTCTGCTGCGAATGGTACTGTATGACACATTGCAGATCCCACACGCTTTCTACTCTCCGTGGCATAGCAAAAGACTCGTGAGACCCAGCGTACGACGTAGTCGTGCTGCCTCTGCGTGGACCTTGGTGATAGTATACCATTTCTCCGTCCAAGATGGATGTCTGGTCCGGATTCAGCTCGATAGAGTCGTTCCTCTGGTGGGCATAGTAGCCTGCGTTGGTTTGCTCGGGTAACGCAAATCGCCCCTCGAGCTTGCTCGCAGGTAGGAGTGGTGCTGTACGGACCGACTTCTTTCTGCCAAGCTTTGCAGCTTCCTTGAACGTTTGTGGTATGATGTTCAGCTCGTCACCGTTAGCCTTTGCTTCGGCGACCGCCTGCTCAGGAGTAGTCTCCCCATCAGCCTTAGCAGCGTCCACTCTCGGTCCTCCCCATGTCCTTCTCGCGCAAGTGAGGCATCCATAAACCATGTACACCCAATTGGCAAACGGATTCACCACAAACATGGCCGGATAGAGTAGCATCTTGTATCTGCTGAGACGAGCCGCAAAGAATAGCATGAGTAGCCAATTGAGGCCCAAAGATACAGCAATGAAGCCCACTGGCAAGTTGGCGACCTTCTGTGACGTGGTAATCAAGGAGATGACCATGATGAAGAACAGAAGCGCAGTTGTGCGGATTGTGCTTTGCGCCAGGCGAATGATCAAGAGGACCGGGTAGCGGCGCCACAGCCGAGTGTCTGTCAACATGCAAACCTCATTCGTGATGAAGCCGAGGAACCATCTTCTTCGTTGACTCAGTAGACCCTTGTACGTCTCGACCGCATCAGTCTTGCAGAAGGCGCTTGTGCACATTCCGAGCTGATAGCCTTTTTCTGCGGCGATCATGAACAGGTGTGTCAGCCACCTGTCCTCACCGAGAGAACACTTGCCGTAGTCGAACATGTCGTTGCATTGTTCGGCTTTGTCGGCGAAGTAGAACTTTGCCAAACGCCTGAATGCCGAAAAGCGCAACATCGTCAGCGCCCCTGGCAGACAGGTGACAGCGCCGCAAGCAGTCTCGACCGATCGTTCATACAGCTGTCCGTGGACGTACTCCATGTCCTGCAGGATCGTCAAGCACGACTTTGTCAGATTATTCCAGCTTATGTCTCCTGTCGCAGTGATGACTCCCGTCATCGCGAGCATGCTCCTGTTGTCGCCAGGCTTAAGCTCCATGTCGTACATGAAATTGGCAATGCAAGCTTTATCGAGAATGCAGTCGGAGTCGATGAAAAGCATGAACAGATTGTCATGCTTCCGTAGATATTCTTCGTAGACCTTGTCGATCAGTTTGACAGTTTGCTTCTGGCAGTGACGTTTGCCGCCCCATGGAAACCGCGACACGGTCACACGAAGACCTCTGTACGCAATGTCTATGCTCCTCGGATAGACCGCGAGTGTGATGGGTACGCCGAGCTTCTCGATGGTGCTGAGAAAGAGCTCATCCTCTTGGTCTCCGTCGAAGGACAAGAAGATGTGCATGCAAGACGGCGGGTATTCGGCGTCCGCGATTGAATTGACTGTCCTGAGCAGGACTTCCGGCTTCTCGTGATAACACGGCAGGGCAATGACAACCTTTGGGGCGGTGCGGGAGTCAAGCACAGCTCGAGTGCGCTTCTTTCTGCCAACGTAGTGTGTGGTGAGATGGAAGACGCAAAGGAGCCAGGGGATCACGAGCAGACCGGCGAAGGTGTAGAATGCGAACCACTGCAGGATCGAGACCATCTTTGGTGGGAAGTATTGCACCACCTGTGCAGGTAGCGGCAGGGTGACGAGCATGACGGCCAAGAAGATGAGGCGTATGATGATTAGCCATGCGGCCTGCAGTACTGCCATTGTCCGGACTCGCCATTTGTGCTCGTCAGCTTTCCTATACACTTTCCAGAAGCAGTACAGGAACCCAAGCAGCAGTAGCCACCACTCCAGCAGCGCCATGAGCATGACGGGCGCAACAAAGGCGACGTAGATGATGTCCGCGGTCGGCCATGGCGCGGTGACAGATGGTACGCCGTTGCGTTGATCTCGAGTCGCAAGCATGATAGCCGCCGCCGCCGCCATTGTTGGTGATGTGGTGCAAGGAAGGCGGTGGAAGGGTCACACATGCGAAGGTTGTTATGATTATACGCCGCCTCTCTCGACAATGGATCGGAATTCAGTCGTGGTGATGCTCGTGGCATACCCGAACCGCATGCGCACGCTGCTGTTGCCCGTGAACAAGGAGGAGTGCGACTTGGCTGTTCACATTACATGCAGCGGTCTGTCGCGCATTTTGTGAGACCTGTCCTTTGATCTAGAGGTGCGAAAAAGTCGGGGTGCTTGTGTAACGCGAGCAGCAGGCGGAGACGGGAGGCAGCATTGGTGGCTTGTTTGACGTGTGTGCAAATCATGTAGAGTGCCGGAAGCGATGCGGGTCAAGGCCAGATGGAGAGCAAGGCGGACGGCGGACGTGTCGAGATATGCCCGTCCCAGACGCAGTGAATCGGCGGAACGTGAGCATGTCGCGTCTCTTTCGTCGCTGCTTCTCCCGCGGTGCCGACACCTGCAGGCTGGGGAGCTAGAGGTAGAAGAAAGTCGACACTGTCGAATGCAGGTGGCCATGGCAGAGCCCGGCCAGCATGCGCTCCTGTGCTCGCAAGACTCAAGTCGCACGTGCCACATGGAAGAGCTCCCGGAAGCACCATAATGCCACGGTCACGGCCACGGGCACGGGCGTGCTCATGTCTGAATGTAACATGCGGACTCGGTCTTGCAGGTCCGCAAGAGGGAGAGAGAGAGAGAGAGAGAGAGAGAGAGAGAGATGCGCTGTCGATAGGACAACCGGGTCATCGGCGCATCAATCCGTGGCTGCAACCCAGCAACGTTTCGACTTGATGCAAAGCGGCCAGACCGGCGTTCGGGGCTGCAGGTGGCATCATCCATGCCATGTATCGATGGTTCTCACGAATCGTCATGAGCAAGGTAAGGACGCCAGCTGTGAGTGCCGATGCATGCATGGTGGTGGTATATGCGAACGAGCAGGAGGAATGCCGTAGCCGCTAGAACACGGGAGTAAACGACGCAGAGTTGAGGCAATATTGTACGTGCACGACATGTACCTTGGGGCTTGGGTTGAGGGCATGCATGGTGCTTGGATCGCCGTCGAGTCAGTGCAGCCTCGCGCACATGGCTGGCCGGACGGGAGTCGCAAGAGGGTGCATGTCACCGCATGACGGCAGCTATATGTAGGCACATGTACTTCTACACGTGTGGCCGGTGTCTCTTCGCAGAGCATCACATCGCCACCGCGAAGACAAAAAACATTTCGACCAGCCAGGACGTAGGTTGCACCCCATCTCAGCTGCGTCTCCCGCCCGCAGTCATCACAGACATGCTGCCCTTCTTATAGCAACGACTCCTCAGGTCCCACGCCACCCGTGCGACCTGTGCCGCACCACCGAGAGCAGTGCGCAACTCCTTCACAGCCATAGCTAGCTGCACAAACACCGCATCATGGCCGACGCTGCGGACCCGCGCGCCGAAGAGCTGGAGACCATCACCGCCATCTTTCCGGAGCTGCTCATCGACCCTTCGAATTCCTTCGCCGCCACACTAGAACTCCCAGTCGCGCCCACGCCGGCACTGCATGTCCGCTTTGTCCCCGCCAAGCCCTCGCCGCCGCACGACAGCTATGCGCATGCTGCTACCGACGGGGCTGCCCACATCGAGCGCGATGTTGAACTGTCGCACCTACCGTCTCTCACCCTGCGATTGACGCTCCCCCGAGAATACCCGGCAGACACGCCACCAACCGTCGAGCTTTCCACCACCTTGGACTGGCTGGTGGACGAGAAGGTCTTGGAGTTGGAGGCAGAAGTGGCAAAGCTTTGGGAAGAGTATGGACGCTGCCAGATCTTGTTCTCCTACATCGACTTTCTGCAGCAAGCCGCCGAACGGGGCTTCGATCTCAACGAGACCGCCGATGGCTGTCTCGTGCTTCCTGCAGATCGAGAAGTACAGCTGGCTGCGTTTGACGCAAAGACCAAGCAAGAGACCTTCGATGCTGGCACATACGACTGTGGAGTCTGCTTGGAACCCAAGAAGGGCTCGGCGTGCTACCAGATGAAGCCCTGCAGCCACGTCTTCTGCCGACGGTGTCTTCAGGACTTCTACAACAATGCTATCAAGGAGGGCGACGTTGCTGGCGTGAAGTGCTTAGATCCTGGATGCGGATCGAGGCACGCAGACGGGCGCAAGAGGACGGTGAAACATCAGCGGACCATGCATCCACGAGAGCTGCTGGCAATGGGCGTTGAGGAAAGCATGGTGCGAAGATATGTCGAGATGAAGCGGAAGAAGAAGCTTGAGGCGGACAGAACCACGGTATACTGCCCACGAACATGGTGTCAAGGTCCTGCAAAGAGCACGAAATATCCGCCTATCCCGGCCGATCTCACTGATTACATCGACAATGGGCTTTCCGACGACGACAGCGATGGTGGCGATCCCGCAGATAAGCCCAAGACAAACACCAAAAATGCTCCACCAGATCCTTCTGATCGACTCGCCGTCTGCGAGAAGTGTTCCCTGGCATTCTGTAAGGTCTGCTATATGGGATGGCATGGTCCGTTCGCTCGCTGTTACCCGCGTGATCCTAACGAGCTCAGTGCGGAGGAGAGGGCGAGCTACGAATACATCCGCAAGAACACATCGCCTTGCCCGTACTGCAACGCACCTGTATCAAAGACGATGGGCTGCAATCACATGAGCTGCTTCAACTGCAGGACCCACTTCTGCTATCTTTGCGGCTCGTGGCTCGACGGCAACAATCCATATCAACATTTTAACAAAGCGGGCACGGGCTGCTACCAACGCTTGTGGGAGCTCGAGGAAGGCGACGAAGGCCAGGCACCAGAGGATGGTAGAGGCTTTGCGGGCGGTAGAGGCTGGGAACAGATGGCGATAGACGCCGCCCGGGAGGCAGATGAAGCAGACGCTGAAGCTGCTGCACTACAGGCGCAGGCCGAAGAGGACCAACGCGCAGCCGTGCCAGCTGCCCCGGAACCGCCAGCAAACCGAGTTCCATTGATCGTGGCTATGGCACAAATGCAATTCGAGGAAGGAGCTGGCAACGGAGAAGCTGCGGCCGCAGCACCACGGCGTGCCGCACGGCGACCACGAAATCCCTTCCCAGCGAATCCTCGCGCTGCTGGAGCTGCACCAGCTGTACGCAATCATGAGCGTGGGGCTCGACGGAGGCCACCTGCTGCCAATGCTGGACCTGGCAGAGGCGCAGGGGTACGGGAGGATGCCGATCAGCAGAGACAGCAAGCTGAGCTGCAGCGGTTCTTGGTCTTGGCTCAGAATGATGAAGAGGACGGTTGGAACTCCGATGAACTTGGAGACGACGACGAAGATTTCATTATTCCTCGCAGGTGACTTGCTTGTGTGTAGAACGAAGATACCCTATCAATCAGACTTTAACGGGCGCTGATATCGATCATTGATGGCAGCCCTGTGAACAATCCTGGCTGCCTGGCAAGTATTACGCTTTCACCGTTGATCGCGCCTTCGGACTTGTGTCATTGTTACAGCGTCTGTCCGCACCGGAACGATACTGCCATCCCAAACTTTCAACCCGAAACCGAGGTGCCAGCGGATCACTTGCCCTTCCAGTTCAGGGCGACGGAGGATATGGCGTCCACACGCTCGAGGATGCCGTAGAAGCTGCTATCAAGGAAATGGCAATGCAATGACACACGAGCGCCACGAGACCTGTCGCCGGTAGTCTATGTACTCGGTCCCATCGAACTCATATAGCGACCGTGCCTCTGCGGTGATCATTTACAGATAAAGCACGTACTAGTCTTGCACAACATATCCGCCAAAATAGTGGAATCTGGCGAGTATCCATGCCTGACCGCTTCGACCTGGGTACAAAGAATGTCTCCATCAAGCTCGGGACGGACGCAGAACCAAGCAAACAACACCTACGGCAAGTAAAACTCGGTGGCTGAACAAGATTCAAGTCTTGACGCTAGAACACGTCCAAGGCCCTGGAGCCGGCTTCACGCAGACCTGGCATACATCACCGCGCGAGACGCGTGGCTTAGGGCTTCTCCATCTGGCCGTGGCCCTTCCATCATGGCATCGGACACCGTCCAAGCGATGGCAGAGCACTGGGAAAGAATGGCGCAGCTCAGAAGGAGACCTCGTTTGCAAAGTGGCGATCGGTCCTGCCCATTGTGCTGGGCCCGGTGCGGTGCTTCGGGTCAGGACGTGGAAGGGGACTTGAAGAATTGTGGCTGCGGTGTTGGTGTTGATGTTGATGGCGCTCCACGCCCAGGCTGTGGTGATTTCGTATGCGAACTATGCTGCGTTTCGATCATGCAGCGGTTCATTGAATGGATCTTAGGTTGAAGGCCTGGGTTCCCTAAGAGTACTAAGGGCTGGGCACACCCGCTAGACTGTAGCATCACGAGGTCGTTGCCGGTGATAGCACTGTGAGCAGGACGTCCATGGCACGGGCGGCTACTGCCAATGGCGAGATGGTTCATGCTTGCATCCGGGCCACTGGACAGCTGTTCCCACTGATCTTACCTTCGGCAAAGGAGAGGCAAACGTCTGCTTGTGGTGGCTGAGAGGGGACGGTCTCTCTCAACGTTGGGCCGACACAGGACGAGGTTCTCTGGTCAGTCACGTAGTGCAGCTAGCTGGTGTCAGCAGGGCACGTCAATCCTTGTCTCAGCAATGGTGTACTCGAGGTCAGGTGGTGACTCAGTCAGGCAAGGGAGACACAGAAGAATCCAGGTTACTCGAAAGTGAGGATTTCATCATAGTCTCTGCGACTCTCAGTGCGTAGCCTGATCAATGCTACAATGCTTGAAGCAAGGTGCGCAGAATCGACCGCAGCTTCCCACGCTATTCCGCGAAGTCCTGTCCCGCTGACTCTTGATCTCACGAAATCGAGATGGCGCACATTCATTGTTTTGCATTTAGAGGTTTGAGACCGAGCGGTCTCCTCAGAGTTCAATAAGCAGAGCTATTTAGTAGTTCTGCAAGTACTGTGCAATACTTCCTCGGCAGCTCAATATCCTTTTGCGCCAACGCCCAGAACGCTCAAAAGTGCCGACTTGATCGTGAAGGTGCTATTTCGCGACCAGCATCTGTCCTTGCGCTGGTTCACGCTCATACTCGTACTCGATGTTTGTCCTGGGTCCCTTCGGAGCCTTCTTACGTGGCTTCTGCGTACTCGATGCGCTAGGTCTTTTCCTCTTGAGTGTCTCCAGCTTCTTCTTGAGCGCTGCTGTGTCTTCATCGTCGTCCTCTTGGTCCTCGTGCTCTTCGTCGTCGTCACCTTCCTTCTCATCGTCGTCACTGCCACCCTCGGTCTCGTCCGCACTCTCGCCGCCGAACCAGTCGTCAAAATCCTCCATGTCATCCTCATCGTCAGATTCCTCCACGTCGCTGACGAATTCGATGTCCCGCTCCCCGCCTTCGCGCTCGTACTCCTTTTCGTACTCTTCATCCTCCTCCTCGATACCGTCATCCAGATCCTCGTCCCGCTCGCCTTCTTGATTCCGCTCGAGACCACGCATGACCTTCTTCCAAACATTCTCTTCCACATTGAGGGGTCGGTCACCATATGCGCCACTTCGTAACCTCTCCACAAGCTCGCGCTCAATGGCTCGCTCAATCTTTGCTGCAGCCTCTGCCTTTCTCTCCCTTGTCGCTTCTCTTCTCCGCACCTTCGGCGCTTGCTTCGCCACCATGCGCTCGCCCAACCGCTCTTCCTCCTTGGCCAACTTCTGTGCCCTGATCCTCACTTGCGTCAGCCGAGTGAGCCGCTGCTTACATTTGTGTAGCAGGAACTTCGGCCAGTAGATCAATCGCTCATCCACCTGCGCCAGAGCCTTGGTGTAATTGCTGCTCAAACGTATCTTCTCCCACCACTTGTTTGGCATGTGTGCTCGCTCTACGGTCTTGATGTAGAGGTATAATCTCTGGTTCGTGGGATCGGCTCGAATTGTGGCATATCTGGAATTGGCGAGAGGACAGCTCTGACGATTGCAGAGACCGGTGACATTTTGTTCGTTGCGGCAGAACGTCGATTTGCTGGACTTTTGGTGTCTGTCGTTGCCGGGCAGCTTTAGTTTGAAGGAGCAGAACTGCTGGTTGATGATGTTCCAGACAATCTCGTCAGACGCCATGGTGAGTCAACAGTTCTGTGGTGTCGCGTTGGAGGCGATTGACAAGTGTGTGTGGAAGATTACCGCGTGATAAGACCATTGAAGGTTGAAGTTGTCTGTGCGGCGATTCGCTGAAAAAAGTTCGGCAGCCGCGACCGAACGAAATCTTGGCTGGCAATTGCGACCCACGTGACCCATGTGATTTGGCTTTGCAACCACCCAAACTCGATGTATGTCTGCTCGTTCCAAATTGTACATTTACGCTACACATTGAACTGAAGCATGATAGTATACACGCGCCGAGCCAGATCGAATCACATCCAGGGGTTGTTGAATTGCTCTTGTTGAGCACTCTTCTCCCGCTTGATAGCATCATCCCACATTGCAACCTTCGCCATCGCTTTGCCCCTGGCCTTATCCAGCCAGCTTGATGATTTCGTCGTCTCTTTGACTTCCAACGAGTCAATGTCGAAGTCCAGCATCAACCGAGTCGCACGCACTTTGAGCAGACCTCTATGCTGCTTCCAATCCTGCTCGTTGACCAGAGCCACCCTCTCGTGTCCGGGTGCTTGGATGAGCAAGCTGCCATGGAAGCCCGGGGTGGTTGCTTTCATGCCTACAGAGAGTAGGGCCAGCTGTCGAAGCTCTCGGTACAGTTCCGTCAGCGACATTTCCCCATCCACTTCGCCTGTCCCTTCCTTGACCTGGACAGGATCCTTTCCCTTCAGACGAGCCTTCTTGTCCCCAAAATGGCGCACAATAACCACCACTTCCTGGCTCTCCACAGACCGTTCTTCACGCCTCGCCGGCTGCTGTGTGCCTTGGTCCACAGATTTGTCTTGCTTCGCTGGATATGCTCCTTGCTGTACCGGTGACCCTGCCTTGGGACTTTTGTGTTTAAGCGATAACATGTTTTCTCCACGAAGGTATCGTTCGCTATACGTCCGTTGTGGGTATGCTCAATTCGATGTCAGCTTCAAGCGGTGAAAGCTGCTTCCATATGTTTGTTGAAAATAAGGACATGCTTGTGCGAGGTTTGTCACATGCCAGGAGGCAATCGCGCCTCCGCAAGAGAGCAACGAACAGATATCGATCGGATCTGTACGTCCAGGCGTCGGGGCCACAGATCCTCTCAGAGCGTCGTGGAGGTCGTTGGATATGCAACGGCCTGACCTCAACTGATTGTCGAGGACTATTGAACGCGTGACGCGCGACCTGTATCCGGTCAGGACCAACGTCTATAGTAATGCTAGCGCTCCAAGAGCGGGGCGCCACTGTGCCCAAAACAAGATTGTACACGATGTCGTCTGCGATGCGACGTCTGCTGGACTCCAGTGACTTGAGTGCCGCCGTGGTAGTGTCGTGGAGTTGCTGCACAGGTATGGCAACGATCAAGATCTGTGTCCTCATTTCGTGGACCGCGGCTCATCCTTGAGGCCGAGACCACGTGGCCGGGATGGCCCTCTGCTGCCATTGCTATGTGCATATGTAGACAACGAAGCTGGAGGACATCCAAGCAATATCACCATATCTACTCAGGCTCGAAGTGTACAAGGACAAGAACGCTGGCGAATTGATCAACGACAACGAAGAGTTGGGAAAGGGAATGTACATGCAGCGGAATTCGGCCGCTCATACTACTGACAAACATTCGGCCGGCCAAGCGCGCCTGGCTTCACAATGGCTTCAAGGTGTGTTATGCTGCTAGAGCATCTTGCCCATGTCGGCGATCTAATACGTCCATAGATTCCATCAGCGAGATGCGCGCAACGCTCTCTTCTCCAGCTACGACGCACAAGCCCGTTCTCGACCATCCTCGACTGCTTCGGGATCACCAGCTCCTCCTAGATCTTCTTCGCGAAATGCACCATATGCGAGCTCGCCTTACGGACTGAACGGTAGCGATCCTTCTTCGACCTATGATGCGTACCCATCTTCAGGTGGAGGCTTCAGCGCATATCCTGGCAATAGCAGTGAAGCAGGCGGAAGAAGCAGTGGAGATGGCGGCTTCAGGTCAGCGACACCGAACAAGAAAGGGCAGTACAGCGATGCGGTATTGAGTGAGCTGGAAAGTCAAAACGATGACCAAGCGAGCGAGATGAGCAAGAAAGTGAAGATGCTCAAAAGTGTAAGCAGATTCGACGAGGCCCACATGTTGAGATGGAATACTGACAGGTGTTAGCTTACTATGGCTATTGGGGATGAGATTCGCGACAGCACAGCACTAGCTGAGAAGATGAACGACGGATTCGAGGGCACCCGGAATCGCCTGCGAGGGACAATGAACAGGATGCTCCGTATGGCAGACAGGACGGGTGTGGGTTGGAGAGTGTGGGTTGGCTTCTTCCTATTCGTGTTTTTCTTGTTTGCATACGTTTGGCTGTTTTGATGTCAAAAAGAGCGGAACAGTACGATGCAGCGTTCGGCGAGGCGCTCAATCGGCAGTGGCAGCGAGCGGAACAAGTGGCTCATCCGGCAGCGCAAACTCTCTGCACGGGATCGAAGCGAAGACGGGAGACCTATTGGCTTGGCCACTATGAGTATGGCAGACTGTTGTGCTAGAGCAATGTGTCAGAAAGTCTGACATCAAAATCTAGCAGGTTCGTGCGCACCTGCTACCTCTCCAGCCGATCCTGGGCATCGCTGAAGCTAATGCTTACGGAAGCTATGGAAAATGCGAGGAGTTGAGACGAGGCGAGCCGTGACAATCAGAATTTCTGTCGAACTCCTGGAAGCATGTGACAGCCGCCAGGCAGGGGTCAACTTTGGGCATTTCAGCTGACGAAGAAAGCATGTACATATCCACTTGACCTAAAAACTCGAACCCCACTCGTTCTTCTTATGAACTACTCTGGAGTTCATCGCAGTCGTCTCTAGATGGTGCTGGCAGGCAGCTTCGACGACTCGTCGCTGTAGCCATCATGGCAGACAAAATCCCTCCGAGCCGCGCCGGGAGTGTGATGCAGTACACTGTCAGTACAGACACCACTGGACCTCGACCAAGTTCCACTGGCATGCGAGAGTAGCCCGTTATGACGGCCATCCAACGCTTCAGCTTCGTCTCCATCGGTCGTGACCATAACCGCTGACTCGGAGCACGCGTAGGCCTTCACAAAGAAATATCGGTCCCCTGGAACGCGGCGAGCTATGCCGGTTTTCTGATGCACCAAGTCGAAGTCGAAGTCGGGGTCCGAGCCTTCTCTTGGGATCATGGAGAAGACTTCCGGAGCACACTACTTGCCTTCGGTACAACGCTTCGGATCATGCATTGTGAGGACTGGTACGGATACCACAGTGGATCGGTACAATTTGAATACTGTTCGGAGCGTGCTGTTGAAGGGATGCGATCGACTATGCGCGTCAAGTGATTCGTGAACATGTTACAACACAGACATATAGTCGGTTGGAAAGCCTCTGTGCTTGTGACACGATGCTGACACAGCTTTGCTCCTTCAGGGCCTGCTCCCAGTATTCCGGGAAAGCTGCAGGGTTGGAGGAAGATACGATGCAGTGTGTTACGAGCACTGGGAGCACTCGGAGAGCGGCAATCGTTGTGGAGAGGACAGTATAGGTGAACACATCATAGAGCAACGGCGCCATGGGCGACAACGATTGGTGGTCTTGTAATGAGCCCCGTCCTGTGAAGCTCGTAGCAGCAACCATGCATTGGGTCCGGTGATCGCCAAAAGGGTTGACTCTATCAAACACGTCGCTCCTCTATCCTCCTTTCCGAAAAACCCTCGCATTCGTTGCCATCGAGACATTTCTCCGTGCCTTCGCCTCACCGCGATCATGAAGATGAGCTCCGTCGATTTGGAGTTGAGCGTCGACTGACGATCGGCTGTCATCGCTAGTAGTAAAGACTTCGCTGCGCGCCACTTGTCAGTATCAAGCAGCACGCGTGTGCTATCGTTGACAGTCGCAATCCTGCAATAGATTGCCATTGTCTTGCTCAGTGCTTTAACCCTAGAACGTGCTTGGAAGCGAGCGTGTAGAAGTGGGAGTATGTCGACATAGTCAGAATGATGCGGGATGCTGATGAGATCAGCTTGTTTTGATAGCAGCTTCCCAGGGTAGACAAACGTTAAGGGCTGATCGGGATACCTTGGAAGATATTGTTGCATTGTTACGCTTCTTGTCGTATCAATCCACTGCTGTGTAAGCTCTGCCGACTTATCGACGGGGCGACGTACACAGACCTGGGACCGAAGGTGTGTGACTTCATAAGAATTGGAGGCTGGTCGGCTCGTCCCTGGAAGCCGCCCTCCAAGTGTGAGTCGGCCATGATAGAAGAGGATGCTGCCTGTTTCTCACGCGAGTATTGTTTGCCGGGACTTGGGATAGCATGATGGACTTGCCTTTCTACTGCCCATCAGAGATCTGAACAAACGTGAAGACGCATAGAACAATGGTGAGCGACCTCTCGATCACAAAGAGTTTCATTCACTGCGTAACTCAAGCTAGACCGACGAGTTCGTGTGACCGCTGATGACCAGCGGCTACTCTGTGAAATACCTCTTCGCAGAGTTGTCATGATGACTGGCATTTGCGAGACGAGACGCATCTCCGGAACATGTCTCAACAGCGAACACAATCGATAGTCAAGGCAGACTTTATCCAAAGCAGCTGCTTCAGGCTCTCGATGGCCATGGTCACATGCTGAGCGACGAGACGTGCTCTACTGCGTCCAAGCAGAAGCATAATTCGTTCCCACGCTTGGCTGTCAAGGAAGCAGAATCTGGGCCCTGACCTAGGCAGTCTTTGATGGCAGCTTGATCTGGTCCAAGGAAGTCACGATATCCAGCCTCTCCTTATCAGTGTCCGACACAGCTGCGTTACCTGGTCGATCCACGAGGAGTGACTTCATGCCAGCGCCGATTGCTGCATCGACCTCCTTGACGTTATCACTCAGGAACAACATTTGCGCTGGAGCATACTGGTCCGACTCAGCGTTGATAGACATCTGCAGAAAAGAAAGACAAACCTGAAGTGACTTGGCGATTTTGCTGTAACTGCCTACCTCCGTCTTAAGTCCAGCGCTTGTGGTGTCCCACCAACTGCCGTTGAACAGTGCGGTCATGTCCTCAGTCTCAACCTCTCGAGGCTTGCCCTCATTCTCATGTGCTTTAGTGTCGAGTCGTGCAGTAGCCGCATCAGTCGCCTGCTCGCCGCCATCGACGTCCGCAAGCTGAGTCGCGTGCTTGGGGCCAGACTCAGCACCGACTTTGGTGTCTGTACCATCGAGGGCCGGAGGCTCCACAGCTTCACCGTATGTGAAACATGATGTCGTCTGCTTGGATTTGCTTGGAGGCGGTGCATCGGCCGCCGACGCTTGATCTTCGGCAGCGTCATCAGCCGGTCGATTGCGCTTCTTCGTTGCTGAAGAGTCATCAGCTGCGACTTGGACGTGGCCAAAGAGAAGCTTCTGTGCGAAGACGCTCCCCGAGGAGTAGATTGCTAATGCATAACCGGCATCTTTCCATTGCTTCAGAGCCGGTGCCACATCTGGGAAAAGTGGTGTACTGTACGCGCCTGTCTTGTAGCCGTTCTCCCAGAGGAAGCCCTGGAGATTCTTGAGATAGGCGATCTTCATGTCGCGTTTCGTCAAGTCTTCGACATGTGCCTGGAGCGCCCGCGGGTTGTCTCGATGTTCCTCGGGAAAGGCATGGCGGTAGAGCTTGAAATCGGGGGCGTCCCATTTGTTTGCAAGCACTTCTGGTAGTGCTCGAAGAGCATATGGGAACTTTTGTGGTCAGTGGTACGCCGCATGACCCGCCATTGTGGACACAGGAGTAGGATAGATTGCGCTGAGCTGCGGAAATCACCTACCAGAGTGTCTTTGACGAAACTGATCGGACAGACTGTTCCCTCTATGCGATGTCAGTGCCCTGGTCGAGGGCTGCATATCAGTGAATCAGTCAGTCCTCACCGATGTCGAGCAAGACACATTTGATGCCGTCCATGTTCGGAGGTCACATGTGTAGTTGCAGAAGGTGTGTGTGCTCGGCGGGTACCGTGGAGGCAAGACGGCAAGTGGTGCACGCCAACAAATTGCTCAGGCTAACCATGCATGTCAAGAGCGGCAACAAATTCTCCGCTGACCAGCAACAGAGAACTCCGGTCTCTCAACTCCATAACGCAGCGGAACTCCGTGCTAGCGGAGCCGGAAACAGCACATCAGATTCGACGTCGGCGTTTCGAGTGCTTCGAGAACGTGTTTGCACCTCTGTTGGGACGAGACGCCGGACTTGGCTGCGAATCAAGCCGCCAGAAGGATGGTCTGTCTACACCGCTATCACGCCAGATGCTGATGAACTTCTCAACCGCAGCCTTCATTGTTCTCGCCGAGGACATATCACTGCGGCTCGGGCGCGCTGTTCGACGTGCATGCGACCTGCAGCAGTGCTGCCACCAGCTCGAGCGAATGGATCTGGCCGTCGCAACCTGCATCAAGCTACACTGCTTTCATGCCATCTCGGAGAACACTACTGCAACGACGATAGGCTCAGTGAAAGACTCTTCAGCAATGCGCGATCTCATAGGCCGTGTTCGGTAGGCGTAATCTCATTCTCGTCTTCGGTGTCAAAGTGGTGAGAGTTGTCCTTCTTGCTTCGCTTTACCGCTCGTTACATGACCTCCTCTGGGGTTGGTACAGTATTCGGCTCGGGTCGAGACAGTTTGGCTCTCTCGTAGGCGCGTGGAAAGCATCTCAACGCACCCGCTCGAGGTGCGCCTGTCCGACCCGCTGCCGCTGATTGTGCACCTAATCTGTGAGGTGGCGCTTCGCGGACTCGGCCTCGACAGCTTGAAGCTGCTAGGAACGACTGCCACCAATAACAACAACAACAGCAGCAACAACAACAACAACAACAATAACAAGCGACTCAGGGACTGAGACTGGCGACTACTTAGCTCACAAACGGCTTGAAATAGCACGTGCACGGAGGACGACCCGTGATCTCGTCATCCAACAGGGACACATACATGTATGGTACCATTTCAATTGTACGGATTGTACGGGCTTGCTGCCATGGCTGGAACCACTGCTGGACTTCCGTTGCCATGATGTCCTACTGCGTACTATTGCCAGGTGTGAGCACGAGAACAAGAGCTGTCGATTGAGTCTAGGCCCCTGTTGCCGTGCGCCAATCCCCCGCTTATGCACATAGATGCAGCTGTCGTGGCGAATAGATCCGACCTTGGTGGCAGCTGCATGTAGGACCTACTTGCTACAATTTATGTAGACATCTGTCATCGGCCAAAATGACACTTCGCGTAATTACCACTGCTTGCCCGTGGACTGCAGGCTACGATCTTACCGCATCGCAACTCTGCCAGGCCATCGAAATTGTAGACAAAGATGCCCCTGCCAGAGGTCATGGGGTGGACGACTGGTGATCACCTCCCTATCAAACCCCACCTAGCTAATTTCGGAGAGTTCCTTGTGGTTGACGGGCGCAGCCGAGACCAATGGACGGCGGCCAAACCTGCTCGGAGAGGCGCTGGGAGTGTCTGAAACTGGCCCCTCCAGCTTTCCAGCGCAGCTTCCCAGAACAGTCTCGAAGTACCTGCGAGACGCCCGTTTCATCGCAGCTCTGTCAGCAGCGCTGGGGGACGGGAAATCGCAGTCGTCAGGCCGATGTCGTGCCGCGTGCAACAAAGAGCGCAACAGCAGCACAACAGCACGACGTCGGCAGCAACGATTGTACAATTGTGCATCCATCATCAATAATGAAAGCGCGGACGACTCGGGCAATGGGTTGGCGATGATGACGGCGTCCTTGAGCACGCCCGACGTCTTTGGCGCTGGCGTTAACGGCGCCATGCGTCTTGGTAGGCTGTCTCGTGCTTTAGCAGCACGTTTGACTTCGCGACTAGGCGATGCACAGCCTAGGGCTATGCAGTAGACCGTTTCCGTAGTAGCGGCCAATAGAACAAAGCGGCGCAGAGAAGGCAATGGAAGCGTTGTCGCCTCTCTGCTGTCGTCTGCATCCCACCATCAACACACCGCTCACACAGTGCCTGCTCAGAACCATAACATCTACCGTACGGCCGCCCGCCATTGAGGCCCTACGACGACGACGAATACCGCTCGCATCACTCATCACTGTCTCAGTGCTGCCTCCCTCTTCCCGGACGCTCTTTCCTCGACGGCCGCTGCGCTTGCGTAAAGGCCCGAAGTTTAGCAGGCACATTCCTTGGACTCACCCCAGCGACACCGCCTGCCCGCTTGCAGCTCTCACCACGACCCTGACAACAACTGCCACACTGCCACCCACCTTCCCTCCTCTACGCCGCCTGTTCTTGCGATAGCAACACCACTTCGCGCCCGCCTACCTACCCACCTACGCGCCTAGATCCAACAGCCGACTACTCGCAGAGCTCAGATGTGATACGCAGACAATAGCAACAGGGTCCGCCGCCGCAGCTGATCAGCTTCCGCTCTCGCCCGCGAATCGTGCATTCGTCATCGGCCTTGTTGGCAACGCAAGCAAGCTCCACGACCCTCGCGACGATATCTTGCAACAACAGCCAACCTCTGTCCCACTCACCCCGGCACCTCCTCAAACATAAACGACAAGGCCGTTTGAGCACCTCTCCTTTGGATGCTTGACAGCAGCACGCAACACCGATCCAGTCCTCCGGCAGCGTTGGCTCTAGGCAACACCTCCTTCACCACCGCCTCTACACTCGACACCTCTCCTTGTCTCCTCCGACCACGACTCCTGTCTTCTACCATCACGCACCACCTCCTGATCGACTTGACCGCCGCCGCCGCTACCCTTCTTCCGTCACATATTCCACCATATACTTGTAACCAAACTCACGACTTTTCCCACCCTTACGCATTAACGACTCTACTACTACCACTATCGACACTGGCTCTGCTCCTTGACGGACGCGACTTTACGGCAACCACCTACCGTGTTGCTAATACGTACAAATGATAACTCTGACGATCCTTACGTTTCCTTGAGAGCATTCAACTGCGGCTACAAACATACCTTGTTTCTGGACCAAGCGAGCGCCTGAGCGACTTTTATTGTATCGTTATCTTGGACTCTGGAGTTGAGAGGACACTTGCTACCGAAGGTTTACGAGCTGTTGGCGTGGCATAAACGATTCCATTTGTTTCACGGACTACCTTTTACACAACCCACTCTACCGGACACCCACCTCATGGCCTGTATGCGAGATGGCTTTCAACACGGAAGAAGTCTCGGCAATGGGCGGTTTGTGACCGTCTCACCACTTAATCATGGTTCATTTGGCATGGTGCTGGCCGCGAAGGACAATACCACTGGCGAGGACGTGGCCATTAAGTGCCTTACCAAGCCAAATGCAACCTCAACGACCACGATGTGCCCAGCGGCTATTGCCACCGACGACCGATCGGAAGAACTCGACATCCACTCTCGTCTTGCCAGGCACCCAAACATTGTGAATCTGCTTCACTACTTCGAGACTGAGAACCACCAGTACATGGTGCTGGAGCTTTGCAACAATGGCGACCTCTATGAAGCCATCCGACTCGGCAAGGGACCTCTTGAGACTGGTCACGTCCGAGACTTCATGCTCGAGCTTGTCAGCGCTGTGGACCATATGCACTCCCACAGCGTCTTTCACCGCGACATTAAGCCCGAGAACATCTTCCTGACCGGAAGTGGCTCTCTGAAGATCGGCGATTTTGGCTTGGCCACCACTGAGACCTGGTCGACCGAGTTTGGCGTTGGCTCCGACCGCTACATGGCGCCTGAGCAGTACGATGCGTCCGTCTATGGCTATGGATACTCACCTGCAGCTGCGGACATTTGGGCCATCGGTGTTGTCCTGCTGAACATTCTGTTCCAGCGCAACCCATTCGCAACGCCGACCACCGAGGATCCATTGTTCGCTGACTTTGCACGCGACCGCCAAAGCCTGTTTGACGTCTTCCCAAATATGTCGCAGGACACGTACAACGTGCTTGTCCACTGCCTGGCCCTGGATCCTGCCAACCGTTCTCTGGCGGCCGTGTGCGAAGCCCTGAACGATGTGGTCAGCTTCACGGTAGATGACGAGAGCCTGGACGATTTCTGCACTGATCAACTCGACAACGTTCCCGTCGCTACTGCAGCACGCGAGCCACTCCGCACTCCATCCATATCCAGCCCAGCTTTGGCTGCTGAGTCCTTTCCATGGAGCTCCGCGCTGCTCAAGACGCCGCAGAAGGCTTCGCGCCAACTGTCCACCATTCGCGATGAAGACATGGAGCTCTTTCCGGGCACTGCGAACAACGCTGAATGGCAGTACGCAGACGCCGATGAAGCTTCCTTGTCGTCCAACCTCGACTCCGGGCTTGGAATGTCCTACAAGTCCACCAAGTCTGGGAAATCCTTCCTGTCGACAAACTCTGTCAAGCCCAAGCATGGCTTCGTGGGATCTCTGCCAATCAGCTTCTCCAAGCCGTCGAAGTCACCATATGGTGGCACTACCAGTGGCTTCTCTAAGAGCTGGAGCGACTTGTGGGATGAGGAGGAAGAGCTTCAAGAGGAGCTGCAGGAATGTCACCCCTTCCAGGGGGTTTCACTCCAGGCTGCCGGCAATGACATTGAGCGCGTGAGCACTGCAATCCCAAGCACCCCACGAGTGCAGTCCGTTAAGGATGATGACCGTGGTAGTGTGACTCCACGACCAGGACTTGCAAATATCGATGCCAACGTCCGCTCTGCGACCCCAATCAAGATACCTGGTGCTGGGGAGAATACTGCCGTCGATCTGCCAAAGACCAAGTCGACCTCGATCCTCGACAAATGGGCTGCCTTGGGCAACTTTCGTCGTGCTAGACAAGAGAGTGCAGCAACCGCTGCCGCGGCTGCAACTCCGCCGAAGACCAAGTACTCGGAAGCAATCGCAAGCTTCACGCCATTCGGCAGCAGCAAGAAAGTGAAGGTCACTCCGGCGCGCGAAGCCACCCCCAGTTGGCGTCAAAATAGTGGTAGCCCCACCCGTCTTCGCTCCTCATCTTTCAGCAGCAACAAAGTCTGGCAAGACAGCAACTGGCGCGAGCATAAATCGCCCGGACCAAAGAAAACATCGCCGCCGCTCTGTATCGCACGGCCAGGTGGACCACGACCAAGCACTACCGAGAAGGATTTCCTTGATGATGATTTTGAAGATCAGCAAGATATCGAGTGGGTTGGATTGCCGTCAGGTTGGCGGGATTTCCAAGTGTAGCTCGGCTCCCAGTGGCCCATTTACCCCTTGTGTCCATATGTTATTATTTCACCAATGGCGCTACTGCAGATGGAAATCGGAGTTTGATCGAATGGCTTGCAACAACAGCAGCCTTTTTGGATGGAGATTGTGCGCACCGGGCAGATGCTGCACGGAGGAGTCAACTTCGAGAAACTGCAGAGATGATACCACTTGATCTCCTTAGCCACTGGACACAGGACGAAAGAAGGGCCTAACCTGAGCCGAAGCTCGTTTTGTAGGAATAGCGCCATTCACCAACAGGGCGAGTGGTGTATGAATACAAATTTACCCTCTCGGACGTTGAACCTCTCTTTCTCTGTGACAGCTTGCACTTTCCTGCTGAATTCGGTTGCGCCGCCGTCCATCTCCACGTGCGCATCCATCGATGTCTTAATCTCTTTCAACATCCTATCTATTCCAACATCCTATCTGTTCCAACATCCTATCTGTTCCAACAACCTATCTGGTCCAACAACGCCGAGAACCATGCTGCACTGTTGGTGACACGTGAGCGTAAGCTTGACAAGAATTTCAGAACATGTAGGCAGAGTAAGATATCAGGCAAGTCGGCAAGCTACCGCTGTGGTGGGCTCGTTTCTCTACCCCTTGATTCCTATACCATGCTGTTGCCTTTCCACGACATCCTGAGTTTTACCTCTGCTTACGCAGTTCTGGCCGGGTGTCTGGCTTACTTGCGTGCTTGCTCACGCGATTGCAAGGAATGTATCTCCTTTGTGTCGTGGAGTGGCACCAAGGGTACTGGTAGGGTTCGTGAGGGGATCCTTGTGAGAACATGACACAAAAGGTACAATTCGAACAGTGCAGGCGGGCATGAGTGCAGGATTTACATTTGGAAGTGAGGCGGGTAGCAGCCGACCTTGGGTCTTTGTGCAACGGTTATGTGGATGTGATGTCCTGTCCATTGGCTGTCTTTAGGCTTTCGCATTATCAGCAAAGGCAGTCACTACTCCTCCTGAGCAGGCAATCTCTCTTGAGAGCACCGTCACGTCACGTTTGTACCCTGGTTCAGCAGAACTCCACCTAAGAGCTGTCTCATCACTTCCATCACCAAGCTCAGCAGTAGCTCAGCATCAAGCTGGAACGGAAGTGATCGTGTCTCCCTTCCTCAATCCCTCGAACATGCTGTAGTCCGATGACGACTCCGGCCATTTCGGGTCGACAGTCCAGCTGCCGCGTGCAGGCTCACCACGCCCACCTTCCTCGAGCTTCCGCCAAACCGTGCTGACGACACGCTCCTTCTCTGCAGTCGGCGTAATCGTCAGACATACCCCAGTCGCATGTATCTCCCACGCCATATCTCCGTTAATATCACACCTAGACAGATGTTCTTCAGCGCAATCACGATAGACGAGCTATCGTCTCCCCACACCGTGTCGTAAGGATCTTTACCCGTGAACTATAGCCTCATCTCCAGCGTCTCCACGGAATGCTGTGCGTCGGGTCCGAACATGGATTTGACCAAGTGGCCTAGCTCTTCTGCGCGGTTCGGCGTGATGTTGCTCTGCAGCTTTTCCTGGAGAGATGCCGTTCGTGGACCGAGACGTGCTGCGCGAGGAGGGTTGAAGTTGCAAGGCACGTACACGCCCGCTAAGTGCACGCTTTGCCTGCCTCAAGAGTTGAGGCGTCACTTTGTGAAAAAAGGTGGAGTCCGTGAACGAATAGACTGGTCCGTCGCCGTGAAGGGATGGAGAAGTGGCTGTTGAGCTCATGCTTCACTTGGTTGCACAGAAGCGAAAGTGGGTAGTAGGCTGTTCGCGTGTGTTCGTAGAGATGGCCATGCGGCTCGGTGGTTGGAAGCGTCAGCTGTGTACTCGCTTGGTCCGACAGCGAGCGCTTTGGTAGTTCGTTTCGACGACTGGCTTGTGATCCTGTGGGAGGCCTAGGAATGGTGATCGCGACTCTCCGTGGAGTTGATGAACGACATGCGCGTGTGATCCTGTCAGCTGTGCGGTTCCAATTGTGATCGTGGGCGAATCCAGCACATCGTAGCCATATATCTCAAGTCGGAGTTCGGTGGGAAGGTCCGAGGAATGGGCAGCGCGCTCCAGGCGTTGCCATATTACGGTATGGATGAGGTGATGTTGTTTCCAGCCTGCATGAGAAGAATGCTATGTTCGTGGGCGTTGATAGCCGTCAGCCATTGCAGCCGTTAGACGCTCCTGAATGAAGCTGCGAGAGACTACTTTCACAAGTGCCCTAATGAAGCTGCGGGAGACTACGGTCACAAGTGCACGAATGAAACTGTGAGATATCACATTCGTAAGTGCACGAATGAAGCTGTGAGATACCACTTCAACAAGTGCATACAGGTGGGGGGAAATGTAAGAAACCTGTGCAACGCTCCCGCTTCTCTTGTCCTCACGGATTATCCTCACTTCCCCGACTCGCATCTGCCTGAGCGCTACATGTACGACAGCGCGATAAGGATCGTGACGTGTTAGGGGAGTTGGTATTGATATTGGCATGTCGCATCATGTTCGGAATGCGAGGACTGTGGTTGACGCGCCCATCTTCATCATTATCGTCATCTTCATCTTCATCTTCATCTTCATCATCATCATCATCTTCTTCTTCTTCTTCATCATCTTCTTCATCATCTTCATGTTCAGGTTCATCTTCTTCATCTTTATCTTCATCATCATCACCATTATGGCTAGAACCGATGTACCCTTGGTAGTAACCGCCAGATCGATCGATGCTCGGCGATCACGACCCACAGCTCTGCATCGATCGTCAATCATCCTCAATCACCGGCACCCTCGATGGTCGCCGGGGCGTGACATCCACGGAGCCCATCACGCCACATCACTCCATGGCAATCAATGAAACACGTCCGAAGCGAAGGGACACTATAAAAGTGCTACAGATGTTCGCAGTCACGTGTTTGACGGTGGTCTGCGCGCATGCGATCGAGGGCTGCGATTGACGCGACAGTCTTAAGCCAGTCCCCATTGCCCGCGCGCGGATACTGTATGACTATGGTGTCAGTCTTGATAGAAGAATATGATGATGATGATGCTGCCGCCCTTTAATTATGATTTATAATGCCGACGACACCACAACAGGTCTCCTCCAGCACCGGGCGCAAAACGCAGATGGGTACAGCACAGTGCATGCATCGAGGTGCGACAGCCGTACTTCAATGGCTGGTCTATTTGTACGTCACCCACCCCAGCATCCAATGTGTGTGTGCGTGCGTGCGTGCGTGCAGACAGACAGACAGACAGACAGACAGACAGACAGACAGACAGACAGACAGACAGACAGACAGACAGACAGACAGACATTCAGTCAGTCAGTCAGTCAGTCAGTCAGTCAGTCAGTCATCAGCTTGGGAAAACACTGCATGACTCCCACACCGTACGTGCTACAAACACCAGCGATATGAGCGTTTCTCAATAATGCTATTCTCATCTCATCAGGGGCGCACCATCACTCGCACACGTCACGCTTGACTGCAGCTTCCGATCATGCAGCTGCTTCGACACGGCCATCCCGCCGAACGTTCGCCGGCTTGTCTATATATATATATATATATCTCTCTCTCTCTCTCTGGGGCCGCTGGTGGTCTTTGTCAACGCCAACCCTTCGTGCCAGATGCATTCCCACCAACGCGTCGACTGCCGTGCGGAATAGTCCGTGGCGGCTGTCACGGTGACAGCAGGGCCTGGTATAGCAGGCCTCTGATATACTGTCGCACTGGCTCTCCTGCATGCACGCACGGCGCATCCGAGGCGACATGACACGCGAGCACGGAACTGATGGATGCGCCTCAACACGCCATCGTCGGGCCGCCGAGTGAACTGACCAGGCCGGCCCTGCAAACGTCGACTCCATTCGGTCACGACGCGACCTCGACAACAACATCGTCCCCGAGCTCCTCCTCACGAGTCACCGTGGAGGTAGCTCCTCTCTGCCATGCTAATCTCCCAAGGTTTGTGGTATTCCACTGATTCTTCACTGCGTCTTCTTGTACCAGCCGCTGTGCTGCCCCGATTTCTTGCTTCTCATGTACATTGACCGTGCATAATCTTCGTGGATGCGACACAAGACGCTATCTGGACCCTGCCCTAGCACGTAGAACGTTGCACCACAGCTCCGCCGATACAGACCAGGTACATCCAGGCACGAGAGATCCCGACCCAGAATTGGATAGAAAGACTGCAGCCTCTTCCACTGCTACGTGCGCCAAAAACAACTCGCGCTGCGTCTTCGCGCGTCTGGTGTGAGCTACGACTGGTATACTGCTGATTCTACTTCGACACTGTCTCGAGAGTGCCTCCACGGGGCGAGCAACTGCATTGTACACGACGCCCACGTTTCCGCTTGCATGTACTGGACAATGTCATCTTAACGACCGCGGTACGACGAGTCCGTCACCTGACAGCTGTGCTTCGCTGCTCATGTCGGGCCCAAGTCGAGCTCTCTTGTCCCAGCGACCATCGATACCCTCGACAGCACAATGGCCTCCTTATCACCTCAGATCGATCCTTTCACAATGGCCTTTTACGCAACCGCGT
Organism: Dothistroma septosporum; assembly: GCA_002236755.2. Lineage (NCBI taxonomy): Eukaryota > Fungi > Ascomycota > Dothideomycetes > Mycosphaerellales > Mycosphaerellaceae > Dothistroma > Dothistroma septosporum. The sequence continues at coordinate 1,879,925 of NBZP02000033.1, read as the reverse complement.
CAATAGCCGGATGCACGAGAATGGCCTCCGCGGCGATCACCACTTGCTTGGCGACCACCGCCTTGACGACTCAATCAATATTCGGTCTCGCTGTGATCGCCTCGGCGATTGAGATATTCGCCATTTTCACATTGCTGGCGTCCGCCTGCGTCTTCCTTGGGCGCGTGTCTCGTGGCTTGCTACTCGCCGCTTGGATTCCTGCCGCATGCTCCTGCGTTGTGGCAACTGTATTGAGTTTGATAACCCTTGCCACTACGATACATCTGTCACACCGAGACAGACTGGCTGGAAACGAGCACACATCAGCTCGGGAGCTGGCCGAGGGAGGTCTGGCTGTTGGGGTCGTTGCCTTGATACCGCAGACCGTGTATTTGGTCCTCATATGGCCTCGTGCGAAGCAAAGGACGCGAGTGCGAACTGAACATTCTGAGCAATATCAACCACCAGTTCGGACAGTCAGCCGGAGATCTCTCTCGGTCCATCTGGCATCACTGCCGCCTGCATCTCCGAAGTTTTTCAGGTCCATCGCTGAGCCAACCTCACCGTCTTACTCGGCATCTTCGTTGACCCCACGATCTTCGTTTCGTGACTCGGCGCAGCGAGCTTTAAAGCCCATGACATCAAGGACAAGACTTATATTACATCCGTCGCTGGCATCGAGGGACTCGAGAGACTCCGGCTCAGTCGTCCAGCCTGCTGGAATTCCGAATGCCAGCCGGGGCAACGATGAATTCGGCAGCTGGGACACGTCTGCTGTGGACGACAGCTGCGACAGCCCTTTTGCGTCGCAGTCAAAACTTACCAGGCTTGAGACCATCCCCGGCAGCCGGCCAGTGTCACCGGCTTACCCTCTTGATGGACCATTCGCAGGTAATGCAGATTCTGAGGAGACGGCACTGCCAGAAAGCCTCCCACAGTCGCCGGTGCTCGGCTCGGAGACAGCTTCTCTTCGTACCTTCTCCAGAAATACGATGCGCAGACCTAGCAACAATGACCAGAGTCACATACACCCCCTGTTCAGGACCGAAAGTCCAGTCCCGCCTCCAGTGGCTTCCCCTGGTACTGTAATAACAGCTTCAGTCTATGCCGGTCAGGTGGTCAGTTCCGAGGTGGCACCTAGACTATTGTACTCATCACATGGAAGTCGCCCAGCTAGTCCAATTCCAAGCTTATTGTCGCGCGCCAGAAGCAGGACAGGGAGTATAAAGAGCTTCCGCGCGGGACCCACTTCGCCCATTGAACCTCCTGAGAGGAGCTTCTCGCAATTGGCCGATGCGTGGCCACCTATCCCAACGACGCCGAGCCGGCCGGGAAGTATCAAGAGCTTCCAGACCGGACCTACATCGCCAATGCCCTTGCGGATTGAGCCAACGGAGAGGAGCTTGTCGCAGCTGGCAAGGTCGCACACGCCACAGCTTGATGACTGAATGATGCCTACGACGAGGGGGAAAGGAGGACGGTCAAGCTCAGCCAATGCAGATGAAATGACCGACTGCCGCCGTACACTGGTGGGGAGGTCTTCCAGGCCCCGCAACAGGAGAAGGGCGCTAGTGCCACAGGATGGACGACAAGGTGGTCACAAGGCTCCACCAGCCAAAGAAAGCACAGTGATGCGATCAACCTACCACCTCGAAATCCGGACCAAACTGGTACTTCGTTGCAGCATACAATATGTGTTGTACGAACATAATCATAACCAAGATCTGAGAGGCGACGAAAAAAGGGGGAGTACAGAGTGAGACAATATTGGTTTCCAAGGGCAACGCTCTATGGCAGGGACGCTTCGCAGCACAACGGATGGATGGGTTGATGGATGGGTAAGACGGAACTGAAACTAATACAGTATCTAAAGCGACAGCGAACATAGACTCATAAATAACTCGTGGGAAGCCAGGGTTTTTGAAAGGTGATAGCGACAACGCTCAGACACGCTGTGCTGTCTCTTTATCACCGTTTGCGCAGACGCTACATCGATCACACGGTCGCTGCTGCCACCAGCGGATCAGAGCTGGCTTGTCCAAGTCAGTCCTCCAACTCGAGTCCTGTCGATGCTTGCGAACCATCATCCTTGGCTTCTTTCGCCGGCTTCTGCCCATACACGACATGTGGGTCCATGACTTTCCTCAGCGCATCAGTTCTCGTGTCGTTCTTCATCTCCACAATGAAAGCCTGAGTGTCCTCGAGGCGCCATCCAGAAACTTCTGGTGAACACAATAGTCGTGAAGTCTTCGCTCCCTGACATAGCCGATAGCATCGTGCGTGCATTCAGACTGCCCTCTCTCAGGTCTGCAGGAGCGTATTCATGCTCTGGCCGCAGCATTTGCTGGCATCCGAGTCATGCGCGCGTCGTTCTCTCGATTGTCTTCGCACCAATGTACCGATCTGTTGACGCTCATTGCGTGTCGATCAGAAGGACAGACGTGTGCCTGGATGCAATATTGCAGACCGTGACCAACAAACTGTGGATGCGGGCGGCTCTCTCTCATACTTATGTACCACGCCCACCTCTTTGTTCACACAAACGTGGAACACATGCTGCAAGCACGAGGCCAGCAATACCAGCGGGACCCGAGGGTACATCGAATGCGAACCAAATTGCGCGTTCTTGGGGACATGGCTTAAGTATCCATTTCCCCAGAGATCACCGATCCTACGCAGACATTCGAGATCGGCCAAGCGGATGAAGCCAGTCTTGAAGGCACGGTGCTCTTTGACTGCGTTCGTGACCGGTTCTGCGAAGGCATTGTAACGCTCGACAGCGCACTCAGCTTCACGAAGCTAGGCGATGTACCACCAGGCTGCATCGCCCGTCGGTAATACATCGACAGCCTGCTAGATGGCCTCATCGCAATGGCACGATGGCTGGTACACTTCTTGCAGGCAGCCACAGCTTGTTCCAAAGACTCGCCTTGGGCAAGATCTGCCATTGTCGGACTGCGCGTGGAGCTTCACCAGTACTCTCACAAGGTAATTGAAATATCGACCATCGTGCAGAGCGTCGAGGCCTCTCGTTCGGAACTCGCGGGATCAGCGCTACAGTCAGATAGAGTGCCAATGATTGACAATGAGCATTGGTCAAAGGCAAGGATGCTGGAGTTGGCGATCATCCAGCCATTGAGTATCAGGCCTGATGATATAAAGTTACCCGATGAAAGTCCCGGAGAGCTATGATACAATCGACACACAAGCATAGGACCGACAGCACGTTCATGGACTTTCGGTACGTCACTTTGCTTTCAAGCGCAGCAAGGCGATCTTTCCACCTGCCTACGATCGAGGTTAGCCGGTACTGTCATCACAAATCACAACGCGAGCGACATACCTTGACAGCATCGCCCGGCTCGACCAACACTTTCTCGACTATCGTAGACGAGGCCATGCTCTCTGCTGCGTTCACGTTGATCTCAAGCTTCATGGCCTCAAGCACCGACACCAACTGCTTGGCCTTGACCTGGTCGCCTTCCTTGACTTCGACCTTCCAGACCTACAACATCAGTCAGCACTCTACATTATCGATACACAATAGTAGGCTCACATTAGCGTCAACAGGAGCTTCAACAATGACTATATCGGGGTCTTGCAATAATGACTCAATCGTGCTTTCGTCAGGCTTGTTTTTCAACTTATCCGCTCGCCACTTCTCCAGAGACTCCTTCTCGGCCTCGATCATTCTCTCCTGGACCTGTCTTTGCTTGCCTCGGATTTCACGGACTTCGTCCTCGGTCTCCGCCAGCAACTTATTGTGCTCAGCCATATCAAACTCATCTGCGCTCCAGTCGAACTCGTACCGGCCGGATCTAAAAAGCCTCAGCAGTCTCTCGAACTCTTCTTCATCAACCTCGTAAAAGGTCAGGATGTCGAAGTCCTGGAACAGCCAAGGCCGTTCAGGCGAAAAGCCAGCCTTGAACCCGTAGCAGTCGAAGCATGGAATCGTGCGCCCTAGCCTGTCAATCGAAGGTCAGCATGCACATCCTCACAATCTTCCACGCACCGTCTTACATTTGGTAGCCGCCTGGAGAGTCGACGGGGTAGATACTGGCACAAGATCCTCCCCAGCCGAATGTGCCCTCTGGAGTGAAGATCCTCGACGGATTGGCTTTCGGACAAGCCATGCGATGCCGCGGATCGACGGGTAGAGAGACTGTATTTCCACAAAAGAATCCGACGACGACGGCCATCAGGTCGCCATTGAGCATATTGTGCTTCAGCTGCTTCGCAGTGAAGGCATTATTCTTCGCCACGAACTCCAAATTATCCGGCAAGTACGGCGCCTGGGGTCTCTGGGTTTCGATGTATCGCTGCGTTGCGACGATTTGCTCCTGGCTTTCGAACGTCAGTGGCAGTCGGAAACGGCGGCATGGTACCTTGGTCTTGCTGAGGTCACCGATCTGGTCTTCGAGAGTTTGAAGGTGCTTGATCAGGACGTCGCGAGGGACTTTGGCGCCGTCATAGCAGAGGGTGATACTAGTGCAGCAGCCGACTGTGGTGATGAGATTGTCTTTCCACCAGTTGGGTGCGTCGGAAGAGTGCAGTGCCGTCTCCAGGGCGGTGACTCTGCAACGGTAATTGAGGTCGAATCGTTCGTTGCCATACTCTACGAGGATGTGGTCATCTCCAGCCTGGCGGTAGCGGACTTGAGGGCTGACTGAGGTTGCAGGGCGTTCCCAGAGGACGGCTTTCTGAAACTGGCCGGAGAATTGGAAGCCTGGCTCGAACTGGAGCGCGTGGTCGAAGCTGCCCCTCGAAATTGCGGATGCGATGTCGTCGATGTAGTCAGCTTGGTGTTTCCGTAGCTTGAGAGCCTCATCAAGCGTCACACGCTTATAACGCAGTGTGTCACCAGATTTAAGCTGTCCCATCTTCCAATAGTCCGCTCGAACGATCGTTGCCGAACTTGCAAATCCACCAAAGTTAGGAGCGTCCATGGCAAAGATGCAGCCTTCATCTCCTGTCCAATTGAGGGATCCACAGGCGTAGCCATACTCGACCAGGTTCGATGGATGAGACCCTCCTTCACCACCATCTGCTCGTGCCCATTGAGGTACGGGACCGACAAGTCTAATAGCGCTTCTGCTTGCATTGTGTGATACTTGCCAGTCGGAACAATACAGCATCTCGATGTCTTCAGGTGTCAAGTAGCCTTCTTCGTGGGGCCCGGGAAGTGCAGTGATCTCCCAGTGATTTGGATATGTAGGACGCAGGCTCTCCGGTACGATAGGGTGGCCTTCGAGGTGCTTCGGCGAAGCTGTCACCAACCCTAGCTGATCTCCAGGCGCCAGCTGTCTTCCTTGGTATCCACCGATCGCAACAATCGGGGAGGTGGACTTACTCGCGAAGTAGTCCGCCAGGAAAGGGAAGCCGCCGTATACTGCAAGATAGCTGCGACAACCACCACCAGTTGTGCGTCCTATGCTGAGCTTCTGGCCTGGCTTGATGTGCTTCCTGCGCCACATTGGGAAAGCATCGCGGTCGAGAGTGGCCTCGATGGGTGCTCCTGTCAGTGCGACGACAGCCGAGCTTTTGAAGATCAGCTCCGGACCGGACAGTGTGATCTCTAGGCCTTCTCTGCTTCGATCGTTGCCAACTAGCAGATTAGCTATCGAAAGTGCCACAGGATCCATGGCACCACTTCTTGGGCTGTTTGCATGGCACATGGTCAGCTCGGCAATGCGTGTCAAGACTGAGATGCACTTACATGCCCTTTCCTACCGAAGGCCTGCCGACCAGGTCCTGCACCAAGGTGTATGCTCCCGCAGATACTACATCAATGACGTTCGGAGTATAGTCGAAAGTCTTGAGGAAGGATGTTATGGTTCGACCAGATCGGTAAGTCTCATCCTGCATAATAGCCGCCAGGAACTCCAGGTTGTTCGGTGGTCCACAGATTCTTGACCGTGAAAGCAGTAAGGTCATGCCCTTGATGGCTGCATCGCGAGTCTTTGCATGGTTGATGACCTAAACTTTGCTCAGTCTTTGCTGGCAGCATGGGAACATACTTGAGGCTTGACTGACCTTCGCGATAAGTGGATCATAATTCGGGGAGATTCTCAGCCCTGTCCTGACCCATGTGTCGATTCGACTGTTCTGCAACTCTCCCCAATGAACCTCAGTCAGCAGGCCTGGCGACGGGGCATAGTCGCGAAGTACATTCTCAGCATATACTCTCGCTTCTATCGCAGCGCCGAAAGGCCCAGGCTTCTGTAAAGAATCCAGATACTCGGCAGTCAAGCCTGCCTTTCCTGCCAGCTGTGCATCCGCTTGTTTGAGCATCAGCTCCACCAGATCAACATCGTAGCAAAGCTCAGTGATCGGATGCTCGACCTGCAGCCGCGTATTCATCTCGAGGAAGAAGAAGTCGGCAGTTCTATCGTCTACGAGAAACTCAACCGTGCCCGCTGAGGCGTACTGTATAGTCTCCGCCAACACTACTGCGGCTTTGCATAGCTTCTCTCGCAAGGCCGGATGTTTCGTTACGAAAGGACTGGGGCACTCTTCGATCACTTTCTGGTGTCTGCGCTGAATTGAGCACTCACGCTCCCCGAACGTGATTACCTTCCCTTGACCGTTGCCGAAGACCTGGACTTCGATATGATGGCTCTCCGGATAGTACTTCTCGATGAAGACTCCGCCGTCCTTGAAGAGTGCTTCACCTCGCGATTTTGCTGTTGCAAAGCCATCCTTAACCTCGCCGGCATTGCTGCAGGGAAGGAGGCCACTACCGCCGCCTCCTGCTGTGATCTTTAGCATGACAGGAAATCCTATCGCTTCACTCTCCTTCAACGCATCTTCGGCAGTCTCTACCAAACCAGGGGTACCCGGCACGATGGGCACGCCGCTCTCTTTGGCGAGATGACGAGCAATGTGTTTGATGCCGAAAGCCCGGATGGCTACAGGTCCAGGACCAACCCAAGCCAGGCCAGCGTCCACCACGGCCTTAGCGAAGGCAGCGTTCTCCGACAAGAAGCCATATCCGGGGATGATGGCATCGCACGAATGTGCTTTGGCAATCGCAATGATCTGGTCGCCATCGGTATAGCTCCTGTCGTGGGATAGAAGAACAGCTTCATCGGCATTGGCGACATGGAGTGATGCGGCGTCTGCTGACGTGTATACGGCAACAGTCTTGATGTCTAACGCTCTAGCAGTCTTGCATATACGGACAGCTCTGTGAGAAAGTCGCGTCAGCGCCAGATTTCATCGCTGCAGGGGCAAGCGCGAGGTCACCGACATTTCACCTCGGTTGGCGACGAGAAGGCTCCGGATCCTTTCCATCTTCTCCAGTGAAGTCCGGTCTCTCTATACTGTAAGATAGCACCACGCCTCGACGACACTGATCGTTCTCTTGTAGGTCGCACCATGGCCTTTGCTGTAGACACATCATCCCGGCGCGGCAGATGATGCCCCACTGATAACCTCCTCTCAAGTGAGGGGTGGAGGTTACGGTCGATGAGCTCCGATAGGCAGCTCCATGCTGAATCGGCCAACGTCAAATAACAAGAATATCGAGCCGAATCAATGTTCGTGATATTGCATCAGTGTATTGGTGAATCCGGCAGCAACCGCTCGAGAAAATGCCTCCGATGAAGAAGCAAGTGGTTGGTCACATCCACCTCCATTGACTATCTCGAGACTGATGTAGCCCAGCATATAAACGTTGACCTAGGTGAAGGCTACGGCAACTTCGAATGCGGTCCGGACGAAGACTTGATCCCCATGATCGACCACGCCAACGTTCGTTCTCCCTTCCCCCAATGCCTCACCTCGAATTTTTGTAACGTCTTCCAAGATAGCTTGCGGCTTCCACGCCGGCGACCCTCTCATCATGCAGCGAACCGTAAAGCTCGTGAAGAAGCACAACATCAGAGCAGGCGCACATCCCGGCCTCCCAGACATCCAAGGCTTCGGGCGACGAGAGATGAAGCTCACACCAGACGAGCTTACAGCAATGGTTCGCTACCAAGTCGGCGCGCTTCAAGGGTTCCTCGATACAGAAGGCGTGCCGCTCCATCATGTCAAGCCCCATGGGGTACTGTATGGGATGATGTACCGCGATGAAGAAGTTTGTCGTGCTGTTTATGAAGGCGTGCCAAAAGGTGTGCGAGTGTTCGGCCTTGCTGGGTTAGTCGCTCTTCCCACGAACATTCCTCCAGAGCCAAGCTGACAAAGATCCATCAGAACTTTCCACGAACAAGTAGCCAAAGAGCTGGGGCTTCCTTTCACGGCAGAGCTGTAAGTTACGCCGTATATGCCAGCAACCTCGAGTGCTCCTCTGACGTGGCATAGGTACGCAGATGTCAAGTATAGCAAAGATGGTCGACTGGTTATTGATCGCAAAAAGAAGGCATGGACCCAGGAAGAAATTGAGAAGCACGTATCCAGCCAGGTTCGCAACGGAAGCGTCACGGCTGTAACGGGGGAAATAATTCAGCTCCCGATCAACGAGCGCGACGAAGTCTCGCTGTGCTGTCACAGCGACAGCCCCGGAGCGATTGAAATAGTGACAGCAGCCAGGCGCATTGTGAACGCCTTTAACAAGGAACTGGGATATTAGAACTATCTTACAGTCATGAACCTGCTCTGCTATTCGAACGCCTCTGCGCTATGCTACGCGTGTACGTCAAGAAATTCATGGGTACGTAAGTGGAGGTCTTCATTTACAAATGAAGCTCATTGTCCTAGCACTCCTTCTGGTCAAGTGCTCACTTAGGTAGTATGTCGATACCTTTTCGGCCAGCAGCACATAGTCACTGTGCCAAACGCCGGATCTCGTTGACCTGTCTGTTGAGTTGACTGATGGTTCGGAGCGAAGGGTCGTTGGGCGAGTTCTCCGATATCGACATGTACGCACCCTGGAGACGCTGTGAGAGCACATCCATAATCTTCGGCGCGACGTCCCTAATGTCAGCGTCTGACATGTCGATCGAGTTGAGGACCCGGCCGAGCCACTCGAGTCGGTCGTTGACAAGAGTATCGAAGCTTGAGGTAATGGCGGCAGACACTGTCAACATGACAAGTGGTGGTACTGACTGAAGATAGTTTGGGTTGACACGGACGAAGAGCTTGTCGAAAATCTCGGCCTGTCTGTCGGACGAGATCCACTAGAATATTGTTAGCACCTTACCTCACACATCACCGACGCTTTACATACCTGGATCGTTGCCTCCTCATACTTGCCGTCAATCAGCTTTTGTGTCATGTCGGCAACTTCAGCATCCTCAGCCTCTTTCTGAGGGCTAGGAGCGTCTGCCGAGGGGCTCGCCTTACGTGATGGAGCGTCTGATTTGTTCTCGCGCTGCATCCTTAGAATCTGTTCTTGGAAGGCAGACTGGCTGGTAGCCATGTTCTGCATGGTGGTGGAAAGAGTGCGCACAATGCTTGACAACTCTTCGATCTTTGCGTTGTCTTGCTGGCGCTGCTTCTCCGCTGCAAGCTGCTGTTGTGCCATGCGCGACTCAAGATCAGAAATCATCTTCTGCGATGCCTGCGTAGCCATGTTCGGCAAGTCTTGGGCGAGCATGGCAGAGACCTGCGCTTGCACTTTGGTAGCCACCGCGTTCGCAGTAACGTCAGAGATGGTGCGGTGCACGTCCTTATCTTGTAGAGCCTTGTGTAGTGTGCCCGAGAGAGTTGACTTCATAGCAGCAGCAACACTGGCATTAAGCTGCTGTGGAAGCGACTCAGCGATCTTGCGGTCGACTACCTGACTGGTGACGTTAGTCAGAATTGGAATCACGTCTTGCTCGATGCGGGCGGCGATGATACTAGTCAGGCTTCTGTCCACGTTCTCGGTAAGAGCGGACTCCACCAAACGGAGCAGTGCATCTTGCTTGGCTGATGATGCAGCATCAGTGACCCGCTTGTCCGACTCAATTCGCTGATATAGAGAGCCGAACTGGCGATCAAGCATTGACTGCAGCTCTGCCGGGTCAGCGTTCGCTACAACCGCAAGAGAAGGCTGACTACCACGAGGCGAAGCAACCATCGTCTTGGCAGCTTCCGCAATGTCTCCAGCGGTCGAAGCCTTAACAGGAGACTTCGCGCGCTGTGCAGTCTGGGAGTACGAATCTGGCGTAACTAGCGGTGGGTTGGCCGGAACCTGCGGCAAAGGTCTGTTCGGAGGCTCGGGCGATGCCATACGAGGCAGGCCATTCGTTGGTGCTGCCGGGGAGTGTACACGCTCCTTCTTGATTTCTGCCTTTGACGGTGTTGGATGCGACGCTGGTTCCACCTTCTTTGCGGATGCCGGCTTCGAAGTCGACTTGGGGGTGTTGTCACCGTTGCTTGACTGCGTGATAGAGACCGGTAGCTTGTGCGGCTGTTGAAGCTCGAGCACTTCAATGACACCTTCTTTGAGGCCATCCTTGCCGTTGATCATCTTGCTTGATGCGTCCCAGCCGAGGTCCTCGCGCTTGATGCTGATCCCGACTACGCCCTTGGAGTGCATAGTGTAGAGTTCGAAGAGGGTCTCCTCGACAGTGCCACGTTCGCTGGCGTTCTCCACCGGAGTTCTCAGCATGTCCACGGATCTGAGCTGCCCAACCTTCGCAAAAGAGAACTCTCTAAGTCCGCTCATGATGGCTGTGCTTTCAGGCTTCGGCAGACCTGCATCGTTGCGAGCCAGCATGCTAATGTATCTGGCTTGCTCCATCGACGGGATGTTGTACTTCGGCGCACTGAGGTGGACAAAGTAGATGCTGTTTCTGGTGGGATGTCCGATGGCGACAATGCCAGTCTTGGAGTGGTAGCTGATGCTGCAGATGCCGTCACTGTCTTTCTCGTGGGGCAGGCGGATCTCTTGTACAGCTTTACCAAGGCCAAGATCCCACAATTGAAGAATATGGTTTTGCTTGAAACCGATGATCATATATCGCAAAGCAACACCCTTGACGACGGGCCTCTCTTTGTCCAGGAACATGATCGAGGAGACAGATGGCTTCTCGTCGGGCTTGCTGCCAGAAGCCGCTGCGTTCATGGTCCACAGCGGCTCCTTGAGCTCGATCGGCTTGTCCTCTGTTGGATCGAGAACGCGTGCTGTTAGGTCGCGGATGTCCCAAAACTTGAATCGCCCGTTCTTATCGAGGCTGACAATGACGGAGTCATCTTCGCTGAAACAGAAGTCCTTGCCCGCTTTTCCGGTGTTGATTTTCAGGCTATGGTTGTTAAAAAACTTTTCGCTGTCAACCTTGCGATCTTTCGAGCCGTATGCTTGATCCTTGGCAGCTTCCGCGGAGACAATGTAGATCTGTTTGCCTCGGGCAACCGCGAAGTAGTCCGTGTGACGTGAGCTCATCTTAGCTCGGGTCTTCACAGGCGAGCCAGACGTATTCTCCTCTGTGGTCTGGACCGGTGGCAGAATGAATCCATGACCTTCGACGTCGTCGTCAGCGAACAGATCACCGCGAGATTTTCCAAGCGAAGTCCAGAAGACAGAACCATTGACGCCCGTTCCGAGCACGGTCTCAACATCGCTCCCATCGGAGGCAGATGAGCACAGCTGCACGTTGAAGATGCGCTCTCCGCTTGAGCGGAAAACCTGCTTGTGGTCGCCGGTATCCTGTCGAATGATGCGAAAACCACCGTTGTCCTTTTTGGTAGCGACCTGAGCATATACTATATGCGTCTGGCTGGCTGTGACAAGGCAACGGTCAATTTGATCAAATTCCTTCTTCAGCTGAGCGATAACCATAAAATTGTCCTGGCGAACTGGCCGCGCTGGCTTGACAGCCTTGATCTGGAGTGACACGAATGGTTTCATGGGGAAGTTGTATACTTCGACCGCGGACTCCTGCCTGTCGTCTTCAGCGCTCTCCCAACTAGAGTCAACGCCGTCGTTTGTGGTGTCCGGCTTCTTCTCTTCGCGCTGGTGGTTGATGGCATCTCCTGCCACAGGAGCTGCCTCACGAGACGTGGCTTTGCTGTCGGCTTCTGCGAGGGCCTGCTCAACTTGCTTGTCGACCTGCTCGCCAACACCTTCAAGAGCTTCCGAGACACTCTGATGAGGCTTGGCCTCTGCAGTACCCATCGATGCGGTGTCCTCCGATTCCAACTTCCTGCTTTTGGACGCCGGTGCTGCAGAATCACCGTTGTTGTTTGATGATACATCACGGTTGTGTTTGAGAATCTCGATCTTCTTGGGCTGCATCGCATGCACTGCCTGTGCTTGCTGCTCAGGCTGCGGGGTTCGGTCTCGATTGAGCGGCGAGGAGGAGTTGAGATCATCGAATGGGTTGCGGTAGTTGAACATGGAGGTCTTCGATGGCTGCAAAGCTTCAAACGGCGAAGCTACGGCGGCCGGGCTGCCAAATTGGCGGACAGGCTCGACGGATGCCTGGGCCATGTCCTGGGTCAATGCTTCGATGTCCGATTCTTGCTTCACTTCCACCTGCGCCGGTTCACTGACCGAAGCGGCAGATGTAGCATGTGAGTCGGGCTTCTTGAGTAAGTTTAGCAGGAAGTCTTGTGGGTTGCCACTTGCAGTTCGCTGCGCCTCTGGTCTCTCTGCGAGTGGCAACGCGTGCTGTGCAGATGACTGGCGCTGGAGGTTCGAGACCAGATCAGCCGCAGACAATGGACGTTGCGGGTCATGGTAACTGCTGCTGCGAGATTCAAGCCTGGGCGCCACGTTCATCGAGGTGGGACGATTGCCTCCGACGTTCTGTAGGTTTGCCATTGGGCTTGTCTGGCTGCGCGACTGTTGCGAGCCAGACTGACCATTGAACTTGAGCAGGTTCAGAAGAGTGTTGGATCTGTTCGGATCTGGAGTATGTCCAGGGCCGGGACTGAGGATGTCGCTCGACTGCCGTGGGTTCGGCGTCTGCATCGGCGGCGAGAAGATGGGTGAGGAGATGCCTGGCGGCAGACACTGCTGCTGCTGCTGCTGCTGTGGCTGTGCGGCCCAAAGTGAAGGCTGCGACTGCTGCTGCTGCTGTCCTTCGGAGGACTGTGCCTTCACGCGAGCAAATAAATCAGCGAGGTCCGCCATGTTGTTTGATGCGGAAGCGCTATCGCGCGTGAGATGCTGTAAGGAGCTCTCAGTACTGAAGGATAGTCACGAGGAAGCCAGCAGACGATGTGGTGGTGGTGGTCGTCGTGCGTGAGGTGGTGATGTTGTTGCTGCGGTTGCCGAATGTTCAGTTGAAGGCCAAAGTCAAGCTCCAGATGTCTGGCGAGTCAAGTGCCAGCCACACACGCACTGATTCCTCCGCCGCGGATCCTTGTCTTCGGCAGCGAAACACCTGACCAACCACATGCAGCATAGCAAGTCCTGGACATGAATAGGAGCAGGTGTCATGACATTTTGATTGTGTGGCACGACGAAGTGCTCCCTGACGTTTGTATTGTCTAGTCTACCTGCATTCGCATCCACGAAGCACTACGCTCATGCCAAACACACGTCTTGTTTGCTTTCCCGTCGGACGATACTGGATCAGCATGCTTACACTTCATCCACACATCCTTCAGGCTCTGCTTTAATTGTCTGATCCCTCGCTGAACCGCTCACACGAGCCAGGCTGCCAGCCTCGCCGTTACATTGCCTCCGCAGAATCCGTTCCAACTTCAACCACGATCTTGCCCTTCGCTCTACCCGTCTTCAACCTTTCGAAAGCCTTTGGCGCATCCTCAAATGGAAACTTGGTATCTATCACCGGCTTGACTTGACCGTTCTTTATCATTCGACCGATATCAGCAAGATCCTCGCCCTTCATATCCGCGAAGAAGGTTTGGTACTTTCGCTGCCCGCCTCCGAGAACACCTGGTAGAAGTCGCATGGCTGCACTTTCGAGTGCGAAACTGGCCGATACCGAAGCGCCGACCTGGACGAATACTGCCCTGGAGGTCGTGTACTCGTGGCATTTCCAGTAAAGTTCCGAGTTGTGGCCAACATTGTCCACAACATGATCGTACCTGTTGAACAGTGTCAGCTATAGTCTCCACACGTGCTGCTGACCCATAGAGTGATGCTCCAGGTCTTGCGACGTTCCGCGCGCATACTTCCTGCCGCTGGCTTTCAGCGCACCAAGCACACTCTGCTTCTTGTAATCAATCACTTCATCGGCACCAAGGCTCTTGCACAGATCCACATTAGGAGTTGAGCAGCTCGTAGTTACATAACAGCCCTTGGCCTTCGCGATCTGGATGCCGAAAATACCTGTACCACCGCTTCCGCCGTTGATGAAGACGTTGGAGCCGTCTTTGACGTGTGAGGCAATGCTCTGATGAGCCGTGAGCCCAGCTATACACACCGTAGCGCCCAGAACTGGATCTATTCCTTCTGGCAGAACAGCTACTGCATCTTTCTTTGCGACTGCGTAGCCAGCCAGAGCGCCTCCAGCAAGGATACCAGTTCCCGAGGCACCAAAGATTATTTGGCCGGGTCTCACAGCGCTACCATTGGCGGGCTGCATGACCTTGCCAACGACGTCGATGCCGGGAGTGGCAGGTTTCGGAAGCAGGAAGCGCGCGATAAACGGAATCTCTTGAGGCTTGTAGTCAACTGTGAACTACAATCAGCATTCGACGAGGGATCCGCATGCCGTGTCGAGCATGGTGCAGACCTGGATTAAGAGCAGCGGCGATGACCTGGATCAAATGCTGGTCTGGGTTGGGCTTAGGTAGTGGCGCAGACTCGTTGAGGTTGAGATTCTTCTCAAGGCCACCTTTCGTGGACGAGTATTGCCATGCTTTCATTGTTGGGGGGATTGAGAGATTGGGCATTATTTAGAGTCTCGCGATGAGGGAATGAGCCGAGTGTGGATGTATGCAAGTGGTGGAATATATGTTCAGTGATGTGATAGCTAGTGGCCGGTTGTGGCGCTTTTCAACGCGAGGGTCGTGTACCAGGCGGACCGTCAATTGCGCCGTAAGTATCATACGGGTGAGCGTAGATGGTCAATGCAAGGGCACGTCAAGATCGGACATAACCATTGTGAAGCCGGAGCTCGTTTCGCAGCATAGATGTCGCTAGGTGTTTTGTTCCTCGTTCTTACGGTCAAAGAAATGATGGCGTCACCAACTTCGCGTTGCCGTCCTGACGCTGATTCAGTACTGTACATGTACACCCGGGAGGGAGCGAAACGTCTCCTAGAAATGGTGCATAGCCATGCGAATGAATTGAGGCCTACTGTCAAACAGCTGCTCTTTCCACGCGGTTTGATGCCGACAGGAACGAAGCTGAGTAGTGATTGATGATGCTGGAGGTGGAGGTGGCAGGTCGCTTCGAACGCCACAGCCAGACTTCGGCGGACAATTGCTCCGCGCCGAAAGATCAGACAGGTTTAGCAGCCCCTGCACCACAAAGCTGACAAGGCGCGGGCAGTCGTCTTGTTCACCAGCAGCGATGTGCTCAAGACAAGCGCGGCCATCAGGGCTCGATGCTTGCACAACGTATTCATGGCATCACATCAGTAGTGTGTGTCTCGATCCGTGTGCCGTCAACGAGAACAGATGCACTAGACGCCGGCGCGCAGTCGATTCTCTCGGAGAGTCGAGCTACAGCATTTATTGGAGATCGTCCTGGCCCGGTCCACTCTGAGACACCGCATCACTGCTTGACACGCTCGATCACATTCTCCATAGTGTGCAACCTGCGCTGTGGTGTCGCGACCGTGACGCCGGTGCGCCGATTGCGGACCACACCAGATCGCTTGACATCGAATGTCGAGAGTGGCTTTGTCAGCGTCCAACGGCGGACTCGTCAAACATTCATTGAAGGTGAGGTGTAGATGGTGGCCCCCGCCAAACAAACTTGCACCGATCCCGAGGTGCGACATCATCAACAAGGAAGCTCCCCAGAATTGTGTCCCATTCATGTATGTAAGCTGATGCCGGCGTCGTTCGATTCACATATAAACAGCGCGCTTGCTTGCCCTTCGCCGACAACTCTCCTTCAAGCAACAACTCAACCCAACAAGCGCCGCCTCCAGCACGATGCCAGACTACAGCAAGCTACCCTCCGGCGTAAAGCTCGACGTGAAGCCATTCAAAGCTCACGTCGATGACCAGAAATTGCAAGACTTCAAGACTCTGGTCAAGCTCTCGCCAGTCGCTCCCGCCAACTATGAAAATTCTGACAAGTCCGTGGAACGTCGATACGGTGTGCCGCGAGACTGGATCCTCAATGCCAAAGAGCACTGGCTCAACAAATTCGACTGGAGACAGCAAGAAGACAAGATCAACTCATATCCAAACTTTACGGCTGATGTCAAGGACGACGTCGGAAACACCCTGAATATTCACTTCGTAGCCCTCTTCTCCGAGAAGAAGGATGCAATCCCCCTCGCCCTCTACCACGGTTGGCCGGGCAGCTTTTTGGAGTTCCTGCAGATCCTGGACCTCCTCAAGCAGAAGTACAGTCCACAGGATCTCCCATATCATGTCATCGTACCGAGTATCCCAGGCTACACGTACTCGTCAGGACCGCCGCTGGAAGGCGATTACAGTCTGGAGAACGCGGCGGAGGCTCTGAACAACCTCATGATCGGCCTAGGCTTCGGCTCTGGCTACATTGCACAGGGAGGTGATCTCGGCAGCTTCATCAGTCGCCACCAAGCCGCTCACGACGACGCTTGCAAGGGCATGCACCTCAACTTTGCTCCATTGCCACGCCCGAAGAATGCGGACGAGCTGCCATTGGAGAAGGTCGAGCAAGATGCTCTGCCCAGAGGGTTGTGGTTCCGCGAGATCGGTGCAGCTTACTCCCATGAGCACGGAACGCGGACTGCGACCATTGGACACTGCCTCAGTGCAAGCCCCATTGCTCTGCTCAGCTGGATCGGTGAGAAGTTCCTCGAGTGGTCAGATGAGGACCCGCCGCTTGACTTGATTCTCGAAAGCGTGACGCTGTACTGGATGACCGATACGTTCCCGAGATGTATTTACCCGTATCGCGGCGTAAGTTGACCTCTCGGAAACATCACATCGAGCTCTGCTAACATCACAGTTGTCCGGTGATGAGGAGCGCCCCCGCATCGCGAAGGTGAACGGTCGAGGGCGGGAGAGACCGTACGTCGAACATCCATGTGGATACTCATTCTTCCCGAAGGAACTCGTCCCAATGCCGAAGAGTTGGGTGGCAACGAGCTGCAACCTTGTGTCTGCATCCGTCCACGAGAGCGGAGGCCATTTCGCGGTGAGTAGAAGCTCGCGGAAATGTTTGGGATATGCTGATATATGTTCGCAGGCGATGGAGAAGCCAAAGGAGCTTCTCGCCGACATTGAGGTGTACCTGAGAAAGGCCTGGAAAGGTCAGGGTAGCAAGCTGTAAGCGATGGGTCAGATATGCTGACTCTCTCTACAGCTTGAGTGACAGCTCGCACACAAACAAGCCCACTGTAGAAGAAGAAGAAGAAGAAGAGAAGAGGAAGAAGAAGGCTATACTAGGAATTAGCTGCAAGGCCAGAGCCTTGGCAGACAGTGAGGAGTAGTAGTACGGTCTTGGGCCAGATGCTGCTACCATCCGGTGAACGTAGCGGCACGATCATACTGTAGCGAGCCAGCGCCACCGTATACAGTCTCTCGCTGCTCTTGCTCAACCTCATACTCCAATACATCACGTCCAATGTAACCATCGTTGTCCTCGTCGCCTTTCATACTCGGCTCAACTCGAAGCAACGTCTGACTTGGGCCAAGGTTGCCGGCCAAATAGTCTCCTAGGTTCCAAGTCTCGCCATCCCTCTCCGGCTCGAAATGCTCACGCTTGTTCCTCCAAAGGAACGCATGTACAGCCACTGCTCGTCGCTTCAGCTCGAGAGCCCCTGAGTTCCCTCGAGCTGGCACTGCGATTTCCACGACCATCTCAACGGTCTTGCGTTTCGCGAACGGCTGGTAGTGCTTATGAAGCAGACCACGACTCTCTCTGCCGAGACCAAATACCACGATGCCCTGGACGTAGTCGTGTGCTTTGGATGATTTCAGCACGCATGGCCGAAGAGTGTTGGGCTGCACGTGGCGATGGAAGCCAGCGAGCAAGCCTGGTGTCATCTTTTTGACCAAGTCTTCCGAGGAGCCTGTGAAATATTAGCATTCCTGCCGTGTCTATACTGCTGCTGCGCTCCACGGACCTTTACCAAGCAGATTGGCAAGCGAACCTGGTAACATAAACACGTCGTGGATTAAAGTCGGTTTGTATTTAATGATGTCGTAACTTGCACCATCAGAGATCATCTGCTCTGTGATGCGGTTTCTTAGAACGCGGTGGTAGCCGAACGAGGCCAGGCCGGGTACCATGTGCGGCATTTCCACGTGATGAAGACTAGGCACTGAATCGTCGCTGTCGTCGCTGTCTCCACCGGTATTGATCTCGCTCGTTTCTCGAAAGTTGGATAGTTCCTGACAGTCGCGCGAGTTGTATGCCCTGCCACTGCCATCAAGATCTGAGACTAAGATATCCGTGGTCTTTGGAAATCTCGTGGCCAGAGACATGTCGCTCAATGGCCGTATCCGGATAGCACGCTTTGCCAGTGTTCGTACTATCGAGGATTCCTCTGGCTGGTTGTTCCGCCAATGCATGATAGTAGCTTGTTTGCGTAGAAGCATCCTAGAGAAGTGTCTGTGAGTATCAGACCAACTTATGCTGCACATGAATGACAGGAGATGAACGACCCGCGGAGTCTGGTGATCGTACGGACGGCGGCCAATGATGAGTGTCACCTGAAGTGACCATGTTTTGCCGAGCAGTAACATATATATCAACCGTAACATACCTGTTCGACCGCGTAGACTCCTGCCCTCGGAAAGGGAGAGGAGCCATTCTGGAGTGGTGTCGTATGAGGAACTGACGCCGAGCAATTGCCCAGTATCAGCGTTTGAGGTGGGTCTTGCTGCCGGGGACGCGTAGCTGGTCAGCCTGGATGTAGATGATAGTGGTAGAGGTATGACAAACAGCGCGCCTTCTTGAAGGAGCGGGTCACACTTTACTAGAAGACTCGCGCCTTCTCGTGGATCGTTGGATCTTCGAGCTTTCGCAACCGTCTATAGGTGAGCTTGTTGTTCCAGAGGGTGATTAACGGACTGAGCTTGCAATGCATCTCGACACGTGCACATCCTTTCAGTGATAAGTGATGATTGTAGTGAAGCGCGCTGTAATCTGTCTGCATGTCCCATCACGTCGCCACCTTCAGTACTAATGAGAAGAAGTCTTGACTATGATATCGTCGCTTCCGAGCACTTGACCTATGATATCGCCACCCAAGAATGAAGCGTATACCATGATGCAAACCCTGATGGCACAGGTCCGCGTATCTCAGTATGCGAAGATACGCCAACGTGGGAGTAGCGCCAAAGGGGTCTTGAGGCGGCAGTCAATGAGACGGGAATGAATGCATGGGCGCACGTGAATGCCATTTCTACGAAGTGAATACTTGTGGTGGCCAGGCGGCAGGAACACGTCGCCCTATAAGTGTTTCTTCGATGAGCTTCGGTCCACAACTTCGCGCTAAAGTTACATCGCTTACATCATCGCAAGCACGGACAGAGTACAACACACCCGAGCAACGAATACGTGAGGCATCTTCCACAAACACAACCTCGCCTCCATCATCACCCCATCACCACCCCCACTCCCTTGCCACTCGCACCACCGCAAAGGCTACCACTGCCAGCAGAACCCACCGCAACACCGCTCCTCACGAGATCCGCCGACAGCTTCGCCTTCGGACTTGAGAGAGCAGCAGCTGTTCTAGCTCAAACACACGAGCACCACAGACACATCACATCACATCCATTCATCATGTCTGCAGAGCCAAGCCACTCGAACACCAAGCCTGCGGGCAAGGTCAAGCTCGACAATGATCCATCCGGTGCTGAGCGGCGCGACGAGGACGCCACCGCAACGGCCATTCTCAAGAAGAAGAAGAAGCCGAACAGCTTGATTGTCACCGACGCCACCACCGACGACAACTCGATCCTCGCACTATCCAACAACACGATGGAGCAGCTGCAGCTTTTCCGCGGCGACACTGTGCTCGTCAAGGGCAAGAAGAGAAAGGATACCGTGCTCATCGTGCTCGCCGACGACGACCTCGACGATGGCTCCGCGCGCATGAACCGAGTGGTGAGACACAACCTCCGAGTCAAGCTGGGTGACGTCGTCACAGTCAACCCATGCCCCGATATCAAGTACGCCAAGCGCATCGCCGTGTTGCCTATGGCCGACACCATCGAAGGCCTCACCGGCTCGCTCTTCGACGTTTTCCTCGCTCCTTACTTCCGTGAAGCCTACCGCCCACTACGACAAGGCGATTTGTTCACGTGCAGAGCTGCTATGCGGACCGTCGAATTCAAGGTTGTGGAGATCGACCCCCCAGAATACGGCATCGTCGCGCAAGACACTGTCATACACTGCGAGGGCGAGCCAATCCAGCGTGAAGACGAGGAGGGCAACCTCAACGAGGTCGGCTACGATGATATTGGGGGTTGCCGCAAGCAGATGGCGCAGGTTCGGGAGCTTGTCGAGCTTCCACTGAGACATCCTCAGCTCTTCAAGTCCATCGGTATCAAGCCACCACGCGGCATCCTCATGTACGGTCCACCGGGTACCGGTAAGACACTCATGGCTCGTGCCGTCGCCAACGAGACTGGTGCGTTCTTTTTCCTCATCAACGGCCCCGAGATCATGTCCAAGATGGCTGGTGAGTCTGAGAGCAATTTGCGAAAGGCGTTCGAGGAGGCAGAGAAGAATAGTCCGGCCATCATCTTCATCGATGAAATCGACTCCATCGCACCAAAGCGTGAGAAGACCAACGGTGAGGTCGAGCGCCGTGTCGTCTCCCAGCTTCTCACCCTCATGGACGGTATGAAGGCTCGCTCCAATGTGGTCGTCATGGCTGCCACGAACCGTCCCAACTCCATCGATCCAGCACTTCGTCGATTCGGTCGTTTCGATCGTGAAGTCGACATTGGCATTCCGGACCCGACCGGCCGTCTCGAGATTCTCGGAATCCACACCAAAAACATGAAGCTTGGTGATGACGTTGACCTCGAGTCCATTGCCGCCGAGACACACGGTTACGTTGGTTCAGATATTGCTTCGCTCTGCTCCGAAGCTGCCATGCAGCAGATTCGTGAGAAGATGGACCTCATTGATCTTGACGAGGACACAATCGATGCTGAGGTGCTCGACAGCCTTGGCGTTACACAAGAGAACTTCCGCTTCGCCCTCGGCGTCAGCAACCCAAGCGCTCTCCGCGAGGTCGCTGTCGTTGAGGTGCCAAACGTCAAGTGGGACGACATTGGTGGTCTTGAGGACGTCAAGCGCGAGCTTGTCGAGAGCGTACAATACCCAGTCGACCACCCCGAGAAGTTCCTCAAGTTCGGTCTCAGCCCGTCTCGTGGTGTCCTTTTCTACGGCCCTCCAGGTACCGGTAAGACTCTTCTTGCCAAGGCGGTTGCCAACGAGTGCGCTGCCAACTTCATCTCGGTCAAGGGCCCAGAACTGCTCTCCATGTGGTTCGGTGAGTCTGAATCCAACATTCGGGATATCTTCGATAAGGCTCGCGCTGCTGCACCTTGCGTTGTTTTCCTTGACGAGCTGGACTCGATCGCCAAGTCTCGTGGCGGCAGCCAGGGTGATGCAGGTGGTGCATCCGACCGTGTCGTCAACCAGCTTCTCACAGAGATGGACGGTATGACTAGCAAGAAGAACGTTTTCGTCATCGGTGCAACCAACCGTCCCGAGCAGCTTGACAACGCTCTGTGCCGTCCCGGTCGTCTTGATACTCTCGTCTACGTCCCACTACCAGATCAGGAGGGACGTGAGAGCATCCTCAAGGCTCAACTCCGCAAAACCCCGGTCGCTCCCGATGTCGACCTCAACTACATTGCACAGAAGACCCATGGCTTCTCTGGTGCCGACTTGGGCTTCATCACTCAGCGCGCTGTTAAGCTCGCCATCAAGGAGAGCATCGACATTGCGATCCGCAACAGCAAGGCGAAGGAAGCTGAGGCCGGCGACGACACTAAGATGGAGGAGGATGTCGACGAAGAGGACCCAGTGCCAGAGCTTACGAAGCGTCACTTCGAGGAGGCGATGAGCATGGCTCGTCGCTCAGTCACCGACACTGAGATTCGGCGGTACGAGGCCTTTGCCCAGAGCATGAAGAGCAGCGCTGGTGGCAGTGCATTCTTCCGCTTTCCAGAGGGCGGCGAAAACGGAGCCGCTGCTGAGCAGCAGAATGGTATGTGATGAACTCATCGACTCTATCGAGGAACAAATGCTAACCTGACTTGCAGGCGCCGGCGAAGAGGATCTTTACGACTAAGCTACCTAATTGGTTGTTTGCTGGATTGAAGAGGATGTTCTCCGGATTCTACGTTAGCTGGCTGCATTTAACGACGCGCTAGGCTTGACGTGACAGCATGGGAAGGCGTTTTACGCTGCAATGATAGAATGTTTCATTAGCTCGCCTCATGGCGATTAGAAACAATGCATGAATACTCTGACTGTCCCCTTCTCTCCCTTTCTGCCTCGTTGGCCGCTCGAACGTCAGCTAGATGCTCTTCGGCTTCGCTGTGTCGACGCCGGGCCTCCGCCAGTGCTACCTCAGCTTCCGACTCCCGAACGCGCCGCTGCAGCTCCTCGTCCATCTCGTCTGCCTCGTCCACTTTATCCAACCTGCGCCTCTTCGACGTCATTTGTGAGTTTGTGTATAAGGGCGTAATTACTGAGAGTTTTCTGTCCATCGCACGGTCATCATCCTCCTCGGCACCGGGCTCGTTCTTGACCGGGAGGGGCTCTTCATCGTCTTGATCGTCGTCAGCCGACCAGCAGCTCTGGAAAGATCGCTTCCACGGCGCAGCATCGGTTTTGGACTTTGGATGTTTCAAATGTTCGGAGGAGAGTGGCTTCCCAGTGACTCCCCCTTCGCTGTCCAGCTTGAATGCAGACTGTGATGAGCTCGGCCGCTGAACTCGTGAGGCAGACTTTCCTTTTGATGCGGCGATGGGTGGTCTGAGTTCGTCGTCACTGCGGTCGGATGCATCACCACTGGTGCCGAGTGTGTCCGGATCGTCGCCTGTCGTCTCTGGAGCAGATCTGAAAAGATTACGGAGCTCGAAAATGGTCGGTCGTCCATGAAATCCAGGTAGTGGTACGAACCAGCCGGGTCTTATGACTCTTGGCCCGCTCTCGACGCTGTGGTAGCTTGATACTGGCGGGAATGTTGGTTGAAAGGAATTCTCTTCCGCTGATTCGTCTGATAGATGACCACGTTGCATGAAGACAGCAATGCAGCCTTTGTTTGCGATACCAGTCTCCTGCCACATGACTTCCTTGCTGTGCTCCTCAGCAAGCCCTACAACAATCTGTCAGACTCAACGACACATACTCAGCGGCACGAGGAACTCACAGTCGAATTTCGGAACCTGCAGCTGAACGGGACCAACCTCAGAGTCTTCCTCGTTCCATCTTTGCATGTGCTCGAAGGTATGCGCTTCTCGAAGCTCGCTCGTCGCAATCCACCATGATTGTACGTTACTAAAGTCGGAGGGATCCTGCTGTCTATGGCCAATGGCTATAGTCACGCGGATGCCAGTCGCTTGCTGAGGCTTGAACGCGGGCGAAAGTGTCACTGTCAGCTGGCAAGGCTGGCCTGCTGGACGGCGGATTGAGCGGCTGAGAAAGCAGCTCGACAGGCCAGGCAGCCGGGCGATATGTGGATGGTCGAACGTCTTGTTGGTCTTGCCGTTGATTCGGAGGTGTAATCCGCAGCTGCTGGTGCTCTGTAGCAGTCCGCCTGTGCTGGCGGTGGTCATGATGTTGCTGAAAGGACTTGGACCGCGACTGTGGCGGCGAAGTCGGGGGTGTATAGTGTGGCGAAACCAACACGAAAGAACCGAGAGCTATGAGATGTATCGTAGAGGGTTGAAGGTGAAGCCTCAAACAGATGTAGAGTTGTGAACTTACGAAGACTTACGCGGAGCGACGAGTGAGCATCAAGTGAGCATCAAGTGAGCACCAAGTGAAGCATGCAGTCTCGAAAATTCTCTCTCCAGATCCTTCATGTGTAGCAGACTGAGCTGCTGGCTTTGCCAAACGTCTTGAGAGGTGTATGTGATTTTCCGGGACTGGACCAGCATAGGCGCAGCATCTGCGCAACGACGGTAGGCGAGATGGAGGTCCGCAGGGCAACACTGACTGGAGCGCAAATGACCGTACGGCACATTGTCTCAGTCCGGGTGTGCGTTCACAGAAGGTCCTCCGGTGTTCGGTGCTCTGCTGTCGACTGCGATGTCGTCCAGTCTACCCATGCGGTCCCGGCAAGGATCATTCGTTCTATGTCCCCGGCGGTAACGTTATGACTTTCGTTTCTCCAGCAACATGGAAGCACCGCACATGTCATGCGACCTACAGGGCCTCACTCACCATGCTGCACGAGTAGACTGGTGCTACGAGTGTCGCTGTTGACCATGCACTTGACGGTGAGCTGATCGCCAGCTTGTCGTAGTCTTGCTATCACGGCTATGTATCAGACAGAGCGTAGCTACGCGCATTGGCAGTGATGGATGCGGTACTACTGTCTGTCCGCCATGCTATGCGAGAGCGATGTGATGCAATGAAGGTCCGATATCTCCGAAAAGTTGGTATAATAGCAAGGCACGCAAGATTCGTGCGTGACAAGCACATCGCAACACGCTGCCTTGACATCGGCATGATCATGGAACGAATTATCATGGACTTCATTCTGTCTCAACAATGACCTGATAAACGTAGTCTCGGATGGCGAGGCCAACACGCTGTGTGAAAACCTCGGATGCGGCCGCCGGCCTTGAGAAAGATGGGTCGCGCGGGAAAAGAATGAAGTCATAGGAAGATCGGCCGCATTGCCGCGAGAAGTACTACTGCTTCACCGTGATGGACTTAGGTTGAACGGCCTTAAGCAGGATGAGGTAGCACTTGCCAATTGCACTTTATATTGCGTTCCTGCCGCAACCTTTTACTCTTCGACACAACCTCCTCGACACCAACCACGACAACACTCTCAATATGGCGGACATGTTTGAACCAGCACCGGCTCCCAAGACGGAGCTGGGTCGCTACCGAGTCCTTAGCAGCACAGCAGGTGTTCGTGTCAGTCCGCTGCAGCTTGGCGCTATGAGCATTGGAGAGGCATGGAGCTCGTTCATGGGCAGCATGAACAAGGAGAACTCCTTCAAGCTTCTGGACGCGTTCGAGGAGGCTGGCGGCAATTTCATCGTGAGTTGGAGACGCATTGAGATGGTGGATCGAGAGCTGACGACACGGTTCTGCAAAGGACACCGCCAACAATTACCAGAACGAAGAGTCGGAGGAATGGCTCGGCGAGTGGATGGAGAAGAAGAAGAATCGCGATGTAAGAATGCTCATACACAGAAGCCACACCGCGGCACTTGAAATGAACCAGGGCACCACGGCTTTCGGCCCTCGTGTCGGTGCACCACAGCTGACATACACTACGTGTAGTACATGGTCATCGCTACCAAGTTCACAACCAACTATGTCATGGGCAAGGTCGGCAAGGGCAAAAGTGTGAACCAATGCGGTAACCACAAGAAGTCGCTCCACGTCTCTCTGCGAGATTCGCTCAAGAAGCTTCGCACCGACTATCTCGACATCCTCTACGTCCACTGGTGGGACTGGACCACCTCGATCGAAGAGATGATGGACTCACTCGATGCAGTCGTCAAGAGTGGCAAGGTACTGTACCTTGGTATCAGTGATACCCCAGCATACATTGTCAGCGCCGCAAACGCATACGCGAAGGCGCATGGCAAGACACAGTTCTCCATCTATCAAGGACGATGGAATATCATGATTCGGTCAGTCTCGTTGTCCTCGTCATCACGGCCGAGCCACACTAACCGAAGCCCACAGCGACATGGAGAGGGAGATTATTCCAATGGCCCGGCATTGGGGCATGGCCATAGCTCCATGGGACGCAATCGGCGGTGAGTAAATGTGAAGGCCAGAGGGCATAGTCTGTTCGAGATACGCGAGCCGCATCTCAGGTCCAGCAGCAGTTGCTGAGGCGTTGGCGCGTGGTGTGTTCGAGTATGACTAACGTCCTTCTGCAGGCGGCAAGTTCCAGACCAAGAAGCAGCTCGAGGAGCGTAAGAAGAATGGGGAGGGTCTACGCAGCATCTTCGGACCTGAGCAAACAGAAGACCAGGCCAAGATCTCTCAAGCTCTGGAGACGGTTGCCAACGAGCATGGCATCGAATCGCCCACAGCAATTGCTCTCGCGTACGTCATGTCGAAGGCGCCAAACGTCTTTCCAATCGTCGGCGGTAGAAAGGTCGAGCATCTCCAAGGCAACATCAAGAGCTTAGAGATCAAGCTTTCGCAGAAGCAGATAGACTATCTCGAGAGCGTTGTGCCATTCGAGCCAGGATTTCCCAACAACTGTAAGCAAGGTCATGCACAGAAGCCATCCTGCGATACAGGAGACAACCGCCTTGGCCGCATGGTTCCTGCCCTTCTTTTATTGAACCCAGACTAACATACCTTGCTCGTAGTCATTGGGCCAGATCCTCATGTGTCGGGAGAGGCTTCAGGCCTGCTTGGTGCCGTCGCGCCAATGGCCTTTGTGCAATCCGGCAAGCCAATTGGACATGAGTAGGAGGATCTGCTGAAGAGCTACATCCACGACATGTCAGGTAGATGACAAAATGAAAAACCAAGCTTCGCGGCTGCACTATGAGCTTCAGATCAGATTATGTACGATCTGTATAACACTTTACGACGGCACTCCTTCGTAATCCCATCCATTGTCACCGCGCCGACTTCGCCGCTTGGACTGCTGCCTGTTTCCTGCGCATTTGACCAGTATCGTCAAGATAGCGAGCACGAAAACAATGATGCCGCCAACTACCGGTACCACGACCTGGCGAGTACTGGTATCTGTACGCTTGTCATAAGGACAAGTAGAGTTCTGACCGATGACCCAGCAAGTCGAAACGTCGAGGTTGTTGAAGTTGAGCCAGAGAAGTGGGCCAGAATCGTCGTCGTGATCTTTCTGCCAGCTTCGCCACTCAGACAACAAATACGTGCTTTCAAGCGAAGTGCGCGGCACATCGAAGCTCGAGTGGTCGTCGCACGCTCGGTCGATTCGGTCGTATGGAGCGTCAGTATCAGAGATACTCCAGAGGTACGGCAGGCCATCACGACGACATGCGCCGTAACGCGATTGACCGCAATCTGATGCTTGCCAGTATCCCGACGTGTTTAGCGAGGCACATCGATAGTCTTGGAGGTTCTCCGAGGATGAGGCGTTGAAGGGCTGGCCTGGCGCCCAGGACCATATGGTCTTCTCGACGAACTGCGCGTACGGTCGAAAGTCTTCGTCCGCTGTGGCATTGCTCAGTGTGCCGTTGAGAATAGGAGAAATTCCGCAATACGTGAGATTCCTGGCCTGCGCCAAGATGCTTGTGAGCGCATCCCCAGGCGGTGTGCTGGCGTCGCCGAGCGAAGCTACAGCCCATGATGAATTGACATTTGATAATGTAGAATCGTTGGGGTCGAAGAAGCAGCCACTGGTGATGTTGCCAGCACTGGAAGCCGTCACTTCTCGGTTCGTCTTCAGGTAATCCGGAGCGAAGATGTAGGATTCGTCGCCAGAGAAGTTATAGTTCGCCATTTGTGGGTCGACAGTTCCGAAGCCCACCAGAAGCCTTTTGTAAGAGAGCAGCTCCATGTAGTCCTCACTAGGCCAGCCATCGGGCGTCGACCACATTCCTCCTTCCTTGTCGATGTTGAAGAAGGTAGCGTCGGGCTGTTGAGACGTATCGTAAGCGAACCAGCTCCTGCTACGATTGAGATTCGATCTCTGACTACTGAGATCATCGGGAGTGTAGAGATACGCCGAGGCGTTGCGAGCAAGAACAGAGCTCAGCAGAGATGAAGTTTGTGGCAAGTCGTCTTCACTCGGCTCTTTAGCGGGGCCTGAAGGATCTGAGGCTGACGCAGCAGTATGCACATTCAGTGTCAAAGCTACAGTGGTCGCATTCAGATTAGTTTCTGTAGCGGCAAGATGTGCTGATAGAACTCGAAGTAGGAGTGTTAGGTCTGTTCCCAACGTGCAGGCATACGGTCCCACTTGGAAAAGGGTCTGGTCACTGTCGTCTGTAGCGGCAGCGGTGGGCGCCTGTGTCCCTGCCGATGTAGACGTTGGACCTGCAGTGAGCGTGGCAGTGGTCAATAAGCTGGGCGTAGCCTGAGACGCGCTGCTGAGACTGGGCACTGAAAGTACAGCGGTGCTTTCCAGTCTTGCTACGTGGAAGTTGTTTCCATCTAAGACTTGTGTACCCAGCTGGGTCGCAGTCTGCAAAGGCGTGGCCGCGACACTGGCCGACGTAGTGAGTTGCGCGCCGGTGTGGCCCAGCTCGACAGGACAAAGACTCCACAGAGCTCGGCTACTGTCCCAGAACACGTCCGCCTCTACCCTGCGAAAGCCCGTGGCCAAAAGATTCGAGAAGCAAAGCGCTGCCGCCGTCTCGTCGTATTTCCCGTGCCCGAAGCATCCCGCGGTCAAGACGACTCCGGGATGAGTGACATAGTTCACTGGTATGCGCAACGAGAGGTCGCGCTGGGACTGGAACGCGGAGTCAGTTGAAGATGCGTATGTCGAGTCATCTGGAGTGCTTCAAACCAGGAAAGACACAAATCGATCGGCTTGCTGCTGTGCGATGCTGCCGGGTGCAGGATCGTAAGACATGTACGTCTGCGACGGCCGCCGGCCGCCCTGTGATGTGCTATTGTGGACTTGCGGTGCTCATGGCGCACAGATGAGATGGTAGGCGATGCGTTACGGCAGAGTTGTCGATGACCTCAGATCGGACCAACGACCGCAGTGAGGTCGCACCTAACGGCTCGCTCCGGGCTGGAGCTAGCAGTATAGAAGGTACTGCGTTATCGTGAGCATGGTCGAGGTTCGGCCACAGACCGAGCGCATTGCATCTCCAGACATGTGTCCCTGGTCCTCACACGAGAAAAACTCCCGGACGCGCATCGCGGTCGTTCCCTGCTCTATCGAACAACTCTTCCAGTCCACACAATGGCCCCGCAGAGCCTGTGACTCTGGATTGGCATGAGTGGCAGCTGCAAGGCGGCCATGTTCGGCTGAGGCACCTCTCTACGCAGCGCAGAATAGTGGAGTCTCTGCACCTCAGCTTGACACACCATAGCCTCTGCAGCTATGAGCCATCCTACCGTCGATGCCATTTCCACCTTCCAGCGCGTCAGGAATGCTGCTGACATAAAGTCAGTACAAGCGACAGTCGGCATACGCCATCGATGACTATCGAAAAGCCTTTGGCGCCTAATCGTCACATGATGAGCGGCTGTCAAAGATTGCGGCTTCACCAGGAATCATTGTTTTCCCCGCTGGCCGCTTGCTGGTGATCGTTATGGGACGTTGGACGCCACAGCGATCCTGTACTATCGTTTCCATCACGTCAGCCGCATCTCTGCTCCCACCGTATCTGGCTGTGTAATTTCCCAACTCTGGAAAGGGGAGCCATAGAGCGGATTCGGCAGGTACGCTAGCCTTCAACGGCGTTGCAGGATCAACCTGATATTCTCCTGAGCTACCGGCATCGACCGTCGGGAGGCGCGGGCTGTAGAATGACGCGGCTTGTTGCATAGGGCAGTACCGCATGAGCATATAACGGCGTTGCAGACTGTGGTGAGGCTACAGTGGCTTGAACCACAGCTTTAAGGTTAGGCCAGAGGAACGCAGTCTGCTAATAGTAACGCGCAATTTCCGCCATGACTCTGGTTGACAGCCGTTGCTGAAAGAATAGCACAGACAAGACCCCGGGGACCTGGTACGCCTTCAGGTCTGTGTTTGTGGTGGGGCTTGTATGAGGTAGGCACGCATTTTCTGCTGATGGCAATCCGACCGATGACAAAGTTTGCAGGCACGTTCGGCCGCACTTGTGCTGGTTGCAATGGAGTCGTCTGGTCAAGGTCATTCTTCTCAATAGGCTGTTACAATTCTGGTATCTGAGCATGCAACATGCTGGGTTCTGTCTGGCCCAAGCTGTATCCTTCGTTCATCCCCACAGCGCTCGAACGCTCAGCACAAAAACATACAAGCAGTATGGGGTATAATCCTCCAAACGCCTCCCTGGAGAATCATTGTGATTACAATTAAGTATAGACATGAAGCGGCAAAGAAGCAGTCGTCTAGTGGGTCAAGTTGGAGAGGCTCATCTTGTCCTTTGGTGAATCATCAGGCGTTGGTGCAGAAGGGATTGGTGTGGCCATTCCCGAATCAATGGTGATGGAGGGTTTCTCATGCGAGAAGTTGGTGATTCCAGGTAGCTCCATCTTCGCGGGTGTGGAAGGCAACTGAGCCATTGGGTACGCTGAGTGCCGGCGCTGACCGTGTTGGGGCTGTTGCATGTGGTACTGTTGTTGCATCTGATGCTGTTGGTGCAATGGGGATGGTTGCCGTGGCTGGGATGGCAGATATGCTGTCGGTGTTGGTAGGGACTGTGGCTGTGGCATGAAAGGCTCTTGAAGCATTGGCGTCTGTTTGCGCATCTCCTCGTAACCGTGCATTGGCATTTGCATCGTAGAAAAGTCTGTTTCCTGGACAAAGGCTCCAGGAACTCCCAAGCGCAGCATGGGTGCAGACGACCGGCGCCGCTCATCGCGAGCTCCTGCGAGAGGGGGTAGCTCGATGGGAGAAGGTCCGTGATGCGGTGACCTCGCCGACATGGAGGAGCCGCAGTCGGACATGAGTGACGGGGCTCCGTCTGCCGACATCTGCGAGAAGGCCGAGGGTGATGGCAGTGGTGCCTCCATGATACGACCGAACGCGGCTACATTGTGTGGCATCTGGATGTGCTGTGGGTGTCCATGGCCAGGATACATTGGGTGGGCGAAATAATGCTGGGGCTGCATGAAGGACTGGTGCTGAATTGCTGGCGGCAGCTGCTGTTGTTGCTGCATCGGTGGCGGCAGGTTTTGAATCTGGTGATGGTGGCCGTGGACGTGGTGCTGGCGGACCTCGAACTCAGCGCGGCGTGCTTGCTGGTTGCGTCGGCGGCGGTTCATGCCTCCATTCCACCAGTTCTTGACGGCATTGTCGCTGCGGCCGCGCAGCCTGCGGGCAATCTCTGCCCAGCGCTTGCCCATCTCGGCGACCATCTGCTCGATCATGATGCCTTCCTCCGGCGTGATTGGGTCGTGATTGAGGTTGGGCTTGAGGTTCTGGTGAAAGCGTTCTCGGCATTGCTTTGGCGAGCGAGTCTGAATTGCTGTCGATATCCGGACCCAGTTGTGGGCGCCATGGACCGAGACAAGATGGATGAGGAGCTGGTCTTCCTGCTGCGACCACGGCCCGCGCTTGTGTTGTGGCATCTTAGTGAATGTATGCGGCCGGTGTCCGAGTACGGAAAATAGTGAAGCTGCGCGAGGGTCAGCGTTGTTTCAACGACACGGGCACTGCTCGATCACAGCGGTGGCCGTCATGACCAGCGTCGACGGGTGACTGACCTGTAGTAGGGCAATGCAGCAGTGACAGCCGTTGCCAACGAGTGAGACGGTATTGCAGCAGGTGAGGTGGTGCGGTGCGGTGCGGTGCTTGAGACGTTGCTGGTGCGAAGTCAGGGCCGAGAGAGGCAATATGTATAACTGCCGCAGCTCCAGCGGGCCAGCGTCCACGGCTGAAGTGGGAGTAGTGCAATCGCCAGGTAATTAGAATTAGCTTTGCATTGACTTTCGGGACAACGAAAGCCAAAAGTCAACGAGCGTCACAGCGGCCAGGTGAAAGTGTAAAAGAATCGGCGGCGGTGGAGTCGAGAGTGACGAGGGGCCTCGCGTATTTTATCTACTGTATCTATACCTGCGGCGCACATGGACGTTTCTGCGAGCGCCAGCGCTGTCGTCGCGGAAGGGGTGATTGTTGTCGTTGGCGCCGAGGGGCAGCCCAGTAGATGTTGGCTGATGAGATTCAGATTGTCAACAGCAGAACGGCGGGCGTAGTGAGATCTATCCTTCTACCACCGGTAGCAGCACATGCAATGGCCCCGGCCGCACATCTGCTGGGCGCTGGCGACATCGAGGGCCGGGCCCCAGGAGCCATTCTGCTGGACGCCGATTCGTACAGGGGCTTGATGATTGTGGGCCGTGCTCGCTGCCCAAACAGGGTCTTTCCCATGCAGCTGCATCATGCGCTCGACACTACATGTATGTACTGACTGACTGCTGCGTGCAAGGGTGCAAGGGGACCATCTGTGCACTGGGCGTCCGCTTCAGGTGCTGCGTTCACGGCGTCACGGCGCCGACACGGACGTCTGCAATGCGTCGCTGCCACAGTCGTGTTGTCGCGTGCCAACGATCGACGGACAGGAATTGTCACTACCTACCACCCCACGACATCGCATCGTGGACGGCAGAGCAGATGTGACGTCCAGTGGATACCTGCACCGCCATGAACGAGCGTGCCATGTCACGGGCAAATGCCATCCATGTGCATACTTAAGCCCACCAGGTGAGGACGCTGGGATTGCAGCCCACCATACCGCAACTTGCGGTATAGGGCCCGGGGCCACACGACTCGACCGAAGTTCGACGACCTGCCAACCCTGGATCCCGCTCAGAGGCCATGTTGTGATGTCTCACTTTCGCAGGAGGTGCGATGATCGCATTGTGAAGAAGCACGGCTGCCGGAGCTCGCCGTCAACCTGCTCACTCCCACAACATTTTTAGGGCGTTCACATACACTTGTTCGCCGCTGGAACTGTTCATGAGCCGTGGCGGTGGCCCCGTCATGTCGGCTCCTATCGACGTGCGAGCCATCAGGGTCACGATGGTGCAGAAGGTCTGGATATCTCTAATGAGGCACCCAGCTCCATGCCGTCTCGCCGTCTCGCCGTCTCCCACAGCGATGAGATGCGAGTGCACTTACGTCTGTTGCACAACCGCTGGCTCGCCAAGGATCGAGAACTGTATTTTGCATGGGCAGCAACGTATCACTAGCCCCGTCCACAGGGCCTCAGAATATCATAGCAACGAGACAGGCCCTGCTGCTGGTGTATCAAAAGCTCTCTCTGATCGACCTCTGTGGTGGGTCTGGAAGGAGAAGAATGCTTGCAACTTTAATTGTAATTCTGGTTAGTGGCGGCGGAGGCTAACCGTATTTGGCAGCCACATCGATCTGTATCGACAAGCCAGGGGTGCGCGTTTGGCCCGCAGCCGGGCGACTGACGACGGTGCGGACAGCATTTCTCGGTATCCGCGCTGAACAGGGATCTCGTCTTGGTCTGGGCCACGCCAGGATATTTCACGATGATGGACATGAACCGCTCAGCGCCGGCGGCAGCGAGCGGCAGTCTCGCGGCGACATGCGGACACCGGAGCAATAGATGCGGAGTGAGACATTGCTGAAGCATACTCCTGAAAAGCATGTCAACAACAACACTGCGTCCTCAGGCTTGCCGAGGGACTGGACAGCCTGGTCACGTCGGTGGCCTCGTCGTGTCGCCTGGAATCGAGATTTGACCGGCCGTCGTCATCGTCATGATCATGAATATCGTGTGCGACCGTGGGCAAGCATCCAGATGTCCCGTTGTCGGCGCCAGTCTGGCACGCTCACCAAATCCTCATCGAACGGCAGATCGCCTGCAGATGCAGCGTTGAAGCACCCTTGTCGAGCACTATGCCTTCTTCGGCCGAGACAAGCGAGATCCGCGCATTTGGTCAAGATGTGCATGCATGCACGATCTGGGGTCCGTCCAAGCACAAATTCTCCACACGTTTGGGAACTGTATTCGAAACTCGTCATCCCCTCGTCTGCGACACTATAGGCTATGCTAGGTCGCGCACCGCCCCAAACTCGGCCATGTGGCTGTCACAGGTCAGGAGTACAGAACACTGCAATGCCTCGTGATGCCTGTCGTGTCAAGCCCATGGCCCCATCTCAACGTTGAAGCAGAAGCGCGCGGCTCGGGTCCGTTGGAGTGGCTAGCGCCGATGCCGATCTCGCGCCATACGCTTTTCTACTAAAGACGCCTCGTGGAATTGCCCTCAAGCTTTGACCCTGGCAAACTCAAGAGCAACGTGCTTGGCAACTACTGCTGTCGCAAGTTCGCAACAGGTGGTGACTGCACCTACGGTCTGTTCGGCTATGTCTGGCTATGTCGCGGCTTGCTGACAGCCTTGCGTGTGCTCGCTGCGTCTCACGATAGGGACGACAAGGAGCAACCTTCAGCCAGAAGAGAAGCTCGGTACAGGGATGTATGAGAGCCCAGCAGCAGCGCCTTGATCGGCCGGGTCCATCGCGGGGAACACGACGCATCCCACAGATAGTAGCAGACACGACTCGTTGGTGGATGCTATACCCACCATAGGCTTCATCTGGTGTCACCCAAGGATCATATCAGAAACTACACGGCGCGTTGTTTCGTCACTCTGCCCTATACAAGCAAGATGACCTCGTAACGCTCGGCATCAACTTCAAGTACCCAGCCAGCATTACGACAAAAGCTACGAGAGGATAGAAGTGTGGGAGGATGCGTCAAGTCCGTCGCAGCGGCTGCAGCAATATTGTGTACATTCGATCTACTGATAACCCTGGCTCGCGTTAAGCATCCACCACCTATACACTCTCGTCAAGTCGGTGGGAAACAATTTGGAATGTGATCCCAGCTCGACGCGGGAGCGATGCTGCGGCTACGTGCAGCACACCCTGCCTGCAGCGACGTTTGCCCGCCTGGTCGACGTGTCGGCTCGCAGCCAGCCCGCAGACTGCAGTGCAGTAGTGCTGAAGCTTGGCTATTCGAGTGGTTTATGACACAGTCCAATTGCTTTCACTGGATGCTGGTGTAGTCTCATGCACGTGCAAGCATCAGCGACGTCTCAAAGTGCCGACAAGGGTGTGCGACCCAGACTTGATGAAGCTCGCATACAATGCGAAGCGAAGGCATGCACTGGAATCAGTATCGTCAAGAAATCAGATGGCGCCTAAGGCCTGGATCGCTGCAATTGCCGCCGACCTTACGGATCAAATTCCATTCTGTCGGATCGTTCAGGTCAGGAAACAATACATTCTTCCGGGCCTATCCAATAATGAGAACCCGGAACTGTCAAGCAAGATGCTCTGTGAACGCTCTGTCCACATATGGGTATTGAAGCGTACGCTTTCCGGATGGCCCATCGAGTCCGATCACAAGCGACGACCGAGTCGCACCGAACGCCTAGAGTGTACCAATCCCAACGCCTCCATCCATGCCTCGTGCTCCTCATCCGCGAGGGAGCTTGTCTAGCCAAATGTCGCCGCCTTCACCAAGAACCCAACGCTTCCAAGACTCTTCGTAAGCGTCCTCAAGATCCCGTACCCATCTCTTAGTATCAAACAACGCACTGCTCCAGCGAGCGTGGAAAAGCATCTTCCTCAACTCCTTCAATCGTCCTCTCCCAACGCCATGACTACCACGAACATAAGAAAATGAATTCCCGAGCTTGATGGCTTTCTCTTCGTAGTCCTCTTCGCTTGTCGCCACGAGTTCCTCCGCTGCACGATCGCCTTCGTCACCCTTGGGCAAAGCTCCTTTCAATATGCTGGCCGCCATGCGACTACACATCTTGTACTCGTAGCGCGGTAGGGTCAACAGTGGTGTGCCGCTCCACAGGACATCCGCAGCTGTCGTGTGAGCATTACACTCTGCCGTGTCCAACACTAGGTCGCAGACACGCGCTCGCGAAATGTGCAAGTGCTTCGGCGCAACATCCGTAAAAGTGACCCGCGATGCAACATCAGGCCCTCCCCACATTCGAGCCGTGGCGAGAAGGTTCGATTCGCCCAGATCTGGGAAGCGCAGGAGCCAAAGGATAGCATTTGGCACACGAGCCAATATGCGCAGCCAGGTGCGGAAGGTGGTAGGCTCAATCTTGTAGAGCTGATTGAAGTTCCCAAAGATGATGGTATCGTCCGAGATGTTCGGGAAGAGCTCCTTTCGCATCTGCCATCTCCGGTGCTGCTCTTCTTCCCAGGATATCTGCTTCTCGTGAGCGTCTGGCGCACTCTGCTTGTGGTCACAGCAGAAGAAAGTGTCACGACAATAGATGATGTTTTCACCGTAGACCCAGCTGTCCTGACTGCCGCCGCTGTTCTCGTCCACAAGCTGATCCTCCAGGTCGACATTTCGACGCCACGGGCGTAACGTGTTCACTGGAACGGCGATCTCATCGGCAAGAAGATAGTCGCACCACTCGGCACCGAGGGTACCGGCAAAGCCCATAAACGACATCTGAATCGGGGCAGGCCGAGCAGCGAACACTTCATTGCGGGCACCGCGTGTGTAGCCGTTGAGATTGACCAGTATGTGGACGCCGTCCCGAACGATCTGGTTGACGAGCTTCTCCGCAGACCAAGAGCTCGCATCGTGAAAGACCGGCGCTTCTTTCTGAATTTGTTGCCGGTGTATCGAATTGTCACTTGCCGTTGTAGCATAGCAGTAGGCCTTGACTCGTGCGGTATCGTGAAGGCCAAACACAGACTGCATGAGATGTGCCAAGGGGTGGTTGTTGAAGTCAGACGACACATATCCCACTCGGAGGTAGGGCGCCGGCGGTGGCGGCGGCTGGAAAACCTGTCTCGGTAGCCACGGCGAGCGAAGGGTCGATAGCGATATACGCAAGCCGTTTCGCTGGGATATGAGTCGGATTTGCTTTGGAGACATCGGACAGGTGAACGTGTGGAACGGCAGAACCGTGGGCGCGGTGGGTACCGACAGCGCCGCGGGGACCAAGGGTCTGTTGTAGCTGGACGCTGTGCGTTGCTTCCGACTCACGTAGAGGTCTCGATACCAGAGCCAGCCAATGCGCCGTGTCGCGCGTTCGATAAGTCGTGTGAGACGAGCGCCTTCCCACTTCTTGCCAGACCACGAAGTCAATGCCTCGCGAAGGGATCGCTCGCGTTCTCTGACATCCTCGTGTCTACCTTCCACGACCACGATTTGTTGCAGCAATGCTTCAATCAGAGCTGGTGTAAGTGTACCGCAACCCCAGTCCTCACCATCAGCGAGCTGTTTCGCAACGATAGCGACCACCCTTTTGATCCAGCCTGAGCTTGATGCACCGGGCTTCTTAGCATCCAGCAGCATTCCGTCTTGATCAACATGCCACCTGTCACGCCTGCCGCCATCTTCAGCAATACCGCCGCGTGCCTGCCAGCTACATACTGAGTTCAGAGCGTTCGCCAGGCCACAGACTGCTTCGGCGAAGTCTGGACTGACGTTCACAGCTCGTTTGTAGTACAAGATGGCGTCGCTGATCCGGCCCTTGTCTTTGACAGCATTGGCGAGATTGGCAAGAGCAATATCGAACCTGCCATCGCACTTGACAGCACGCTCATACATGGTGATGGCGGCATCGAGCTGTCCAATGTCCTTGAGCAGGCTTCCGAGGTTGGTGTATAGATGGGCGTGATGTTGATCGAGCTGCAAGCCATAATTGTAATACTGCAACGCAAGAGCGATGCCGCTTCCCGGTACGACTCCAGGTATGTCCGCGCGTGGGACTTTTGCAGGTGGTACCGCTTGCTGCACGCTGGCCAGCAGGATACCGACGTTGTTGGCGGTTGACGGGCTAGGCTGCAGGGAAAGCGATAGGTAGTAAAGCGCAAGAATGTCACGGACTCCGTGGGCAAGGGGTGTGACACCAGCTGATCGGCTGGCATTCGACATACCATCTTGGAATATTTTGGCGAGCGAGAGTAGAGAATTGCTGGTGGTCGAAATCACTGCCTTGCGAGCCAGACTTTGTGGGTTCCCTGGGACATACTTCAGGCCAGGAAGCACTCCACCTGGAGGGAAGCACAACTTGGCAGTGACCAAAGCCAGCTCCGGACTGAGCAACAATGGCTCGGCCGACTTTGGCGGTGATCTATGCTGACCCGGATGTTGCGACTGCATACTCGTAGAGACGACTGCTAAGATATGCCTGACGAGACCCTGTATACCTGCAAACTTGCGGCCGGTGGCGATCATCACGGCGTCTTCAAAAGCGCGTGCTGCACCGCCATTGTCGCCGAGACCATAGAGCATATTACCTTTGGCGTGAATGAGCGCAAGAATACGTCCACTGTCGCAGCCGGGCACAGCAAACCCGCTTGACCCGAAGCCAGGCTCGGACGCTCCAGCGCTGTCCTGCCAGTCGATGTTTGGCTCTGCATCATC
Source organism: Dothistroma septosporum (assembly GCA_002236755.2). Lineage (NCBI taxonomy): Eukaryota > Fungi > Ascomycota > Dothideomycetes > Mycosphaerellales > Mycosphaerellaceae > Dothistroma > Dothistroma septosporum. The sequence goes on along the minus strand of NBZP02000033.1, from coordinate 1,841,768 downwards.
GTCGAACTCATATAACATTCTGTCAGACTGGTCAGATGCGCAGGGTGAGCGACTCGCATTAGAAGAAGAACATTCGCTTTGCCTGTCAGATGACTTTGATGGCTCCGCCCTCTTCTCCTGACCGAGTGAGCGTTCCACGTACTCGATGACCTTGACGGCATCTTTGCTGCGTTGATCGTTGCATAGCAAACCAACCAGATGTTCAACAGCCTCAAAATGGTTGGGAGCGACTTTGATCACCTGCATCCAGTGCTTTTCCGCCTCCGAACGTTGGCCAAGAGCTAACAATGTCGCGGCTAGGTTCGATGTTGCCTCCAAGTGCTTCGGATCGCGATCCAGAACCTTCGTATACCATCGTAGAGCCTTCTGATAGTTTCCTAGTCCATATGCCAGACAGCCACCCAAATGCATACCATCGATCCACTGCCAATCTGTCTCTTGGCAAAGACTCGTGATGTAAGAAAGAGCGGATGCTGCACGCGATGGTGGGCAGTTGTCTACTGGTACGGGTGACACGATTGATGACACTGACGACCCTGAAGATCTGCGTAGGGTGCGGTGTCTCTCAAATGACTGCGCTGATGATATCAACGACTCCTGTGCCTTGCGATACTGGTCGTGAGATGCTCGTCTCTGGTAGTCATTGTCGACCAAATGGACACCACTTGGCGACCACACAGAGGTAACGGCTTTCGGGGTGACCGACTGGGCGCCTTGATCTTCGAATTCGGCTTCTGTTGGCATCAAATCCACCGGCGGATCTTCGTCACTGAGGGATTGGGCGGCGTCGTCGTCACTCTTTGCCTTGGCGAGCTGTAAGGAAGATCCGGTCGTAGATTGTCGAGGAGGCTTTGGGAAAAAGCTCGGCCTATGAGGTACGTGATTCGGTCCATGCGTATGCCTGCCATGCTGCTGTTGCCGTCTGGTATGGTGGATGAATGCGAGAAGTTCCCGGTATTGCTGCAGCGCCCATGAGAAAGTCCGATCCCTTTGTTGACCATTGGGAGAGGATGCGCCAAACTCTGCTCCAACATCGTGGCCAGAGCCCTGAACGTCGTGTCCATACGGAATCGCAGGGCCTTGGTTGTTCAGCAATGTATGCTGATGACTGTTGCTCGGATGACTGCATACGGGATGTTCCCAGGTGGCAGGATACACAGGCTGTTGGTGACCTGCATTGAAGTTACGCAAAGCCGGCGAAGGGAAAACATTGGGTCCTGGCAATGGTGTCCAGGGGTTCTGTAAGGGTGCATGCTGCTGCCACATCTGCGCCTGGTGCGCGAGATGTGCGCTCGGTACAGTCCCGACGAAATTAGCTGGATGATGATAGAAGCGCGGATCGCGAACAGCAGCCGGTCTATACGGAACGAATGTGCCATCGTGCCAGTAAGGGCCGTACGGTCCGGAGCCTTGGCCGCCAGATGCAGTGGGTCCAAGATACTGGAACGATGGCTGTATCACACTGGGCACAGTGAGGCCGTAGTATTGCTGCATGTTGTAGTGCTGGGTGGGTAGGCCTTGATTGAGCATCGAGTCCATAACGGGAAATGTGCTCTGAGGTTGCACAAATTGGCCGCCTGATGGCCAACCGACGTCGCCCTGCCCACCCCATGACCCATCACCGGAATTCTGTCGTTGTAACTGTGAGTGCGAGTGTTGGAGATAAGTGCGCTTGCCGTTCGATACTGTCGCTGAAGTCGGTCTCGTTCCAGTGCTTTCGCATAGAGGCAACAGCTGATGCTTCAATGGGGGAGTCGAGTAGTCTGCCGAGCTTTCAAACCCAGCGTTCAATGTCCCGTTGGGCGTTTTGCGTCTGAGAGTATTCTCAGCTCGAGGAGTGCGATCTCCGCCATCATGGTAGACGTCGCTGCCATCTCTCCACAGACCTGCGTGATGGATTGGCAGGGCATACCGCTGCGTCAGATAAGGCATGGATTCGGTGTGACGTCGAATGGCCGCGATCGAGCTCGAGACTGCGCCTGTATGTGATGGAGCACTGTTAGGAAGCGAGACATCGGCGCTCATCGTGGCGCAGCTGGGAGGCACTCGGTCGGGCGCCGCAGAATCTGGCGCTGAGAAAGGCTGCCGCTCACGGGAAGTGATGGGTGCCTATGCCTGTACGGTCGCTTTCCACGTCTAGCGCGCATGACATCCTCGCAGCGTATTGTTCATGTACTGTAGCGCCCAGTCGTCCACTCCACTCTGATTTCCTCGTTGCTGCTCACGTGACCAATTCCTGCCTCGACTCCCGTCCAATAGCACTACCAACAAAAGCTCGTCTCCAGGATGACCTAGCAAGATGTGAGCACACAAAAGCCGCCTGCCGTCCAAAGACCACAAGTTCGGGCGGTTTGGCGATTGGGCAGCAGCCGCCGGGAGCCGTCGCGCGAATGGGTAGGAGAATGGAGCACTGGAGCACTGCGGGTGCCCGCACCAAATAAGCTGCACAGCAGTCTGCCTCGTCGCCAACGCAAGGGGAGTGTGATTGCTCTCCGCCGCGGCGCGGCGGTAGCTTACAGTGGCCTCGGCGGTGTGCAGGGTGCGCGGCGATCGGGTCGTGGCCTAGCGCCGGCGGGTGGTTGCGACGCAGCAATGCAGCGTGGGCGGAATGTAGATGTCTGTGACCAGCCGCGACCAGGTTGTCGGAGTATGCTGCACGCCGTCTCTGCCTCTCATCACTAGAGCCGTGTGTGAGGTCTCTGTCCCAAAGCGCTTCCCGACTCCTCCACTGAGCACGATGTAGGCGATCTTATCCTTGATTGCTTCCTGTCCTCCTTTCTCTCCGCCTTCACTTCACTTCACTTCACTTCCCGTCTCGTTCTGTGCTGCTGGGGCGCGGCGGTGTCTCGTTGGGGGAAGGGTGGGTTGGTCGCTGCTCCGCTTTGCTCTGCTCTGCTATGCCCAGCATGCACACACGCACACCATGTCACTATGTGCAGCTGCAGCAGAAGAGAAAGACCAACAATAATATGCATGCGGCATCCGTAAGTACATGAGACTTCTTATTAGTGGACCGCACCGTAGACTCGCACTGGCAGTCTGGCACTGGGCTTGCTCAAACGTGGACACTAGGTTGCTTCGGTGCAAGGATCGCCGGTGATTCGTCTGTCGCTGCGAGGAGGCGTCCCACCAGAGGGATTCCTGATAAGACGCCGGCGACGCGGTCTGTGTGGCCTGTTTCTTCCCGCTAGCACAAGCACAGTACATGTAGTAAGACTGATGTGGTCTGTATGACCTACTACTACACGTACGAGGTACCTTCCTCCTTCCTTGCCCTCCACGATGCCATTCCTGCCTTCCTGCCTTTCCGCGTTCCTGCTCGTGGACCCTGTCTGTTTCGTCGTCTGCTTCAGATCTGGCATCCGAGGCGGGCACGTCGCGGCACAGCAGGCGCGCGGCCTTGTCCAACACAGCTGATCCCCGTCTGCTGATTCGCGATGGCTCGGCTGTGTTGCATGAAGAACCTGCCCCGTGGCACCTATCTGTGCCACACCAGCGACCACCGCCAAACACCCACTCTGCGCGTTCACACTATCTTCACACGGCGATCGTGACCCATTGCACAAAGTCTCGTGACACACGTCATCGACCACAGACCAACAACGGGAAAGGCACTCCCGCGGCATTCACCGCGAGATGATGTACGGTGGGTGGTCACCTTCTCAGGGCGGAGCATCTGGTTCTGCGCAACGCACGTGATTCGAAGACGAGTGATAGACGTACAGTATAGGCATATGTACTCTCAAGGCGAGTCAGTGCCGCCTACATGTATGTGCGGAGCATGGTTGTCCGATCCATATGACGACTGTCCGCAGGGTCCGGGCTGTCAGAACCATACACACGTCGGTGCGTTCGTAGGAACGTCAAGTTTTGATACAGCGGATCAGTCCAAAATCTCGCTCCAGGGCCGCCATTGGACAATCGCAGCGGTCAGAGTCAACTTGGAGAAGCGGTCATGTACATCCCGGTCGATAGACATCATTCCTCGGGCGTGCTTGAATGATCGAGAAGATAATGGCCTGACACAAGAGTCAAGCCACAGCGACACCGCCCGGCAGCCTGAACAACCATGGGCATGTTCGCGTCGCACGCTGTGTTCACGGTTCATGCAGAGCTGCATCTTGCTGCACAGCCTTCTTTGATGACTCAAGCAGGCCGAACGACCTGAAGCTCCAAGTCATGGCGACGGCTGCTCTTTCTTCTGTAATCTCTGTAATCTTCTAGAGATTGGCCTTCGCCACATCATGCATACAAGCAATACGCCTCTCACTTTCCACCGCACCTTTTTCCCAGATCTCAAATCTGTGCTCATAGAACTTGTCCAGGTTCTGCCCTCCACCCTCCACCAACATCTCTGCCAGCCTCAACCCATCCTCTATCGCTTCGTTCGCTCCGTAGCCTCCCAAGATAGGTTCGGCATGTACTGCGTCTCCAAGCAAGAGAACACCCGACTGACTGGTCTGATCGAGTACATCTCGCTCGACTCGCAGTGTCCGCATCAACCAGTTCAACATTCGATCCTTCTTCATCGTCTCGGGGTCGAAGACGAACTGAAAGGGGTCTTGTAATTCATGCCCTATGCCTTCAATCTCCTGGAACAATGCATCGGGAGTCTCCTTCGCTTCTGACTTGGGTCGACTAGGTCTATACAGTGCATCGCCAGAGTCCCTCCCAGGCCGGGAGTAGGTATAGCTGATGCTGACTTCATCCTTACCAATGTCGCTGATGGAGATTTGTAAGACGATATCGTTGACTTTCTGCTCTAATATCGTGGCATTTCCAAGGTGTGGTTTGATCTTCATGTCAAAGTCTTCCGGACTTAAGCGACGTTTGCCGTTGTAAACAGCGAAAGGTAGAATCTTGAAGTCCGTCTCTGGAGATATGGTCTGTCGGATGAGGGAATGTGGCCCTTCAGCCCCAACCAAGACTTCAGCCTCATGACTTGACCCATTGGTGAAGTTTAGGCCAATTCCAGAGGCGGTGTCGAATTCTTTCAATTCGTGCTCCCACCGGATGTCGAGACCTTCGGCCAGGAGAGTCTCGAAACGGTTCCGGTTGACACGAATGGTGGTACCAACGCCGGCGGTGTGACCATCCTCTGCGGCTGTATCAACCAGAACTCTATTCCGGAAGCTTTTCTCTTCGAGATCTAGAAGCTTCAACAACGGACGATATGAGTCGGCATGCAAAGTAATGCCATAGCTGTTTCGATTCGATGAGGGTCGACTCTTCTCAAACAAGACTGCTCGAAGACCACGTTGCAGTAGACATCGTCCAAGCACCAGTCCTGCGATTCCCGCGCCTACAATGCTGATCCGTGGAAGTGCCATTGCTTGCTGCTTCACAACGTGCACGAAGTTTTGATCACCGCACATTGAGGATGGAAGATGACGATTAGACTTCTTGATGGCTGAAGCTTAGTACTTAGCTTCGGTTCAGGGAAAAAGTCCCATTGATGAAGCTCATTGATAAACTCTAAACGATCGATCTGACCGCCGACTGCATGGGGAACCTGGTATACAGAGGTCTTCCGCAACACGTTACGCGTCAATCAAAGTACTATACACCGCACCGTATATCATCTTCACGGCCCTGTCCTGCTCTCCTCACTACTCTCGAAATCGTGGCCGCTTTGCGTTCTGCTTTTCCTTCTGTTCGGCAGGGGGTGGTCAGGGTCAAACCCTTCCTGCGTTGTCGTTGTCCGACTGCTGCTTCCCTCACTTGCACTCTGCTCCGTGTCCGTATCCTGCGCAAGCTCGAAGAACGTGCTGGCCATTTCCGTTGCCTTGAGCGCCGCATCGACACTCTTCAAAAAGTGCTTTTCCCCACCGCAAAGCTCGACAATCCCTGAATCCATGAAAAGTTGCCATAGTCTACCTTTGCGTGACGAGAGACGACAGAAGAATACTGTCGTTCCTCGGTCTATGTAGTCATTGACAATCTCGCATAGTACCTGAGACGCGGCGTAGTCCATGCCTGTAACACCGTGAATGTCGAAGATAACATTCTTGTTGTGTTGACCTCCACGGACCTTGGGCAGGGCTGGGTGGGCGTAGCTTGTTCCATGGTCCTCGAGGCGCTTCAATCTGTTCTTCATGCTGCCGGTGTTGGCGAAGGTGAGAGGTTCTGGAATCTTGACAATTAAGCAATGTGGTACCAGCTCCACGTTGTCTTCTTGGGCGAGCACTTCCGCATTGTCAAAGTCCTGCGTTCCTGGGATTCGGCCAAGGATCTGGATACGCGGGCGTGTGCTATGTTTCAATAGGCGGACGAGGGAGAATACTATGCCCACGATAATGCCACCTCTTAATGACCAGAAGAAGGTGGTGAGAAAGACCAATAGCATCAAGAACAGCTCAATGTAGCCGCCGACTTTCCAGAAATACTTGATGTCATGCGGTGCTTCTTCCAGTAAACTGATCGAGACGACCGTGATCATGGCGGACAAAACTCCTTTCTGGTTAGGTCGTTAGCCTTCTAGAGACACATGGTGGGTATAATTCACTTACCGGGATGTAGTAGAAATATGGTAGCAACGCAAGAGTGCAGATGAGCGTGAACAGCGACAACAGGATACTGCTCATCGGCGTCTTCCCACCAGTACTGGAGTTGACCTTGCTTCTGCCATAACCGCCGAAAGCTGGTATGGCCATGAAGGCGCCGCCAATGACATTTGCCACGCCAAGCGCGACAAGTTCGCGATTGGAAGAGACTGTCATGCCACGAATACCGTCTGCTTCCTCCACTTCCTCAACCGTGCCGTCTTTATTGGTCTTCTCAATTGTCTCAACTTTAGCATTCCCAGATCCAAGACTCTTCGCCGCAACGCAGCTCTCAAAAAAGCCGAGCAGTGCAACAATGAAAGCAGTCTCGAATGCGTCGCTGACGTGTTTGAAGTTCTGCTTGTCGAAAGGGAAGTGTGGTTCGAAGAGCTTTACGCCCTCCGGTGGTCTAATGTCGTTGATGATATCCACACCCTGGCCTTCCCAGTCAAACTTCCATGCGCAGATTGCAGAAAGGACAACAATAATGAAGCGATCTGGGAAGAACACGACCCATCCCCAGCCTTTGAGTGGTTGCAGACGCCTTTTCAGTTCTCGTAGCACCAGAATCACGCCAACTGCGCCAAAGCTGACAGCGCAGGTGAGCTTGTGAGCTTCGTGTCCATGATCGAATAGGAACATGAGCGAATCCAGTGGAGATCCATGTGCCTGTTCTGAGCGTGCTGCTTGTTTGTCTAAGCCCATCTCGGGAACAAGCTGGTTGATGAAGATGACCAGACCAATCGAGCTGATGAAGCCACGGAGGAACGGACGAGATAGCACGCTGTCCAGAAATCCGAGGCGAAGAATGCCAGCAACGAGGATGACGGCGCCCGCCAAGCCGGTAACCATACCACCGACTTGGCCAGCCTTCATGCCATCGTCCTCCCCGAAATGGCCTGCCTTGATGGCCTCACTCACAACACTCCCCACAAGCAACGAACCTGCTGCCTCAGGTCCGACGATCATCTGTGGACATGTTCCGAGCAGAGCGTATATCAGCGGATTGAACACGAAAGCGTATAGGCCGTTGATAGGCGGCATGTGCGACAGATTTGATGCATACGACAATGCCATGGGAATGTAGAAGCTGGCCATAGTCAGTGCGGCGAGGAAATCTCCACGCAAGAACTTCCAACGATATTGCGGCAGCCAATTGGCGATGGGAAGATAATAGTAGATGTACCTACCGCGAAATCAGTATTGAGTAGAATTTGGCTGCTGGAAGACAAATGGTTGGATGTCCACAATGGTCGTCACGTACATCAGTCGTTCATGTTTGATGCCTGCCCGAGATGCCAGCCAGTGCGTCGTGCTCGACTTCTTGGGACGACCAAGCACAGCATCTGTAAGTGTATCCGGCAAGTAGCCTTGGATGACCCCCTCGTGGTTTATACCAGTAGGTTGTCGGCCACCAAGACTTGGTCTGTTATACCAGCTTTTGCTCTGTTCGAAGCTGCCGGCGTCGGTATTCGCCGTCTGCACACTTGAGAAGCTGCCATAACCTGGCCTCCGCCGCGGCCGAGGAGAGAAGGTCCCAGCGTTCTCGCTATCCTTTGGACTCCGCCTCGACTGCTTCAACAAGGCGGTACGATCGTCCATTTCGTCCTCACTAGGTTCGCGGATCATTTCATGCTGCTGTGTCGCATCCGTGTTGGCATCCACTGGTGCATGATCCTGAGGATGTATGCCGTCGTCTCGTAAATAGTGTGACCGGCGATCGTCTGGCGAAGGAGGCGGCATATGCGCCTGCCTGAGGTTTGAGGGGTGTGACGGCCGGTGTTGGTGACCAGGCCGAGACTGCGGCGTGCTACTGGAGGGACTGGACGGACTCGTGGGACTTCGCGGCGATGTAGATCCGCTGTTGGGTTGGGAAGGCATCGCGAAGGACTACCAACGGGTTGGCGCCTTACCGATGCTTGCTTTTGGTGAGGGCGTGTTTTGGGAGAGGCAGAAAACCATGCTATCTGCGGCCGCCGATCCCCACGCAATGACCAAAACAACGTTTAGCCGGCATTGCTTTGCCTGCTGCAAGGCGAGGCCGAGGATGAAGTGAGGCTGCGTGAACGGTGTGCGTTGTTCGCGTTGAGGAGAGGTCAGCGCACACGTCCAGACAGCACTACCTGGCATGGATGTGGAAGAGCGGCATTCCAATGCCTGTCCTAAGCCTGATGTGATCAGGATGACTTCTTCCAGCAAAGGTGACCCGACGGGAGTGGCTGGCGCGATCGAGCTTTGCCTGTAGGAAGCCTTGAATTTCAGGCACACATCGGAGAAATGGTCCGCCCGCAATTTTGCACCTCTGCATTTGTGCGTTTTGATAGTTGAACTTGCACCGCACGAACGACTTGCAAGACAAAACATCCTCGTCCAGGCACCTCCTTTGTTCACAACATCGAGCTGAGCTTGACTACCTTACTCACTAGCCATGGGTAAGTTATCGGCCTCCTCGATTATGGCTGCAGCCATTCCTGGCTGAGGAACATGCGCTTACACTCTACTCCAGCACCAAAGATAGACCCCAACGAAGAGAAGATTATCCACCTCCGTGCCACGGGTGGTGAGGTTGGTGCTTCGTCCGCGCTCGCCCCAAAGATCGGTCCTCTTGGTCTCTCGCCAAAGAAGGTCGGTGAAGATATTGCCAAGGCCACTGGCGACTGGGTATGTTGGCAGATTCGACCCATTGAGAATCGTGTCAATCGCTAATATTTATCGCAGAAAGGTCTCCGTGTGACCGTTCGCCTCACCATCAAGAATCGTCAAGCCGCCGTCTCTGTCGTTCCATCCGCCTCGTCGCTCGTCATCAAGGCCCTCAAGGAGCCACCGCGTGATCGCAAGAAGGAGAAGAACATCAAGCACACCAAGTCCGTCCCACTTGACGAGATCATCAACATTGCCCGCACAATGCGCTTCAAATCCATGGCCAAGGACCTCAAGGGTACCGTCAAGGAGATCCTCGGTACTGCTTTCTCGACTGGCTGCCAGGTTGATGGTCGCTCACCAAAGGCCATCTCCGACGACATCGAGAGCGGCGAGATCGAGATCCCAGAAGAGTAAATACCTTCAATGTATTCTACGCCTGGGCATGTTTTAGGGTTGTCTTCAAAAGTCAGAATGGCGGCGTTCGAGGCGCAAACAGGTCGCGGTCCAATCGACCATGACCCATGATCATGAAATGGCCAGCAGAAATGGCTTGCGACTGACCCATCTACTTTCGTTCTTCTTCTGTCCAGGTCTACCAGCACAATAATGCTCCCCCCCCCCCCCAATCTCTTCCCGATGACACCGGCTTCCGCGCACCTTACCAACACTCTGGGCTCTACCTTTACCACCTTGGTTTGGCCCTATTTTGGCGTAAGGAAGATTGATTCCCAAGCTTTCTTCGGATTGCTCACCTCTTACTCACCGTGCTGTCTGTATTGGTTGACAGAAAGGTCCATCCGACGAGGTGACAGCATATCCTAGGGTGCATCCCATGTGGATGTACTAGTCGGTCCACAGCACTGTCGAGCGCTGTTGATCCTGCTGATGGGTTGCGCAGCCCGTCTGGATCTTTTCAGATAAGCTCATGGCCGTGGACCGTCCCGTACAGTGCACCATTCTTCGCGCCACTGATTCAGCCGGTCCTAGCACGTCGAGAGACCTGGGCGATAGCTTTGCTCCGAAGTAGACGGAAGTGCTCAGCGGCAGCGAATGTTCTTACAAGCACGAAGCTACGACTATAGAAGGTTTCGTACGAAATAAACAACACAATATGTCCAAGATTGATATAAGAGCCCCCGTGCAAACAATACGACCACCTTCACATTGCCTCGCGTGGCCGAATGCGCAGCGGCTCTCTCCCACAGCCGGGCATAGCCGTTGCCAGGCTTTCCAGAATCTTCTCAGAACAAGTTGTAGTCAGCCGCGACTCGCTGCTGCAGTGCAGTGTGCTTGACGACGTGAAACCCAGTGCAGTATCTCGTGCTGCTGCTGTTCCCACTCATTGAACATTGCTGTCGCTCTCCTCGGCGCCTATCGCCGCCACGCGACAAGGGTCCGATCCACGCGCTTGCCACAAACGGCTAAAATTCAGTACGTCATCCTCGTGTCTTACAATCGCGTGCAAGTTTGCGGACATTAATTACTGGACTTCAGCACCACCATAGAACAAGCCACTCTCTGCCTTACGGTGTACGGAACTTGACATCGGCCACATCGAGCGAATCGGGCAGGCACGGCCATCCGCTCGTCCGGCAACAAGCACGCACTCTTCGGAGCACTAGCACCGCGTGACACGAACACCGAGAAGTCGCAATCGAATCTCCAGCAAACCTCACCAAACCCACCTAGTACACCAACCCCGAAATCGTTACGGCTCTACCCACTGGCCTCGCGCATCGATATAGGAGCTTAGCTCCACCAAACTCCCTTGTTTCCTTTTCTCCTCGCCCACTTCAAACCACAATGAGCACTCAAACGCCGCAGCAGGCGCCTCAGCAGCGGGAATTGGTATTCTGCCATCAGTGCGAGAACGAATGGTACAGAGATGAGCATGGCATCATCTGCCCAGATTGCCAAGGCGATTTTACAGAGATCATCGAAGAGGACCATGACCCGCGCGAGGACGATGCCATGCCAGAGCTGGATCCTCAATTTCCAGGCCACGGCCACGAATGGTATGCACCAAACGCACCTGATCCCGACGAAGCCGATATAGATGATTTGCACTGGGAGGAAAACGCTCCTGGTGGTCCTCCTGGTGGTAGGTTGACTGGAACGCTGACAAGAAACATTAGGCTTGGTGGGCAAGGAGGACAACAAGGCGGCCAGTCAGGTGGCGGGTTTATGGGAATGCTCGGTCCAATACTGCAAGGTGCATTAGGTGGAGTCGTGAATCCAACACGGCAGCAAGGCCAAGGCCAGGGACAAGAGCGGGGTGCAGAAGGTGTAGAGGGACAACACCCACCAGGATCGTCGCCTGGTGAACAACAGCGCGGCAACGGGGGCACATATACACGCCACGCCCATGGTCCGGGATACTCTTTCACTATCACCACATCCACCGGCGGCAATCTGTTTCCACGAGATGCCAACAACCCGCAGCCCTTCCAACAACAACCGGATAACATCGAGCGACTCATGGCACAAATGTTTGCAAACATCGGGGCAGGCCCACGCATACAGGGCCCAGGCGCTGGCGGCCCGTTCATGGGTATGGGCATGGCAGGAGGTCCGGGTCCGGGCGAAGGTGGCATGGCGGGCGGACCGACGATGTTCGGCGACATCTTCCAACTCCTCGGCATGGCTCACGGCGGGGCTCATGGTGACGCTGTCTACAGTCAGGAAGCTCTAGATCGAGTCATAACACAGCTCATGGAGCAGCACCAGTCAGGTAACGCACCGGGACCAGCCTCTTCAGAAGCTATTGAGAACTTGCCCGAGAAGCAGATTTCAGCGAAGGACTTGGACGAGAACGGCGAAGCCAATTGTAGCATTTGCATGGATTCTGCAGAGATTGGAAGCACTGTCACGGAGTTGCCATGTCATCATTGGTTTCATTACGACTGCATCAAGTCCTGGTTGATCGAACATGATACCTGCCCACATTGTCGTCAAGGCATCATGCCCAAGGACGAAAACGCAAGGGCAGATCGTCCACGACACTCATCTCAGGCTCCGATGCATGATATGCATTCACCGGATTACCATAGAGCACCAAGTATGCCAGGTGGTCACCCATTCCCAAGGCAGAACTCAAGCGGCGCAGAAGGCAGTGGACGTGGTAGTGCTTCACAAGACGATCCCTTCCGCGTCTCTGTGTCACCTGAGCGTAGTCGCAACGGCGGTGCTGCTGGCGGGCTTTTTGGCAGAATGCGTCAAGCGTTCAGCCCGGGCGGCAGTAGCAGCAACCCAGACGATGTCGACAGCCAGGGAACTGGAGGATACGGCGGCAGCTTAGACTCTGGTAATCGATGATTGTCGTTCCATCACATGGCGCAGCATTGCAAGGCGTCCGGAGCATTTGAAAACGTGTATAAGTCGTGGTCTGCATGACATGGAGCGTTGACTTTCCTAACATAGATTCCCACAGAGCGATCGACGATTGCGACAGGAGTGAAGGGCGGAAGTGGCATAGGAAGCTATCGAGGCAATCTCGTCATTAGGATACACCAGGTGGCCCTAACAGCGATTGGACAAACAGTGTTATGAATGACCTGATAGTCCTGAAATGCTCCAAGATGGATTGTCTTTTGGCACGTATACCTATCCCGTCCTACCCATGTCTCTCGTGTCGTCATGCCGTCATATTATCTAAGCCATCTGTGCTCCCGCAACAGGACACTTCTGCGCTGAGGCATCATCTGGAACCTCGGGGTGCAACGCAACTTTGCCCTTGTGATGATTCAACGATGCGTTCGTGACCGGGCAAATGGCACCTGCCTCCTCGCTCAACTTTGGGTGCGTCGGTGGAAGGTGTGCGTTGACTGGCCCCACCACGGGGCAGGTTGCGTCAGTGATTGCATCCTTGGTATTGGCATTCTTCAGCGCTGGGCACTGCGAAGCGTCCATGGCTTCCTTGTTATCCTTGGGCAGAGTTGGGCCCGTTGGGTGGTTGTGGATGATGTTCTCGTGGTGCAGAATCTTTGCGTTCGTAACCGGGCATCGTGCCTCTGGGTCTACAACGTCCAATGTCAGCTTCATTCGCGCCGTGACGCCGAGACGCGAGACTCGCCAGAGGAGATCTCAGGATGGTGTGGAGGCAGCACATTGGTCGTGGTTCCAACGACTGGGCAAACCGCAGCGGAAGCCATGCTCTCGTATTAGTCTGGTGAGTGGGGGTGGAAGTGGTCTTGTTGAAGCTGGTGCGGTGTAACACGAGAATTCTTTGTTCGTTTCTGTAAGGATAAGAAGCAGCGGCAAGAGCAAGAGCGAAGGAGATGTCGGGCAAGGGAAAGGCTTTGTTTTCCCCGCCAATTGAAAGTTCAGGCCAGCGATATGCCTGTGGTAATCATGGTTCCGCGGGGTAGCACACTGTTCTCATTGGCTCCCACCGAAGCGTAGTGGAGCTGTAGAACGACCAAACAACAACGACTGTCTCGTGACATTGATGTCGCATAGTCAAGTAGTGTCGCATAGCGCAGGATCGCATCTCCTGTGCTTCGTTCTTCTATCATTTCCAATACTCTCTCGCAGGAGTGTCTGTGCGAGCTCGCGTGCGGGCTGGACGGTACGTACCATATGGCCATTTCCAGAATTGTTCTTTGCCGCGTCTAGGCTTAGGCCCAATTGAGCTGAGCAACAAGCTGCTCATCTTGCTGCGGAGAGTAGCTCGGAAAGTGCCAGGTCGAAAGAGCCCCTCGAGATCATGAGCAAGCGGTGTTACTCGCCGCGGCCTCGCAGACTTGAAGCCTTTGACATGTCTGCCTCGTCCGGGAATCTGATCTTTCTCTGAAATATTGCTTTGTTGGGGGTCGTTGTCCCAGACACTGGGGGCATGATCGCTTGGTCCTCTGATGACACATGCTCTCCATCTCCACGAGCAGCTGCATCATTCGCCTGTACGTATTCCAATAGCCGTTTTGACCCAGAGCTGATAGGATTGCCAATGATCCGGCCGTCTCTAGGAGCGGATATCTCCGGACGCGAGCCATGGCCGGAGGCCTTCCCCGAACCTTCACTGTCATCGCTGGGAGGCTCCTCCATCGCGTGAACAGTTGCTCCTACCGGACGAGCAGCATGGCTCCGGACGCGACGAAGGAAGTTCCCCACGATGCTCAACAGACCTCTTGGGGAGAGCTTAAGTTTTGGTTCATCGTTGCCAGTGGCCTCGCCCCGATTCCGGCTCGGACTGCGTGACACTCGCTCCGACGAAATGGCGGTGCTTATGGTTCGAGGCAAGTATAGGCCGAGCTTACCGAGAGGTATGCTGAGCCCGTGAACCACGATCGAGCACACAACCAAAAACCAAACGACGACCTCGAGAACCTCGAACTCTTGAGCGGCATCCGCACGCGCGTGACCATTGACTTCAATCTCGCGCAAAAATTCCCGGGCGATGTAAAGATAGAACACTGCGCTCACGCCAACGGGACCGAAGAAGCCGACGAAAGACGCATGCTGCCAATGCTCGATTTGGTGGATCTGCTTGTGAAACCCCAAAACCATGGGAAGGCGTCTAAGGAGCAGAACGAGGATTCCAAGAGGGATGAGGCGGTATATCGGGACAACATTGTTGTCAACAAATTTGTGCCACGGGCAGACTGCACCAAACCTATAAGCGGGTTAGATGGCAATCTTGAGGACAACTTAGCAAGCAACCTACCACATGAAAATCGCCACATTCAGTAGCATGTCTATGGTCGGTTGCAGACTGTCGTCCTTGGTTTCGAGCCTGAACCAATCATCCCAAGTGAAAGCGTTACCGGCGATGAAGCAGGCGAGCACATCGTCAGACCCTATCATGCCAACCGTTCCAACAATGAACAGCTGCAAAATTGTTAGCTTGAAGCTGACTTGCCCATTAGATATCGTCTGGTGGTCTTACTGCGAGGGTAATGGCGAAGACGAGAAAAGACTCTCGATCAACATAATGCCGCTCTTCTGCCCAGTGCAATGCTTCTTTCGCGAGCCATCCAACAACCGCCCCGTAAATGACAGACAATATAATTACATATGCCCAAGTGTCGTAGAACCATAGAGCAAACGCATGCCCAACCCCTCCATGCTGGCCCAAGCCACCGTTGCCGGCATATTTGAGCAAGTAGAGCCCGAGAAATAGGAAAGGATAGCCCAATCCATCGTTCGCTCCAGATTCGGCGATGATGATCTTCTGCAGGGCCGGTGGAATGTTCTTGTCCGCAAATTTGCCCTTCACGATCGAATTGCTCAGCACAGGGTCGGTTGGCGTGACACAAGCTCCGATGGCGATGGCCATCACAAAGTCGATGTCTGGAACCAGTCCCCAGACGAGCAATGAGGTTACTAGCCACATTATGCACATTCCCGGACCTAGGAGAATTGACAAGCTCTTCTTTTCTTTCCACAGATACTTGCTTGGCAGCTGCACGCCTGCCAGAACAAGCTGCACGCCGAGCACGAGTCGAGAAAAGTACAGCGTGATGGTCTCAAGGTCGACATTGTTTCCGTCGGCATATTCGAGAGGTCGAATCCAGTTGGTGGCGTGCGGACTGAACACGACTCCTGCCAAGGTTGAAATTAGAGCCTCGGATAGGTAGAACTTCTCTTTGAGAAGATATGAAACGAGGCCAAAAATGGTGATGAAGCCTCCTAGAACGGCGCAGACTATGTTGAAACTGGAAATGTCAGAACAACATAACGCAAGGAAGCATGATCGAGGCCTACTTGACGACCGATAAGGTCGGCATTCTGGCAGTCCTTCGGCTGAGAAAGCCGGTATTGAGATGCTCTTTGTCTTCGGCGCTATCGACAGGCTGTGTTCTCGCGCCAAGCCTGACAGCTGCTATTATCGTACTCTCTTCGCGGCTGATCGATCGCGTAGCACAAGATACCCAGGTAGGGCAGTAACAAGTGTTATTGAGCTCCGTCCATGACGATGTTCGGACTTGTTCGTGCTATTCCCTGCCACGTTGTCATGTAGCTTCCGAACACTTTCGGGATGTGTCTTGTGCAGCAGCTGAAGATCTCGTCGAATGGTTGAAGTGCTGGGGTGGTGGTTGGAAGATGATTTGTACATGACGAGGAAGGCGAGGTCCGGCGGCATTGACTTTGGAGGTGGCGCCACTTCCGGCTTGGCCGCAACAATCTATCGTCCATTTGGTGCATGTCCAACACGGCACCTCTCGGCAGGACCGATTTATCCGACAGCTCTATCCGACAGGAGCAATTCATCGGTTAAAGCATGCTCGCATGGCTGGGTTTACGGCACACTCGTTCGTATGGCCACGGAGACCAGCACATCGCGAAGAGTGTAGCAATTGGACCGGCTCAGCTGGCAATGTTCACACAAGATTTCCAGCTGTATCATAGGAAAGCTCGTTGACAATCCCACCAGTCCAGCTCGCGTAACAGGCGGGCATCGCCAAGTACCTCCATCTCTGCATCACCATCGAATCAGCTCAAGTGTAAGTATGCGGCTCGATCGAGATGGTATCAAAGGTCCGAGTCTTACCCTGATCTTTCGTCACGATGTCACCAGTCGGCCCAGTCACGCCCTTCGTCTTCCCGCAGTCCGGTTTCGCCTTGTACAGCACAATCGTGGTGTTGAGATAATTGTGCGCCGGAACTGTACCCCACGCCGCATCTTGATACTCCACCGCTGTGCCCCAGCCCTGAGCCTTTCCACTATCCGTGGAGAGACTGCCAACGACCTTACTTTCGGCGAGATATCCTGGTCGTACTTGGAGGTCGAGTCGCTGTAGTTCCCTGGCAACTCATCATTGAATCACCCGCCAAACGGTGGCCGCAGGCCCTGCAATGAAGTGTCACAGAGGAACCTGGCTCCGCAGATACCGCATCTCTCATTTGCTGTTCGCCTTCGATCATGGCGGAGTACTAACGATCAGGTACACTGACCGTACTGGTCGACTTTCAGGCCATTTTCAGGCTATAGTCTGAAAAAGTCAAGTATTCTTCGCAACTCACTTTGACTGCTCGAGGATAACGACCAAATTGCTCCCCCCTCCCCCTCCAGGGAGGGGACCTCAAAAAGTAGAGGGCAGGAGGTCTTGCAATTTACTTTGTATCTTCAAAATCTAGGCTGAGTTTGAGTACTTTAAGGGTCGACATATAGCTGTCGAAATACAGTAGACTTGTATCAAAAGCGTATCTGGTCCTGAGTAAAGACCTACCTGGTCGTTAGGATTCCGCTCGATCATGCTTGCCACGATGCAGCACCTTCCGCTGTTCTTGGGCGATCACGGCCACTGACACAGAGGCGTCGGTTGTACAGGCGCCGGCTTGCTTAGAGACCTTGCAATGTATCAATATCAGTGGAGCAATGTTGCCGATCATTTGGAACGCCAACCGCCTTCGTGTCATCGATCTGTGGCAGATACACACAACCTTGACGTCCGGTCGAGCATTCGATACATACTCATACCACCTCACGCACTTTTGTTCCAGTCGCAGTGTGCCTGACTTGCCATGAAGATACTTCGTCAATACGCAAGGCAAGCAAAATAAGTAGCGCATCTATTGACTCGTGCCGGCAACAGTCTACAAAGGCTTACCGCACTCCTCGAAGCCGACGGCCAGTGTTGTAACATCTCCTGCCAAGGTGTGATTCTGCATCAAAGCGCCACAGTGCTTGGTGTGTTCTTTGTCCCAAATCCCTCTGACAATTGGGCGCCTGTCGATCCACGAGCCCATTTGCCTTTGCCAAAGATACTGACAGTGGACCCAGTGGAAATCCGTCGTGATGTAGGCATAGTCGTGGTCGCCACTACGGATTTGCTTTTCTGTGGCCGGTATGGTAAGCTTGTCGTCCCAGTACATGTTTTGGAGGTATTTATGCTTCTCCAGGTAGTCCTCCATCAGCTCTCTATCTTGCTGGTCCAGACAGTCGGCAGGCACCCACATCGTTAGCATGATATCGAACTTGCAGCCCTTGTCGCGTGCTTCCGTTGAGCTGTTGCCGCAATCCTGCCAATGTACGTAGTTGTTGATACCGCTTCCTGGATCAATGCTAGTCCGAGGGATGATGTTGATCACACGAGCGGCTACAAGAGCAATACTTGTTGTGATGATAGCCACAGCCAGAATGATGAAGGAATTCCAGAAGAGATCAAACTTGGATGTGCGCTGGTGTCGCCATGCTCGGCCTTCGGTCGAGGAGCGGCGGTCCTCAACTGGACAGTGACTGCTGACTTTCTCGTTGGATAGCGGCTCGTATTTCGGGTATGGCATGCCCATCTTGGCTTCGTCAACTAGGATATGACTGAACAGCTGAGTATGGAATGAGGCATGTGCTGACTTACAAGCATGCCGCTTATGCGAAAGCATTCAGGCACCTGAAAGAAAGACGACGCTAGCCAAACGTAGTACTCAATGAAGTGAGTCCAGCATATCAAGGCTCAATACTCGAGCTTGCCACGCGCTGCCACGCGACCACACGCGATCTTGGGTGCATTTAGGGATTTAAACTTCGACAATTTGCCCGTCGCTCAGTCACCTCACCGCATGGAGAACGCCTTCGTTATAGCCGCTCTGCATGAGCGTTCTTTCCAGGCTTGAGCCGCCGAATCTTGAGAGGCTGCCGAGATCTGTCATGTGTTCCGGATGCTATCGGACTCGAATTCCTCAAACCTCAGAGGAGTCCTGATCGACGATGGTGACCACACGGAGGCGCTTTGATGAAGCACCATAAAGTCTTTGAGGGTGGACAAAGGATGACGCGGTTGACGATTTAATCACTTTTGGGCAGAGTCAACAGAACTGTCTTCCTTCCCATGTGATATGTTATCTTGGTACAGGATCTGAGGGAGGTGTCGCTGCTGTCCTGCGTCTTCACAATTTGACAAGGAGTATCCATGCTGCAGATCAGTCAGCATGCACGGACCAGCGGCGCAGTGCCAAACTCTCAACTTCTTCCAAATTCAATGAGTGATGCTGAAGGATTGCTCCTGATCGCGTCCGACACGAATCTCGCGGCTGTACGACACGGACAGGCTCAGCTCGCTTGAAATGTCACTTGCAATTCGACCGTTGCGAAAGAGGATACAGTCAAGCTGGAGCGACAGTACGACCGCAGCGCGATCTGCACACCTAGGGACCGGGTAGCGGACGGGCAGCCCTCGGATTGTGGACACCTTGTGCCTTGGCTTCGCTGGTTGAAATGGCAGGTGGTTGCGCAACATACGTCAATAATGGCTCAGAGTACGGTCACAGACTTGAGAATGTACTCTCGCTGCACGAGCTTTCGTTTACGAAGCTCTGCATTGTATGAACAAGACAGATGGCACACTCACGCCGACAACCTCTTCTCCTGCACCGCTGTTCTCGACGATGTGTCTAGACGTGTCTTCCAAGCCTCAGCCACGGCAATAAGACAGACAGCCAGTCCGATGATGAACATTGGGATCAAGTTCCATCGCCAACCACGTATGACTCGCAGACGACGGTGAATTGTGTCTGCATCATCGCTGCGGGCAAGAGGTAATTGTAGCACGGCGGCTAGCCAATTCTCTGGCGTCCATTGTTCCAGCGGATAGGCGACATAGTCCGGGTAAGGTCGATTGTCCAGCGATGCAGCAACCGCGACGTCGATTTTTTGGCCATCGTGATTCTTCGTGAGAACGAAAGTATAGATCAGTGCCGCAAGCGCAAGCAGCGTTGAAGGCACGGTCATCCCAAGCCAAAAGTGGTACCAAAGTAGTCCGAGTCTGCTGAAGGCAGAGCTGGAGCGAGTGGCTCGGCTGCGCAACCATAGTGCCAGGATGCCTCCCATTCCGATCAATACCAAAGCTGTTCCTGCTGCTCCATTACTCGTATGGCCTTGATCGACTAACAAGCCAACAGGTTTGCCGTGAAGAGGAAAGGTGCCGCCGTTGTAGTTGACGGCGAAGTCTCGTCCGGCTCTTCGGTGTAGTCATGCCACCATGCTGCTGATGAATGAGAGCTCGATGATAGAGTCGACCATTAGGATGCCGATCGAGATCTTCAGTGCAAGGCTTAAGGACGCCATTGTGAGAGCCTTCCCCCTCGAAGACGGCGTTGGAGAAGGTAGAGATTGATAGGACGAAGCCTGTGTGTTCCCGCTTTAGGCACAACAAAGGGTCCCGCGTAGGTGGTGCTGTACTGTGCTGTTCGATGACTTTTACCTCGCTTTAGGCTGCGGTGTGTGTCTTTATCGTTTTCGTCCGATAATCCTTTCCAAGATGAGTGCAATGTGGCTACGCTAAAGGAAAGATATGCTTGGGTATCACTATGGAACAAGATGAGGAAGTAAAATCGCAAAAGTGCTGTTCGATCTCACAATAGAGAATGGCAGACCACCGAAGAAGTCGCATCTCTTATCACTAATACTTTGCCCGGCGACAGGAGAGCGACGTTAGAGGCTGACTGCATAGTCACGATGGCACAATCCGCTATCTCTTCGACCTGCTCCCGAAATGGGTGTAGAAGGAGCGCGGTCTTGTGGACACCTGAGGCTGAGGTGAGCACGATGCAGCAGAATCGAAGAAGCGAGCCGACAGCTGCATGGTATCGATGCCAGAAATAGGACCGCAGGCTGAATGCCTGATGGCTGTGCTGTGTCGTTGACACACCAAGACGGCCAATTGGCCTTGAATCCCGCGTAGAGAGGCCCGAGGCGCATGATACCTGAGTGACGTTCGCATGCGTGTTGTTGGCTAAACGTACATGCTGCTGGCTGACACCAACTGCTGCTGGCTGGTGGGCGTCGCATCACGGATCATGGTCCTCTCGAAGGCTTCTGCGCGGTGACTCGTCTGCAGTACGACAGCACGTACGCTTAGTAGAGCATTGCAGTTTCGGGTAACGTGGGTGAATGTTTCGAAGGACAAGAACGCGAGGGTCGCCCCTTGCCGGTACTGTAACGGCTCCGGAACTTCGCACAAACCATTCCTCCGACCTTCACGCTCCTGCCGTTCCATGAAAATTGTTGAAATCGGTGACTGGAAACACAACCGCGAACCTAATCAATACTACCGGCAACTGCATCGAATATGGCGGACACTCTGTTGACATATCTACGAGCAAGTCTGCCCACCGAAGTCGCGCGCCTGGCGGAAACACATTTGAAGCATCTCGAAGACGGCGAGTACGAGAGACTGCTGCGTAGTGACGAGGCTCGCACACTGCTTCAGGACGACGATACAGAATTGTCTTGGATCAGGGGAGGAGACTTCAAAAGCTGGAACGACTTCATACTCCACCGCCTAGAAGCCTTTTGCGGAGACAGGACGCGACCAGAAAAACATGTCATTCTTTTCTGTATAGGGTACGCTGCACTGTTAGCTTTCATACAGGCGAACGTGACTGGACCGCCTTTAGGATTCCAGCCGTCGACCATCGTATTGCCCAAGTCTGATAGCTCAGACAATGATGGTAGGCGCGAAGTAAGGCAACAAATGTTGTCCAGTCTCACAGTAGATGGCATTGCTCCTTACAAGTTGACGCCTCATATCGAGCTTTTGTGTCTTGCCGATGCGGTGATGACATGTCCAGCCGTGCTAAAGAATGTCAAAGCTGCAAGGTGGGGAAAGATGAGAGTCGCTTTCCTCCAACAACGACTGTTGGCCGAAGTGTCGTCAACTCTGCAGAACGTCATATACGACGACATTGACCTTCTCGTTGAGGACTTCAAGACCCATTGTGGCGATCGAGCTTCGCTCGAAGCAGAGTTCCTCCTTGAACGGGCAACGATACATACACATCACAGCCTGGACAAGTTTGCAAGAGCCGATCTTGATCAAGCTAAGAAAGATCGAAAGTTCGAGTTCGCTCTTACTGGTTTGCTGGGAAAGCGGACGAAGTTTCAGCAAAAGGAGACCAGCCAGCTTCTAGTGCTGGCGAAGAGCTACACCGACTCAGAGTCTGCCACGAGTGACGGCGCAGACTTGAGTACGACGGCTGGAGACGGTGTGGAGGACAGCACGAAACCTGCCAATCTGGATCTCAACGATGACACTTTGCTCGAGTCCATCTCCTTCTCTGAGAAGCCATCCGAGGTGTCAATAACCGAGGTCAAGAATTACGAAGAACTGCCTCCGTCTTTGAGAGGCCTAGATCCATCCGTCCAGCCTCGACTGCAACCACTGGATTCTGTCATATTGTTGTCTCTCGCCTCTTCAATACAGAACACCTCGCCTGAGGATGGTCTGACCCGCGAAGAGACTTTGCCATATGCAACCCGAGTCATAGAAGGAGGCAGCTCCAACTGGCAAGTCTATACGCAAGCGCTGTTGGTGAGAAGTAGAATCGAAGGCTACAGGTCACGTACAGTTGAGCGCGGACTACTTCAATTGCAGACTCTGGTGGATCAGGTGATTGCCGATACAACGACTGAAGGTTCATCAGGCAAAGCAGATGCGGATTCATCTGCGCCGGCTACAACATCCTTCTTACCCAAGGCCAAAGAGTCGGAGAGCGCATCCGTCACTGAGCGTGTCAGGTACATCTTTCAGCTAGCGACACCGACACGATGGGAGCTTGAGGCAGAGCTGGCATCTCGGTGGGTACAGCTAGGAGGCTTGAGATCTGCTCTGGAAATTTATGAGAGACTTGAGATGTGGGCAGAGGCAGCCCTGTGTCACGCAGCAACCGAGCGTGAAGATAACGCTAAGCGTATCGTCAGGCGGCAGCTCTTCTACGCAACCAAGGGTGGTCCCGATGTCCTGGATAGTAATATCAGCGACAAGGAAGAATGGACTGGACCTGCCCGTGAGCCACCACCACTTGACGCACCACGATTGTATTGTATCCTAGGAGATATCGATCAGTCGACCGAGATGTACGAAAAGGCGTGGGAAGTTTCAAGCCAACGTTACGCTCGCGCACAACGTTCGATTGGACGACACTTCATTCAAGCTGGTAACATGGTCCGCGCAGCAGAAGCATACAGCCGTAGTCTGAAGGTCAATCAGCTCAATCAGCAAAGTTGGTTCGCATTGGGATGTGCTCTACTCGAACTAACACAGTTCTCTAAAGCAGTCGAAGCCTTCTCTCGCTGCGTACAGCTCGACGAAACAGATGCTGAGTCGTGGTCCAACCTCGCCGCCGCGCTGCTCCGCACTGATCCAAAAGACGAAGCACATCCCATCGAATCAGCGAAATTGGATGACGAGGATGAAACGCCCACGTCCACCTCGACCGTCGCAGAACGCGCACGGGATATCCGAATCGAAGCCCTGAAAGCCCTCACACGTGCCGCCTCCCTCAAACACGATTCCTATCGCATCTGGGAGAACGTCCTCATCGTGGCTGCATCTATTCAACCTGAACCGGACTGGACCTCCGTCCTCTCAGCTCAAAGGCGAATCATCGATCTCCGCGGTCCAACCGACGGCGAGAAGTGTGTCGATATCGAGATTCTGACAAGACTCGTCAACCACATCATCGCGACAAGCGACACCTACGATCCTTCTCAACCGGGTATGACACGCATGGTCGTCAAGTTCGTCGACGAACATGTGGTATCGCTCATCACAAGCTCCGCTGAGCTCTGGCATATAGTTGGTAAACTGGCGCTTTGGCGTAACAAGCCTTCAATGGCGCTCGATGCCGAGGAGAAAGCATGGCGAGCGGTTACGAGTCAGCCTGGCTGGGAGAGCGATAGCGAGGCGAAGTGGGACAATGTCGTCGATGCTACCATAAGGCTGGTCGAGGCGTACGAGAGCTTGGGCCAGAGGGAGAGAACTGAGGGTATGAGCGCAGGGTCTGGAGAGTTAGTGGCCAAGGACTGGATGTTCAAAGCTAGGACTGCTGTTAGGGGTATCATGGGGAAGGGGAAAGATTCTTGGGAGGATGGTGCTGGCTGGCAGAAGCTGAGGGAGAGCATGGAAGGATTGAGAGGCTGAGGTCAGTGCCTCCATGCATGCTGTACTGAGAAATGCGGCAGCCTGACGATTGCATTGAACATAAGGCTGACCTCATGCAATTTCGATGACGCCTTTGCGACTCAATGCCTCTTGTTACGTTGCGCTCACTGCGCATCATTGTCTGGCCGGTCGTCTTGCCTGCCAGGTCGACTCTTGGAGAGGTTCCACCGCCTTGGCCAAGCCATTCCACCACAGCGACGCAACTCCTCAACCAACCCACGTTTCCGTGGCGGGGTTGTCAAGAGCAAGGGCCTGCTTTCGTCGTCGATTACTCGTTCTGTCGCACCGTCGCTCCGAGTCGCCTTCGGAGAAGGTGCCTGTTCTGGATAGCGTATTTCCAGTAACTCTCGCATGAGATCGACAGCTGCCCTTGTATGTGCCGAGGAGTAGCTGACCACGTGCAGTTTACATACTTGTGTTTTTGGCCTCCCCTTATAGTACCAATCTCGTGCCGTCAATGCTGGCTTGCTCTTTATACTGACACCGGAGTCTGCTGCTGTTGCGGATGAGGTAGATCTTGGCCTTGGGTTGCTTTTGTTTATTGATGGTAGGCTTGCCGATTTTCGAAATGCTGCACGCAGTGACGCGGTAGCGGAAGATTCTCGTTGAGGGTCGATTGTGGAGTTGCTCCGGTGAGAAGTTCGATGGGACTTCATCTCGGCCTTGTGCTCGTGGGTCAGCTGTTGATGCACAGAGAGCCTAGCGAACAGCAATCTCCGGAGGCGGCTCTGTGGGCGGTATGTATAGCTCCCGAAAATGGAACAAATGTCTTGGTGGACGCGAACAATATTTTAGGGGCAGTCTTGCGTGAGCTCTTGGTGTTGGGTGACCAAGTTGCAGCCACAATCGTCATGTGTGTGGTTTGTGCAGCCGTTGTGCGGTGTGCGCTCGCGATTACTTTTCAATGTCCAGTGCAGTCCGAGCGAGGAACGTGAATACCGGGTTCTCGAACCAGAAGCGATCGCGGGATCAGTTCTTGCCGCTTGCCCACTGCATGATTCCAGGCAGGCAATAACGGCAGTGTCCGACCTCATTGTAACAGTGGACGCAGTCACGGACGACTCCACGGCTTCCTAAGATCGCGACCTGGCCGGGTAATCTTCCGCGCGGGTAAGATATGGCGAAGAGCCTAGTATCGACGAAGCTGTTTGCTTCACAAACGCAATCTTGTGCGACCATGATCGCATCGCTTCCGCTTCGTCGGTTCTAGTGATCCACCACGCTCCAGGCGCGTTGGAACAACCAGGCAGCGGATTTGTATTGCTCCCAACATCCTGGCCGACTCGTGCACACCATGTCCATGCTTCATCAAGGGATTCTCTGGATCTTGCCAATAGCTTCCCCCAAAAGATCGACCATGGCGTCTTTTTCGAGCTCTTTGAGAGCGCGCTCTTGTTCAAGCTGACGCAGCTCCACCTGCAGCTCGCGCATTCTCTTCTCTTGCTCAGCCTCGCTGGTTCCCAATCCAGGAAGTCTCTCAATAATGTACTCCATAGCCTTCTGCTGCAAGACGAGATCCTTGGCACGGTCTTCCAGCTCATGCGTGAACTTGTTCGGTCCTTCCGGAACTGGCGTAGCTGAGTCGTTGTTGCCGTTCTGTGCGAAGGCAGTGCCATCGCCATTCATCGTTGTGTCGACGCTTGTGATGGGCCCCTGCGGGGCCTGGCTAGGCTGACCCTCGATCTCGCTGTAAGGCGCCCTGTCTTGGATATATTTGAGGTTGGCGTACATCATAGTGAGCATCTGCGCGTTGTCAGTCATTGCTACCACGCGCGGAATTTGTGAACTGACCGTGTCCACGCAGTCCTGGAGCTGCGTGAGGCTATCTGCTGCACTGGACATATTGGCCGTGTCGGTGGTGCATTCGGAGCTCCTGCTGCACACTAAGAAGTTTGCTGATATGGAAAGAGCGACTACCCGCGCTGCTCGTCTGGCACGCCGTGTTCAATGTTGTTGTCACATGTCAATGTGTGAGTGAGATCATCGCGAGCAGGAGCAGCCTGAACCAGGGAAGCTCGAGTGTTCGTTCCTGCAGCGGCGGTGTCGGACCGCGCTCCGCATGTATGCTCCACAGCGGAGTTCGTGATGGTCGCCCTGCTTCGTCCTACGCATTCCCTTCGCTTCCCGCGCGTTGCATGTTTCACGATAGGGTCGCAGCATGAGCGCGTCAGACATATGCTCATGCGCCCCGTCCGCCTCCCTTCGCGCCAATGCATGGGCCTCCCTCACGTCCGATCTCTACAAACTGCGAGAACACTCCCACCCATTTCTACGACCGCACCGAGCCATCTTGTTAGCTATGGCACACAGCAGAAGCGGTCTCTCTTCCGGCAAACGCTGTTTCGATCGGAACGGCGAGTGCCAGCGCAAGTGCAGCCCATGCCCACCTGTATTCGAGGGACTCTGTTGCCGAAGCGCGTCGCGAAAACAAACCGTCTGAACGCAGGAGCAGGGCATAGTGTCTCGAATGTAGCAGAGCGTGCGCTCAACTCAGTCGTCCCGAGCAGCTCGAAATGTCACCACGACCTAGAATCCTTCTTACAGTATGGCGCTAGAGCCGAGCTCGACGAAGATACTAATGTCTACAGAGGCACATTATTTGAGTACAGTGCAGCTGAGATCCTGAAGTGGTATGGATTCTCACTGCATAGGACCGGACGCTCGAACGACCTCGGTATAGATTTGCTTGGGCACTGGCGAATACCTATGGCGCCATTCGAGGTTAAGATTGTGGCGCAGTGTAAGGCAACCCAGACACGGCCAGCCTTCGTTCGTGAGCTCGAAGGTGCCTGCCAGGGTGCGCCGCTGGGCTTTCGAGGGAGCAATGTTATGGCATTGCTGATAGCAGACCGCGAAACTACAAAGGGGGTTCGACAGGCCGTGGATCGTAGTAGCATGCCCATGGGCTTCATGCTGGTGACGGGTGATGGCTTCCTCGAACAGTTTTTTTGGAACGCTGCCGCAACGGATGCTTTCCTGACGGGCATGGATGTGAACACCCTACATGACCAAAGAAGTCAGATGATCAAGTTTTCGAGAGCGAAGGGGAAGTATGTTGACGGTGGCACTATGCGGCATGACGAGATAGCTCTACTCTGGAAGGGCAGGCAATGGAGGCCTTAGTTCTGGACAGGCAGAGGACAGTAGCATCGATTGGATATGTCGGCTTCACGACAAGATCCGACATCGGTTATTCCCAAGCCGGCTTGGCATTCTTATCGTCAACCCGCGCGGCGAGGCAATCAACTTTTCGACGAGTGACGCGGGCCACCGGCGAAGCAGCACTGCACTTGCCTCATCCGACATTGCGTGTGCATCGGGTACGTAGCATCACGCCCTACGACATAGAGTGCAACATATGCCTGACTCATCGAGCATCTCGCCCACGGCCATATTGCCTTTGACTCATGACAAGCCACGTTTGATGTTTTATTGTGTATAATAGACGAACCATAGCACGCAACGCCCGACAGGTCGAGGCCGCAAGAACATGTCGAACCCCCGCCTCTCAAACGATTCTCCAACAGTGATTGATGCTATTGGGCGCATAGATTGTGGGAAAGACGCAGCGAAGCACTTTGGGTTTGCAAAGAACTACATGAACCTCAATCATGGTATGTACATACTTGATGCCGAACGAGCATTCGACAGTGATCACACAAAGGTTGCTAACAATTTGCAGGATCGTTTGGCACCTACCCTCTGGAGATCAGATCTGTTCTACGCCATTTCCAAGATCAACACGAAGAACGCCCAGACTGGTTCATCCGCTATGAATACCCAAGACTCAATGACGAGGCTCGAACAGCCATTGCCAAGTATCTACGTGCTTCTGTGGAAGCTGTCGTCTTCGTGCCTAATGCTAGCACCGGCGTGAATACTGTCCTCCGGAATCTGGTCTACCAGCCCGGAGATATCATCATCTACTTTGCGACAATCTATGGCAGCTGCCACAAGACGATCGAGTACATCACCGAGACGACTCCAGCTCTGAGTCGCAAGGTAGAGTACACCTATCCCATCTCCGACAAGGACCTATGCTCCAAATTCGAAGCCACGATTCGAAAGATCAAAGCAGAAGGCAAGAACCCGCGCATCGCGGTGTTCGACACGATCGTTTCCATGCCCGGTGTGCGCATGCCCTTTGAGGAGCTTACGCGCCTTTGCAAATCACACGGCGTCCTTAGCATGATCGACGCTGCGCACAGCGTAGGCCAGATACCACTCAACCTCACGGAGCTGGACCCAGACTTCTTCGTCAGCAATTGCCACAAGTGGCTCCACACTCCGCGGGCTTGTGCGGTGTTCTATGTTCCTGAGCGGAACCACCACCTCATGCGCTCCAGTCTGCCGACAAGTCACGGATTTGTTCCCTTGGACGACGGAGGCCAAGTCAGTCCGCTGCCTCCCAGCTCGAAGAGTGTCTTCGTCAACAACTTTGAGTTTGTGGGCACTCTCGACAGCTCGCCTTATCTCTGCATCCCTGCTGCGTTGCAGTGGCGGAGTCAGCTTGCGTACAAGGACCTGCAAGGCGAGGAAGCGATCTTCGCATATGATGAGGAGCTGGCTCGGGAGGGTGGGCAGAAAGTTGCGGCTATCCTTGGCACGGAAGTCATGGATAATCCTGAGCAGACCCTTACGAAGTGCAGTTTTGCAAACATCCAGCTGCCGCTGTCGTACCGCGAGATCACTGGCGGTGACTATGGCACGGCAGTCAAGATCGCGCGGTGAGTTTAACCACGAGCCCGCCAGGCCTTACATCTGCCGAGAATTGAAATGCTAACAGAAATGTGTAGATGGATCTCTCAAGTACTGGTGGACCAACACAATACCTTTCTCGCATTGCTCATCCATGATGATAAGTTCTGGGTCAGGTTGAGTGCACAGGTCTATCTCACCATCGAGGACTTCGAGTGGGCTGGTCGTGCTTTGCAGCAAGTGTGTGACCGGGCGAGGAATAGGGAGTGGCAGGATGGGAAGTCCAAGATATAAGGGTACTGAGCTTTCATGTAGTCGTTGCAGTTATGCAAGTGTTCAAGCATGACCGTACGGACGAGCGAGGTACTATAATGGGGACCGCAATACCAGGGTCCCTTGAGTATCAGTCCAGCCACAGGAGCAGCAGCAACATCGGTCGACAGCACAACTAGCCAGCTTCGTCTCGACATAAGCTTCCTAGTAGGTGCAGCATCGATATTCTCCGGACTTCGGCAGCCCGAGCGAGTCGATATATCACCCTTCTCGAAGTAAGCAGACCAGGAATGTTGAAAACATTTAGAGATACTGGCTATAGATACTACTGCATTGCCTCCTTTTTCACCGCCCCTCCAGTCCCGTATCACAGTGGGTATCATGACATCATCTCATAACAATGTTCAGACCTCTATCGCTTCCACGCCGTCTCGCCATACAGCCCTATTTATGGCCCCCTGAAGAAACCTCACATCCATCTATTCAAGTCCCTGACGATGCCAATGATTTTCTCCAAAGCCACAAGCTCCTGATTCAGATGTCTCCGTAGCCATGCGGCAACGGCGTGATCCTCCTTCACCATCCTATGCATGAGACTCTCCAGCGCCTCGACAGCACCTCTCTCGAAGACGCGACTAAGAACGTCGCCATCAATGTGCTTGTCATTCAATATATTCCGCCCCGAGAACAGCATCGTAACTTCATCTGGTCGGTCGTGCAGTCCAATCGGCACTGCCCGGCCTTTCTTGTCCATCACCCCATCGGCGCTCGCCGTGTACGCGCATGATGCGTAAGAGTGCGGCGATAGCTCAGGACACCACTCGATGAGTCTTTGCAACCAGAACAGGCGCTTCCACATGACGTTTTCGATCAATACGATACCCATCAAAGCGCCATTGGTAGCACAGCCGATGATTCGTGGTAGAGGTGAGTCTGTCTTGCGGCATTGTGGAATACCCTCCGGCGCATCTCCTCGGTACTGGCTCCACTTCGACGAAGCAAGCCGTATCAGCGAGTGCGACAGCTGCGCTTCGAAAATGATCTTCGGAGCCGCCTGAAGTCCCTCGTCTTCCTGGTGCCGGCTGATTGCAAAGAGCTGACCGTGCTTTGTACACGCAAGCGTGAAGTTGTCGTAACTGTGCGCCTCAACATACCCACAAGGAACGGTGTAATGACTCAAAAGACTGTCCGCCCGCGTAGCGACAATCATAGGCATTAGGTCAGGTGTACCCTCTTCCTCGATCTCCTCATTCAGCACCAACGACACAATAGAGTCTCTCATCGTGCTGATGACAATCAAGCGCTTCTCCCCGTGGAAGTCTTCTATCGTGACCTTCGTGCCTGGACTGGCGAGCATGAACGGCTTACACACTTGACTCCATTTCCTGTCACCAATGGAGAACCTGTACACGTAAACGCTCTCACCAGCGCAGATAACACATGTCGTGTCATCATAGAGTGCCAGGGCATAGACGTGATCGTCGAACACGAGGTGACGACTCTCACTAACATCCACGACCTGCCAATTGCGGACTGTGGGCTGCAAGAATGTTACACGACCTCTACGATCACCGCTCTGGCGTATATAGCTTCCACCGACAAGGATGAAGGAATACGTCTTCTCATTACCCTGTTTGAACGTCCACTCGAGCATTGCAGACACTCTTTCGCCTGGCTGCATCTGATACGAGAACGATGGCTTGTCGCGCTTGTGGGAGATGAAGTCAATGATCGGCCATATCTGGCGTTTCTGCTCCGGGGGCGAGTGTGCCTTGCTTGAGGGTAGAGCGCGTACCTCTGTCTTGACCGAAGAGCATACAATACAGCGTATCGAGCGTGCATGTATGACACGAATTGGTGTTCCGCTAACGGGAATTTGTCGTGGCACAGGACCTGCAATGTCTGCAAAGCTAGCCATTAGGAGCTCATCTCCCGATATCATGGCTATTGCATCAGCCAGGAAAGGAGTGGCTAAGTTGGCAGCTGTGGGCAACTGGGCGCATGCTACAATCGCTGCCTGCGAAAGCGAGGGCCGAGTCTTGTCGGTGACCCAGATGTGGTCGATATCCAAGGGGTCGGGACTTGCCTTGTTCCAGGAGAGCAGACATGTGCTGCCGCCGCCGATCACACATGCTTTGTTCTTGTCCGTGCTCAACGGTACTAGTTTGACACTGCTGCTGCAGAATGGCGTGATGCAAGCGTCACCCAGAGGTGTTCCAGAGCCGCGCTCAACTCCGAATGTGGCAATCCTACCATCACGTAGGCCGCACACAACGAGGATTGCAGCCTGCTGATCATCTACCTGATCCGACCGCAATATTACTACGCTGTCGCAAACATCCGAACTTCCCTTAGTTGCAGGAAGTGCAGTACTGTGAATCAACGGCATCTGAAGCCTGCTATCAAAGACGAGAAAGGCCACCGTGCCTTTGCTGGTAGCGGCAGTGGCGACAATGCCACCATCGACAGAGATTGCCGTCACGCACAGCGGTTCGCTCTCGATCTTCACAGAAGCTTGAAGCTGAATGTGTGTATCACTGTCCAGTGAAGGCAGGCTGTAGCAACATATGTGATAACCATCGTCATGTCGCTCCGCAGTGATGACAGCTGGAAGCTCGGGCACTAAAGCAGCCGCAAGAATACGAGAGGAGCCATCGAATATCATCTTCGAGGTGTCTTCGAAGTTGACGTCGAGTGTAGTCGACGCGCAGATCGTCCGACTTGTGGTCTGTACCATTTGATTGTTGGCCGTCATGCCTGCCAGCAGCGTACGTTCGCTGAAACCAAACGCTGTCGCGTTCTCGATCTCTTCCATTTCATCAAAGTCGGCTGTTATACGCAAGAGCCTTGTGGCAACGGGCGTCGAGAGAACCAGAATGATCGAACCTGTGGCAGGATCGGGAAGACTCCACATGTCGATAGTGCTGGAAAGTCCTTCAATGTCTACGAAGGCAGACAGACGTGCCTCGATGCCGTAGCGCATTTCCGTGAGGGCACCATAGGGCTGCCGGCCTGATGTGACATACAAAGGGTCTCCCTCGATACCTGGTGCCTTGCTCTTGCGATTGTCCATGGTAAGCATGTCCGTGACGGACGCCCAGTTTGGTAAACTTTCGATGATGTCGGGCTCCATGGTGGCATCACGACTGAGTTCTTCAAGGCGACGAGGACTAGGCCAGTGGCCAATTGAGACTGTCCGGCCACTGCTCATGTCCCCAGCCACAGCAAGAATATCGGGATCGCCCTCATCGCCTAGTGATGCGAAAGCCCTACCGGTATGGCACTTGAGGTCACCGGCCAAGCTGGTCAGGGCAGTCCCACGACTGTCAATGTCCATGAGGTAAACAAGCCCATCTTCTCGGGCAAGATAAATGCTATCACGATCTCTCCTCGCTGCTTGACTGCGTCGTGGCTTGGCCCAGCTGGCCCAGAAAGGCCCTTGCGTCGAGCTGCCAGGGTATCTTGGATCTGCCCGAGTGAGCGGCACATCCGCTCCATCAGCAACGCCCGACAGGATGTTCTTCCAGCGGACGATTTCGTCGTCGGTCACGAGTAGGAAAGAGGCATCCCGTAGAGGTACGAGCAAGTTCGGCACTCTGGTAGCCGAGTCCAGCGACTGACCAGGGTGAACCTGAGCGCGAAAAAGTCCGGACGAGAAATACCATTCGATTCTGATTGCCTTTGTACGGCGTTGGTCTGCAACAATTAGGAGTAGTATGATGTGGTCCACTTCATCGGCTGGTGGAACCAAAAAGTCCATTTGTAGGATGACTCCCTCGACCTGCAAGGGGCGCTGACTGGAGACTGGGCACCAGTCTCGAGATTGTGTTCTAATCTCGTGCTGGATTTGCTGCTTCGGCTTCGCGGAGTACAGCAGAACCTCTCTTTCGTGTGCGGCGGTTGCAAAGGCTCGGGAGAAAGGGTCGACTGCAAGGTATTCACCAGGCTGGAACAGGATTCGGTCGAATGAGGGCATGGGTACGCTCTGCTGTATGAACATCGGGTATCCTTGCGAATCCTGCCGCATGTAGAGAAAGACCAGGTCATTGGAGTCCAGTGTTAGCAATATCGACTGAGGAGGGTATGCCGAGATGTGAAGAGTGTTCTTCGAGTCAGCTTCGAGCTTGACCAAAAAGTCTTCGGTTTCGGAATCGTCCTCATTGTTGAACACGGCGGCCGCCCGTATGTGGGCATCGAAATCGTTCTTTGTGGCGACCAGTGTTTGATGGCCATGGCTTCCAACCTGCTTGACCTCAAGGGAGTCCTCGCCAATGTAGACCACGTCGTTTTGAAGCTTATGCCGTATTTGTGCATGCAATATCCATCGGATAACGGGGCTGCGGACTTGTGTCTTGGTGTACACAGCCAATCTGTCCAGATCTGAGGCCGGCCATGCTGACGACTCGTCGTCGCTGAAATCCATGTTCAAACCCGGGTCGCGCTGTTCAGGTATGGTATGGAGGTGCAGTATCAAAGAATTCCTTGCCTATTTTGAAAGCACGTAAGGGGGGGGGGGTGCTTCGGAATAATCATTGCCCAGAAAGGGCACAGCAGAAGAGGTGTTCGGCCAGCGGGACTGCATCAGGGCACGAAGGTCCTGCGAGCTGCAATATGAGCCACAGGACAAGGAGCCGGTGGTGGCAGTCGCGAGGGAGGTCACGGTAGCAGGCTAGTGGTGTTGTGGGAAGTTGGACACATCAGACCCCGCAAATGCCTTGCATTATTAGCCGCAATACCGATCTCGATCACGTATCTGTGAAGAAGAAGACGCGGCGGATGAGGCCCTTTGCCATTGGCCAGCTTTGATGACTGCTTCTGGTTGCGAGTCTTGCGTTTCGAATGCGACGTGCAGCTAGTAGTGCCCTGCAGCTTGCAGCGCAGCACAGCACAGCACGGTGCTTGCTTGCTTGGGATGATTGGAAAGGCGGAGGACGTGACAGCGCAGCCCTTCCGTCTTCTTGCAGCACCGGCGGAGGCGGGTATCGTTCGACCCACCAGCCAGACTTGCTGTGTGCTTCGCAGGCCAGGTGTCGGGGTGTCGGCGTGCTTCGCAGGCCAGGTGTCGGGGTGTCGGCGTGCTGTTCGAATGATGAAGATGGTGATGGTGATGGTGATGATGATGATGGAGATGACGATGACCAATGATGATTGGATGATGTCGTTGACGATGATGATTATGATGTCGTCCCTGCCCTAAAAATGTGACAGACCAGGATCGCGGTCGCACGCGCCGTCGATAGCAGGGTTGCGCGTGCTGGGCAGAAGGCGCGTGTCCGAAAGCGGCTTTGCAGTGCCCCCAATGTGGATAAATCGCTGATGCTCTCAAGACCACCAGACTGAGGTGCATGTGAGTCTGCCAGGGCGTGTGCAGTCGCGTGAGGGTGCCAGGCTGTCTACACAGGTGCTGTGATGATGAAACGACGACGACGATGATGATGATGATGATGATGATGATGATGACGAATACGATTGTCCATGTTTGATATCAATTTGGCATTTGGATATATCCAAAATTCTACATGCATTCTCCGCAAGAGGCCTAGTCCTGTCAGCGCGGGCTATGGCCTGAGCCTGAGCCTGAGCCTGAGCCTGAGGCCCTGCGCCTGAGCCTTTACCGGGCACGAGACAGGATCGAAGATCGGACGCTTATCAACTTCGTTCGCATGCTCGAGCCGTCGCCACCGTTCGGAAGCGAGCTCCCACTGCGTCTCATCTCGCATCCCATCAACAGGACGTGGAAGGAAGCACTACGCGCGGAGCAACCTCGTTTCCACGAGTCTTCAACAAGCCAACGACCGAGCGGACCACGTCTACGAGTGCCCTTTCAATGTGTGCGGCTCAATGTGCGGCGGCAGCGGATCGGCGGAATGGCGATGGCATCGCATCATTCCGCACTGAGGCACGCGAAGCTTCATCGGGCAGCGTGTCGTCTTCGCCAGAATCGTCGTCGAAGTCGCAGGCACAGTCCCAGCCCCTCTCTCAGCGTGCGCGGGCCAAAGCCCACGAGATCTTGGCAGCCTGTCGAGACGAAGACCACAAAGCCTTGGCCGAGCTCGCGGCCTCCGAAGGTGGCCTTGTTGAGGACGAAGTGAGGCGTACGGCGTGTAGGCAACCTTGTCTTTGCATGACCTCAGGAGATCTGCTTACAACTATCTCAGGGCCTGTGCTGCTGGCATGTGGGAACGGACCGCAGCAGAGTAATAATGTGCCGTGGCGATCATTCGAACGGCATCGAGACGAAGAGCAAGTTCAACTCGATGTCAATCGCTCATTCGTGTACTACCCCGAGCGTGAGTGGGACAGCGCTCCGTCGACTACATATCGCTTACTGTTTGCGTCTAGATGAGACCGCAGCACGTCTCGACGCACGGAAAAGTGAGCTGTCAGACGTGATCACTGCCGTCCTGCGACAGCATCCCAGGCTCTGTTACTTCCAAGGATTTCATGATATCGTCCAAGTTCTGCTGCTGGTGCTAGGCGCCGCCGCAGCGGAGCCCGCCGTCGCACGGTTGTCTCTGTTACGCATCAGAGATTTCATGCTTCCCACACTGGCGGGTGCCGAGTCGCATCTCCGTCTTCTCCCAGCTATCCTTTGCGCCGCAGACGTGGAATTGTGCCAACATCTTGCAGGTGCAACACGACCCGCGCCGTTCTTCGCGCTGTCCGCGACGTTGACTCTTTACGCGCACGACATCGAAGAGTACGGAGACATCGCACGACTCTTCGACTATCTTCTGGCGAGCGAAGCTGCTGTGCCTGTTTACCTCTTTGCGGCGGTAAGTTGGGACATCCCATGACTTGAACTAAAGAAGCTAACACATACATGTGCAGATCATCATGTCGCGCAGAGTGGAGCTGCTCGAAATAGACCATGATGAACCTGACATGCTGCACTCCATCTTGTCCAAGCTTCCGAAACCCCTGGACCTGGAGGGACTCATCAGCAGGACACAGGAGTTATTCAAGCTACATCCGCCGCAGAAATTGCCCCAGCGCGCTTGGTCTAACATAAGTCCGTACAGCGTGCTCAAAACGACTCGAGACCCCCAAGCTCTATCTAAGCAGACTCTTGCAGACGGCGAAAAATACTTCGACAGCCAAGCTCGCCAAATCCAGCGGCAGGACCAGAGGAAAGCTGTACTTAGGCGCCTCCAAGCGCTTGCCACACGTTACCGACGGCCGGCTCGCTGGACCGGCGCCGCGGTCCTCGTCGCGCTGCTAGCATTGTACTTTGGCCGAACGGGCAAGACTATAAACGGAATGAGGTGGATCTCCTTGGCCCACGACGTCCAGCGCAAAGCAGTGGATCACCTCTACCAATGGGTGGGTCGCATCTGGCCGTAGCAGTATACGACAATTCAACTTGACTGTCCGACCACGCCTTGCAGCGAATGGTAATGTGCAAGGCGTCGATGCGGCCAAACTTCGACATCGTTGAGCACGTCGCCCTGAGTCGTCGCTCAACACAGATGCACCCCCGGGTCACTCGTGATGCGAGGTCTCGAGCCAGTGCAGCCAACAGCGGCCACTCGGTAAGTTGACTTCGCACGCATACTCAATCCAGGGATATCATGTGGGCACTGCTCTCTCCGTTGCAAGAGTTGACACGGGCCTCTACAGTCGTGGCACCATATGCCTGTGTCTGGTAGCCTATTTTGACCGCATGCACTTATCATTTTCCTTTGTTTGTAGGTTCAACGTTGGCAGCATCTGTACGGGAAGAGATGTGACGATCGAAGCAAGGTGGAGTAGTGTGGAGATGGAGTGTGCTATTGTGAAGCTTGGAGGCAGCATCAGAAGCACAGCGTGTCTTGAGACTGATTGCGATTATTGATCCCTGCAAGAAGTACAACGTAGTGCAATCAGTGGCATAGCTATTCACTGGAGGACTCGAAGCACTGTGCGCACAACGGCCTGCATCGCTCCATAAGACACTACTTCTTACCCTTCGGCTTCGGCTTAGGCTTGGACTTATGCTTCGCCTGCTTTTCCCTGCCCTTCTCGTCACGAGCCTTGCCAACTACTGTTGCCTTTTTGCTCTTCGTCCACTGCGCTCCTTCCCTCCGATCATCCTTATCCTGTAAGCGCTTCTTTTCTTTGTTACTCAACTTGCCCTTCTTCTTCTCAGCCTTGACCACAGGCTCCCCGTTAAGAGCCATTTTGCCCTTGTCCTTGGCAGCTTGCTTGTCCTTTTCGCTTTCGAACCATGTCTTTTTAGGTCTGGACATAATTTCATCTTCGTGCTTCGCAATATTGTCCGCGCGAGTAAGGTCTCGGTCCGCTTGTGATAGTGCACGCTCTTCCTTCTCTTCGCGCATGACATCCTCAACATCCTGCTCGAGTGCAGCAAGTCGCGCAACCCAAGCGTCAACATCGTGAGCCTCGATGGTACGTTGCTTGATGATAGCACCTTGTGCCTTGGCGGTCTTTACTGCCGCCTTCACCACCCTCCTATCCGGTTCGGCAGCTAACGTGCAGGCGCATCCCGACCGACCTGCTCTGGCCGTTCTTCCGACTCTGTGAAGATAAATTTCGTGCGATTGAGGCGCTTCGTAATTGATGACAGTGTCTATGCCCTTGATGTCGAGACCTCGCGACGCAAGATCAGTAGCCAACAAATATGACGCCTTGCCTGTCCGAAATGCCTCTATCGAGTTGATACGTTGCTCTTGCGACATGCTACCATGAAGCTCCGCTGCCTTTAAGCCACACAACGCGAAAATCACGCGCACGCGATGGGCTTCCTTCTTTTGTCGAAAGAAAATTATGACCCGGTCCGTGTAGACCTTCTCGCATAGGTACATGAGATAGCCAAGACGCTTCTGCTCTCTGCCAGGCCTCAGGCGGACAAACTCTTGGGTCAAGCCAGATACCGTCTGCTTCTGCGCATCGACCATCAGTCGCACCGGTCGTTGCAGACCGGATCGCACAAGGTCGTCGACTTTCGTGGTCATGGTGGCGGAGAACAGCATGGTTTGCCGAGACTTTGGTATCTTGCTCAAGATCTCATTCAGCTCGTCCGCGAAGCCTTCCTCGAGCATGCGATCGGCTTCATCCAGCACCAGGATCTCGATAGTGCCGACGTCAAGAGAACGATAATTACGCTCGAGATCGATGAAACGACCAGGCGTCGCAATGACGATATCTGGACGCATCTTGAGCTCCTTGTCCTGCTCCTTGATGCTCAGACCACCCACGGCCATGGCCACCGAGATGTCTGTAAAAGCCGACAGCTTCTTCGCTACGTTGAAACACTGCAATGCCAGTTCTCGAGTGGGCATCAAAATGGCAACGCGGGTCATCGACGTTCGCTTTGGACGATAGAGTAGTCTCTCCAGTATGGGTATCAGGAAAGCAGCTGTCTTACCAGAGCCGGTCACAGCGCCACCGACCAAATCCTTGCCCTCCAGCGCCACCGGTACAGCTTTCATCTGAATCGGCGTCGGTTTGTCGAACCCGACAGATGCAAGACCCTTGAGTATAGGTCTTGAAAGGTTCATAGAGTGAAACGCGGTGGCTGTTGGACCCGTCTTCTTCGACTCGCCGTCCGCAAAGAACGCATTCGCCTTTTCTCGTTCTGCCGCATCATCCCCAGCTTCGGAAGCTGAAACCGGTTCTTCGTCGTCGTTGGGGTGCGCAGTTGGCAGTGCTGTCGCTATCTCATCGTCCGCACCGCCACGTCCGGCATCCTCGCTATTGCTCTCGTTGTCGTGGCTGTCCTCCATGGTATCGTCGATTGCGGTATGGTACTCTTCCTCGTCTTCTTCGCTTCCATCCAGAATTTCGTCTACATCCTCACTGTCCTCCTCATGCTGCAAATCATTCTCCCCGTTGTGGTCCTGCCCGTTTTGATCGGCTTGTTGCGCTTCGTTCCTGGGTTGTCTCCGCGCAACGAGAGCTTCTATGCTGTCGTAGTTGTCCTGCACGCCATTTGCCCAGGTATCCAGGACGAGAGCGACTGCACCCGCCGCATCATTCTCAAACTCGAATTCTGGATCCAGATCCTCATCCTTCTCCTGTCTCTGCTTCTTCACTGGGGTCTGCGCCTTCGTGTCGCGCTTGCGCTTATTCGTAGGTGCCGATGCGACTACAACTTCCTCCTCACCAGACTCCTCATCCGAAATGTCTCCATCCGACAGCGTCCCTATCAGATCGTCGACAGCCATGGCGACGGCGGCGTGCAGGGGCTGCAGTACGGAATGCAATGTCTGGAGATCAGGACAAAAATAATTTTGGCACATAGAACCGGGGTAGACACTAGATGCGAGTCCAACCCGAGATATTGGCCCGAGATATCGCCGTTTCCGCGAAAGGGCTCTGTTTGTGTCTCTCGACATTGCCAACATCCTCTGTGCTGCAGACAACGACATGTGACTCTTCAACGATTTTGGAGAACGAAGCTTCAAGATGGTTTATGGGACTGTCGGTTTCAATCCCCAGTCGAGTCGCCTTTGACGGGATTGAAAGTGTAACCGCACTGCAGCAGATCGCCATTGCATTGAACGGAACCACAGCTTCGATTAAAGCCTTGCTCTCGCTATAACATCATCTAATTCGGTCTACTTACTTCACCTACGTACCATTATTATAGCTACCCAAATAGTATGGCCTACAACTCTGCTGTTCCAGGGTCGCGATAAAATTGTCAATCAGTGCCGCAGCCTCGTTCGAATTCGACACACTGAAACCCAGGCTATGGATATTGCTGAACCCCTTGAAAGTGCCGAAATTCTGGTCCTGGACCACGCTGCCATTGGTCTTGAATGCAAAGGTCTGTGAAGCAAGCTTCGCTCCAGTCTGAGAATAGCCCGTGGCGGTTATGTCGCATGACACTGGCAGTGAGCCTGCAGTGTACGGACTTGGCAGTACACAGCCGTACCAGAAGGACCGCGGTGTGAAGGAGCTCAAGGTCGACTCGATGTAGTCTATGCTAATGAGGGGAGTTTGGCCAGTCAGAGACGATGTGCCAGCGCCGAATGTCGCGGCATATGGATAGGTGTGTGGCGCGAGGCCAAGATGGTTGCCGTCGAAGTCGGGGTCCGTGTCGACGAAGTTGATGTTGGCAAAATTGAGCAGGTTGTACTCTCCGATGGGAGTCAAGCCGCTTAGTGGGAAGGCTCTTTCCACAGACTCAAACTGAGCGTATGTAAGTGGTTGTTCTGAGCTAGTAGTATAGTGATTTGAGCCCACATTGTAATTGACCGTGAGCCTCTCAGCAGACGATGGGCCTTGAGTACACGAAGGGGCAGGGAATCTGGTCTATACGTTCGTGAGCCTGTTGCGTTTCGCTGCTAGAATGAGTGTCATACCTGCGTAGTCACTGGGACCTGTGCAAGAGCTGCTCCGCTGAGGAGCAAGACTGTCAATTCTAGCGATAGCATTTTGAGTACAATGTTTGGGAAGCAGTGTGCATGAAAAGGCTTCCAGTAGAACAGGGTCGAAGAGAGGAAGGGCAGTAGTCAAGTGGACGTTCAACAGATCTGCACCCGTAGCAGCAGGTGGTAGGTAGCACTAGCGACAAGAACCCTTTTCATTTCTACTCAAGTACTGGTCTGGTCGATCTCTTATGATCCATTCACCAGTGATCTCTCGCACCGGGCCTGGACTGGCAGGGCCGCACAAGTCTCTCCATATGCACCAAGGCCGAGGCGTCGACCCATAGCAAGCACCAAGAAGCGCCGCGCAGTCGAGGAAGACATTTGGGCTTGTGCGAAAAGGCAAGAGATCGTCCGGTACGCACGCGGGTAGTTGTTGATCGAAAGCTTCTCCTCTCTTAACACCAGCTTAGCAGCGTCTCTAATGCTGCGCGTTCCAGTTCGTAGACAAGGAGATGTTACGTTCGCGGGGCCACAATACTGGAAACAAGCCTCGGCGATGTTGGGGTCCTGAAACGATTGTGATTAGTCGGATACGAACGGACACTAACGGCGATAGTTGATTCGCGCTTCACCGGGGGTATTCTCCGGGAGCAAAAACACCATCTTCCTCGATGCTCTCCAGGTCGGATGGAAGGTCGCAGCGCGTGCAAGTAGGCCGTGAAAGTGCACTTGCCGACTGCGAATAGTATTGAACGGTCGTGATACGGCCACGTTCGGCCGAGCTGCCATGAAGGAAGTGGCCCGGAAGGAAGCATCAAGGAGAGGCATTGGTCGCACGTACGAGGATGGAGCAAGAGAAGGTCACAGTATGTATGGATACTTGAGGCTGCAATGCGGATGGCACAAGTCTCTGGACTCGAGGACACCCGCAGTCAGCACAATGCTGCTAGCCTCCGCACGGCCTCATGCCCTCTTCCAGTCTTTCGCAATGCCTAGGAGCATCACGAGCCCTTAAGATCGGCAAGATGACAGACGTTGCAGATACCTTTGAGCCAATTCTGGAGACCTAAACTTCTTGGTAAGGCTGAAAGCCACCAGTGTGCACACGCTACCGCCAGGTAACCATCACCAAGATCCACGGCCCTTACGACTGGTTATGGTGTCATTTATAGGGAAGCCACTGATTTCAAGTTCCTCTGAACAGGTTCAGACTCGGCGATACCAGCGAGCTAGACCTTCGGATGGGATGTTCTGGTTCCCTGGCACCCGGAGGTCAGCCCGTTGGCAGTCAATAATCGCAAGGGACGAAGCGAGAAATCCAGGACATGGTGCAGGCTTTGACCTGCAAGGCTACTTTCATAGACACATCGATGTCCCACAGCTGCTGTGCTTGCATTCTTGGCCGCCCGGTGGCCGCTATTCGCATGCGCCAACGTCCATTCGAATCAGATTCTCCAGAGACCGGCCGAGCGGATGAGAGGCGAAAGAAAGTATATCGGCTGCAGAGGCTAGTGGATGATATGAGCTGCTCGCTCGAGTACCTTCGCAAAAAGTTGTAGCGATACGTTGCGGTGAAGAGGCAGGCTGAGATAGTTGTACGACCTGCCGATGAGGCGTTGGCCGTTCCAAGCTCAGCTCCATAATCCTGCTAGTATACACCAAAACGCCGTCACTTCAACCTGTAGTCGTCTTGAGGCCTCCCATTGGATAGTCGTCTGCCGACATGTAATTCAGCACGGAAGATAGTATCGCTTTGAAGCCTTTTGGAGCATCGGACGTGGTGTTCGGCATGTTTATTAGTGACTGACGTTCCTGACATGACAGGATCCACTGTACCACGGGTCGAATGCAGCAAGCCGATTGGCTCTGTTGCGGCGAATGCCGGAGCTGTTGAGGAGAGATCACAACTTTTTGCCCAGCGACTCTTTCTCGCCATCACCTCACAGCACCCGAACTGCTTCATCAGTAGCTCAGGACGATCCTTCAGTGACATCTCCACTCCTACAAGTCGATCAGACTGTAGCACTACGAGTCGCACGCCCGGCTACCGTATCGAGACCCCCTTCTACCACTCTCAACAACTTGCGATACCGACACAATGAGCGGCACCGCTACAGCTCCCCCGACGTCGACCGGGTCGGCGAAGCTCGACAGCGTCAAGCAGAACATCGAGGCTACCGCTGATCCTAAGAAGCTGTCCGGCTTCGCCCTCTACTCGCGCTTCGCCTTCGCTGGCGCCGTCTGCTGTTCCGTTACTCACGGAGGTCTCACACCAGTCGATGTGTAAGTCGCATACCTGCGGAAGAGTCCACAGGCGCGGCAGCTCGCGTGCGTTGTTGTGTTGTAGGACGCAAGGCATCGGAATCGATGCTTAGCACAAGCGCCGCGCTGAGAGACACCACAACACTAGCTGACACAAGCCATTGAACAGTGTCAAAACCCGCATCCAGCTCGACCCAGCTACCTACAACCGCGGTCTCATCGGTGGTTTCCGCCAGGTCATCCAGAATGAGGGCGCTGGTGCTCTTCTGACCGGTGTTGGCCCAACCTTTGCCGGTTACTTCCTCCAGGGCGCATTCAAGTTCGGTGGTTACGAGTTCTTCAAGCAGCAGTCGATCAACATGTTTGGCTACGAGACTGCCTCCAACAACCGCACTGCCGTCTACCTTGGATCTTCCGCCCTCGCCGAGTTCTTCGCCGACATTGCTCTCTGCCCGCTCGAGGCCACCCGTATCCGAATGGTGTCTGAGCCAGGTTTCGCCAATGGCCTCTTCCAGGGTTTCGGCAAGATCGCTAGCCAAGAAGGTATCGGTGGGTTTTACTCTGGTTTTGGTCCAATCCTGTTCAAGCAGTAAGTCGAAGAAGCTGTCTCCAATTTGCGCGCCATGCTGATCAGGGGTGAAGGGTTCCATACACTATGGCCAAGTTCGTCGTGTACGAGAAGGTCTCCGAGGCCGCTTACGCCAATTTCTTCGACAAGAACAACACCAGCGCGGGCATGCAGACCGTCATCAACCTCGGCTCTGGTCTTATCGCTGGTTTCGCTGCCGCTATCGTGTCCCAGCCAGCCGACACCATGCTTTCGAAGATCAACAAGACCAAGGGTCTTCCAGGAGAGGGCACCACCAGCCGTTTGATCAAGATTGCAAAGGAGCTTGGTCTCCGAGGCTCATACAGCGGTATCGGTGCCCGTCTTTTCATGGTCGGAACCCTCACTGCTGGTCAATTCGCCATCTACGGTGATATCAAGAAAATTATTGGGGCAAAAGGAGAAGTAACCATTGCAAAATGATGAAGCACCTATCTGAGTATTGCTTCAAGTACCTAGAAATGAAGCCAAGAGCCACCGCTCTTGCCACTGCCCTATGACCGCTGCCTCCGATCTCTGTGGTGCTAAAAATTCATCGCTGGGGTGTAATCAGGTGTCTTGCTGGGGTCGTGGTCAGGTCGTGCTGGTGTTCTGGGTAGTGATTAAAAATGCTGAGATAATGTCTTGCTGGGGTTGTGGTGTCGTGGTGTCGCATGGGGTGGTGTTCTGTGAATGTCGTGGTGTCGCAGAGGGCGCCTTGTGGATGTCATGTCGTCGTCGTGGTGGTTCAGAGGGCATCCTCGCTGAAGGGTGCCTTCGGGACTGGCTGCTCTGTGGATGTCGATGGCATCGCAGCAGCTGGCTCCGCCTCGTCCTCAAGGGATACGAGCAGGGCTTCGAGTTCGCCGGGGCTTTCGACGTCGAGAATGGCGCTGAAGCGGTCGGAGTCCACGGAAGGCTCTCGCTTGATCTTGGGCATGCGTGTGCTTGGCTGTGGCGAAAGCTTACGCTTCGGGGCAACCATCGTCGCCTCCTCGTCGAAGAACGTCTTGAGATCGTACAAGTATCCTCCCTCACGCGCCATCTCAATCACCGTCGATGTCATGGTCTTGACGGGCTTTGGTACCTTGCTCGCCCCGTCGATCTCCTCCTCTCCCTCCTCACGCTCAGTCCGTCCGGACTCCGTCTTGATCTCGGCATTGCCCGTCGTCTTGCTGGTCAGCTCCGTCTTGACCTTGGCCTTGCCCGTCTTACTGCTAGACGGCGCCGTCTTCTTCTGGGGCGGCTGGAGGAGCTGTGGTATTCCGCCGGCCGCGATGGTGTTGAAATCGGAGTCGATTTGGTTCAAGTCACGTTCGTAAGCGTTGACGAACTCCGGGTCCAGGTTGAGTTTGGTTGTCTTCTGCGCGACGGCCTTGAGCCAGTATGTGTCGTAGTCCTTAGTAGATTTCTTGCGGTCGAGGATGTCCGCCTGTAGGTCGTAGATGCGGGCGAGCTGCTCGTTGCCGGGCAACACGTGTCCCTTGAACTTGTCAAGTTTACCGGCGGTCTTCATTGTGACGTCGCGGATGCCGATGTTTTTCACAAAGTCGCGGCTCTGACGAAGGGCCTTTTGGTGCTGTTTTGCCTCCGGTGTTGCCATCGTGATGTGGTGGTATTGGCGTATGTTCATGCTCGAGAATGTCGTGGTGAAGTTGTTGTCGGTG
This sequence comes from Dothistroma septosporum, assembly GCA_002236755.2. Taxonomy (NCBI): domain Eukaryota; kingdom Fungi; phylum Ascomycota; class Dothideomycetes; order Mycosphaerellales; family Mycosphaerellaceae; genus Dothistroma; species Dothistroma septosporum. The sequence continues at coordinate 1,796,900 of NBZP02000033.1, read as the reverse complement.
GGTGGTGGTGGTAGGTGGTGGTAGGTGGTGGTAGGTGGTGGTTGAGGTGTCGTGGTGGAGTGTTACTGTGATGTTGTCGTCCTCGGATGTCACTCTGAAGTGAAGCTCGATCAGAGATATCTCAGAGCGTGTGCTAGCGCCGGGAGGCTGCCGGAGCCTTCACATGCGTCGTTCTGCCGTCGTGTCGCGGTCGGGTCGGAGTCGTCTAGAGCTCGCAGGGTATGTTCAAAGGGGGAGAGACGATGAGGATGGCAAGTGTAATACATGTTCTATCTAGTTGTCACATCGCTCTCTCCAGGTAGAGCAACGGTAGTAGGCTGTCGTGGCTGCTGCATCTTGCGTAGCAGACATCCGTAACTCAACCAACATGTTTGCTCGCCGCAGCGGCGTCATCCCCCTTCTTCGTCTTCCGCGCTTTGCGAGCTGGCTGCGAAATGTTGGTGACGTCCGCCAGCGGTTGCAGAGCTCCCTGCCAATGTCGGGTCACCTCAAGTTTGTGTACGTCTTCTAGATGAGCAGACATTTGGACGGCGTCCATATCCCGTACTTTGGTGCACATGCTGGGATAGCATGGGCATATTGTACAACCACCATCGTTCTTGAGCTCGGACAGGTGGACGACGAGATGTTTTAGGATGGCGTCGCGCCCGAAAGTGAAAATGCGTTTGTGGGCGGGCAGAGCGTCGTCATGGTAGCAGAATGGACACAGTCTCGGGATGATCGTCCTTCCTGCTGTCATACCACCGTACCCGTATTCCTTGACAAGCGTTCGGGCGTCGTTCAAATGTACTCTTGCATGTGTATACCACTCATGAGGCTGCAATAGCCATGTATGGCAGTAGTCGCAGTAGGTAGCGTTGGCGGTCTTGAGTGTGGAAACGCAGTGTTCGTCCCACATATGCGCGAGCAGGTCCTCGGGTGAATCGAAATCTGGACCGTCGCGGCGTAGTCGACCACCCTCCGGGTTGGATGCACAATCGCCAAAGAAGCAGGTCGGAACTTTGCTGCCATGAGCATTCTTCTTGGTCATGGATCGTACATGGTTCCTCATGTGCTCGCCCTTGTCTTTACTGTTGCTGAAGGTCTTGCCGCAGTCGACGAACGTCTTGAACGCGGGCCCAGTCCCACATTCCTGGTATTGACAGGCTTGCTCGGGTGGGCAGGCCGCTTGTAGCAGTTGCTTGCTCCTGGACGTAGCGTCTGCTTCAGCACACGCACGTGTATGCTCATGGGCGTGGTGGATCTTGGCGAGGTCCTTGCCGCAGAAATGACAGTCGTAAGTCCCAGGCAACGGCTGCTCGCCAAGCGGGAAAGCGTCGATGGGATGGGCGACGTTGAACCACCGAAGCATGGTGTCACAGAGTGCAGCCTCGTCTCCTTCCGCGCCCGCAAGCTCGGCGTTCATGTCGTCGTAAGCGGACTGGCCCTTGAGCAGAACGCGGTTCTTGCCCTTTCCGAAGACGTCAGGGGGAAGACCGTGAAGACGCATTGATTGTGTATTTTCTGAGGCCGACAACGTTTGAACCTGAGCAGTGTCGTCGCCGTCGTCCTGAGTAATGTTGCCGTCTTGATAGACCTCTAGCGGCGGCGGCGGCGTTGTGGGCTCGTCTCCGATCAGAGACTCAACGAAATCAGCTGGGAAGCTCTCGTCGCCTGTGCCGCTGCTTTGGCGCAACTGCGGGTCGAGCAGTTCCATCGCCTCGTGGAGCGTCTTGTCGGCGTCTGACTGAATGGCACGTTCGTCATCGTTCTGGGACTCGCTCACAAAAAGCCCGCTGTCGTCGTCGTCGTCGTCGTGGTCGTGGTCGTGGTCGTGGTCGTCGGAGTTCGACCCTCCCGTCGCAGCGAGCTGATCTAGACCGCCGTCGTTCTGATGAGAGTGATCGTCGCGGCGTTGGACGCTGTTCAATGGTGCGGGCTTGCCTGTCGGCAGCTGTGCAAAGTGTTGTTCATACTCTTCCGCGTATAGGCGTCGGGTCAGAGTCTGCACGAGGCTGATGCGCTGCTCCGAGGCAGCTTTGTAGTCGTCCCAGAGTGGTTCGCTCGTTCTCGCCGCTGCTGCGAGGCTGTTGTGCTGCTCAAGGATCTTGCGACGAATCACGTCCATCTGCATCTGTGTAGCTACGACGTCTTCATCTTGCATGACAGCGTCGTGCCCCTGTCGCGAAAGCATTGCAGGCGCTTCGGAGCTCTGGTTGAGCATCATGCCATACTGTGCGTTGACCGGGCGGGAGCTGAGGCTGCGGAACATGGCGGGGAAATCGATGGTCGAGACCTTGGAGTGGTATGCGGAGAAAACCTTGCTGCCAGTCTTGTGGCCCATGAGGTACTTGCGATTCTCCTCGTTCGTCTGGTTGGCGAGGACGTATGCTACTCCACGTCGCATGCAGTACGCAATCAGTCGATGCTCGAATCCGCAGAAGTTGCCCAAGCGTCGAATCTGTTTCTGCATGTCGCCGGTCTGCACCGGGGACTTCGTGAGACGGTGCTGTATGTCCATCCTGCGTAGTACAGGCGTTGCGTGCATGTCCTTGTTCGTGGCCATGCGACGTCCGTTCTTTGCTTGGTCGGGCGGGAGTCGGTAGCGGAACAGGTCGTTCCAAGTTTCGACGCCGTCCGCAAAACACGCCGTCCATGAGCGCACCCACGAGTAGCAGACGCAGGGTGTCTTGTTTGGCTTCGGTGGTCGGCAGCAAGCCGGGGAGGGCGATGATGCGGAAGGCCGAGTCGTCGTGGGACTGACCTTTGGACCAGCGAACGGTGACCTGGGCGCGAATGTCGAAGGAATCGTCGTCGTCCCGCTGGAAGGTGTAGAAGGCAACGTCGCCCCAGCAGAGGCACATGTGCTCTGGGCGCAGGGCATGTCGTGCAATGTCACTCCCGCGTCCACAAAGGTCGACGACCAGGCAGATGTAGACATTGAGGTTGAACACCGTCCGCATGTTGGGGAAGGTGTTGAGGTACGTGGGGCTGTAGAGGCGCGACAGGATGAACGTGAGATCCTCCGAGTGGACGACGGCTTTCATGTGCATGGCAGTACTGATGCCTTCTTGTTGCACCAGGTCACCGGCGACGAAGTTGCGGAGCTCGGATCGAAGGCCAGAAAGAGATCGAGGTGGAAAGTGCCCGGCGGCCGCCTCCAGGATGGACACGATCATTGCCATGTAGTGCTGCATAGTGTTGACGCTCAGTCTCGTCGTGATCCGGCCGACGCGTGATCGCACCAGGTAGCGGCCGTACTCCTTGAGTAGAAACATGTCTGGCGGTGGTCTGTTAGGCGTAAAGTACCGGTCTTCAACGTCGACATCAGGGTATTGATCCTGTAGAAACTCCGTGAACCACCGTCTGGCCATCTGCAGCTCGTGCATTGTCGTCACCACGATGGGTCGTCTGGACGTCGTCGAATTCTGGCGTTTCTGCTCCGTCAACTCTTCTGTCGTCAGTTTGCTTTGAGCAGTCGCGAAACGAGCTGCCCGTTTTTGAGCCGGTGTCTGCTTGCTAGAGTGGCCGCGAGGCAAGGTGGCTGTGGGTGTCAACGACGCCATGGCCTGTTGCTCTTCCGTCCACGCCTGGTCGATGACCCGTATGATGGTCAATTGGTCTGGTCGGCATGCGTCAGGACTGCGGGAAACGACGACGGAAGAAGGAGAGGAAGAAGCAGAACAAGAAGAAGAAGAAGAGGTAGAAGTTGGGCAGGAGGGAGGGACGGAGAAGGAGCGCCTGCGTCCACTGTGTGCACACCTACCGTTTTCGAACACTCGCGACTGCCAGAAGGCAGTCGCGGTGGACAAATCTCTCGTTCATGATGGTCCATGTAGCCGCCTCCCGCGTACATGTAGCAGCATTGTACTGTAGCGCGTTGCAAGTAAACGTGCCAACACAGTGGTCATGAGGTTGTCGATGGGTTGAGTCTCAATTTGTATGTGTATATGTCGTTCGACGTCTCCCAAGTTGGGGGTGTTTCCCGCTGTCTGGAATCTTAGTCATCGCTTTCCAGACACCTTCGCTCGCTGACGTCGTGGTCCTCCGGTCGTACCTCCCTTTCGGAACGACTGTCGCTTCGCTCTCGGTGCCTTCCAAGCTGGTCTGGAATCTTAGTCATCGCCGCTTTCCAGACACCTTCGCTCGCTGACGTCGTGGTCCTCCGGTCGTACCTCCCTTCGGAACGACTGTCGCTTCGCTCTCGGTGCCTTCCAAGCTGCTATTGAGTATCAAGAAGGCCATCGGGGCGACAGGGGGTGTAGAAATTGCCAAATAAAGGATTGGGGAGAAAGACGATGTTATGCAAGCAGATAAGAACGAGGGAGGACAACCTGAGATGACAGCTGTGTATCCCTAGGCTGGGCTGTGCTTCAGTGATACCCTGGCATTCTAGAAAATAGAAGTTCTCAGCTTCTTCCCGGTGTACAGTAGAGCATTTAGGGACTGGCGTTCCTGCTTTGAATGCAACGACCTATTCCCTTTGACCACAGCTCCTAAAAAGAAGAATGGCCGCACAGGACTTGAACGGCGCCAAACAGATCTAGATCCCGTCACGGACTGCGTTGACTGCGTTGGGATCTCAGTACCAGATCATGAAGCTATGGCGATGAAGTACGTTGCTGTCGAGCGCTGCGACCTGATGATTGGGGATATGCAATACGTCTGGCGCCATCGTAAGGCTATCTCACTTGGTCATGCCTTCCTCCGAGGCTGTTAGGTTTAGCGCAAGCCGGATGTGTCTGAAAGCGTGTGCGAAGGAGAGGGCACGGGCCGCGGCTGTCCGCTAATTGGTTGCAGCGTCGCCAAGACTCAGCTACACGCGGGTGCAGCCGCTTCGAAGCCATCTCGGTCTGGTCGTACGAGATAGTCGTGAGGGTATGGTCGGCGGGACGCGCTGTTGGTGTGAATATATCGTGCTGCTTCGACATTACTTTGGTTCATTCTACGCTTGTCAACATCATTACATGAATGGTGATGAATTGATCTGGTTCCCGAGGGGACGACTCGGCAGACTACAATAAAAGTCCAGATCCGTTGTGCGCGGTCAAGCAGCAAACCAGTTGGGAAGCACGTGTCTCTACCGGGACCGCAGGTGGGCTCCCCGCAAAGTCAGTAGCACGACTCCTTTCCCACCACTGCACGGCACGGCGCACGATATTGCGAGCCCGGATGACTGACCCGCCCCTTTCACGGTGTGGTGAGATGCGACAAGCAGTGCATCGCGGTCGGGTCGTACCACGACACTTGTATTACTGGTACACCAGCAGCAGGTCTGCCTCCGGTCGAAATGAGACCCGAGGGATCCTCCTCGTCGGAGCTTTGCCAAGCTTCCACTCTGCTGAGAGTCCACTGGAGCACGTCTATCTAGCTCGGAGTGTGGCTTGCTGAAGAGCACGCGCGTTGGAGAACCAATGAATGTTGCTTTTGTTCAGGCGACTCTCGCGGCCAAATGAACGCCATGACGATCAGCTTTGGTGCAAGGGAGCTCGATCGCCAGACACAGATGCATAGACTAGAACCATGCGATGATGATGATGATGATGGTTGACCAAAGGCTCTTCACATTAAAATATGCCTGCGTCGCGACCCGAAGCCGTTTGTTGGTACATCTGCGGCGTGCCCGTTAAACTGCTTATAATTATGCTGGGCCTGGAACAGCGCACGCCTCGCGCGTACCTCTTATTACTCCCTAGTGTCGACGCCACACGTACCCCTTCTCTTCTCAGGGCCACAGCCGTTGCACAGTGCGAGAACCTTCAAAGCTGACACGAGGCATGGCTTGATTTTTCATAGAAAGGACTACCTGGGTCAAATTGGCCTTTCCACGACCACTGCCACTTGACCTCTACACAGTTGCAATCATCAAATCTCTTCCCGGATAGCAGCCAAATATACGCATCGTCAGATCGCTTCGCTTCCGGCCGGGGTCCTAACCCCCGTTGACGTGGCCATGGCCAAATTGCCGTACTGGGTGCGGCGATACCAACGATTATTCGTCTGTCGACTGCTCGCTGTCTCGATTACAGGCACACTCCTGTGCATGTTGATCTGGCCAAGGGCTGTTGCTTCACGGGTCATTGGTTCAGACCGCATTGCCGACGATTTTGCAACGCCCCCGGAGAGAGAGCCCGATACAATTATCCGTGCCGAACCAACGCAGTATGAGCCTGTCATTGCAAGACCACAGAAGCCGATGCGCGCTCACGATCCGATACCTCGCCAAGATGAGAGATTAAGGGCACCAGAGGTGCTTCGAGTAAGTTAATGAAAGGCCCCATCACCGGAATATTTCCAGACAGCTGCTGATATCTATTGAAGCCGGACGAAGACTTGTCCAAGTCCATTCAAGAGTTCTCCCACTTTCTTTCGGATGACATGCGCTCCAAAGCGCTACTTGAACCAATTGTCGCGACTGGAGAAGCTTTGCTTCGTGACCTGGCATATCGCGTGAGACATTTCAGAGCTGCCTTCGCCATGTGGGAGTCCCTCCATCTCATCGAAGGGCAAGGTCTACATCGGCGACATGACATAATGCAACACCTTCGCGCCGCCGACATATCTGCTGCTGGGAGAGCAAATGCCGTTCATACTTATGACCAGTTCCGATTTTTGATCAATGGCCTTGCTTCCCGCCTCTTCCCGTGGACCACGACGTATCTTGGAGACCACAGTGAGTAGATCTCGCGGAGTACATACAGCCTCGACTGGGCTAGCAATGTTGCGGGGCGACTGGGTTGTCTTCCACGGCGACTGTGCCATCATCTCTGGTTAGGTCACAAGTGGAGATCCCATCTACTCACGCACTACAAGCCCGGTCGCACTGTGTGGCTGCGCACTTTCAACGCGGAATACCTGCTAACTACCTAACTTTGTAGTGTCACTTCATGCTAGCTTCTACACTGGTGGACGTGGAATAGCGTTGACCGCTGGCGAGCACCAGGTGTCCTATCTCCTCACGTCAATACCCTCTTTTCGCAAGCTGGGATGCGAGCTTCCAATAGAAGTACTATATTTGGGTGATGATGACATGACTGAGGAGTCTCGAGAGCGTCTTGAAGCGTTGCCAAACGTGATTACTAGGGATTTGACGCAAATGATTGAAGACAAGGGCTGGACGCTGAAGGGTAATATCGCTGTTCATACTCATCGTCCCAGCTGACCCGTGTGGGATAGGATGGGCTGCCAAGCCGTTTGCGATTCTTATGTCCTCCTTCCGGGAAGTCATCTTCATAGATGCGGACGCGCTGTTCTTCACAAACCCAGGGACGTTGTTCGAGGACGCACAGTACCGAGAGACAGGCGCCCTGTTCTTCAAGGACCGCAACCTTTCGCCGGAGAGCAAAAGAAAATGGCTGAAGCAGATACTGCCGGCTCCTATCTCTCCGCACGTTAAAAAGAACCGTCTGTGGACCGGAGAGAGCGGGCATATGCAAGATTCAGGAGTCGTCGTGGTGGATAAGTGGAAGCATTTCATTCCGTTGCTCCTGACCACCAGACTAAATGGTCCTGATCGTGATGGAAACGAGGCGACGGGTAAAAAAGGCGTCTATGAAATGGTGTACGGTAAGTCAGCAATGCTTACAACACGTCCCCTCCAGCTTTTGAGCTAACATTTCGTAGGCGACAAAGAGACTTTCTGGTTGAGCTGGGAGCTGGCGGATGTCCTCGATTATTCTTTCCATGACAGTGTCACAGGAAACATGGGCACGCTTGTGACTCCGAAGACCAAGCCTCTGAACTCATCTAATGACGACAACCCTGAGAGTGAGGAGACTGAAGGTCAGGAAACCGAGATTAAGCCCAGCAGATCACGCATCTGCTCTGCCCAGCTACTCCACTTTGACAGCGAAGGCAAGCCGTTCTGGTTCAATGGCTGGCTCGAAAAGCACAAGCACGACGAGAATTCTCCTCTCGACTTTGCAGACTTCGACGCCTACATGAAGGAGCCATCTGAAGTCGGGAGGAGGCCCAAATCGAGCGCGTGGGATATCAAACCAGATAACGTGGTCTGTCTACAATCCGAGGAACATTTCGAGTTTTCGAACGAGGAAAGCGAGGTGCTAGAGATGATCAAGGACATTGCCAGAGCTGGAGAGACAGAATGAGCCGTGTGCCACACACATGCATATTCCCACCGGTCTATTGATCCGCGCCTAGGGGTTTAGCCCGCTGCATTTTTAGGAACGGCATACCGAGCGGGACACTCTAGCCGCTGCTATCTGGCGCCACACCAGGAGTTCCAATCACGCGCCGTGCATAACAACGGACAACACTACGTGCCATGGACTCAACATAGCTTGAAGGCTTGGTGTGAAAGAAAAGCCCCGGTCTTGCCCCTCAGCCAGGGACCAGCATACGAGAATCTGCATCCATGAAAGCTACTCGTGGTTGACTCCAGGCAGCAGCACTCGGCGGACCGTATCGATCCCAGGATATGTGCTCAAGGTATTCGCGTAAAGTCTGGTCGGTGATTTTTTGTTGTTATCATCCTCTGCTGTGGGTGCTGTCAAGAAGCGCTCGACTCAGAGCCTACCTTGCAGGCTGATGCTGCTGCTGCTGCTTCGGCATGGCGGAGAAGCAGGAGGCGGCACTGTACAAGCCCTCTTCGCAGTCGGTGTGGGAGCCTTCGGTGGCTCCCACCGGCGCTGTGCGATCTTTTGGTGGGGGACCTGTCGGTATTGTATCAAGCCTCGGATGTTCTGGTCATAATAAATCATGGCGTAGCTGCCGCAAGGCAATCTTCCTCTTTCTGCATGCACGTCATCTACGCTGGGTCCGGACTTGCCCTGTCGACATGTGAGAGCTCGCCAGGCTGCTCTGCTGCGGATCTGTACTTCGGTATCTTCGGGGGCAGTGGCTTTGTCCCTTTTCTGACCCATGGCGTTGTGGCCTACTGTAATATGACGGGTGTTGCACGTGGTCAAAGTGAAAGTAAATAATGAGGATCCGAAAGCACATGCATGTAGACATAGTGGCCACTTCATGGCGTCTCATTTAGATCTCATTTGCACGCAAAGATTCTCGTAATCGAGAAGCCATGCATCAGGACGTTCTGCTCATTGGACGAGCTACTCGAAGAGCATCATCGAGCTACGCGGCTAGCGACACTTGTTTTGCTCGTTGTACAAGTCGGGTTAAATCTCACCAACCTCATTGCGAAGGTCTAGACAAACCTTGCACAGCCCGCGCGCCTCGTTGCATGCGTTACCCAGCTCATTAAACCCGTTACGTAGGTCGATCTTCCCTCGTTCGACTCGTCCGCCTTGTTGCGTAAGTCGGAGTTCTACTCGTTCAGCTCATTACTGCGATGGGTACAGACCTCATCCAGCTCGTTGCTCGAGTCAGCCAGTCAGCTCGTTAACATTCTCGCTAGGTCTATGATCATCTTCGCCAAGTAGTGCCGACCCTGGACTCGTCGTTTCCGCGGTGTTCATTCGGACTGTCCTGCTTCTCGTCGACGCCTCTTCCATAACTTGATATTCGTCCGCCCTCATTGCCGCTTCAATTGTCCCTTACTACATGTTCTTATCTCCAATTACCTCCTTCATGATAGCGGATATTTTCATAGCCATTGCGGTTGACCTACGTTGTTTTGGCAGTCAGATTGGTGCTCTGCAACAGGTGCGACGAATGGATCGACTCCAGGAAAGTGGCTGCGTGAATCGTAGTATGCTTACACCAGGACCTGCCGACAACCCGCCTGCGCACGAACGCCTTCGCTAAACCCCGCACGACTGAATCATTTAAAACTATCAAGTGAGCGTTTCACTACCTGTCGCCGCCCCAGGCGTTCCTTTCATCTTCAAAGTCTGGGCTGGGACCATCTTCCTTCTGCTCATCGTCATTCCCACCATACCTTCTTTCCTCCCACGGTTGCTCATGGCCGGTCTGATCACGCCCAGGTGTGTCTGAGACAGCCGTTGGCGGCTCATCCTGGCCGTCGCCGTCAGTGAAAGGATCTGTGAGCGTGTGATTCTGATCCTGAATCTTTCTCTCGGGTTCGTCAGGATCGAAGCCTTGGCGGACTTCTTCCGCCTCCTCTTCGTCAGGATATGTCTTGACAAAGTGCTTCTGCTCGATACTATTCCAGCCCGGTCCACCCTCTTTTCGTGCTCGGACTCGTTCGATCTGTTCTGCTTGGTGATCTTCGACGACAAGATCCACAAGCTGTGAGCTGTGGCTCTTCTTCGAAGCTTGAGAGTCATCGGATGCAGTGCGAATGAGATTCCCGACGATAGGCGCTTTCTGTAGCTTCTCCTTGCCTTTCGACATGATGCCGCCGCCCTCGGAGCTGCCTTCGCCACTGCCACTAGACGATGTTTCGGGCCTGTCATGTTGATGAACTTCCTTCTTGATATCTGCTATCCTGCTTTTCCGTCTCTGCCTTTGATCTGATGTCGGCTGGAGGAGTCGTCTGTTCGTCGTCTGTGAGATGGTATTCGGATCTGCGAGCCGGTCCTCTCGTGTAGCGTAGTGGGTGTTGATGACAGGGTAGTTCCAGTCGCCGAACTCTAGAGCACGCGCGTTTTGATACAGGCGCTCTTCTTCAGGGTCAAGTTCTGGCTCATCACCCTCGTCGTTTGTGCCGTAACCTTTGCCTCGACTTGTGGATCTGTCCTTGCCACCTCCGGGGCTCATGGTTCTCGCATTGCTGAATCGTCCCAGAAGTGGCTGTCTGTGTTCCGCAGGCGCTGGAACCCAATACTTACCTCGACCATTCCTTTCGTAGCGCATGCCCTCTGCCATCCGTGCTTGTCTGCTTGACGAGTCCTCGTGCGCCATGACATTGTCCTCTGCATCAAAGTATCTGTACTCATACTTCTTGCCGGAGAACGTCTCTTTGCAATCTTCAATCAGATCTCTGGGCCCGAATGCGTCTCTCAACGCAAATCTGATTGGCATCCTGGCGTCGCTGATAGTCCTGTCTGCATAGTCCTTCCAGCTGAAAGCATACCAGTGCCAGATCGCAAAGAAGGGCATCTCAAAGCAGATGAGCGCATCTTGGATCGCCGCTGCCAGGTTGTCCGCGGTGTAGCCTCCTTGCGGCAGGCTCGGGATTAAGCCAATCCAGACCAGGATCGACAGCAAAAAGCCTTGCCACCATGAGGCGAAGATGATGCCTTTGATACACAGGAACTTGGGCATCGGTCTGAAAGGCTGCAGATCATCACTCATGCAGACCCAGAACAGGGCCAGATCGTATAGAGACCAGCATATGCTCACATTGTAGATCAGACCCGTCCAGAAGTATCCCGAATTGACTGCAATGATGCCCTCTCTGAATGTCCCCGTGGCTTTGCACGCTATTGTCACGATTGCCAACACCGGCTTAATCCATGCATACTGCAAGATTCCTCTCTTGATCTGTAAGAATGTGTGCGGGTCGCTGATGTCCACTTTGCCGAATAGGTAGTGCATGGGCCACAAGTGGTTTACTGGTGCTCGTCCATGCATCATGATGATGAGCGACCGCTCGCCTCCCAAGAAGTTGACGAGAATTTGGAAGAAGGTATAGATAGTGAAGGCTTCGTAAACATCGCGAAGCGGATCGATCCAGAAGGCGACACGAAGTGAGGTGAGAGATGCCCACGATGCGGCAGAAAATATGGGAACAAGGATTACGATTCGGATGACATGTCGTTGGAGGAGCGGCTTGCGATAGTTTTTGGCTTGTAGGAAGATCGATCTGGCAGAGTCAGTGTGCTTCGCCGAAGAGTGGAACAAAAGGTGGTATACCCAAACGTGAGGATGATCGCGCTGAGTGCGAAGACTCCTGTCACGATCAAGACTGCTCTGCCGAAGCCTTGTCCCGTGCCTCCGCTGTGATTCTGCTGGCCTTCTGCCATCATGGCCGTACTCATGTCTGGCCAGGCAGCCATGCTGCTGCTGTCGTGAAGGTTCGGTTGGAGCTCGAAGTGTTACCGCATTGCTGCGACGTTGGTGTGGACTGAGCTTCGGTGTGTAGCCGCGGACCAGGCCAAGGATACTGTGCTCTCGAAGCGAGGTCGTCGGTGGCAGTATGATGGACGTGGACTCGCTGTAATAACGTTGGCCTGCTTCCGAATAAGGGTCTTGGGTGCCAGGCCACACCAACGCGCGTGATGCTCTGGTGCACGATCGTCATCACGCATGCGGCAGCACAACACGTGCTCTCCGCCAAGCACTTTCCATGCGAGCCCATCATGCTTGCGGGCGGCACATTACCTACATACACGACGAGGCAATGCCCGCAATCCCTGTGCCTATCCATCAATGTCGCAGGCGAAGCAATTGAGCTCCTGGACGCGCCGAAATACCAGACACGATGCGACGGAGGAAGAGCACGAGGTTAGGCTGATGCGACGCGGAGGGCAAAAAGATGGACGGCATGCTACCAGGGCGCAACATCGGAGAAGCGTAGGACATGGTCGAATGATCATATCGCCATGATTCGCCGTTGTGGGCGAGACGAGACGCATGGCGTGATCTCGACTGTTCAAGCTGTGAAACACAGCTTGGATGATTGGCGATGCGCCCTGTGGACTCAGAGGAGCAAAGGTCTGTCTAATTGACCAAGCCGAACTGAGCTAAGGTCTTGCCATCATCAGTGATGGCACAACCAGCGAATTACCTCCGCCAAAGGCGCCGTAGGTTGATGAAGGTATGAGAGCCATCCACTTCCTGGACAGCGGAATCGACATCCGCAATTCTGTGGCATCGATGAGGAATTTGACGAAGATGAGACGCCGCATTCGTCCGTCGAGGACTCGCTACATCATCGACGACAACGATGCGGATTATGACCTGCAGACCGGCCGGCCTTGTCGTTCAGCTGGGTATGCTGCAGCTTGGGAACGCCTTGGGCCAACTCAGATGGCTATACAAAGTGTGCTTCTCGTCAATTGAGAGAAGTAGTACTCTGACAGAACTGTGCACTTACTCTCAATGTCTCATGCGAAGTTGTGATGGCTTTTCTCTTTCTGTGCTCACGTTTGGTAGCACCATCGCTGCACGAGTGGCTTCCATAGTCAAGTTGATATATACAGCTTCACATTCTGCTCACCAATCATTCGGGTGGTGAGTCGAGTCAAGTTCGACATCATTCAAGCATTCGCTTACAATTCTAGGTTGGCGCAATGGTAGCGCGTTGTACGTCAGCTATAAACCCCGTTATCTCCTTCCAGTTTCTAATCTGATCCAGGGTTTTCGGTATTCCTTTGAGCACAGCTTCAAGCTTGCTGAATTCACCAAAGGTTGAGGGTTCGAGCCCCTTGCTGGTAGGTGCACAGCCATGGACACTGAAAAAGAAGACGTTTCAACTAACAGTGTTCAGCTCGTGCACTATATGTCGAACATACTTCGACGTACTTACTTTTTGGATCTTGCGAGGGTTTTGCACGGGCAATGCCTTGTCGCAGTAGCCTCGTTGTCGGTCTACGCCTTCAGGAAGTATCCGCAGCTGTCTATCAAACTTTGTAAAAACAATTACCGCTCCCCGGAGTGAAGCCTGGCTTTCACCTTTTCCTTGGTGTCAAGGCCGATAGCATGATCTTCTGCTCCTCTTACAGCACCGGTGGACTGCTGTGGTGCATGTCGCATTGCTTTGTGATTCTGTGACAATGACATGTACCAAGATATGCTTATAACCATATGTTATGTCTATGACACTACAGCATCCATGTTGATCGCCTTCGGGTCTGCAGACACTCTGTCTCCCCACTCCGCTTGCCAGCCACGCTCAGCCAAGTACAGCTTCCACTTGGTGTCCTCGTCGTCAAGCTGGGCATTGACATCTGGTATGACAAACCAAGCGACTAACGCTCCCACTACGGCGAAACTGGATCCGATCAAGAACGTAGCTTGATTCGCCTTTTGCTCGTTCGTCCACGATGCCAATATCGCACTGAACACCTGCGTACCAATGGCGGCACCGGCCTTACTCCATGCAGCCACCAGTCCCATCATCTGCCCACGGATTGAGGTCGGGAAGCATTCGGATGCAGTCAAGACAACAGTAGACCCTGGTCCGACTTCTCCCAGTGTTAGGAAGATGCCGTACAGCACAATGAAGAGAGGGAAGATCGATTGAATTTGCTCGTTGGCGCCACCGATGATAAACCCAAGGATAGCTTGCAGTGTGAAGCCGACCGCCATCGTTTGCCTTCGGCCGATCTTGTCGCTGAGGTATCCTCCAACGAACGGACCCGGGATGTAGAAGCAGTTGATGACGACGCCCCAGCCCATGTTCTTAACAAAGCTGTCTCCCGCATTGACTCTCGTCGTGATCGTGCTTGAGAAGATGCCGAAAGGAATGCTGATGTAGTTGTACATGAACCAGGTTGCGGAACAGCCGACGAGAGCTCGCCAGTAACGTTTGATCGCCAACCAGTATGGCACCCTTTGCTTCCGCAGTGCAGACTTGCGGTACGCACTTGATACTGACATCCGCATACGGAACCAGAAGATTGACAAGGGAGGGATCATTCCAAGTGCGAAGGATGTTCGCCAAACAAGGTCATGGCTTTCACCTTTTTGGTGAGTGCACAGCAGAAGCAAGAGTGGTACCAAGCCTCCCCAAACGTATCCCAGCGATGATGAGAGGTCCGCCAGCATTGCGAACATGAAGCCTCGGTGCTTGCGGTAGGCTTGGCTCTCATCTGTTGCCTCTGCAGCTCCAGCGCCTGAGACAGGATACTCACCTCCAGCTCCGACTCCTGCTACTCCACGCGCAATGACTAGCATCCACATGAGCCCGGTGGGAGTCTCTCCAGAAGCTCCAGCAGAAAGCGCTATCCCAAGCACCAGCAAAAGTGTTGTCGCGATAGCGCCAGCCTTTCGTCCGAATTGATCGACAATGCCGCCAAAGAGGAGCATGCCTACTATCATGCCGATGAGGAAGGCGTTGCTCAGTCTGCTGTACATGGACGTCGTGAGCGCATCGGGATACATTGTAGCCAGGAGAAGCTCAACGTTGCCGATGACGGCTGCGTTGCTTCGTGACTGCATTAGCATATGATGTTGGTCTTTCGCTTGGTCAATACTCACTAGCCATCACTGCCAATCGCCAAGCCGGAATACAGAACCATCAGCCAAACACTGAGCTTGCTGTACTTTGGCGTCTCGACATCGTCGGGTCCGGAGTCGACTTCTGCGACCGCAATGCTATGCACCCTGGCCTTTTCCGCTTCGTGGCTGCGATTGGCAGGGGCAATGTCCATGGCTTCTTCGACAGCCTTGCTGCTTTGGCTAAGGCTCAGTGAAATCGAGGGAAAGATCTAGTAACATGTTCCAACATCTTCGCCAGTAGCGCCCGGCAGTAGGTGCCATCTTGCAGTATCAGGTCATATCACGGCGTGATAGGCGAGCATCAGGCCGGGCGAGATCGGCGGTGGACCGCGACCTCTGCGGTTCATGCTTTCGGTGGACGCTACCAACCTGATCGTGACTCTGGCAACTGAACGCAGAAGCCATTGCGAAGTATCTCGCTGTGGCTGTAGGCTGTGCGTATATCGTAGCTCAGGTGAAGCGTGCGAGGGTGGAGAGAAAGGATCAGGAAGAGGCGACACCGTGCAGAGTCTGTAGGGCAATCGGGGGCCTGCGGGGGAAAAGCCGATGGTGTTTGACATCAAGGTGATAGTCTCGGACTTCTCTTCGAATCCTGACTTCTTCCACCATACAGCCGACAATGCCCCCGCAGTGTGCTCAACTTTTATAACACGCGTTGGGAAAGCACATTACAAGGCGCAGCTACACATCGTGGATCCGCGCATTGCTCATTCATTCCAAGCCTTCCCACGGCCTGCATGCCTAGTCGCCAGCCGCTTTACCTACCTTTGAACGACCGCCTGTGCACAGGTGGCAGCGCTTACAGCAACTTGCACTTCAGAGATGGAATAGGAACTCGTGCCAGGGTACAAATGCTCGTGTGATACATACTGCCATTCTGTAGCTGTCCACGCCTCGGCAGCACCACCTACTGCCCCAGACACCACATGGTAGATCGGATCTCAATTCAATCCACCAGACTTCTAAAACTACTGCGAGCTGCCGTCATACACCATGCTCTCAACGCGTCAAGAATTTCAACACCTGCCGCTTTGGTCCATGCTTACTGCAATGGCTCGAACCTCTTCTTGGTGAGTGTGCCTATCACATGTGGCACACAATCGTATGGGCCTTCTCCGTCACCAGCCTTCAGCTTGACCTCCTCCCACTCACCCGCTCGCAGCAGCCACTCATCGGTAGGTCTTGTGATATCGCAGCCATTGAAGAAGTGCGGCCAGATGATGTTGATTATCTCTGCGAAACAAGGTCAGTAAACGAACAGCAACCCGGCAATTAAATCGAACTCACTCTGCCAATAAGACACAAAGTCGCCTGTATACTTCGTCCTCACATGCTCATACACCAACCACTTCCCACCCGGCTTGAGCAGCGGGTAAAGCTCCTTGATGATTAGCTCAGGCGTCGGGATACTACACAGACACTGCACAGTCACAATCGTATCAACGCTCCCCGGCTGAATTCCTCCCTTCGTCCCCAGCTCCTCCGCTCCACACCCAATAACCTCATACACATCCCCCAGCCCTGCCTTCACCGCGTTCTCCCTCAGCGATCTGTGCATAGCGTGGTTTGGCTCAACGCCATAAATCTTCGTGATGCTAGGATTCTCCGCGCGCGCGAAGAGGTAAAGCCACTGTCCAGTCCCTGGTCCGATATCGAGACAAACGCCAGAGGCGGAGTTCTGGAGGAGAGGCATCACTGCTGGTGCAGCATACTCTCTCGAGGCGGGGCCGAACCAGGTCCAGAAGCGGCCGAACCATTCATCTTTGAAAGCTTCCAGGCTGAAGAAGGGCTTGAACTTGAATTCAAGGAGCAGGCCGATGATTGTGGGGATGAGGTAGTAGGCTGAGTAGGAGAGGAGCAGGAAGGGGCGAAGGAGGTTGAGGGGACCAGAAGGCTTGTCTACGGTCTTTTTGGGGGCCATTGTGGTTGTTGGACGAGTCAGTGGTCGTCAAGTATGAACCTGCAGAGAGAAGACGCGGCTCGGGATGTAGATTTATACACGAGCGGTCGGGTCAGCACAATTGTGTATATCCATGCATTGGGCAGAGTCGGCGTACGATGCAGGATGAGGCCCACTGTGCCGACCCCGCTACCATGTCACTAAGCCGTAGTCGTTTCACAGTCGGGAGTGCACGCGATCATGATATGCATCTGAACTCGCCGAAGGGACACACAGAGCGTGTCTGCGTCGAATATGTAGGGAAAATCATTGCACTGGCAGCGCACACGATCGTGACCAAGTCGCCCATATGAAGTATCAAACACACCCGCACAGTCCTTTACATGACGACCAGAGCCCCGTGAGCCTGCAGCGTGCTACGCTGTTTCCCCCCCGGTACAATCACCTCCTTGTTGCCACTTACGTTGGTCGAGCACCGCACAATAAGTTGCAACGTCTTGTAGATCGCAGAAGAACTTTTGATATTCAACCAGCTGACCGGGATCAGCCACTGGGCGTCAGAAGCGCGCTCATTTCCGTTCATTCATTAGAATCAAGGTATAAGGATCCGTAGCAATCCTGGGCAGGCGTTCAGATCTGATTCGTTGAATGTTGTCGAGGGTGATCGGGCTGATATCAGTGCATCGGAAGGATTGTGAGCGGGAGGAACTTGGAGTCCACGGAACAGTGTGATTCGTTACGCTTCATCAAGACGTAGCTGTATTTAGAGTCCAACCCTATGCGCCGAGGCATGCATGCTGTCTTTCGCCTGCTGCTCTTCTCAATCGGTACATGCAGAATAGTTGTAGACCGACTCCCACCCACGGCATCCGCAACTCCGATATCGCGTTTCCTGGCGTAACATCTACTTCAGCTTCTTCTTAGGGCGAAGCTGGTTGGTGTGACCGCACTTCTTCTTGCGGCAGTTGGTGGCACGAGGAGGCAGGCGTGCCTGTATTGTGTTAGTCATGTACAGGGCTGCCATGGGCGAAAAATTTCCCATACGTAGCACTTTCGGCAGATCATCTTGTCGCAGTTGTACTTGGAGGCCAGAGCCTTGAGCGATGGCTCAATAATACCACCGCGGAGACGAAGGACCAAGTGAAGAGTCGATTCCTATGATTGTATTAGTTTCTGCTTTCACCAGCGCATTTCCGGCTGTTCCGGCGAATGCACACCTTCTGGATGTTGTAGTCGGAGAGGGTGCGACCATCCTCCAACTGCTTTCCAGCGAAGATCAAACGCTGCTGGTCCGGTGGGATTCCCTCCTTGTCCTGGATCTTGCTCTTGACATTGTCGATGGTGTCGCTCGACTCGACCTCGAGCGTGATGGTCTTGCCAGTGAGGGTCTTTACGAAGCTGTGCGGTGCTTGTTAGTTTTCGAGATTTCGTGATCGGCTTTGCTCGGTGGCGCTCGCGCTCGGGGTGGGACCTACATCTGCACTGTGACGAATTGTTAGCATGGTGATTCAACGTCTCCTCGAAAGCGAACACATACTCTTGCCGGTCTTCTTCTGGTGACGTTGCTGTCTTCGGTATCGACGTCGAGATGTCGAAGTTGGATATATTCAGCCGTCGTGCTCTGCCAAGTGTGCGCTAGTCTGTTTTGGTCGGCGGCGCCACTCTCCACCCACGCTCAGTCAGCGGCGCCGGAAGAGAGAGAGAGAGAGAGAGAGTCGCTACAGATATGATGCACGAACGCCCTCGTTGGGAACTGCTCAGTCATGCGTCGCTAAACGATCAGTACTGCTCGTTGGCGTTGCTTTTGCTCTTCTTCTTCTGTCTATTGCACAACATGACTCCCTTGCCCGCCGAATGATTTACTCTGCCTCAATGGCCACATGCAGCACATCACGAGCGTTGCCGAGGGCGCTGCGAAGGACTCGATGGCCGCAATCGCAAGTCTCGAAGAAGCGCATTGCCACTGCTGCTGCGGTAGAGCGACAAGAACCCGACGCCTTCATATCAGAGCCTGCCCCTATAATGACTCCTCAACCCGACCGACGGCAAAAGGTCCGCGATGCCAAACCATTCTCCGACTTCCTCACAGACAACTTCGACCGACAGCACGACTATCTCCGCATATCGCTCACGGAACGATGCAATCTACGATGCCTGTACTGCATGCCGGAGGAGGGAATTCAATTGTCGCCTAGTCGGGACATACTCACCACTGCCGAAATACACTACCTGAGCGCCCTTTTCGTCGATCAAGGTGTCAATAAGATCAGATTGACTGGGGGCGAGCCAACTGTGAGGAAAGATATCGTCCCGTTGATGCGGCAGCTTGGAACATTGAGGCGCCATGGCTTGAAAGAGATTGCACTCACCACCAATGCAATATCACTTCACCGGAAGCTCGACGACATGGTCGAGGCAGGCTTGACAGGCGTAAACATCAGCTTGGACACACTCGATCCGCATCAATTCGTGCTATTGACACGGCGACACGGCTTCGACGCTGTCATGAAGAGCATCAACAAGGTGCTGGAAATGAACAAACTAGGAGCGGGGATAAAGCTGAAGATCAACTGTGTCGCTATGCGTGGCTTAAATGATCATCAAATTCTGCCATTCGTAGACATGACCCGTGATCAGGACGTGGAAGTCCGCTTCATCGAGTACATGCCGTTTGGTGGCAACAAGTGGTCCGAGAAGAAAATGCTGCCATACGCAGAGATGCTTGATCTGATTCGTAACAAATATCCAGAAATCGAGCGACTGAAGGGCGCAAAGAACGATACGTCGAAAACGTGGCAGGTTCCAGGCTTCAAAGGCCGTGTCGGGTTCATCACGAGCATGACACACAACTTTTGCGGCACATGCAACAGACTACGAATAACGTCTGATGGCAATCTCAAGGTCTGCTTACATGGCGAGACGGAGGTCAGTCTTCGTGATCTGCTACGACGAGACAACAATGCAGATCCTATGAATGAGGCGGCATTTGAGGCAATACGACAGATCGAACTTGACCGTCGTAGACAGGGCAGCCACCGCCTCGACGGAGAAGAAGGCTGGATCAGCAAAGAGCGAGAGCTTCTGGAAGTAATCGGCGCTGCAGTCAAGCGCAAGAAGGCGAAGCATGCCGGAATTGGTGAGTTGGAGAAAATGAAGAACCGCCCGATGATCTTGATTGGTGGGTAGGTTTTGTTCTTCCTCCTGGGCGTGTGCTGTGGAAACTTTTATTTGATGGCGCAATCTACAAGAGATGATACCAAATGATGACACGAAGGTTAACGAGACCGCCTTCCTTTTCCTATCGTTAGACATGAAATTGAGATACTATGCTGGAGTTACGGCACATCTGACGATCGATAGGTGATCATCATCGAGGCCGAACTCGATCGCTACATGCATCCCGGAATCGAGTCGCAGCCTTGTCTACGCCAATCTTGCCTTGGTCGCGCGTCCCAACATATCTGCTTCATTCGACAAGTAGCCACGCGTTTCAATCACGCCTATATTCGACAGAGCGCGTGACAAACGACCAGTCTTCCCACCAAAATGATTTCGAGACGGATACAAAGACATCGCCTCCAAGACTGGCATCGGCGTTCGGCTTTCAAAGCTTGTCTGGGCTCTTTCAAGAACCGCCAAGGGGCAGGTACAGTCGCCCACGAACGCCCAGGCCGACAGAGGAGCCATCTAAATCGCCACCAGATACCCCGAGGGGATTGAAGCCCTCAGATGGTCAGACGCATGGCAGCACCGGCTTCTTCACGCCAGTCAACTTTCCAACCGGACGTGGCATCAACGAGGATTACCGTGACTCTAGTGCTACATACCAAGGTGTACGCTGGGCTCCCCAGCCGCAAGAAGTCCGAGTAAACAGACATGCAGTCAATTTCAACGAGAAATCCACCGCAGATCGAACAGCGAGACCTGCTACGCTGTTGAGAGCGCAAGGAAATCGTACTCGGCCCAGCTCTTCCTCCAAAACATCACGTTCATGGAAACCAAGTCAGGCCCCATCCAGCTCGAATGATGCGACTGCCAGTGCTGTTCGAAAGCCTACAATTCGCACTCGGCCCAATCCTTTCGGCAGCAGATCGTCCACCTTTGCTTCCACCCAAGACTCAATCAGCTTGGGCAGTGATTCAGTCGAGACCGAGCCTGCATGGGGTCTCAGCCGGGGCGACGAAACAAGTGTAGACTCAACCGTAGAGCCGGACGAATATGTGACGGAGCTGGTATCCGAAGACAAGACGAACTTTCGAGCTGAAGGCCAGTTGACCCCAATGCAGCCACCATCTCACCGGAAAACGTCTCGCAAATCCCGAGCTCAGGAGGCCATGACTCCTCTCACGGACCATGGGCTTTCTCAACTTACGCATCTGAAGGCGACCGGCGAAGCACACATGGTCAATGTCGGAGGAAAGGCGAACACGAAACGCGTCGCCATCGCCTTTGCTAGCGTGCGCTTCTCGAATGCGAAACCTCACCGCCTCGTCGATGACAACAGCAACAAGAAAGGAGATGTCCTTGGCGTAGCGAGAATAGCTGGTATCATGGCTGCCAAACGGACACCAGACCTCATTCCGCTCTGTCATCCTATCGCGATCAGCAAAGTTGAAGTCGACGTCAAACTCATCCCAGCGGGTGGACATAGATCTACCGAGTATGATGCCGCCACTCGCTTCGGACTGGTCTCAATTCTAGCTCAAGTGGAGTGCACTGGCCCAACAGGTGTCGAGATGGAGGCTCTCACTGCTGCTACATCCGCAGCATTGACCGTATACGATATGTGCAAGGCCGTTGATCGCAGGATGCAGATCAATCACACCACAGTCGTGTACAAGAGCGGCGGCAAGAGTGGATTGCATTGCAGCAGAAAATGGGGCAAGATTGTTGGCCCACAATTCTTCATTGAACGCGGACTAGACCTACCTGGTTCAATCGAGGATTTTCAAGAACCCGAGGCTCAAACCGGGGGCACAGCGTGAGATGAACACAAGACGAGCACTATGTACAGTATGAAGGTGGACATACGAGGCTCTCTGCTGACAGCACCATCCTGCAGCATTTTGCTGTGCGACTTCTGGTCTGCGCGAGATACCTCACCCGTGTATCTATTAGATCTGTTGGTACAAATAACTCCACACGGCAGCGAAGCTACCGAGTTGTGGCAAAAGAAAGACAACTGAACCACTTCTGCGGCTGTGTGGATGACAGACACATCTTCCATGCTGCGGTTTCCATCTTGCGTTTCGAATTGTCGCGCCTTGCCAAGAACGCCCCAGCTCGTTCGTGAAGCTGTGGTCACTGTGATGCACTTGACGACACCTTGCTGCTGGTAAGAGAGGATGGCATGAGCCTACACTCTTCATGATATAAGCAGTGCGAACGGCCTGCGCCAATGTCGTCCAATGTTTGAGCAATAGTGCGGACGTGAGATCGCCTGCAGGTCTGCGACTCCATGGGACGTCATTCCGCTCTGCCGGGCATGTCTCGCGTAGGCAATTTGGAGACCCAGAGCATCATTTTGTGAAGGTTAAGCCACGTGAGAGACGTGACAGCTTGTTAGGACCTTCAACGTCCCCGACACCGACCATTGTCATCCAGTAGATACAATCCCAGTCGTTTTGCACCCTCCTCCTTCGTCAATTCTTCCGTCCACCAGTTGAAATGTGCCGCAATCCTATCTCTTCCTGACTCTCTCAGCTTAGCCAGATTCTTCATATATTGTACGTTGCGATTCATGAGCAAATGACCATTCACAACCTCCGTCTGGTCCAGCAGCTGCACATTGACACCCAGCTCCGATTTCGCATCAGGGCTGGTGGGAACAATCCCTTCCTCAATCCCGTCTGGGTAAGGTGGCATCACCTGTCCTCTCCCATCGTTGAGCAAGACATCCATACCACGTTGATCGTCCTGAAACCCTCTCGGTCGCCATAGCCAGGGTTTGTGGAAGATCTCGAGCATCTCAGACCAGAGCGCGATAGTCTTGGCAGAGCTTCGCATCCAGAATATGCCATTGCAGATGGGCGGTATATACGGACCTCGGCGGCGTTCATCATCGAACGCATTATGGTCCTGATAAAACTCTCGAGCGTCGGTGCTGTAGATGATATCGACATCTTCTTGCGGCGTACTCGGTATCATTGACAGGGGCGATTGCCAGAAGACGATATCAGCATCAAGCATCAGGATATGCAAACCGACAGAGAGGACATCAAGGTAGAACTTCGGTCGCTCGAGCATCATGCGATTGTAGGCTGCAGTGTTGCCTTTGCGGTTCTCGTTGTTACTCGTGGCGAAGAAGGCTGGATTGTGGTATGCTGTCCGGTTGTTACTCGTCATGTACGACTTGGTGTCCGAATCCAGTGCCCAGAAGATGATCTTCGACGTATCGAAAGATGTAAACTCGAGCGAGCAGAGCAGATTTTCGACCCAGTGAAGCATTCCATGATTTGAAGGCACGATCACAAGCGTGCCGTTGATCGCGTGCTTCGCGAACATGCGAATGTCATCTTCGTCCAGACCAGATTGTCGCTCTACGCGAAAGAATGGTGCAGTCCAGGCATAGTCCAGGGAAACGTACACTAGTCCTATACAGAGTGCGCTGATGAGTACCAAAGTGGTGAACTTCTTCCTCAGAATGCGGATAACGTCCATTCCACCGTGTTGCTTGTTCCTTCATGCGCATGCCCTTGCACGAAAGATCAACTCCATGATCTCGACCAATGTGTCTCCCGAATACATTCAAGCACTGGTGCTGTACGGACATCAAGAATTCAGAACGTGGCTGAGAACATGATCCGCGGAGTAACGAGTGACGCTCACGTGCAAAGCTACGCTAACAGATTGGTCAGAGAGGTCTACGGAAGGATCGAGCTCGAAACTCGAATAGTACTATGCTGGTCTGCCTGAGATGGCTGATTGTAATATTTGTCATTTGAGGTGCGCGACTCTGCATTGGTCAGAGTGCAAGCGCGTCTGTGCCGTATGGTCGACCTCGACAAGCTTCACGAGATTCGCGCGGAGTCACGAGGACGCGTATTGTGCCCAGTATCAGGGGCCGTCAATGCTTGGCCTACTTTACTGAAACGTTGTTCTGCGCATCATTGTTGGAGCGATTCTACCGCCGAGATGATCAGCTGTTCCCTATTCCATGGTCACCGGGCCCGGCACTTTTCACGCCTCACTTTCCACTCTCGCCACCCATCTCCAGGGCCAAGTGCAATTTTCCAAAACAGCCTGTATGTTCGATAGACGTGTCCAATGTCGTCTTGATCGCCAACATTGTGCTCTCCAAGGAGCTGTGCAAACGTGCGGGCTAGGGCTGCATGCTGCGTGGCGTGTCATGGAAGTACCGCTGATTGCTTTCATGATCTCTGCTGTCGATGCCTGAAACCATGGTGCATGCACACCCCTCTTGATGCCACTTCAAGACTCCGGAATTCTATAATGCCCACACGCTCTAGCGGTTTTCAGTCAACGACTCACCGAGCTCACGCTGTGGACATGGGTACCTGCGGACTCGTAGCACTGGCCGGGGTGGTCGGACTCGTAGCAGGCCTACTCTTCCTCCGATCCTTCTTGCTGGACTTACTACCCTTTCTATCCCCGTTCGATTTTTCTGCCTTGAGAGCTCTCTCCTGCGTGAAAACTGCTGGAGGCGACTGAATTTTGACCGTCTCCTCCGCAGTCGACACCACTGTATGAGAACTCATTGCTGTGTGCTGTTCGAGGCGAGCTTTCAAAGCAGCCGCTTCCTTCTCCCTTCGCTTCCTTACTTCAGTATTGGAGGACTGAAAATAGAACGTGCCAGGAGCTCCAAGAAGAGGATTCTCATCAGTGTACTCGTCGCCGTATCTGATTGAATCTTCAAGAGATTTGGCAAGGAGACTGGTTTCTAGCAGAGTCGCCGCAGCCGAGGTGATCCCAGCCTGTGACTCTGGCCGGACAGAGCCCGATCTCATCGACTGCGAGTCGGTCGCAGGAGCCAAGCTACCTTCTCGTGATCTGGCCGGTGTCCCTGTAGCGGAGGTTGCGGTGGCGACCGGCTTCGAGCTACGAGGAAGATAATGATAGCCCGTGGCTGGAGTATATCTTGGTAGGCCATCGGCTATGTTGTAGAACTTGTTGAGACTACTTGCAGCTGACAACAGACGATTTCCAACGATATCGAATACGCTCGGAGCCTGATAGATGGCTTCGCCGACCGCAAAGTAAGTGCCCAAGACAGTGAGCTCCCACGAGCCTTTTCCATCATGACTTTTCTCTGTCAGTACGTGAGGTGGTCGAAGGTACACATCCGGGGGCGCTCGTTGTCTGTCCTGTTTCCTGATAGTGTAAACACCGGTAGTGACGCCCTGCGCGGCTAAAGCAGGATCAGGATGTGGCTGCGGCTGTCCTACAATCATGTACTCGAGGCCAGGTCGTCTACGGAGGTTCTCTTCCAAGGCTTGGCGATTCAAAGAGAGATTATATGTGTGCATATCATTTCCTGCCTGTTGCATGATGAGGCCATTCTTGGTTGACCAGTCGAAGAAGGGCGACTGAGAGAGGTAGTGATGGATCATATTCTCATGCATAGACGGGCCAAAGTCCGACACCCACCATTGGATGACCCCCGGATGATGGAACTGGATTTCGTCCAGCGACTCTTGCCTAGCAGCCATCACGACTTTTCGATGCCGGACCGTACACTGGTCGGCTGCCGTACGTTGCGTAGCCCTCGAGTAGACTGTCCTGGACACGCATGCAAGTTGACTCTGCGGTAGGCAGTGTGGCAACAAGTAGCGTCAGTCTCACGCAATGCGGTTCTTCTCGTGAAGAACTGGCAAGGTGTTGGACGTGTCAGAAAAAGAGGAAGAAGTGATGTTCGTGAACAACAACGAAAGCAAGCGGGTAACAGCACATGGGCTGATACTGCTAGCGGCAGTCGGCCCGCGTTACCGTCAACTCAATCTGGCATGCTTAGCGCATCCGCCCCAGGTTAGATATTGGATGCGGATACACTGTTGGAGAAGACACAAGCAGGAGGATGGCGATAAGCAGACTTCCCACCCCCGAAAACTAGTACGAGGTACCTGTCGACAACCCACAAGCTGATTTTTATCATGCCGGCATGTCTTTTGCCGACTCCAAACTGCCCAAAGGCCCCAAATGGCCGACTCACAACGCGCCCCGAGTCTGGTTCCTGACGTGCGCCAACAGCCCCATTGGCGTGTCATTGTGTAGACATTTGCTACAGCATGGAGACTACGTAACGGCGGGTGTGCAGGCTGCGGAATTCGAACGTGAGGAGGAGCGCAGTAGGGATTTCAAGGACTTCTTGGAAGAGCTGGCCTCTGTTGGACAGGCCAAGGAGGGCACTGAGGATGATGGCGTGGAGGAAGCTTCCACGGACAAGCGTAAAGAGCGGCTGGACAAGGAAGAGAAGGAGAAGGCGATGTGGCGCAGCCGGTTGAGAGTGGTTGCGCTTGACGTACGGATGATGGGACAGTGCCAATCGGCCGTGGCTGAAGCAGTGCGATGCTTCGGCCGCGTCGATGTCCTGTTCTGTTGCCAGTCGGAGGTCGTCGTTGGAACCGTCGAAGAGCTGTCGCAGAGTCCACGTACGCTTAGTCTGGTAAAGGACCAATTCGAGACCAACTTCTTCGGCCCTGTCAACATTATCAGGGCCACTCTTCCAGTGTTTCGATCGAAGAAGAATGGTCATATAGTGTTACTGACTGCTATTACGGGACATTTAGGAACACCCGGACTGAGCATGTACTGTGCTTCGCAGTGGGCAATCGAAGGCTATTGCGACAGTCTTGCATATGAGATCGCTCCTTTCAACATCAAGATGACCATCGTGCAGCCAAATATGGAGATCAACGTGCTTACGCATCGCATCACCTCTGCTCCGCCAATGGCTTGCTACACGGAGGAGAACAACCCAGCTCCGCTCTCGAGGAACATTCTCTCCTCTCTGCTAGACCGCATAGACGGCGC
This sequence comes from Dothistroma septosporum, assembly GCA_002236755.2. Taxonomy (NCBI): domain Eukaryota; kingdom Fungi; phylum Ascomycota; class Dothideomycetes; order Mycosphaerellales; family Mycosphaerellaceae; genus Dothistroma; species Dothistroma septosporum. The sequence goes on along the minus strand of NBZP02000033.1, from coordinate 1,769,983 downwards.
TGCCGAGCCGGTCACCGGAGATCAATTACACTCGAGCGAAGTCCAGAGCCTTTACCCTCCGCTCAGCAAAGGCATGAAGGAGCGGCTTGTGGCGGAGACTGTGCATGCTGTGGCTGCAATTGGCGGCCACGATAACCCGCCCGCGCGGCATATTGTCGGCATAGAAGGCGTGCTGGCAGTTAAGGAGAAGTTGAAGACCGTCAGCGAGGAGCTGGAGGAATTCGTTGAATGTAGCAGCGCAGCCGACATCGAAAAGAACGAGGACACCCAGATGCCATTGCAGAGCATTGCATTCCCAAGCAGCTAGGCTGTATTACACGACGCATAGCAACTAGACTCGATGTTCGTACGGCATTACCTACTGCATGGACGTGTCGTCTCTACGCCGAGGTCAGACTGGGGAGAGCTATGCGCATTTCTTCCTCTGTGAGACTTGGTTCCCATGAAAAGGAAGCACCAGAACCGAGAATACGATCGTGCTGGACCACGGTGCGGTATGCCCGCGCATGCTCCGAGCTGCACACGACACTTTTCTGCCTTTAGCCGCCAGATCGGCAAACTCTATCTTGAGGGCCCAAGCATCATGGCGTCAAAGAAAGCGGGGCCGCGTCTGCACTATTCCCTACATTCTTGGACTGAACGACCATGGATCACTCATAACCCGCTCCGAGTCTATGACACAGAGCCACGTTGTCGATTGTCTGGTCGTTACCGCCAGACCGGCTCACTGGTGCTGTTCCATCGATGCGTGTTGCGAACGAGATTCTGCGATATCGAGGACAGCATACCGTGAGACGCGCCAGCACATGGCATCGAAAGAGGAGGACCAAATACAACAACACAGCAACTGAGGTTGCGCGCTGTGTGTGGATATGGCCATCGAGGCACAGCCGAACCAGCCAATACCGCCTACATCGGATCCTTCTGGCCACATCAACGAGGCTAGCAATGCTTCGAAGCAGCTCAGGCGAGCATGTGACTGTTGCCGCAAAAGGAAGGTGAAATGTGATGGGGAGGAGCCTTGTAATCCATGCAAGAAGGCATCAATCAGATGTGCATATCTGCAGCCACCGAAGAAGAAGGGTCCCAAAGGCTTGCGAAGCGCGCGAGTATTGCACGCGCTCCGAAGGATAGATGATGACGCGGCATCACAAAGTCCAAGGAGTCCTTTGAGTCCAAACGGCCATGGTCCTTTCGGGAACTGGCGATGGAGTGCAAATGGTTCGCCTACTTCGCAGTTGCAGCACACCAGCGTTGCGCCAGACCAGCATCCGTGCTATCAGCTGATGCCGACAGCAATGCCACAGCAGCAGCGCCTTCCCCAAGAAGTGCTCTCCTTTAAGAGGGAAAACACTCGGCATTCGAATTGGTCCGCATATCCTGCACAGCCAGTAGCCAGGAACAGCCCTACGGGCAATGGTAGCGTACCGCAGTTGCTGTCACCTGCCACCTCGGAGGTCTACCAAGCTCGCTTGTTGCGTGGCGAGACGTTTCTCCCTTTTGTGAGTTGTGTCACGTACAGACTGCATGCTGCGTCACCTCAGAAGCAAACGCTAAGCTGTGGCCTCTGGCCTTCCTTTGAGGCACCTAAGCTAATATAACTGACCTCTAGATTGACCTTTTCTTTCAACACATGTATACCATTATGCCCGTTGTAGACAGGACGATCTACTTGAACCCAACACTCTACTCCGACAGCAGCTGTCTGAGTCGTGACGTATACTGCTTCCTATGCTCGCTGTGCGCCGCCACAATTGTTCAACTTGATGACTCGATCCCACAGCCTCCATCGCCGCACCCGACGAAAACCGCAGATCATCTATTTGCAGAGGAATGTTTGCGAGAGCGAAGGACTTTCGACTATGTCGAGAGTATGTCTACGTTGAGCATCATGACTTCCTTCTTCCTGTTTGCATACTACGGAAATCATGAGAAGCACCTCCTAGCCTGGCACTATTTACAGGAAAGCATCACCTTTTCGGAGAACTTGAACATGGACGATGAGGTGTCCTACGACAAGCTAAGCCCGATCGAGGGGCAATGGCGGCGACGGTTATATTGGCTCTTGTTCATCACTGAGCGAGCGTATGCCGTGCAACGCAGGAAGCACACCAGGCTACACGCCTCGGTAACGCTACCAGCTGTGTTTGAAAGCGAGGATCCCCAATTGCTCAACGGCTTTGTAAACCTGGCAAATCTCTTCAGCGCAGTCGATGATTCTTTCGTTAGCGCTTGGCGAGGCTCCAGGCGAGCCAGTCTGAACGACGAGGCATGGCTGGCTCGCACGCAGAAGCAGCTTGACGCGACTGCGGATTCGATGGGAGCGGGCGGACTCACAGAAACCCAGCATCTGGACATCAGCATCACGCGAGAGTGGCTCCACGTACTCGCCTGGCAGATGGGCGTTTCGAATGGTCTCATTTGGGGTCAAGGCGAAGGCGGTATGAGGCTGGACTACCCAGTCGAGCTGGCCAGAAAGGTCGTGGACATCACATCAAAGGCTAGCGCGATGGCCCTGGACAGCCACGGAATTGGCATGGTAAGTACATTCTGCTTCGTAGCATGATAGTGCGCTTACTGACATATTCAACAGGAGCAGAAATTGGCCGACATCGCAGGGTGTCTGTCCGATGTATTGAAGTGTACTGCTGGAGACAGTTCCGCCACTTTCTCGGAAGGCAAACAGTACCTCAACATACTGCTCAACAAGCTTTCCAGTATGCGCGGAAAGGAGTCCCGCTACCTGAAACCTCTCATGCTGAAGATGGAAGGTCTTATAGATTACGAAGTGAACCACGTCACTTTGCCTTTACCTAACCAGCCAGCACCGATGTTCAACGAAGCCACCACGCCGCAGATCCCGACAATCTTCGCGCCAAGCAGTCCACGGTGGAGCATGACGGACTCTGTCAGTATGCTGAGGACGCTGAGCATGTGCGGGACATTGGGAATGCCTGGTATCGCTGTGCAAGAAGAGTGGGATCAGCGGCGACCCAGTGGGCGCATGCTGGAGGATAGTGAGCTTGAGGTTCTGCAGCCGTGGCTAGCTCAAGGGACGGCGTGATTACTTCAGCCTTTCACAAGCTGCAGTCCAAAAGGCTCAGTTGAAAGGCTCGGCTTTCCTTGTGTCCTAAAGGGGACTGATCCAGGCAGCGCCGTGATTGCCCACCGCACTACATCGACTGCATTTTGCTTGCGTTCGCTGGCACGACACCACGAACATGAGACTCGATGGTCTACAAGGGCGATTGCTATCTACCGCTCAGCAAGACTCGTACTTCCCAGAGGTCCTCGATGGTACCAGAATCGGGTGCGAACCACAAAGGAGCCCAGATGCCGTCCCCTGTCTTCTGGATGAGGGACAAATCAACTTCAAATTCGACTTCGTTGTTCAAACTTCCTTGATGCCTGCGCTTGGCGGACGTATCAAGATACGGATTGAAGGAGGCAGGTCGCTGGAGATTCAGCCGCGCCTGCCTATGAATGATCACGACCTCAGACCCCTGAGAATACCGACAGAGTTAGAACTCAAGAGTCGACGATCGTCGACAAGAGGTGGTTCAAGGAAATCGGAGGCAAGAATGGCAAGCCGGTCGAGTCTGAATTCGAGATATGTGACGAGGGATATCAAAAGCGAACCTTAAAAACCAAGACTTTGGAAGCGCAGTGCGCAGTAGCTGATGACTGCGATTACGAGGAAGATCTGGTCGCAGTCGAGACTGAGGAGCTGCAGGGCTCGATGAGCATGCTGCTCACGAAGACGGATGAGGAGGATGTGGACGAAAGTGTCCGACCTACTCCAGTATCAATCCTCGGCACAGTCACTCTCGAAGAAACGAAGCCATCATCAGAAGCAGGATCTTTTCCAGGCATCGGCTATTGTGCTGTGCGACCATCGCGTAATGGAGCAACGAAAGCCGATTACGACGCCATGTATCACCCGATCGATGAGTACATCGACCCTGCCTCGGGGGCTCCGTCTACTAGCAGGCCGCGATATTGTACTGTGGCTTCGATTGGCGGACTGTGTGGTGCCGACAGTGTTTCGAGTCTGAGATATCCGCACGTAAAGAAATCTCCACGACTGCGGGTGACAGATTTGTTTTTTGACCAATGACCACGAGTGGAAGACGTTTTAGGACATCCTTGAAATTGATACTTCTGCTCCTCGCATGCGATGCTTAGTCGGTCAGTCACAGTGGTCTCTATAACAGCAAGCTAATTCTGCTCCGCGCGACGAGGTCCGCCCTCACGACGTGTGTGTCTACAGTGCTTTCATTGGTGTAGGACACGGTCAACATTTCGTTGTTGACGATTGCCGACATGGTCACACTGGTCACGAACCTCCGAAGTACCCAAAGACGTACACGCCGTGCTACAGGATCAATGCATGATGCTCATGTCGACGACTCGTGGGTTGCCAAGCTTTGCAAACTCATCAGAGAATCGTGTCAGAACCAGACCTGATGTGAAGCTTAGTGGTGTGAGAAAATCTAGTCGTTGGTCTTCGGGATCCTTTAGTCGACAATACGCACTAGGTCTGCTTCGGTCATCAACTACCACTTGGTTGTTTGTGTCCTTGATAGCCATTCCATCAGCCCTGACACTCTCCCACAACCTCCCCAACTCCGCCGTAACATCCTCCCCAAGCGGTCCCCTGCTCACTTTGTCCAAACTCCCATCAAAATGACTCAACTTACTACCCGTCCCCAGAATCACCACATCTCCCTCCTCAAGCTTGCAATGATACACCAACCACACCAAACTCAACTCTTCCAAATCCGCCGCACTCCTCTCCAAAATGACATTCAATTCGTCCACCGCCTCATGCATACTATCACATCCATACCACGCTGTAAACGGCGTCTGCAACGAGACCCTGCGCCCGGCTTGCGAATCGTCTTTGGTGAAGTTTGCACGTGGGAACTCCCCATCCCCACCCCCTCACCGGGCGGATAAGGCGAGTACCCAGCGTAGTGGATGTTGTGTCTACGGAGCAAGGGGATGAGGTTCTCTTCGTGCGAGCGGCAGAGGAGATGGTACTGGCCATGGAAAGTCGAGGGTTTGAAGCGGCTTTCTTTGTATTGGTCATTCAAGGCTCTAGCCTGGACTGCTATGGGGATGATGAAGTCTGGAGCGCGATAGTAAATTGTGTTGACCTGGGAGAGGTTGAGGATGACTTTGAGGCTGTTGGTGGAGGGACCGTTTCGATGGCGTCGGGCTTTCAAGTCGGACTTGAGAATCTTTGTGTCGATTTCGAAGTCCTTTGGGAGAGAGGAGCGACCGATGATCTTCTCCAACTCGCCATCTTGGTAGCGTGCGGTGGTGTCGATGCGAGTCATGGTTTGCTTCTTCTAGATCGTGCTGAGGACTTTGGGATCATGTTGGCCGACAACCTGGAGGCGACAGTTGCTGGCATGTTGGTCGGTGGTCTGGAGACTCTGCCGAGGAGTCTCAGTGCGATGAACGGATGAAGACAGCATCAGCTCGACCTATCACATAGTCGTGCGGATGGAGGTCGCCAGCAATGTAGAAGGTTCCGACTGTACGGTAATCATGCGCAATCATGACGTGAAACCGGTATTCCATCGACGCTCGAGTGTCTTCGCTGGGAAGTGAAGCTATCAACTTGAGTGGTCCAGTGCAGACAGATTCATGCACAAAGAATGTAAGAGGTGTGCAAACATCGCTTCGGCTGCTGACTCAAGCTCGTCCAAGCTGGGTGCCCTACCTCAGAGGCAGCAGAAGGAGCCATATGCACGATCCTGGTCTTGAAGGTTGTCATGTCTCAATACCATATTAGTCATTATTTACTACTGGGTTTCCGGTGTCGGGTCTAGAGCATCAAGTATATACAAAGCCCATCCGTCCCATTGATGCCTTGTCTGCATGCTGAGAAATGCCGCAACATGTCGCTAAGCCGTGCGCAAAATGCAAAGTCGCAGTCAATAATTCATGACATCGCGCCAGAATTCGCAGTCACGTTGACTGCCGTCTATGATATCGGAAACGTGCCAGAGATGCCGTTCGCCGGAGAGCTCGGGCCGTGTAGTTGCTCTGTCAAGGTCGTTTTTTACCCTTGCTCGTCGTTGATGATGAAGAGCTCTCAGCTCCAGTTATGTACTGCACCAGGTTCGCCAGCGAGACCGGCCCACTCGAGAGATGGATCACGAAGAACCACAGACATAGCGCATTGACGAAGTAATGCATCATGTACGCGTAGGTGACGCCGTATGCCGCTGCGTAGATGGCGAATATGAACATTATAGTGTTGGTGAGGAGACGAACGCTGCTACTTCAAGTCAGTACTGTGCCCATAGATGTGAAAGAGGATCGCATCGTCTTACTGATTCGTCACTCGTGGTATCATGTTGTTGGTGCTCATCATCTCAACCAGCAAGATGTAGCCGAGCACGCATAGCAAATTATGATGTGTCGAGAACGGCGTTAGCCAGTGCACGGAGAGGTTGTGTATCCAGACGACCAGCACCGGCATGTTGATGGGCAGAATCCAGAGCATTAGGACCAGCATGGAGTGGGTGTAGTTGTAAAAGTTGTAGCTTTGTGCAGACTGGGTATCCTGAGCACCTTTCAGAGCACGGATGCAAGTGGCGACTTGTACAATGCACAGGACCATATAAGCGAACTGGTATGGCATGACGGTGACGACCATCAGGACGAGTATGCCAGTAGTGACAAGCCGCTGTGTCGGAGTCATTGGACCAGAAGCTTGTGTCTTCCTGTGTAATAAATTAGCTTCTCTTTGAAGAGCTCACGCTTGCAGACTTGCCTAGGGTCATCCACTGTTCTTTGCGTCCAGGAGCGCACGCGAAAGAATGTTACCGCAAATATGTGCTCCAGTATGAGCACCATGTAATTCATGGCGATGCAAATGCCGACGGAGATGATGGCGAACAACGGAACCAAGAACCAGAAGAATGGATCCGAAGTTCCCAGCATAAGATCGTTGATGGTGAAGTCGATCGTTTGCTCGGATGTGCCAGTTGATGTGCTAAGCAAATGCCGAGTCCAGAGACTGTGACTAGACTTGGAGACTGCGATGCCGAAAAACGTCAAAGCAATGAAGATAGCTGGCAAAGATGTTCTGATGCACTGGTCCATGCTCTGCGTGAAGCTCATGAATACGCCCGTGGTGTCATAGACTTTAAATTGTTTGCGCAATACGAGAGCAACGACAAGCAATGGGAAGGCCGCAAACACAGTGCGGTATCTCATCACTAGCTTTCCGGCGCTGCCGAGCTTGTCGACCTTGAGAGAGACTTCGACGGTCGAATTGCAAGTCGGATCCGTCCAAAGTTGGAGGGAGAGGCCTTCCGTGGCGCCTCCACCAAGCAGGGGAGGCGGCATGTATGGGGATAGACCATGCACATTGATATTGCCACCCTTGGTGTTGACAAAGTACTTGGACTCGTATGGCTCAGCAATATACTGACGCATGAGTGGCGCAAAGCTCGAGGCGTACTTCGCGCATTCTTTCTGCTCAACTTGAAGCGAGTAGGCGAACAGAGTCGAGTGTACTTCGGGAATCTTGATCTCTGTCATCATGGGTCGTGACTTGGGCAATCTGACTTTGAGACCTCCCATCAATATTTGATGATGTCCCTTGTTGACTTTGATGGATGATGCCGCTGCTTCAGTGAACTCTGCAATCACCCAACCTGGCTGACGCTCTTTCGCCTTTTCGAGCACGGCCACGAATTGGTAATCAGCGATAGTGTGAAGGTCGTACTGAAGGTACGAGAACGGTTTCGCGTCATCGAATGCGTCGACTGAGGTATTGGTGGATGCGGGCAGCAAGGACACATCAGATGCGGCATTCTTGCAGGCTAGCCTGGTAGATCCTGCTGAGCCACCAGTGGAGTCCAGATTGATGGCGTACGACAGCACGGAGAAACCGCTTGGAGGTGGGAACACGCTGCACAGCAGTACTGATAAGGTACCTTCTTCCTCGCCAGCGTCCAGAGTCTGATCTGTAAGCAAGGTAAACTTGCTGCCTTCCACAAAGGGCTGCGCTGGTACAGGCATCACGTGTGCTTTCGTAGCACCCGTGTCACCCAAGGATCGTAGCACGAGTCGCTGTCCGTGCGACATGATGGCAGTGGAGCTGTGTTCCAAGGTGAGGAAGAAGTTCGGCTCCTTTTCCAGCAACCCTTTCTCGACCACTGGTTCCATACCAGTCAACAGCCTTTTCCTGAACGCGCGAATTCGTTCAGGCCGGCTTTGCGTCTGACCTGGCCGCCTCACATCAACCACGTCGAAGATCGCCTTGACCAAAGCTTTCCTGAACTGGTCGCACCACATGATGGCCAAATGGTCCATCCCGGTCCATACGTTAGGTATGCTTGAGGTGAATACCGTGAAACCGTGCGTATCGGGCACGAGGGAGGTAAGGCTCGTGTATTCGGACGGGATCATGGTATCGAGTCCACCGCCAGCGACAGAGACCAGCGTGACATCATCCAGAGGATTTCTGCCAGCGATCAAGCCGGAGTAAGCATCTCTCCAGAAAGTGTTGACATCGTTGTACGTCTCGACCATTGCAGGGTCGAACGAAATGGGTGGCCTCGCATGAGGTGCGGATAGAGTGATTATCGTGTTGATCGTCTTCTCCTGGTAGTTGGACATGCGCAGCATTGTCCTTGCGACCACACCACCCATGGAGTGACCAAGAATGATGACGGATTTTGGGTCTGGAAGTCCAGGTTCGCGCAGTGAGCGCTGCGGCTGATGGTATAGAGCTAAGATGTACGCTACTGCCTCGTTGAGATATTCGGCTTGATCCAGGAGTGTCTGGCCATGAAACGCAATGAGCTCTTCATTGAAGTCCACGGTGAAGAAGTCCAGTGATCTCTTCCCATCTCCGATAGCATGCCCATCCATTCGCAGCGTATCGTGGAAGTATCGTGCTGCTTCTGCAGCGATTGGGCGAACCTGTTTGTAGCTTCCAGCATTGCCGGGGATGAACAACACCGGTATGCCTTTCACGCGGACGTCCTCATCCACGCCGCCTTCTCGGTACAGATGAAGAGCATACTTGCTGGCAAATCGCGTATGCTCCGTGTCAAAGTCGGCGAATCGATTGAACCTTGGCATCATGTAAGACATGGCGCATCCCTTCGGATCCTGCTGTCGGTTCAGGAACGAATGAACGATTGTGAAGAGCAGCATGAGGGCGCTGATGCTCGTCGCGAGCGTGAGGAAGGAGCAACGCCAAGGCGATCGTAGCCGTGCGGCGTGCTGGCGGATATCATCGGCCATGGGAGCAGGCGCATCGTGCGGGATCGGTGTTGGTGTCGAGATAGCTTCTTCCAGCGGATTCTTTTCCAGCGCCGGACTGGAGATTGACGTGCGCATTGATGGACTCGTGCTGTGCCCGTCCATTCCGGGCGACCGACTCAGTTCTCTGCTCTGCTTCCGCTCCTGCAATCGCGCCGACTGCCGGCCGCGACTGCCACTGTGCTGTGTTGTCATGTCGCGGCTCTTGACCGGCTTCGCGCTGGAGCTTGAGACTGAATTCGTGGTAGGCGCAGGCTTGGACCGATCGTCATTTTCGCTGGAGGTCCTCCTCGTCCTCATGAGCGCTGCACTCGGGCCGTGGGAGTGTGCGTGCTACCACCGCGTAGCCGTATCAAGGGTGTGCAAGCATCCAGCGCGCCGGTAGCGACAGTATGGCGATGGCGGAGGGGTCGTCGTCGTCGGCGAAGGATATGGTGAATGCGCGAGCACACCAACGCCTGGCACAACACAGCGCAATGCGACGTCGTGCTGTCAAAAAGATGGTGGCAGGAAGAAGCGCTGTTCGGATGTGTGAAGGACGGGAGCGGCCAGGAGCAAGATGGTAGAGGCAGCTGCTACCGAATCTGCTCTGGCGGCCGTGCCGCTGACGGCTCTGGCTCTGGCTCTCCAGTCAAGCGGATTCGAATCTCTCGGAGATAACGTCGAAGACGTACACCAACGACATGGACGTCTGGTAAGCTAGATGCTATCACCCACACATATACAAACGCTACACACGCACGCACACACACTGCCGCGTGCTCGTTGCACAACAGTGACGAGCTTGTGCAAGTATCCCGCGCACTCGATCATGATGGAAGCCTTTTGACGTCTGTGCCAGACGAAAGCTCAGTCGACTCTACGACCATGACCACGACCACGACCACGACCACCCCCGCCGATCAGCCTGCGGACAATGCACTCGTGCGTGTTCACAATTCCTTGCCTTCTCCATCCGCGCTCCGCGCGCGTGATAGACGACACAAGATTCACAACAACCAGACACGCCAGCTGCATTAATGCACCTGCAACGGCGCGCGACACGAGTGTTCAACGCCGCCAAGCGAAAGAACGCGCAATCCTGCGGCAAAACAGCTCCTACGAGGTTGCAGCTTGCATGCACGTAGCTTCAGCTGCATGTTTCAGAATCTTGTCGTCGAGATGTACTTGGGCTACGGTGCGGTGCTTTTGCTGCAAAGAAAAAGCACCACGCCGGCACACTCCACCATTTCTTCCATTGATGATTGCACCCGATGTTTGCATCGGATGATTACACAGGATGATTGCATCGGCCCGGCACGCCTCCCATATGCCGTACACACGCTCCCTCATGAGATACGGCGTTTGAATTTGGATCGTGGAAAGTCGCTTGCTACGTCGCAATGAACGCGTCCAAGATCTCGTGATGCACACGTGTACCGACCGGCTTGTTACGTTGCGACGGTCGCAAACGCCTTCAGGTCCGTCGCAGTTCGGGCAGATTCCCAAACGCCATCCGCGCACACCCGATCGTTCATGCAGCCAGTCATGCAGGACTATCGAAAGGCATGCGGAGCTAGCCTCGATTTCCCTGCTATCAACCACAATGCCTTGGCTGCCACTTCCGCACAACCATCATATCCATCTCGTCATGATCGATTCGGATAGCACTGATGGCTCACCATATGGTCTCAGCAAGCCGACATGTCCGGCTTGATCTCTTGAAGGAACTTCCTCCCTCCACTCCACTCACCTCACCGCGCCACCGGCCCTACCTCAACCCGCTCTCTGCTTTGCCGAACTCGCCGTCGTCGCTCTTCCTTCTGCACTTTCTTCTTCTCACCAGCCATCCGGCGGAAACGTCCTCGAGCGCCATGCTTGATCTTGGTAATCAAGTCACCGGCCCGTCCCTTCATAACCATGCCATACTGAAGTTGGTCATCTGCTTTACGAAATTTGTTCAGATAGTCGAGTTGAGTCATGGACGCCGGCTTCTTCCTCCAGGACGCGGATTTTGAGATGATACTGTAAGGAAACCTGTCCGAGGCAAAGGTATCCGCACCATGCACCGCATCATCGAACGTCGCTGCCTTGCCAATCTGTCGCGGTCTGGCGTAAGGAGCTCTTGAAGTTGCTCCCTCGGGTAGCCTTGCAGTGTACCAGAGCACATAATCGATGGCTTCCTTCTTGATGCTAATGTACGCGCCATCGAGATTCGTCAGAATGTATTTGGAGTCATCTATCTGCACCCAGGCGAAGGGCGAGATTCTGCGGATGTTTCTCTCGCCCATGGTGTCTTCGATCAGATCATTGACGCTGTCGTAGTCGGTGAAGACAAGTTCGCCTTTGAGCTCGAGACTGCTTTGACCAAAATTCACCATTGCTTGCTTTTCTCTCTCTTCCTCCTGCTGTTTGCGCTCCTTCAAGCTCTTCATCTGTTGAAAGTCAGCTCCATCCACGACCGCCTGTGGATCCAGTCCGAACAGAGTAGGGGTCGTGGTGATTCCACCCTCGAGGAAGGAGACCATGTCAATGACATGACAATCCGTCTTGCCTTGATGCTTCCGCAGACCACGGCCGATCATCTGGACCAGAAGACTTTTCGATTGTGTTGGTCTTGCCATGAGGATGCAGTCGATATTGGGGATGTCAGTACCCTCGGTGAAGATTCCGCAGTTGAGTAGCACCGGGTATGCGCCCAATCTGAACGTCTGAAGGCGTTCGGCTCGTTCTTGCGGCCGTGTTGAGCCAGTTATGAAGCGTGCATCGATACCGTGCTGGCGAAACGCAGCGGTGAGTTCTGCTACATGGGCAAGATCCACGCAGAACACGAGGGTCGACTTCCGATTTCCTCCCTTTTCGAGCCAAGCTCGGACGGTGATGGCGTTGGTCTCAGGATTATTCACAGCTCTTGATAGCGCCTTCGACTGAAAGTCGCCCTCAGCAATTCTGACCTTGTTGAGGTTGACGCCAGTCTTGACTGTGGTAAAGAGGGCGTTGGAAAGCCATTCGCCCTCTATCATGTCGACATAGTCCCTAGTCTCTAATGAGCAAGCAAAGCACTGGCAATGGATAGTCACTCACTTGTGGTAGACAATATGATCAATTGCAGTGCCCAGCTTCATGCCGTCATGCCTCGAGAATGTAGCAGAAACGCCGACAAGCGCTGTGTTACCCACGCTGTTGACCTTGTCCAAATGGAAACGTGCAAGAATGGTCATGTAGCTGTCCGCAACAATGTGATGCGCTTCGTCCACAATGACCAACTTGAAGCGTGCCGGGTCAAATTTGTGCAAGCGTTCTGGCGATCGCTTCAATGTTGGCACAGAGGCAAGCGTGATATCTGCCAGGCCGGACGCGTGGTGATTCGCCATCTCGATCTCCACGGTCTTGTCAGGGTACAGCTGTTGACAATGCCGAGCAGCTTGTTCGATTAGCTCGCGTCGATGCGCGAGTATAAGTGTCTGCGTGGCATCTTGCGTCGGAGCTGGCACTCGATCTACCAGATGGCTGAAGATGACAGTCTTTCCACTGCCAGTAGCTAGGGAGATACCGAGCCTCTTCTCGCCTCTCGAAAGGTAATCAAGTACAGCTTGTATGCTAGCTTCCTGGTAGTCGCGCAGCTGGACTTTCTCGTTGCCACCTGGCTTTGACGACGCACTGGCAGATCGAAGGCATGTTCTGATACTGCGACTTGACTCGTCCCACGGCTTGAAGCCGGCGCATGAAGATCTCGCAGGCCAGGATGAAGGCACTGCACGGCGAAATGTCGATTTGCTTACATGCTGAGACACGGTCACGAATCGCCACATGGAGCTGATGAGATGTGATGTCGATGGAACAAACGACGTAAGAGTTTCGCGTTTGGCGGTTCGGGTTGCTGGCGGAAAATCTTCGGGGGACCGCTACGCTCCAAAAGGTGACACAAAACGTCACGTCTGCCAATCTCGAGTCCTTACCATAACATCAGCGATCCATTTCGCTCTGCGATGGCTGCTTCATCCTCCTCTGATGAACACATAGACAGCGAAGATGAACAAGAACAGCCAGACTCAGACAGTCAAGGACCAGGCCAAGATCCTTCAAGCCAAGGTCGACGAGCTGTCCAGACTGAACTCAGGTCTCAACAGGCAGTCACAACGCTCGAAAGGACCCTACCATCACGGGACCGACTCCTCGACGAGTCAAACCAAAAACTCCAGGCCAGCGAAGGGAAATCCGGCCAGGGGAAACCCGGTGTCTCAGAAGAATCTAGCCAAAGGATCTCCCGCCAATCCATCAGCCACAGGTCTCGGTCCTCTAAGTCAAGGCGGAAAGAAGTAAAACAATATTTGAGTAAGACATATCGCGACCTACTGAACATCGATATTGAAGATGTACGGTATCGCTCAAGCAGCGAGAGACAATCCCTAGTCTCGTCACAGATCGAAGGGTCGTACTGGTCTGCGCACGAAAAACACAGTCTCTTTCGAGGAATAGAGCGCTCTGGGTCGGTTGATCTTCCTACTCTTTGTCAAGCCGTACAAACGAAGAGCGCCGCAGAAATCAAAGCCTACGTAATTCTACTCAACGTCAACGCATCAGGTGCTGCCACTGATGATGCTTCTTCTGGAGGACTTTCAATGAGCGACGTACCAGCAGCTTATGAGATCTCATCCGACTGTGAGAGTGCCCTAAACGCTGCTGCTGAAGCTCTGGAACGTCATGTCCACGAACATGATGTCAAAGCAGAACAGAAGGTGAACGGCGATGAATGGCTCATAGATACGCAGGCTGCGGATCGAATCGAGTTGGATTATGAAGAGTCACTCCAGCAACACGATGATGCTGAAGACTCTGTAGATACCACATCTATCATCGACCAAGCTGAACCACCGCCGGCGTCTACATTTGATCTCATCAAGCCCGAGTGCCTTCTACGACCAGCCATCCTCCTTGAACTTTCCACTTGCCTATTCATGAATAATGGTGCGGATGCAGAACAGAACTGGCATCGCCTCGATCCTCTATCAACAGATGCCGACGAGCCGGCTATGTTCCGATCAGCTTTACACGACTTACATGATCTTACAATCAGTCTCACCCGCCGGCTTGTGCAAGTTGTCATTTTCCAAGCCATGACAAGGCTTCGTGCTGAAGACTCGAGCAGAACAGACTGGACGCCTTCTGTAGTCGTGCGCGATGCCGATGTACACTCTGCCCTGGACATGCTGAGTCAGCCGCGAAACGCAGAAGGATACTGGGCATCTTGCGCACGCAGATGCAGGCTTGATGTGTATAGTGATTCGAAGAAGTTCGCAGATGGGCGGCCAGGCACAAAGCAAGGCCGACGGCTGAGTTACGACGAGGTGGAGACAGAGCTTGGCCTTGACTGGTCTCTTGTCCATGCTGGCACAAATATGGAAGAGCTTTTCGACGAAGAGCTTGTTGGAGATGTTCTCCACGACGATCAAATGTTCACGGATGCCAGCAATACAGACAGTGAGTCCCATGACGACGCTGTGGAGATCGGCTCCGCGAGATTCACGCGGAAACGCCCGAGAAAGCGAAAGCGTGCATTGAGTCCTCATGATTTCTGCCGTGCTGAGACTAGTTACCTTGAAGCTGCCGATCGCCATGCAAGTATCACCGAAGAGAAGCGACTACGAAAACTTCTGAAGTTCCAAGATACGGACGACGCCGATGCCTTGTGCTCACAGTTGCCCCAGGAGCCTGGTCCCGTCCCTGATGCATTGGTTGTTAATCTTGGTTGGTGTGAAGAGGTGGAGTACGAAGCAGAGTGGGAACAGCCGCAGGGACCTGTTGCCGCTGAATCATATCAAGAGATGGAGGTAGCAGGTCAGGTCGGGAGGAGGCGGAGAAGAGCGACGATGGCAGAAGTACAACGACGACTTCAGGAAGGGATCAATCTACCCTTCGACGAGGAGGAAGACAGTCACGGGAGTGGAGACGATGGAGATGAGATTGACCACGAGACTGCTTCCACAAGCTCTGACGTTGCGCTTTCAGACTAAGGGTCCGCCGTCACGATTGACGGGAGCGACGATGCTCAACCGCAAAATCAGTCGATCTGACGAAAGGACATAACGGCGTCCGGCAGGTAGAGGAAAAGACAATCGAGCACAGCGAGCATGTCCCGCGTGTCGACCCCGTGGCATTCCCACGCTGGGCACATGCTATGCAGGATATCGTCAGTTGTGGCCCGTGTGGAGACTGTGGATCTGGTTGTGTGGGATGCCGATGTTCCTCCATCTACCATGTGCCACCATCAACAGACGACTACTCCGATAAAGGTGGTGATTGGCAGCATCGCGGTAAACAGAGACACCCCGGAGCCATCGCCAAGCGCGTGCCGGGTTACTGCGAAGGGTACTTCAAAGGCCGATGCAGAACATATATATCTGCCAACAGAAGCTCACGCGTTCCGAACCTGATATCAACCACGAAGTGCCCTATTAATGATTCAAGACGATACATAGATATGGATCTACGGGAACACAAACGGAAGCTCGCGAAGAGTGGCGTCCGGGTGATTGACTTCGCCATCGATCGCGTTGGTAGGGGTCCAGCTACTGCCTCTGATCGTTCTGGTACCTCCTGACCGGCGTTACAGAGCGTATAGACAGTCGTTCGGACAAAGACCAAGCACAACCCGATGATCATGTCGAAGATGCGGCCTACTCAGCAATTGAAAGCAAGACTTCGCGTTTGACGTCCAAGGTCGCGCTACCGGCGATGGCCAGTAAGGCTTGAGAAGCAACTGTACAGCAATAAGGACAATGTTCTAGCCTGCCGGCGAGCGGGGCGACAGGCATGTGCTAGCATCATGCATCTAGAACCCGCGGGAAGGCACATTACCAGACTATGGCAAGTTGAAGTGTTCTTGGATCGGTCGAAGAGCTTGAGGCCATCTGCAGTGGGCGAGCTGGGTACGTGCGGTGATGGTAGCACTTGGCATGTTCTGAGGAGGTAGGGGAGTTTGTGGTCTTCAGATACATATGCTGTACGACATTGATCCATGTAGCGATCATGTGCTCTCCGCCACTCACAACGTTGTGTGACGGAATGACGCAACGCGCGCGTGCGGTCAAGTATCGCAACTACATATACACGTAGGTGACATTCGAAGCTAAGCACTCTCCCCAGCTTCAAGAATTGACCAACAACAAAGCAAAGCAATTTGCAACATATCGACTCACACAACCTCCACGCTCCAAATTACCACAAGTATCACCATGTCCGATAGAGACCAAGACGACTTCAGCGAGCAAGTCGGCGAGGGCGCAGGTGAAGCAGCCGGCAACGTCGGTACCACTCGCGCATTGCCCCTGCGCATAATGCCACCACTGACTCTGCCATAGAGAGGGGCTACGACAACGCAAGCGAAGGCGTAGAGCAAGGCTACGACTGCGTCAAAGACGCACCTGGAGAGCTCGGTCGCTCCGCTCTCGAAGGTGTCACGGACGCCATCAAGACAGTACAGAACGTGCCTTCGGAGATTGGAGAATCGGTTGGAGGAGCTGCGAATTGGACCGGCGAGCAGGCTGGAGAGGTGGAGCAGAATACGAGCGAGGCTGTGGATGGAGTGCGCGAGTATGGGGACAATGTCGGGAATTCGTATGAGCAAGGTCGTGAGGAGGGGAGGAGGGATGGTTGAGGGTGTGGTAGTTGTTACTGTTTTCGATTGCTGCTGTAGTGCAAAGTCTGCCGGGAGGGTGATGAAGCTGTAGCAGCCTGCCACAGAGAGCAAAGCCGACAAAAGCAGGCTGGCCTGGTGGCCTCGACAAAAGGCCGATGTCCGCATGGACCCAAAGCAACCTGCAAACAAGGATGTGCCGTTCCATGTGGTCCAGCCTCATGGTCAAATCGTTCTCGTTCTTGAAGCATTTCCTGCATATTCGCGCGTCCAACCCCTTCTTCGAACTTCATATACCAACTTTACTTGCTTTTCGCTTCCCGTCACAACCGCCACACATCACTAGATCCTGTCCATGGACCGCTGCTGCCTTTCCACCTCTTCAAGACCCGTAGCTGCTCCCGTGTAGTTTCCATTCTCTCGTCTGAGCCTCTCGGCGACGTGACTTTCAGCTGCAGCAACATGTGGCTACGCCGCAGCCTATGAGAGCGTATGGAGTTCGGAACAGGTGATGGACAGGACAGACGGTCGAATAAGAACAATGACAGAGATCCGTAGTTGTGGTGACAGATGGGTTCTACATCTGGGGAAGGAATTGCCGAGCGAGAACCCCCTGTTCTGGCGCGACCTCGACTGCAACTTCATCTTGCGGCGTTCACCTTCCACCTAACTGTCATGCATGCATACATTCATTCATTCATTCATTCACGCTCCCAGTCACGTCCTCTCCATACTCTGCACCGAGAATATGGCCCCGCACTTTCCTTGTCACCACATCGCAGCTTCCATGCCGTCAACATGGTCCTCCACTTCGCCTGGTCAGCCTCAACTCGCCACAGGGACCGCCACCGTATCGAGCGCCGTTGCGCGACAGTACGATGACTGGACTGCTATCTTCACGTTCGTAGGCTTTTGAGGCCGTCGATCTGTTCTCGTGGAAGATATGACGGAGGTCAGCCCGGAATCGAAGTGTGACTTGCGTGTTAAGCACAACTCACCTCAAATCTGCCTCGACGAAGCTGGTTGGTCTGCTCCTGGTTTCGCTTATCCATCTGGAATCATCGCTACTCACGCCGCACGCCACTGGAAGGCGGCAGACCGTCGCACGGCACCTGCTGGTCAGTATTCGCTTGGAGTCGGTCTTCAACCTCTGTTACCGCGGTGATCAGTCCGTCGGCGCCGCTCGGTATTCGTAAAACAAAAGAAAAGGCTTCGCCCCCAAGTCTGATCGAGCTGTGTTTTGCCTCCGCGATTTTGTCTGCCTCTCACAGAACTGTCCTGCTTTTCGAATTTTTTTGGTGTTCATGCCGTCCTCAAGAAGCCGCCACTCCTCTAGGCAGAACTTTTTCTGGGTCTAAGGTTCGATCGCGATCGTGCGCATCGTGTTGAACAAAGAAGATACCGCAATGGTCGGTCGTTTCCGTGTCGATTCAGTCCAGATTCCAGTCACAGTGGTTGTGCTACCACTGGTCTAGCCCCAGCCTCCTCGATGAATCCAGTCGGTCGCACAGCACCCTCGCGGGACACTGAGTTTGGTCCGGGAACAACCACAGAAGAAAATAGGGAAAGGGGAAGGTCTTATAGCACACGGCAATTGTGATATGCCGGCTCGCCCAACAAAAGAAATCGTCCAGTCTAGGCGCAAGGAAAGCCGGCCTTTTGGATCAGGATTCGCCACATTCTGGTCAACGACATGGTGATCGTTCCGGCCGTCTTGGACAGGAGACCAGACTTCTCGGTCATCTCGTCGTCGATGGTTGGGTCGGTGGCATCGTCGTGGGCAGCCTCGGTGGCATCGTCGGTCGTCGTATCGCCCCAAAGCAAGGGGTTGGCCATCAGAGAAAATGACGAGCTGATTGTGGAGGTGATCGTGTCCCAGAGTCCGGACTTCTTCGCTGCCTTCGCCTCTCGTCGCTCTTGGATCCGCTCGCTTCTCTTCGCTTTCACAGCCGGTAACTCCATCGCACGTGCTGCGATGTAGTCGTCCAACTTCTGGTGGTTCTTCTCGAAGTTCTCCTGGAAGTGCTGCTTCGCCAGGAGTTCGGTGCCTTGGGCCGGCTCGGACTTGGGCAGTTCGGTCTCGGGCAGCTCGGTCTTGCACAATATGTCGGTCACAAGGTTCATCTTGTTCGGCGGTAAGACTTCGCTGATCTCCAATTCCCCATCGGCGATCCGCTGCTTTACTTCTCGTTCGATTCTCGCCACCTCCGCTGCTACGAGGGCACTGTCGTCTTCGATCGCATCGTCGGTCTCGCACAGCTCAATCTTGCATGATCCGTCAGTCATGACTTCACTTCAGGACTGAGAGCAGGAATTCACTCACTATCGTCGAATCATCCACCGGCAAATTCGCCTCCCTCTCTTTCCTGCGATGATGTCTTCTCGCAACATCGCGCACCTCTCTCCGATATTGTTCTCTTGCGTGCTGTCTTCTAGGATCTGTCGGCGGCGGCAACTTCGGCAATTTCTTCACCCTTTCGTATTCTTCTCTCCAAGCCACATGGTGGCGGAATCGGGTGGGCTGGGTGACCGGTGGGTTTGTCGAAGCACTACGCACGGTCGGTGGCGGCCGAATCGTTCGAAGTGCTGGTAGATCACCAGTTCGTGCAAGATGAGCAAGGGCCGAGGCCCGAAGTTCCGGTGTCGAATATTGGAATCGGGACATTGTGATCGTGACGTGCTTGCTGTGGTTTGTATGCTAGCCTCTGCAGGGCGCGCATCGGTCAGCAAATCGTTCAACATGATGCTTTGACGATCCGAGCGGATGATGATTGTCGCCATAGATAGTTGCCTTATGCAGAGCATGGGCAACGATGCTGCATCAATCGCTGAATGCATCGAACGCTTCAGGCCACAGGGTGGCGTTCTGAGGGTGAGGCAACGACGAGCCTTCTCCTGGGCCGTGCCTGTAGGCACGGCACTGATGAAGGTGATGGAAGCGAGATGAGGCGACAGCTGATGTGCAGGCGCGATGGGGTGATATGACTTACCTGGTGTGTGTGTGTGATGTAGGAAGGAAGAAAGAGGAGGGAACGAGGGAGAAATAAACACTGTTAGGAAGTCTTCACCAAGACTGGCACACTAGGTTATTGTCACAGCAACACGACCTCCCTGGAGCCAGAGACGGCATCCCGATAACGCACGCCGAAGCCGAATATCTCAAAGCCGACGACATTCTGATCTATGATGCTGAAGCAGGATGCAGATGCCCTTCTCCTGAGCTCAATCGGCGAAGCCTGATTGAGATTTTGCAGTCTTCTGAAAGGGCTCGAGGATTTCGCCAGCTTTCAAATCTTGTCGGGACTTCGTGCCAATGAGTGGCCTCCGTCGGAGGCTGTCGACGGCATGCCGAGTCTTCAGCCCGGGATGAGACTCGCTGCGGAGCGTGTTACTCCAAGTATTGACAGCAGCCGACAGAACTCTGGTATCAAACCCTTTTGTGGGTCCCCACTAATAAGTCCAATGCTGTAGGAACGCTCTCGATCTGATGCACCAAATGACATTACGAGATGGTCGATCTGTCGTCGAAGGCCTCTGACGAGGTCGAGTAGCAGCGAGCCATTGGAATTGTGAGATTTACGACGGACTATGTGGGTCCAGTGCGCGTGACTATGTCTAGACCTACGACTGCCACGAGCCTCTTTGACGACCCAAGGGCTTCTTACCAAGATCGTAAGAGCAGTAAGCGCCACAATGCACATAAGTCGACACTGCTGGAACAAACCCGGATTATCTTTTGAGAGTACGATTCCCATCATGAAACTCAACAGGAAAAAAGATGATAGTCGATGCTCCACATTACGCCACTCTCTAAGGTGACTCTACACATTGACTCCTACAT
This sequence comes from Dothistroma septosporum, assembly GCA_002236755.2. Classification (NCBI taxonomy): domain Eukaryota; kingdom Fungi; phylum Ascomycota; class Dothideomycetes; order Mycosphaerellales; family Mycosphaerellaceae; genus Dothistroma; species Dothistroma septosporum. The sequence goes on along the minus strand of NBZP02000033.1, from coordinate 1,749,230 downwards.
AACTCGGCTCCGCCGTCACAGTGCTGCAAATCACGGAGTAAACCGTCCCGTTGCTCCAAGGCACACAAGCAAACTTCGCCGTTGACTCGAACCTCAGCTCAAAAGTTCCATTCGTGCTACCCTTGAAGAGCACATTCGCAGTGGCGTTGTGCTTGCCATTGATGCCGATTCCATTGCCAATCTCCATCGTGTCTGGCGTGATTGTGTAGCCACCACCGAGACCGAAGGCTTCGGAGCCGGCGTTGAGGCCACCTGTGATGTTTCGTTAGTCTTGCGTACAAGGGTTGTCGTGGTGGTTGCCCTGACCTCCATATCCGACATTGTCGTCCCAGTCGATACCGCAGCCGATACCGATTCCGCCAAAGGGTTGTAGTGCTCCGGCTGCTGCCACGCTTCCTGAGCCGCCGGTCGAGTTGTAGTTCTTCTCGAGGGTGACAATTGTGACGTTGTTGCCTTCTGTACGTCGTGCCTCTATGCTGTGTTCAGAGGAAGCTCCGGCCAGCGCAAGGAGCGACATGACGAGGGACTGGGATACGAACATCGTGGCGTGATGTGGGTTTTATGTATGACTCTCAAGGAAAGGATCCGTCGTTTGGTTGGCGCTGAGTAGTGTGTTCAATGAGCGATTGCGCGCTGGAGACGATATGATACTCAACTTCCTTCACCCAACGTCGAAGTGGATGCGCGTTGGAGGTCGAGATAATTTATGCTGTACACCATGTTCATGATTAGGTTGTACCAGGACTCACCCGCCGGTTGCCGGCCGAAATTGTAGACTCGCCTGGTTTCACAGGAATCCTGGTCAAGGAAGGCTTGGAAAGCCGCTAAAAGGGAGTGACACGATGAGTTTCAGTACTTTCCCACGTGCTCAGCAGCACGCCCGGCGAAAACCGAGGTGGTTCCAGTACTGCAACGCAGCGGTTCACACTCAAGCTGGGCATGATGGGCGCGCACTGTCATACTAGGTCAACATGAGGCCATCGGTCAGATCCACGGGACCCGTATACAATCAGAATTGTCGCCAAAGACATGCTCCAGCTGTTGTTGATTGAGCAGTGAAAGAGTCCATCAGGAAGCTGCGCTGCTTGCTGCCTGCAGAGGCGAAGTAGTGACTGTGCACTGGTGAGCACGACCTCAAATCCGCCGTGCATCTCTTTGCGGTGGCATTCCGGCGTGCTCGGCGAGGATCCAGGCGACTCGCCCATCGCTTTATGAGACGTGCATAAGGCGTGTCGTTGAAGGTTGGATGTCCCGTTGGCCATGCAATATATACAGGTAGAGTAGAGACTAATTGCTCAGGTCAATGTACAAAACGCCATGGTCCGTTGTTCATGCCACACCGTCATCATTCCCAGTGCGCCATTTTGAGTCCTGGGTATCGTCAAAATCATCAAGATCAATATCGCGATCGCCTGTCCACCAGCTGAATCCCGCCACCGGTAGGTCGCTCTTCGCACCAAGCAAGAGCTGGAACATCCTCCTTCCTCTTTCCATTGAACCGACCCAGCAACCAGTCTGTCACCGAGACAACCCGTGTCATTCGATCATGATCCCCACCCTCTTCCGTGTGCTCGATGGTGTGTCTCGCCAGTCTACCCTTCTCGTCAAACTCGAATATGAAGATGCCACAGAACTCCTCGGCGTCCCGCTCCTGCTCGACCGCGCCAGCAGACTTTCCTGATATGAAGCCCTTGATCTTGTCAACGGGATCTCTGGCTGTTGCCAGGCCCATGCCACGATAGATGCCTCCTGTGCCATCACGATGTATTGTCTTGCCGCAAGTCTTCCACTTTACGATGAGCTTCTCATCTCTGTATGCCAAGGGAACTGCGCTTCCTCCGTTGCGCACCATACGCTCTGACAGTATGACAAGCTGCACATTCCCAATCAGCGGCATCCTGCCCCACGCTACTGGCGCTGTCCATAGTGCTGCAATGTAGGCGATCCGGCCAGAGACGGTTGGCAGGTGTGGATGCGTCGAAGGGAAGAGATGCAAGGTGATGCTCGGCGAAAGAATGTCGGAGGGCAGTGGCTCCTTCAGCAGGGTCGGCAGTCGTTCGTGTATTGTTCGCACCGTCTTGCCCAGCTGGATAGTCCGTTCGTCAGGTGGTGGCTTGTGATGGCCCTGCAGGCCCGGTGGCAGATTCGACCCCGGCGCGGAGCTGCTGAACCAGACGTCCCTGTTCCACTGGTCGATATCGTTGACCTGGGCGAAGCATCTGCAGCTGTTCAGACATGACTGCGGATCGTTGCAAGATCTACGTGGAGTTTGAACCACCGCAGCGACGACGGCCGAGTTGAAGACATGTTTCTGTGTGCTGCGAGCTGATGGCAGAAGCGAGCGCATCAGCCGGAGGGATGTCATCGGATTTCCGGTGCTGCGTACGCTTCCATTGAGTGAGGGAGTATCGTTCTGCCTGTTCGATGCAATGGGCGATGCAGTGACCCCAGAAGAAGTTTGAAGCCTGTGGAGCTCCCGGACTCTCCAGACGATCGACACGTGCAAAGGCCCACAACGCACATGGTGATGTCAGCACCAACAATCGACCTGCTCCTTGCGAGCTAGGCTAAGGTAGCGGATTTCATTCACCATCCGGCCATGCAACAGACCTCTGTCATCGCAACCACAATGCCCTTTGAAGACGGTAGAGTCCTCACTGCATTGCGTTTCCATCTTCACCACCCTCCACCGTAACCTCGACCACCACCGACGAGATGGAACACAGCATGCCCGCCGGGATTGACCTGCTACAAGGAACCGCCTCAGCTGCTGGGGACGGCATCACTTCTGGCAGAGCAGATGTGCAGCCTGAGCATCTGCCAGGCTCCGCTCAACAGCCTCGCGCAGCTGGGAAGCGGATCGTCTTCACTGGTGGCTCAGGCAAAGCTGGAAGACATGTCATTCCATATCTGCAAAAGCAAGGACACAAGGTACGTTCCGTCTTGCCTCAACAGCTAGAACGAAGACTTAGCTATCACACAGGTCCTCAACTTGGACTTGGTCGATTTTCCTGACAAGGACGCTGGTGTCTTCACTCTCAAGGCCGACCTCACAAACTCTGGCGAAGTTTTCAATGCATTGACAACACATTATACTATGGCTGGCTACGAGCAAGGCTATCCGGAGCCACCGCCAGATGCCGTGATCCACTTTGGTGCTTTTGCCAGGAATATGATCGTCCCGGACAACAAGTGCTTCGCCGACAATGTCACATCGACATACAACGTAATCGAGGCAGCGTGCAAATTGGGTGTGAAGAAAGTTGTCATCGCAAGTTCAGAGACGACGTATGGTGTCTGTTTCGCGGAAGGAGATTACGACTACCACCAGTTCCCTCTTGAGGAGGACTACGACGTCGACCCGATGGACTCCTACGCGCTCAGCAAGCTCTGCGGCGAAAGAACGGCAAGAACGTTCGCGCGTAGATATGGTGCTGACATTTACGCTCTCCGTATCGGCAATGTCATCGAGCCTCACGAGTACGGCGATTTCGAAGTCTATGTCAACAAGCCTGAGACCAGGAAGCGGAATGCGTGGTCGTACATCGATGCTCGGGATCTTGGCCAGATCTGTGACCTCTGCATCAAGAAGTCGCAATTGGGCTTCCAGGTGTTCAACGCCACCAACACGACGATTACGACCAAGGTCCCAACTGAGCAGTTCCTTAAAGAGACTTGCCCGAATGTGAAGATCACCAGGAAGATGGACGAGTGGGAAGCACCGCTCAGCAACCGCAAGATTCGGGAAGTGCTCGGTTTCGTGGAGAATCACAATTGGAGGCAGTATTATCCTGACTCGAGCATTGCACAGAAGCTTGGTATCCAGTAAAATTAGACAATATGGGTATATTCAGAGGTCCAAGGGGACTCGAAGAGGACAGAACGAACATACATATCAGGATCAAAACGCCTTGCGCACGGGCCTTGTCACTTCCATGTGGTACCGCAACGGCAGACGGATGACCCTATATGCGTGATAGCAACGACCCCGGAGTGGCTGTCCGTTGCACGGTGAACAGTTTATGTACCAGATTGCCTGACAATTTCGCCATGGAACGTCGCTATGGCAAGGTTGCCGCAACGATATGTCGAGCTGCACTCTTTAAGGGTAGCAAGCGCCACGTCGGCACTCTTGATCATGATCGATGACTTGAAGACGTCCAAAACCAATTCTCTTCACTGCCAGCACAGATACATAACTGCTCCGCTGACTACGCTAAGTGACCCCGACCATCTGCACGTGTTCCATAATTTCACTGACCTTCTGCAACAGTAAAGTCTTTCGACAGACCTGGAGAGCAGAAATCTTGAATCAACAACACTGTTGGTACACTGCAGAAAATGGTAAACATGAGCATACTGCCGCTCACAGCGCTCTTCGTTGCATCCACAACGGCCCTTCCCTTCAGCATAGCCCAACGACAATCAATCTCAGGTGATCAGGTTGGCTATGCCGGCAGTGGCATGTTCAGTATGGCCCTATCCAACCCGTCACCCTCCTCATTCTCACCCCCCTTAGGATCAGAACTTCCTGCGCCATCCACAACCGGCGCTTCTAACCCGACTACCACCTACACGCACTACACCGGCGACGGTAGCGTTGCCGCCGGCTGGCCCTCCCAAACAGACTGGATAGACTACGACATAATGTGGATCCAAAACAAAGCGGCCTTCATCGATCAGCAACCCAACACCCCCTCAGACAACGACAATCTCCATGACGCGATCATTTCAATCTCAACACAGTACAACATCGACAAACGCCTCATCCTCGCCATCGTGATCCAAGAGTCCCATGGCAACGTCCGCGTCGAAACCACCCAATTCCCGCAAGGCAGCAATCCAGGCCTCATGCAATCTCACGACGGCAAGGGATCTTGCGCGGGTTTGGCAACATGTCCGAAGGACATGATTGACATGATGATCGAGGAAGGATCCGCGACTGGGTCGGATGGAATCAATCTGAAGGACCTCATTGATGGATGTGCAGCTGAAGATGTTAGCAAGTACTACATAGCAGCGCGGAAGTATAATTCGGGGGTAAACTCTATCGGGCCAGATGGAGATTTGCTCGCGCCGGGCGCGACGGCTAGTTATGCGGTGGATATTGCGAATAGATTGGTTGGGTATGTTGGTGGACAAGGTGGACAGTGAGGCAAAAATCTGAGTAAAAGGTCGTGATAAGACAGCTGTGACTTTGTGAGGGAAGGTCGTCCTAAGAAAGTTTTGAATCTGAGGCTGGTCCCGAATGAAGGAGCGACAATTAATGAGATATGGAAACGTACCGCTACACGGCAACGGGACCTTGGGAGGACGACAGCTTTATGCCGTGCTTGAGACGAGGCGGCTACGACACACCCCACAGTATCTGTAATGATAATGATAATTTGGCATCGATCGACGACATGTCTCACCCACCGCATTGATCTCATACAAATACTATTTTTCTCCTTATGTCGTCAGTACAGTCTTTCTTCAACATCCACAAAGTGGTGACTTTGCAGCTTAGCACTTATGTTTCGATTAAGATGCATTGATGTGTGAGTGGCACATGGTTTCCACGCTCAGCAACGGAAGCTGTCCTCAAAAGCTGTATGAACTCCTCAACATACAAGGGACGATTGGGATGCAGATTCTCTGTCCTCAATAACGTCCTCACGAGCGTCCCCAAAAGCGCCCCTGGTCTACCTACAAATGCCACTATCTGCACACAACCACGCACACTCGCCATGTGACCAGCAAACCAGACGACCTCCCTATCTTCGAGACAAGACCAATAACGCAAGCACCATACCATCAAGACTTCGACATGCGTTCCAACATGTCAACCTTGCGGAACATTGCCATCTTCGGTCTGGCAGCCTCCGCAATCGGCTCGCCAGTCAAACTTGCCGGTCGTTCGACAAATCTCGCAACGACATATCAAGCCTATCGCGGCGACGGCACTGTGGCCCGTGGCTGGCCATCCAAAGATCAATGGGTCTCCTTCGAGGACATGTAAGTACATCTCGTCTCCCCTGACTAGTCTCATACAGTCTGCTGAGAATCAGAGGTGGAACATCAACCTTCGAGACATCTCCTCGAAGAATACAGGCTACAGCGGCGAAGTTCACATGATCAAAGATGCAATCAACGCGACCGCAGCCAACACCGGGATCGACGCTCGCTTCATCCTCGCCATGGTCATGCAAGAATCGACTGGCTGGACCCGCGCCCCCACAACTACCTTCGGCCCTTCTGGTCCCAATCCCGGCTTGCTACAGTCTCATGGCGGCCCCTCCTGCGCAGAACAGGCTGTGTGCCCGTACGAAGACATCCTCGGAATGATTATGCAAGGAGCTCTTAACGGTCCAGATGGTGTGAATATCAAGAGCCTTTTGCAGCAGTCGAGTTGGAGGGCCGAACCGGCCGATTACTACTGGGCTGCGAGGCTTTACAACTCGGGTCCATACTCGATGAAGCCAGAATGTCATGATAACTTGTCATGCTACCTGTCCGGTGCGACGCCGTCCTACGCCAGTGATATTGCGAACCGACTCCGGGGATTGACGGATGCGTCCGGTGCTCGCGGTGGTGGCAACACCCGTCTCTTCCGCGGAGAGGCTTGTTAGATGATGGAGCTTCTAGCCAGTATCGGCGTCATGTTTGTTGGAAGTTTCGGAAGTACTCTGACTCAAGAGCAGATACTTGGCAGAATATCCGGGTGTTTGGTTATCGGTCGTGCCTCGATACATTCAACCGATCAAGTGATAATTGTCCGCGTCGATACCTCTGCATTCGTCCTTGGCGAAGGGTCTGCACATGGCCTGACACACCATCCCTTCACGTGGTAATTCGCCATGTTGCATGTAACTTTTGACCCTGCTCCACATGCACTCGGAAGCTGGCCAAAGTGCTCCATGTCCCGCACCATCCTGCTCCAGCAGGACACTTCCGTTGAATTGTGCAGCCATCTTTCTGGCGTTCTTGATTGGAGTCGCTGGGTCAAGTCTGTTGTTGACGAACAATATAGACACGGATGTGTTCCATGGTCCTTCAAAGCGTCGCTTGGTACGCAGCACGGCTGGCCACGTCCAGCATGGTATCTTGTAGTCCGCTTGTATGGCGCCTGCCCAGCCGAATCGATGCGTCAGGTTCGACAAGTACGTCTGATAGCCGGCAAGATTCTCATTGATGAGATCGGGACCATCGCTGCAATGTGTAGCCGGACCTACTTCACCGCCCATATATCGATTGATAAGCAACTCATCTGTGAAGGCTTCACGGTTCGGAACAGGTAGCTGCCAGAACGGCGGACCTGGATTGACACCAGTCACAAGCTGATTTGCAAAGTCGGCGAAGAGCTTGAAATACCATAGCGGTTGATAAGTTGCAGTGAAAAGTCCCTGGTAGATGTCCATTGGTGTGATGGGAGTTGCACGGCCTTTGCCAGTGATCGACGCAGGAAGCTCGTACAGCGAATCGATCATATCATCGTATCTTGATTTGACATCTTCAATACTCTTATCGTACTCACGGAACAGAGCACATTCCGAACCACCGGTGAAGCAGGTCTCGAAGAACAAGTCTCGAATCTTGCCATGGTCGTCAATACTTGCTTCGTACCGCGAGGTCCAATTGTCCGGATCCAGATTGGCATCCAAGACCATGCGGCTGACATGATCCGGAAACATGGCAGCGAAGGTCTGGCCGAGAAAGGTCCCGTAGGATGTTCCAATATACTGCAGCTTAGCCTTTGCTTCTGAGGGCGTTGCGCTCGGTGGAACCTGTGTGTCAATCGCGAAGTTGGCGACCCTTCGCTGATTTATCTGTTTCACGATTTCCAGCAGGTCCCGTGCAACGTAGGCCGTGGACAAATGATTGCGTAAATTCTCGCCATCTTCAAACTTACCATTCTCTGCTTCCGCACAGAGATTACCACGAGCCTTCTCCAATGCCCAATTGTACTTGAGAGAGTAGTCGCCATCATCGAGGCCGCCCGCTGCACGCTTCTGCTCATACCAGACATCCGCATCAATCACAGTGTCGAAGCAATAAGCCTGTGGCTGGCTGTGAAATATCCCTCGGGGATCGAAAGATAAGATCTCGTAGTATTTGGGCCCGTCAAGCAGTTTCTGCAGCTTCTTAGCCAGCTGCAGTGCCTGCTGTACTCCAGAGCCGCCTGGTCCGCCTGGGTTGGTAATGATTGTGCCTCCATGGTTGGGATCGGATTCGGGCACTTTGGCAGGAAGTCGGATGAGCGCCAGAGAAATGTTATTCGAGCTCGATGCATTGTTCCAGTCCAGAGGCACCATCAGCCGCGAGCACTCAAAATCACCGTAGCATGGCCTGTAGGTCAATTGTCCGCCTGCAGTAATGTTTGTCCAGTCGAACTTGAGTGCCTCCGGCTTGGGCCGGCTGGAAGTCGGATGTTGCACGATGAATTGTCTCTCAGCGATAAAGGCAGTTGCGAGGCCGCAGCACAGCGATATAGCCAATATCGAAGTTTGCATATTGGCTGCCAGTGCGTGATGTGGAAGATAGAATGTCCGCAAGATAAGAAGTGGAAGAAGGTGCAGCAGGACCCAGTGACATCTGCGCCAAGCGCGCACATCGCTCCCGCATGGTGGGACGAGCGCGTCTTCAGTCGGGATCTGGGAACCGGGCCCACGTGTTCGCACATGGTGTAGTTACAAGAGCTTTTGCACGACAGCGAAGGTTCTGGTAGAGGAAAAAGAAAGTTGCCAGGGTTTCATTCGAGGTGTGTTATCACAGGGAAACAAGCCTTGGCAACATCAGGCACAGGCGGTGCACAATCACGCTGGAAGAGAGCGTACCGAGATAGTTGTCGCAGAGCACGTTGGGCCATTCCCCGCGCAATACATGCATGGTCTCCGTGAGAAGAACTCGGACCATCTCATCAGTTCACGACCTAAAGACAACTTCAGATGGGCGGTCAGCTGCACTCCTGGCCTGGTCACGCCTTGCGCGAGCCTGCCTCTCTCCGCTAGTGAGTCACACCACACCAATCGACGTCCACTGGCGATGCCATGTCCCTTCGAGCCTGGAGAGGTGCAGCAGAAATTGGGTTCCGCTTCCGCCTGTTCTGCATCGATTCATGGCGACTTATCGTCGGACCAGCGCCTCAAGCTGTTTTGGTGGCCAAGACCACTGGCAAACTGGCATCGTGAATATTTGCAGTGGACGTAGCTCGAGCTCTGTCTTGCTTCGATGATATGTCGTGTTTTGGAAGCCTGTATTGGAGCCGTCTGGGAGTGATCTCGGGGCTGAAGGCAGTCCCTAAAGCGTCACAGGCAACACGGGAGTAGCTCACGCGGGATGGTCTTCAAATGCAATCTTGTCACATCGAATCGATCCCTTTCAGTGACCGCCAGAATCTGGTGATTTGGAGCCGTGAAATTCGAGGACAATGGCAGCCGTTAAATGTCGAGGTGCATTCGATTTCACTTGATAACACCATCAGCAGCATATGCTCCCGCAAAGTCCATTCCCGATATCTGGCCCTGGATTTGGTCGATCTCCCTCGAGAGATCCTCGACATTTTGCGACAAGGCGGAGACTTCGTCAAACTTGCGACGCCTGTTGGCATTGGCAATCATCTCCGACACAAAGAACCTCTGCTCCTCGAGAACGATGAGTCTGTTCTTCAGCTCCTTCTCCTCAGCTTCCAGCGCGGTGACAGCTACCGAGCTTTCGCTACTCGTGCGACTACTCCCTGGTCTGGCGCCTCCGCTGGTAATCGCGTTATACTTGATAGCTGCTAAAGCTCCTTGCGGCTTCCCATTGCTTGCAACAGGCGGGCTTCGTAACCCATTTGGCGTTGCATGCTTGAGAATCTTGGGCAGTGCTTTCAATGGCAGCATATGTGTATGCAAGAAAGTGAGAGCTCTCGAGTATATGGCTTTTTGAAGTTGCTCCTGAGTGGGGCTGATGGTTGACAGATCTCTTATGCGGCGTGAAGCGACATCATATTGCGTAAAGGCATCTGTGAGACGTTTGCGAATCTTCGAAGCTTCCGCCAGTTGAGCTGGTGTCGGCGGATTCTCTGGATCCTGCAACGGAGCCAGAAGACGTTGGAACTTCGGTAATAATAGCATGATACCGTGCTCGAATTGCAGCAGGGTCTCGTACGCACGCTGATCCGCTGATTTCGTGCTCAGCTCGCGCGCGAAGTCGGCTTTGCTGAAGATCGTTCTCTTGCAGTCCTTGCACATGCGCACATCGACAGCAACCTTCGCGCCGTTCTTTTCTGCAAATTATTCAGCAGCGGCTCGTCCGTAGTAGTGTAGTCTGCAGAGTCGTTTGCTTACTGCTATCGACATCAAGCCCAACATCGGTCGAGCAACCAGTAATTGGGTCACCGCATACTACACGCCCACATATCCGACAATGATGGCGCCGTAGACTGTATTGTGAGAATGGCTGTCGACAGAACGGACATTCCGGCACTTTGGTATCTTCCTCCCACGGTACGACAGACTGCTCGAGAGCTCGTAATTGCGGTTTGTTGCCGGAAAAAGATGACCATAACAAGTGGGTAGTACTTCGGCTCTGGTCCGGAGGTGGAGGATCAGCCAACAGCTGCGTGAGCCTCGTAAGTCTCGTCTCGAGACGACTTGTCTCCAAGTACTGCTTGTCCACTATTTTCCGCCTGGCACTCTTGAAGAATTCAAAGTGATTTCGTTTGAAGCCATGGTGATCATTATATCCATCACGGCTCTTGTAGCACGTCTCACAGACGCGACACCACAAGCCACGAACAGGCTCATGCTTAGCAGACCGAGACAGCTTCATCTGATACATGGTGTGCTCCTCGCAGAAGAGCCTGCCACAGTGCCGGCAGTTGACCTGACCATTCGAAGCTCCCAGGCGCTTCCCACATAGCGGATCAGAGCAGTCATCAATGCCTCGAGGACGTTGCCAATGTGCTCGAGTGACAATCTCGTCAGGGTCCACGTTCTCTGGTTCTTTGCGAGCGGCCGCTGGAGCTGGCGACGGTTCCCTTACACCTGAAACTGCTGTCTGAAGAGCCTGGATGGGCGCATACATATCGTTGTTGCTCTCAAAGACCTCGAGGCCGCGCAGCTTCTGGTTAATGAGCGCCAGAGGCTGGAACTTCTTCGCTTTTGTCATCTGCTGCTTGAACCATGTCTTGGCTTCGTCTTGCTCAATTTCCTCCAGGTTGGCATGGTTGTCGTCGATATGCCTACTCCGCGATCAGATGTGCCCCGGCTCTAGTGCTGTCTGTGGACATCCCCACCTACCTATTCAACTGCAACAGAGTGACCTGCTGCTATTAGCCGAGTGTCCTGACCATACCACTGACTTTGCTGCGCCTACCATCTCTTCACTACATATCGGGCAGACCATGCGGTTGCTGGCCGCGGCCGCTGTCTGCGCGGAGCCATGCTGGTCAAGAGCAATGCGGGAGGTGAGGTCTTCATGGTCTGTCGATATGGGCGTGCTCGAGGTCTGCGAGGAAAGCGATACGGAGCTGTCGGAGGGTGACAAGAGTCCAGGACTGCGCACTGTCTGGATCTGCTTTGGCGTTACGGTCGTGGTTGTGGACGTCGCCGGTGAAGGCGGCGCTAGGCCCTTGCCATTTCCTAGCACTCGGCCACCACCAAGGCTTCTGCGGGCGGCCATGCCTATGTTTAATGTCGTTGTTCATCAAGGCTCCCACACTCCATCATGTCTGCGAGGTGCTAAGCCGACAAAGCGTTGCTGAAAGGATACTAACGACGTAGGAAGGCAGTGTCGAGAGAAAGGCTGCTCGTGCTCGTGCTCGTGCCCCACTTGCCGCGCTGCTGGCTTGCTTCGTCGGTACCTCTACATTCGTGAGTGATCAAAAGGCGCCATTTGCCCTCATATACAAACATCACGATAGCGCTCGAGATCACGACCAGAGGACAATACAACACTGTGATCGTTGAAAACACGTATCACTGCCTCATCAACCTTGATTCGAGTCAAGTCAATCGTGGAAATCGCCGGCTTCTTCACGAGCCACGAATCAAGGGTATATGGTCGACACGGTCGTGTCTCTCGTCTGTTCATACATCATGTGAGCAAAGCTCCCAACACCACACGCCTCGCTAAACCCTCTCGCCCAATCATCTCGCTGCTCTACTTCTTGCCAGTATCCTCCTTCAGACTGACTATACGATTCAGAATCACCTTGCCTTCTGTGGAATCATTGTCCTCGGCAAAGAATGCCGTCCGTAGACCTTGGAAACGCACACTACTCTTGTCGGCAGTGCGTAAGTCTGACTCGCCCTCCGTCTTCGGCCAAGGTGCCTTCGCTTTGATCTCGAGAAAACCACACTCGACCATGGCGCTGTGGTAGACGACTTCACTCTCTGGGTTGACATCGTTGTAGTAGCCACCATTCTTCCAGTCGAGTTCGTTTGGCTTGCTCGTCTTGAAAAGTGGATTGAAGACCCGACATTCTGCTTTGATGGGCGACTTGTGCGAGGCAGACTCCCCCACCCAGTGGATACGGGCCTTTCCTGCCTTCACATCCTGACCGTACTCGGCGTGAATCTCATTTACCTGGCCTGTCTTATCGTCCTTGGTGAAAGAAAGGCACTTGATGGGGTGTTCCGCATTCAGCAAGCCGACACTCTGGCCAGGCGACAGGCGGAAGAAGTCGGGGTCGTCTACTTCTCGGAAGTCGGCTCGATCGATGTAGATCACCTTTGTAAATGGAACCTTGTGAGTGCCCTTCCCGGCGTCCTTAGGATCAAACGGAACCTCGCGCTCCTCGATATGGCCGTCTGGCAGGTTGCCGAAGATGACCTTGATAGGATCGAGGACCAGCATGAGTCGAGGCACCGTTCGTTCGAGGTATGTCCGTATAGTCGCGTCGAGACTGTGTGTCATGGTATTCGCATTGGCTTTGGTGACACCCAGATCAAGCACAAACTTCTTCAATGCGCCCGGTGGCACACCTCGTCGTCGCAGAGCTACTAGTGTGAAGAGACGCGGATCGTTCCAGTCACGTACGACAGGAGGAATCTTTTTGCCGGAACCATTTGTCACAGCTTCTGCTGCTTCCGCGGTCGTTTCTGGCTCCTCGTCGCCCTCCTCTTCAAGCTTGATCTCATCTACTCCATCCGCAGCTTCGTCGACCGGGTCAGGCTTGTCATCTCCAACAGTTGTGCCGTTCACTAGCATGGCGATTCTCCGCTTCGAAAGGATAGTGCCCTCGACATTGAGTCGGCCATATTCCCTTTGCATCGGTCCCTTCTCGTCGCTCCCAGGTAGCTTGTGGTCCAAAGCCTCAAGTAGCCAGTCGTACGCAGGGCGAAGGGTCTCGAATTCAACAGTGCACAGACTGTGGGTTATGCCCTCGAACGAATCGCAAAGACAGTGGGTGAACTCGTAGGTAGGGTATATCCTCCACTTGTCGCCGGTCCTGTGGTGATAGTTCTCTTTCTTGATCCGATACGCAGCCACGTCCCATAGTGCAGGGTTGTCGGCCAAGGCCTTCAACTTGGTCTTCTCTTTCTTGGTTTCTGCCGGGTCATCCTTATTCGACTCGTACTCCTCTGGTTTTGTTCCGAGATACTGCTTCATTCGTAGCACGGCTGTACCGGCCTCATATTTGTTGTCTCTCATCGCTCGAAACTCCTCAAGGTTCGTCTCGGCCGAACGCGCCCAATGCTCACATACGCTTCGAGGGCCATGTTCCTTACCTCCTCTGCCAGCTTTCACAGCCTCTGCTGAACAGTGGCAGACGTATGCCTTACCGCGCCGGATGAGCTCTTCCGCAAGCTCGTATAGTCGATCGAAGTCGTCGGAGGAGTGTGTAATTCGTGCAGGTTCGAAACCAAGCCAATGGACCATATCCTACAATCGTGTCAGCGACTCAGCGTTAGAAGCGCCGCCCATGCCACGGTACCTTGATGCTCGTAAAGAACTGCTCCTCCTCCTTCGCTGGGTTCGTGTCGTCAAAGCGCAGGTTGCATTTACCGCCGTATGACTTCGCGAAGCCGAAGTTGACTGTTATCGCCTTTGCGTGTCCGATATGTAGATATCCGTTGGGCTCTGGTGGGAACCGTGTCTGTACATCTTGGACAGGCTTCTCGTTGTATACACCCTTTAGCCAGCCAGTCTTAAAGGGATCAGCAGCTTCCTTGGGCTTGTTCTCTGTGGGAGCAGCATTGTTCGCCTTAGCTGCTGCTTTGGCTGCCTTCGCCGCTGCCTTCTTCGCTTCCTTCTCGAGAGCGCGCTTCGACGGACCCTTCTCAGCTGCGTCATCCATATCTGCGGGTAGATAGCTACGTTTCGAAGCAGGACAAGGACAGTAAGGTAGAGGCACTGCACGCGACTGATAATTTGTGTGAGTCGTTTGGAGGGGCATCGCGGCCGAAGCTTTTCCGGCATTGTTTTGGATTAGAACTACTTCATATGCTCGTTTCCAAACTTTTTCTGCTTTATGCCACTGCTCTTCGTCCAGACTGACATTGTCCGAGAGTGTACAATCTCACGCTAGTCGTCCAGATGCCGTCGAACGACTTGAGAAATCTTCGGTCTGACGTGCTGAAAGCCACCAGCATCTGACAGTCGAAAACAGGACCCTCCGTCTGACACGAGCAAACAACTACCCTGCTCAGTCTGACACGAGCAAACAACTACCCTGCTCAATCTGACCACGCTGCTGATTCTCACCGATCCGTTCGCACTCTGACAGTTTGAACACGAAGCCAGTGCTTCGACAGGTCGTATCTTCAACGACGCAAAAAGCGGCCAGACGATGGAAATGTCAACGACTCATACATGTATCTGGAAGTGTGACGTCACAGAGATCGCATGCGTGACTTGGAGACGTCCGACATGAGCCCCGCCCATTTCCGGAGCTTCCATCAGCACATGCATTACCCTTCTCAAGCTCTGACTCCAGCGGCGATCTAGGTTCCGGCGACGAGGCAAGAATGGCATAGCTGACTTGGGGTGAGCTTACATTTGAGGGTCGCCCTGAATGCAGGCAGGGTAATAAATGGCGCTTCAGCTGATGATCCGCTGTCAAGAGGATAGTCGTAGTCTCTGCTTCCCTCTCTTTCTCGGTAAGGTCTCAGATCATCACAGGAAACGCATACTCTGTGTAGCAACGATGGCTCACCAATACCGCTACCCACCCCTTCCAGCCTCCCAACAACCCAAAGAATACGAACCCTTCGCCCAAGAACTCGAGAATATGACCTCCAAGACCTTCGGCGGCAACGGTTCTATCTCGTCCGGTTCGCCAATGACCTACCGCGACGACAATGGTGGCCTGATAGGTCCCTTTCCCGTCGTCACAGCATCTAAAGAGGTCGGCGCCGCCCTGATGGACGTGTATAAGAAATTCTCATCCCTGGGGAGCATCCCAAACGACGCCAAGGAAGTCGCCATCTTGGTCACTGGTGCAAAGTTTGATTGTGCTTACGAGCAATATGCCCATCACCACATTGCCCTGAAGCAAGCAGGATTATCAGAGGAGCAGACTCAGGCTATCAGGAGGAGAGAGAAGCCGCAAGGGTTGAGTCAGGCGGCGGGTGTGACTTATGAATGCGCAAAGCATCTGGTTGAGATCCCGGGGCCATTGCCGCAGAAGATGTATGACGAGTGGGTGAAGGTTTTGGGGAGTAAAGACAATGTGTTGCTGTGCATACATTATGTGGGGATCTATTCATACTTGAGCATCTTGATGAATGCTGCGGATGTGCCTATTCCTGAGACAGACTAGAGGAGCTAGGCCCGAGAACGCATGATTCACGCATGGACCATTTGGCCTCGTACTCCCGCCTTCCGTCATTCATGCTGTCATTCCAGGCAGAGGCCATGCTGTCTTCGTGAAGCCTCGTAGATCGTGGTATTGTTCGATAGCTGAGCTACATTGATCTTCGCCTGACAGATTTTGCAATGCCAATCTCACCACAGGCAGGTAGTCCCGGGGCGCTTAGCGCACTGTGCGCTTGGAAGTCGTCGTCGTCGTGGTGCAATCCCGCCCCTGCCTGTTCGATGTGCCATCCGTGCTGGGAGCTGTATTCCTTCAATCATCGTAGCCGAATCGTGCAAGTCTTCGATGGCTGTAGTCTCTCCGACCAGATCCTGACCATTTGCAACAATTCCTTTGAGCCGTCCGTTCTTCACCGCAGCGAAGCAATAGAGGTTAGATGATCGTTGACCAAAATCGTGAGCATATTCGGGCGTTACTGAGTACCAACAAAGGCGGCGAGAAGCAAGTTGTGTGCCAGGTCTCTGTCAGCCGAAAATGTCCCAATGACCAAGCACAGCTCGATGGTTGTCGCTTAGGCGCAACAGCGGAGTACCTCAGGTTGACCGAACGCTGATCCGACTCAGTGGAACTAATAGATAGCCTCGGCCTCAGTACATCGGCGCAAAGCAGAAACTAGCTCTTGTCTTCATGGATGCTCCAGCATGTGCCAAGGATCCGTAGGTAGAGCTTCTTTCCGAATGTCCGTATGTTGAAACGTGACGCAGCTGCATCTGTGTTGCTCATATTGACTATCTTCCTTTTGCTATCGGACACGACGTCGAGGCCCTCAGGGTGTAGTAGGTAGTTGTGTATCTCCAGGCAAAGCTGCTTGGGCAAGGAAAATTCTTGCAGTGTCGATGATGGTGGTGGTGGTAACCTCACTCTTTCGGTTTCCTTATGCGCGGCATCGCCGGGATCTTCACTTGAGTTCCCAAGTTCTGCACCTGTGCAACCGCGTCTCCGAGCAATACTCGAACGGCACCTTCCAATCTTCGATCTTGCTTTCGCCTCATGTACAGAATGACAACCCAGAGAATGGCTGCATCTGCCAACACGAGTTGAACTGCCCACCAACTCAATCTCAAGACCCATCCGAGCCAGCTATGCTTGCGTTGGTAATTGAGCCAGCGCCTTGATTCAAGTTGCTCCCGCAACGCTGTGATTTCTGTTGTAAGCCTGATCAACGACGATTCCACTCGTCTTCGCCAGCGATTCTCAGCGGCGGAAGGTAGTGGCCTTCGTGGCGCTACGAAGCGATGTGGAGATGACGCATCGTGTTCTGGCTCAGAAGGCTCTTGTAGATCAGCCTCGTCGATTTGTGATATTGGGGCATCAACAAACTCCTCCCGCTCGTCCTCTGCTGCTTCATCTTCATCGACCTCGGACTGTGGCGACAGCACCTGCAAGCCTTTATTCCTATCTTTGCCAGCACTTTCAAGAGCTGCGGCAGACGAACTCACTCCTCCATTGTTACCCGAGTTTCCCCCAGAATGCATGTAGTCCCTTCTCTCGGTAGTCTGTAAGGGGGATGAATGCTCCGAGCTAGAATGCTGCGAGTTGTTCTTTATCTGATCCCACACAAACTCCAGCTCTTCCACCAGCTCCCGCGCTTCCGTCGTCGTAGAGGCATACTTGTGCATCGTCGAAATCAGCTTCTCAATATATCGTCTCTTGGCCTCTGTCCTGCTCAGTCCTTCATTGGCTTTCCACGCATCCCACTGTTCTTGCTCTTTCTTCAGCTGCTCGGACGATGTAGCGGGCGATGACGATGGTCGGTCGGCGACATGGGCTACGTCGCCTTCCATAGACTGCTTGTACAATCCATAGAGCGCAAGTCGATCGGCACTAGGCGGCTTCTGTGAGCCTGGTCTTATCTTGTTCACCGTGTTGAGGGCGTGGCCAAACACTCTGTCTAAACGTCTTTGTCAACGTCGCTTCTTTCTCTCTGAGCCTCGCGTTCTTTCCATACCTACAGAGTCTGCCATGGTTGGCCGGAACGAAGGACTTATGTATCGGACCACTTCAGTATATGCCACCTTCGAGCCGCCCAAATGGTTGATGCTATCAGTTCCGATTACTCGGCTTACGATATCTCCGAGGTTGCTTCCCGTTCATGATCGCACCAACGTGTATTCCATCGGCACAGCTGGATGTCGCGTGCGAGAGTGGAGTAAAGTCTGCTGCATCATGGATCTTCATGTGACAAGGATTCTCCAGGCTCACCCACAACCACAACCGCGGCATGAAATACAAACTTTCGGCATCGCCATGGCACCGAACAGGCATAGACCATGATTACGTACGATTCAAGGGCTGGCCACGACATGAGTAGCAGGGACACTGTCGACCTCACAGCTTCATTTTGTTTATCAACAGCATCACCAACGGGTTTCTTTCGATCTCGGACGACGAACGAGACCGGCGGCATGGGCGCGTTTTCCCGTTCGCCGGGAAAAAAACATCCCGATCAACAGCCAGCTTTTCCCACCAGCAGAGCGTGTCACAGCAAAGACACCAAGCCCGTTGCCCCAGTCGGGCAATACACGACTACAGCCGTCCTGCAATCCATCGAGATGCATCACGAGATCCACAACCATACTGTGGTACCTGTGGTACAGCACCTGAACAACGCTCGGCTGCCGGCCAACTGTGCGCTTCGGCCGAGGTGCCTGGCGGAGAAGGAGCATTTCCACCGCCACGCAGGAATTGAATCTACCAACACCGTCTTCCAAGAACTTCCTTCACTGTATCGTGCCGATCATGCGTCTTTCTTCGCAGCTTGGCCGAACTCGCCGCGGTCTGTTCCTATGTTGACCTGATAGCACATTTCCTCACAGCCAATTGCTGCAATCATGGACGCATTCCATACTACGTTTCGTCCGATGCCGGCGTGCAGTGACGGTTCTCTGCGTTTACCGCGCAGATAGGGACACTATAGGCCAACGAATCTGGGCGGTACCCACGCACCTCTGCCGAAGTGCTTTTGCATGCTAAGCATAAATCGCCGCTTTTTGAAGTTGAGTTGGATTGCTCCAGGATTGTTTGCTCACTGAGGGCAGAGCGATCTTGACAGATAATTTTCACTTGTGAATACCGAAGTGAAATTGTTCACAAAACTCCGGTTCTACTTCTCGGCGATACCACAGACGGTGGAAGATCTGAGCAAAATGAACCACGAAAAGAAGCAACCAGTGGAGGCCGTCGAGGAAGACTCTGAACTTTCGCCAACGTCCACCCACTTCAAGGAAGAGGAGCTTCATCATGATCGTGGAAACGGACGTGAAGCGAACAAAGGTCCGGCATGCTCAGAAGCAGATGTAGCAAACCATCGGCTCAGTCTGCACCATGCTCAATCCCACGTATCAACGCACGATGCTGCGATAGTCCACCACGACCACGACGAGCATTATGAAGCAGGTGACGAAAGTAAGTCGACACGGAAGAAGGCTGCTCTTTCGTGGTGAAAGATGTATTGTCCACGGCAGGCGTGCTGGTCTTGCGAAATGAATGTGACCATGAACGGGTTGTACAATGACCTGGGTCTGTCTCAACGCAAGATACAACACTCGCTGGGCAGTACCAACTTCGTCCAGATCAATGTCACAAACCGTACTAACGTCAGCAGTCTACGACAAGTTCAGTCCAAGACGCAAGATGCTCATCGTCTGCATCATGAGCTTCTGCTCTTTCCTGGCCCCTATCAGCTCGACCAGCATCCTCGCCGCCAGCCCAGAAGTCGTGGCAACTTTCAACACCACTGGAACGATATTCAACATCAGCAACGCGTTGTACATGCTGTTCATGGGCATTTCACCACTCTTCTATGGTCCCATAGGCCAGACCTACGGCAGAAAGTGGACGCTATCCATAGCCGCCGTGACATTTACCGCCTTTAGCATTGGCACCGCCTTGTCACCCAACTTGGCCACCTATTTTGTCTTCAGACTGCTGACCGCCTTTCAAGGGACCGCGTTCTTAATCACCGGAGGAACGGTCATCGGCGACATCTACAAGCCTACCGAGCGAGGCACCGCATACGGCTGGTTCATGTCTGGCACCCTGATCGGTCCAGCAATGGGTCCCTTCATCGGCGGCATCATCGTCACATTCGTCACTTGGCGCGACATCTTCTGGCTACAGACTGCCCTTTCCGGCTTCAGCGCAATCCTCGTCATCTTCCTCCTCCCAGAGACAATCCACCGTCGCCGGAGTGACGATCTCGCCGGCCTGAGCCGCGCGAAGAAGGCTAAGCAACTTTGGATCTGGGTCAACCCGGCGCGAGTTCTCTTCCTGTTCCAGTATCCAAATCTCATCATCATTGGCCTGGCCTCTTCCTCTTTGGTCTTTAACATGTACTCGGTACGCCTGTTCAAGGGGATAAATGGGATTGTGATTGGGCTGGTGATGTCTTTCCAGATGGCTGAGTTGTCCTATAGGGCCACTAGACTCTATAGGGCTCTCCCGGGAGAGACACTGCCTGCCCTGCAATGACTTACAGAGCCCTGCTATCTCAATATTGTCTACCATTTAATCCATCTGCTGACTCTTCAATGTTATAGCTTCTGACCCCAATCCGATACGTCCTCAACCCACGCTTCGGCCTGACATCACCGCTTCAATCGGGCCTCTTCTACATTGCCCCCGGCTGCGGATACCTCTTCGGCACCTTCTTCGGCGGCAAGTGGGCAGATCGTGTAGTGAAGAAATGGATCAACAAGCGCGGTGAGCGTATCGCAGAAGATCGTCTTCATTCTTGTCTCATCGCGATGGGGATTGTCATTCCTGCTTGCATGATTGTTTACGGCTGGAGTATTGAGAAGGAGGTCGGTGGGATACCGTTGCCAGTCATTGCCATGTTCTTACAAGGCGTGGCGCAATTGTTCTGCTTTCCGTCGTTGAACGTACGTATCGCTAAGATCGTGGTAGGACTGTCGGGGTCACTGACAATACCTACCAGACTTATTGCCTCGACGTGATGCAGAAACGCTCCAGCGAGGTCGTCGCAGGCAACTACTTCATGCGCTACCTCTTCGGCGCCGCAGGCTCAGCTGCTGTGCTTCCCATCGTCGACGCAATCGGCGTAGGCTGGTTCAGCACCATTTCAGCGCTCTTCGTCTTCTTGGGCGCGTTTGGAACATGGTGTGTGACAGTCTGGGGACGTCGATGGAGAGATGCAATCGACAAAGACAAGAATGGGAATGATCAGTAAAGTACGACAGAGCTTATATGAACCTCGTGCCATGATTCTGGCATCGTGGTTGATCGATTGACGTTGGTTGCGTCTGGCTGCCGGTCGCACGTGGGCTGCTCGATTGGCGTTGCAGAAGTTTTCAACTGCAGAGAGATACCCATGATTTTGTTGCACCTTCGAGTACTGAACGTCCTTCAGTATGGTATATAAGACAGTATTGAAGTAAGATGTCTTCATCTTCCATTCTATTGTTGAGTAAATGTCGCGGATCGCTGCGCTTGCGGCTTCATCAGCTTCTTGAGGTCAGCGAGGCGGTAGTCATCGACCGGCGTCTCCCAGTCATCTCTAAGTAGTCCATATGTCTCGTTATCGTAGCCTTCAGGCTTCCTCGGGTTCAATGCCCAATATCCATAGTCTGCATCAGTTTCCTCGAGGATCTTCATCAAATTGTCCCAGTAGTGGCGATCCTGCTCTCCTGCATGGTGAGGTGCACCAAACTCACCAACCCACACGGGAGCAATGTTGCCGCGAATCAAATAAGCCCAGTTCTTGTCCATATCCATTGCGAATGAAGGGTAGGGACGTTTACCGTAGGGAACCAGTGTGGACCAGCCAGACCAGGAGTAAACGTGACTGCTGTAGACGAGTCGATCTGCGACGGAGAGTTTGATCGGGCGAGAACGCGCACCGCCGCAATCGTTGGCGGAGGAAATTCCCTCGACGAACATGAGCCAGTTTGGCTGGATTGACAGAAGTGCCTCGCTGGCCTTCTCTGCGGCAGTCGCCCACATGTTCCAGGTCATCGTTCCCCACAGTCCTCTAGGTTCGTTGCGCAGATCAGCTCCGATGACGAGGGGATTGTCTGCCAGTGGTTCCATGATTGTCTTCCAGTGATCAATCCATGAGTCTGTAGTCTGCTTGATCTTGCAGAATGGACCGAGGTGATCATTCTTCCAGCTTGAGTCGCACAGATTCATACCATCACACCAGTGAGCATTCGTGATGTGATCGTTTGGTATCACGGCAAGACCAACATCGGTCATTGCTTTGACGCACGCGAAGTAGACGTCCAAAGCACGTGGCCCTTGAAGCTCCTTGGACTGTGCCTGGCTGTGGTTTTGACTCAAATCGTACTCGTCCAGCAGGTCTAGATTCGCCGAGATGACCTCAGGCGGAATAATGGGGTTCTCGATGACCATCTGATCCGAGTACGGGAACCTCACTGAGTTGAAGCCCATCTGACGGATCGTTGCGGCGATTTCATCACGATGCCGGAAGTCCAAGCCGCCCGGCACAAAGAAGATATCACTAGCACCGTACCAGTTGACCGAGGCCAATTTCACCCTTTGGCCATCAGCGTCTATGATATGCCTTCCCGCCGTTCGTAAGGGCGGATGAAAGAGCAGCATATCATCCGTCGTATTCCATTGATACCTTGTCCGTTGCCGGGGAGGATAAGTGAACTGCGCCTGGCCTGAGGGAAAGGATCGTAAGCTGAAGAACAAGAAAGTGATGCCCAAGATGGTCGCCGACAATAGCAATGTTCTTCGGATCATGGTCGTCGCCGTCCTGCGGTGTCTGGGAACGGACCAGATGTTGCCGGCAAAGCAGAGGCCAAGAAGGGTAGTGGTAGAATTGAACAGCATAGTGTGGACACGCGCGGCCGGGACGCGGCTCTAGACGCATGCTGATGAGAAATGGGAATTGTCCGGCTGAGTTGTGTCAAGTTCCGCAGCGTCCGGGAGTGATGTGTGCTGGGCTGACTGGCTTTGCCAAGGAAGACGGATAGATATGCGAGAGTGTGGCTGAGGTGCAGGAGCACGAGATGACTTACCTTTGTCGTCGTTGATGGTGTCTGGCATGCTGGCTTCTTTTGCTGCGATGCCACGCGCAGGGCAGAGGCTGGAAGACGCCGAATACGGCCTCAGTGCACCATTGGCTCGCAGTAGCAATGGGCGACGGTGAGCGCCCGGTGATTGCAGAGATCCGATGGATGATGGTCGTGTGTGCTTGTTGGCTCCATGAGGGAAGCGGAAGCTTGCATGCAGGTGGTTGGCCAGGAGGAAGCGGCAAAGGCAAACTTCCTACTTCCGAGCGCGCCAAGCTGAGGGAGGACCGGGGGGTGTGCTGTCGGCCCGCTCCTCTGCAGAGCAGAGCTAGCGAGCAATGTGTCTCAAAGTCTCAGTCCCGACATGTTGTGAACGATATCGTAGTTCTATCTTCTACCTCTTGTCTGCAAGTCATTCACTCTTCGACCCCGATATCTGCAGGAGTTGGCTGGCTCTGGGCGGCGGCATTGAGACTGAGACTGCGCTCGCATCTCGCGGAACACAGTGCAGACGGGAAAGATCGACGGCTATCGCTCGCACTCCGACACAGAACAAGACTCACCGCACCGTCACCAGCCGGGACCGATCCTTTGGTTATTGCACGCTTTTTCCTCAGCCTTCCCCTACCGACCGCACCGGGAGAATATTTGCTGCCGGTAATATCGTCACATCCGCCGCGTCAGCACCAGGCTCCACGACGACCGATCTTGACTTCTGCGACGATGGCACACTCGATGTCGACCGAGGATGACGGTTGCTACGAATCCGTAGGCAGGAGGCAAGGGCTGTGAAGATGAAGTCAGACACGTGAGGCAAAGTGCCTGCAGGGCCGCGAAGTGATCAGAACGAAGGATGGTGAATAATGGGGGGCGAGGATCGAGATGTTTCGAGGATCTGGTACGGCGAGGCAGCCATACAGGACACAATGCCATGAACCACTTCGATGGCGGAGAACTACAGCACGCAAAGCCACGGGTCATTCAAGAGAGAGGACTTGAGCTGTCCAGGATCAAGAGCAGCACCATGGGCATACGCGAAGCTATACAACAAAGGTCAACCAAAGAAGCCTCGACGATCCCGAGCAAAATTGCAAACTTTCAGTCAAGCACTTGCAGAGGCCCATTCTCGGCGCTCAATCAACGGTGCATTTCTCGCTGTCATCCCTACTCCGGCCACCAGTACCACTTCTCAATGTCACCTTCAGTCGCCTGAGGTTCGCAAACTCAACCACTCCCTTGGTAGTCAATCCATCATCAACGCTCTGACGGAACAAGAAGCCCCCAAACGCCGACCCCAATTCAGTACAGGCAGATCCAGCAATCGCAATATGCTGGGCATTCTACTGCGACTTGACAAGGAATGTAATCGGGCCCATGCGGTATGTCGGGTACCCACCAGCGTGCTCGTTATGGTCGACATCCATCTCGTCGTCGGCGATCTCCTCCCACTTGGCCTCAATATCGACTTTCTCCTCCTCGGTTTTCGCCATCTTCAGCTCCGCGTTCTTCGCGGCATCCTTCTGGCTGTTGTACACTTCCTTCGTTGCCTTGCCTTGGGTGGCAGAACGATCCTTGGCACGACCGATAATACGGGCCGAGCGCTGGCGAGACGTCTCCGACTGAATCGGCGTGTCGTCATGGCAGGCTTCGCACTTGAACTTTCTGCCAGTCTTGGCCGCGTTGTAGTCTTTCCTGAGGTAGTATGTGCCGTTCTCCTGATCGTACATATTATCCTCAGACAGGCCTCGACCGAAGCAGCCTGGATGGAAGAGAGACTTGCACTCTTCGCCAGCACAGAGTACGAGGTACTGCTTCGAAGTCGTCTCACACTTGCAGAAGCTGGCCGGCTCGTGAGGGACCTCAGCTGCTTTATCAAAACCTCCCTGTTCGTCGTCTGCGACACAATCCACACAGGGGCGAGGGTTGATGACGTCGAATCTGTGGTATTCGTCCCTGGGATGTTGCTCACGTCTGAGGATCACGCAGGTGTTACAGAACACGAATTCCAAGCAATGAACGCACTTGAACGCGATGTCTTCTGCTCTCTCGCCGCACACAGAGCAGTCCAGGCCAGTATCTATGCCTGCTCCCATGCGATTCTCCAGGTTTGCCTTTCCCAACTCCTCGCCGAACTCTTTATCTGATCTTCCGAAGTCCGGATTGGCAGCAAGATGCTGCCCCTTAGCTTCTACTAGTCGATGACGAAGCTTGTCTGTGTCTAGAACGCAAAGATTATTGAGGGCTTGAGCGACCGCTTTTTCTTTGAACTCGAACTCGAAGTCCTGGAGCGTCTTGAACCGACCATCCTTCTTCGGGCGTACACCTGGACCAGTAAGGGCCAAAAGGGCCTTGTATGCTTCGTCGCTGGCCACGAGAGCGTTGAGTACCTCGGCTGGGTCCATAGACTCGTCTTCGCGCTGCACAGTAGCCTGGGCTGGTCGAGCACGAATTGGAGACCTGCTCCTCTTGCGCGGTTGATGGCTCCCCGCTCGATTGCGATACTTGCGCTCGCTGTTGGTGCCTTGGCTGTCCTCTGCTCCAAACAACTCGCGACGGCGAAAGCGAAGGCGAATCTGACCTGGTTTTGGCAAGAAGACTTTGTTGTGTTTGGTAAGTCTTCTACGATCTTGAGCGTAATGTGGAACGGGGCATGCGAAGGCCGAATTTTTGATCTTGCGTTCCGCCGTGGCCGGGAGAGCACAATTTGAGCCGCAGCGCTCTTTCTCACTCGTCTGTATGCCGTGGCCGCAGATGAGGACGTGGTCGTATGGTCTTGATGCAAAGATGCGCTCGGAGCACTCAGTCGGATATGGATGACCGTCGCCATCACGCATTCGAGAACTCGAGTCGAGGAGATGAGACATGCTATGTAGATTGGACAAAGCGCGCAGAGTGTGTGAACAGTCTCTCGGTGGTCGTGGTGGTGGTTATGGCATGTATGCGCCAGTTCGCATTGACGAAGTTGTTGTCGAGAAGATTGATTCGCGCTTTATGCGACGCGGCAGATGTTCGGCCTTCCACTTACTCCGTCCACTCGAGCGCTGCAGCCAATTCCACAAGTGGGCGAGTCACTGGACGGCTCGCAAATACAACGGCATGGGTAGGGACATTGGAAGAGTGCCGTCACGCAAGAATTTGTTCTAGCCGATCGGGGAAAGCTAAGCGTCGACTTCGAACGCCTTCACCCTCGCACTGATATCACAAGCCATCATCTCAGACCTTGTTCTATTCTGGCCTGATACGGTCAGGCAAGTCCAACTGGAAGCCAACAAACCCGGACAGTACCTCCTGCCGTTCGTCTTCCTAACCAATTGGAAGATCGCTAATATTCCCGTCTTCGTCGTCGTCTGCACTTTGATCGCCCGCCATATTATCCACGCCCGGCTCTTCTGGCTTCATCTGGGCGTTAGCATCTGGCTCCTGCTCGGTGCGTTTTTCGGTCGCCGCCGGAATATCTGCATCGATACGCTCCTTGTACTCGACCAATCCATTCCCGGTGCCCTTGATTTGGGTTTCTTGCCTCGTCTGCTGCTCAAAGATCTTCTTCCACTTAGCCGCGACGGCATGCTTCTGAGCAGGAGTCCACGTCTCCTCCACTCGATCACTCTCTGGGCCGGCTGATAGCAGCGCTCGGTCGGCCTTTGCTGCGGTCGACGGCCTCAACGTCCACTAGTCTTACTGGCTGGCATGTCTCCAGGTCTGGCCTGATCAGAGTAACGTCTGCCAGCAAGGGAACTGGTACTTACATCGCATGTGGAGAATTCTCTGTTGCCTAACAACTGTTCGAAGTCGTAGCGCAGGCAATCCTCATGGTCGGCCTCTTCGGTGTGGGGAGTCAGACAATCAGTGTCGTATCATTCCGGGTGGAATTGATTCCCGCAGCGGAGCCACGCCGGAGCAGAAACTGCGTTGAAGCGGTGTTACACTTGCAGTATCGTTTGTTAACAGTCTCCACGGCTTCACAAATCAGCTCTGAGTCGTATTCCATGACGATGGGATCCAAGAGCGAAGTCGGTCCCTGGTTCCGGCCCTCCTGCAGGATGTTCAATGGACTCTCGAACCCGTGATCCACTGGATGCTGGCTGCGATGTTCCTCGAAGCATTTTCGCAGAGTTCGAAGGTCCCGCAGTCGCTCAAGCATGTCAGACAGCTGCAATGCGCCTTGTCCAGCAGCTTGCTGTACTCGTCACGATAAATCACGTTGTGCAAGAGCTCTTCATTTTTGGTGCAGTGACTGTCTTGCTTGGTATTCTGACGTCTTCTCAGGCTTCGACTAGTGCCAGTTGAATGCGTCGCTACCTAGCATGATCGGAGAGAGTCGTCACCTTCACTGCGTTAGCTTCTTGCCCTGGAGCAGGTCCCTTCACATGGAGGCCAAGTACAAAGCCGTTGCCTGCATCCGCCGAGCTGGGCAGGCACTTCACGCTAGCTAAGCGACGACCGCTGCCACTTGAAGACTCCAAGGCAATCTTTTCACGGCCTGTATACGGACATCTGCGGAGTGTATATCAGACATCGAACCACACAAAAACACGGTCGTGTGCGCACCGGAGCAGGACGAACGCTCTTGTCACCCATACCGAGACCAGGTGACTGCAGTCGATCATTGACTACACGCGAGACATGTACATGCTACATTGTCCTGTCTGGACAAGCCAGCCCTCGCTTTGTCTTACAGATTTCTCGCTTTGTCTCAGACGACGGCTTCCTTTTGTGCGAAGGTCTATTTTGATTTCCATCCTCCTCAAAGAATGTGCCAATGCTCACTACTCAACAATGAACAGCCAAGTGCATCACCTGCACCGCGCTGCTGGTTCGTCAGCATGCTTATCCACGATCAATCAACCACGACATAGTTATCGAGAAACACAACCAGCACAATGACATCAACTGCAGCATTTGTCCGGGAAGACTTTTCCAACAGGGCATCCAGAATTCCCAGTAAACGGCCTTCAGCACAGCCGAAGTATACCATTCCAAGGCCACCACCGAGCTTGTGTACAGCGACGACAACGAAACCACCACCACGAAAACCGGCCAGCCCGCTTCGCCGTATCCGTCTTGCTACGAATCCGCCGGATCTCCCAAGTCCACGTCAGCCACCCGCGCTCGTCAACAAAATCAGGGAGCCCAGAGTCGCCACGACCAGGCAACTGCCGAATCGTTTGGCAAACGGTTTACTCACATCGGGCAGTGTTGGCTCTCGAGCGTCTTCGACCAGTCAGGATACCCCAACTTCAAGCATGGCAACGCCTCCAGCACCTAAGAAGCGTCAACCCAAGGCCGACGGAGGAAAGGATGGCGATAAAGCGGCCGTCGATTCAGAGTCTTTGTTCATGCAAGGGCATATTGGAGAGCATTGTATCAAAGGAGCTCTAGTGCACCAATTAGCCTGCTCGCACAAAGTCATGACCGTGAAAGTGGAGACCTGCGCCAGCAATTGCGTACGCCCACTTGCAAAGCATCTCGAAGAGCACGCAAATCGAGCCACCGAGGAGGCGTTTATCTGTTCTGCATGCGTCGAGCAGCATGTGCTGTCGCATCGCGAAGCGAAACGCGCCTTGTTCGAGCAGACATACAAATTTACCGAACAGAAGATGATTGCTCTTCCTCATGGTTGGCTTGACAAGCAGCGATTGTATTGGGAGAAAGTTTGGGAAAACGATATTGTTATGGAACGGAATGCTTTTGCTCTGTTTGGTCGGAAGTGCGCTCATTTCGGTGAACATGTCATAGTCACGCATGGGAAGAAGGGGAATGTTGCATCAATGGCGGTTCCTTTCCCGCCCAAGAGAAGGCCGAAACGAAGCAGAGCGCCGGATGGAAGAATGCCAGGGCCGGTACCTGGATGCATGGAAGTATCAAACACAAAGTTCGAAGAGAACAACGACAGCAATAGCGACAGTATTTCGGAATGGTCGATGAATATAGTCACAGCTGGATTGAGTTGAATATGTCAACAAATGAGGCTTCGTTCCTTGATGCCCATCTATTGTCTGATCCAAGCCATGTACATCTTAGTGGAAGGAAAGTTGAACGGTGCTAAATGTCACCATCTGAGGTTGTGGGCAAGCCTGGGGCCATCAAAGCCTGCATAGCACTCATCAGTCACTGTACCCCTCATTTTTGATTCCCTTCGATTCTTAGATCGTGAGATACAATTTACTGCCTTAATTTGACCACACACACTATGAGCGCATTCACGACCATTCACGCCTCAGTAACGCGATACCAAACATCGACTCACGATGAAGCGACGCAGCGACTGAGTCGCTGCTCAGAGCCGCTTTGTCAACGTGAAGTCGTGGTTGTAGCGGGGCGCCTCTGGGACCTGCATGTGTAATACATCATTGAACTTCTAGCGTCATTGATGGTCATCATGAAGTCAATGGGGTCTATCATCATCACAAAACCTTGATCACGCGAGCTGAATTTCAGTTACTGCTTCACCTGCACACAACGTGTCAAACAAGGACTACTCTCGATATCAAGCTCGACCAGATTAACATTCGGAAATGTCTCACATCCCAAGTTCAACTGGCGGCGCCAACCGGCCTGGAGGCGGCAAAGACCAGTTTAACCAAGCGTCCGGCAACGAGCCAGCAACCAACAATAAGCATCAGCCAGGCAAGCTTGTAGGCAACGACCAGGTGCCCGAATTCAGCGCACAGGTGAGGCTCCATATCCACCATCCTGCTCGTCTTCATACAGTCCACTAACGTAGCTGCATAGACCCTGCCCGCCGGAACAGCTCCATCCTCAAGGACCTTCCAGCCAAACCCCAGCGACGAGGCACCACCCGTCCCAGGCTCCGGCACAACCGCAGCACAAGACACCATCAGCGGTTCCACATCTGCGGATGTACACACGGGTCTCGGCAAGCCAATTTCAGGACAGACCTCACAGGAGTTGCACGATGGTAGCAAGCAACGAGAAGGAGGCACCGAGGGCTTGAAGACCACTTCCCAAAGCACCATCAACCCACACGATCCAGTACATGCTGGACAGCGAGCGCTTGACAAGGATGAGGCTGTGATCGGGCGTGGCGATGTGCCTCCCGCGCAAGAGAGGCTGCCAGAAAGTGCGGAGCGTGTTGCGGCTGAGCGTCCTTGAGCGCTGTGCCGGGCAAAGCTATGATGATAAGACGTATGGTTAGAGGTGTTGATGTCTGACAGCCGGTGCACATTGTGCTGGAGCTTAACTTTAGCGACAAAAGATAGTCGAAAAATCTCAAAAACGTCACGATTTCTGAATGTTGCTGCTTCGTTGATGTTTGAGCGTCGATGCGGTCCCCTTGGTCCGTTTGTGATTCGGAAGCAGCCATATTCCGTCGTCATCATCATTATCATCATCTGCGAGACTCAATAGCTCATGTTCTCGTTGAGACCTAGCCATTGATCGAATTGAGTCGCATTCTGGTAGAAGAAAGGATCTTGCAGCGATGACGGATTCATATCGAGCTCCATGAGCCATGGTAGTGTGTTGGTCATGTCAGTATTGAAAGGTTCGTGCATCGGATGCGACATTCCAGAGTCGCTCGCGGGTACCCGCATGCCAGCGTGAGGCATGCTTGTCGATGGGAGTGATCCTCCGGGAGCATAGTCAACATGGTTTGCCCGTGGGACTTGAGGGGCTTGCGGTGCTTGCTTGCGTCCTATCCTGATCTTGCCGAGCAGCGGGATCCGTAATGTGAGGCTCCGGGAGTCACTCGATAGCCCATGAGGATCCCTAATTAGGGCCAGAAGAGATCTGATCGCCGAGGATGCCTCTTCCACGAACTCTGAGCCTGGTTGGCCAGCGACCGAGTCCATCGTGGCGACGATCTGCTCGACAAAGACCAAGCCGTTCGATTCGTCCAGAACTGGCGCACCCTGTCGACTTTGCTTCATGTACGACAGACATAAGAACGATGCGGCAGTGAAGACCTGCATATCGACAATGCGGTAAATGAAGAACCCTGTGGGAAGCAATCGCCTGACGGTAGGGTATCGACGGGCCATGCTCTCGGCGGCCTCTCTACAGGCGGTTCGGCTATATGCGTACTGATCGTGGTCGTCTTCGCTCATTGCTGCATGAAGATGCATTCTCGCGGTCAAGTAGTAATGCCAGAACTGGATAAGCAGATCTGCGGATAGGTTCTCGTCTGTCTCCCGCCACCATTGCTAAAGCATCGCATATCAGTATGTGCAGTGTTCAAAATCGCGCGACATACCTTTGGAGTTTCTGCTTTCAGCGAGCGTAGCTGACGCTCAATCGTGAGCACTTTTTCAAACATCTCGTCGTCGTTTCGCCCCAGCGTGTAACCTTCGTCGAGCTCCTGTACGCCCATTCCAATGCCTGCCAGCTGAAACATGTAAGGCTGAACCAAGATCTCACCGGCAGGGGTGGTGATTTGGCGGCGCGGGAAGCGATGAGTGGACGTCGCAGCAGGTAGGTTGAACATCATTGATGCTAATCTGTCAGTCGAGCAGATGGCTTCCCACAAAGCAACCTTCTGCTTTCTCCTGTTCTCGGCTTCGGAATAGTCTGTATGGCGTCAGTGTCATTTCACGATCACACGTCTCATTCGAGCCTCGATCCTTTGACTCACCAGTCTGCGGAGAGAGCGCGTGATCAGGCCCATCGTTTCTGCTACGATACCAAGCACGAGGCAGGCCAATTAGCTCAGCAATAGCAATGGTGCGTCGGAGGCTTAGCCAAAGGCTTCTGATGTTGCCAACGCCCAGCTGAAGTCGCAGGTACATCACAATCGTGTCTAGTCCTTCGACGGTGCTGGCAAGCTCGTCGTTTGAGACGATGGTAGACTCGACTGTTTGTGAGACATCGTGCACATACGCAGTCACGTCTTTCCAGCCTGGCAGCTTGAGTGACTAACACGACTTAGCCACCAAGTTCAATACAATGCCGTACTTGCCCGGTACTGACCTGCTCGTGGAGTGGCACCTGCCGGGCGGTGATGGCGAACACGAGGAGGAACCTTGCGAGATGGACGGGGTGGTAACCCTCGGTCAGGGCAGTGTCATACCGCGACATGAAATGATCTTTGGTGCCGATGTTGCTGTCAGAGGGGAATAACGCCTTGTACAACCTCATCCTACCAGACGTTAGGCTGCTGATGCTATGGCGGCAGTGAGAGCTGCTTACCACGGCTCGGCGTAGTTTGAGACGACCAGGACGTCGTCCTTGTTCGGCACCAGCCGGCTCAGCTTTGCTTTGGCGTGGTTCAGATAGCGTGGGGAACATCTTGCTCTGTTCAGATCGTGAGCGAATTCGTCGTTGTGTCGGCTGGGTCCGATCAAAGCGTTGTCAAATAAGAACTTCAGATGCGTCGGTGGTGTGGACGCTGGCACATGGACATGGTCATAATCGTCGTCGTCGTCGTCGTCGGGCGACTCCGATCCGCTGGCATGTTCTTCCGGAGGTGATGGCGAACTCAAATCGGGGTGAACGTGTCCTTGCGCGACTGCAGTCAAGTTGGCTATCTGTTGCTCCAGACGGTGGATGCGGTCACGGGAAGACAACTTGTCAACTTTGACAGCGCGTCGCTGATAGATCTGTGGCACGCAATCACGCCCACGAGCCGTACAATTCACACAGACTTTATCCGTATGCGACTGCCATGTGCACTTTATCTTACGATGCCGACCTATGCTCACAAATCAATCCAGGACTCTGATGGCTTGGTCAGGCACGTGGCGTCGCGGGCTCACATTCAATGCAGCTCTTGGTACCCTTGCGAAGGCGCTTGGCGGTCGTCTGCTGGGGACTTTGAGGCGTGTGGGCCGCTGCAGACATGACGGCGAATGAGCTTGTGTCGACTACGGTGTTGTCGAGGGAAGTTCGACCGGAAAACAACGGGAGCGCAGTCAGTCGGTGTTTTGATCCGGAGCATCGGCCTTGCGTTTGATCCGCGCCGACTGTCTTGTGGTGCACATCGTATGCTGTTCCTATCACGTGATGG
Source organism: Dothistroma septosporum (assembly GCA_002236755.2). NCBI lineage: Eukaryota > Fungi > Ascomycota > Dothideomycetes > Mycosphaerellales > Mycosphaerellaceae > Dothistroma > Dothistroma septosporum. The sequence continues at coordinate 1,716,487 of NBZP02000033.1, read as the reverse complement.
CCGCTATTTGATCATTACGAGACTGGTTAAGCTGTTCCCCGTGCCTGACGGGTCAAGCAAGAACGACAGCCATAAGGTGCAGTGTGGTAGAGAAAAGCTACACGTGACGACTCTGAGTGAGTCACTCTCATGAAGGGTCTGTGATCAACAGGATGAAGGAGGAAACTTGATCAATAGCTTGACTGTGTTTGCTACAGCGATTTTGAGACTTGCACGATACCCCGGAGCACGTCAAAAGAGACGTGTACAGCATTAATTTGTAGTGTGCTTCTCTCAGGTTATACATAGCATAGTAGCTTTGCGAGCATGGGGTCGCAGGACATCCACCTCTCTCACTTTGTGACAGCTTCGGCCGCTTACTACCTTCTCCGTCGGCGACGAAAGCTCGACGACGGAAGACAACACCACCGCCCTCGTGTATTACTGCACAGCTCTCGAACTTCCTGCAACCAAACAGCCTTGATCAATGCCACCGTCTCTGTAATCGCCAAAGGATCGATCGAACAAGCCACGTCCTCCGGCATGAATGTGTTGCGACTGGCCTGCAAAATTGCATCAGTCGTGGCCTCGCTCAGGGACTGCTCCCGGAAAGCTCTCCGCTCTTCTGTCAAAAGTATGCTTCATCGTTCGCATCCACCACGACTCTGCCCTTGAGAACTGCAACGTCGGCGGGTGGATGCTCGCGACTTGGGAGCACTTTGATGCGGTGCGCATATGCGTTGACGGTCGGGAGATGCAACTCTGCGATTGTTGAGCAGCACGCTGCCGTAGGGTTATCGCTGCTGCTGAGTCAGGCGGACTCATGAGAGCCAGACCAGTACTCATTGCCAGGTAGAGAGTCACTGTCCGAGGCGCAGACTCTCGCCGTTAGCTCGATAGTGCGCAGCTTTGCGCAAGGTGGTCTTTCGCTGCTCGCGAAGATCTCGATGTCGTGCTTTTTGCCGACTTCTATGCATAGCTACTTATCCTTCGTGGAACAGTCCGCACAACTCAGCTCGACGGTGCTCACGTGACGCTTTCGAGCTGTCTAAGACCGTGAGCTACCACGCGATGGTACATCGGCAATCGTGACTGGTAGTGCCGCCATACTCTCAGTACAAGGCCGGCCATGAAGACATGTGCCGTCGTACCAGTGGCAGCCGCACGATCGTCCGCCTCGAGAAAAGCAGTCTCGATGCTCAAGCGCATACGGTGCGCGTACATCTGCTTGTCATAGACACATTCCACAGCCGCCTCATACTCGTCAACAATGCCAGCATCAAAGTCGGCGGCGTGGGTGTGAATCCACAAAGGTTGGGTCAGGCAAGGGTTTTGATGGCAAAGACTGCTCACTGGCACTGCACACAGTGCGCTGTCCGTCTAACCTGGCGCATCAAAGCGAGCACCGAGCAGACCGATGATGACTCCGCCGTCTTCGTGGGGTGTGTAAGGACCGAGCTCGCCCACATGGGCACATGCGCCATCGTTGATGAAGTGTGTAAGTCCGCTGGTCTCAAGCAGCGTGGCCAACATCATCTCATCGTACGAAAGACAGTCTCTTAGCTTGATCTGCCCCTCATCAGCAGTACCGGTCCAAGGAACTCTTCGTTTCCATCCATCGAGTCACGCTGCCCAGTCTTAAACGCCAGGGTGATGGATGAACGAGGTGCTGCTTCGAGGCAAAGCGCCTGGGTGACGGATGAGGAGCGGTCTTGGCCTCGATATCAATGCAACGCGTGCAGAGCCACGTTACCTATCTGACAAATGTATGACGAGGTTCTTGGCCTTCGGGTGATGCTTGCTTCAGTAACGCTCGATGGTAGAAGCAGCTCGGCAACCGGCGCTGTTGTATGGAGTCGGTAATTCATCTGGCAGGATGTGGCACATGGCGATGAGAATTGCTTGTGATGCCTTCTTTGCCGCTGGTGCTCACGTTCAGGAAGCCACAAGCACGGAACGCACGCTGCGATGCTTGCAGTGCCAGCCCGGTGTCGTTCGCCGAGATCAGATCCTGATTTGCTCGAACGAGTACTTGCCCACCGCTCTACTCCTTTGTTGCGCAATCGCCGCCTTGCTCTTTCGACCTTCCTTTGTAACCCACGTGCGTACGAGAGGAGGCTCAGGTCGACCACCGACTGGCATGAGCTTCTCTTCAACCGACTCATCGTCATCGGCGTGCAACTTGCGTTTCGAAGTAGGTCGCTGCTGCTCTGCCAACACTGCCGCAGTCTTCTTGACGCTGCCGAGGAGGTTCGTCAGCAGCTCCGCTTCGAAGAGTCCTTCCACTGTAGCACTGATTTCATTCTTGAGTTCCTGCAGAAGCTGCTCCGTGCCATCGATGTCCGCACTAAGGCCGATGAGCCATCCACTTAGGCCAATTGCGTCCACGGCGCAGTCGAACAGGTTGGCAATTGTCCGGATAGCCAGGTCACTTCCGGCGATGTCTTGCGCATTCGGCACATCAAGCAACGCATCTCCGTCACTCACATCCTGTTCCAAGTACCTTTGCGTCCAGCCGCCATCGGCAAGTTCAAGGCGCAAGAGGCACAAGAAGAAGATGAGATCGGCATGCGTGAGCATATCATGCATGACTTGTTTCACGTCCCGTTGAGGGAACGCTTGCAAGCGATTGAGCAAGATACGGCACGCGTGAGACCGGACTGCAAGGCCAGATTCCAGGAGGCTCTCGGCCTTGTCCAGCTCTTTCTCCACGGCATCGAGCTCGGACTGTACGTCCCCATCGGCCATGTCCACGTCTCCATTAGTCAGCTGCGCGGCTGCCATCTCGGCGTTCTGCTTGTCTTGCAAGGAGCGAATAAGAGTTTGCAAGCCTTGCACAATTTCTGGCAGGTCCCAGTGAACACGCAACGAGATTAGATCACACATTAGCATCAGGCTTGGCTCAGCATCGGCAATGGCTAGCATGATGTCACCCGGTGCTACCTGCCGCTTTGCGTTGTCGCTGGAATGTGGCAATACAAGCTGCAAGTTCGATGTTGTGAGATAGCCGGCGAGGGTTAGGAATCGCACAACATTGCGCGACAGTAGCGTGAGTTCTAGGTTTCCGGCGTTGTTCGATCTCTCGTTGAGTGGTCGCCAAGCGAAGAGCTTCCGTAGCAAGTAAGAGGCACGCCGTGTCTCTACATGCTGAGGGTCGTAGGTGTTCGAGGGTAGGTCCCAAAGGGCAATGTCCGCGTCATGATAACCATTGAGTATGTTTTCAACAGCCTCATCTTGAGTCCGGAGATCACGGTTAAGCATCTTCGCAACGAACACCTCAAGGCCTTCGGCATCTGATGCCTCGAACAGGGCATCGACCTTTGCTTGCCATTCTTCCCACTTTCGTCTCTTTTTCTCTTTCAAGTCAGAGCTTCCGAGAAGAGCCATCCTGCCCTTCCTGAGTACATCAAGTAGTACGGGTTCCTGTGGCCTCATACTTCGCCCGTCGTCAAGTATATTGCCAACTTGAAAGGCAAGAAGATTATTGGCCGATAAAGCTACCAGGATGCTTAGATCTGAGAATTGTGTGACAACTTTCAGTGGTGAGCTTGCTTTCCCGTCAACGGTAGTGCTCGAATGTGCAGCATGAGACAATGAGCTCAGGTTCGAGCCATACTTTGTATCGTAGACTGCCAGCCTGTCCAGAGTCACCACAAGGACTGTTGCTGATGAAAGTCGTGTAAAGTCGCTCACGCTTAGGCCATCTCGGCGACCCAGCTCGAAAGCGGCTTTGGGCGTAGTGCCGGAAACATCGTAGATCGTCAGTCGGCCACCTAAGCACTGATAGAGCATGCCTGATGCAGCGTGTAGTTCAAAATGTGGCTCCTCCGTGCCCGCATTGTGCCTCGACGGAAGGTTGTAAGTGAGGATGTCATCAAGGAAAGATCGACTTCCTTGCAGAGTATCGCCGGAAACATTGCGCACGGCGAAAATGCGTAATGACCTCTGCGATTGCGTGCGGACGACCTGGCAGAGCAAGGATAGGCCAGGCGCAGCTTGAGCTCCGTCTTGAGAGGGTTCCAGCAGGGCTAGGACGTCTTCCCGGTCCTTTAGAAGTCCTCGTCTCGCGGCTTCGTACTCGACAACCACCGCGTATTCGACTTGTGGGCCGCTGTTACCTACCGCGTTGTGCTCCCACCTCGCAGCAGACATGTCGCCCTGCAAGCAATCCACATCGCCATTGCTGTAAGAAACCAACACGGAATGGTCGTCGCTCTCTGACGCCGCGCGTGCATTGTCCGCTGGTAAGACGTCCACGGTGACAACATTCGCATGTCGCAACTTTCGCTCTCGTCGTGTTGGCGCTCGTGGTTCCCGCTCGTCGCTTTGTGGCTTGCCAAGATTTTCCTTGATGCTGAGTAGACGCGCCTTCTGTCTGCCGACGCTGTCCCAGACCGCAAGATACGTGTGTCTCTGTGGTTGCTGTGGCTTCGCTCGTTTGCAGTAGATGGAGCATGGTGGAGCGGCGAGGAAGGATTGCGGTGGCAGGGCGTATGAGCTGGCGGTGCTTTGGTTTTGTGTCTACTGATGTTAGTATGCAATCATCGCGACGGCAGGATATCGGTGCGTACATTGTATATGCTGACACTCTCTCCATCAACGCCAATCGCAACTTCGTGACGCTTTCTCTTGCGCGCACCTGTTATGCTATGCACACAGGCAGCAATAACCCGTCCATGCCCGGCATCGAGTGGCTTTGAAAGTGCTGCAATGATGTATGGCTCCTCTATCCCACCCGACATGGCTCCCTGCGGCTCGTTGCAACACAAAGCTTTCACGGGCAAGTTTCTTTCGACGTCCAGCGTAGTTACCCAAGCTAAGCAAAATGATAGCGTGCACGGGTCGGATCGTGAACCGAAGTTACCAGGGTTTCGCGTCAGAGTCGCGTAATCTGATGCAGTCGCGACTTGACCTATGTAGCCTTGAAGAACATCGACATGATTGTAGGTTGGTTCAGATGCGGTAGGCACCTCACGTTGCGATTGGACACCAGGGATCTGCACGCATCAGCACACACTCCCTAAGCATGGTACACGACTTCAAATGGCAGGGACGGCAGTGCTTCCTGCCATGAACACAAATGGCGAGAAGAACGTCCATCCGTTCTTCACCAAGCCCGATAGTACGACTTGACGTGAATTTTGAAGGAGATGTGATGCTGACATGTGCATCAGCCACATATTGTCATTCCACGATCACCCACCAGCGGAACGAAGATTTCGACTGTGTTGCGAATGAGGCACACGACGAAACACAGAATAAGCCGAAGCGAACGACTAGCAAGAGACGTCAGAAGAATGGTGACCAATGCTCGACGAAGGGCAAGACGCAGCGAACATTGGGGGAGATTGTAAATGGAAAGGATGCGGCTCCCGCAGCTGCCGAAGAGGTCATCAACGTGTACACATCTGAGCCCAATCTTAATACAGCTCGCCAGAAGAGGCGACACACAAATGAGCATGAAGCCGCAGAGTTCGGTGCCTCAACGGCCGTAGAGGAAGCAGAACTCCCGCGGAGCCCTCGAAAGAGATCGTCATCGCCGAGAGTCATAATACCTGCCTCTTCGCCGCTGCCTACGAAAGTGGCCGCAAACATGTCACACATGTTCGGAGGCATGGCAACACCCGAGACGAATGAAGCTGTGCTCGAGAGTGCTACTCCACAGAGGAAGGTTCTGAGGCTCAACGCCAATGGCAAATTCAGCTCGCCACCTATTAAGAAGACGAAGAATTCAGGTGAGCCAAAACCGGAAGCCCCAAAAAGACGTGGCAGGAAGAGGACGTCTGTGGTCACTAGCTATAACGTGCCGCTTGTGGTGGTCTGTAGATACGGCGAGAAAGAGGGGCGGCGGCAAGAGATTGGCAAGAGAATCGATCGAATCCTGCAGGGCGCCGAAATCATAACCATGATGAAGCCAAAGACAACGCCGAAGAAACGAATAACAAGGCAGCCGAAGGCGACGCATCCGTTTTTCGCGGGCAAACAAGAGGATGCGGCCCCTCCCGAGAAAGAATCTCCGCGCAAGGCCAGCGCAGTCACTCCCGGCAAATTACGCGTGAAAGCTTTCTCCGACAGAATACGGGATCCCAAGGAGACTCACATTTTTCACTCAGCACTGCTTCGTGATAGGCACATGGTCAAGCACGTTGGTTCGAAAGAAGCACCGTTTCCGGACAAAGAGCAAGCACATGTCCGAGATGTGAGTGAGTTGAGCTCGATGGATAGGGTTTGGAACGAGACACTTCGCCTTCGTCTACCCAGTCGAAAACGAAAACAGGCAGAAGTACGACTTCGGCATAACGAATCGATTCTCGCACGCTTCACGGCCGCACTGGAGCCTGAGGCCGACCGTCAACTTCGCCAGGACGGATTCCGCGAGCCCGACGCGTCCCTCAACCTGCCGCAAAAGCTTCTCATGTCTGGAGAAGAGATAGCCGAGCAGATCAAGCGTCATCTCTCTGTGGTATTGGTCGGCCCAAGCCAAGATGAAGTCTCCACTGGCGCTACGCAGCATGCTCAACATCCGTCTTTACAAAACTTATACGACAAGATACCCACCACTCTCACCGCATTCGACGAGTCCAAGGGCGAAGTGCTGCAGTGGACGCAGAAGTATGCGCCTTCGTGTTGTGCGGAAATTTTGCAATCTGATAAAGAGATGGCAGTTCTGAGAACATGGCTCACCTCATTAGCAGTCCAAGCTGTCGGAGGCGCTGCGATCACAATGGAGCGGGTGGCTAAAGCAGAAGCTGCGGAAAGGCCCAAGAAGAAGCGGAAAAAGAAACCCCATGATCTCGACGACTTTTTGGTAGACAGTGACGATGATTCGCGTGACATGAGTGAGCTGGCGGACCTTGATCATAGTGCAGAATTCACTCGCGCAGCGCCCAAGAGTATCGTGCAGGTCGCACAGACTGGCGCAAAATTTGGAAATGCAGTCTTGCTCAGTGGTCCGCATGGTTGTGGCAAGACAGCCGCGGCATATGCAGTCGCCAGGGAAATGGGGTACAAAGTCTTTGAGATCAGTCCAAGCGAGAGGCGAAGTGGTCGTGACATACTAGACAAAATTGGTGACATGACGGAGAATCATCTTGTCAAGCATCACGGCACAGACTCGGTCGACTTGTCCGATAATGAAGGCCCAACTCGGATGGACGAAGCGTTTCAAGAAGACCTCGAGAGCGGCAGGCAAGGCAAGATGATGTCCTTCTTCAAGCCCAAGGCACAGCGGAAGCCGAAGCCAGCGGAACCGAGGAAGGTCGTGAAGGAGAAGACTGTCAAAGCAGTGCAAGATGCGATCAAGAGACGGCCCAAAGAGCAACAGCAATCGTTGATCCTGCTTGAGGAAGTCGATATTCTTTTTAAGGATGATAAGGAGTTCTGGACAACAATACTGAAGCTGATCACAACCTCCAAACGGCCGTTCATCATGACCTGCAACGATGAAGATCTAGTCCCGTTGCAGGCCTTGTCGTTACATGCGATACTTCGATTCACGCAGCCTCCCGTTGATCTTGCCACGGACTACATGTTATTGCTCGCAGCTGCTGAAGGTCACCTGCTTGAGCGACCTGCTGTGAACTCACTTTACCAGTATCACCACTGCGACCTTCGCGCCAGTATCTCCGAACTCGACTACTGGTGTCAGATGGGCATCGGTGATCCTCGCGGAGGTCTTAGCTGGATCTATCAGAGGTGGCCACCTGGGTCCGATGTGGATGAAAGAGGAAGGAGACTACGGGTCGTGAGTGAGGGAACGTATCGACTAAGCATGGGCCAATCGCAGAGCTCCAGTGCAGAGGGTTGTCTCTCATTCGAATCAGCTGAGGAGCCGCCGTCATCGGTCTTTGACTGGGAGCAGCTACTACTTGCGAGGAACCCATGGCCCGCGGATCCAAGGTCGCAGCTGCAAACACTCTCCCATGTCGCAACGATTGCAGACACTTTCAGTGCAGCAGACGTCTTCTGCTCCATGGGCCTCGCAGCTAGTGAAAACGTGGATCCAACGCAGCCTGCCATGCCAGACAAGGCTCGTGGGAATTACATCGAAGGCATTGCCCTTCTACAAACGGATGAGCGCATCGACTGTGGCGGCATGAGCACAGATCTGCTTCTCGCTACGAATTTGGCTGCACGTCGTGCCCTCGGCGCTCCTGCCGATAGCCGTGATTCGGTCAACAACGGATCGCGGCGTACCGCTCGGCAGGAGCTGCCACTCGGTCGCCGCGCATTTTCTTGCTTTGATGCCATTTCAATGCTGGGAGACACCAACGCTGCCATCAATCCTGGGCTCACTCAGTCTGCTTTCGATGGACCTCTGAACATCATTGCTACGGATCTAGCTCCTTATGTCCGCTCAATCGTACAGTACGATCAAGTACTGGAAGAACAGCGTGATAGACTGAACCTTCTAATGACTGACGGTCGAAAGGCGAAGCGAGTACGAACAACCAGAGCCGCCAGAAGTGCGCTGGAGGGAGGTCTACGATCAACGACGAGGCGCGAAAAGTGGTTCTCGAAGGACCTCGATTTCCACGCTGTTCTTGCCACAGGTGGACATGATTGGCCGAGAGCATCGAGTGCGCCTCCATCAGCTACAGGATCTGCTGACATCATGTCGCAAAACAGCGCAGATGTTCCGCCTGGGGGTATGGAGGCCATTCAGTATGAGGGCTGACAGGACTGAGTGCGGCAGTACAGCTGGCAATCTATAACACATGGCTGGCACATAGAGCATCACTATCAGAACCTAACACGGATCAATGACATTGTCTGCGGCATCCGACGGCCAAATGTCCAGTCATGTCGCTAGCTTACATCTCGATAGCTACCGCACTTTACTGTACGAGTCCGCTTGTGGCGTGAAGTTGGCGATTTGCGTCGTGTAACTCGAATGCCGTACCTTACCGATTCAGGCACCGCATAACCGCGGAATACTGCGTGGCATCGCCCACGTCTCTCTGCCTACTCGAACCGCTTATAAGATACTACAGGCTTTTCATTGGCACTTATGAGGCGCACCGGTTTGGCAGTACAGTACTACCTCCTCACGGCAAGTCTCGATGCGGCAGTATCTTTATGATTGGATGACCGGGCGAAGGTCTGTATGAACTGTATTACACAACAGCTCATGAGGTTCGTGCTTGAGCTTGATTCCGGCAGATCAGATCTTACACGTGGCTGTAGGCATTTCAGGTGGGAGCTGGGGTATTGTCGGGTGTATATGAGTTGAAGTTCGGGACCACTTTCTTCCCAGTCCCAGGGGTTTAGGGCTTCGACGAGTGCACAAGAGCTGAGATACTGCTCATACGGGAAGATCTCGACAGCTCTGCGCGATCAAATCCTCGTGTTGCGGAGACAGCACACTCATTGTACGTGCCATTCCTTGCGACGATTATCCGATGACCAGGAACAGTTCTACGCCAAGGATCCTGCATCACCACATGGAGGAGTCCCCCCCTCGTCGTGCGAGCCGGCATGGCGCAACACACTGAAGCGACTTTTGCACTCTTCCTGACGCAGAGTTCCCTTAACATGGCAACCGTCTCCCGCTGTCGCCGGTTCTTCCACGCCAGCCAATCAGGACCCACAGCTGGCATGTGAGTGACAAGGATCGTTCGGCGCTAGTGAAGTAAATTGACAGCAATCGAACACTTGATTTCATTGTTAAGCTCCCACTGCAGACACCACTCATTGTCAACAATCGTCCGATATCGACCCTATCCCATAAAACGCGCAGTCTACAAAAATCATGTCCACTCCACGTAAAACTTTTAACAGGCTGTCGAAGTGGACGCGTCGCCTGAATGCGCTCAAGTCTGGTGAGATGGGAAATGGGGAGGAACCGAGCGCGAAGCGCAGTCAGTCGGAGGTGGACGCAGGAACCGAATCTAAGCGCAAGAAGTCCATGCGAAGCGATGGCGCCAGTGTGCAGTACGAAATGTTCTACAAGCACTGGGAAGGCGAGCGCGTCGAGAAGGACAAGAAATTAATCATGAAGGAGCGGCAGGTTCGCCAGAAGGACGAGGAGATCCGCCAGAAGGACGAGGAGATTCGCCAGAAGGTGGAAGACATCGGCTCGAAAGTCGAGGAGGGTCCGCCAGAAGGTGGAAGAGATCAGCGCGAAGGACATTGAGATTCATGGATTGAAGGATCAGCAATCCCGCGAGGCAGATCGGAGGGATCGCGAGAAGGACCGCAAGATCGAGGAACTCGAGCGCGCGCTGCGGAAGTTACCAAGTAAGCAGCAGATTACGCCACATGGCATGTCGATCAACAACTTACACCAAGAACAGAACTCGAAAACTTGCTCGAGAAGCACATCTTCAGCCTTCCAAAATTTTCCACCGTCAGAAGTATGGGTTTGACGTATTAGGTGAATGTCGTAAGTTGTGAATCAAGTCAAATACAGACGGACATGCTGACCATCTTTACAGCACGTTGCCACCGAAGGCCCACCGCGGGGCCGCATCCTGAAGGAGTTCATCTTCGGCCAGTTCATATTCGGCGACATGCCCGCGGAGATTCGCAACATGATCTACAAGGAGGTCCTTACCGGACACGGTCCCATCAAGCTAGGTCGAGTCGATGTCGACACCACCAACATGAACGACGAGCAGACGCGTGCCTGGTCGCATGGCAAGGTCAAGGCAGTCAACCCGCCCGCGGCCTCGAACATCACTAGATGCAGCAAGTTGACGATGCGAGAGGGCTCAGCCTTCTTGTACGACGCAAACACCTTCATCCTCTTGAACTTGGATGTCACCTTCGCCGCCAAGGAAATGAAGATGTTCAAGTTCATCAAGCACATCGAGTTGCCGTTCCTGGGCAACAAGGATTTCCACGCTACACTGAATCGACTCCACAGAGTCGGAAGCCAACTTCGCACCGTCAGCCTGAACGCAGGCAACTTCGTCGCCGCCAACATGGAGGCCCTCGTCAACCAGAACGACCCGAAGATCCCGACCCTTTCCGCCACCGTGGCGAAGGCTCCGCAGGATGCCGATATGCGAGTCACGAAGATGGCCGAGGGAGCTTTGTCGCTGCTGGCTCGTCTGAAGAGGCAGAAAGGAGGTGTCTCCGGCGCCGAGATCCTGGACGTGATCAAGTTCAAGAAATGCGAGGAGGCCTGGAAGCAGGAGATCTTCGACGACTACATCGAGTCCAACTTCCGTCAGCGTCTGGCTGCCTCACTGGTAAGCGTGAAGGATGGATAGTGTAGTTGTGCCTCCAGAACCATGCGAGAGCGGATCCAAGCGCTGATGCATAGAGGGTATCCTCGTTGACCCCGAACTGCAATGGCCCGGAAAGACGCCGGACACTCATTATGTCACGATACCACGATCAGGTACATCATCAGCCGATAGCTGAAGCAATTTGCAGCGTTTTGAGAGATAGGCCTGCGGTAGCGACGCGCAATCAGGCAGCCGGCGATGGCGATTCTGATATATTCATCGTTGAGTCTCAATGAGAACTCGCTTACACTTATCGCCAAAGTACACAATCGAACTGCATGATCTTGTTGCTGCTCTTGTGGTGCTAAATTCGCGGTTCCGCCCGGAGATTGTCAATCGGCTAAAAAGTTTGATGGTATGAATAGAGACGTCTGCCGAGCGTGAACGAAAGTCTGGTGGAAACCATCAAGCAGGTTTCCTAGCAGTGACCACATGCATATCCCACCTGATATAAGTACCACCCTCCGCCTCCTCGAGAGCCTTGTGATACATGTCATCCACCCACTTTTCATCATGCATCCAACTTCCCCGCTTCTTGATCTCGAGCAATGTCCCGCCAGTCACAGCCTGCAGACCAACGATCGAATGATCCTTTCTCGTCTCAGCCGCATGGTCTGAAGCTATCACATCCTCTCTGATATCCTCATACCCGGCCTCCTCCACACTCTGCCTCAATCCGGGGTCCACTGCATCAATGTTGGCAACATCATGGTCCCGCTGCAGCGCCATGAACGCATTCAGCATCGCTGACGTCGCTTCCCTGCCCACCTGCGGGTCGCTTTGTATGGCCGACATCTGTGGGAAGTCTGATTCGAACCATTGAAGGTACCCACCCGGCTTCAGAAGTTTGAGGAGGTTCTGGGCGACGATGGGCCAGTCCTTGCTGGTAAGGGCACAGATGAGGTAGCGGGTGTGAACCACGTCGAAAGTCCCCTGGAGCTGCTCAGGAACGGGTCGGAGAATGTTTAAAAGCTTAAATGCACGACCGTCCCGTTCGTTGGCGGGTGGAAACTGTGCGTCTGACAAATCAAAGCCCGTGAAGGAGCAGGTTGATGGCGCTGTGGCGGCTACATCTTTCATCCAGATGCCAGTACCTGTGGCGACGTCTGCGATGTGTGCATTCTCCGGAAGTACAATCCTGGGATGCAAGACAAAGCCGGTATTCTTGATGATTTGGCGGTGCTGGTTCTCCAGGCGAGCGCTCTCGATGTTGTCTCTTGGCAGTGAATAAATGTCCTTGAAGGTTGAGCTTGTCATCTTGAAGGTGCTTGATCATTTGCCTGGGCACTCGCAATACACTTGGTCAGTACTTATAGCTCATTCGACGTGAAGCTCTCGCCCGAGGCTAATGAGCTTTTGCCTTTTGTCAGCGCCGGGGATCTCGCTAGTAAATCTTGCACCATGCATGGCATGTGACTTCTCTTAGCTGTGCCGATTTCCTGCAGTGATCCGGTACGCTTCGGCCGCGATTCTGGGATCGTCAGAACATCTGATGTTAGAGAACGATGCAAGAAGAGCCGTCTGCTCTTCTATCGTTTCCAGAACGACTCGGATACCGGATACGTGCCAAGGCAGAGGGATACTGCTGGTTACATCTCGAAAGAGAAGGAGCTCGGCCCGATCCTTGTACATCCGACCTTGATCCGGGATTCCAATGCCTCCACTGTATTGCTGCGAAGGCCTACAGAAAAGGCGCGAGCCGTACCGCACGAAATGCTTATTATTTTGTGCAATGGTCATCAGTGAACATCCTCGGCAGATGGAGCTGTGGGCTCAACACGTCTGAAGGCTTTTCGGGTTCGATGGCCACACCCAGATCTGCAAAGCAAGCGCTCGGATTGGCCTTGCTCCTGATATCTCCACCTTGCTAGGACCAAGCTGGGGTTTCGACTTCCGAGTCTTTGTATTGGAGAACGCTGAGCAATGACTGCGACATCAATCAGATGGAGGCTGCTGAAGATCCTCACGGACGATGATGGAGACCGAAGGCCCGCGACATCAACAAGTGCGCAACCAAGTGCTCCTGCCAAAATTGGCTTTGGCCACGGCTTTTCGCTTCAAATCCCGACTTAAGTATGGACCGCCCTACATTGGACACGGTATGTGTTGTCTAAAAAGCATCGGCTGTATCTGCGTAGAGAGGGAGCCACAGGTACAGGGTTCACCGTGTCGTTCAAGGGACGACGTTTACAGCTACAAATTCTGCATCAATTCCTTCAGCGTGATCGGTTTCCTCACTGCATTCGAGAAGCCTTCGTGATATGTGACCCACACTGTCAAGCCGGACTTTTTCTCCCTTTGCGGTACGACAGCACCATCAGCAGGCACGGCTATAGGTCTGCCAAAAAAGTCGCAAGCTATGCGTTTCTTAGGTGCCTCGAGTTCATCTATCTCGCCACGCTTAGCAGGTGCTGCGTCACTGGCAAGGACGCCGAATCTCGCAAGTCGACTTTCTTCGTTCAAGTGTGCTTCTTCCTCCTTCCATTGTTGGTCAATCACTTGGCGAACAGCATATCGAGTCTTACTACCGCTGTCGCCGAAGCCTTTCCCACCTGTTTCGTACGTACAGAGCGTATCGAGAGGTGGCTCGATGCGATACACCCATTGTTGAGGACCAGAAGACGCACCTTCGCTCTGGGACACTTTGACGCGATCGAACCGTACACCAGTGGCACCCATCGCGTTGACGGCTCGCTTGACCAGAGTCTGCTCAGAGGCTTTGCGAACAGAGGCAATGCTTTTGTCCTTTCCACTACCACCAACCACGATCGGGTTGACGTTTGGCGACAGCATGCGGAAAAGATAAGGTTGGAGTTCAGTGGTAATGTCGGCAGTCGAGCAGTACAGTCTTGTCAGAGAACGCGAAAGCGCTGCGTGCAGAGTCTGAACATGCGCAGCGTTTTGCTTTTCAGCTTCGTGCGCTGCCCAGGATGCACGTGGTCCAGCAAAGGGATGTACAGTGGTCTCGGCATCCTCGTCGCCAGCCTTTAGGTCATACTGTGCTCTGGTCGGCGAGGCAAAGAGGTGGTGGAATGCCAGGATCGGCGAGCTGAGATATGGCGCCAGCTCCCACTCATTGCTGCTGAAGACAGCGCTGGAAAGGCGATCGTGGAAGTGGAGCCACTCGTGAGCCGAATCAGGCTTCGACAGCAGATCGTTGTCTTGGAAATTGCGTGTAGGATACATGGAGAAGCAGTCGGTTACGATGCGATCAGACTCGCCGTGTGTGTCGACAAGCTCTCGTAGCTGCTCGGTGGCTGTCCTTCGGAGACCTTCGGCGACGCCTTTGACAGTGGTGATATCGCCATTGTGCTGAGACATCACGCTCGCCGAAGACTTTGGGAACCCAGCGCCTTCCTGGAAAACACGCTCCACGATATCTTTAGGCCCTCCTCGACCCAATGCTCGTGCGGCGCCGCCACCATGCTGTAGGTCGCTAAGGACATGCTCTTCAACCCACTTACGCGTTAGCCGGGCATTGCCATTGTCAGTATTTCGCAGCTTGCCAGCTACCCACTCGCCTACAACCATAATGCCTCGCATGTCTCCCTCGCCAGGTCCATTCCCGTTGCGCTCCTCTTTCCGATTCGACACACCCCATGTCGCTTCACATAGTCGACGGACGCCATCAACCTCGCAGCGTACGCCCTCCTTCTGCAGGACCTGCTGGAGTCGGGTCGTGATGGTCTGTATAGGTGCTTTTCGTACATGAATGATCTCAGCAAGATTACTCTGTCGTAGCGGTCGTAGGGCTGGGTGGTACACGTCGTTACAGACCAGTATTAGGGGACGCAGTAGTCGAAAGCGGTCGCCTTTCATTTTCCTGGCTGGTGCTTGTGATAGCGTGCTGAGGGCGCTGGAATTCTTCTGGTCAAGCATGACAAGATCGATTAATGCCTTCACGAATCCTCCTTCGCCGCTCCCGCCGCTGCCACCGACCACTCCGTCAACCTCATCCACCACTACGCAGACCGGCTTGCCAGCCTTCCGTGTCTGACCATCGACAGTCTTGGTATCGGCGCCCTTGACATTCTCAGTACCCACCATGTCCCTTATGCGGCCTTTGACCACAGTACTGCTCCTTTCATCACTTGCATTGATCTCTTGCACTTCGTATCCAGCTTGTTTAGCACAAACATGAGCCAATGTGGTCTTGCCCAAGCCGGGTGGTCCAGTAAGCATCAGGATCTTTCTGTGGGGCGTCTCTTCGAACGCGACATTGTCACCCTGCTTGGCCTTTGGCTTTGGTCGGTAGGAGCCAGGGAACACGATCTGGTCCCAGCGTTTGAGCCAATGCATGACGGCTCTGTGTGTTCTCTCATCTCCTACGAGATCTGTGAACTTCTTGGCGCGGTATTTCTCGGTCCATAGTAACGATGACTTCTTGGTAGCGGGTGCGGTTGGTCCGTGTGGAAGAGTGGGTGCTTCAAGTGCAGCTTTCGGTATGCTCGCTTCTGCCTGAGCATCTGCAAGGAGTCGGTGGATGTCGATGCCATAGTACACCTTCTGTGCTTTGGCGGGTCGCTGTGCCGCGGTGAAGGTGCCACCGAGCTTGCGCTTTTTGGGTGATGGAGACAGAAGTGGCGATGAAGGCACAGAATTCTCCATCTGCATCTGGACAGGGCAAGAGGCGGGATCGCTGCGAAAGATGTCGTTCGTTTTCCAGATTCGCTGAATTGGCCCGTCGCGTCTGTGTTCGGTTTCAGCAGCGTGTATCGCGTCAAAGTCGTCAGAGAAGGCAGTCGGAGCGGTCGAGGTAGTCCATAGCTCGTTTAGATCATCACTTCCAGGCACGTCGTCGGAGTTGTGAAAGGATGGCATGGTCGCTCGCAATGTCGCAAAGGGACGCTTCCAGCATGGGTTGAAACGCGTTCAGGTTCACGCGTACTAGCGTGCTATCTTGGTGAGTTTGGCCGGAGAAAATCCGGCCGGCTGTACTAGCTCTATCTCGCCCACAGCGCTGCTTTCACTTTACAAACTTCACGATCTGAACACTCATATACGACGAGCCGGTGTAGATTGTACACCCATCATTGCCTTGGAGGCTGGATGGAGGGTTGCTTGTCGGCATGATGTAGATTCCGCGTCGATCCGCAATACAAAAAATGATCGCGCGTCGCGTCGTGGAATCACATTCACAAAGCTCGAAACGCAACACCGGGCCCGGCGGCACCTCATCGCACTTGTCGAAAGGCCTCTGTTAGTATCGGCGATCCAGGCAAGCGCATCCTACAATCGCGGAGACATTGTTCATGTACAATCACACGCAGGCCAAGCTCCACCCGTGGTGGCGAAGCTTCTTTACGACACATGGTCTGACGCCACAATGCACCTCTTCACAACTCTGATATCGGCTCTGCCCTTCTCGTGCGCCTGGGGCAAACCATCATTGCCGTTGTCCCGCGACACTACGGTCCCAGCCTTCGTTTAAAGTGCAACCACTTTCTTCCTCCATGGCAAGCCGTACCAAATCATTGAAGGGCAGATGGACCCGCGGCGAATTCCACATGAATACTGGCGGGACCGTCGGAAGAAGGCGAGAGCAGTGGGACTGACCACTATCTCTCCGTGCATCTTTTGGGACCATCTCGAACCGTCACCTGGGCAGGGGAACTTTGATCAACCAGGGAATGCAGTCACAACCTACACCAGGACTGCTCAGGAAGAACGTCTCAATGTCGTTCTTGGAGCCGTGACGGCTGCGATAATGTATGAAGTCAATAAAGTTGAGGCCAAAGATAACATCGTTGAAAGATCCATGCCGGTTCGCGAGTCAGCTCACCCGATGCCGAGCAGCCAGCACCAATACGGCAAGTCGATAGATATGGGCTAGGAACGAGCGTGTGTACTAGCCGTACATCTGTGGCGAACATGACTTTGGAGGCTTCCTGGCCCGGTCAGATGCCTGAACTGGTCGTCAGGGATTACAACGCGCCGTTTGCCAACGCCTCGAAAATTATCTTACCAAGCTCGCTGGCCAATTGAGTGATTTCCAAGTCACGGAGGGTGGCGACATCTTGATGGTACAGTTCGAGACTGAGTGCCGTTCATTTGACGGCGATCATCAGCAGTGAGTGACCTCTGCTGACCCACAGATCAATGGCGAAGTTCGTCACATGTTTATCCTCGGTATTATTAGCATCACGGCCCTACACGACATTCTCAACCCCGTCTGCGGCATTCCTTTCTCCACCGATGACGGAGCAGTACAGCCGACTCTCGAAGGGGGCTCGATCCCCGTTGCCCTTGCTGAGAAAGATGGAGATCAATCATCGGGCTTCAAGGCTCGAGGTCTATACATCAATAGTACCCGCGAGCTTGGGCCTCTGCTCGACGGAGAGTACTACACTTACGCACCAGACCAGTGGGCATCGTAGGATACTCACATCAGTACGGCGCGCGGTCCGTAGGCAGTCACGCAGCTCGTAGAAGATATCGATAACGTCCTGGGCAACGATTCAGCATCCATGAGCTTTCACATGGTCCACGGAGGTACAAAGTTTGCCTCCGTTGACGGTACGCTTTGGCAGGATCATAGCACTCTTCACTACAAGGTACGATTATTCTGCGCCTATAGACGAGAGCGGCACGACGACCGAGCTATATCATACCATGCGAGAGGCCATCGCGAAGTACGTACTGAGAGGAAGTACACCAGAACCGCCTACGATTGTGTCCATGCTCGCCATTCCATAATTCGAACTCAAGCCGTTGACATCTCTATATGATTCCCTGCCCGCAAAGGTGACGTCGGATTGTCCGGTGCCAATCGAGGCACTTGGTCAGTTATAGGGCTCTATTCTGTACGCTCATTTCGTGACTAACGCTGCGTTCAGCGTCCTGGTCCCTGGCGATCGTCCTCGAGATCGTATCGTGAGCCATCTCGTCATACGTTCCGGTGGACTCGGAGACAAAGCCCCAGTCGTCGCAATTCTACCAAAGCAGCTTCGAAGGACCAAGTGGCGTCAATACGTCCGATTCAGCTGCGCTAGACACATTTCTATCGGTCCCAGCTGGAGTCAAGGGGCAAGTCTTCACCAATGGCTTCAATCTCGGCCGACACTGGCTCGTTGGCCCACAGCAGTCACTTTACCTGCCGGCATATTAATCAAGCCTGGTGAGCTGAGCGACTGGTCATACTGGAGCTAGAACACGATCATATGAATAAGACCATGACCGCCGTTGAAGTGGCGAAGAATGAATGGTACAAAGTAGGCTTGATCTCGATTGTTTGAACTGTATCGAAGATAAGATATATTCTTGTACCAACGCGGTCATTGTCGCCTAAACAGAATCCACAGCAAATGTGTTGAGCATTGTTTGGCAATAGCAGCTCCATGAATATGCCTACAATGCCAGTACGCGATCAGATGTCGCCTATTGTGGAGACATGTCATGTCCTTGTTGTGTGGGACTCGACTGTGGCCTTATCAGGTATAGCTATGGCATCCTCCACGGACCTTCGTCGGTCACGTCCTAACCGGGCGAGGCAAGGCAGAACCCTTGGTGATAGACCTTCATCCTCGCGTGAATCCTGTCGCGAAGCGCGAATGACGTGCTATGTCGACGCTCGATGATGCTGCTTCGTCTTGGCGAGTTGTTACTCACCATGCTGACGAGAAGTATCATGCAGCGTTGTTGTTGTAACGACGATCCAGCAAATACATTCGGTCTCGGAAGCACGTCCAGTGCAAAGTCGGCCCTTCGTACCGACGGCAGGCCGCGGAGGAGCACGTGCGGCATCGTGCTCCCAAGAATCAAGCAGTCACTCAAGACGGCACACACGGGCCGATATTAAGTCGCCATTGGGTGACAATCGAGACTCCGCAGGCTCAGGTCATCTAACACAGATGGCCCGCAGATTTGCAGAGGCTTTCACTGGACGAAGCTGACTGGACGGAGCTGACTGTTTCCTGGAATCTCTTCGCATCCTTGAACACGGCACCGGCTGCAATGGGCCGCACAGGGATGACGCCGTGTCGAGTCTTGCTGCGCAGATGTACGCCTCGGGCTCGTATTGATGCCCTTTTGAAGCAGCTGCTGTGGCAATGAGGCTGACAGGCTGAGGAGATCTTCTCGAGATGGCTACGAAATTGATGATGCTTTCATACTCGAAGTGCTGGTGTTTCGACCACTGACCGGAGAGATAGCTAGTCGGATCGTTGCACAGACCTCGTAGCGGGATAGAACTATGGATTATGATGATGGTAGTCTATATAAGTTAATCCTCTCCACCAGATCCAGGCCCAGCGGCGAGATGTCCTCCCCTCCGGAGTCTTTCTAGGGTCAGGAGACTGCTGTCCCGGCCTGAGGCAGAGCAAAGCTAGTGGAGGTGCCCATTTGGTCTCGCAGGTGGGGTTGGACCGCCGGTAGCAAAGCAAGTGCTTCCGTGTTATGCTACTACTACATACCGATACTACTACATACCGATACCACTGGTGCTGCTGTTGCTGCTATACTCCGCTGAATTGCGGCCGCCGCCCTTCCTGCTCCGCACTCATCATCATGCTGCGCAGCCGTTAGAGCACTGGTGAGAGTTGCCGTGGCTCGTTGACGGTTATTGCCGTCGTGCCAAAAGCGACAACACTCGACGCGCATACAACACCGGCAGGGTACGCCTTTCGTGATCCGTCAGCTATTGACCTGGGCGCGCTGGAAGCTCAGCATGGAAGATCGTAGTAGTATTGATTGGGATTCGATATCCTTCTCTAATGGCGGCGTGCAGCTGGACGATTTGTACACGAACCAAAGCGCATTCGACCAGTTCACCAACATGGACGCATACGCGGCGAGCAACTCCCCCATGCCGCTGAACTCGAAACCAGGACCCGATACGGCGGATTCGAGCCAAGACTCGTCGTCCGATACATCGAGTAGGCGTAAGAGGAAGACGGAGAGTGAGAGTCCCATCTCTGACCCGATCACCGAGATAGGAAACAGGGATGGGCAGATAAAGCAGGAGACAGACATGAAGATTCACCTGGCCGATATATCGCAGGTCCGAAGCTTCGATCCTCCCTTCCAACCCATGAACCAGCTGAGCCTCGGTCATGGCGACAGCAGCATGTTCAACAGCGCCGCATCGAGTCCCGTCCAGCGAACCGATTACGACGCCATGTCACTAGACGCGCACGTCAACATGCCGCGAGCAGATGTCGCTGCGCAGTTTGAGAACTCCCCGGTTCAGACGATCAACCCTGGTATGTTCACGATTGGGGGCTCACGCGACCAGTCACCAGCCACGAACAACTTGATGTTCAACCAGGCCTCGCCCAATGCCCTCTTCTCCACGCCTTCGTCAGACAGCCAGGATTTCGCAAATAACCCAAGCTGGAACCCTCCATTAGCACAGAATCCGAATTGGCCGGGCGACTTCAATAACAGCCTCACTTCGCCCGGTGCCATTGCTTATACTCCATGTCCAGGCGCGAATGGCACTCCAGCAGCCTCGATGTTCGGAATAGGAGCCCGCCCGGGCAGGTCTCCGCTCAACATTGCACCGATCTCTACCAAATCTAGAGTCGAGACGCAGATCAATGTAGTAATGACGCTCGAGAAACCGCCTCCTGGCATCGAGAATCTACATCTTCCGCTGCATACTATAGCAAAATCGAAACTACTTGCGAAGGACGAATATGATCGATCGAAAGTTCTGGAGCTACATACTATGCTTGTGTGCAGTAGTGCTATGCACAATGCGCAATTCAAGGAGAAGGCTCTCCAGAGAGCGGCTTCGGCTTTGAATGAGGAGATTCAGCAGCGGGCCGAGCTGGCCAGAGAGTCGACCGATGACGAAAAGAACGATCCCAAGAATGTGGAGGAGGCCGACAAACCGGCGAATGGTGGAGAGGTCAGAATATGTAGCAACTGCATCCAACGAGAGAGGAAGCGTGCTGGCAGAAAGAAGACGAAAAGAGAAGAGGAACAGCAGCATTGGGAGCGATACGAGACGGAAAGAGTTGTGGTGTTCAATTCCAACGAATACTTGCCATTCAAGCCCTATGAGGGCGGACAGCAGCCGCTGCGGGACGGCATCGATGGAGAACAGTATATCCCGCCGGAAGGGTCGCTTCAGGTGACAGCTGCAATGCGAATTGCGTGTTACTGTAGACATCAGAGCGAGAAGGAAGGGTTTCAAGTGATCTTCACCATGAAGGACCAGCAGGGTAATGTCGTTGCACAGCAGATGTCCGACTCCATCCTCATCACGGACGATCACAAGACACACCCACCGAGCTTCTCTAGTGCGGTTGCGGGAGACGGCTTCTACCAGAACGCGGCATTCTTGCCAAATGGGTTACCAATGTCCCACTCAATGGTAGACATGACGCAGCACATTCAACCATTCACTTCCTCGAGGTCGGCAGGTAACCTGCAAGCGCTCGCGTATACCGCAGGGTACAATCCACATAGCCACGTTCATCAGCTTCCCGGATCAGGATACAACTCGCAAACTACGTCTGCGACAATGACACCGACAAGTCTTTCGCGACCTGGCTCACCAACAAGCGCTGGCCAAGTGGGGCCAAACAAAAAGCGAAAGTCATCGACATTTCACCGAAAGGTGCCAAGTGGGTTGACAATGACTCCAAGAGTGGATACGAGCCAGTCGCCATCTTCGAACATGCCTTCTGCGATGTCGATGGGTTCGCAGTTCTCGCCTTCACATCAAGGCCTTCCGAATCAGATGAACCAATCCTACATGACTATACCCAACAACAACGGTCCAGCACAATACTACAACAGCGGCCCGCCAACGCCGAATGAAAGCGGACCTTTTAACTTCAGTCAGCCGCAGGTGGATCTGTCGCAAATGCCAGCAAATCAAGCGTACTTCTCCCATCCCTCCTCGGCGGTACCCAGCAGGTCGAGCTCGCCTGTAATGAACTCGCGAGGAAACATGGCGGCATACGCTCGACAGCAGCCGATTCAGACTCCAACGAACAGTATTAACGCTCGTCCGCAGTCGATTTTTGCTAACCAGGCTCGAGCAGGTGCTGGTGGTGATCAGGCAAGCCCAGGACCCGCCCCAATGGTGCAAAGGACCATACCTAGTGAGGGATCAGTAGCTGGCGGAAACGAAGTCGCTATCCTCGGCGAAGGATTTGCTCCAGGCATGCAAGTTGCTTTTGGCGACCAAATCGCTCAGACCTCATTCTTGTCGTCGACAGGTCTGAGCGCTATAGCGCCTGCTAACCGTCCAGGCTCTGTCTTCGTCACTGTGGTTCCTCCTCACGGCCAACCTCGATACCTCGAGCAGTCCAGTAACCCAGTGTACAAGTATACGCAGAGCAATGAAGATGTGATGGTCATGGCATTGAAGCAGCTTTCGGAGCAGCATTTTGGCCAATCTGATGGCTGGCAGGCATTTGCTCAGCAAAATGCTGCATCGTACATGCAGCAGAGAGTCGGCCGTGCCGATACTGGCTTCCAGCAGCAAGGTTACACAGCTCAGCATCGCGGGAACGCGATCGATGACAAGGCCGAAGACAGCAAACGGATCGATGTTCTGATAGCCACTCGGCAACATTCCATGTGTGCAGCATGGCATGATACGACACGTCCCCGCAGTCTCCGCGAAGGAAGTCCGCCGTTTGCGCGGCGTGCCCAGCCACGTGGACCTCATACTGGCGCACAAGGCTTTTGCTCTTCATCGGGTCCTTCTGCTTTTGCAATAAAGCAGGCAGTACGCCACGTGTCGGCCAGATCATCAGCCTCGCCCGAGAAGTCGGCGCCGGCGCCGGCGCCGAGGACCGATCTAACGGCACATCACTCTCCCGGCCCAGATTGCGCAGGAGACGAGCGTGAAATCAAGAGGCGCGGGTCCTTTGCTGCAAGAACGAAGGTAGTGGCTGGCAAGAAGTCTGCCTTAATATCCGAGCGGCTGAGCGGCATGACATCGAGTGCGCCGAGCAAGACCGAGTCTGGAGAACCGACTTCGTGGCTCTGGGTAAGTTGCAATCACGACCAACCACAACCTTGTAGCGTGTATGAGACTAACCTTGCCGATATAGATGCCACTCTTCACCAGAACTGCGTTGATCGTGTTACACGCGGCAATGCAGCATGTTTCGCAGCAGAAACGAACGCAAACGACAACGAACCGCTTATCGCAGGATCTGACTGCTTAATGGGACGAAGGAAACGAACGGGTATGTACCAGTAACGACATTGTTAGGATGAAACGCCTCATCATGTGGATGTGGGACTCGCGGCGTCGAATGGGGTCGAAAGCTGGTGTTTCGGGTGCTTTGCCTTTGGTATACCCGCATTCCAGGGCGGTAATGAGGATCTGGATGCATCGACCGAATCTACATAGTGGAGTTCTTGTGCAAAGGCGGCTAGATAATTTGCTGGATAAGCAAAGCACATATTGCACTTCGAGGGTGGTGATGTGGCACTTGTGCCAAAAGTTCGAGCATGATTACCATACCTACCGGATGGCAGAGGAATGTTTGGCGTTGTGCTCTCTCCCTGACGTAACATATCAGCTAACGAACGGAACGAAACCATAGTCATTAGTAGAACCTTTTTGTCTTGAAAGTTCGTGAAGTGACCCTCATCTTCTTCGCTCTCGAAGCAACGTCGTTCTCGGACTTCGTCCCTTGAGTGACATTTGGTGGGTTGTGCATGTAGGACAGGGCACGCGCGGCGGCAACGCGATGATATGTCATGAGCCTCCTTGGTCAGGGGAAGTCGCGTCGTGCATGCCAGCGCATCACAAGCGTTGTGATGCATCAGCAGATTTATCACTCCAAGTGCTGGCGGATCTGACGCGATCTCAGTAGCGGCGGACCAGCGGCTCTGTCAAAAGCGCTCGCGTGCAGCATGGCTTTGCTTACTGCATACAGAACACGAATATGTAGCGTAGCATAGCATGGCGTCGATGGGGATTCTCGCGGCTGTTGCTTCCTGCGACGATGATGGTGGCTTCGAGATGGGTCGAATATCAACTGGACCATTGCTGCTACGGACGTCTGCCGGCGGACTCCATTGTTGCATCGGGTGGCCTCTCGGAGCGAGGAGCGTCCTCATACCGCTGCGGTGTACTGCGAGGAGAGACCCGAGGCCCTTGTTCGTGCGTTCATCTCGGTGCTCGAGGAATGCCTGTGGAGAGACGCCGTGAAGGATGCAAGTGACCCGTTCCAGAAGGCTAGTGCAGCCGCATGTCGGCTCCAGGGAACTGGTAGAGGAAGGAAAAGGTTGATTTGTTGCTCGACTCGGAGGGTTGCCTGACAAGGACTTCTTACCGAGCTCGTTGTGAAACTTGGGCGGCCCGAAAGACAGGTGAAGACGATGGGTCGCCGGGGTCAGATGGTAGATTCGGCAGAGCAATGCTGCATTTGTTGGGAATGATAGAGAGCGGGAAGCTGTGGCTGGTGGCGCCCTGTGGATCAGTATTTCATGCAGCAATCCACCTTTTGACAGGTCCAGGTTTAAGGCGTCTGGATTGACGGAGGCGAGCGGTCTGGGTGGAGTCAAGCTCGTCGGATGCTTCCAAGCCGGTTACATGCTTGTTGTGCTCACGGCGGCAGAGGTGTGCACCGTACCCAGGGACCTGATGACTAGTCTCCAGCATCGTGCTGCTGGAGGAGGAGGAGGTGGAGGTGAGCACGTTTTGTAGAGCGACGTTTGTCACCAGCGTGACGATACTGAGACGAGCAGCCGTTGAGACCAAGGTCCCGAACGGTAGGAACGTCGCGTTGCCTCAATGAAGAAATGTATCGTGGCTGGCAAACAAGCCGAGAATGGGTAGCTAGGTAACAAGGTAGGTAGGTAGGTAGGTAGGTAGGTAGGTAGGGGTGATAGACTTGTGGAACATGGGCAGGACCAAGCCTGCAACAGTCTGCACAACGAAAGTGGGGAGCATGGATGCTTGCAAAGGCATGCACGCTTACTTGTTGTACCGTACAGTATCATCACACTACCTTCAAAATGTCCGACTGGCGCGATGTCAATCTGTGTACCGCTGGCCGGGCGTTCTGGCACCGTCTGGCGTTCAGAACAAGGCCACATCCGGTGCCGAGCAGGCGAAGGGTCAGCGTGAAATTTGCTCGAGAGGTCAACGGCGTGTCCGTGGCTGTCATGGGGATGATGACGGGGACGGAAGTGTTCATGTAGTAGGCATCTGTTATTGATGAGGCCTCTGTGGTGAGCACAGCAGGGAGGTGCAGCACGCGCTCCATGAGGTGACGAGCGCACGGAAATGCTTATCCCCAGACCGAAGCGCGCTATTACGGTACTACGACTGGACGCGACGGCCCATTGTGCGGCGTGCCCGCACACGCTAGAACTATCTCTCCACATGCGCTCACGAAAGCCAGCAACCAGTGTGCGAGAGTCGCCTGTGCCGGCGTGTGCATGATCTTTGCGCCTCCCCTCGAGAGATGGGGAGCACAGACGATGCGCGTCGACGGGATGATGCTTGTATGTCTGCTGCATCTCGACGGCGCGATGAAACAGCCCGCGCAGGATGACTCGCGGCTATCTCCAGGGCGGCGCGCACAGGACCGACAGACGTGCGAGCTCCAGCAGCGTGGGAGGATGTGAGGTCATGGCCAGATGGCGCTTGGCAGAGTTAGATGTACATGTACAATGTACATATGTACTGCACGGTGGCACCCACCACATGTACTAAGGTAGAGATGCCTCTCATCACCCGACGGCCACCTCTTGCTGCAGCGAGCATGCGGGTGCGGATGCGGATGCGGACGGCCCTGCCAGCGCGCTACGAGCAGTGGTCATCTCGCACTCGTCGATCATCCCAAAGGTAGGAAGTACTGTAGTACTTCCATACATGCAGCCTGCAGATGGAGTGGAGGTTGTCACGGGTAGCTCAGCTCCTAGGTCAAAGTCGAAGTCAAAGCCGCCAGAGGACCTGGAATCCACCGGGGCAGGTCCCTTGCACAGCTTGGCACCATTTTGAGTCGGAATCCGCCAAGCCACTGAGAGCTCTAAGCTAAATCTGAGCTAGCTCCCGAATACCAGTCCAAGCGCCAGTACTAGCGTCTGAGGTGCCTCTTACCCACTCCACTCTCCCTCCCTCCCTGGTCTGGTCTCCCACCCTCTTCCCACTACTGGCATCGCCCACCAATTCTACACCAACAACTTCCTCCGAGCTTCGAGCAGGTCAGCGCATCTGCGCCTTCGACAGCCGACGACCAGCAGGCTGCCCTCATTTATTGTGCGGTACCAGCGACCTCTGCACCTTACATTCGCCATTCGCCCTTCGCCCTTCGCCGTTCGCCCTTCGCCATTCGCCACTCGTCCATCCTGCACAAACTCACTTCGGCCAAGGATCGAACTCCCGGGTCGCTGTCCTCATCAAAGACTGCCTGCCGCGCTCCTCGCCTGCATATCATATCAACACCTCGCCGCAACGCGTCAGTCACCCGGCTGCACTGCTGATTGCACACACGCTGCATCTGCTGACTGAGCGGCATTCCGGCCATTATCATTATTGTTACTGTCACTCTACTCTGCTCACCGGATCCTCTTGCGTGGCGGTCGCTGGCGCGCGATAATCCGTGAGTTTCCCCTTGCTTCCAGGCGGTACCTGGGCCAGCGCTGCGGTTGCACTCCTCAGCCCAGGTGATCGGTAACCGCTGTTCTTCCTTCACCAACACATCGGATCGGAAGACACTGTTTCCGTCCCTCATCCATCCATACTCTGCCTCTGCGTGCTCGCTGTCGCCGCCCGTTGCAAATCGCTGCCCGCACGCGTCTTTGTGCTAACCTACAACGCTGGTAGCCACCTTCAACATGAACCGCAAGACGCACATCCCCGTCGAGAATGAGACGAAAAGTTCGGCGACGAGGACGACCAACGATGGCCGTGCCATCACCTACGAAATGCAGGTCTTGCAACAGCCGCAAAGAGCCAGAGCATGTGGTCAAGGTGCCAAGTGTATGTCCTCTCCACGTCCTTACTGCGAATTCATCATAGTGCTGACTGTCTACAGCCTCTGCCGACCGCAGGCCAGTAGATCCACCGCCGATTGTCGAGCTCAAGATCTTTGAGGGCGAGAAACGGGATGACATTACTTACACCATGCACGCGAACTACTTCCTCTTCGCGACGCTGGAGCAAGCACGCCCCATTGCTCATGCCCGAGGCCAGGACAGAAACACACATCCCGTGCTCACCGGGACGCCCGTTGCCGGAATGGTGTACCTGGATCGGCCCACCCCAGCCGGATACTTCATCTTCCCGGACCTGTCTGTCCGTCACGAGGGTGAATACAGGCTAAGCTTCAGTCTGTATGAGGAGCTTAAGAATCCAAAGGACGAGGACAAGCCGGAAGAAGCATGTGACGCCGCCGGTGGTGATGCGCATGTAACCCATCGTCTCGAAGTCAAGTCAGCGCCATTTCATGTATATAGCGCCAAGAAATTCCCTGGCCTTACGGAAAGCACCCATTTGAGCCGCATGGTGGCCGAGCAAGGTTGCCGTGTCCGCATAAGACGTGATGTTCGTATGAGGAGACGTGAACCAAAGTCCGGTGGGAAGGATTGGGATGAGTACGAGGAGGACACTGCCGCTGCCCGGGCCAGAGCCTCTGCCACTCCGGATCCAAGCATCAACGGGTACATGCAAACACCTCATGGATTCATTGAGCCGAATCCGCGACCGCGGTCTGCCAGCAACGCTAGTCACCAATCTCTTGGGTCCATCTCACGTCGGCCTTCGATGCAGGAGATGGGACAGGCCTACCACCAACAACCCCACTACGGCACTGCACCGCACACTCCCCAAAACGGATACACTCAGACCGCTCCGTATGGCCCACCACCGGGCCAGCAATACCCGCCAAACCAGTTCGTGCAGCAACAGCCCCCCATGCAGCCGCCTCTACCGCAGTATCAGCCGCCGAATTATCCAGCACCACCACCACCGGTCACAGCCGCACAACAGCCCCAACCTGCGCAAAGCTATTACAACTACCCTGCCGCGCCGCCGCCGCCACAAGCGACCCAGGTGCAGCAGTACAACGTTTCTGCGCATGCTTACGATTCTGGGGTTCAATCGCATCGCCCAAGCATCGACTTTCCTGCGCAAGACGGGTACCGCAGAAACTCTCAGCAGATTCCGCCCACGTCACAGCCCACTGCTTACACTCAGCCGATGCAGCCGCAGTATGCAGCGCAAATGCCACCAGCACAGCATTACCAGCAGCCTCCACCTCCTCCACCATCCCAGGCTTCACAGCACTCTTCGTACTCGTCGATGGATCTCTACAACTCGCGACCGGCTCCGATAGAGCCGCACCACCACGGGAATACTCCGGCCTCCAAGGCTTCTTTTGATCTTCCGCCAATCAACACTGCAGCCATGGTCAGCAACAAGCTCGAGGCTTCGTCGCCGACCAGCGTAGCACCGACGAATGCCTACTTCAGTGGAGGCCAAACCCCCATTGACACTCACAAACGCAGCTACGGCGATGTGTTCAGCAACAGGCATCACAACGCACCACTCAGGCAAGGGCAGCGACCAAGTTACGGCCAGGGAGACAGTCTTGTCACCGGCACGACCATGTCTGCAGCTGACGACGACGACAATGCGAGCTCCGAGCTGGACCCATCAACCTTGGGAATGCACTATCGTAGAGCGGACGGTCGCCAGATTCAGCGTGCCTTGCCTGGTCATGCGTAGAAAGCTCCTACATCGATTTGAGCCAGCGTTACGCAGAAGGCCACCGCGCAGAATTTTCACGAACTATCCACGATCTCAGAGCGCGAGAAATGCAGAGACAGTCAAGCTTCATTTGACCTAGAGGCTGCTACATTCTATTGAAATTTTTACAGTCAGTACACAGCTTCAGTTCGCGGCAACAGAACGGGCCAGGTCAGGTGACCATAGAAGTAAGGCGCTGTCGGCGTGAGTCGTAGCGTTCCGCAGGGCGGGTTATGCTCAAATCATTTTATTTGTTTGGGAGGCACGGTATTGCCACGACTTTGTTGAGCAGGCGGGTCCGAGCCTGATCTACTGACTGTTCTCTTTTTGTGTTCGGAGGAGGCAAGGGCGACCTTTACAACACCAAATTCCCGGTGCTCTTCGGCATTCTCTACGACCATTACGATACGCTTCGCAACATCATCACTATTGGAAGACCACGGGGGAGAGGTAGATGTACGTAGAGACTTGGACCGCCAATGATCCAGTATCTACCACTTCAGATGACGAAATATCACGAGGTGGATGTTTGACTCAGTGAACCTTTCCCATTGTCGACTTACAGAACTTGTGGTTTGTCTTGGCGAAAGGACTGGTGACGTTTGGAGCGAAAGCAGGTTTTGGGACTGACGATCGATTCAACGACATCCCTCGAGCGCTCGATCAGAGCGCTCTCCTCCCGCACAAAACCTGCACAGCATGGCCTCGACGTCACGTCACCGCGCAGAGGAAAGTTCAAGACTTTCACACGCAGCTACGCAATAGCAGCCCAGCCTGTCTCTCGGCTGTAGCGTGGTACAAATAGGGCGACTTCATCCCGTGGTATTGCTGAGACCTACGACCAACACACCTGGAATCTATTTTCTTTCCACAGCCCTTGTCTACACTTCGACCCTAAGGCGAGACATATACACTATTTCAAGGGCATTATGTAGGTTGCTTCGGCACCGAGCCTCTACCACCAAAGG
The DNA here is from genome assembly GCA_002236755.2 of Dothistroma septosporum. NCBI lineage: Eukaryota > Fungi > Ascomycota > Dothideomycetes > Mycosphaerellales > Mycosphaerellaceae > Dothistroma > Dothistroma septosporum. The sequence goes on along the minus strand of NBZP02000033.1, from coordinate 1,686,632 downwards.
TGATGTGCATTGCGCATTGCATCTGGAGGATCGATGTTCTTCGCTAATGCACGGGTGATCGTTCTTTAGGGACAAGCTTGAGCATAACAAGAGTAATTCGGAGCAGGTCAAGGATGGCCTGGAGTATGGTGTGAACGAGAACAAGAAGGAGGCTCACACTGGGAATCCGAACAGGAATGTTGGTGGTACTGCGTATGTTGCTTCTTCCACCTGCGAGACTTGCATGCATCGCCAACAACAATCATAGCAAAGACGGCGGCCTGAGCACTGCAGACACCGTAGCAGACGGCGGTCCAGACGACGCCGAAGAAGACGGCGAATACAAGCCCGGAAAGTAATGTCGGATACCCAGAACCAGCGACTAGGTCGGGATGTAAAGGCTGAAGACCCACATCAGCGCGGTCCTGTAACGAGTCACGACAAGTTCTAGCACCGTATGTAGCCACAGAGAGTCAAAGACACTCGCGCAGCCACGCCGAGAGTCCGTACCCTATACCCCCAAAAGCGACTAAAGTCTCCATGTCACTACTCCAAACTCTAGCACGAGCGGCAGCATCCACAGTACCCGTAGCGTAGTGTATGGTAGCCGACTGTAAGTGTGTCACAAGGAGAGACATCGCCGAAATCTCGCCCGGGTCGACCATGCTAGCGGGGGGTCCCAACGGCGCTTTGAACCTTTGCGGTCCCTGGTAGTCGGATGAACAACGTCAGAGAGAGACATAGAGAGAGGTCTCGCCAGAGCTTTTCCGAGCCAGGTGAGAACCCCGGTTGAAGATCGTGTTCATGGATTAACTTACTTCGTAAGCGTTATCTCGGGCGGGGAGCGGCGCGACCGGGGACTAGTATAGGGCGCATTAAGCGATCAAGGGTAATGACAACGTGTGAGTCGTGGAGAGCGGTGTTGTTGAATGTATTTGTGTACCGTACGGCAAGATATCGTGCTTGATGGTAGCGCGAAGCCATACGTTGGTGACACTGCGACGAGGAGCAAGCACGGGGAGAAGGAGACACCCGTAGCGGAAAGAGCAAGAGAACTTTTGATTGGTATCTACACTGGGTATCTCAACTGGAGCTTTCTCATGAGCCCTGGCCCTTGGGCTGATATTGTTTGTAAAGTCTTCTGATCATCTGCAGACGCTGTCGCCATGATGATGGATACTCCCCCATGTCATCGCCTGCCTGCCACATGGCGGAGAAGACACACGCATTCAACGCCAGGTTGCGAATGTAACCACCTAACGAGGCACCGGATATGACCTTCACCTCAGCTGCTGAGGAGAGATTCGGGTATCCCGGTCGTGTGATGCAGTGAACGTTGTAAAATCGGTCTTTCTTTTCCTTCGCGGCCCTGATCTCTCGCGCCTGCAAGAAGCTCGTGCGCTCCGAAGGCGAGATGATGATGTAAACGTAGTTGAAGGCGGATGGAAAGGTGTCAAAGCGGAAGACATGGCCGCTGTTGTTGAAGACAATGTTCACGTAGTCGTTGCCAATGTGTCGCTTCTTGTTAATGATAGTTAGCTGGTCGTCTCCGCCTGGATCCCGTGGCATGTAAGTCGTTATGTGGTAAACGAGTTCTGTCACCTCATTGTTCCACACGACTGTGAATTCGCCGTCGACGGCGTCTTGAGATCGATCCAGCCCTTGTGCGTTCCACGTCGCGCATTTGAGACTACGGACAGATCCCATGTCTTCCAAGAACTCGCGATAGTCTGGAGTGCCTGACTGATTCAGTAAGATCTCAGCTTCCGTGGTCTGCTCTTCGCCTACGAAGATGATGCCGGCTTTGTGCGAGTCCAGCGCGGATGTCCTGTCGACAGACTTTATGGCACGTGTCACAGCATCCTCCTCTGGGAGGGTGATTATCTCAAGAGAACCTAGTGCCGAAGATGGTCGAGGAATCGCTACCTTGCCATAAGTGCGTCCTGAAGCATCATCAGGGAACACTGCAATGTAGTTTGGGTCATCACTCTCCACCGTCACCGATGCGGTGAAACGGGTTTCGAGGTCAGCTGGAATCACGCTGTCATGGCGCTTCCGAGATTGGATGAGTCGCTCAGCCGTGCCAGATGGCCGCCGAATGGTCACAAGCGTCTTGCCAGTTCGGAGAGCGGTCTCCGTCGTGATCAAGAGGATCCCCGTAACACGATGCCGTGTGAGGATTCTGCCGTCGTTCTGCGTGAATATGCTTTCATCGGAAGTGGTCGTCGTCTCTTCAGCGTCGACGCGATCCATCAGATCAATGGTGACCAGTCCCTGATCCTCAATGTGTTCATTCCCGTCGAGGTCGGTGTATCGGAGACAACTGGTGATGTACTCCTTGAGTCCGTGTCTGTCCTCACGCTTGAGCGCCATGTACCAGAAAGTAATGACGTGATGTGCCAACGCATAGACGTATTGTACACTGTCGTCGCAAGAGGTAGTACTGCTCAAGGCTGCACTTTGTTCACTAGTCGGTGTTCGTTTCCGTTCAAGGACTGACGTGCTTCGCACCGATTGTAGATAACTGTGGCAGACTCCGAAGATGCGCTTGAAGTCGTCTCTGCGCAATCTGTCCTGCAAATCTGGAAAGCGAGAAAGTCCAGCGAAGAACTCCAGGACATAGAGGGCCAAGTTTCGTTGAGTCACCATGCGTGCCATTTTATTGATCAAAGCGTCCATGTAGCCGGCCATGAGTTCAGGTAGCTCATAACAGCAAATGGTTAGCGCATGAATGCAATGTGTGCTGACGCTGTGGTCGCGCGAGCCAGCCACATTGATAACTGTTTTGATCGCTGCTTTGATGTCATTCCTGGGCAGATAACGATGATAGCTGACTGTGGCGGTCAAGATCTGAAGTAGCTGTCCTATCACGTATGACTTACTCACGCCGGCTTGCGCTGGAGGCTCGACAAATATGTCGGTGTCAAGGCACTTGCAGAGTGCCTGGCGCAGGGCGATGATGTGTTCGAATCGATTTCGCCACAAGGCATGATTGCGGATCTGCGGCGCCAAGTTTCGCAATAGTGCATTGTATATGTCCCAACGAGCTGGTTCTTGATAGATCATTCCTTCCACGGCATCGACCCAGGCCTCGAGAGACAGCGAGCTGAAGCCGTAGAGACTAGACGTCGGCTTCAGCCATTGGTCGCTTGCTGCCTCATGTTCATCGCTTTGCTCCGGTTCAAGATATCCCTCACCAGATTCGTCCGCGCGGATTCTCAGGAGAAGGCTCGTTGCTTCAAGGCTGTGTTTCGCCAGGCCACACAGCAGAGGAAACAGCCAGTTGCGCTGACTCTCCCATTTCTCCTTCTGAGTCTTGTAGGCGAAGATGCGCACCACACCTTTCGCCAGAATATCCACGGCCGGAGCAGCAGTGGCTGGATCCATGATCAAGGTCTCTAGTGTGTAGACAAAGTCTTTCCTGGCGACGAAGTTGTCCGTCTGAAAGTAAGCAGATACGCTGGTAGTGATGAAAGCATCGAGCTCTTCCAAGTAGAGCGAAGAATCACAAAGCGTTTCAAGCATGCTGCGATATCCTGAAGTCCACACGGTCTCCTCTTCGAGGAGCAATGCACGTTCCCATGGCTCCGAGAGCTGACTAGACAGGTTCTTGGGAAGAGGTCTCCTGGCTCGAACGAAAAGTTGCGCTAGGGCCGGGTGATGGCGTGCCTCAAACCTAGCCACTCTCGGCTGCAAGCCCGTGAACAATACATCCAATGCCTCCAGCTCATTCGGTTGTTCCACGCAGCGTTCCACCAGATTGAGCCAGATACCCAGACCGGCGTCTGCTTCGATTTGGGCCGTGATGGCGTCGTCCTGGAGCATGGTCCCCAGCAGTACGGTGACCTGTTCTCGAAGGATAGCGTTGTTCGCTATGGAGGTTTCGCGTAGGCCGACGAGAAGCTGAATGGGTTGCATGTTATGAGCTTGCGCTTCATGGTCCACAAACAGCTTGTTCGTCGTCATCATGAGAGCACCAACGCTCGCCGCGAAATGGTACTTTGACCGTCCATCGCGAGGGTCGCTGATGACTTCGAGCAATGCTCCGGCAAACTGTCCTCCAAGATGCGATTCCAAGATGTGTTGTGCAACAGCCCAAGCATGCTGGCTTAGTCTCTTATGTCTATTTGACCGGCTGCCTTGGTAATACGCGTACGCAATGAAGCGTACTGCCGGCACCAGACATGGGAGTAGAGAATACGTGCAGACAGTATCGATGAGATTCAGAGCCGCGTACAAGTCCGCCGTGGAAGACGATCTGCTGGCAACATTCAGAGATGTCTGCAGCAGGTTGGAGAGGGCGGCAGGCGCGAACCATTTAGCATGGTACTGAATGGCCGCAGCGGCCTCGTGCAGGACCCTTGATAGCGATGCTTGTGGAGCCGAGCTGGATGGACTTTGCAATGAAGTGCCTCCCGAGGCATCACATGTGCCGACCTCCTGCGTCAATCTCGCGCAAATGAAGGTCTCGTATGGTGCTAGGTCGCGCCGAGAGGGCATGTCGGTGTCTGATAGTGTTCCGCCAGAGGCGGTGATGTTGAGGTGCACTTGCTTGGAAAGAAGGATGGTGCTGCGAGATGTGTCAGGACCGTGCGGGCAATGACGCTGGACAGCTCAGCAATTGCAAAAGCCTTGACTGTAGGACCATATCTGCCAGCAGGCTACAAAGCACACCTTCTCCGGCGAGACACCCGACGGCACGTTCTCACGAGAGATGGGCAGACTCTGCCGCCTGACTCGGCGTCGCGCATTCACCTGATGCTTTGTAGCCATCGCCGCCAGCAAAGGGCGAGCGTCGCCCAACCAAATTCTGCTGGAAGATGGCGCCTGCTCAGAGCAGGCCGTCCGTTCGATTCGCTCTCCCGCAGCGGACGAGGTGCAGAGGCCACGATCACGAAACGGGCGGAAGCAGTGACGTGCATGACATGGATGTGAAGGTTGGAAGCGTACCTGTGTGTCGGAGTCGATGTCGGTGTTGACGAGAGGCTGGAGGCCCGCCATTCCGTAGGTGTTGGCGGTGCATGCTGATGCTGTGCGTCCATGAACACTCTCTGAACGCTTCGACGTCGACGACTTGAGGATATGCTAGCAGGAGCATCGTCGGGTGTCCAAGAGGCCGCTTTGCCCGGGCGATATCATCATTGTCTGGCAGCCACGCCGTGCGCCTGTCTCGTTGTCACCCAACACAATGGAATCGCTCTTATCAGTAATCAGCAGTACATTTGGTCCTCACAGCGCACACTGCCGGGACAAGCAAACTTCTGCAGCGGGCCATCGACTTGCAGGAGGATGACTTTTCGGAGGATCTGCGCGGACCCTCGGATCACGCCCACGCTACGGCTCGGCACGGAGACGCCCCACCCCTCCCCCATTCCGCGGCAGGTGGTGTTTGGCTGTACTCGCCTTGTCCCGAGCAACCACGCCATTCTGATAAGGACAACGAATTCGTACGAGAGCCTATGAGTCCAGGGCAGTCGGAACCATCTACATCGGGGGATGAACAGCACGGCAGCTACGATGCAATAACAGACATGTCACACGAATGGACCCCTTCTCGCCAGTCGCGCCGGCGCATGTTCGTGTGCTTGTACTGCCAGTGGGAGATATAGAGCGCCAGCGCTTCCTGCGGCTGTTGCAACGACTGCAGGCTGAGACGAGCATCATCCCGCTGACCGACGTGGAGCAGAAGACGCAGGACGATGGCTTCTTCCTCTCGCCGACCCTGTCGCCACGAGGCTCGCTGCTTTACCGCTTTTCCTCGGCGGTGCCCTCAGAACAGCATCAGCAGCTGTCGCCCTTTGAGCTATTCCGAGACCCTCTGCTAGTGGTCGGCGTAGTAGATGGTGTACAGGGAACGGCAGAAGATGGCGCAGAAGAGCTGGATCGTGCGGTAGCATATCTCAAGGAGCGTCACCCACGCGTCGTCCATCGCCAGCTCATCGCGCTGAAGGAAGCGGGCGAAAAGGCGTCTACGGATGTCACAAACACCGTCGATGTATTCAACGTCCGAGACGACAATGATCCGTCACTTAGGTCTGCCGTCTGCGAGCTTTCGGCCAGGTTCTTGGTCGAGTTCAGCACGTACGCGAAAGCAGTGCACGCTACGCCTACCATACAGACACCAGGCCAGACAGCTCGTAGCTTGCAAAGGACGACGTCTTTGCGCGAAGGTGAGAAGCGGTTGAGCTCTGGTCGTAGCACACCCGATCAAAGCGTGGACCTGTCAAGTCCAACTGATGAAGGCAGCCCTGCATCCGCACCCTCCTCGCGAGCGCCGCCCCTGCCAGCAACATCTTTCGACCAGATTCCCAGCGCCAATTTAGCCAGCGCCAGACCAGAAAGCCGCTCGAGCGGCCCTACCACCAAGGTCAAGAGCGGTGCGCGAGCTCCTAGTCAAGACCGTGTGTCTGTACAGGGCTTCGGGTCCAACACCTCGCAAGAGAAAGCTCGTCTGCGCGGAAAGGCAAGAGTCGGAATCGTTCACGGTTCGATTCATATGCTCGCCGGCCAGTGGAGTGAAGCCCTACGAATCATGCTCGACCACACAATTGCCCTGCGCAAACTTTCTGATCATCTGTGGTATGCAAAAGGTCTCGAAAATATGATGGTATGCATGATACTTCTTGCTTGGTCCGGCGTAGACTTCTCTGTCCCCTCGATCTGCGACCCTGTGGCAGATCGTTCTACTTCAGCGAATACTGCTCGCATTGCAGCGGAGACCAGAGCCGCAGCGGAAGGAACGAAACAGCAGCTTCAACTGTTTCGCCTCTCGGCAGCTATACCTGAGCTGACGAGGCTCATTCTCAGCCTGTACCGCTCTACAGAAGGCGCTCTCGAATTGCCATTGATTGCCGTCGCCGAAGCCACCGTCCGAGTCTCAAAGCTTTTGACAGGGCTGAATGCGGTTCAAGGTCATGCAACCCCTGGCATGCTGAGACTGCTAATTGTCGGCCAGAGCAACTCGTGCGAGAATCCTGCGTCGTCCACTACAACTACAAAACGAACGTCGAGCCTGGCGAGTCCCAAGTTGTCGAAAGCCGCAATTGCAGACATTCTTGCCCAGGCCTTGCCATCCGAAGATGATGGTATATCTGCCGGCGATAGCATACGGCTACTTGCTGCAGTGGCCTCGTCATACTCGTCTTTGGGAATGACGCGCAAGAAAGCCATCACAATCAGAGAACTTGTGGGAAGACTGACCAGTGCTCTCAACCAGGCTAGGAAGCTAGGTGCGGCAGAGATGGGCATTCATCCGGCTGCAAGCTTGTCTGTCGATACAGGCGCGGACACTCTCTTCGCCATGGCTGAGGAAAGCAGCGGCATCAAAGACCTCATGACAGACGTTGCCGCGATATACGGCGCGCAATTGGATGCGCAGCGGCAAGTAGACGACACTTTTTGTCAAGTTGTGCAACTTTTCGGGAGTCGAGCTCTACAGCTGGATCTCTTGAGGCAACTTGCAGGCTTCTGCGAAGCGTCTCCAGATCCTCAAGGGGTGTTGTGGTTGACATCGTCTTTGCTCAGAACGGCAGGTCCCAACGCGGCGGTCGACGGCGTTCCGTTCAAATTAGCAGTCAACGCTTTCTCCAGGGAAGAGCAAATGCATTATGCCACCGTCATCCATCGCACTGTCGCGCTCTCCAAGCATTTCGGCCTCGCAGATGCTCGAGCGGTATATTGGGATCCGTTCTTGGTTCGTGGCGTAGAGATACAGCATCTCAAAGGGCCGCTGGCCGTCATTGACAGGTCGAAGCTGAGCTCAGCAGACCTCACAGGTCAAGTCCGTCCTGGCAATCCTCTTCTGTATGACCCTAACGCTAGCCGCCCCGGCACGGCAGTGGAGCCGGTCTCGCTTTTAGTGCAAGATGAAGCGTGCGACTGTCTTGTGACGCTTCAAAATCCTTTCGACATTCCCGTGGATATCGAAGAGTTGGCACTTGTCACTGAAGGCGTAGAGCTTTCATGCCAACACGAGCCTGCTACTCTCGGACCACTACGCTTTCAGCAGGTGCAGTTGACAATCACACCAAACACCACTGGATACTTGAAGGTCACAGGCTGCAGAATCAAGATGCAGGGTTGTCAGTCACAAGTATTTCCGGTCGTGGACAAAGCATGGTCTTCTCGTGCTCCACAGACCGTAAAGGCTCTTGGTCTCGAGGCGGTTCCTGCTCAACGCCCACCCGAGTCGAGACATGATGTGGGAAGTATCGGCGTAGTTACGGGAACAGTTTCTGCCACCGTCATCGGCGCACTCCCAACTCTTTTACACGATCGGGCTTCCGCGCTTGATACGAGTATTATGCTATTAGAGGGTGAAAATCGAAGCCTGGATATCGTATTGAGTAACAACAGCGACATGGCAGCCTGTGTCTTTGAAATATCCGACACTGCTAAGATCGTGAGCCAAGAAGAACCATCAAGTGCTGATGGTACTCCTGAGACTCCGACGATTGACGCCGCTACCGAGTCGAAGTCACAGCAGACAGTCCTGGAGCCGGGCGACACCACGGTGTTTAAACTCCAGCTGAATGGCAAAGCTGGAGTGTCCGTCACACAAGTCAATTTCTTCTACTGCGCGAATGGATCAGGGCACCCCAGGTCTTCACGTGTGGTGTCGGTCCCGATCAGCATGACCGTAAATGCAGCACTGCAACTTCACAACTTGGAAGTTACCCCAGCTCAAGGCGAGATACAAGATGCACTCCTGGTCTCGTTCGATGTTCGAAATGCATGGCCGAGGTCCATCTATTATACGTGCACCTTCGACAACGGCACTGCCCCGAAGACTCAGATCGTGAATGAGGATGATGTCAAGACACCCATCACGCCGGGAGAGGTGCGCCGTGTTCACCTCATTGTGCCGCAGCTCAACAGAGATGATGCGGCCGACGCTGACGATTCCAAGATAGTGCAAGCGCGCTTCTTGAATCGGTTGCACCTGCGATGGGAGGTCGACGAGCGCAAAGGGGTAGCTGACGTTCACGGCTTGTCGCTCTCACCTGACTCCATGGCACTGGTCCGCATCAGGCCAGTGCGTCTCTCTGCTGCAGCACAGCATATGCAGTACAGAGTTGGAGGCTTCGTCGGCATTCAGGTCAAGCTTACAAATCAAAGTAAGAGCAAGACTGGCCCCTTATTGGTGCGACTGTTACCTCGCGGTCCTGATGTTGGGCACAACGAAAGACGTATGGCCGTGGCCGGCACACTGCAGCGGATCGTTCCTCCACTGAATCACGATGCGGAAAGCGTAGTCGACTTCATTATGTGCCCATTACTTGCTGGCACCTTGGAGCTAGATGCCATGGTCCAGCCTGCGCGGATAGGTCCTTATGCGAGCGCCAATCAGTGGTACAGCAGTAGAGCTCTGTCATTGGAGATCGAAGCTCGTTGAGGCACAGTCTTGCGCTGTGCGACCGGGACTCTATGCCAACAGAACGTATGGCTGCAAACACGGGGTAATGAAATTTGTCTATGCCCCAATCAGAGCTCAATGATTCCTCAGAGCTCGATGATTTTCCAAGGTCTACATGACCGACCAAATATGACGTGCTTAACGCTGGACTCTTACAAACTGCCTTGTCTCACGTCGTTTCTACAGCCGAATAGTCATCAGGGCACGCGCAGTGACCAGTCAACTCACTGCATTAGGCAAGACCAACTCCAACCTCCGGAAGCTCAGAGCTCAATTACTTGAAATCCACCATGTACCTCTTTCGTGCCACTGCATCTTAACGACATCGCTCTCGGAATGGTCACCTTCACCAAACATTCCGTCTCTTACTCCAACGGCAAGAAGAACACGGACTACATCGCAGCAGGTCTCGTCAATGGCCCTTTGCTCATCTTCCTGCACGGCTGGTCCGGCATTGTATAGACATGGCGACCCAGCTGGACGCCTTTGCATCTCTAGGTTCCCGGGTCAGGGCCTCCGATATGTCTGGATACGGCAAGAGTACAGCAGACAAAATTTATACGGATTATGCGCAGAGTACTGTTGTGCGAGGCTTGTTAGCGTCGCTGGCGGATACGGGAAGGAAGATGACTGTGTGAGTGGCTCATGCTCGGGGAAGTGGATGTCTTGTGCGTATTTCCCGGAAAGAAGACTCGCTCCTTGTCGCGATCTAATTCCATGCAAGGGACTCTCCCCGCCGGGCATCCAGATGTCTGCATTGGCACAAGCGACCTAGCAATCCCGTAGAGCTCGAGGCCAGCCCGAGGAGATTGTTGTGCCCTGTAAGGTGAGAAGTAAGGCGATGACACCAAGGCGTCCGAAGATCATGCAGAAGATGCTGAACATGGTGCCGATGCTGGCCAGCAGTCAGTCAATCGCACATTCAACCGCGTTCCTACATTACTTAAATGCTCCAATACCGGACACTTGTCAGCTGTGTGTACGCATTCGGTGTCTTTCCGACGGCATACTGGCAGCTTACAGTAATGAATGCTTGGACGACCACGAGCCAACGCCTGGGTGTTGTTCGTGTTTCCGCCCTTGCTATAGCGGTCATGCTCCTCACGCATGCTATCGCCACCCAAAGGTAGTCCCACCGCACAGTCAGCGAAGGCCGATCGGGGATAGCACGAGAGGCCACAATGCTGCGTGTCAGGACGGTACCATGGCAATTGCCGTCCATGTCCGGGTCAGGCAAACCAAGAGTGTGCCTTCGTCGTCGTATAGGATGGCTTGAGCCATTCAACAGGAATGGCGCGGAGCACGGGGGCGACTCGCGCGTGGTCGAGCACCTGAGTTTTAGGAAGGAGGTGAAGTGCGGTGCTGTTAATTAGTCCTATAGCTGGACAGTCATCAGACCGGTCGCAAGTCGCAAGACGCCGCGTCGAGCCCATCGTTGTCAGGGCCGAGAGGCCACTCCCTGTGGATGTTGGACTCTGTGAACGCTGGGGATCCGATGTCGCGTGATCCAGAATGGAGCAATTGTGCCATTATTACTATTTGTTGGACGGCAACGCATTGGAGGTCTGGCTGGGTCGCTGAGTCGTCACTCTCAGCGCATCGACGATTATTCACTCACGCCACCCGAAAGTGCCGCTCTGTGACAGTCCAACACGAAGCAACATGGTAGAGGTATTGATGTGACCCCGCCCCGCGTTACGAACTTGCGACGCGACGCGGTGGTTGTGGAGTAGCAAGCGACCATACCGTCGTTCTCGGTTTTCTTCGTACTGTAGCAAGCATAGAGGGGACTCGCGCGGACCTGCAGCCCCACAGGGAAATCGGAATGCCGAGGTCCGTCGTACAAGACGACTTTGGCGCTGCTTCGTTCGGAGTCCCGCGATTGAAGCGTCATGGCGGTGGCTTCTTCTTCTACTTCTTCCTCTTCTTCTTGTTCTTCTCCTTCCTATTATTGTTACGACCGTCTCGATGTGCGTGCGCAGATGCATCGTGTGATGTCTGTTCCTCTCACGTCGAGGTAGCATTACGTCGCTCCGGCACTTTGGCCAGTCGACACCTCCGACGTGTGCATCCATCCATCCATCCATTCATCAATACTCTGAATTCTCAATGTCGGCAGTCACGAGGTAAGAACCGAAGGGGAAGGAAGGCATCGCCTGTCTCAGACATGCCCGCGCCGAGCCCTCTCTCCAACAGCAAATACAGCGGAGCCAGTCCCACGTGGCTTCCGAGTATAGCTAACACGCTTCTGTCTGGCAGACTGCCCGTCGTAGCGGGCACGTTGGCGATCGCGGGAGCCGTGGTCGCTGTTTGGAGACATCCTGCTGTGCAAGACTTCATTGACAAGCATTTGGGTACTTCCGCGAGCTCGACCATGCTCAAGGCGTTGGTCGGGGCGGTCGCTCTGCTCAACTTGAAGAATCTGCCTGGGTTCTGGCATGTAAGAGGGTCGATGATCAACATGATGCGAACAGACTACTCACGTCGACCAGATTCGAGTGCTGCGAGGCATCATCTACCAGATCTACTTCCAGAAACGACCCATCCCTCCGAAGCACCTCTTCGCGCCCATGATCACGCAATCGTACAACACACCGTATGATACAGACTACAATTTCCACAAATCGAATTCCACCTACTTCGCCGATCTCGACGTCTCGCGAGCACACTACATAGGAGCTGTGATCAAGACAGGATTGGCGAGGCTCAACTCTGGCGATCAGGAAGGTCTGCCCAAATCGAACGTCGAAGCCAAGGGTAAATACATTGTTGCGCTGGGAGCCGTAAGCTGCTTCTTCCAGCGCCAGATCGAACCACTGCAGAGCTTTGAAATATACACACGGGTCTTGACCTGGGATAGGAAATGGCTGTACACCATCTCACACATCGTGAAGAAGGGTGCGATCAAGCCAGATTCATATGTTCTGCAACCGTGGAAGAACTCGATGAAGCACCGAGCAGCTGTAAAGAGGGAAGAAGTGGACCTCACGAAGCACATCTTTGCGACGTCGATAGCAAGATACGTTTTCAAGAAGGGCCGCCTTACAATCAATCCAGAAATTCCTCTAGAGCGATCTAGACTTCTGCCTCCTCGGCCACCAGGCGTCGGCTTTCCTCCACGAGATGGTGAGCCATCAGCGAATGGTACCCCTGCTATGTTCACGCCAACGACACCTGCCTCGAACGGAAATACGCAGACTGACGTCGACGAAGTCAGCTCAAGGCTTGCTGATGTTGCACACACTGCGCAAATGGCCGACGACAGCTGGAACTGGGATGATATGGAGAAGGAGCGCTTGCGAGGCTTGCAGCTTGCGATACACTTCAACGCATTGAATGCCGGCCACGGCGAGCTGAGAGGTGGTGATGTACTTGGAAAGTTCGGCGACTATTGGTAGAGACTTTATGCTGGCAGGCACAGGAGATACCCGGCAACGATGCCAAAGCGATATATATGTAACAGAATAGATACGTATGCGAGGTACAGGAACCGCTCATGGCTCACAGGTCGCATAGCGAATACCGGAATCGCACCGCCATAGGATCGACTGGAGCTGGGGAAACGCTGTCGATCAAGGAGAGGGGTTATCAAAGCGGCAAAGCTCAGCTCACGTCCATGGCCCCACCACATTGATAAGTACTACATGCGGTGGTCACTCGTCTTCGACAGGAAGAATTCGAGCCTCCCTTGTTTCATGTAAATCCAACATGGATAGGGTCGGAACGCTCAATTGTAATATCGACATATACACAGTACTGCATCGGCAAGGTCATGGAATACAGCAAGGCTGAGGAGAAAGGCCAACAACTCAGCAATTGCCTTCCCAACGATTCACGACAGCTCATCAGGCAGAGACCCCAATACGTCTCCAAATGGGGCTTTCGTCTCCCCTTCACCAACCATGGCGGCAGAGTTCGATGCCGTGTTCTTGACGCTCGCAGCCGCAAGAGTCGAATTTCGCACGAACGCCGGAACCACCAGTCGTGTGACAGCCAAGATAGACGCCGCCCGCAAGGCCAGCAGCATCTTCCAGGGAGCTACCGTCTCGCACGGGGCCGCCGCGAAGCTGCCCTATTTGCAAGCCTGTCTCAACGAGGCCCTCCGCCTCTGGTACAACATCGCCGCCTCATTACCACGGATCGTGCCAACGGAAGGAAACAACATTGGCGGACAGTACATTCCCTGCGGCTATACAGTCGGGATGTAGTCAACAGAGCTGGCTCTGCACGAGAGTATACTCGCGGCAGTACACATCTTCCAGGCCGGAGAGGCTCTTCAATACTGATGAGGCGCAATTGAATAACATGGCTACCAGGAATCCGGGTTTCGAAGGATCTTCGAGGAAATGCCCGGGGGAAAATGTTGCAAGGTCAGTATGAGTAAGGTTCTGGCGAGCTTATATGCGAACTTTAATTGTAGGGTATCGAACAGGCTTTATGGCAAGCCAGGGGTCGAGAGGTCATGTTTGGAGGGCTAAATGCGCCTTTCCGACGAAGTGGCACAGGGTGCAATCTGAGATTATGGCGAGATAGGCTGAGACATTTGTTGCGAGCAATGTGTCTGGAACTGTCCTCTTCATTTTGATATACCGAATGACCTCGTCTTACAGAATCGCCCAACCAAGCATACCAAAAACAGCAGCAATCGCACTGGAACCGGAGCCATTCAGACTAGACACAGCGGCACTACTTGATTCGGTCGCCGCCGCCGATTGCGTCGCAATGCCAGTGCCAGTGCTAGATCTTGACGCTGTGGCCACGTTCGAGCTCGTCCTAACAGCTCCAGACACAAGCGTCGCGCTCCCGGTACCCGTCGCTGTCGCCGTTGCCGTCGCCGTGGCGCTCGCGCTCGCCATCCCACCAGCTCCAACTCCAGCACTCGCGCCCAACTTCTCTTCGCCTGCTGTAACAGTGACAGGCAAGACAGCAATGTCACTCGATTCGTAGCTCGTAGTGCTCATCCCGGGATCATTGGCCTCGTTGCCACCGTTGCTCTCTGTACACACGGCGCTCGTCGTACCTTGACGACTGCAATCCTGGGTGCCAGTGAAGGCTTCTGCAGATCCGACGCCGAGGTTCATGGAATATGTGCTGGGCCCAAAGATAAGTGTCTGCGATGGGAAGAGACCGCAGTCACTGCTGTCTGTTCCGGGCGGGCAGGCGAGTTGAAGTGTGGTGGCGCTATCGCTCACGCTAACGATGGAGGCATCGATGGCTTGTGTATCGTAGCCATAGAACGGAATTTGCAGGACTGAAGATTGTTGTGCTGTGGCGAGAGCCAAGAGGGTGGCGAAGGCTGTAAGTTGCAGCGACATAATGGCTGTACTAGTCATGTGGTCGACAGGGATAGATTAGTGGTAATTTGTTGGTGCTGATGTTGAGACTGCAACGGATATACTTTCTCAGCGATGAAAGAGATGCTCATGAAGAAGAATCTCCTTTCGGTCTAACGACGGTCTCAGATTTGTGGCATTCTGGTTGCTGTGGCGTCCTGCGAGGAGACTGGTTGGTTGAGCATTGCTACCAATTTCGGCTGCCGGCATGATCGGTCCATGTGGTATCCACGAGGACATCGCACGACAGTGACTTCGAGACTTATAGGCATGGGCGGAGGTGAATCATAGCATTCGCTTTGAACCGTCGTGGCAAATTTGCTAAGGGCATCGGTCGAGATGATCGTGCATACATCTCACTGATATTAGCGGCGATTTCACTCGGATGACAACATCGTACCGACATCTTGTCCGACTTATCGCCCGGGTTAGTCCAGCCCTCCAGCCTGCGATCATTGGCCCGCCACTTCGCAAGGGTTTCATGCAGTACATCCTCTGCAATCCCGAGGACGAGCAGTAGTTCCAGCCTCAAGAAGCGACCAATAGACATATGTGGAGTCTGCGACGGCAGTAGACATCAAAGGAGTCAACCCGTCGCCGCCCTGCGTGTCAATATCTGCACCTTTCTCTATCAGCATCCTCACGCACTCGATGTGCTTTCGGCACGCAGCATTCCTCAATGCCGTTAGTCGAAATGATCTCGGGCTTCAATACCACATCCGAGACCTACGAGCAAGGCCACGGTGCTGAAGCGATTGAATCATGCAGCACGCTGGAGTGGGGTCTTCGTTCAGTCAGCGTTTAGATGGACATGACCTGCAGCCTCGCGGTTGGCACTGACTTCTAAAGGCATTTGAACAATTTCATCCCTGTCCATGTGTGCTGCAACGCACAGGGGTGGAAGTCCTGGTACTGCGTGATTTCGAAGTCTGCTCCTCTCGAAATGAGGAGCTGAGCTATCTCGGCACGCCCATGGTGTGCAGCTTCTGTCAGAGCGGCATAGTTCAGGTGACCTCCGACATTTAGGTCTGCACTGGCGGCAAGTAAGCGTTCAACATATTTGATGTGTACTTTGTTGGCGGCGACCAATACAATTGTGAAGCCATTTCTGTGGCTTTTGTAAGGATTTGCACCGTACTCCAGCAGGACTTTGAGTGTCTTCTTATGACCGTCTTCGGCCGCCTTATGGACAAGTGTGCAACCCCATTCGTCCTTGACTTCCACATTTGTGCCTCGTGGTAGGAGGGAAGGCGAGTTAACTTCGACGCTACCTCGATATGCTGCCCTGAGTGACGGCGTCAAATGCTCACCGTCGGTGCCATTGATGTTGCTCCCTGTTTCTATCAGCAATTGTGCAATATCTAAGTGACCGCGCGCACGCGCTTCGACCAAGGCATAGTCGCTGTACTTGAGCTTTGCGTCGACTTTGGCACCATGTTTTGGCAGCGTAGCCACCCCATCGAGCTTATTGTCTCGCGCGGCTTGAAGTAGTGGAGTCCACACCTCTGCTGCGGCAAACTCAAGGTCGAGGTCATGGTCGAGTAGC
The DNA here is from genome assembly GCA_002236755.2 of Dothistroma septosporum. Classification (NCBI taxonomy): domain Eukaryota; kingdom Fungi; phylum Ascomycota; class Dothideomycetes; order Mycosphaerellales; family Mycosphaerellaceae; genus Dothistroma; species Dothistroma septosporum. The sequence goes on along the minus strand of NBZP02000033.1, from coordinate 1,670,359 downwards.
AGAGCGACAACGTCAACGTCGCCGTGCCGCGTAGCTTCCGTGAGAGTAGTCTCATGATACTTGTTCATCGCATTGATGTCAACTCCTTGATCGAGGAGAATCTTTGCCCCTTGGAGGTCGCCGAGCCATGCCACATGTATCAGCTGTGTATTGTCGAGGTGATCTGCCGCGCGAGCTTCAGTGGCGGTGCCGTACTTCAACAGCCACATAACAGCAGGACACTTTGTGGCGTAAAGGAGAGCTATCATCCGGTCATTGTCTTCGAGGTTGGCGTCAGCGTCAGTATCAAGAAGCAATTCGACCATTTCCGAAAGTTGCTTGAGAACACCATAGTGCAGGGATGTCTATCCATTGTGATCCTCGGCGTGAGGGGTCTGTTCTCCGCTTGTCCAGGGGCACATGCCAAGTGCAGAGCCGCGCAGCCATGTTTATCCTTTGCAGCAACATCCACACTATCGGTGCGGAGGATCTGCCGTCCTCTGGCTAGATCACCAGACAGACTTTACAGCCTCATGGAGGGAATTTGTCTGTCTCTGTGGGAGCGAAGCTTCATGAGGCGATGCTGGACTGGAACTCCTCGCGCGATCTGCCACGATCTTCAGTAGGTCGTGTTGGGTAGTGGGTGTTTCCGCTAGCATTTAATCTTGAGTGGTAGGGCGAGCGTCCAGCACATACCCTTGCCAGTGACGGCGGTCACAACATCTTGAGTGCGCTTACCGAGAGCATCGAAACAACGATCGTTACTCTTGAAGTTTATAAGCTCCTGGCGCTCGTGCAGACCCACCAATACTCGGGAATCAAGATGGCGCGGGTACTTCTCCTGACGTCCCGTGAACATTTGAGCTTCGTCCTTCCGCCGTAGCGACATCAATGCCAGCGGTCAGCTCTTCAGACGCCCATGCTTGCCCTGCACCTGTAGTGTCTCGAGATTTTGGGTGAGCTCTTGAGCAGTGCTCGTGCAGCCGCCACCCAATGATTGACCCGGAGTCGTCGTTCGTCGGGTTTCCATTGCTGCCCAGAAAGAAACTTCGCTTGCGATCTCGTCACTTCCTGCGTGAGCTCTCGCAAGTCTTTCGTCACATCTTTCTCATTTCCGATCGACGACAAGTCTGCCATCTGCAGCGCAGTAGATGGCATTTCCAGCGGCCGCAAGTTCGCTAGCGAATAACATGAGCTGTGCAACGCCGGAGGCCAGTGAGAATGCACTGAGAGGGTCCATGAAGGGTTTGACCCTCACTTCCGAGTTGACTGCAGTCTATACATGTAGCGTTGTGTCTGCAGCTCCGCATATCTTTGGCAGACAAAAGACGGCGCCTAAGCTGCCAACCGCGCCACTTCAAACGAAGATTATGTAGTGCACGTCCCTCGAGACATCATGCATCTGCCAGTCGACGATGGACATGTAGTCATAGCCGTTCACTTGGTGTGCTTTGAAGTTGTGCGAGCAAGTCCGATGATGGATCTTGCACGAAGACTGGCGGCGACAGATTGGGTGAAGCCAGACTGAGCTGGGGACTCGTCGTTCCCATCGAATCGTCCCCAAAGATGGTTCGAGTCAAGAACACCATAGCACGATGCCTAGGATCCTTTTCGAGATGCGCAATCAATGTGACAGCAATTTGTTGATGGGAGGAAGCAACCGATCTCCCCTGGGTGCATGAGCGCACAGTGAGCCGTGCACAAAAGCCCCGCCAGCAGCAGAACAACCTGGAACCGTTCGACAACTTTGTTTCGAGCTTCTCTGCACAAACCCGAACTACATTTCCCATTGCTGTCTCCCGCAAGAGACAAAGACGTGCACCCCAACGCCGAAGCATTCCAACTCGACACCGCAACACCACACAGCGCGCGCCCTCGCACTCACTTCGAAAATGGCCGAAGAAGACAAGAAGGTGGACACCACCACCGAGACCAAGCAGGATCAGAAGCCCGTGATCGAGAAGGCGTCGGAGGTAGCGACTTCCGCGAAGGAGAACGTCTTCAGCATGTTCGGTGGTGGCCCCAAGAAGGAGGCGAAGCAAGACAACGACGAAGACAACGACCGCTCCGGCTCTGCAAAGGCACAGAAGGATAAGGAGGCGGCAGAGAAGGGCGATGAGGATGAGAAGGCCGATGAGGAGGAGGCCGACGTTCACTTTGAGCCTGTCGTGCATCTCACCCAGACGGTCGAGACCAACACGGCCGAGGAACAGGAGGAACAGACCTTTAAGATGCGGGCGAAGCTGTTCAAGTTTGACCGTGAGAGCAGAGAGTGGAAGGAGCGAGGCACGGGTGATGTGAGACTGCTGAAGCACAAGGAGAATGGCAAAACCAGACTGGTGATGAGACGCGACAAGACACTCAAGGTCTGCGCCAATCACTACGGTTAGTCAACACTGCTCCGTTGCACGTGGGTTGTGCTAACAGTGAGACAGTCGTCCCTGACATGAAGCTCTCTCCAAACGTCGGCAGCGACCGTAGCTGGGTGTGGAATGCTGCCGCCGACGTGTCCGAGGGCGAGCCTGAGGCATGTACTCTTGCCATTCGCTTCGCCAACGCTGAGAGTAAGTTCTTTCGTCTTTTGGCTCGTTGTGAAGTCAGACTACTAACGCGAGGTAGACGCCAACCTGTTCAAGGAGGCTTTCATCAAGGCTCAGCAGGAGAACGAAGCCCTCTTCAAAAAGGAGTAGTTCATGCCTCTGTGCGTTCCCTCTCCTCAAGTCACTTGCGGTACGCAGTATTGATCGCGCTCACCACCATCGACAACCTAGAGGGAGTGAGAATCAACGGGGTCACACCAGCACGACCAAGGAGACCAAGCCACCATGGCGTCTCCGTCGTAGCTGGACCCGTAGCATATCTGGGCGTTCCGTATTGCACCTCCCACCATCCATTGCACAATACCCACTATAAATGTCAGGCGCTGAAGAAAGCCGTGCCCTCAGTCCGACATGGCGGACGAACTAGATAGATGACCCAATGAACCAATCGAAAAGTGCCTTGCGATATACCTCAAATGCGCACTATAGTGTACCCTTTCGTGCCCGTACCTTGTTTTGCTCACTGGTGCGAGAGAGAGGGTACTGAAGTCAACGTTCATTGTCAGCACCAAGACGGTAGAACCTATGTATTGCGGGAGGGTTCCGAATTCGCTCCCGCCTCCACTCCAACTGCAAGCTCACTTGCACGTCGCCTGTTATAACACGCGCCCACTGCCTCGACGTCTCATCTTCCACAATACTTCCACACATTGCCGTTGTACGTCTTGTTCCCTCCCTTCCGCGCGACCTGCGTTTGCTGATTCGCGCACTAGTCGACTCATTCCACAAAGGCTGAGAGCTGTTGCGCCTGTGATCATCAGACGCCCGCGACGACGCGACAATTGAAATATCTCTAGCCGACAATGCCTGACGTGAGTGACACTTTCGCACTTGCTTCAATAGCTTCTCAATCCCCCACTTGATTCGAACACCACAACTCAAGCACAATATCCTCGACCAACACCAGCAATGGCACCCAAGCGCGGACTCGCAGCAAGCGAACCAGTATCGGCCACTGACTCGAAGCAGATCAAGAGGACCGTGAAGCTGGTCACCACCCAACATGCCACGTGAGTTGCACATCACCATGAAGGTGAAGGTCAATAGCTGACAGCCACCAACAGCGACGATCCGCAAGAAGTCGAGGGCTTCCCCATGCGAGCATGGGATGTCTCCATCTACCTAGTGGGTCAGGACGGCGAGGACCTGCCCGCGAACTGCTTCGAGAAGGCCACCTACGTCCTCCACGAGTCCTTCGGAAAGAGAGCAAAGCAGAGCATGTGTCATCAAGAGAAGAGCATATGGTAGTGGACACTGACAGATTGAATAGCCATCCGAGCACCGCCGTTCCTGATCAAGGAGAAGGGATGGGGAGAGTTCGATATGACTATCACCCTGACGCCAATTGGCGCTCCAAAGGGCGGAGATCAGACACTTCCGCACGACCTGAACTTCCAGCAGGAACGATATGAGAGCACACACACTGTGGTAAGTCGGGACAGTAGACAAGTGGTAGGAACACAATCCCCTGACTGAACGTGTAGACCTTCCGCAACCCAAAGCAAGAGCTCATCGAAAGACTGAAAGAGTCTGGTCCAGCCGGCGAGACGAACGGCGCCGCCGCAAGCAAGCCCGAGAAGAAACGTCCTAAGGCCAATCGTAATGTCGACATGGAGAAGCTCGCCGAAGCGCTCCCTCAGCTCCCGGAGGATGACCTCCTTCAAGTAGTGCAAATGGTACATGACAACAAGTCCGAAGAGACGTACACCAAGAACGACGTAGAAAGTGAGTCGTTCCCTGCAGATCATGTTCACTAACATGCTCTTCGTCCCTGCAGATCTACGATGACACTAACATTCGCCCAACAGATGGCGAGTTCCACGTCGACCTGTACACCCTACCTGACCAGCTCATCAAGATGCTCTGGGACTTCACCGAGAAGCGTGTGGACATGACAACCATGACATAGAAAGTCCGTGTGCCAGATCCACCGTACCAATCACGAGAGGGTGCACGCAAGACGAGAACGGCCAGGAAATTTGCGGCGCGCGAAATTAGCGCATGAGAGAGACCACAGGCACAAGCGGGTCGCTATGAGACGAGTCTACATGGAAGGGAGGAACTGACATTACTTCCACTGATGCCAATACCTCGCGAGTTTGCGTTTGCTTGAATTGCTGGCATCTCAAAAACGGCAGGACACAGGAACGGAGCGAGGCGTTGGGCGTCAAGCAGCTGTGGGAGGTTCTTTCACTCACATTAAGCTTGGTACAGGAGTCAAGATAGGCGTAGCTGAAGACAAGTCAGTACATATCACTCGAGGTATAGGCTGACTGTGCGGGAGTATCAGTTGGGCGTCGAATAGTATATCGACTATCATCATGCGTGCTGTCTACTCAATGTCCTTGTCGTGCTTCCAAATGCGCCGTGGGGGTATGAGTATCATGGTATCTGGCCTGCCGTTTCGCCATCCCCGCTGCGCCAGTCAACAAAAGTGGCAAGATCTTTAATGAACGCCTCTCCGAACCAAAACGCCCTCCCGTGCTCCTTGTGCTTACGCCGGTGGAACGCGATCCTTTACAGCACGCAACTTCTGCTGGTACTCTTGCTTCTGTGTTGCCAGTTCCCGCTTCATCTCACCATTCCGCTTCTTCAACTCCTGATGCCGCTCTTCCAATGCCTTCTTGAACTTCCTCTTCTCTAACCCGTGTGAGCACAGTGCCTTATCCGTTTTCTTCGGGCTCCTGCGACCCTTGGTGCAGCTCTTGCCATTGACGGGCTTCTTCACTCCTCGGATTCGGTCAGAAAGCTTCGAAAGATTTGAGCCAATCGATCCGTCTTTCTGACGGCGTTCAAGTGCATGTTTTATGCCCCGGAGCCGCTCCCGTGACAATTCGGTGCGTGTTCGAAGTCTCGCCTTAGCAGATTGCATTCCGCCATTGACAGTAGTCGTGAGATCCTTGGTGAACTTGGTGAGATCTCTCTGCAGAAGCACAAAGTCCTTTGTGATGGCAAGTGCCGTCTTGTTGCCTGCTTTGGCAGCCTTGCCAAACACAGTCACTGCAGTGTTGCCCACGGCCTGGAAATCGCGCGCCACGTACAGTGCCAGCTGGGTAGTGACATTTTTTGTTGCCCATATGGTCGCACCTAGCTCAGTGGTGAGTTTCTCGGTCAGGCTCTTGGCTACGCCCCTCATGACGGTGACATCCCTGACAACAGCCTTGCCGACATCGGTACTGGCCTGTCCGTATGTTTTGCGCTGCAGGATTCTGCTGCCGAAATAGTGCGGTAGGGTGACGTTGATGTCTGGTCTCGTTGTCTGCATGTTAACGATAACGGTACCGTAAGCTTCGTCGGCATCCAAGGTAATATGGTAGACGCCGTCAATAAGCTTGCTCTGGTTGAAGGCGAGCAGTTTGCCGTCGGCCCGGTATACCTTGGTAGATGCGAGCTGGGGAGCTCGAGGCTTCACAGGTAGTGATAAGATGATGTGATTTGGTGCAATGCCCTGAAAGGGAACGTTGGGTATGCAATCCGGGCTGACACGACCAAAGAAGTCTGTTGTGGCGCAGGGTCCTGTCAAAGCTGGGAGCAGGTGCTCGATGTTGACAGTCTTGGCTGCGTCGGAGGAGTTGACAGCCTGTCCAACTGCCATAGAGAGTGCCTCGCGACGGACAGCAAGCGCCATCGCTGGAGTAGTGGTCGGCATCAGGGTCAGAAGGAGCAGTGGCAGTACTGCGACCAATGCTGCGAAAAGCACCTTCACCAAATCCACGTCGTAGACGTCGAACTTCCGTCGGCTGACCGAGAGTCTTGACGACAAGGGCAAGCACTGTGGAGGACGGCGTCCGAGTAATCCAAGGACGACGTCGCTCAGCTCGATCGACTGCATGTCGATCAGGTCAAGGTGATCGATCGTCTGCTTGGTGCGAGTATCTCGGTCTCGGAGCTGCTTTCCAAAAGATTGAGTCCGGGGCCGGGCGCAGTTGTCTCGAACAACGAGTGTGGGTACATTGAGCTGCTGAACAGCCCTGAAGGCAATATCCAGCCAGTCAGCTTTGTTAACAGCGGCATTCAAGAAGAATACAGCCATGTCCGGCTTCGTGAAGCTGATCTTTGCATCTCTGCTGTCGCTAGTGATGTAGAAGGAGCTATGCTCGCCATCTGAGTCCAGGATACGAAGCTTAAATGAATTTCCAGATCGCTCCTCGGCTCCTATGCAGTGCTGAATGGTAGCCGCAATTCTATCGTCGCCACAGACAACAGTTGCAGAGGGCAAAGAGATACCAGATGGAGTTACGGGCAGCCGGACAACTTTCGATGGTACATCGCCTGCGAATGATGGAGCCATCGAGCGCATGCAGTCAGCCACTTTGGCACAAATGAAATCCAGCTCTGCCTGGGCGACATCGCGGCCTGAGACCAGCAGTATGTGCTTGGTAGCATCGTCTGGCTGGAGAGCAGAAGAAATCTTGCTCTTCGATGTCGCTCGCATGTATGTGCTCGAGAACGCAGCTCGGCTGGTGGATTGGCGTGGTGTTTCCAGGTCCTCCGAGGTGTAGCTGTCCAGCAGTGCGTTCTCTGCCTTGAGTTGCTGTGGTTCAGTTCGGAATGTGGACGCTGCAGAGACGTCGACGAATGATGCTTCGGTAGTTGACGGCGTTTGCAGGTAGTGTGGTGTCACCTCTTCATGATTGTCATCATCGTCGATGTCACTGCCCTCCTCCGGTGTTGCACGGCCGGGCTCGTCATTCGAGATGATGCTAGCAGTATCATGGTCGTCGGTAGAGATCTCGGACAGGTCATCGACCATGTCATACTGGCTGTCGGCAAAGAAGCCTTCCAACTCGCCGTGTTGACCCATTCTCGCCTTTACCCCTAGAGAGCTCAGGGCGGCTGGCGGTGTCGGTGGTTCTCTCGTTTGGTGGTACTGCCGGGACGGCAGGTCGCCGAGCGAGCCGTCGATGTTGAGAGTTGGAAAGCTGAAGGGTTGGCTTGCTGGAGCAGGCTCGACAGAAGGACTAGGGAGCTGACTGTTCTCGTGACCCGTTAGCTCATCTGCTGTGTTGCTCGGGTCACTCGAGCTGGCGTGGAGGGTGCTGGCGTCCATGGTCGCGCTTCATGCGGTTATGCTTGTGTGTGTAGGACGGGGCGGTTGCAAGTGTAGGAGTGCAAGCTCGGGCGCAACAATGTGTAGGGGAGAAGTCTGGCAAGCAGTAAAAGGCGAACGCTGATTGCTGGAGAAGGTGTCTCTGCCTTAGACCGACAGCGGGGCACATGGGTTGGCTTACACCTGGTCCAGCTCTGGGCGGCGCGGTGTTGATGGAGCAGGGCGCGACGAAGAAACAAGAAATGCGCAGACAATCGACCAGGCAAGCAGAAAGGAGGCCACGTGTCAAGGTGAATGAAAAAAGTGTCGTGTGTGTTGCTGGTAGAGGTTCGTCGACACATGATGGTGATGGAGCTCCAGGCAGTAATAAGGTGCTAAGGCAGCGACTGACCTACCTAGCGGGGTCAGATAGCTTATCGCTCGAAGCTAAACGCACGCCCCGGCCGACTCCGGTGCAGACACTCTCGGGGCGGACATGAACACAGACGGGAGGTTCAAGAATATGCTGGCCCCGGAGTAGCGGGTACATGACTGCGACACCACTGCAGTGTAATGTGGAATCACGCTCATGTTCACAGCAGTGCAAGCACCCTCTCTTCAGGACTGAGCACGTGCTCATCCGCTTCGCTTGTGCTAGCGGTCCAGCTGCCGCGAAGCCTAGTCGCGGATCTGACCGTACTGCAGGTGGGCGTCCGCGTCCCCTACTACCTACACTACCTCAGTCGTGTGTGATATGGAGCGTGGATGGCCGATCGGCGCGGCGCTTTGATACCGCTGGTGATTCTCGCTTGGATCTTCCTACAGCCTAACCCAGCAGCCGTCTCTCCGCGAAACGACGATCGACCCCCAATAGACCATGTCATTGCCGAGGAGCACCGGTCGCTGGCCGTGGTTCAGAACTCGAGTTACGACGATGCATTCGGCAGCAAAGGACATATGCTGAATCTGACTGGCCTCCGCCCAGAACGAGGGTATGCCTGGGAGTCCTTCGGCCGAGTCAAAGGGCGAGTGCAAGAGCATTTGGAGTATTCGTTGGGCGAATGGGGCAAGAGCGCGCTGGAAGGTACTGCAGAAGAGCAGAGTCCGACACCACTCTACAGTAATGTCTCGGGATTTGTGCGTGGACAGTGGAAGCGCTCACCGCTGCAAGAATCGGTCCCCATTCCGCCGCTGAATCTGTCTGAATACGCGCCTCCTAGACCGTTCGGGAACCCTGGAAAGATACGGCCATTCGACAGAAATGTGACGGGTGACGGTGGAGAGGCCACGGTCAGATTCTACGAAGAGGGTTATGGAGACATCACTGCAGTCGAAGAGCTTCATCATGGCTATGAAGGCAACATCACGAAGATGCGCGCGGAGTTGAAGATCACAGATGCCAAGTCTCCCGACGAGTGGGAGGTGCATCTACAAGGCGTGTACTTCGTGGACATCGGTCAAGCAGTTCTGACGACCACAAGTGACAAATTTGCCGGCATCTTCGCACTGCCGCATCTTACACTTTCGGAACCCACATTCACGTCGTCACGAGCTCTCTTGAATCAATCCATCACGAACGTTATTCAAGGTCAGATGGACGGCAAAATCGAGAAGCTCAATCCTTGGTCGTCCAAGTCAGAGGAAAGCCCGGACTCAGCCAACGGCATACAAGACTGTGATCTGGTTGTGTACCTGCAACAAATGGCTCCTATCACTAGCACCCAGTACTCTCCATCTCTGCTGAGGTTTCTCGAGGATGAGCTGCGATTCCCAACCGGCGCCTTCGTGCCCAACGCTCCAGCGATGCGATTTTCGATGCTTGTCTTCTCTCCAGACTGCGGCTATGTCCTGGAGTCACAGGGCCCTCCCACAGATTTCGCGCAGCATGGTAATCACCTCACCGGGCCCAAGATAGAGATTCAACATCGGCATAGTCGCCACCATCTGCTGCTCTTTACCTTTGCCATCGCGTGTCAGCTATTCCTTCTCATGCGCCAAATGCGTGAGGCCAACACACCTTCTACCAGAAGTCGAATCAGCTTCTACACCATAGCAATGCTGGCGCTTGGAGACGGCTTCACTACGATGACTTTCTTGATGATCAGTCTATTCCTGTCTGGCTTGTGGATCAATTTGGTCGGCACTGGCTTTCTGGCGTTCATTAGTGTGTCATTCTTCGGCATGAGATTCCTCATGGACATATGGCAAGTGCAGGCCCCCGAACGCGAGAGAAGGGCCAGAGCAGAGGTTGAAGAAGAACGCGCTCGCGAAGAGCGCTTTCAAGCAGCACTTCATCGCATCCGGACGGAAAGAGATGCCAGACAGGCCGCCATCAGAGCCGCCGCTGCTACTGCGACTGGAATATCAGCACAGGCCGAGCAAACCCATGCAAATGCATCACAGGGCCAGATGCCCGCATCTCCGGCCGTTGTTGTAGGAGGACAGACTGTTACTTCACCTGCACCAACAACATCACAGGCGTCACCACCTGGGAGTCTCCCGCTTCCAGCAACAGCACCCGCCCTGGTTGATACTGGAGCAACTCCTGTCTTCATGCCGTCCAGCCAAGAAGGCCTCGAGGCGGTCGGGATTCCTTTGACAGCCGGACAGCCAAGCACAGATGCACTGGTTCAAGCACGTATGCCGACTTTTGCCTCACTGTACACGCGCTTCTATCTACTGCTGCTCGCCAGCTTATTCCTCAGCCTCAACGCCATGTCATGGCCGGCTGGTGCGCGAAGAGGATACTTTACAATCCTGGCCCTCATTTATCTGAGTTTCTGGATTCCACAGATCCACCGGAATGTGCAACGCAACTGCCGCCGTGCATTGAACTGGGATTTCGTTCTGGGGCAAAGCATCATGCGTCTCGTACCCTTCATCTACTTCTACGGATACAGACACAACGTCATCTTCGCTGAAGTCAATTACTACGGCTTGAGCATGTTGGCTGTGTGGATTTGGATACAAGTGGTGGTACTTGGCTCTCAAGAGCTGCTTGGGCCGCGATGGTTCATCCGCAAGGACTGGGTCCCCCCGGCATACGACTACCACCCTGTGCTACGCGAAGATGAAGAAGGAGCTACCATGCCCATCGGATTCTCACAAGCCAACGCTAATGCCTCAGCACCATCTTCGCCAACACAGGAGCGTGGCAGTTCTCCGATCGCTCGAAGACCATCGATCGCCAAGGAAACGAAGGAGAAAGGCAAACGCATCTTCGATTGTGCGATCTGCATGCAAGATCTGGAAGTCTCTGTCGTTGAGGCAGGCACGTCTCGAGATGTCGGTCTCGTTGGCGGTGTGCTTGCAAGGCGTAACTACATGGTAACGCCCTGTCGCCACATCTTCCATAGCAGTTGCTTGGAAGGATGGATGAAGTACAGGCTGCAATGTCCCATTTGTCGAGAGACCTTACCGCCTTTGTAGATACTACAGACATCAAAGCACCAGCATAGAATCAAGACCAAGATCCTCACAGCAAACAATGTGCCCTCCCAGTAAACTGTATTTGCTACCATCTCTGCCAACAATCCTGCAAACTCCATCGACCTAGTCATCAGTGTGGATGTCGCCCATTTCTGGTACCTCACACCGACCACATCCATCCCATCGTAGCACAAGGATTGCGAGCTCAGCATGAACACTTTCCATCTTCAACTGGAGCACCTATCTGAAGAGCAGCGCAGTGCGGCAGCACTCCTTCACCTTGCGCAGGGCCCTCCTGCCCTCGAACAGTACAGCAAGAAAACGTCTTCCCCCGACCCCTCAGTCTGCACTTCCGCAGTCCTGAACGCAGCTCTGTCGAAACTGACCACAGCAATCGCGCATCTGCATCGAGCAGGTCTGACGTCCAAGGCATGACCCCAGGCTCAGCATCAGGGCAAGTATGAGAGAGATCATTGCTAATTCGTCACGTTATCTCCCAGCGTAGAAGCGAAGCCTACTGGATATTCATGGCAGGGACGTGGTCTCGGACAACGTTCGAGGAACAAATCAGTAAAGCACGGAAGCAGCTACCGAAAGCGTCGTCGGCAGCAGAGGAAGCGATGATGGCAAGGGAATTGGTGGACGAGGCCATCGCGATGTTGACCAAAGGTGATCTCAGGGATGCGAGAGACTTGGAGGGAGCAAGGAGAGCGTTTGAGCAAGGCACGTTGTGGTGAAGTCTGACCACGATCATAACGTGAAGCTAAAACATTCCATTTCAATCTATCGACCGTCAAACGCAGCGCGTCCAATCACTTAGTCGAATTGGCAGCGCCCTTCGCTCCGAGCATTCTTGGCTCGTAGCTGAACGTGCGCCTGTGAGCTGGACTTTTGAGGCGGGATGAGGCTTGGCTCTTGTTGAAGAAGCATGCGTTCGTGGAAGTCGAAGGGGTCCAGTGGATATCGGGTCGATGTCCGGTGGATCGTGGTAAGGGGTAGGGAACGAGTCGTAGCAATGGATCGCTGGTGCTGCTGTGTGCTGTGCTGGATCATGCTGGGCTCGTGACGATAGTGAAGGCGGATGAACCCAGATAGTGGCATGGCCGGCGCATATCTTCTTGAAATTGATACGCGCGTGCCGGGCTGTCATGCTGTGACTTACCGTAGTCCTCGATATCTTTGGTCTTGGATCTCGCAGTGGACTGCTCGACTCGCGATTTGCGGTGTGGCGAAGAGAATGCGTCTGTGCACCGGGATCTTGGCGTATCGGGTGATTCTTACATCTCCATATCTCCTTCGCCCTGGCCGTTGGCGAAATTAAAGTTCTGCTGCTGCTGCTGTGCGCCGAAGCCGAACTGACCATCTTGACCTTGTTGCGGCGCGAGATCGTTAACATCGGCATCGCCCTCTTCATCTGAGAAGTACTTCTCGATGATGTTGTAAGCCTTCATGTAGATCTCCTCATTGCTGTTGTTCTGGCAATCGTGGATCTTCTCCATGCCGCCGCAGTCCTCTATGAACAGTGCATAGCGGTTCACTGGCTGTTCTGTGCCACCTTCTTGCGCATCCTTGTCCATATCGCCGACCTTCAGAAGGTTCTCGAGGCCGTCAAGAGCGACCTGAATGATCTTGTTGTCAGGGCAGGCGAGCAGATCGCAAAGCGGTCTAATGGCACCCTGATCCACCAAGTAGCGGATCTGCTCTGGCTTTTGCAGACCGCCACTTGTCGCATTCGAGATAGCCCAGCAAGCTTCCTTGCGAGTCTTGAAGTCGCCGTGACTGAGGAGGTGGATCAAGGGAGGAATAATATTTGCGTCAACGACAGACTGGATCTGGGTGCTGTTCCCAGCAGTGATATTGCTAATAGTCCAGCAGGCTTCCTTGCGAATGCCGTCCTTGGTGCTGCTAAGAAGAGATAACAGAGCAGGCAGAGCACCGCAGTTGATGATGAGCTGAGTCTGAACGTCGTCGCCGGTCACGATGTTGCCAACCGATCGCAGAGCTGGCGTCTGGACCGAGGTGGATGCGTGCATGAGGAGCTCAACCAGACGGCGAGGAATGTTGGCCTCGATCACGGCCTGGATCTTGTCGTTCGATCCATCTGACAAGTAAGAGATGGCCCAGCAAGCATCAATCAACACCTCGTCGTCTAGGGAGTAGACCAGCTTGGCGAGCACAGGGAGAGCCGGTGCGATGGTCGCCCAGTCTGGCTGCGGCGTCTTGCCACGGCAGAAGTTGCTGAGTGTCCAGGTCGCGTTGCGGAGCATGCTCAGCTTACGGCTGTCGCCCAGGAGGCGTACGAGTGGCTGAAGAGCGCCAGATGCGAGGACAAAGTCTCTGCATGCTGGGCTGTCTCCAGCAATGTTTCCGAGTGCCCATACTGCCTGCTCACGGACGTCTGGCTCTGGGCTGCTGAGAAGTTCGACAAAGATGGGTACTGCTCCTGCCTCGATGACCACTTGTGTCTGCTGGGCCGAGCCGCTGGCGATGTTTGTAAGAGCCCACGCGGCCTCGAACTGGACGAGTGTGTGAGGAGAACGGAGGAACTCGACAAAGCGGCTGACGACGCCGGTCTCGATAACGCGCTCGATGGGTGGGTTTCGCTCCTTGCTGAGGAGTTTCCGGAACTTGGTAGTGGCAGCAATCTGGTCGTCGATCTTGTCGGAGAAGACGCCTTGCACCATCAGAGGGAGATCCTCGTTCAGCTGGGAAATGGTCAGTGCTATATCGTGGCATGCATGTGGCGGACAGTGGTTTACCTGTGACTCGGTATTTGCTCCCTCATCATCGCTGTCTGGGGCGGCTCCGAGTGAGGCACCGGGCGCAGCGTCACCGCGAGCACCAATGCCTCGTCGCTTGGCCAGGTTCTCCTCACGCTTCTGCTTTCGTATCTCAACCTGCTGTTCTTCGCGGCGTCGGCGGAGCTCATCTGGCTTGAATGTGCTCTTGGCCTTGTAGTTGTTGCGTCGGTGCTCCGGGATGTACCTCTCAGCCATAACTGCAGCTGGGTGGGGTAGTGGCGGCGTTGACGACGCAGGTGTTGGTTCAGTGGTACAGTCGGCGCTGAGACGGACTGCAGGTGCAGAAGAGGAAGTGCGGTGGTGGTGGTGGTGGTGGAGTGGAGCTTGTCGAGGTTGTGTTTTACGAGAACCAAAGTTCAAAGATCGCTTTCGTCGGTTGTCCCGCAGTTCTTAGCGTACTGGTCAGAAAACGGCGAGAACAAACACGACAATCTTCGAGTGAGAAATGGTGGACCTGAGCAGCAACCGGGCGCAATGTCGAGTAGCGGGATATCTCATCCGCCCAAGAAGATCCCCCTCAGTGAATGCGAGCGGCAAGGTGACTCTGAGATTCTTCCTCCGTCCGCATGTGAAGCGATCAAGCAGGGGCGTATGTGCCAGGACTTTTGGGCACCTTGCCCCACATCTCGTCGCTGCTGCTGCTGCGCGTCTGCAAGCACGCGACTCAAAGTGAATGAGCAGAACCAACTGCCACGAGAGCCATCACGACTGACCCAGCCGTACAGCGCTCCGATCCGGCCCCATACAAGAGCTCAAGTCTGTGCTGCTTGCACGATCGAGCACACGTCAGCACTCATCGGTGACGGCCGCAACACGTTGGCAGTGCGGGAGAAGAGGAAAACGCGACCATTAATCGAGCGGTGCACTTCTTCCGCGACTGCTCGTGAAAGACTGAGCGAACTGGTAGTGTCAATGAGCAGAGCCATGATCCAAATTCCCACGACACATATGAACTGCTATCTGCAATCACTGAGTGTCAGGTAGGATAGGACACTGCCATTTGTTTTTAACATTGACACTCAGCACAATCCCGTTGCCAGGACCACGCCTTGCATCCTCTGTTGAACATCACGAGGTCCCACCGTCCATAGGCGACACAATGGCGCTTCCGCCAGGCTTCGTGGACCTCGCGAAGGCATATGAATCACTCGACGATACCTTCGTCAACATCATGGGCGTGGTGACAGATTTCATGACGCCCACTATGACCGCGAGAGGCGAACACACTATCAAAGTCAAACTTATGGACAACAAATTGCCACACATTCAATACATCGGTGGAGGTCTCGACGTTCGCTTTTTCCTCAGAGAGCCGACGAATCTTCCCAAGATTCGAGACATTGGAGACGTGGTCTTACTGCGCAATATCAAGATGTCCACCTTCAACGGGACGAAAGTCGGGCTATCAAATTTCCAAACCCAGGTGCTCGTGTTTCCGACCAGGTCGATACCAGCAAGAGGCTTCAGTATACACTACATGGACAAGGAGAAGATTCCATGTACGGGTATCGAGCGGGATGTGAACTCTCTGCGACTTGTCGAACAGGACTATGTAATAACTCTGAAGGCTGAAACGAAGGCCGTGGTTGAAGAAAACCTACGCAAACGCGCCGCCGCAGAGGAACGGACCAATGAAGGACGAGTCGATTGGCAGAGTGTTCCGACAGGACCAGCTGCCAAGAGACAGAAGACATCTGCGACGCCAGGACAGAAGCTCAGGACCATTAGTGAGCTTGAACGAGCGAAGGAGTTTGTTGATCTTTATGGACTTGTTGTAAAGATAATACCAACCGCGACATACAGTGGGTGCGATCTCTACATCAGCGACTATACCGTCAACAAGCATTTACGCGAGTTCGCACCCCCTGAGGCGGCTGAAGATGTTGGGAGGGACGGCGATAGTTATGGCTACAGCGATAAAGCCAAAAGGCCTTTTCCCGGACCCTATGAATACCGAGTCTTGAAGGTGAACTTGCACCAACCCCACGCGCAGCATGCGAGTCGAACTGTCGGCGAGGGCGACGTGGTGCTTCTGCAGAACGTGAAAACACGGATTACGACACCAGGTATGACCATGGAAGGCGACCTGTGGGAGGACCATATGTATCCCGACAAGGTTCTGATAAGGAAGCTGTCGGAGGGGGAATGTCACACACGCCCACAGGTGCAAGCCATTTTGCAGCGCAGGGACGAGTACTGGAAGAGGCGTAATGCTATGCTCCTCCAGAAGCAGCGGACGATGGAGAATGCGGAGCTGATCACCAAGAAAGAGAGACGGGAGGCAAAGAAAGAAAGGATTAAGCGGAAGAAGCGAGGGGAGCAGGATCTTAAAGCTGAAAGTGAGAGCAACCCCAAACAGAGAAGCCTAAATCCGCATGTGCGCTGCCGTGACACAGAGATCGCTGTGACTCGTGTCAAAGACATACTCGACCTGGACGATATCAAGCACACGAACGACTCCCCAGAAGGGATCTGCTACATCCTGCCCTTTATAAACGCCAAATATCGAGCGCAGGTCCGAGTTGTAGACTTTGAGCCAAAGTCGCTGGACGAATTCGCGGTGCCCGTGCTGCCGAACGACCAAGAGAGTGTCGACAGCATGGCTTATACATACGACTCGCAGAAGTTCGAGTGGTACTTCTCTCTTCTCCTTGAAGATGTCAACGACAGCCTGTCACCTGGTGATGAGAACAATCAGAGACTCTGGGTTCACCTCCGACACGAGCAAGCCCAATTCCTCTTGGGTGACGTGGAAAATCCACAGAACTTAAGACACAGCACGAAGCTGCTAGCGAAATTGAGAGAAAAATTGTTTATACTTTGGGGGAATCTGGAGGAGACCGGTGGAGAGGGTCTGAGCAACGCCCCGTTTGAGTGTTGCATCTATGAATACGGCGTCGAGTTGGACGAGAATGATCCAGCCAAGGTTGATGCGCGGTTCGGCTGGCAGAGACTGTATGGAATGTTCGGCACTACGATATTATAGATGTCACTTGGTCACATGATGGCCGCGGCGTCGTGTACCTGCTGCTGAGCGCGGTTTGCAGAGTGAATTTTCCGATTGGCATCTGCTGGGCAAAGTTTGTTTAAGCGTGAAATACCTTACGGTAGTCTACAGCAGATGTACTTCGCCGAGAACTTTGTACATCAACGTCAATCTCATCTTGTATGCTGTGGTAGAACATCGCGTCGCGCTGCGCGCTGCTCCTGAAGTAGTCGTGCAAGGTCTGCTCTGAATCCCGTGGTGCTCGCTCTCGATCTACCCCTTCAGACACGTACACGCACAGAGGCTTGTGCACGACGCGCTGGTCAGGCGCCACTTGCGCGTCTGGCAGATGAGGTCTGGATTCGCTCTGGAAGAAGCGCAGGAGGAAAGCCACACGAACCAATACAAGGTTTAGGGGGGCGCGCAGGATCTGCCACCGCCTGAGCAGCCTCTGAGCCGTGCTTGCGGCTGGTGTCCAACGCAAATCTCCCAGCTCGAGCAATTTGGAAAGGCGGGTCGCCGGGGGGACAGCGTGCGCCGTGGACCCGGCAACGGCGAAACAGACAGCAGCAGCAGCAGCAGCAGCAGAAGCAGAAGGAGCTGCCGGGCTCGCTGCTGGGGTAGGGAGGCGCGTCTCGCGTCTGCCGCCTTCTTCACATGAATGCGCTGACCGCCTGCACCGCGTGATTCTCGCTCTCTCTAGCAGTGCACGGCGCGGCCAGGTGGAGTGATGGATCAATGTGATGATCCAAAGCGACCTCGACCGTGAACAAAGCTACATGTACTACTATTGAGATCACCAGCGCTGGATGCAGCTAGCCAGTTGGCGTGCCTGTGAGCGACGTATTTCGACGTCATGCATTTCTGGCTGGCGCTGCCTTTGGAACGCGGACGCGCCTGCATGTGTAAAACAAGGAAGGACATGCGGCACAATGCACGGGCATGTGAGGCGTGATGCGCGAGGGACTGGACGGCCAAGGGCGGTGATGCATGTGGTGCTATTGGATGGCGATGACGATGTATCGTAACTGTCAATGCGTTTGCGGAAAGCTAGACCTCGTGGTGCGTCCTTCTCCTTTGCTTGACCACCGACAACCACACATCTCCAAATACCCCAAACACCCCAAACACCTCCTCTTCCAACACTTTTGGCGGTGGCGCGGCATCCACAGCGTTGCTTACATTCCGCTTGCATAATTCACGAGATACCCAATTGTTTACATTGTCCTTCCCCAACGCGATAGTGTCACTGTTGGCCACGTGCTTAAAACAGACGCCCATCTCAGCTCGAATACAGCGACATACACCAGTCTCAGTGCCAGCACCGCCGCGATCACTGCGCACAACGTCCAGCGAGAGACAGCGACAGACATCTAGCTGAAGTACCAGACCAGCAACAAATCGCCACCATGACTTCGAAAGCGGTCAACGTTCCGACCGACCTCAAGGTCAAGGAGAAGGACATCAACGCGAAGCTCCAGCTCTACGGCATCTACGCCGCATTTGCCAATGGCAAAGTTCCATCCGTAAGCTCGCCCCAGCAACCGTACTTGCGAAATTCTGCCATACTGATGACTGCCACAGAACAAGCAAATTGATGTTGCCATGAACTCGGCGCTCGAGTGGCAGGGACTCAAGAGCCCGTCTGGCAAGCTCTCTCAGGACGGCAAGCTGCTTGTCGCAGACTTGCGCGATGTCATCGAGAAGGCAAAGCACCTTCTGCTGTCCAAGAACCAGGGCAACCTTCTCCAAGATTTCATCTGGCAGACCCAGCAAATCGGTGCTGGCGACGCTCAAGGCGTAAAGCCACCCCTTGACAAGGACACCGCCAAGCAGCATGGTAACGAGGCGCTCGAGGGTCTCCGCACTCTCGGCCAGCTGATCATCACCAACGGTCAATTCCGCAAGCTCTGTAAGTTGCCAGCACCTGCACTGATTCCATCGACGTGAGACTAACGAACTCGCAGTGCAGGATGCCATCACACTCTTCCGCGACATCGCTGGTGACGCGGCGCAGAAGGCGGCCACCAAAGTGAACCCAGACGACGAGCAGCTGGCTCAGATTGACAAGCCGGCTGAGGACAACACTTGGCATGAGGCTCCTGATCTTTCTGGTGCCAACATCAAGCAACAGATCCGCAGCCAAGTCCCGATCGGCAAGAAGGACTTGCAGGATGCTGCCGGCGATGCTACACAGGCTGCTCACCCATCGGGATCTCGCGAACCAGCTGACGCAGCTAACCTCGCCGCTCAGGAGCAGCGCCAGGGTCAGCAAGGCACAAGCCTTGACCCATCATCTGGCGCCGGCGCCGCCGCTGGCACGCTGAAGGACCGCCTCGACCAGAATGTGGACGAAGATAAGAAGCAACAAGCTCGTGAGTACCGGGACCGGGCCCGCGAGTACTTCAAGGGCAAAATGCCACAGGAACGCCGAGAGCAGATTGTCTACCGCTTGAAGAAGATGATTGTTGAGATACAGGGACATCAGGACTGTAGGTCTATTAGTGCCGGAATTGGCTAACACTTGTATACTGACTTTTTTCGTAGACCAACAGGCCATTGATACTTTGCTCCGTCTGGCCGAACAATACGGCGGCCATACCAAGGACGTTGCGGCCCAATCTCAAGGAGCCGTTCAAGGTGCCCATTCCCAGGACAGCTTGCAAACCGCTGAAACTGACTTGAGGGTGCGTGTAATCTAGATATCATGCAGAAGAGTCAGCCAATGCTGACTGATTTCAAGAAACTCCTCGAGCGCTTCGCCAATTCGACTTCGTTCGACGACCTTTTCGATTCGATCAACCAGATCTACCGCGACGCCGACCGCGACCCAGAGCTCAAGGGCTTCTTCAGGGACACCGACCGCTTTATTCGCAAGTGCCTCAAAGAGCAGGGGTATGTGCTCCAGGACGAGTCGAACCAGCAATGGAACAAACTGTACGACCAGGGCCAGTTCCTCCTCCGTGACCGCTACCGCAGCCACACCGACCGTATCGTTGACGAGACCAAGTTCTTGGCCGACCAGTTCGACCAAGACCCACAGAATCAGGCTTTTGCCAGATCCATGGAGAAGCTCTTCAAAGATCTCGGTAACGACGCCGATGGCAAGCCAGAGTTCAAGCCACACTTGGTCAAAGATCTCACCGAAATCTTGATCCCGGCTTTCTTCGAGCACGTCCGCTACGTCCCAATTCCCCGAATCGAGTACTCGGACCACATGGTCGACGCTGTCGTCGAGAACCTCGTCATCGAGGGTGACAACCTTGCACCAAACGTCGCAGAGTTTGGCAGCGACAACTACTGGCGCTGGGGCCGTAAGGGTGCTCAGAGTAAGAACAAGAACAAGGTCATGATCTCAGTCTCCGGTATTCAGATGGATCTCCGTGACGTCGCCTACTATATCAAGAAGAAGGAAGGCTTCCCGGGTGTTACTGACAAGGGTGTCATGGATGTCTTCCTTGGCGGAACTGGCTTGAGCTTCAAGATCGCTATGGAGACTGCTGACAAGAGCGACAACGCTCACTTCTTCAAGATCAACAAGGTCGACGTTGACATCAAGAACATCAACATCAAGCTGAAGCAGTCCAACCACAAGCTGTTGTTCGGTTTATTCAAGCCTCTGTTGCTCAAGGTGATGCGTCCAGTCCTCCTCAAGGTTGTTGAGAAGCAATTACGTGATAATGTGGCGCAACTCGATGCAATGCTCTACCGCGTGAAGAAGGAGGCCG
Organism: Dothistroma septosporum; assembly: GCA_002236755.2. Lineage (NCBI taxonomy): Eukaryota > Fungi > Ascomycota > Dothideomycetes > Mycosphaerellales > Mycosphaerellaceae > Dothistroma > Dothistroma septosporum. The sequence goes on along the minus strand of NBZP02000033.1, from coordinate 1,649,807 downwards.
ATCGCGCGGCTGAGGAGATCAAGAACAACCCAGATCCGGACAACGTCCAGAACATTTATCAGCGTTACTTCAACGCCTTCCAGAAGCAGATGTCCAAGGGACAGCAGAAGAAGGAAGAGCTCAAGGAGCAGGCTGCTGACAAGAAGGTCAACGTTGCCGTTACCCAGCACGACTCGATGTTCAAGAACATTGAGCTTCCAGGCGGCATTTCCACCAAGGCCACCGAGTACAAGAACCTTGCTGCTAAGGGTGACAAGTGGGAATCTCCAGGTACGTTTTACTGACGTGAAGATCGAACTGGTTGCGACTTTGCTAACATGCCTTTAGTCTTCTCGATCGGTTCAGCTAGAGAGAGCTCCAACTTGGCGTCTGTTTCGGAGCCGCGCCGCAAGCCTCACTCGACTGCCCAGGGCGCTGTTCGTGGAGGCAACCACCCCAACGCCATCGGCAGCGGAACGTCCAACGGCAGCGCTGTCGCAGGAGGTCCGGGCTCAGGTGCCATCGCCGGTGGTCTTGTCGGCGGCCAAGGTGCCGCGCCGACCAGCGCAGACGTCGACCCTCGTGGACCGAACGGCTCTGCTGGTTTCAGTAACCAGGTTAATGACGCGTTCAAGCCAACCACAGACCTTGGTCTTAACCAGCCAGGCGCTGCCGGCGCCGATGAGGGCCACACCACCCTGGGCCGTAGCAACCCAGTGCTCCAGGGCAACGTCTAAAGTTCAGCTCACTTAACCCGATGCCACGCTCGTTATAGAGCACGAGATGGAGATCAGACGTTACTCATGACTGCCGGTTTGGGCGTTGTTCTGTGATGGAGAGATACCCAGCTCGTTTTGTCCTGGAAATCCAGGGATTGTTTCAGTACTTCCGTTTGTTTTGCATGATACCCTGCTTTGAAGAGAAGAAACAGCAAAGAAAAGTCAACAGCAGTAAGCGATGAGTTCAATAATAATACACAGCGTTTCGGTACATGTTATCACTGCCAGAGCCAAATATGTGAAGATTCGTCCGAAATATTTGTTAATCATGATGGTTGTGTCCGGACACGATGGTCGTGGGATACGGATCTCCTTCCCTTGAACTTTTCCAGTCGCCTCGCGTTCCTGCAGCCGGTATAATGGGCGGTATCGGGCTTCGTCAGGCTGTAGATGATCGTCAGGTCATGGTCATGCCTCCTGGGGTCCTCGAGAGTTAGCCTTTTCGCCGAGAAATGTCCATCTCTGACGGTTCATTCCATTCAGAGCGACCTAGCAACTTCGTGGATGAGTCTCGCTACACACGAAGCATGCTGGAGTGCCTCTTCTTCGGCGCCCAGCCAATTGCAACGGCGTGCTGTCATATGGCCCATGCCGAAGTCGTCGGCTGGTAAATCTGGTTGGCGCACTACTGGCATGGACGACCGATGGAAATGAGGGGCAATCGATACGGGCCTCAAGCTGTTCGTCAGTGTAGGCATGCCAAATTGGACGTTGCGATGTGTCCGTGATGATCACCTGGTTGCCTTGCCTTCACTGGTCTTCCTGTGATTCGAGCCATCGTATTGCCATTTCTTGCGGTGTTGCTAGGCATCCTCTGCAGCTCATGTCTTGAGCTCCGGCAGGTCCTGCTCGCGCGCGACCCCAGTCTGAATACGGCCTTCACACTCACTACTGGCCGTCGTGCGGCAGTGAGGATGGCTCTCACAAATCGTCCGCTCAAGATGGAAGAGCTTGGCAGCAACAGGAGAACGTAAAGGCGCATGTATAACATACACCATATCTCTCTCCAGTCCCCGGTGAACGTGTAGGTCGCACGAAAAAATGCGACTCGAGGGCAGAAGATCCGTACCAGAAAGTCCCATGCCGTATCGCCATGAACGACAAGATTTGACCTCGTTCCTCATAGACTGACGAAGCTTTTCACGACCCGTGTCGACGAGAGACGACGGGGAGTCGGCCCACTTCGGCAGATCACCACCGCCAGACGCAGACACAGCCTCACTACCGCCAGATCATCCTCCAGGTCCGCCACTCGACACCTCCGTCCTGCACGAAATTCTGTTCTACGGCGTCGTCGTCATGGCCCAATTCATGGGTTTCGCAGGTCCAGGCCAGTCAATAGCACCCATGCGCATCATCGCAGCGACCAAGCATACCAAGAACCCTGGCAAGGAAGCTCGGTTCTCAATAGCTTATTTACTCACCGTCGGGACTTTATCCTCATCTCTGGGCGTATGGGCGACAGGATCGTGACACAAGAGAGTGTTTCGTCTTTGGATACTTCTTGCTAGGATGCTGATTGGCGTTCGCTGAAAGGAGTGCATGTGTTGAGAAAGCAGGGATCTTTCGATGTGTGTAGGGCTTTCCAGCTGCGCTTCTGGCGCCTATGGCGTTGGCGTTGCTTAGAAGAGCTTATGCACCTGGCATCAAGAAAAAGAACATCATCTCCTCGCTGTTTGGGGCAATGGTGCCGTTGATATTTTGATCGGAGCGTTTCATTCGAGCCTGTTCGCGCGTTTTACGTGGTGACCGTGGACAAATTGGATCTATAGAATCGCTGCGTGGGTTTTGGCTGCGTTCTCTATCCTTTCATCGTGCCGAAGGCGCTTGCGCACGACGCTGAGTGTGCTGACAGGGTGGGAAAGCCAAGGATGGACTGAACCGGATCTATGCTTGGGGTATGTGGTCTTGTGATGGTGAACGTTGCTTGGAGTTATGGCCCATTGTTTGGCTGGAATCAGCCGACAGTCTACTTCCTTCTTGTCATTGGGATCCTTTGCCTCATCGCTTTCGTGTGGGTCGAGACTCGAGCTACATCGCCCTATCTTGCCAGTCTCTGCCATGGCCAGTACAGTGACATCCACCATGGTTCTGGTTTGGAATGGGCTGGGGGTTTTTCGGGATCTGTAACTTCTACTCCTGGCGGTTGCTAGAAGAGATACGTGGCTTCACTCCTCTCGGTGTATCGGCACAATACACTCCAGCTTTGATCTGCGGTCCCCTTGCAGCTGGTGCAAGTGGCTTCAGGCTCACTCACACGCCGGTCTCCTTCACGATAATGGTCGCAATCATTGCTTTATTTCTTGGTCAACTCATCACTGTGACTCAGCCCGCAAAGCAGATATACTGGGCTCAAATGTTCTTCGTCATTGTCATTGTGCCGCTTAGTGAGGATGTGTCACTTCGAGCTGGAACCGTCATCGGGTCGACCTCGATGCAGCATGAACATCAAGGTCTGGCTGCGTCTCTGATATACACCATGGTTTACTACTCGATCAGCATTGCGCTTGATATCACTGAAGATGTCGAGGTGCATGTCAAAAATCACAGCGCGACGCCAGAGGATATGATGTTTGGCATCAGATGCGCATGGTGTACGGGGGTCATCCTGGCTGGATGCGGAGTGATGCTGGGAGCTTTGTATTTTGGCAGGACGCTACTGCGGGAAGGTTGGAGGGTCAGGTATCATTGAGTCTGTTGACTGGTACCTTGCGGGCGGATTATGAGGAACGACTTGCATGAAAATCCGACGAGAGTAATTAGATCCAAGAGTTGTTGTGCCGAGACTGGGGAGCCGATTAACGTCAGATCAAATGAGACCTGAACCTGAAAGACCAGTCAGCGAACTCTGTTCGTAAATTTTGCTGTAAGACACTTGCTGCCCATGCGATTTTTTCTAAACCTTCAATGGCCACTCAAATCGAATCCGCGAACACTGGCACGATCAATGGAGCCTTCATCAGCTATGTCGCAGCACCATTCCGCATACCCGCTGTGAACAACGTATCAGCGATGCGATGTGCCTGTAGCGGTGAGCGCGGTTGAGGCTTCGCTCCTTAACGTTGGAAACGATCACCTCCTCACAGTTCTCGAGGTTCTAAGCCGTTCGGGACTTGCCCTTCCACAGGGCGTCCGCATTCGCATGAATCTTGGGCTCCTCAATGTACGCCCGAACTTCTGCCTTGTGCTTACTGTCGACACCAAACCTGCGATCGCGATCTCCAACAGTCCTCTCAAAGTCGAGTTGATCCTTGGCCGTGAAGCTGGTCATAAGCTGTGGTTGACCAAGAGGGATCTTGTCGCCGCGATCGGTCTGCCAGAGGTTATACACTTTGCCGTAAAGATGCACGACCTGCTCCATTTCCTTGTTCTCCGCGATCTCCCATGCCGACGGAGGAACACCGGCTGGAATCGGCATGATGAGCATTCCGGATTTGACCTCAAAGACGTGAGAGTGCCACAGCTTCTGCTCCTCGGGATCCAGTTCATTGAATATGCGTTCAGAGACCATGTATTCCACTCCGATCAGCTTTGCGGTGGAGAGTGGCGAGTCGTAGAGGAGGCATTGCCGGACTTCATTGTTGACGTGGGCGCAGTAATGGTTGGCCTCTGAGACGCGGCTCGGTTCGTTGACGTAGACGTGGAAGGCATTGCTGTGGCGGTCAGTCATAACTTGTCGGTGGCGGCGTGTCGTACTTACAGGTGAGCACAGAGTCGTCTGGGAGGATCAAAGCTCTGAACCATCGCAGCGCCTGTCTCGAGGGTCTTGTTGGTGAGCGATTCAGGCTCGCCTCGAGCGCCGTTGGAGATTATGATGGAGTCCATCTTGGCTGCAGCGCGAGTAGGGTTTTGAAGCCAATGTGCCTATTTGGTGAAGTGGTTGCGAATCACAAGGCTTCTTGCGGTATGATCAAGAGGGAGAGGGACCGACATGCATGCATGCAGTGAACGCTCATCTGTGTACGTCATCTGCCCGTTGCCGAAGCACTGGCCGTCACTCGAGAGCATTGTGGTGGGATGCCCGCTTCCATGTCGTCGACATCACTCATGCATGTGTATGACGATGAAGGACAAGGGGACCAGCATGATGTGCTTATGGTGCAGGTGCACTGGGCAAGGACGAGCGTCCGGAGCCAACGCTCACTCGTGCCCGAAGCCCGTCTGGCGAGCTCCGACCTTACGGGAGCACGGGCTGCCTACGATGGCGCGTCGTCACGTGTCCGCCTCGCGAGTCGATCGGTCGCACCCACGGCGCATGACCAAACGAGGTCGACATATGGTCCCGCAGTCTCCAGCAATACAGTCGCGTGGACAGCTGTTATAGCACTGGAGGAGTGTTCAGTGGCGAAAGCAGCGAACGAGATCCCGTGGAATGCTCGGCCGCGGCCTTCTTTTTCACGAAGATCAGAACTACCCTGAGCAAGCCCAGGGTTCGCGCTGGCCGCGATGCTTCTTGGACGCACTTCACGATCAATCCGACCTCTTTTCTTCTACTCTCACAACTTCGCATATTCTCACGCACATTCTTGGATGTACCAACTAGCGTCATCTCATTGCATAAGCAGCACCCACTTCTGGAATGCGACCTCTCTTTAACTCCCATCGACCATGAACTTCTCCAAGCCCAAGACGGCCACCGCAAATCAGCCTGTAATACGCAAATCCACTGTCCGGGTCCCTGTCAAGTCAGTGCCAAACACCAGACCTCAAGCCGCACGACCGGACCCGAATCGCTTCAAGACGGCCCTTGACCGCTCCGGCACGAAAGCTGCGGCCTCCCAGAAACCACAAAATCCTGCCCGCAGAGCGCTTTCTGCAACGCGAGGCGTGAAGAGGAAGAGTGCTACCCCTCAGCCGATGTTCAGTGACTCGGAAGACGACAGCAGCAGCGACGTTGGTGGTAGCGACTCGGATGCTTCTCGCAAGCGCATCAAGAGCAGTGTCAGCAGCCTCGACGATGGACCACGGAGAACTGTCATTTGTGAGGAGGCGTTTCAGGACGACACAGTTTTCGGAATTGTACATGGCGCAGACGCAACATCTGGGAGTTACTCGTCAAAGTTTAAGAACCCTTGGCAGGAGGAAGACTTCGAGTGTGTAGAGCTACAGTACCCAAGCAAGAGCAAGAAGGAGAAGTTTGAGCTGAAATGGCCGAAGAACGAGAAGGAAGATTACAAGCCCATGGAGGACATAATCGAGACCATCGATACCATCTGCAGATGGTATTTCCCGACGGAGCTCAGCGAAAAGTATTTGGACGTGGACACTGGATACCGGAGGCGTTTCAATCATGCTTGGAATGTGGAAAGCGTCGAGGAATTTATCGAAAACGTGGAGGACTTCAATGGCGTGGTGAGAGGACTTGTCGATGCTGGTAGCATACGAAAAGAGTTGACGAGCACCAACACTCTCAACCTGGAATGGGTCAAGCGTGTCCTGGAACAAATCTACGCAAGGACCGTATCACCAAAGGTCGAGACACTGCGGGCGTACCAGAACGGCAGCGATAATGTGTATGGCGAACTGCTCCCACGATTCTGCAGCGAGATATTCCGGAAGACTAAGCTCAACTACGACCAGGTCTTCATTGATCTTGGTTCTGGGGTCGGCAACGTGGTCCTACAAGCAGCGCTGGAGATTGGCTGTGAAAGCTGGGGAGTGGAGATGATGAAGAACCCTTGCGATCTCGCGGAACTCCAAGCAAAGGAGTTCCCTGCGCGGACTGGTCTTTGGGGTCTCTCGGCTGGCTCGGTCAATCTCCTGCGAGGAGACTTCACGGACGATTCACGGATACGCGAGGTACTGCAACGAGCTGATATCATTCTCGTGAACAACCAAGCCTTCACGCCACAGCTCAATGATGCGCTCATCAACATGTTCCTCGATCTCAAGGAGGGTGCGCAGATCGTCTCTCTCAAGCCGTTCGTTCCCGAGGGTCACAAGATTGCACAGAGGAACGTTGCTAGTGTCGTGAACCATTTTGTGCAGCAGCGCTTCGAATACTTCAGTGAATCGGTCAGCTGGACTGGCCAAGGAGGATACTACTACATCGCGACCAAAGACCGACGTCCACTGGACGGGTTTCTCCTTAAGAACGACCTCCGGTAGGGTTCGAGCGCTCAGATCGCGGGGATGAACATCAAAAGACGGAGGTCCCAAACGCCGAAAAGCATCACTGTGGGTACCGGGATGCATGTGCTGAAATAACGACAGCTTCTTGGTTGGATCCTTTGTGATTATGATACCCAGTTGCATAGCATTGAATCTAGTATTCGTTTTGCATAGAAGACAAATCGCATCAGTACGTTGACAGTCAGGCATGTACGTGCATAGAATGTGTTTTGGATAGATGTCCTGTCTACATCAAGTCTTCTCTCGGCGGGTGAAGGCCGAAGGATACAAGCATAAACAGCTGACCACGGTCGACTGACCAAGCCATGTTTTCAATCTCGCTGATCGTCCACACTCATCAATCTGGAGTAGGATTGACAAGCTCTAGCTATATTCACAGCGTGCGTGAAGGAGGGGGAAAGAAGGGGGGAATGTTTTGGACCTAGTCGGCGGCTTGTGCGAACGCGTCGTAGTCGCGAGGCATGTGCTTCCGCTGCAGCTTCGAAGAAGACACTGCGCGTGGGCGGCGGCTGTCTACTGAGACTGGGCGCTGCGTTGCGCCTGGCGGGGACGGAAGAGGATGGAGACGAAGTTGAAATTTCGAGGATAGATTTATTTAGTTGCAGGCGCGCACGTGACACTTTTCGCTTGGCGGGCGCGGATCCCTGAACGTCGTCGGATGGGACGTTGGACTTTGGAGACAGCTTGCAGGAGGGACGAGATCACTTGGACGCAACTTACAACTTACTTGCCTGTTCATCGGCAGATCATCACGTTGTACAGACGATCATCTCACCGAAACTTGCAAGACTCCGCTCAAAATGGTATGCGACTCTTTCTGCGGGTTCCGGGCGCAATGCTCACTTCATGCCAGGTGGTGCTTTCAGCCGCCATAACCACGAGAAGTGGTAAGCCAATTCTCGCCAGACAGTTCCGCCAAATGCAAAGATCCCGAGTCGAAGCCCTTCTTGCATCCTTCCCCAAGCTCGCAGACAGCGCCTCCCAGCACACCACCGTAGAACAGGACAATGTCCGCTTTGTGTACCAGCCATTGGACGAGCTCTACATGGTGTTGATCACCAACCGACAGTCGAACATCCTCCAGGATATCTCCACATTGCATCTGTTCGCCCAGGTAGTCAGCTCGATATGCAAGAGCTTGGACGAGCGCGAGATTTCCCGATGCGCTTTCGAGCTCCTCTCAGCCTTCGACGAGGTGGTGACACTTGGCTACAGGGAGAACCTCACTCTTAGCCAGATCAAGACATTTCTCGACATGGAGTCGCATGAGGAACGTATTCAGGAGATCATCGCTAGGAACAAGGAATTGGAGGCATCAGAAGAGCGGAAACGAAAGGCCAAGCAGTTGGAGATGCAGCGCAAAGAAATGTCTCGTGCTCAGCGAGCTGGAGGAAGCGGGAACATCGGAGGCATGTCACGGACGCCAGCATATCCTACATACACTCCTCCAGCCTCTGCACCCAGCATGACAGACTCCTACGACTCGTACAACGCGGCCAAGAACCAAAGCTTCAACAAGCCATTGGCAACAAGAGGGAAAGGCATGCAGCTGGGCAAGAAGAAAGCAGGGAACTCCATGTTCGAGCAGGTCCGAGGCGATCTTGGCCCAGAAGCAGAGGCGAACGCTCCACTAGCAGGTGTGCTTGCGCCATCAGCACAACCAGTGCAGCCTTCAATTCCAGCCGCACCAGGCAGCATCGACCGGGAAGGAATCCACGTCACCGTCGCCGAAGCCATATCGGCTCGCTTTTCTCGCGAGGGTGCTATTGAATCATTCGAAGTCAAGGGTGATCTTCAACTTCGAATCACCGATCCCAGCTTAACCCAAATCAAGCTCGATCTCGCCTTTGGTGACATCAAGGGAGCGCAACTGAACGCCCACCCAAAGGTCGATAAAGCACAATTCAAGAACAACAACACCATCCAACTCACAGATACCAGTAAGGGCTTCCCAGCGAATAACAGTATCCAAGTCATGCGATGGCGGCTTGCCGCAAAGCCAGACGACATCTTAGACCCACCAATCAAATTCACGGTCTGGACATCAGAGCTCTCACCAAACACGTACAGCATCACAGTCGAATACGAGCTTACCGGATCGGATCCCCTGAAAGACGTCACTGTAAACATCCCGTACTCCACTTCCGAGCCTTCCGTCTCTAGCTTCGACGCTACGTACGAGGTCGGCGGCGACAGCATAGACTGGACGATCGGCGACGTGGACAGTAGTAGTCCAAGCGGGAGTTTCGAGTTTGAGGCGCAGGCGTCTACCGAGGAAGACTTCTTTCCCATGCAAGTCCGCTTCTCGAAGAGCAGGCCTTGGGTGGATGTCGATATCAGCAGTGTCAGCTTGCTGAACATGAACCAGGACGTTGGATTCAGTAAGGATGTGAGGTCGGTTGCAGAGGGATATCAGATTGTTTGAGCGTGGCGAAGTGAATGGAGATCAGGTAGAGACACAGCCCAAAAGAGCATATGTTTTGTGTGCGTGTTTTGTGTGCGAATCATGCACTCTCACGACCCAATTTCAGTCTCCTCATTACCTTATCATTATCGAGAGCAACTACACTATGATACAGAACGAGTTTGCCGGCCGTCAGGCCACAATCCGCTTGTTATTACGCAACTCATCAAAGCCCGAGCCCGAAGCAGGGCTACTAAGGCCTCGAAGTCTGGCCCACCAGAGCCATACCTCTCCACACCCTACCACTCACTCTGCCAGTACCGCCTGGCAAGTACCCATCATACTCAGCCTCTTCTGCCTTCTCTACATCCTCCCAGCCATGAGTAAGCCCCCAGCCGAGAAGCAATGCGTCCAGCTCCCGCTGCGGCATGTACTGCACGATGCGAGCAAGATAGCGATCCGACGAAGCAGACATCATTGCCTGTGCGAGAGCCATCTGTCTCGTGCGGAACCAGTTCGACAAGTGATGGTCATGATTCGCCACTAGTGCGAATTGATCAAAGGCTGTGCTGTCGTTCAACTTCGCGTATCCGCAAGACTTGAGCTCGATGCTTTGAAGCGCAGTCTTGGATCGCTCAGGTCGTGGCTGCTCCCATTCTGCCGGCGGCGGAAGGTAGTCGGTAAACACTAGGCCGGGCGAGATGTTGTCGAGCACGTCGGGCCAAGACCCTTCCCGATGGTCTGCACTCCAATGCGACGGAGCTGGAACGGGATTGCCAAATACGTTGTTGTGCGCCAGATGTTGTGCTGCGCCGCCTTGAAAGGGTGCAGCTAGATGGTTAATACCAAAGGCGCCACCATGTTGCTGAGCGAGCTGCAGGAATTGCTGCTGCAGGTGAGCATGAAGATTGGCGCCCTGTACTTGCGGCGGCTGTTGATTGTTCGGCTGCGCTCCAAGCAAGTTCGCCATCATTTGGTTCGGATTTGGAGCTTGGCCGTGGCCTTGCGCCTGCGCCTGCGCTTGTGCGTGCTGAGCCTGCTGAGCCTGCAGGAGCTGGTGAGGATTCACGATACCATTACCGCCCATGGCTATCATGTGGGCAATGTGTGGCGGTAACGGCGCGCCTGCCTGTCCGCCAGCCGGGAAGCGAGGATGGGCAGTTAGGGACACCGAGTCGAGCGTCAAGGACTTCAGCGCCTTGTCTGAGTGGTTCTTGACGAGTTCGGTGAGCGTTGGAGGTGTAATCCAGCAATTGTACAGCGTCAGCTGCTCAACATGGTCGAAAATAAGACCAAAGTCGACATTGCCGCTAGGCCTATGGGAAGTGCTGTGCTCGAGTTGTGTGATTGGTGCAGGCAGAATATTGGCGTTTCTTGCGAATATGCCGTCGGCCTGCTCCCCTCCGCTTGCCCATCCAATGTTAAGCTTCTTGACAGATGGACGTGAGCGAATACGACCATTCAGGAGAGACCCGTGAAACTGCCTGATAGCCTCGGAAGAGTTCAGGGCGCGGACTTCAGCGAATCCTACGTTGTCCTTCTCAACAGTGCGCCAGTCTGGCTTCACGTGGATCGTGACATCTGTCAGATTAGGGAGCGCGTCCCAGAAAGTCTCTCGCGCAAGGAGTGGAATGTATCCGCTCGAGATTCGGGCGATCTTTAGTGTTTTCACGTTGTGAAATTGAGTTGGGTTGTCCATGATGGCTAGCATGTAGCATTCCAAAAATGCTCGTTGTGCCCACTCGGTCTCCATGAGCCATTCCTTCTGCTCTTTCCTGAGATCTGACGGCACCAGCGCCGATCGATCGAAAAGGGGCTGCAGAGCAGGATCTGGCTGAGCGGATGTCGTGTACAGAATGCCATGCGAGGGTCCCTCAGGTATGTGATACGAGGCTGCCGGGGTCACGTTACAAGCAGCTATTGATGACCATAGCTTGCAATTTGCATAGTGAGTATATTGCAGCCCGGGCAAGTCATCCAGCGAATCGGAGAGAACCTTCTTCGCAAGCGACATCTCTTTTGCCTTATTACTCACTCCAAGGCTTTGGTGGCATGACTGAATGGCTGACCAGAAGAGTTTTGCGTCTTGCATGCGATTGTCTTCGACAGGACGGGATTGTCCAAAGACGGCAGACGGGCGCTGGAATACCTGAGCCTTTAATGACTTGTCGGGACCGCTTAGCCAGCCAAGGCCGCTGTCTATTGACAAAGCAACTTCCCTGACTGACTCAAGGTTCGAGAAAGCCGACCTCATTCGTTGTGTATCATCAGCCGTCCTTTCAAGACCTGCCAGATTGTCGAAACGAAGGTATTGATATGGCGGCCATTCGTAGGATCCATGATACGCCTGTATGTGATCGAGCTCACGCTTAATCGGAGGATGAGCGAGCTGACTCTCTGCGACTTCGAAGCTCATGCCGAATCTCTTGATGTGGCGTCCGAAGCCTTGGAAGACACGAAGACCGTGTCCCTTATACACCTTGCCTTCTACATCCTCTCTGGCATTCTGCCAGTGTAGACCACCGGGCAGCAGATCTTTCGCGTGCGCGGAGACATCTCGTGCTGCGCCTTTGCCGTTGTCTTGGTAACAGAGACTGTGGCGTGATCCGCGTCTCGCGGCCTTCCTGTCCTCATCTATCATGTCATAGAGCTCCGTGTTGAATGGCACCACTGATGTGTTGAACAGTGTTGCAGAGACCTTTGCTTCGAATTCCTTCGTGACCAGCCTCATCGACTTGATGTCGTCACGGGATAGGTAGGTGGTGATGAGCTCAAAGAGCTCCACAGGTAGCATACTCTCACGCCAGTGCGCTCGAGAAGGGGTTTGCTCATCACCAGCCCGATCAATGCGTTGGCGATGGGTGGGCAGTATGGTGAGATTGGTATCATTGCTAACGAAGTCTCTGCTGCCAGATGTGGTGACGGGGCGAAGAGGGAGATATCGAAGCCTGTGAAGGTCGCAGATAGCTTCGGAGCCACCACCAAGGTTGCCTTGTGTGAAAAGTATGGCCGAGCTGCATTGTATGTTACCCGGTGTCGTCTTCACTTTGGTGTCCTTGATGCGGGACCGCAGAAGCGCGATTGCTTCTCGTGATCCCTCATCATGACCATTGGGCGGCTGTGCAAATTGTTGCACGTCCCTTTCGAAGGCGCTGAGGACGGCGTCATCATCGGACGAGCCATCAAGACTGTCGCTCAATCGAATGAGGTTGTCCTTACCGAACAGGTCCTCGGAGCGAATAATTGGTATGTCCGTGGACGTGGAATATGTGTTTTGACTGCGTGAAGCTGAGGAATGCACCGACTTGCCTGGTCGCGAGGTAGAAGCCTTTCTCTTAGGAGGCATTCTCGCGTTTGCTGCGGCTGGATTCATACTCATAGAAGTTCCTCTGCGAAGCGAGCGCGTGAGGCGTTGGAGCAGCCCTGGGGGAGGGGTGCCTTGGTGGCTAACTGCGGCACCTGCGCGACTGCTGTCGTCTGCGAGAGGGAGGACTGTGTTTGGCGGAGTGTCGTCGTCCATGGCATTGCCGTCTCACTTGTGTGCTCGCATGCGGACGTGCTCAAGTCGCAGGCTTGGACATTGAGGTTAGCCTAAAGGAACAGTTGCTATGAAGCGACGGAGAGGCGAGTGCATGGCCCTGTGGCGTGAGTAGCGCGCTCTGATATTTCGGCAGTGTTGTCATATCCTTCGTCGTGAAGTTCATGTACATGTAAGCATTCACCAGACGCTTTGATGGAACGAGTGAAGTCAGCTGCGGGAAGGGGAAGCTGGAACGCCGAGAAGCGACGACGGAAGAAGCTTGGCCTGCGCGGGAGGAAAGGGAAGGGAAGGGAAGGGAAGGGAAGGGACCGCGGGTGAAGCCTCGCCTCGTCTGGCTTGCACCTGCAGTGGCAACTTCACTCGTCCGTCAGTTCCATCATCATCGTGAATGTCTTCTACTCCGTGGACGGCAGTCTGAGCAGGAGGAGGAGGCGGCGGCGGCGGATCAATTTACCACAATGAGAGCGAGATGAAGCGCATCTGGACTGCTCGGGCGGTCGTGATCGAGAGTCAACGCGGATCCCCGCCAAGCATGCAGGGCCGGGGCGGGGCACGTAATGCACGTTCGAAGTAACGGAAGAAGCGCGTGCAAGATGCCCCTCCACCCCTTCTTGCTTCACCACGACCATCAGCTGGAGACGGCGAGCCTCTCATACTGTACAACTACATTCACGGTACTTGATATGTACACGTTATCACACATGTCCTCCATGATGCTGACGTCGACCCTCGACCACCTTCCCGGATGCCCTGCAGAAACGTCCATCGACTGCCGAATACAAGTACATATCATCGCAACATCCCAGCAGCTGTCTCCACTTTACGCGTAACGTCGTCCATGCCAACCGCCAACGTCGCCATCGCCGCCGTCGCCATGGCCTGCCGCTGCGGAGGAGCCTTCATCGTGCAAGAACACCGTATGTATCGACGCGTGGACATCCAACGCCATACGCGTATCCGCAGTGTGTTTCAGACGGCGAACAGTAGTCGGTCGGGTAGGTGTTGTCTACTGTCTCCCTCGATGCGGCCTCCCCTCTATCTCTCTCTTCTCTCTCTCTCTCTCTCTCTCTCTCTCACACACACACATCTCGTCCAAGCACCGTGGCCTCCTGCACTATCCATCATGCATCCCAATGTTTCTGCGAGTCACGGCGAGATGTCATCGCGTGGCGGTCTGCCACCCCCGTACGAGAGCATCGACAGCCTGGACAAGATGGACGGAAAGACTGGCTCAAAGTGGAATCCAAGGCACTGGTCCAAGGTCGCAATACTCTGTGCCATCGGCGCTGCAGTATTGCTGATCGTGGGAGTTATCATTGGCGCAGTACTGGGCTCTCGCGCAAACGCATATCCGAATTACAGCGCTTTGTCGTATACTCTTGCAGATACCTACTCGGGGACCGACTTCTTCGACAACTTCGATTACTTCACTGGGTATGACCCCACTTCAGGCTTTGTACATTATGTTCCCAATGCCACGGCAGATTCTTCGCAATACAATCTGACCTATGCGTCCTCCGACACCGCCATATTGCGCGTTGACACCTCCGAAACCAATGCCGACACTGGCCGGTATTCTGTGCGCATCACATCCAAGAAGCAGTACAACTCAGGCCTGTTTGTCTTCGACATCGTCAACACTCCGTATGGATGCGCGACATGGCCAGCCCTCTGGCTTTCAGATCCCAACAACTGGCCTGCGCATGGCGAGATCGATGTGGTTGAAGCTGTCAACCAGGCAGACACCGGCAACCAAGCTACCCTACACACCACATCTGGCTGCAAGATGAACGTAAAGCGCAAACAGACCGGTGGCACGCTTTACAAGAACTGCGCGAACACAACTCACGACAATGCCGGCTGTGGCGTTCAAGGAGCGCAAGACACATACGGAGAGACATTCAATGCCAACGGCGGTGGCATCTACGCCATGGAATGGCGGACAGCAGGGATTCGAGTGTGGTTCTTCCCGCGATCGGACATCCCTTCAGACATCCCCACCGATGTCACAAACACCTCGGCGCCGGATCCAAGCACTTGGGGCACACCGCTCGCAGACTTCCCCTCCACGAATTGCGATATCAGCACCCACTTCAAAAATCAGAGCATCATTGCGAACATTGATCTTTGCGGCACGTGGGCTGGATCCACCGCTGTGTATACTGATCAGGATCAGTGTCCGGGAACGTGTACAGATTTTGTGGCCACGAACAACACGGCTTTTGAGACGGCGTATTGGCAGTGGAATAGCTGGAGAGTGTATACTGCGAGCGCTTAAGGACCTTGAACTGAAACGATATCATGAGGTGTTTAAGGTAGATACCCCTTTGTAAGCAGCTTTTCATACTGTCATCGATCGACATTGCGATCCGACCGAGAAAGCAGGGGCGCAACGGTCGCAATCAAGACCTGTCCCTCTGCGTTCTCACCATGCCTTGGCCAAACCCCAAAGATGAACCGCGTCATCTCCCAAGACCTCTATACTGCTGCCTAGCCCCAAGGCAGGTCACGTCGATCGGCCTCAGCCTAGCTAACAGCCTTCGAGAGCTCACTCATTCGGCGTCCGTACCCCGGCCGATTCCCTCCAGCATTGCAAGTCACAAGTAAAGACGCAGCTTTAGTTTATGTCTCTGACTACTTGGCGCCAGTCTTGTACCTCTCGTAAAAGTCTTGCGTTGACACTTGCGGGGCTTCAGATCCGTTGTGCGACGCCTCGAAGGCTTATGCTGGATCTTAAGCGCACGCTACTTCACGTGCAGCTCGCAGACCTTTAGCTTGATACCGCTGGACACTTCCGGCCTGAACGTGGAGTGGTCTAGCTGAGCTGTTGGTGGCTTGGGCAGGGCATCGTGGGCATCGTGGGCGCTCAGCAGGGTTGCCTCTTTCATGTTTTGGCCCGAGTCTATCGTACGAGAAACTTCTTCCTGGCGTGGTGACCAGCTGGGTAGGAAGAGGGGATGCGGCCGGCACAGTGGCTCCGGTCTTGCATCTGTTCACACGAGCCCTAGCTTGAGTCGTCGCTGTATCTGTCTGGGTTGCGGTTCACGTAGAGTAGGCCTTCGCTCATGCGACTCATGGTTGCGATGGTGAAGGTAGTATCGGTTGTGGCGAAGGACGTTTTGGTGATGTCGGTGCTGAGTATGGACCAGCAGTATGGGTACGGTTTGAGAAGGACTATCTGAAGAGTGCTTTGCCCCTCCCTCACCTCGACATGTGAAACGTCACATGTCACATATCACAAACCTAAAAAAGGTCAAAAACAGCCCCTCCGCTATCTCAATTCAGTACCTTGGAGTGAACACACCGCCTTCCTAGTCACCTCCCAGGAACCTGTTGGTGGTGGACGGTTCCAGACTGACCCGATATTGCCGGTGTTCCTGCTCGCCTGTGAGTTCGATGGCATCGTCCGCTGCTTGTGGCTGCAACTTCTCCCGACCTTCCACCGCGGCGATCAAGTGATCCATCAGAATACCACTGTTCTGCCACTCCCCGCGCGTGTTGCTTTCGACCAAGTCACCAGCTAGTTCCACAATAACTGCATGCTTCTTCGCCTGCTGGTCTAACTTACTGACTCGGTCCAATGCCTTGAGCTTCTGATCAACCTCATTCTCCTTCGTTGACATCAAGGTTGTAAGTTGTCTCTGCTTGCCATCGAACTTTGCCTGCTTGCCTCGCAGCTCAGGTTTCTTGACTGACAGCTCGGTATTCTGCTTCGATACCTCAGCTCGCAGATCCTTGGTCACTGCGCGCTCCTGCTTCAACTCATCGCCATGATCTGCCCGTCGCAGTTTGACAATAGTCGCATCCCGTGCCCGCATCTCAGACTCGAGCCAGCGAACGTATAGATTTGCCTTCGCGAACTCACTTTCGAGGTCTGCGAGCTGTCTGTCGACTCGCTCACCGAGTCGTCCACCCAGACTGGCAGGCGAAGGGTTCCACCGATCTGGTCCACGTGGCGATTGTGGGTGTTTGATCTGTGAAGGCCTGGCATTTCCGCAGCAACGATGTTTGGTAGGAAGATCGGGACGATTGACCTGATGCGTGGTCGTCTCATCGAAGCCAAACTCGGTGACCACGGACTTGAGTTGTCTACGTGAGTTGTTCGGCTCCACCATTTGCTGATCTAGCGCCAGGCTGCTTGAAGGTGATGGCCTGGTAGGACCGAGCGGTGTCTGATTCGCTGGTCGCTTTCTATTCGTCATGGCCTGGCTGTGTAACATTGTCGTGGTTTTGTATGTAGTCGCGCTGTAGTCAAGCTAGGTGGGTGGATGTCGTCGAGTGGACCAGTGCGCGCACGTGATCAGGGCCATATGAGCACGCGAAAGTGAAAGTGGAATGAGCGCACATAACGAGGACGACTAGTCCCTCACACCGAGCTTCAATATTTATACACGTGCGCTTGAACGCTTGCAACACGTCCTCTCATACGCAATGCTTGTTTAGACTTGGCCCTAATTCCTACAGACCTCAGTCAACAGATCATTCAATGGCACAGCCCTCAGGTCCTCGCCGGAGCCATGCGTCGAACCCGCCATCAACGAAGCCGTACCCCAAAGTCCTTGGCTTTCATCCCAATGCCGAAACAGTAATTTAACATCCCTAGGTACACCCGAGAACAATACCGAGCACTTCGGTATTGTCCTTCGGTCTTCCATCGAGGCTACCATGATTGCATAATCCGAAGCGAACAAAAGTGTTTGACCCAGAATTGCATTCCGCACCTTGTCGAGTTGCGAAGCATGCAGAGGTCCAAGGAGCACGTAGAGCTCACTCGATGCATCAAGCAGATAGCATCCCTCTGCATCAAGTTGCGCCTGCGTGACCGAGTGGATCTCCTTGGCCTCGACCTCAATTCTATCTTGATCTCGAGCAGGTGATCTTGCGGGCGATAGTCTGTTCCAGCTGGGTCGACGATTCCACAGGGAAGTCAGGAGGCCCGTCCTCGACTCAGTCTGCTGAATCCGAAAGAGACGTGTTTTGAACTTGTCAGGCGCCGAGGCTTTCTGCTGCCATAGTTCAGAAGGCTGAGGTACATTCCCTGCGCTTGTACCTGGCCCAAAAATCTTCAAGAAGCTTGGAAATTCTGCACCGCCGTCCACTTCAATGATCTCACCTGTCTCGCTCATGTCCATGGCGGCGAGTCGAGATGCACTCAGCTCTTCTGCCGAACAGCCCTGCCCTTTCCAGAGGTACAGCTTGGTGTCCTGCAAGGTGACAGGGTATGAGATCAGATACACGAAGCCGCCACATAGTGAGTCAACACCAAAGCCCATCTCATCGAACACAATATGGCCTAGATGCTTGCGGCCTAAAAGCATGTATTGCTTTGGTGCCGTGTCTCTCGTACCGATGCGGGTAACGAAGATGCCGCCCATTGCTTGGAGAAACTGGGCTGTTTCCCTCCCCTGCCGGACAAGCTGTACCGATGGGGCCATATTATCACGAGCGATTCGTCTTGCATTGCCATTAGCCACCTCCACGGCAGTCTCTGAGGCCGAATCGCCGATCCAGAGGTATACGTTTGCGCTTTTCATGCCCTTAGTCGTCGTAAACACATGGGTGCAGGCATAGATAGACTCGCTGAAAAACACGTAGTCTTCGTGTGCAGCCTGTGCCGATCCTTGGAAGGCTCCATCCTGAGTTGCCAAGAGCACCGACTTGCGGACCGTCTTGATGCTCCCAAATACGATGCTGTTGGTGCTGTCCGCTATGACAGCTGACGTGTTGATCGCTAGAGGATCGTGATACTTCGGTATAGTCCCAAATGTGTCAATGAGCAGTCGTCCAGCGACCGTTCTCGGTTCGGGACTTCCCGTAGCGCTCGTGTTCTCTGAACCTTAATCAGTGGTCAGTATCAGTGACTGGGGCAGGAGCACGCTATGTGACTGCAGCGCTGGCGTCAGAATCAAGCTCAAGCAATTGACGAGAAGCGCTCTTGGGGGAAACTAATTCTGTCTCCACGTACCTTTATTTGGTGAAGCCTCCGCCAGCTGGCCACTAACCACTCGCGACGACTTGGCTGGCTTTGGTGGCAGACCGGCAGAGGCTGGTGGCGTGCTTATTGTCTTGTTGCCCGCCTTGTCGACAGATGTTCCAGGACCATTGTTCACTGCGATTTGCGGACTTGACGCCAAGAGGCCCGCCGATCTCATCGCAGCATGATCGTCTTTTCTGGACGGCAGCTCGATCTGTGATGATGCGATCTTCTTCTCGGGCATTGGTCTGCGACCCCACCGGGAAGCTGCGGTCTTCACCGAAGGCAAAGGACTCCCAGCATTCTCCTTGTCGTCCTCCAGTGCTGGAGATCTTCGTTGAGACTTTGCAGAGCCAAAGCCTTTGAACTCGGGAACTGCGGTTGTTGTAGCAGCAGCCATGTCCTTGCTTCCGTCATTGGTGCTCAATGAGTTCAAAAGCTCTCCCTTGACGGGGGTACTAATTTGGTCCGGAATTGAGGTCTCATCCTTGTCAGATAGCCTCTTGCCTAGAGATGCCCCCAACACTGCCGTAGCAGAACCCGATAGAGCTTGCGGCTTTCGCTTGGTAGATGGCATGGATTCCCTGCCAATAGGAGGTTGTTGTTCGGTCTCCCGTACGTTCGATTCGCCATTGGCCGTCCGTGGCGAAGAAGACTTGCAAAGGGACGACAGCACTACGGGTGCGACTGGACCAGCAAGCGCAGAATGCTTGAGTATTGCAGGAGTTGACGACAGGTCGGCTTTCCCATTTTCACTCGCAGAGTCTTCCTGATTGCAAGTCGCCGTGACATTGTTCTGCGCGACACGGTCTTGAGCGCCGGAAGTTGCATCTCGAGGAGACTCAGTCTTGGCAAAGCCCTTGCGTCGCTTCGGTCCCTTAGCACGATCTTTGCGCACATCTTGCAACGGTGCCCCTGCGGCAGAAGGCTCGCTCACAATGGTCTGCGCTGGTGATGCCACGCGACCGGGCGTTGCAGGAGACTCCGGCCGTGATGGAGTAGCTGACGGTGGGCCTCGGGCTAGCATACTGGCAAGACCAGGATTGAATCGTGCAGCGAGCTTTGACTGCTTGATCTCTACAGCGCTGGGCTCGCTGATCTCTTTGGACAAAGGCTGAAATTTGGCCTCGAGCTCCGCTGGCATGGTTGACGACTTTTCTATGCCGATCTGCTTGGGCAACTGTTCAACTTTGACTTCTGCGTGTGCGACTTCGACGACAGGATGCTCAGGACTGGGCTTTTGCTTCAGGCTTCTGTGTCTCGACAAAGCCTCCGGGGTGGTCTCGCCTGCGCGATCAGGGATGCTCCGACCACTGTCGGATCGCGACAGCAATTCTCTCCTTGCCAGAGCTTCTGGCTTGGGCGGGATCGGCTGTGCTACACTGCTTGTTTTGCGCTCGTGTGCCCGGCCTGGCAAGTCTCGCCCCTCTTCTTTGGCTTTCTTGATATCATCCTTCCTGGCTTGCAAGCTTTGCTTTAGTTCGTCTTTACGCGCAGTCTTGACAGGACCGCCAGTAACAGCCAGGCCACTCTTGCCGCGAAGGATATTATCCTTGAGGACATCGGGCGCAACGAACTTCTCTTGCTGCGCTTTGCGAAGCTGACCGAACTTAGCCAGAAATTCGGGCTCCTCCTTAGACTTTGTTTGAGCCCGTGGACGTGACTTCAGTTGACTGCGGAAATCAGAAATCGGAGCTTTCGAAGCTGCGTCCGGCTTGACTTCAGGCTCTGTTTCGGGTGGTGCTCCCAATGTCTGGCTGTGCCACGGTTTTGCAGTGGCGGAAGGCTCTTGCGCAAGAGTCGGCTTATCGACCTCGGTGGATGGGACTTTGGCTGTCTGCCTCACATCTGGGACGTCATTTGTCGGAATGAGTGTCTGCTCTTCCAAAATCGGAGGTTTTGGGTTGTGGTAGGCTCCTGTTATCCGATCAAGCTGCTCATGCTCAGTAGGTAAGGGCTTGGTTGACACTGATTCGGTCGATGCTTCCGGCTGCCCATCGATGTGAGAACCGTTTGCCCCTGGCTTTAACGCAGCTGATACCGCTGCTGGCGATGATGTGAATTTGTCTGTCAGTCTCAAAGGCCGGACCTTGTTGGTTGGCGTGGTTGGCCGAGGATTGTTTGCTGCGTCCTTCGACTCTGCCCGCTTCAAAAGAGCCGGCCCAAATGGAGTGTCCTTAGTGGGGGATCCAGGCTTTGAGGGCAGTCTTTCCACATCTTCCTTCGCTCCTGACGTTAGAAATGTCAAATCTGCGCTTGCACGCTGGGCCTTTGCCTTTGCAAGATCTGCCATCCAGCTTGGCGTAGCATTCTTCGACGGCGCTAGTTGTTTGGGCGATTCTGGTCGTGTTATTGAACTTTCGAGCCAGCTTGACTTGGTCGGACTGTAGCGCTTTGAGGGACTGCCAGGGGAGTGTGGCACTCCGGTGTCTTCAGCGGTACTGTAATTCGAAGCGACAGACTTGCTGCGACTGTGATGTCGCGGCAAAGCTGGTTTGACGAAACCGTCGTTGTCTGTGCTGCTTGTTGCCAGGCTGGTCAGATCGTTGCTTGAGCTTGTAGGCCATGGCTGACCTTCTTTGTCCCGTTCCTGTGTATCAGGTGTCGGCTCGAGTCTCGGCATGCTTTGCGAGCCTTGGAGCCCACCGAGACCACCCCGAGCGCTTGCCACGGAATTGTTTCTGCTCAAGCCAGTGCTGGGCTGAGCACTCCAACGCTTGTTCTGGCTATCTGAGCGCTTCATCATCGCGCTTTGCACGAAGCCGCCCATGCCTTTAGTGGGAGATGCAGATCGGTCGTGCACATGAGTAAGGCGTGCTTGAGAGGTAGACATAGTGAGAGTCCGCGCAACGGTGCTAAAATCGCCGCTTGTTGTAGACGATTGCTCGAATGCTTTCTGCTGATCCTCATCAGCAGCAATGAGGGATCTCAAATCGGCCTTGCCGCTGGAAGTAGAGGGGCTAGAGTATCTGCTGCCGTTGGACAGTGTGCTGCTGCGAATCGAGCCTCCTCTTGACACCAGCGACATGGCGCTGTCTGAAGCTGGCGGACTGCACCTCTCAGGCTCAATCAAAGACTGTCCTGACATGCCAGGTAGCACTCGGCTGCCAGAAAATACATTGTCCGCATGTGGCATCTCGTCCTTGCTCTTCCTGTACGCCGCGGAGCCAACGCCTTGTTCTGCCGTCTGTTTGAACCACGAGGGATCGCGTGCGTTGAGAGATGCGGCGATCTCAACCCTACTCGGCTCCGGCTCGTCCTTGGACTCCTTGCGCGTGTGTTGTGGCTGCTCCGCTACTGGCTTGCTTTCCTGCGATAACATCGACTGCGGCCTGGTCCCAGCTATTCTCGATGTAGATCTCGGTCTCTGCTGCCATGAGAGTGTACCGGATCGTGCTAGATTAGTTGCGCTGGGCGCAGGGGCCGAGTCTGCATCTTTTGCAATGGTGGAACTACGATTCGACGAAGATGTGCTGGACCGCTTGACCGAGCCGAAACCTTTAAATTCGGGCACGTCCGTGTCCTTGGTAGGCGACGTGTTGGGCTCCATTGGGGTCTTTGCGGCTGTTATGTATTCGCGCAAATCGCACCGGGAAGAGTCGAGACTGACATTGGTCGTAAGACGATGGGTCGGCGTCGAAGATTGTGCGGATTTGGCCGGAGAGATGGAGCGCACGCGTTCTAGACAGATCGCCCAAAGTGGTCAGCTCTCGCGCTGTGTATTTATGGGGGTGTTGACTCTGTCGTGGTTTCGCGCGGCACAGATCAAGTTCCGGCACAGCAACCCACGTCCAGAACCAAACAATGGCTGCTCACCAGCTCTTCTCGCCGCGCGCTGCTCCTTTTGCTGCTGCACTTCTTCCTCGAGCTTCTTGAACCGCTCCTCGTCTTCCCTATCGCGTCTGTCGGATAGCTCTCGCACGCTCCTGAGGAAGGATGCGGGATCGAGATCGCCGTCGTTCAGGTTGCACGGCGCCCGAGTCGGAGCTTCATCGCGTGCACCTGCAGCCATTGCCGCGATATGGAGAGCACTGGTGGAGAGACAAACAGGGATTCGCGACGAGAAACGACAACAGATCAGGGCATTGTTCAGGAACGGTAAAAGTCTAATAAATGGTTGTCCGCCGTTGCGCAACGACTTAGATACACGTATATCATCAAGATACACTTCCACTGCCTCCCTCGGCTCCTAGGCCCCACGGCCACGGCCATCTAGTGATTGACCACACGCGCGTGCCGAGTGGAATGCTGCTTTTCTCTGCTCTGGTATTTGTGCTGCGCCCGCATGCTTGATGATGCTCGTGCATATGTGCAGAGGATTGTCGATTACAGGTACACGCGGAGGAATATGCACTTGTGAAACCATGGCCAAAACAGAGCTGGCCCTTTCAACGGCAACCGGGTTTGCCATGCGAGTCAAGGCACTGGCACAGCTGGCGTCTGTTTATCCGCCTTCGTGACGCGGGATCCATTTGCTGTTGTGCTAGGCCTGATGTGCTTTCGGCACCTGCCAAGCAACGTTGCTATTGGATGGAAGAGCGCAAGAGATGTTGCTCCAAGATCTCTTCAGTACAGGAAGAGTCTGTCTTTAGCATCCTGGACCACCCACTGCAATCCTTCCTTCAGATTCTCGCCCGTCATGGCGGAGCACGGCAAGACATGCCACTTGTGTGTGTGAATGCTATCGAGCTGCAGTCCCTGTAGTTGCTCAAGTCAGTACACTCATTCGGCGTTGCGATTCCCGAGAACACACCCTTGCGCTCACCTCACGGATATCATCCTCCGCCATGCAGCCTGGAACATCGCTTTTGTTCTTGAAGACGAGCAGAGATGCACCCATCAGACGCTGATGGAGTCAGTAAAGAGGATGTGGGACGGAAGACGTGGGTATACCTCTTGCAAAAGGAGACCTTTGAGCTCATGACGGCAGTCAGCCAGACGGTCCCTGTCTGTGGCATCGACCACCCAGATGAGCGTGTCTGTCTTCTCAAAGTAGTTCTTCCAGTACGTGCGAAGTGTTTTCTGGCCTCCAACGTCCCCTGGCAGCTTATCAGCGAAGAAGAAGGCCGAAGTGAGCATGGCTACGGACAGATGTTAAGTTTGTACCTTCCATTTTAATTAGTACAAAGGTAAGTAACATGCTCACCTCAGACGCTCACCCCTCGTAGTCAATTGTTTTAATGATGAAGCCGAGCGTCGGGCTGACTTCATTGACATCCTCGTTCATAATCCTTTTGACGATGGTAGTCTTGCCTGCGTTGTCCAAACCACTGCCTTCAGTTAGTATACCTTCCCAGAGAGCTTCTCCAACCGACTCACAGCATAAGTATCCGCATCTCCTTATCCTTGAGACGGGCCTTTCTGAGGATCGACAGCATCCTAGACGACTTCTTGTTTCGTGGTCAAGACGTACAGGAAGAAGAAAGCGTAAACTGACTTCACGTTAAGTATCGATCACGTGCGCAGACTGAACCATCAGTCTGTCACTTGTCATGCGCGCTGATCCTTGCAGCGACCCTTCATGTCACTAGAGTGGCTTGACTCTGACCTCTTCTTCACGTCGAAGAGACACGAGCCTACTTGCAGCTGACACCAACACCTCAGCCTCCACGATCGCCACAGATAACGATACCAGGACTCAGATCACCAGCCCATGTCGTCGCAGCCGAAGGGCAAGGGAGTGCTGTTCTCGTTCACTAGCCTGCTATTGCTCCTGATTTGGGGCATGTGGAAGCACAGCAACGAAGACCGTGTCAAGAAAGCCAAGAAAGCGAGTGCCGAGTATCGTGAGTCGCAGAAGACAGCGAGACGCAAGTCGGTAAGTGCCGTCCTCAGATCCGAAGTGGAAGCCGTGCTGACTGTTTGACGACCTTGCCGGCGGGCTTCAAAGGCTCCTACTATTCGTAGGACATCAAGATGGCAACCAAGAGACCACAGCCCGGCATCGGCAGCTTCTTGATGCATGTGCATCAAGACGTTGCGGCGAAGAAGGAGACGAAGAGACGAGGCCGAAATTGTGCTGGCCGTGAGGTCAGGAACACAATGAGCGCTCAGCAAAGAGATGCGGGCCAAGCCGACGACTGCAAACCCAACGGCACCACGTCACTAGCTCGAACCGAGAATGGGTCGACTGCGCCGCGCACAGCGACAACAATAGACCCTCGGCATCTATTGTCACAGAGCGAAGACTTTGCAGTCGAGTCGCCGCCGCCTTCGCTTCCGCAATTGCATCGTCCACAAACATCCGCCGCTCAACAAACCTACACTACAAGCAAGGAAACGCGCTCAATGGCTGCCGCCGTGACAACCACCAAGGCTGTGCCGCCACATCTGAGACCGAAGAAGAGGACACCTCCGACGAATTCCGCCGACCAAAATAATTCCAAGACGCTGGACATCCGCCAAAAGCTGGCGAGCCTTGGTGCGACAGTCAGCGATTCAAAGCCTGCACCTAGACGTGACACGGTCGCTCCACCACCAGCTCCAACGTCGGACGCATCAGATCAGCTCGTGTACAAGGGTCGCGACTGTCGCCCGTGGGGTGGCGAGAGAAACCCAAACTGGCCTACGAAGGAAGACTTTCCAAAGGTCGACTCAAAGCGCTGGGACATCAATTGGAACGATGATGCTGAGGGAAAGAGTTCTGCGTTCGACTCAGCGTGTGCAGACAGTGGCTGGGGCACGGGCAGAAAGCGACGCAACGTGAATGAAGCAGAATACCAGCTCACAGAACCCTGGAATGGCCAGTGGGCGCCAGCACCTGTCGATTGGGACAGCCGGCCGGCGTTTCGTAGCGATCAGTCTGCGAGCCAAATCCAACAATGGCTCGACTGTCACGAAAAGATTCTTGACGGACTTGTCACCGGAGAAGAGCGCAAACTTCCCATGGGATCGATCAGGATCGGTGGCACTGCGTACGTTTTCTCTCCATCCAACGAAGCTGTTCGTTCTGGAGCAGAACAGCCCATGGGAGATATGTGCCCTGTGTACTGGGTCCCAGCCGTGCTCAATCGCATGGCTCCACAGCAATTCTGGAACGAGATGCTGCTGTCGAAGCCTAATCCCGAAGACGAAGAAGACTTGCGCGATGCCAGACCATACTGGGAAACGCTTCCACGCGGCGCACAATTCTTCCCTCTGATCGAGCATCCTGTATGCGATGGCGTAAGTCCGGATGAGAGCGCCACAGAGAGGATGAAGCGGGAGAACGATCAGGGCGGGATCAAACACATCGAAAATCGTCGCAACTTCGAGCGTGCAAAGATCGCTGCCAAGAACGAGAGACAACGACTCAGGGCACAGAAGAGAGCACACATTGCGGCAAAAGTTGTCAAGTCAACCGGGAGCTTCACACCCGAGCCTCCCGTCAAGCCTGGATTCAAGATCTATCTACGATCCGCCAAGCCTACTGACATTCATGCGCTCCGTGACATTTATAACCACTATGTGAACACGACATGCGCGGTGGCCGAGACCATCACTCTGACTGACCGCGAGATGCTGCGCCGGTATGATGACATTGTGGCCAACAAGCTGCCATTCCTGGTTGCCGTGGAGCGCGGTGGTGTTGTGAAGGGCCGCAAGAAGCGTAACCTGGGCGACGATATCGTACTTCCGGACAAGGTCATGGGCTTCGCGTTCGCCGATGATTATGACGACCCGAAGAGCATGTACCGCTTCACGGTATCCTTGAGCGTCTTCGTCCATATCGACCACCATGGCAAGAGCATCGGTAGCTGCCTCATGGATAAGATACTAGGTCTCCTTGACCCAGGTATGAGCTCACATCGCGCTTTTAGCAGCTCATCAACTTCTAGCAATGCTAACTTTGTCACAGAATATCTGGAGCGAGGCGGCTACGAGATCGAAGGCGAAGAGCTCGAAGCAGTTGGCTCTCCAGCGAGGTCGATCAAATCGATCATCATCAGCCTCCCACACGAGGAGACCACGCAAGGCGCCAATCGACTCGAGTGGATGACCCAGTGGCTCGCAACGCTTGGCTTCAAGGAGCATGGCTTCTTGCCTGACATTGGAAGCAAATTGCGGCACGTGATCAATTTGGCCATCTTCTACCGCCAGACTTCTGCCGTCCTCGATCATGCGAAACCACCGGCCGTGGTTTTGCCCGTTTGTTCGGCGCGCTCTGCGCGCTATTGATGTGCGGCCACCTATACGACTTTCATGATAACGTGCGATTGGTACTGTCAAGGCCTATCCAGGGACGAAGAGAGAGATTGACGTGAACACTTGGAAGGCGATGCGGTGTTTTACTTCCACTCAACAGCTCAATCGGAACTCTTAGGTAGTCCTTGTATACAAAGCTTTACACGAACTGTATCATCTCTAAGGTGCCGTGTCCCCGAAATTGGATCGCTCACGCCAGTCTGCTGCTAAGCCATCACGGAGGTCTTCTTGATGTCCTCGAGAGAGGGCTGCAGTCATCTCCTCTGATGTATCACTGCTCGCTTTCCTGCTGACCAGTTCTCACCGTTTCTCGAAACCTAGACGTGAACAGTGACTCTGGCAGCCTTAGTCCGAAGGACGAAGCGACGCATCTCTGAGAGCTCGGTGAAGCACATGTAGCTGGTGGCGTTCTGTACAGTGTTGAAGTCAGCTTTTGTCACGGTCTCTAGCTCCTCGAGCATCACGACTTCACCTTGATCCAGCTGAACTCCGTCAGATCCTCGCCAATCTCCTTATCCTCGCCCGAGTCGCCCACCGAGACGTATCCAGTAGCAGCATCGCACTTTCCCCTGAGGAATTTCCAGTCAGCGATCATGATCTCCTACATGATTGTGGACTCGAGTACTTACTGCATGACCAGGCACTCAAACCCTAATCAACAGAAGAGTGTTAGCTATACTCGAGAACCACGTGGGAACGTCTTAGTAATTGCTGCGGTGGACAAATGGGACGCGGACATGTCTAAGACAGATGATGCCTATCACCCTTCAGGACTGACCCTCGACTCCAAAACTTTCCGTAATGCCCCTGTAGCCCTTCAGATCTATGCACGTATTGACTGGCCAGGTGGACTGATGGCACTCGCCCCTGAAGTCGGGCTCCGTACAGACTGTGACGGTGGCGTTGGGTTCGGTGGTGCTGTTGGTAGAGGTCTGACGCTTGTCGAGAGGGATGTCGTTGATGGAGGCGCGGTACTTGAGTGATGAGGGGACGTAGGGGGCGCCCAGGGCGCCGATGAGGCTGATGCTCAGGACGAGCGTCGAAAATTGCATCTTGTAGGTGGAAGCGGCGATGTTGCTGTGGGGTATGGGTTGTTTAGAAACAAGGATCGGAGCCGTGGCAGTGGTGAGGGTTCAATTATGGGCGGTAGCGACCGCATGCGAGATGCTATAGCTTATGTTGATGCTCTGTGAGGTGGTCTCGGGATGAAGTTTGGTTTGATCAAGTCAGAAGAAACGTGATTTTAGAAGGACTGAAGCGAAGCAAGGTCGCGGAGTAAGGAATGTATTTACTCACCCCGTAGTAACCGAGTACGCTCGGCACATGACGTCGAAAGTTTCTCAGTTCTTCGTGTGCGCGACCGCTGTGAGACTCGAGCGAGCTTGTGTCAAAGGATCAAATGAAGTCTGCATCGTCACACCAGCTCCAGTCTGCACAACAGAGAAGTGGAGTCTTCGGTTGTGGTAGCCAAGGACGGCACCTGCAGTTGGATTAAGACTTGGTTGTTTTCTCCATGTTATCGACACACTCTTCAAGGGCATCTCATGATCTGGTAGTAGTGGTACTCGATGAAGCACTCAAATGCTCCTTTTGCCTCAACGCCGCGCTGAATTGCATGCCCAGATCAGATTCCGATCATCCCAAAAGCACCCAGGTCAATCTTGCCAAGAAGCAGAGGAGCTACACAAGGTTGAAGTGTGGTCGCTCAGGAGAGCTTGTTGACTGCCTTCTGTAGCGCCTTTTTCTCCCGGCCATCTCGCTCAAGAACGAGCACCCAATCCCGAAGCTGTATTCCACGACCATCGACGCCGTCTTCCTTCCAGTCGCCCCAGCTGGAGCCCTCGGCCTCTTTCTCCTTCGCAGCTGCAGCAGGCTTCGCATCTGCCTGCGCTTTGGGTGTTGTAGTGCCACTGCCGCCTGCCTTGGCGAATCTGTTTGCCGTCGAGCCTTGTGCGCCACCGGTCATCCAAGAGTACTTGTTCTTCTTGCTGCCCAGTGCGTGCATGGCTGTAATGTTGGACGATTGAAACGACTGCGCTTCTTGCGCTTGTGCTTCCTTCGCCTTCTTGTTCTGTTCCTTCTTAGAAACCTTGACAGGTGCTGCGGCTTCGACTGGTCCAGCGCGAGCTGCTGGTATCTCGGCCGCGGAGTCTGCAGGTGTCGTAGTACCGTCGCCCGCTTCTGCAGCCTTCCTCTTCCGTGCTTCTCGCTTCTTTTGCCGTTCCTTCTCAGCCTTCCTGTCGCGATCCGCAAGCTCCCTTAAACGAGCATTGAGAGTGCCTTGGAATGAGACAGTCTCCGCCGCCTGAGGCGTCGACCTGTCGCCGTTAGTCTGTGTCTCACCGTTGACCTCAACTTCCGTCTTGTCCCATTGCGTGCCGGTGATGCTTTCCGGCACGACTGTATTCTGGCTCTTCTTGCCTTCCCCTTCCGCGATGTCTGCAAAGTCTGGAGGCACCACTCTGCCATGATCACCATATCGTCGCGCACGGGCAAGACCGTATGCGTCAGCCACCAAGCTCCGCAGCCTTTCGGCACCAGCAAGGCTTAAGAGCGAGATGATATGCTCCATCGGCGCACCCTGTTCGACCTTACTGGCGGCCTTGTCCACAGCTGCGACACCTTGCTTACCGTCACCGTTGACCATGACCTGAGTCTGCGTTTCGTGCTCCGGGTTCTTGACGTAAACGCCGCCAACGTTGAGCTTCACGGCGCCTTCGGAAGCCAATACATGCATTCGGTTCCTGACACAGTTACCGAGTAGGAATTGGTTGTTGAGTGGGAACTGCTCTGTTTCCGCCTTTCTCCTCGCGGCTTGCTGCCTTTTCCGCCTTGCCTCATCCTCTATCTGCTCCTGCGTCAGCTCTCGGCCCATGGTGCCTGCGAACGCTCCATTCTGCCCTTGGCTTCCAAACGATGTCTCTTGGGTGAGCATATTGAAGCTGTTGGAACCCATGGTACTCGAGCCGAAAGAATTCGTCTGGTTGCTCGCGAAGCTATCATTTGCGCCATGTCTGTTGGTCCAGGTGCTGTGCAGGTAGTTTTCCTCATCTTTCAAGTTGATGCCACTGCCGAACAAGCTATCGCTGATTTCGTCGACGCCTTCCTTCTCTTCTTTGACAGGCCTTGGCGGGGGTGGCATCTGGCCTCGATCATTGTTCTGCGCGAGCGGGCTGCTTTGCGATGTGCGCTGCTGAGGAAGTTGGATAGGCTGATGCCATGGCAAATTCTGCTGCTGATACGGCTGCGGCGTGTTGAATGAGTTTGGTGGCGATCCAGCGAAAGCTGTAGACGGGCTATATGGCGACTGAACTGGTTGGCCATATGGCATTCCGTACCCAGTCAACCCATTCGGCGTCGTCGCATATGGGGAAGTTGCGCTTTGCGGTGACCTGGCATCGGGCGATAATCGTTGTCGCTTTGCTGGTGGTGGAGCATACGGCGACTGGGCTTGCGGAGAGGCTGCCTGCTGGTACGGCGCATGGGGTGCTGGCGGCGGCTTCTGCGCCGGCGGTGACATCGAGTAGGACATGCTCACTCAATCCGGCGACGACCGCCGCTCCAGTCGCCGCTGCGCCGGTGACGTCGGATGCGCGCTCGTCGTGTCGGCCGTGGGGTTGCGTGGTGACGGAGCACGCGAGGTGCAACTCCTCGCTGTGAGTGCTCACTACTCGTCGGTCATTAGATGTCGCGTCTATCGCAGAAGCCGGCCGCGGTATCGTGGAGAATATGCTCGTTAGCTGTATCGAATGTCGAGTGGGTCGTTGGCGGTAGTTATGGCGCTTGCCCTGCAGTGTGATGTGTTGTAGAGTGGATGAAAGTCATCAAGACGACCTCGCAGCGGCAGCGGCAAGATCCGCCCACTCGTGGAAGAGCCACTTTATGCACGCGAGTCTCTTTGCTTCCACACCTTCTTCACTATTTGGCTGCTGTCCATCGGATTGTCATGCGCCGAGCCCACGCCGTTGACACGCATCCGCACGTCACATAGAAAGTCGTTTCCGATAGACCATCGCCGCCGCACCGAGTGAGCGCGACGCTCCGCTCAAGGCGCGCATTGCGCGCGGCGCAACCAGCCTGCAGCATGGCCACCAACAAGCGGTCGCGTCGCGAGATAAGTGCACAGGAGCTGCAAGATGAGCCGGTCGATCCATCGGATGAGTTCATGTTTCTTGCGCTGGGTGGAGGCAACGAAGTTGGAAGGTCATGTCATATCGTGCAGTACAAAGGCAAGACGGTCATGCTGGATGCCGGCATACATCCATCGTACGAAGGCCTGGGCGCTCTACCTTTCTACGATGAGTTCGATTTGAGCACTGTCGATCTGCTCCTGATTACACAGTAAGTGAACTCCCCGGACAATGTCATGCGGCGCGAAGACAGTCATCACGACACGAGGGACCGGCACGCAGTTAGAGCGTTGTGTGCTTGATTATATCCACCGATTTACATCGGAACCTTACACATCGCCTTGCAACTCGTGCGGTACTGGTGGAAGAACATCGTCTAGCATCATTTATAGTCACGGTATGCACGTTGTATACTGCCAGCCTCCTCTCTGTCACTCGTGGTGATGACTGCCTGGGCGGAGACATGAGAATCACCCAACAGCAGATCATAGCATGTATCCACTGACACTGCGCCTCACAGTTTTCACCAAGACCACTCTGCATCACTGCCATATGTGCTTGCGAAGACCGACTTTCATGGCAAAGTCTTCATGACACACCCAACCAAAGCCATCTACAAGTGGACTACACAAGATGCGGTACGAGTGCACAACACCCACACTCCTGCCTCATCAACATCTGGAACGGACGGCTATGTCAGCCAGCTCTACACCGAGCAAGATATTCTCTCGACCCTGCCAATGATTCAAACCATCAGCTTCAACACAACGCATTCACATAACGGCATCCGCTTCACCCCATATCCCGCCGGTCACGTGCTCGGCGCTTGCATGTACCATATCGAGATCGCAGGCCTCAACATACTTTTCACTGGAGACTACAGTCGCGAGATCGATCGCCATCTCATTCCCGCTACAATCCCCCCAAATGTCAAGATCGACTGCCTGATCACAGAGTCGACATTCGGAATCAGTACTCGAGAGCCCAGGCAGGAACGTGAAAATCAGCTCATGAAGTCGGTCACAAACATACTGAACCGCGGTGGCAGAGTGCTCATGCCAACGACGGCTGTGGGAAACACACAAGAACTTCTCCTGATTCTCGAAGACTACTGGCAGCGTCATGAAGAGTATCGACGATTTCCCATCTACTACGCATCGGGTCTTGCGCGGAAGGTCATGGTCGTGTATCAAACATATGTCGACAATATGAACGACCGCATCAAGGCCAAGTTCCAGGCAAGCGCTGCAGCAGCTGGAGATGGTGGTGCGGCCGGGCCTTGGGATTTCCAATTCGTCCGAGCTCTGAAGGGCGTAGATCGCTTCGAGGATGTTGGAGGTAGTGTCGTGCTGGCAAGTCCCGGTATGCTGCAGAATGGACCTAGTCGAGCGCTGCTTGAGCGTTGGGCACCCGACCCGAAAAATGGTGTTGTTATTACTGGCTACAGCGTGGAGGGTACCATGGCGAAGCAGATAATGCTTGAGCCAGATAGCATTGCCGCGGTCACCAATCGCACTGCCAACATGTCACTAGGCAAGCGAGCAGGGGCTGAAGAGCAGCAAATGATTCCCAGAAGATGTACGGTGCAAGAATTCAACTTTGCCGTGCATGTGGACGGACAAGAAAACAGAGACTTTATTGAGGAGACTGGTGCGCCTGTGGTCATTCTCGTCCACGGAGAGAAGCACAACATGGGTCGACTGAAGAGCAGACTGCTAAGTCTGAAGAAGATGAAAGTATACTCACCAGCCAACTGCGAAGAAGTCCGCATTCCTTTCCGACAGGAAAAGATCGCAAGAGTGGTCGGGAGGCTGGCGAATCAGATCCAGCCACCAGCCATCCCACCGAGCCCTCCAGACTCCGACGATGAGGGAGAGGAGGGAAGCGATAGCAAAAGGGTCAAAGCAGAAGAAGCGCAAGACCAAGCACAGATCGTGAGTGGCGTGCTCGTGCAGAACGATTTCAAGCTCTCCCTCATGGCGCCAGAAGATCTGAAGGAGTACGCTGGCTTGACGACGACTACTCTTGTCTGCCGGCAGCGTATCAAGCTCGCGTCCGCAAGTGTCGGCCTCATTCAATGGGCGCTAGAAGGCACATTTGGCACTGTGTCCATCACAACGCCACCGAAGCACGAGAGTACCAACGGCAACTGGAGCAACGAAACAGCGAACGAAGAGGTTCCTCGCCACACCATCACCACGTTCGACATTATGGGCGGCGCAGTACACGTCAACTACAAAACCGGCGGCGATCTTGAGCTTGAGTGGGAGGGCAACGCAACGAACGACAGCATAGCTGACGCGGTCATGGCCGTACTCCTGACCGTCGAGACCTCTCCAGCTGCCGTCAAGCAAAGCAGTCAGCTCCATGACCACAGCCACCACGACAAGAAGTCTAATGGCAATCTCAAAAGGAATCCGCATGCCAATCTCACAGCAGAAGAGAAGCTGAACAGACTCTTCATGTTCCTTGAAGCTCAATTCGGCGAGGAGGCAATCACACCCATCGAGAAGCCGAAGCGACTTGAGCCTGCTGCGACTCATGGCGAGACTGCGGAGGTCGAGATGTATGAGACTACGGAGGAAAAGATGGAAGCACGAGAGGTGGCAAGGTTACACGCAGCCGGTGTTCCTGTTCCTGGTCTAGAGATCAGAGTGGATCAGCATCGTGCTAAGGTGTGGTTGGAGAAGCTTGAGGTCGAATGTGCTAACAGCGCTCTCAAGGCCAGGATCAAGGCTGTGGTTGAGAGGGCCGTGGAGGTCGTTGCGCCTCTGTGGCAATAGGCTACGATTGATCCTCAAATGGCTCTGTATCTGTTGGTGGGATTGACGTTATACCTGGGCGATTTGAAATCCACCCCCCTCTGAAACCCAGGAAGTGGAGGATCAGATCGTTGCTCTTCTATAGCTGAGTAGCCGCATAGCAGACCTACGTCGACGGCATGCATGTTTTGACCTTTGCTCAAGCATTGATCAGAGACATGGCTTGGCTCGAGGCAAACGGTAGTCCTCGTGAAGTTCGACAGCGTCTTTCAGCAATCCACAGCAGGCCACGGTATCATGAACATGATGTCAGCTGCTACTGAATTGCCATAGAAGGCTACGTGATGGACGGCTGTGTGAGAAGACTCTCCATCTGCCGAACTCGTGACTCTGCCGGCACAGCTTCGCAGTCCATTAAGGCCACTTTCCTCAAGATCAACGTATCATCACCCTGTCACCATCGTCAGCATCATCATCGTCATGAAGCATGCCATGACCTCGCAATTTCGCGCAAGCTGACCTCTCCCACGGGACACCTTCCGGCATCCCCAATATGCCCGTCTTCCCTAGACGCCACAAAAATCGCGCAATAGCACGAGGCATTTACGAAATTGGAACTTGGCCGGAGATCAGTCCGTGGTTACAAGAGGTCGTAAAATAACGCGGAAGCTGTGTGGCTACTTTCGCGGCAGTACAGAGATGTTGCCATCGTCTTCCCCACTTCCGCAATGCTAACAATGCCGCTCGGTGGTTACCCTCTTCGCCATATATGATGCTGCTGTTGCTGCTGCTTCTTTGCTTTCATTTCATTCATCAGATAGCGCTAGTCGCTTGAACGCTTCATGCATAATATCAATGCTTGCGGTATTCAAGCGTTGCGTCACCTCTCCACAAGTCGTCAATGAGCAATCCAGACTCAATACGCACTTATTCCCTGCCATCGACTAGGCACCTTCGGAACCACACCTGGTACTGGGCTGCACTGTCTGGGCGGCAGCCAGATCTTGGCCCGCCCTTGTTCGAGTTTTCCTTCTCGCCGCATGTTCATCTCCAGGACCACAACACGTAAGAAGTCGGGATTCTCTCGGACCTCGCGTTGCCGAATACACGAAGCACCGAGAAGCGCCCTGCCGGCTTCAGAACTCGGATTTGGGTTGCCGCGTTTCGGACCACCTCGCCTTCGACCACGGCTGATGTACGTTTGCAGCTGGATCGTGGGTGCGTCTTCCACCACTTCTGCCAGGAAGGGAGCGTGAAGAGCCTGCTGGAACGGCGCCTCCTGCTCCTCGAAGGTGAGTGGCGTCGGATTCAGATACCGCCGTTCGGCCTCGGTAACGCTGCAATCCGTCGCCGGACGAACTTCTGAACTGAATCTGGGGAAGAGGAACGGGTGCGACCAGAGCATGTTATCAATCGGTGGTGCCGCGATTCTGGAATG
This sequence comes from Dothistroma septosporum, assembly GCA_002236755.2. Lineage (NCBI taxonomy): Eukaryota > Fungi > Ascomycota > Dothideomycetes > Mycosphaerellales > Mycosphaerellaceae > Dothistroma > Dothistroma septosporum. The sequence continues at coordinate 1,614,484 of NBZP02000033.1, read as the reverse complement.
CGAATGCACAGCACTTGCACGACTAAAAGACGATAGCGATTCAACGGCAGCTTTCTTGAAAGACTGCAGAGACAACGTGAGGTTGGACTTGAAAGACGATCTGGGCTTGTTGCGCGGCAGATCATGCTTATGCAAGGGAAACAGAAGGTCATCCTCATCGGTGTCCACAAGTTGCGCAAGCGGATGGTCCAGGACGCATTTTTCGGATGCAGGCAATGATCGTGATTTCTCCTTCTTCAGACATGAGTAAGATCGCCTACTACGCAAAGATCCAGGCGTAGATGGACTTCCCAGCGATAAAATGGATCTGTCGTCGGAGTCTAGAGACGGCATGGACTCGCTGGAAGCGGACCTTGACGTGAGGTAGTTTGGCTCCGGATGGCTGTCCTTTCGAGCTGCTTCGTCCTGTTCGCAGTCGGTGTCTTCCAGCAGAATGTTGAGGACGGGACTCCCATAACTCGCATTGAGCGATGGATCGCTCTTCCAGCCCTGCACCAGTTCTTCAATAGATATGCGTCGGTCATCACAGACTCGCTTGCGATGTCGGTTGGGTCGTCTCGGGGGGATGGATGTCACGGCCAATAAGGCCGCGACCGCAGGCCGGAGGGCATTTGGGTCGTGTGCCGAGTGTTTCCTCCGACCAATGTTCAGTGTGTGACTCCTCCTCTGATTTGTAGGCATGGTCGTGACAGCGTCGCAAGGCTTTCGTTCCGGTGCTGCAGCATTTGGAATCGTTACTGGCTCTGTAGAAGCGCGATTCGGCGACAGTGGCTTCGGTGACGACTGCCGTTGGCTGGCAGGCTCCTTGCGCATGCCGGATCGTCGAAGGGTTTTATCATTCAGGCAGTTGGTGGTGGTGGGAGGAGACGAGGTGTACTTGTAAGAGCGTGGCACTAGCATCGCGCATCGATGTCGGCTAGGAGGTGTGGTGCCCGTGAGGGTTAAGAAGTAATTCCGAGTCTCGTGAGGCGCCTGCAAGCTGGCACAAGGGCTCTAAGGCACAAGCGATAGTCGACGGGCGAAACAGGTGCGTGTAGTAACTTATCACGTAGAGCCGAAACCTTAGTGTCGTCAGGGCCCGAGCGTGCAATGTTGTTTCGATCAAAAGTACTAGGGCACCGCTGCTGGGGTGTTTGGGAATAGCATGTCGGAAGTGTTGGGCCCAGACGAGTATACGGCGGGCGGTAGTAGTAGTAGTAGTAGTAGTAGTAGTGGCAGTAGTGGTAGTCGTAGGAGAAGAGAGACGCGCTACCTCCCACGGACGATAAAGGAAGAGGTGACACTGCGAGTGAGGGGGGCGACGACAACAGTGCGGCGGCGCGGGATGCCGAGCGAGTCCGTGTGGTTGGTCGCAGGTACAGGTACAGGTGCATACATGGACGTCTAGGGTCGCGCTGCGAGCTGATAAGGAGAGCAAGCTTTGAACTCAGCTGATCATTGGTTTGAGAGCTGCCAGTGGTCGTGGTATCAAGGTACGCAGCTGCCCGTCGTCGCCGGGCTGCCTCGTGCGATCTGATAGAACTACTACTGTAGTCATCTGCGCTGCGTTGCATGTCGTGCGTCCCACAATGTGCCACGGTGTGCAGTGCGACACGCCATTGCTACAGCGCCAACAAACGGCAGTGGCTCCGTAGGTGATGCCCGGCGTCCAGCAGTCTGTCGCCCTCCCCACCAGCCGGGCTCGCCGCGCTGTGGTGGCAGAGCCGGGGTGCGTCATTACCCGTGTGGTGGCAGATACATGTACTTGGTGCCTTCCTCCTTCCCATCGCGGCCTAGGCTCACGACTTGCCGGCACTACATCGCCGCTAGAAGTGTTGTGGAAGCAGAAGCAGAAGCAGAAGGAGAGGCGTGCAGGCGATCGGTCGGGGCAGAAACACCCACGCCTTGATTGATGGGCGCTCTTCGGCGCTGCAACGTGTGAAGCCGTGAGGACCTTTGGAAGATGGCATGACTTTTTACCTAACCTACGCCAGTGGCTACCGCCGGGGAAAACAATTTCTGCTCGCACGTCTGTGAGCCCGGCCCACCTCGCGAACGACGGCGGGCGAGTCACTCGCAGCGGACGCCCGCGAGAGCTGTGCTGTGCTGTGCTGTGCTTTGCTGTGCTGTGCTGTGCTGTGCTGTGCTGTGATGTGATGTGATGTGGAGCGGCCAGCATCGCCGCATGCGCCGGAAGCCGGGCTATGGGAGGAAGATCGGTTAAATTGGGTCGGAATGCTACATGTACTTGCTACTGCTGTATGTACGCACAGTCGGCATCACGGACGACCTCTCCGCATCATCACGTATCGACGCCACCCCCCACAAGACGCATCACACACAAGACACCCCTTCTGTGTTCCCTTCTGAAGCCCGACGCCTTTTGCAGGAATCCCCAACGTCAGGCGGCACCCATGGAACCGAAGCGATTTGACAGAGATAAGCCAAAAGTGCTTGTCACACGCGGCCTCAGCGGACCAGACCGCCACTGCATGGCACCAGCATGTCATCCTTGTTGCAGCACACCTTCGCGAGTACCCGTTCACTCCCACTTGTGATCCGAGCACGAGACATTCTGGCGAGTCTGTCGCCTGGTCCATCAGTAACAGCAACGCCTTCCTGGCTCCGCTCGACGCCATCACATTATCGCTAAGCTTGGCGCTTGAGATGCGGTTGTCCGCGGCCTTGTTGACGACGCAACCCACGATGAATCTTGCTTACAAGCAGGGTAGAAATATCGTATTGCTGCCCAACCGTAGTCGGCCGTGTGCACTTCGGCTTGAAATACCGTAGCACGCGGCTAGCGAGTAAAGCATTCACCCGACAGAGAATCTCGTCGCTGCCACAAGATGATTGAGTGGGCTTGTCCTTGTGCTTGTGCTATCAGCTCGTATCTCGCGTGTCGGGATCGACCAGCAACACGCTAGACACGTCTAACACCCTGGCATCAAGAATGTGTTCGTCGGCTTTGGACTCAAGCTGACGCCGATGAAGCTCGCGACATGTACTGGAGCCGACGTGCCCGGGTCTCTTCTTTATCTCAGCGGCTGCTCGTTCAAACAATATCAAGCCTTGGCCGGTGGTGGCACCTTCCCGAAAGAGTTGTTCGGCCTTGCGCTTTGGACGTTCTACGTGGAATAACAGAGTAGTACTTTCGGACTCCAGAGATCTCGGAACGAAAGACAACTGGCATCACGGAGCGTCGATACTGCCGGTTGCATGCAAGCAGCTCAACGCGCACGTACACCTTGTTGACATCTGTCCGTCCGCGTCAACAACTCCTGCCACGCCGGCGATCAGCAAGCCAACAGAAGGAGACGACATGCATACTTTGCGTACTCTCAAGATAGGGACTTCTACGGGAAGCAGTAGCTGTAACACTACCCTCACGCGAGCAAACTACAGCTGCAGCTTTGTGACAGGCATGGCAGTACGTCACAGACGTCACTTGTTGGCGAGGTACGTGTCCGAGCACCACGTGCTCACTGAGAACAGGCATCGGACTTGCACATTACCTTTTGTATGCGGTTAATATCTCAGTACCACAATATCAAGGACAATATTCCAAGCATATTCTATCATGGACAGAAGCTTCCAGCAGCGTGATCGCCAGCAACTTCGGCCGAGCCGTTCGGAAAACTCGCCGAGGAGTCATCAGAAATCTCTCTTGTGGTCTTGGGGCCCGGCGGGATGGAAGCATCGACAACGTCACTCTCGTCATCAGCATCGTCGGCGCCCGCTTCTCCTGCTGATCGCGACTTACGGCGCCTCGCACCGCGGACGGTACCCCAGAAGCCCACCGCCTGCCTATGAATGCGTCAGCTCCTGCGGTACGAAGACTCAGGTCGTGTCGATGTACCTATTCTCCTTCTCAGCTATGCGGCGTGTTCTCAGCACCCTTCCTGTCGGCATCTTCCGATCTTGTCGATGATTCCCACCAGCAAGCCACCAAAGTACTGTGGGTGGTCGCTCTTCATCTTCAAGGCGCCGCACGGATCGCGATGAGCAGAAGTAAGTGTGGTAAGTTTGCAGGCTTCGCCATGGGTCTCCTCCGCCGCCGCGAAGCCTCAATTGAGGTGCTCCAGAGAGTGTGCCAGTGTTGCAACTAGGCTCAGGTGTGTCGTTCCAGCGGATCTTCTTTGGATCAGCAACGGCCAGTTCCTGAATCCGGCTGAAGAAAAGTGTCGTGTCAGGTCTGCTGACCACTTCAGGTGATTCTACGCCACTACCTATGCACAATCAGTAAGGTTCACTTTCCAAACTTTCGGTGCTGACCTCTGGTATGCGTTGTGATCCGGATCTCAGGGGTAAACAAGATCAACCTTAAGATATACAACTGATGAGCCGGCAACTGCCCATGCAAATTCGACCACATCAACTGCCTCTCATCCTCCGGCAGCTCCTTCACCAGTGTCTGTGCCTCGAGGATATTATCATAGTCCAGCACATTGACCAAGAGAAGTTCGTGTTGCGGCTCCAACAGTGGCCTGAACCGAGAAGCACTTCGAGTTTGACTTAGGAGGAACAAGACTTTCTTCTCACATGGTGCTAAGAAGAGAAGTTCAAGCTCCTGTCGGAGAGTATTCGTATCCTTGTTCGCCAAGCGTGGATCTTCTCCGGATGTTGGCTGCCGTGGCACTGGACCTCGGAGGATGCGGTGCTCTCGAACGAGCTCCTCTTGGGGTTCGGCCCGTTGGGCGAGTTGCCTGGACTGTTGGTGCTCGTCTGGGAGCTGACGGTGGGTCAAAGTGGCCCGAAAGCTGGTATGTTGCGGAGGATGTGGCTCTGAGTCCGGCGCGTGAGTGGCCTTCGGGCTTGGTGTGTCCTTGGTGCCTGTTCTGAGCCCAAGAGCTGAAGCTATGCAACGGTATCGAGGAGCTTCCTTTTTCTGGCCTTGTGCTGAGGAGTCTTGGCTTGTAGTACCTCGCTTCCATGTAATGCGACCCATTCGGAAGGAACCTGTTGAGCTTTCGGAATCGCTCCAGCGGGATGTTACAAACTCGTCATCCATGGTTTGGGCTATGCGACTAGAACTACCGTTCCATGTGGAAGTGCAATTGATATTATCAAAAGGGGGGCTCGGTGAAACAGGCTACGTTATGCGTGACTGTCGCTCACGACTTACAACAAACATGGGTGAGCGAGCCTCGACACATCACTCAACCACGAAGCAACCAAATTCGTGAATGCAGCAATTAAGGATACCCCATCCTCTCCGTACTCTTCTCATTCAAACCCCAAGCCTGACTACTCCCATCATGAACAGTGGCTCTCCTCATATCTAGAAATCATCAGCATCATCTCCCGGTAGTGAAGACTCACAACGACACCCACCTCTCACATACTTTCCCTCAAACCCACCCCCAGTACTCCTATGCATCACACACGTATTATCCCAGAGCACCACGTCCCCCTCATTTTCCCACGGAATCGCCACTACATGCTTACCCTGACAAGCATGCCGATAGAGTCTCTCGACCAATTCCCTCGACTCCCCCTTGGGCAAGCCTTCGAGGTGATGCACATGGCTTGCGATGTAGAGATTCATCCTCCCGCTCGCTTCGTGTTGCTGGACTAGACGGTGGCGGGACATGAAGTGATCATCCGGCTTGATGCCGGGAAGCGCTTCTGGAGAGGCGGTTTGGCGGGAGTGGTAGAGGGAGTGGCACGCGATGTAGTCAATCTCCAGAAGCGAGGCCTTGAGATCTGCGGGAAGGTCATCGTAGGCGGTGCGTGTGTCAGCGAACTCTGTCGCGCCGCCCATGCCGGGCGGTGGGAGTCGGTGGGCGCGGAGAATGCTGTAGCCTGCGCGGCGGGGATTGAAGGAAGAGTCGACGTGGAAGAGAGTGTTGCCCTGGAACTCGTTAGTACACAGATGAGAGACCTTACCGGGAAAGGATGACGCTCACTTTGTTCATAGCCGCCCTATGGCTATCCAACGGCGCAATTGATCCATCGTCAAGAAGATTGCTGACATCGAAGAGCTGGTCGAACGGTAGCCGATGCTTCTTGCCCAGCTTGTTGTACGGCGTTACATCGTCCAGCTCGCCGAATCGTGCAGCGAAGGCGACGTGTCCGGCATCGTCGAGACCTGTTTTCGGGAAGCGTACCACACCATACTGTGTAGTCCTTGTCAGTATATGAACTTGTATCGCTGCTTTGAATCTACACCTGCCTTTGAAACAATAGCGCGAAGCTCCTCACACACATCTGCCGGTATCTCTTGACTAAAGTCCACACCTGTGACTTCGGCTCCAAAAGATGGATGCAGCCCTTCGACTCGCAACCTGCCTTCTTCCTTGTGAGGCATCGTTGAAGACGACATTAACAGCTTGCCGGCCGGGAGCGCTTTACAGCTGTCAGCTCCTCATCCAGCGCGGATATTCGGCTTGAATACTTCTCACTTGCCGAGCTTGGGAGACGCACCGCAGCACATGTGAATGCCATCATGACCATTTCTACACACTAGTACATGCCTGCATTACTATTATATCGCGCATGCTCCATGCCATAACTCGAACCTTCCGGGATATTTACTTCTCTAAACACCATCGCTACTGATGCTTCTGGGCTCCAACATCATGCAGTCGCTTCGTGCCCACCATTGTGAGATCCAATGCGTGTCTTATACTTGGCCATCAAGAGCCGTTGCTGATCATGAGATGCTCGCTAATTTTCCTTCTCATCGTCAATAATTCGTATATCATCGTTCTGTGCCGCGAGTCGCTCGATCTCAACCTGGATGGCAAGCACCCAATGATCCCTCTCAGCACGACTTCTCGCCTTGAAGACGACGCTGCGACCTGTCGCGCCAAGCTGACTGACGCGGGTCAGCTTCGTCCTGCCCCTTTCGCGCTTGGACTCGCTCTCAGTGGTAGTACGTTCAGCCAATTTGACATCGTCGACGTTCTGCGAGCTCTTGAACCAAGATTTGCTCTTAGCATGCCAAATGACGATCGTGGTCATGGCATCCTCGTCAATACTCGTCCAGTTATCTTCGAGATAGATACGTGGTAATGCGTGGTGTCCAGGTGCATTCGAGTCGAATGTTTGGTTCTGGTAAAGGAGATCATTTTCGGTCAGCAGTCCGGAGTACAGGTAGCAGCCTTCGAGCGATATTGATGCGATGCGCTCATGGTGAATGTGTACGAGCTTCTTGCCCGACCGTTTCCTCAAAGTATCCTGGTAAATAAGTAGGTGGCCGTGGGAGAGCACGACATGACATCGATCGAATGTGGTGTGCTTCCTCGGCTTGCGGAAAAGGACTCCAGAATGGTGGATTGTGCGACACTCCGATATGCCGCACATGTTGTAGAGCTTGGGCGAAGCAAAGGATTGATTGACCTCCCACTTGTGTGCAAATTGGCCAACGACGGCTTCTGCTCGTTCATCAATGCCGAGCTGCTGAAGATTGAGCTCGCGAGTCGTCTTGTAGAGAGCCATGTCTGCTTTCTTCCGCGCAGTCCAGTAGGCGACCAAAGGCCGCAAGCGTTCCCTCCATTCATTCCTCGTAGCTTTGTTATAGGCTTGGAGCCGAATGATAAGGCCATTCTCAAGGACAAGCTCGAGAACTCGGTCTTCATCAACCTCTTTCGTAGCACCATCATCGAAACGACTGTTGTTGCCCTCTTCGTGGAAGTCGACGTCAGGACCGTCATCAATGTGCTCGTCAACTGGAGCTGCACCTCGGTTGAAGTCCCGCACAGTCTTAACGTTGCAAAGATTGATGAAGCCATCAGAGGCGAGCATCATGTTCACGTTGCGTTCAGCCTCAGCGGCGGCTGCTTCGTCCTTTGCCTCAAGCTCTTTAGCGCTCTTGACACCCTCAGTGTCCAGCCAAGCAACGTGATCACCTTCAAGTGGATATGGGTCGACTTCGTAGACCAGCGGCATTTCTTCCAAGATCTCTTTCGCAGATGGGACCATGGAGTTGTCTTTGTGTGCCGGCGCCTTGTATGGCGGTGGTGTTGATTTTGCGGGCTGGACGAAGACAAGGTACTGGCTTTGCGTCGTGAAATACAGTCGCTTGTACATCATCCTCCTGAGCTTGATTTCCTTGCCTTGCTGCGACGTGAGCCTTATCAGGTAGCCTTCGACGGGGGTCGGCTCCTCCAGGACCTCGCCATCGCGTTGTCTCATAGACTGCGGGTAGTGGTCCTTCGGTCGTAGCTCCAGATCGTGAGTTTTCTGCATGCCGATAGTGCCGTACATGCGTTGCTCCACAGCACCAAACACCCACTCAAGTCGATCGTAGCGTTTCCACGCCAAGCCTATTCGATCGGTCTGTGCCCACGACTTGAGCACATCGTGCCATTCCGGCGACTGCTTCAGCATGCCTAGGCATCGCGAGACAATTGCACCAGCAGCACCCTGCTCTTCGTGCACAGCTTTCGCCAATGCCTCCTCATCACCTGCCGCAGCATCGACGAACGTCTGGGACTCTTCCAATGTCCTAAATGGGTCATCCAGGCGAAGGCTGACACTCAGATCCGGAATGTTGATCTGCAAAGTCTGAGCTCGCTTACTCCCCAGCAGTCCTCGCAGGAAGGTGTACCAGTCGACCGCGGCGGCGGTGGATTGTGCTCGGAGGTAATATATGGTGGTACGCACGCCATTTGTCGTCCAGACGCACAAAGTCTTGTCCAATGCCGAGTACATGTTTACTCTGCACGCCTTGCCACTCAACAGTATCTGGACCTTGGGCTTCTTCTTGACCTTTTCTCCTTCCTTCACAGCGATGACTCTTGTCTGATAGAATTGCAGCACAGCGTCCGAATCGTCTTCGGTATGCTTCCTGCACACAACCATGAATTCTCGCCATTTGTCCAGGCTCTTGGTCTCGACCCCTTGGCTGACTTTCTCGTCGTAGTCTTCTCGCAACGATTGCTGCGTGATATCGATGCGTATGAGCATCTTGTCCACCTTCATCATCTCTCCCTCTTTGACCCTGGAGCTTCGAAAATTGCCCTTCGCCGCGAGACGTTGCGCGCGGGCTCGGAGCCGTAGTCTGCTAGCTTCAGAGAAGCGCACCTTGGGCATTGGCAGCTTATCATTTACACGCTCCGCCCGTGGAATATCAGCGGGCCCGTTGAGTATGGGTTGCAGTGCTGGGGCGGCATCGGTCGTCTGCTCATCACTGGGTCCATCATGGGGCTGCTGTCTGGATGCTTCGCTCACGTTGCTGACGCGCTGGCTTCCATGTTGGCTGTGCAGGAGACTGGTTATGCTAGTGGCAGGCTCCGACTCGCGCAGAGCAGCTCCTGCTGTGGACAGGGTGGGATATGTGAGCGGTGCATGCTCGGCTGGCTCGGTGTGATCGTCAAGGGGATGTGGTGCGTCCGGGTGGTGTCGAGCGTTGGACAGGCGATGGGCTGCTGTGAAGGTAGGCTGTCTCTTGGCAGTGCTGCGGACGTATTGTCTGTACCATTGCTTTCGGTGGCTGTTGAGCCAGCCTTCGGGCACAGGGCCTATAAAGAGGCGCTTGGTGGTTTCGTGGAGATGTTGAGCAGTGGCATGCTCGAGTCGCTTTGACGTGTGGGAGTCTGGTGGCAGAGTGGGCCGACTCATCGCAGCAGACGCTCGTTCGTTCGTTCGTCCGTCGGTCACATCACCCAGGTTCTTGGACCGATGGATCCCAGACACTTGACAGCGTTCATCGTCGCACGAGGGCAGTTTGAGACAATACCTCACGACGGGAGGAACATCAACAAGCAACAACCACACCTGCACCGGACTTCATGCGTGAAACATCAGGAAGGTTTACTGGCGCGCGGCACGGAGTTGCGATCCACCTGCCTGCCTGCCTGCCTGCCGACCTGCCTGCCGGCCTGCACCTGCACCTGCAACCGCAACTTGAACGTTGACGTCAACGGCTGCGGCCGCGACTGCAGCTTCCGAGCTTGAAGTCACGATGTGAGGTCGAATTCGTGTATGGCAGTCGCGTGTGTAATGGAGACGGCAAGCTGCGGCGGGTCGACTTCGTGCTGTGCTGCGGTTGAGCGGTGGCTACTGGAGCCGTGTACATGTACATTCAATGGTGTATTAGGGGATGGAACCTAGGCGGACCGACAACATTGGAACGTTGGCCAAGCAAGCCTCTGGTCAACGCCCTCGAGCCTCCCATCAATATTTGATGACTTCCCATGAAGCTCCGCTGGTCGGCCCACTGTCAAGTCGAGCAAGTGTCAACTGGAGTCGATTACCGACGACCCACAGTAGTAGTAGATACATGTACATCCACTCCCACGCAATACACGTACCTTTGCTCCTGTTTCCGTTCCCGGCGGCGTCCTTTGCGAAGCCTTCGCTGCTGATACTCTAGCCGGTCGTTGGTCAACCTGCTATGCCCTTGTCCTTTATGAAGCCGTCATGTTCTCCCGCCACGCCTTGACGACGCTCAGTCGCCACAGCCGTTGCTTCTCGTCGACATCGAAGCGCGATGCAGACTTCACACACGCAGTCATCGGCGCCGGGGCGGTGGGTTTGTCCATAGCGAGGAGATTGCAACAAGTGGAAGGAGCATCGGTCGTGCTCATTGAGAAGCATGACATGGTCGGCAGCGAAACGAGTAGTCGCAACTCCGAGGTTTGACGTTTGGTAACCTTGGCTCGATGGACAACGACTCATGCAGCGATCACAGGTGATTCATGCTGGTCTGTACTATGGCAAAGACAGTCTCAAGACACGACTCTGCATCGAAGGCAAGGCAATGATGTACGACTACTGCAGCAAGAACCACGTCGGCTTCACGAACTGTGGCAAATGGATCGTGGCGCAGGATGATTTGCAGATGAACGAGTGTCAGAAGGTATATGACTTCGCAAAGGAGATCGACGTCCCCATCCGCTATGTGCCCAAACAGGAAGCGGAACGACGCGAGCCTGATGTTCGTGCCGAGGCGGGTATTCTCGAAAGCACGACTACCGGCATCGTGGATTCACATGGGTACATGCAGGCGCTGCAAGCTGACTATGAGAACTTTGGCGGCACCACTGCACTCGTCAGCCCTGTCACCAGAATAGAGGCGCCTGCTGCTGGCAACCGAGACTGGAAGATCTGGACCGGCAGCAATGCCTCCGAACCGACGGCGTCTTCGCCAACGCCTCAGACGCCCGAGCAGAGTCCCAACTCGGAACATGATACCTTCATCACAGCAGAGACTGTCATCAACAGCGCTGGCCTGTATGCCTGTGCAATCAACAACATGATCTTGCCGCCAGACCGACACCGCACGCCTTACTATGCTAAAGGCACGTACTTCACATACTCCAAGTCGACTCCGCGGACTTCAACACTCATATATCCCGCCCCAATCCCTGGACTCGGCGGCCTCGGTACCCATCTCACCTTCGACCTTGGCGGGCAGGTTCGCTTCGGACCCGATGTCGAGTGGGTAGACCATCCTCACGATCTGGCCCCTACACCTGACAAGAAGCGATTTGAAGCTGCTCTCGAAGCGATCAAATCGTATTTGCCTACCGTTGATACGAGTGCCATCTCACTGGGCTATGCCGGGATTCGACCGAAGCTTGGCAGGATGAGTGCCGTTGCGGGTGGCAGCAGTTTCCAAGACTTCTACATCAAGAATGAAGAAGGATATCATGGCTTTGTCAACCTGCTTGGCATCGAAAGCCCAGGTCTTACTAGCAGTCTGGCGATCGGTGAAGAAGTGTATAGAATGCTCTACAAGCCTGCGCCATTAGACTGCAGATAAGGAGCCATTTTGTTCGAGGCTTTCGGGAATTTGACAAGACGGCGTCGAGCAGCAACAACATGAATGCGGCGATTTCCTCGAGTTTGCTGCACTCGGACTTTTGGCTAGCCCCCAGCTCAACCATTCCAGATTATACCCTTGACGCGGCCACCTGGTTCAAAGTTCACTACATGGAGGACGGATCTGTGCACACACAAACCGGCATGCGGGACAAATTGCCGAAAAGGACCGCCCCAAACATCAAGTGGCACACCTCCAAGGTGTCCGAGCTTGTCGACTTCCCACTACCGATAGCAGCGCCTGCACCTTTCAATCCGAACGACAAACGCCATTTCCAGAATATTGGGTGGAATCAAATGGTCAACTGCCTGCCTCTACGCGTCGACATCAACGATCCCAAACTATTCGCCCTTGCAGACTCTCAATTTCGCGACCAAGCGTGAACTGGAGACGTCTCCGTCACTCGTCAGGATCATGGCCCGCTGCATGTGAAGCAGGTCGAGAGTCTGAGTTGCTTCATGAAGAAGGTCAAAGACGTGGATCTACAATCAAAGAGATAAGCACACTTTCGGGGACCCGCATCCCAAGATTGTATAGATACAGGACTGCTTCACTCTGGCGATCCTTGCTCAAATCTGCGTGAATTACAGAAGGGAAATGATGGAGGCCGGAGATGAAGGCTGGGAGAGCATTGAATCCCCAGTGATTAGTGTTTGTGGGTCACGTACAGCGGGAAGACGTCGTCGTGGAAACCAGCTCTTTCTATACTCTGATTGCAAGCATCGGCAGTATTGTAGCAGGGAGTGCCAGAAGAGTGGCTGGACGTGGCACAAGATGACCTGTCAGAAAGCGACGGAGAGGGCTCGGGATAGCAGTACGGACTAGCGGTACATATCGATACATGACACACAAAGACAGTCTGATGCGAAATGATGGTGTCAAACCAGTGCGTGCTACTTCTCCAGCACAATCCCATCGCCAAGCTTGCTTGCCAGGCATGAAAGCAACCCTTTCCCAATCAACATCCAGACCCATTCTCGCCTTCTTCCTCTCCACGCATCTCCCACCAGGGCAAGATTCAATGCCTTGCCCTATTCCTCTCATAGCGACTCATCTTTCCATCTCCTTTCCGCCCCTCCTCACTGACCCCCACCCCGAGATCAATCCCAACTGAAATCCTACTCTCCTCCCTCAGAAACCTCTTCTCCACCGCCCCCTCCCAATCCTTCCTCCAACTCGCCCACGTCGGCTTCCACCCCTCATGCCACGTATGACCCTCCACGTCCCCATACGCTACCAACATGCCCCCCTGCAAGAGGTCCTGCACGTCCTCATCATCGCACGCCTCAATGGCCTCCCAAATCGACGTCAAATGGAAACAATGAATCCGCTCCTCCTGCATCTCCGGTCCGGCCGAGCGTTTGCGTGATTTGAGCGGCTTCAGATTCGCTTCATTCATGGCTTGCATCCATGATGCGAAGCCGCGGCGTTTGGGCTCGGCGGCTTGGAGGGCAGGGCAGATGCAGTGGTCGAAGAGACGTTGGAGGACTTCGTCGGAGAGGTGACCGGTGTTGGCCGCGTGGGGCGGGCCGCCGGCGTTGGGGAGGACAAGGTAGAAGTGCAGGCGGAAGCCGATGGTCGTGGTGCCGATGTGGTAGTACGGGAGTCGGCCGGGGCGGAGAAGTGGGGAGGAGCAGACGTATTTCTGGTAGAGATCTTCGGCGATGAGCTCGGGAAGGGCTGGGCCGAGTTGCGGGGTGCAATTAATGTCGAAGCAGAAGGGCCAGTTGGGTTTGATGACTGCGAGGGATGTGGGAAGGAGGAGGACTTCTTTGATGGAGGCTATGTCCTCACCCTTCATGGTTTGGAGCTGAGAACCTGCCAGCTCTAGGCCTGGGCGCAGGGGTGTCCCGTGTCCCGTCAGGACGCTTTCCCGCCGTCGGAGTGTTCGTCCTCGGTTGTTGACTGTGGAAGCCTTTTCCCATGGTCCAAACTCCTTCAGCGCTTCTCCCCGGTCAATCTTGGCCAAGGCGAGGTTTGAAGTGCTCTCTCTGAGAGCAGGTCCTGGACGGCCTTTCTTTGCGACCTTGATAGACCCACCGTAAGCTGCTGCTGCCGCCAATACACTGACGGAGGACTTCTTCCTCACAGGCGGGTTCTCGGGCGGCGAATTTGCCTTGCGTTTGAGGCTCGATAAGGACATTATCGTATGCTTGTATAGGCCAGCGCAGTGCGTCCCGGCATTGGTCACAAGTATTGTAAGACGGCCTTCTTGCAATAGGTCAGTCCTTTCGTAAAACAAACTGCAAAGAGACCAAGTGAGTGATTTTGCAACGAAATGCAGTATGAAACATGTACTATTACAGACTGATGCAAGCAAAAAGCTTTAGGAAAGTGAAGCAAGTGGAGCTTGCAATGTACCTCCGGCAGATAAGATATTGTCGAGCACCGCTTTCGACGGCAGTAAACAAAACATGCACAGATGTCTGAACCACACGCGTCGGGTGATACTGACGTGAGAACAGGCTTTTGCTGCAAGACTCTGTCCCGCGACGGTCCAGTGACGGCTGCTCGACGATGATGACGGCCTGGGGGTACCCTGCCATAAGGCGTGAAAGTTGGCTGCATGCGCGACTCGTGGCCTGAAAGCTTGCCGGATCCTCCACATTCGATCAGCCGGATGCGTACACAGCGTACGTGCTCATGAATGCGGACTAGGTAGGCCTCAAGGTACATGCTGATCTTCCGTATGGTGGCACTCTCCCAGCACAGTCATCTTTGCAGCCACGACCACGGCACCCGGGCAGCTAAGGCATTCACGAATCTGAGGTCGATGTGCACCCGCAAGGAATCTTCCAACCCTCCGCGGCGCTGCTTCTTCATGTAGGATTATGCAGTCTGTACCGATGTGTCTGTCGTCCATTGCGCTCTGCGATTAGTGCCGACAGACCTGCGCCCATGAAGCAATGGCATCTCGAGGCTCTGGCCTTTGAATACGGCAGGTGAAGAGCACTCTGCCCGCGCAGAAGTTCACCTCTCTCTCGCCCCTGCGTTCCGAATCATACCTTCATTCAGGTTCGGAATCGAAATGCCGGGGCTTCAGTAGATAGTGCAGATAGTGCCACACACACAGCATCAAACCAGCCAGCGCCTGACCGACACAATGAAGCGCTTGATACGTACTGTTCGGTATCGCCGCCGAGCGTCGAATGTCGCCACAACTCACCTGAACCAGCACAATGCAACTCCGTTTCCCAAGGTCGCCACTGCCTTGGTGCTGTCCCATGTCCATTACGCGCTATGCTTCTTTGATTGATTGATAGCTGCTCGGGGACTTGTCATGAACTTGCAGTATACCTCCGGCTGCTGCTACTATGTACGCACAGGCAGGTCTATGGCATTGCCATGGTACGCATGTAACAAAGGCAGTGTCTCGAGCGTCCGTCCGTCCGAAGACGTGCTGATCTCGTGACGGCAACATGTATTGAACAGACGGCGAAGTGAAGTCCTGCGCGTGCACTTCTGGCTAGCGCATACTCCCTATAGAACCATCGTCACGCCGGCGGGGCGTGCTTGGGCAGAAGCCGAACGTTCCTGGGCGGGGACTGCGTGCGCAAGCTTGCATTTCCATGCCCACTGCCCAAGTACAGGTACCTGCCCGTGGTACAACAACAGTCGCCAATACCCATCCCAAAGATGTCATCCAACAAGCGAATTGAGGAATGGGAAGTGTCTCGATATTGGGAAATCTTCTCGACCCTTTCCAACGGCGGATCACATCTCGACGGCTCCCAGGCAGCATCAGTACTCAAGAACTCTCAACTCCGCGACGACCAGCTCGAGCGAATATGGGACCTTGCAGACGTGGACGGCGACGGGCGCCTGGACTTCGAGGAGTTCTGCGTGGCAATGCGCCTAATCTACGACCTCATGAACGGCGAATACATGGACGTGCCCCAGACTCTGCCGGACTGGATGGTCCCCGAAAGCAAAGCATACCTGGTCCAAGCATCGCGAGCAGTGAGCGGAGGAGGAGAGCGATTCGCGCAACCTGACTACGGCGATGACGAGGACTCGTCTGGCCTGAAAGACGGCTTCGACTGGTACATGGCACCTGCGAACCGATCGAAATATGAAGAGATCTATACCTCCTCCCGTAATCCTCGCAATGGCTTAATATCCTTCGAGGCATTGGCCGAGTTATACGAATCGCTAGATGTTCCCGACACAGATGTGCGCTCAGCCTGGAATCTCGTGAACCCGAAGAGCGAAGAGGGGATCAACAAAGATGCCTGTCTCGCATTTCTACACATCCTCAACAACCGTCACGAAGGATACAGAATACCACGATCGGTACCGCCCAGTCTGAGAGCGACATTCGAGCAAGGAAAGATAGAGTACAACATCGACCGCGTGAGTGCGCAACAGACGGCAGCAGATCGATGGGGGACGAGGCGGGACGACAGTACTCTCAGCGGAAAGAAGGCAAAGTTTGGCGACACATACCTCAGCAGATTGGGCGTTGGAGAACGGAAGCCAAAGGGCACAGACTTCAGCTCAACTCCAAGGGATGGCGAATGGGAGGAAGTCCGGCTGAAGAAGCAACTCAAAGATCTCGAGGAGAAGATGGCAAAGGTAGAAGAGCAAGCACAAAAGCGGCGATCGCGTGGAGGCAGGAGGGAAGACTCCAAGCCTGCTCTGGTCAAGCGGGAGCTGGAGCAGTTGCTGGACTACAAGAGACGTGAGCTCCGGGACTTGGAGAACGGCGAGGGCAAGACGAAGACGGGCCAGAGCTTGAAGCAGTACCAAGACGAGATTTCTATGGTCAAGGAGCAAGTCGATGGGCTGCAAGATCACCTAAAGAGGAGGGAGGAGGTGCTGCAGGGACTCAAAGATCAACTTGAGGCGGAGACGGTGAGCAGATGAAACCATTGTTCAGTGTACACATAATGTCCCATTGTGTGAATGTCTCGCAGGCGGACCATATCAACAACAGGCATGCCCTTTCCCCGCCAGCCGCCTCACTATGCACAAGGTAAGATGATCTGGGCATTGGGGCATGCTTAGCTTGCAGACACAAGGACATTTCCTCCTTCAGCGAGCTTCTCCATTCGGCCTTCTGCTCCAGGAAGTGCTTCGACTTGTCGTCGCAAATCTTCTCCTGTCGCTCATCTTTGACAGCATTGTTCATATGCGCCCGGATAGCAGACTCTTCTCTATTTTTCAAGTGTCTTGCTTCAATGGACTGATACTCCATACCTTTCCGGGACCGGCGGCTGCTTTGAAACTGGTCCTGCGTGGTAGGACCAGACACCCTTGGGGGCATTGCCAGCGATTTAGGCTGTAAAGATGCTTCAGCAATTGCAAGACCCACCTAAGCCTTCGTCTTCGTCTTCTTGCCAGCTTTCTTCGCCGTTGCTGGAGGGTCTGCCGCGGCCTTTCGCTTCGACTTGGGTGATTCGGTAGCGACGTTCTCTCGTAAGCTGTCCTTCTGTGCCTTCAATGCTGCCTTCCGTGCTGCTTTTTCTGCCTTCGCTGCGGCTTTGGCATCTGCTTCCTCGTCGACGTCGTCACTCTTTCGCTTCTTCTTCGGTGCAACGTCCAGCTCTAAGCTCTTCTTCTTTGATGCGGGCTTCTCCAATATCCTCATATTACCATCGGGACCAGGCACCTCAAGGACTTCGTTCTCAGACGTCTCAGTGAGAGCACCTCGCTTCCGCTTCTTGCCGACATTCGCCTTTGGTGGTGCGTCCTCGAGCACATCCTTCTCATCAGCCCAGAGCTCGTCGGCCAGGTAAATAGGTAGCGCAGCAGTCTCTCGGCCTTTGATATGCACTGCGCGAATGTTCTTCCACTTTTGTGGTACGTAGCGCTCTACCATTGTGTCCATTACAGCCTCAATATTCGCCTGCACCTGTTCTGCAGTTTGACTCGCGACGCCGACCTTGACTGCAGTCGTGCTGCTAGGTGCCAAGTGCACAAGAGCGCATCCCAAAGTCCTCGTGATCTCGTGAGCTATGTCTTGTGGCTTCGCCTCGTCCTTTGTGACTTTGCTCCCACCTTCGCCAAGCCTTAGTCGCTTAGTGCCCTGTCCGTCCACGCTGTGTCGCTTGCCTTCCAGTGTGATTGGGATAGGTCTCTTGCTACCAGACTTGTAAAATGGCTTCCCAAGTACCGTTGGCAGGTATGTGATCACGCGGTCGTCCGCCAGAAACACATCATACTCGCCTAATAACTGTCTCTTGCTCTCGTAACTCTTGTATTTGCTCTTCAGCTTCTCCATGCCTATCACACGTCCGATACGCTTGCCAAGCTCAAGGGGAAATCCAGGCTCGGCGATGAGATCTTTGTACTTGCGCTGAGGGTCTGCTGTGATCAGGCATATTCTCAGATTTTCCTGCTCGGCGCCGAGATATGGATGTGGCAGCACGATCTTGCCGGGCTTCAGTCGCTTTTTGTCGGCGATGTGTTTCTTGGTCGTGAGGACGAGCCAGACAGGTGTCTCATCCTCCGGTTCTTCACCTTCAGCATCTTCGAGCAGATTTGGCTTAGATGTCTCTCTCGATGTTGCTTCATCGGTCTGCATCTTTCGAAGGAGAGCGGTGGAGGCTTTGAGGGTTTGCTTCGAGTTAAGTTTTGACGATATACTCGACGGGACCGTCGCCAATGCGTTTGAGGGCGCCATTTGGGTGGTAGATGTATGCGACGATAAGTGAAGCCGGTCTGATTTGGAAAGCCGCCATAAAATTGTCGTCTGGAGCGGAGAATTCGAGCGGACTTATTTCCGTCTAAGTTGGCCTCAGGCATGTAAATCACGTGAAGTTGGGCAGCAAGAACATTGCAGCTGAACGATCGTCAACATCGTCACGCCACGGCTTTGACAGCTGGGTTTCACGCCTTTGGCGGCGGTGCAATGGCGGACAACTCGACATGCATTAGTGCTCACCTGGCGACAACCTGGTGAGAAGGCAATCTCAAGGCGAGAAATTCGAGAGCTGCATATGGTCTACGGCCCCGTACTCGGGCCCCTTTCTCGATTTCGGAACACAATTTCGCCAACGCCCCGCTACTGGTACATGAAGCAAGAAGAGTCTCTCAATCAACCTTGGCGGTGGCCTCAGCCTCGGCAGTCCTCGGAACAGATGGTCACGCGAACGTAGCAAATGTAGCAGGCGGAATTGCAAGTGAATGATGCGATAGCATTGCAGTGCTTGCTTGCCGATGAGTCGTGGCTGGCAGTGACAGACCGCCCATTTCGGACACTTGTCGCTCTACATGTCGTCAGCTTGGAGACTCTACATCGCCGGCAGCCTGTTGAAGACTTACCAAGCTCTCGGATCCGTGATTTCAGCATTTGATTCTCTCGCGTCAACATCTGAGATTCGGCTTGATAGAACGCGCACCCGTCTCGTGTTCCACCGCCCAGCGAGAAGTCTTCCGTCAAGGGACCTAAGCTGCCCGACTGAGGTCTCAAAGCAGGTGAAGTGCCTGTGCTGGTCAAGCCTGCGTTCGACAAACGAGAAGAAGATTGTCTCGAGAGTGAGTGAGGGTGGTGGATATGCTGGGTCGGAGCTTGTGGAATGGAGGTCGCGTGTGGTGAAGGACGACCCGAAATCGCAAGAGCAGCTGCTGTAGTGGCGGCGTCCGCAGTGCCAGACGGAGTGTCTGCCGTGCTTCTTTGCAGTGCCGCCAACTGGTCTTGCTGGGTTCTGATCATGAGCAACAGTCGATTGACTTGCGCTTCCTGCTCGTTCTCCAGTTCTTGATGCAGCGCTCCCAAACTTGGCTGTCGCTGACGATGTGGATCTGCCGTGGGCAGCACAAACGACCTCCTACGTAGTTGTGAGCTACCAGAACTACTTCCATTGCTGCCGTTGGTTTGTTGAAGCTCGCCGGGTGAAGGTATGCTTGGATCATTCAAGTGGAGATTGTTCATGAGCGAAGAGCGCCGGCGCTCAATGCTTGGCGAGTCGCTGCTCGGAGAACGGTGAAGCCCAGAGTTGATCACAGCGGCTGCCTGGAGCGAGGATAACGTGGGCGATTGCGGTGGCGGGGGACTTGGCCGCGTATTGTCGCCGCTGCTGGAGATTCTTCGTGACTGGCGTGGGAGCGGCGACGCAGACATGTTCGGGCGTGTTCTCGAGCTGCTAGCAGGTAGGCTATTCAGATCGGGTGGCATCTTCGTGGACAAGTTATAGCGGCAGGCACCAAGAAGCCGTCGTGAGATATATCTCGAGCTCTCACGTCAGACATTAAAGGTGATGCGGGCAGTGACGGCCATTGGCGGAATTACGATACGCCGAAGAGGCAAGGGCTTGACCCTTTGCTCTCGTTGTCCGCACGCCATTGCGACTGGAACCTCGCGCTCGTACACGTACTCAGCAGCTTCCGGTCGTGATCGGCTATCTGCCTGACGAGACACTCGATTGTGTCGCCGACAACAAGTTGGTTTGCGTCGGGGGTCACCTAAGACTTAGAGCATGCAAGTAAGCGGCCCTGCATTAGCATCTCGGCACGGCACCCATACAACACATCGGGAAGGACGGACGTTGTTCTACAGCTGTAGCAGCGATGCCGCCCGTCGTTGTACCGGACACTTCAACACCTACGACCGTGTGTCCCTGGCTCATCGCGGTGCCGTTTGTCGTTTGTTACTTTGTTTGTGCTGCGACGCGTCCGATCAGCCGAAGATGCCATGGTCACGAGCTCTTTGCCACGCCAAGGATCCGTTACTGCCCACTTGTCAAGTGAATACCCCTGCATGAACAGAACGGCCGTTGCTCGAGCGGGTGCTCTACACCAGTCCCCAGGATGGCCAACGGTGCGGCTGATGAGCAGGCTGCTTCGAGACAGGTCTTCCTCCCCTTCGACACTACTCCGAAAGACGCCACAGAGCATGTTCACCGCGGGCGAATCTTGGCGCCGCGAGGTAGCATGGCAGCGTCTGCTCATGGAGAGCCCCGCCATTGGCAAGAACCTGAATCGGATGCTTGATTCATCTTGTTGTTGGCTCGTGTCGTTACACACTACCAACGGCACACGACGGGCTACGTCGCTCAGTCCCAGACCACGCTGCGTTTCCTTGGCAAGTGCAGTCGACGCTGCTCTCTCTCGTCTCTCCTCTAAGGCCTGGGTGATACCGCATACATTCGTTCTCCTAACACTTCGCATGAGGTTTGATACATCTCCCGAGGTCTGCCTTTGGCCGACGCCGTCACCCTTGCCATCTTCCCCGGCAAGCTCCAACTCACGCAGCTAACGACCACAGACGACTCGCTAAAATTGTGAGTACGCTATTGGGCCAAACCCGCTTTCCCGCTCCAAACGTATACCGGCAGTCCGTCACCCTGGACAGGACACGCAGGGTAATGTACAAGATCCAACTGTCCATTAGTTCCACCCTACCATCCATGGCGCCGAAATATCATGACCCTGCCATCAATGTTGGCTCTGCTCCTGCCCTCCGTCGCCTTCTGCTATACACAACACCGTACTCTCACAGCGTCCAGATGTCTCCTCATGCGCAGCTCGCCGACAACTCTGCTTGAAGCAAGCCACTAGTGGCTCCAATCTGCGGGATCGCGGCAGGAAGTACGCTTTGCATCAACACCAAACGCGAGTCGCGCGACCCGCATGTGCATCTGCGAAAAAGCTACAGAGTCGTGCCAGGGTTTGCGGCCTTACAACCTACATGGATACGCCTGCTGAGACGCGGACTCGAAATGCAAGCAATACTCGATCGCAAACAACCTTAGATGGCCCTTACCCCGACTTACGCAGCAAACGTAAAAGTCTTCGTCTTCGACCTACTGAGGATTCTGATCGACAGCATGTTGCTGAACCGCCATCGCCACTGAAGGAGAATCGCCCGGAGCTTCGACGCGCGGGGTCCTCGAAGATGTCGTTATTCAACCTATTCAGCAAACCGAAAGTGGAGAAACTACGAGGCTACGCTGAGTCCGGTTTTGACGTACCTCCAGTGCCTCTGCGGGCCATGTCGAACGTCGATGCGATGGTATCAAGGACGGATGTCGTCGTCCGGATTCAGAGCGTGGATTCCTTACCCAGCCGGGCAAGGCCAACTAGCTCCAAGTCATACGCGGCTCGTTCTGCGAGGCATACACCCACTGAAGCTCCTCCATCACTTATTCGATCTTTCGACCCTCCATCATTGTTCAAGGTATGGCCTCAAGCGACAAAGCATGGCGTTCTAGAGGTTTCGACAATGAGCCCCGAAATGGTCCTTTCCAAGCCCGCAAGAGGTCGAATATCGAGCGGCTTCTTCACGCCACACGCCGAGCCGCTCTCTTTGAATATTGCCAGTCATCGCGGCAATGTCGAGTCTCGAACAGCCGTGATACCGACAGTCAACCACGCTGCCAGCGGGTCACTTGCCAATCACAACATCCCAAAGAAGCTCGTGGTTCTGGTCACTTCCGGCGTTCTACTCCAGTACTCCGAGACCGGCGCAAACGACCGCATGCCAGAGAAGGTTTTGCAACTGGGAAAAGATTCGGCGGCCTATGCATCAGACTTGATACCAGGGCGCCACCACGTTCTACAGATCGCACAGCAAGTCGACCAGTACGGCAGTATGCCGTCCAGCCATCATTCTTTGCTGTCTAGATTCTCTTTGCGAAATCATGCTGCAAGGCGTACTACGAACAATCTTTTGCTAGTGATGCCGGATGCACAGGAGCTTGGCGAATGGATGTCTGTGATCAGGAAGGAAATTGAGATACAAGGAGGTAAGAGGGCCAGATCGACGTCAGGCGCTTCATGCTCGTCGAAACCTGTCCATGGGGATTCGACGAAGTTGGAGCTCACAAAGGCACTCAGCCAAAGTCGCCGCTGTCAAATCAAGCGCAGTCCAGAAGGACCAGCAACGATTACGAATCCTAGCTCGGACCGATCAGAACCTCTTCCTTCACATTCATCGGGCCAGGTGCAAAGCCAAAAGAAGGGGCCCTTAGACACTACAAGGGCCAAAGTCACGGAGATCGATCTCCTGGCATCGCCAGGAGCCGAGGCTCGACCTTCGCGGCCTAGAGCAACGTCGGATACTGCGTCTGACGGCTCTTCAACAGCAGTCTCCGTGGACCAGCAAAATCTGGACAAGCTGCGCAACAGTGCTCGTCAATCGCACACCTCGACGGTCGCGACCAGCGTCACTGGCGCTTCTCGGACCAACTCAATGTCGTCCTCGCCGCCGCCTGAGAAGGCTAGGGATAGCCCGGATGTTCCCTTCAAATCACCCGTTCGCAGTCTCTCGTCGTATTCCCTTGTGAATAGACGACTAGCCGCCATTCCTTCTCTCCGAGGTGTTCCTACATTGCCAGCCACCAAGAGCGATAGTATCACTACAGCAGTACAGCAGATGGCCGACTCTGTCGGGAGCGCTCTCGACTTTCCAGTCACTGGACGCGATCCACCTCTGATGGAGCCCACGACGCTTCTCACGAAAGATCGATTATCGGTCACACAGAGCGTTCCCAACCTGAAAGCCAGGAGCATCGAGGACGCTGGGCGCAACTCCAAATTTCGCCCACCCTGTGCTGCCAATGTACGTCCGCGTCCAGAATCTTTCTTGGCGGATTTGCCCGACCCTTCAGCTTGGTCGGTGAAAGCCACAGTCATCGCGCATACAGTGCCCGTGTATGGGGCACTCGGTACGAAAGCAACGCGGACGGCAGCCGATGGATCTGTGCCTACATACTCGCACCAATCGCGACCGCTGCGAAGTGGTGCCAACTCTTTCAGCCTCCCACTTCGTGTGAATCCGATCTCACCGATACCTGCACACCCGCAGAGGTTGGTTGACCGGTCAGGACACCGTCTGCTTTCGCCGATACCTGCGGTGCAATGTTTAACGGCAAAGGTAGAATTCACAGCACTGCCTAAAATGCAACGCAAACCTGTGCCCTCTGGCGTTGAGGGCGCATCCCCAATCCATGTATGTCCCAAGCCAGCTCGGAGCACGACTGCTAGATTGTCTTTGTTTCCCAAGGCGTTTATGACACCACATGCAGCTATGCCTCCGCAGGTGGAAGCTGTCAGACGCTCGTCTTCCGCTCATGCCCTCGCAGCGTACGCACAGCCACAGGCCACCAACGCAAAACTTGCTCGACCTAACAGTCTCCAGATCCGAACGATTTGCGCCCCCGTCCTCACCTCGAAGCGCAATGCTGGACCTACACCTGCGCAGCCTCGCTTAACTCCAACAATGCCGATAAGGAGCCTCAAGCCTTCTCGCTCAGTAGTCATCACGGAGGCCAGCCCTTCGACTGTGCCCGAAGAGCCCTTCAGCTTTGCCACCGAGAAGTTGCAGGATGAGGCATCGGATAAGGCAACACCACTACCATCAACACCACCTGAGGGAGCCCTCCCGCCGCTCTCTGGCTTCAGACCACCCTCTCGCACGCGAAATATTACTCGCAAGAGCAGCCGCACGTCACTGCCTGACATGTGTTTTGGTATCCCTTTGGCTGGCCTCGGGCCACCGGCGCCGCCCCCTCAAGCGCCAGTGCCTGAGATTCCCTCAGGCAGTCGTCCTTCGAGCCGGCATACCAACTCGCGCCTATCGATGACGAGGTCTGGCACTCCCATCGGCGTAGCGAGTGGTGACTTCCAAGATGAAAGAATGGTCCGCTCTCCGAGTCCTGCAGTGATGGGGCTCGGAATTCAGGTCGGTGGCGCCAACTAATTCTCTCTGCTATGTCACTGTATCTGTTTGGAGTGCCTATATGGTAATGTCTTATGTCTACCTGATTTCTTGCTTACGACGGAGGAAGGATCTACAATGCGATTTATGCCTGAAATGATACCCCCAAGGATTGGAAGTGGCGTTATGTGACACTTAATGGTAGTAGTACTCATGGAGTATGTATCTGTCTGCAATGACACTGATCTGCACGAGTTTTATCGCATATCGCCTCATCCTTGAGAAGTGCCCGTATGTAGTGATGTGTGCACTGACAACAAGGATACCACTCTTCGCCCTGGTATGCTAGACAAAGCTCCTCGAAAAGCAGCTGGGATTTAGCGTCTTGAAGTTGTTTCTCTTCAGCTTTGGCGTCGAGATGAAAAATCTGAAAGCATCGAGACATGCGACCAGTTCGTGACATCGTTATATCCTTCTGACCTCACCGCGCAGTGTAGCCCCCATCCACCGGTAAATTAACGCCCGTCATCCACTGTGCGTCATCGCTCGCGAGGAAAACATACGCTCTCGCCACATCCTCAGGATTTCCCACCCTTCCCCACGGATGTAGCTGCTCGACCTGGCTCGTGACGCCTTGATCCGAAAACATGAGGTCTGTCATATGTGTCCTTACGTACCCAGGGTTGACGGCGTTGACATGTATCCTGTGCTCGGCACAGTCCAACGCCGCCGCTCGGGTCAGGTTCGATACTGCACCTTTCGATGTGCCTGATGGAGTACCGTCAAATTAGCTCGGATACCACGCGTTGTGCGTCCAAGTGCAGCACCTACAGTATGCAGGCGCTCCTGGAGTTCCGACCATGCCATACACCGAGGCAGCATTCAGAATCCACCCCCGGTCACCATTCGCCAAGGGTTCCTGCTGCATCATCTGCTTCGCCGCGTACTTCACGCCGTAAAATACACCATCCACGTTGGCCGCCATAGTCTTCTTATATACCTCGATGTCAGCGTCCCAGATTGGATTGGGAGCTCTTGACTCCAGAGCGAAGCCAGCATTGTTGACCTAGAAGGCAGATTTAGACGACTGCACTTTCTCGATTGCCTTTCAATGCGTTACCAATATGTCCAACCTCCCAAATTCATTCACAGTCGCCGCGACTGCAGCCTCAACAGACTTCGGATCCGTCACGTTGCAGTGCACGTACGCTGCCGGGAAACCGTCTTTCCGCAGACGCTCGTGCGTGGGACCATTTGCTTCGTCTGAAGGGGCGTTTTCTCGCCAGGTACCTTCCGTGATATCTGAGCAGACGACTTTGGCGCCTTCACGCGCATATGCGAAAGCTGTGGCTCTGCCGATCCCAGAGGATGAGCCTGTGATAAGTGCCACGCGATCTTGAAGGCGACCTGGCATGATGAGGGGAAAAGGGGGGGGGGGGGGGAAGTAGCACTCTTGGCGTCAAAAGTGTTGGTTATGAATGGATCAGACTTGGAACAAGAGTCCTGATGTTAATGAGATGTCTGAAGAACTCGGAACTCGGAACAATTCGTAGTTCTACTGTAAGAGCATTAGCTTACCACTCTCCACGACCGAGGCATTGTGTCCTATATAGATGCCGGGTGTGCCCCATTAGCCGCTTCGATGGAGCCATGCAGCTCGACGAAGCTGTAGCTAGCGAGTCGCTCTTGAGCGACAAGTGCGATCGAGTGTGGCGCCTTTATTGTGCGCTCGCTCTCGGAGCGCCCCATGTCCGTCATATATCGATATGCATGGAGTTGGCGTCGACGAAGGAGCTGCTGGATGCTTTCTTGGAAGGAGGGGTCGTCAGTGGGGAGCTATGGGCAGCACAGATCCGGCTTGCTGTAACGGTGAGATAAATTCCCTACTTCGTGCTCCGGAATTAATGACCTTTAGACACTGTTCGCATGGGTGATATCACTTGTGCGAGGCCAAAAAGTCGACTGACTTCGGATCAAGGTATTCTATTAGCATTACATGCAATTCTCCGCAGTCTGTCCGCTGGACTTTCTGGGTTTTTGGTACCCACGACCAGTCTTCGATCATGCCCTCTCTGTCTGTCAAGAGTGGATTCTGTACATATCATCACCACCCTGTTCAGTCGGAATCAGTGCAGCTTCTGACCACCAGATGCGACTGCTGTGCTGTGGTGTTGTGATCGAAGAGGTTGCGATATGGCCGCAGTCTTGTATAGGCGGCAGCTGCTGTGGTCCAGGGCCTTCGGTGCTCTACTCATAGCGGTAGCACAGAGGACCAGCAAAGGTGTCCATCATGTCCTTGAACACAGGATCAGCAGTGCGAACAAACCCGAAAGGAAGCCTGTCGGTGAGTTGCATGGCTGGACAGTCTGGCACGCTGCAGCCTAGAGTGCCAGTGCCGTGAATACTATTTTGACGACTGCCGATGTCGAGGTTCTGCCAGATGGTCCAAATACTATTCAGATTAGATATTGCAGATGAATCAGTTTCGATTTGCTTACCGGTCGACCATACCGTGATGCTAGAGAATCGAATTAGCAGTGAATATCCAGAACAGGGAATTCAGAGCTTTGCAGTCATGACAGGGCAAGCAATATCTCTCAGGACGCTCCTATAGGACTCTGCTGCAGAGCAGACCGAGTTACTGTCCAGTACGACTCAGCCGTGCAGAGACATTGCCAGCCTGAACATAGCTGTATGTAGTCTCTGGTTATGACTTACGAGATAGAACAATGGTTCGGCGGGGGATGAGTGGAAGTCCATCACTAAGATCAAGGTATGTCAGCCCGGGTGTCTCGGAAGAAGGGCGGAGGCCATGCGCCTGAGACTCAATTTTTCCATCTGGTTCACTTATCCGATATTGACAAACCAGATCTTACTCACTTGAGCCCCCAATGGAATAGTGTCCGCCACCGTGTACGCCGAACTTGTCAGTGTCGCTGTTGTAGCCCTGAAGGCGCCACTGGAAGTCCTCAACGTTGGCATTCTTAAGAACAACCTCAGTGAGGTTCGTCCAGGTGTTGTAGTTTTTGGAAAACCACGGATTGATATCACGCTGAAGGCAGCGCGGGTTGTACTGAAAGGATGAAGCGACATTGTCCGCGTTTGGGAGATCGAGAGGACCGAGGTTCACAACCATCTTGCTGAATGGACCACTCTTCAAGCAGCCGCCACCAGTGCCGGGCGGGAAGGTGACATCTTGTTGAGCAAGCCAGGTGTCGGTGCGGCCGGAAACGTACTCTCCGTTGCTACCCATACTGTAGGCATCACCTGTGAAGAGAGGGCTGTTCTGCGGCGCAGCGGAGTCCTCAGCCCAATTCCAATACGGCATATAGTCGATGTATCCGCAAAGCGTTCGGAGATCTTCCTCCAGATAAGAGACGAACGCACGATGCCAGGCAAAGAAGTCTGCTGTGTCGTGAATGTTCATGGTGTAGTTGATATGTGTCGCAACGAACTCGTCCCAACGACTCTTGACGCCAGCATACTGATGAGCTTGCGCCGTGGTCATGATCTGTGGCTTCATGCTCTGCAGGCAGACAACAGCATCCGTGAAGCTCTTGCGTGTTGCTCGTGGAAGTGTTCGCCATTCCCTGCGAACGTGCGCGTTGTCATAGGTGCATTGAGCGTTGGCACGCGAACCAATGTTCGATCTCATGGCATTTTCAGCATGACCGGAAACATTCCGGAAAGCTGCTCCGCTCTGGATGTCGGTAGCACTGTAGTCGTTGATGCTTGGTGCTTGAGCAGCAGCGAGCGTGGCTGTTGAGGTCAGACGGGCCCACGTGGCGAACCGCATTATCAGGGGAAGTATGTGGTGGAGCAGACTATTTCGACGAATGTGTGCAAACGAATGTCAAAGAGAAAATTGTCATGACGACCGCAGGGTAGCCAAGACCTGTATTGTGGACTCATCTTCGTGGATGGAGGAAGTGAATGTTTCACTTGCCGGCGCAAGGGTCATTATTGAGCGTTCTGCGCATAATCGAGATGATATGCGGCAACAGCGGCAGACGTGCGGTCTGCGACACAGGGTTTCCTGTCGAATCGTGCATGCGGCGGCCAAGGTTGTCGCGGGCAACTCGACGGTGAATGTATCTCTTTCGGCGATGCCTCACCAGGAGGCGCGAAAATGGCGTTGCCGGCACGGGACGAGGTGGATTCGTTGGCAGCGGGAACGTCCATGACATTGCGTCAAGCTTTCCTATCAATGGGAAACACGGTGGATGCTGGCGGTATCAGAGTCGCACGAGAGCGTCTACCTCCAAGGGTAAGTGGTTGGGATGTGCCCAAGTCCGCGAACGTGGATCCATCGCCGACGCCGCTAAGTCGTGTGGGAAGCGGCGGTGGATGTGTATGAAAGAAGCAGCGCTTGCTCTCACAGTGTTGTTCGCGGATGTCTTGGTCGGCACATCTTAATCTTATACGTCGCGACTGCTGCTGGAAGGAGGTGCCTGTATGTACACGTCGGACGGGGACCGGGACCGGGACCAGCAGACGATCGATCAGTACGTGCAAGCGTGTAGACGCCAGACATCAGGCCGGTCTTCTGACGCGAGCCCTCCCAGTCGGTTCGTCACATACAAAGGAAGCCGCCTGGCAGATGGCAGCCGATGTTGATGCGGATACGATGCAGGGTGGATACATATCCCCAATAGCACCCTCCCCGATTATGCTGCATCACGAAGGTATACCTGTCCTGAGGCAGTTCCACGGCCGCATCGAAGCGCCGGAGCTCGCTCGGTGACGGCTATGGACAGTAGATGGCAATGACGACGTCGATGGCGACCATGACCATGACCATATTGTGGTGGCCGACTCCTTGCGGTCGGCGAGAGAAGGAAGGCGAGAAGTGGTCAGTCGTATCAGTCAAAAGTTGACGAGACAAATGTAGTTCTGCATTTTAGGCGTCCCCCCGGGTCTGACTCTGCGAAAAGTTGGCGCCAACGTGCCGTCATCGTTGGCTACCGTCTGGTGCAAACGCCCAGTCGATCCGCAGCCAGCAACGCGATGCTTCGTAGGGTGAAACAAATGTCATGACCATTGCACTCTTCTATCGTAGCCTTCTTGCTTGAGAAGCAGCCGTGGCAATGCGTCTGTTCCTACTCCCGATATCGACGCGACGGACACTGATTTACTGCGAACGAATCCAGGAGCAAGTCACGTCTGGCCAGAAGGCTCCGCTGCAGGAACGCGTGATCAACAAGGCCGCTACGACGTGGGCAACATGGGAGAAGGCGGACAAGGGCTGGCAGAAGCAGGTCACAGTCTATGCCAACAAGCTGCTGCGGCGCATACCGTATGAAGAATGGGGCCTCAAGTCCATACCGCCAGCCACCAAGCAGAGGATAGAGCATGTCAATGGCGGCAAGCTCAAGTTCGAGTGCCTGTACCCAAGCGCCTTCCTGAGCAGCGACAAGGTGCCTGGGGTGCTGAAGGCGCTTGCGACAGAGCGGCAGCCACTACATAGGAAGAGGATGTGGACGTGCATAGCATGGATGCCTGTAACCATACCATTTACTGTTGTTCCAGTGTAAGACATCATCATCATCCCGACCATCACTCGGCACCATCTGATAGCCTGGTAGCATCCCCAACCTGCCCTTCTTCTATCTCGTCTTCAGGGCTTGGAGTCACTATAAAGCGGCAAGTCTAGAGACACGCGGACAACGTGCTCTGCGAGCTAACCTTCATCAGCTCTACGGATCAAGACTGCTCGAACATGTTACCACGAACAATCTCGTGCATCACACTGCGTCGAAACAAATGGACCAACTTTATGCAGCCGGTCTGCTACACCCCGAACGACACGTAGTCCGCGAAAACGAGACCCCGGCCGCAGCAGATATCGAAAGGGTCGCGAGCGATATTGAAGCAAAGACAAAAGGCGATCAAGAGGAGGTCATGCTACTGCAGCGGTGGAATGGCAAGCTTGTGGCAGAGGAGTTTCACTTACCAGAGATGGAGCTTGAGATAGAGCGAGCAGTTGAGCAAGTCGAGTTGGCTATCGAGGAGAAGAATGGGCCTCAACAGGAAGCCAAGCAGGAAGAAGCAGGGGCACGGAAGACCGCGGAGGCCAAATTTGAAGAGCTCAGGAAATGAGGTACGAATAGACGGCGACGATTGTACAGGACAAAGCTACCATATGAGAGCAGAGGCGGTTGGAAATGAGGTATAGATGTACAACACCACACTGATGACTATCGACGAAACAGGTCGCGACTGTTCCAGGGAGTGCGACTGATCCAGGGAGTGCGACTGATCCAGGGAGTGCGACTGATCCAGGGAGTGCGACTGAAACCCGCGAATACGAAGGTAACACAAACTTAAGGCAGCCAGAATGGATTCAATCTCGTCCGAGGCCGAATTTTGTCAACGCACCTTCCCATTATGCCATGCACTCCATCATACAAAAAGTTCCCGCAGACTGCGACCACATCCTCTGCCTCCCTAACAAGCATCATCTCCACTACTGCAGCGCCGATAATGCCTACTCGATTGTATACCTCGTCTTCTTTCACGGCCACTTCAGCACCGGCATCGCCTCCAACTCCTCCCCCATCAAAAGCCTGAGTGCTCACTACATAAATCCGACCCTCCTCGGCAACGACCCCAACAGCAGCACTCCCGAAAGCCTTCCCTATCACATAATCCTCTGCTACACCATGACAAGCTCTCCGCGAACAGTTTCATCCCTCCGCTGACTCAAAGAAGAATGCAAGCACGCACCTCTACACAGGTGGAGGAAATTGCGGCACCGATTCGCGCAAATGCTTTTCGGCGCGCCATTCGATCTGTTCCCGCTCGGACGAAAGCTCGCACGAATGGTCCTCGCGGCTCCATAGTCCCTGTTCAAGTACCATGAAGGACCATGAAGAAGCCTACACGAAAGCCCTCAAGTGGCGGGACTGGTACTCTGTAGGTCCACCATCGCGATGGCTGCACTCCAAGATCGTTCACAGACTCCTGAGACTTGGTATATCGCAGCAATGCAAAGATGTTGCGCAAGCGAGGAAGTCACCTGACATCGCTTTGTTCGATGAGATGAATGCTGCTGGGAAAGATCAATTCGAGACATTCGCTAGGCAGCAACGTGGTACCTCTGGAGAGTATTTGGGGGATGCAGATGGCGGGGAATACTTTGAGGTGAACGGCGGACTGGGATGGGATCCTGGAGGCACCGGTTGTGTTGCATTCTGATTGGGTTTATGAGTCTGCGAGGCTTAATTGGGAGCATTCGAGTGCGGAGCGGACGGTCTTGGCGGTGAGTCGTGATGGTGACGAGCTTGGAGTGGGATGGCGAAGTGGGTGGCGGAGCGTTGTGAATTCGCGCGATTGGGAACTGTGGAAGCAGGCCATCTTGCTGCTGTCTATCCCTTTGATGACATCTTGGCCGAGGTGTTGAGTAATTCTAGTTTACATGCAGGAACGACGACCGAATGAAGTTCTGGAGACCTTGCAGCAGTGTGCTCAGTATGTACATTACCCCGAACGAATTAGATACTGGCTGTCATTAATGCGAGCGACGACCAGCGCTGCGTAGTCGCTTCTAGCAGTGTCCCCGCTCAGCTGGGGCGTGCAGATATCTACAATGGTTATGCGAGGTGGTTCCCTCCAATGTCTTCGCTAATGAGGTAATGCAAATAAGGTTGTGCGCCCTGAAGTCGACCAAGTGGTACTCAATCCATGTGAGGGCAACAGGCTGCGACAGGTGACGCACATGAGTCCGGGGTAAGTTGGCCATATTTACAGCGACTTGAGGTGCCATCGATAAGTGGATCCAGGGATTTCTTGGGCATCAGCTCATCGGCCTCTGATGGACAGTCGTGGGCGAATGCAGCATCACCAGCATTCTCCGAAGAGAGTTTCAATAGCGCCTCCTGTAGCTTACCCTTCTCTGAGCAGTCACGGAGCCGGAAATCCAGAATGAATAGCACCTCCATGATGGTCTTGTCAATACGGCTTGCAGTCCAGGTACAATGGCCAGACCACCACAACGTCCGAGTTGGGCTATCGCTCGTGTAAGAAAGTGCAAGGCTGAGGGCCGCAGCCACGAGAAGATCTGAAGATGATTCGGTGAGGCCTTTGGTGGTGTTGTGAGGTGGCCGAAGGCCAGCCAGGATGTTGTGAGCGATAGCTACGATCGCCGAGGGAGGATCAGCGCGTCTGAGGATATCTCGAATCAGATCAACCTCGTTGGAAGTGGGAAGAGCTTCAATGCTGGCTTGTTGCGCCAAAACGAAGGCGGCACGATCATCTGCTTGCCATTAGCTAGTTGATCGACTGCCCTCAGATACGAACATGAGCTCACAATCTTGCAAGGGCGTCTCGCACAAAGCCAACCCTTCGAGGACCTCGATAGCTTCTGTGACCACAGCCTGCTTTCGGGGCGGTGTCGGGAAGTGCGAGAGTGCTCCTTGAGAAGCCAGGAATGCATCCAGTTCGTCTGAATCCAGCGAGTCGCAGGCGCTCAGTGGCGGTGATAGTGGTGGCACCATGTCGTCTCATGCTTTGTGTTGTTCGAGAGTTCAGGCTGCAGCGAGACCAGCCTTGTCTGGAGAGCGAATCAGTGGCTTCTGGGTATCGATGGACAGCCTCGTTCGGAAGAGTGAAGTGTGCGAGGCCGGACAGCAACTGTAGTATGTGCGGGTCGTTTAGACAGCGTTCGGCGTGAGATGCGCCGGGGGCGAGGAAGACGTGTCGTGCGGGGACCGTCACCCAGAAAGTCGCTGATGGGATATCCACTCAAGCCCTTGCAGAATCGATGAGACGGGCATGCTCATGCCCGCAATGCTGTTCAAGCGAAGTGCATCATGAGCGTCGACGAAGAGAGGGTGCAGCGGTGGGACTATCCGCTGCCGCTGGACATGGCCATCTGTTCCGAATGCTGAGGAGGTCTTGGCGCAAGACGGGAAGGAGGGCGAGGGGGCAAGGGGGAGGAGTGAAAGCGGTAGCTCTACGAGCCCATTGCGCTGTGTCGGTAGGGACACACGGTCAAGGGCGTCGAAGCGTGTTCACAAGATCTTCCCGTCCCTTCCAACCACGGGCGGCCCGGTCCACGTGACACGCCATGGGCCGACTAAACATGTGAGCGTGACAGTGAAAGGGCTCGAGTCCCGAGGGCCTTTCGATCATCAACAACCAGACCTGGCGGGCAGCGACCAGAAGACTGGGGTCGATGGCGCCGTGCAGTCCTCCTCTTCCCTGCCGCTCTGCATACATGGCCCCGGTACACCCCGCCTCGCCCGCAGCGCACTCATGAGAGCTCTGTCCATCCGACGGCGACAGACACCTACTCGCAGGCAGGAACCAGGTGTCGTGTGGTCAGGCATGGTAGGTGCAGCTGATCAAGGAGTCACTGCGGAACAAGGGCGAATCTTTTCCTCCAAATCCATCATCTCTTTCATCAACCGCCACGCACCCCATACCTCGTTGTTACACAATCATCAGCTCAACGCCACCAACAGCACCACAATAGTCGCGGAAAGCCTGTGCCCGAGTGCGAAAGCACTCGACGACTTAGCCGCAGTTCAGCAACAGCCGAGACCTGACATTCTCGCGACGACCAATCATCCCTCATACACCAGCACAGCACTCATGGCCTCCACCACGCCCACCAATAACAATCCATACGCTTACCAGAAGCCCAGTACGCTCGCAACAAGAAACCTGGTAAGCGGCGAGACGCCCGTGGACAGAATGCAAGTGAACCACTACGAGGACGCCGTACGCGCAGCAGGACAATCTCAGCCCAAGAATGACACCACAGGCAAGAATTAGAGAGTACACCTCCATGACGAGGCCTCCTCACTGATCTTCACCAGGCGCCGTACCCACTGGCGATTCCGATAGACCCGGTCTCGACCGCAACCAAAGCTATGATATGCAGGACCGCAAACGCGACCACCACACCTCGTTGCTCTCCGCCACGCCCAGCGGCCATGGCTACTCGAGCACCAACAACTAGAGATCGACGTGCCTAGCCCGAGCACTCTCGGGCTGCAATGTGGGCGTAGGGCGTCTGAGGAGCCTAGTATTTTGCGTTCCAATCTGCTGCTGAGGGACCTGGCAGTTCTGGCGTTTGGGGAGGGCGACCAACAAGGAGAGCGACAACGCCGTCGACGCTGACACGACACAGCCTGCAGGAGAGCCTCGACCTAAACCTCCAGTACCTATACATCCTGTTACGAAAGTTCTGAGAGCAATGATACGAGAAGAGAGAATGATTTGTCAAGAACTCGACAGCCTGAGTTCTCGCGTGTAACACAACCAAATTGTATCTGTCAAACGAGTGGCCGCGGCCAATGCCCTACTCGTGTTCTTCCCTTCTCGCCTTCTTCTCCGTACCAATCACTATCACGTTGTCATGCTTGGTAACACCTCGTGACGCACGTCATTCACCCCTTCTGCCCTTCTCACCCCCCTCAGTGAGCTGCTTCGTTGGCTTGCGGTGCGTTCACCGCCGAGCATCTCGTCAGAGTCCACAGCTTGCTTCGCTTCGGCATGCGGTCGTGATGAGGTCAAGCATGATCGCTTGCTGATCCAGCTAGGCAGTACAGTATCAGAGCCAAGATGCGCAGTAGCATCATGTTATGGGCAAGTAATTGATCGATGGATCGTATTAGTCGTCGCGCGAACAGGTCTTGAATCTGTTCAGGCCGCTCGCGTTACGTCCTGTGAGCCACAACAAGCGGCCGGTCAGCCTTTAGAAGCTTGGGTACTGCCGCGCCGAGAGACAGGACCACGACAACCACGAGCTGACGAACTTTTGTCGACAACATGCTGATCGAGTGAGTGATGTCCCTCCGGGCGCTCGGCAGGTGTAGAAGCAGTACTGGAGCGGTGTGTGCCATACCAATCGATGTCTCCCAACTGCAACTTTCTTGCGCGCTGCTTGCTGCGCGTATTGCCTGACTTGTCGAATCGTGGGACGCCGTGTAGAGAGTCGTAAGAACCTGTCTCGTCAGTGAGTGATCTCGAGTCTTCGTTGTCAGAATCGTGAGGGGTGATGTTCTCCTCGTCGCTCTTGTTCAGATGTTGAGATCGATCAGGAAAGTACAGGCTCTTGTTAAGTGAGCCTGTACCGACGAGGCGAACTGAGGTTTTGGTTGACTGCACATAATGAAAGGCGGGAAGTGAATCACCATCTGCCTGATCGTCGTTGAGATCGTAGTTCAGGACCAAGTTCTTGATCCTCTGTTGCTCGGCCTTCTCCGCCTGCTGTTGCGAGCGCATCGCTACCGCAAAAGACGAGTCTGACGGAAGGTCGATCGAGCGCGTCTGGAGAGAAAGTTAGTGTAACCGCAGATCATCTCTCTCCGTCAAGTACGAACCTGTTGGCGGTTGCCCTTCTTGCTTAGAAGTGCAAATTTCATGGTGCCGGCACCACCATTGACTTGCGGAGGTGGTGCTCTCACATCCTCGATACTGTCTTCCGCAGCGATAGAAGCATCACGAGCCGTACGGCGCATCGGAAGGGGGACATCGAACATCGGCTTGCGATCGAACTTGCGCGACTCAACACTTTCCGCCATCATCTTGGCAAGTTCGCGATCGAAGTCCGCGTCGGCTTCGGGATCTCTGTATTCATCTGGTCGAGTGACAACAATGTGCTCCTCGTCGTCAGAATCATCAGCTTGCTTGTCATCATCACCTTGTGCGACATCGTCGCTGTCAGATTTCGGTTCTCCACCGTCTGCATCCGCTGCTTCGTCCTCCTCTCCACCGTCATGGCGAGCGTCATCGGACATCGCACCGTCTGCCTCGGGCTCGTCTGGTTCCTCTGGCTCTTGCGTCTTGCCAGCAGCCGTATCGCGATAGTGCTGCTTGGTGGCTTCAGCGAAGACTCTTCCAGCATCCGCAAGATTGCCGAGTATGAGCCTCCACTGCGGTCGGAGGAGGTTATAGGTATCCTGAATCACAAACTCAATGTCCATCGGAAGTTGTTCCTTGACGTTGACGTAATATTGAAAAAAGCTCAAGAAGAAGTCCAGTTTCTTTTTGGCAGCGCCCTTATCAAAACAATGCCCGCAGGTTTCGAGAACAGCGCAGACTAGACGTACTCGAAAAAAGTCGTCCGGCAGATCCATCCCACAGATGATGCCTGGCTGAGCATATCCACCTGCATGGCCGTAATTGAGAAGTCTGTAGAGCATATCGAAGACAAGCTGTGAGTCCACGATGCGGTACATGTACAGCTCTCCGAGGTACTTGACTTCGGCGATCCTGCGTTGGTTGTACTTGAAGTCGTTGACTTCCAGGCCGACCGTGATTCGTTCCAGAAGCTCGTCCAACACCGTGATCGAGAAGCTCGGATGGAAGCGGTAAAGTGCCGCGAGCATCATGGCAAGGAGATAGATGTTGCCGAATCGGATCTTGCCTGGCTTGACGAAGATTTTGCGCAGTATATCGACAACTTCCGACTCCTCCCAGTGCAATTTGCGGATCTGCTTGATGACCTTGTCAAGCGTCTTCTTGCTAAGATCGACATAGACCAGCTTCCTCACGTACAGATCCAGGGTGGTCCGCTCTTTTTGCTGTATAGCAGCACGCTCAGGAGGATTGACGTAATAAGCAGCGTTCTCGATGAGCATGCGTTCTTGTTGGCCGAGATGCTGAGCTGCCTTTTTACGCTGCAGTGTCTCGAGGAAGGAGGTCATTCGTGGCGACGTGTCAGGGTTTCGTAGTAGATAGCGACCGCAGTTCTCAAGAAGATTTGCTATGACTTCAATGTTCATCCTGCTGAAGTCGTCCAAGCTGACCTTGAGGCAGTGAAAGATAACGTGCTCAGGGACGACACCAAACTTGGTGAGCTCTGCAATGTAACGGATGTTCACCATGCGGACCTGGCCAAGGAAGTCTTTCGACTTGCGCCGCTGTAAGCTTCGGAACTCATCATCCAGGTACGAGATCATGGCTTGTGGAACGTCCTGGAGATATCGACCAAGTGTAGCAACCAAGCGTGCATAGAGAGGTAGAAGGTCAGTTCTGCCTTTCGGTATCTCCTCGATGCTCTTGATCAGTCGATTTCTGGAGGCCTTCGAATTCAGGAAGCAGAAGTCAATTGCGAACTGATCGACTTGCTCCTTCGTGGTCAATTCGTGCAATCGAGCCAGCAGCGCATCGACCTGAGCTCCAACGGTCTTGTTCGCGATGGAAGTAGAGCTGTCTTCCAAGTCGACTGGTTTCTCCTTGACATCCGCAGCCTCGTCCAACTTCTTTCCGACCTGCTCGTCATTCTCAATCTTCTTTTTCTTGCCATCCTCAAGCAGAATACCAGGCACACGGTCCTTGAGGTCGACAAGGTTTTCGTAGAACCGACGTTCGTCTTCGTCCTCCCAGATTCCTGCCCCTTCAGCTTGGCCGCGCAGATACTCGCCCGTCTTGACTAAGCCAATGCTGCCTTCGAAGCCGCCGGAATTGTTGTTCTTCTCAGATAAGTCCGGCATCTCAGCACCAAGAACCTCAGACAGGGTTTGAGCACTAGTCACAAGCTTTTCCTGGGCTTTGATCGCCTTTTCGTAATTGGTTTGACGATCTTCGAACACTTCGCCAGACTTCACATAAGCCTCAGCATTCCGCTTCCCTTGTATTGTCAGACGCTCCTGATCCCGTACAATGTGCGACTTGACGTCCTCAAAGTAGCGCAACAGGATGTTCTGGAAGCGTTGCTGCAGTGCTGGTGGGGTCAATGGTGGATCAGGCGAAGCACCATCGTCGTTTTCCGTTGTAGTGGCCGAGCCAGCATGCCCATTTGTTGTGTGAGTCGCACCATCTTCGGCGACTGCCTGTCGGCCTTCTGTCTTCGCAGACTTGGACCCAAGGATGTCCCACGCGAATGTCTTGACGAAGAGCACTACCAGTGGCAAATTGACATGTTCGCGATCCTGGCTAAGCATCTCCTTCAGCACTTCCAGCGGAAAGGGCTCTGGATCCGCGGTGTCCGAACCCGTGCCGTTTATCTTTGGCTTCGCCATCCCTTCTGCCGCTTTGACCTTCCCCGCCTCTGCAGGTTGTGCTACATCTTCTAGGCTCTTGAGCACGCCAACGAGCCACAGCTCGGTTGCGACACGCAGCAGTATCCGCTGTCGCGCAATGCGGTCTTTCTCCTCGCGCTCTCGCACATCCGTAGCCAACGCCTTGAGCTGCGCCTTGTCCGGTGTAGCCAATCCTCGGCCAATGTACCATCCCAGATAGCAAGTGAACTCCTGCGGGCCAAACCTCTGGTGCAGCGCACTCAGCACTTCGACCCCAGCAGCAATATCGCCAGCAGCTTTGAGCTTGGTAAGCCCTTCGAAGCAGGCGGAAATGATCTCGGCGAGGTATTTGTGCAAGGATAGCGTTCGGATTTCTTGGAGGAAGGTGCCGACGTTCGTCGCCGTCAGGGCTGTGCGCAGGCGTTTGATGAAGGCGGTGTTCTTCTTCAGGTTCGAGTCGAGCGAACCCTGCACTTGGAAGACGTCTCCGATGTGTCAATCTAATCATGTTCCCAGCATCGCTTATTGCCGACACACTCACCTGTCTCTCCTGCCCATGCTCGCGCATTTTGTTCTTTCAAATCGCCTTCCAACAGGTCAGCTGATGCACATGATTGCCTTCACGCGACAGTCCTACGTTTTCTGCGTCTCTCCATGACGATATGTCTCCCGTCGCGTGGTTCGGCGTCGGGTGTAGTTATATGGAGGGGTCGTCTAGCGATCAGGCATTTGGACGAAGTGGGTGTGCAAGGCTCGGTCGTGTCGAGCCTGCATCGCAAATGTGGTGAAAGTATCGTCAAGGTGATTGTTCGACGGCGAGTGGTGTCGTTCAAGTGGGAGTATTCATGATCAAACCTTCGGAATATTGATTGGTGCACTTGTTGGAGAGCATCGCGGCTTCTGCATGTGGAATGTCCCACAGCTCGGCCCGATCGGCGCCGTGCAGTCGAACCTTGAGCTTGTCCACACCATACCTATATATATGGATGTACGGGCGTCCCGCATCATTTACCTCGTCATGCTAATTACTCCCTTATGGCGAGCTAGATATCGACTATCCATACAATTCGGAGCTCTTCACCCTGGTCTGCTGCCGCTTACGCTATGGCATCCAGCTCCGCTCGCACCTCCTCTGTGGACGGCTCCGTATGGACGCTCTCCAGCAACAACCTGAACCATTCCGGCTCGACCTCTGTCGACCATCCATCTTCATCGATACAAGACCGGCCACCATCTGTCGCACCAACCACGCTGCGATGATCTCCATGGTCATGTCTTGCCCGAGCTTGAAAGGCGCGTACGCCAATGGCGAACGATGTCGTTCCAACGGCTGAGCATTAGCTCTAATCTCCTTGGCTCTCGAACAGATCCTCTCCCAGCATACGCTCTCGCGACATACTCTCCATTTGCGTGCCACAACTCGCCACACCTGTAGTTGATCGACATCCATGCCCGCTGCGCCCGCTCACTGCTCGAGATGGTCGGCAAAGGGCTGTAATCCAGCGCTGCAAAAGTGCCGCCAGGCTTCAATTGCTGTGCTATGGCCGGCACTGATCGATCTGTCCATTGCATGACCTTGAACGCGGTAACTACTTCGACGCTGTTGTCATTCGTGATTTGCTGCTGCCTCAACGGGTGACACTTTGCAATCGCTGATCGCTTTTTGGACAAAGTACTTTGCAGCGGCCAGTTTATATTCGAAAATGCTTCGCGAGGAAGTTCGCTGTCACAATACCATGACTGGCGTCAATGCCATGTGCAGATTTTGACCTCGCCAACACGAGCTTCGTGGAAATTTAAGTGCCGCGTCGTAAAAGCTTTGTGGATACTTCGGTCGTATACGTGAGTCGAAGCCGTAGTCCGAGGGCAGCTTTCTGTGGTACGAGGTCATGTTGAGGGTGACATGCTTGGTGTTTTGCTACTACAGCGCCGCATGGGAGTGTGTAAGTGCTTTGAATGTTGATGCCAGCATCGCGGCCGCCGTTGTCATCATCGCACGATAGACCAACAACTAATATCGCCACGACTCACATTGCCTGGAGCGCAAATTGCCTTGGGCGAATGGCGAACTTGCTGTGAGGACGTTGCGAAATCCTGGTAGCATAGCATATCCGGCCTCGACTGACTTGATACCGGAGAAAGCTCATCAGTGCGCAGATATCCCGAGCCTGTCACCCGTCGGTTCGACCCAGACACAACATGTTCTGAACATAATCTCAGTAAGGCTGGCCTACCCGCCCTCAAATTGTCGTTCGAGGTGCTTCCCTCATACCACGTCACTTCGGGGATCGCAAGTCCAGTGTTGTTTTTGGTCACTCGAAAACCCAACGTAATATCTCGGCTGTCAGGTTGCTCAAACAATGTCCCTCCTGCTGCTATGAATTCGCTGTACTTCAGGCTGATGGATGTCGCCCTCTGCTGCCCTGACGTGCTCATCATTCGCCAAGAGTCCTTGGTGAGCCGCGATGCTCGTGAACTCATCTCTTCGTCCCCACCGAGGTATCACGCCCCTCAGATTTTGGATGGCGCGTGTGGGCCAACCGTAGGGCCGACTGACATCCTGAGTAGACCTTTCGCCGGTCGGAACAGCCATATATGCCATATTGCGCCACGATTGCAACAGCCGGTCTTTACCAAGCGTGAGACATGCAATCAGCATAGCGCTCATAATCGCCAGCGCGCCGAGGAAAACGATGATTTGCAAGTCCTCCACATCCTTCTCCAGAAGGAAATGCTCAGTTTCCTGTATGGCGAAGTCTACGTCGTCATCTTCATAATCTTGGATCTCGTCGGAGTCTTCCTGATAGCCTTCCTCTTGCTCCTGGGTGGTAGCTAGGTCACCAATGTCTACAACATTTGATGTGCCCAATGGTGTGCCACTTCGATCAAGGGCGACGCATTGAATGTACCGTCTCAAGCCGTCGTTCTTGCGCACCCGATAGACTGTCTCGAAGCCAGTCTTTGCAACCACGAGGGCATCATCAACCCATCTAAGATCCTCGTGGGTTTGCGCTTCTTCTCCATATTGCAGCTCCTCGTGCTCATCGGAATCTGATAGCGCCCACGTTGCTACTTCAGTGGCTCCGTTCCAAGACATGTAGAGCTTGCTATTTTTCATTACCAACGTCGGCTTCGTATCCGGGAGGCCGGTCCAGTTGAACTTGAGGTTTCGATAGCTCTGCACATTCCCGGAAGTGAAGGTACTAGCTGGCTGCATATACATGTCACAGAGCAGTTTTCCATCGGAAGAGAACTCGGCCGCAACGCCGTTGAAGCCGTAGCCGAGGAGAACATTGCCATTTGGCAAAGTCTGGAAAGATCCTTGCGAAGTGCTCAAAATCTTGTTGAACGGATCTGTGAAAGTCTGGTCTAGCTTGGCGGTCATGCTCTCCAGATCGATCGCAATGCGACTTCCACGAGATTGATCGTCTGCTTGGTGGTACCAGTCCGCGCGGTTGTCGAAAAAAGTAATGTAGCGATGACCATCGTACCAATGCGCATCGTGCTGGCCCAGGAATGTCGTAGCCTTGCCCTTGGATAAATCGTGAAAAGAGTTGTTCTTGCCACCAAGTTGCCAGAGCACGTCTCCGGTTCTGCCATCGATGTACAGAATGGCGCGCAGGAAGCGGAGCGAGATGAGATAGTTGCCCAATTCATCCTTCTCGACACTGTTGATGTGATACACATCCCAAGGGTCTCTCTCAACGGCGTCGTTCATGTCCGTATAGGAATTCGTGATCGGAATGTGAGTGGACGCACGCCACTGGAACAGTGCTTCGCCAGTCTCGATATCGACCTCTTGAAAGACTGAGTCCCAAATCCAACCCGCGCGTCGCGCTTTTGATACGCTTGAGATGTCGATTGCGATGGCTTGGTAAATGCTGACCAATACAGTATTGTCCTTGGTAATTGTAAAGGCATGAAGATCCGCATCAAGACCGTTGGCCGCCTTCACACGGAACTGCTCGTTATAGTGCTGGTCGAGCATGAAATACTCGCCAATGCCATGACCTCCAATCGCATCGTTGCCACCCCAGAATGTCAAGTACGAATGACCCTTGTACTCCTGAACCTGCAAATTGTAGACTTGACCATATTTCTTGGTCGAGGCCCAGATCGGTCGACCGTGCACATCCAGTATCATTGGCGTCGACTGTGCCACTGCGCCGCGTGGTGCGACGAAGAGGTATGAGCCATCATCGCAGTTCGAAAAAGGCTCCATGAAGTTGACGACAGGGACGCCCTTGATTTCGGGGTTTGAGATGAACTTTTGGGTGACATACTTTCCATAAGCGCCAGAGTTGAACTTGGAGTCAGCATAGAATGGTGTCTTGTCGGCCAGGCACAGCAATACGAGATAAAGGAATGATACAAGGACTGCCGGGTACATCGTGACAGAACGTGGAAAAGGAGGGCTTTGGTGAGTAGAGCTCCACGGATCGACGACAGAATGTATAACCATTATAGAGGCCCATCGTTCATAGACAAAGGGCGGCGACA
The DNA here is from genome assembly GCA_002236755.2 of Dothistroma septosporum. Lineage (NCBI taxonomy): Eukaryota > Fungi > Ascomycota > Dothideomycetes > Mycosphaerellales > Mycosphaerellaceae > Dothistroma > Dothistroma septosporum. The sequence continues at coordinate 1,571,658 of NBZP02000033.1, read as the reverse complement.
TACGTACGCGCTCCCCACCATGAATCGTTCAAGTTCGACATGGGTAGCACAGAGGTTGAAAGAATGGTAGTAGCCGCGTGTACCAGGTCTGCATCCGTAATGCGGCTTGGCAGATATGAGTGCGAGGCATGTTGACGACGGCCATGTCGCTTTGCGCTGATTTCCGCCGCGAGCGATGGGAAGCAGCTGGTGGTGCTGATGCTACTATCACTGCGTGCTGCTCCATCGGCCGTCCTGGATGAGTGTACAATAAGTCTCCTGCCGAGAAACAAAGGACGAGCAGAAGCGCTGAGGTGGTGTTTAGGCATATCTGTTGTCGGGTTGCCGCCCAGGTGAAGCCTTGAAGGTGGGTACGCCTACGTGAGCACCGTCCCTTCTGCTGTCCACCTCGGCCGAACCGTGAAAACGCCGCAAGGACGCGTAGTAGCCGACGTTCTTCTTGACGCTTCATTATTAGCATGAGACCAGGCCGGGACACTGCGAGACGCGGAATCTGTTTCGCATCTGGTGAGTCGCGCGTCTTGACGTACGAAACATTTAGTTCTAGCGCAGCGTTTGAGGAGCCGCGCCCATCTCGAAGGGGAACATCATCCGCGAGCCAGTGCAGTACCGGAGACACCGGACACAGCGGTGTGGGCCGAGAGGGAGGATATTCGCGTCAAACAATAAGGACGATACTGGCAAATCCCACGATGATCCTGTTATGAGGGTACGTAGGGTGTTGACGGGAAAGATATGGCAGAGGAGGTCATGTAGAAGGTTGGTGCACTGTGGTGGAGAACAAGTCGAGGATCGGGATCGGCGAGCAATTTCTGGGAACGAAAGCCTCTTCCCCGGACTCTAGTTCTATCCCGTCCCATCACATCGACCACGACAACCACCACCGCCACCACCACCACCACCTATCTTTCCCATGTTCACGATACCTCTCTCCATCCCCAATAGGGACAGCCTGCTAGCGTTGCTCCTGGTTCAACGCTCACAGCCCTGCGCACCTCACGATGGACTCTCAAAAGTTGATTCGCTCACTTCGCCCCCATGATCATTGCTGTCGGGATGCTTCTTGTGCTTGCCGCGCACCTTTGGACGAATCGCATGACTATACCCTCTCGGCTTCTATGAGCGTCGCATGCCGTGTAGAGCCACTGCTGTCTGACCTTTAGTCCCGCATTTCGGCATTGGCCCGGTGCACCGCAAACACTCGAGGACATTCGACTACTCTCTTCGAGTCTTTCTGTATTCGCATGACCATCCTGGCCGTCAAGACTCCCCCGCCATGATGCAGCCGATGCTCTGATCAGTAAGACGACACACTGGATATGGCCATTGGTTTTGGGTGAGGGTGGTAAGCTCCGAGATGCCCATACTTGCGCTGGAAGTCTTCCTGGTTCCGCATACGGACAATTCGCATATATTGCGCCTGCGTGTAGCCATTTTCATCGACATTAACAGCCATCTCCGCTTCAGACTCGGTCGTGAAATGTCTGCCAACCGCCCAGATACACAAAATCAGCGCGCCAGCTCCCACGAGACACAGCACAATAATCGCCTGATACGGCATAGACGGTTCGTTGTTGTCATTGCTTCCCTCCATATATGATGTCGATTTTGATGGTCGTTATGGATCACAGATGACGAGCAGTGGGAACGGTTCGAGGGCTCTTGTGCGCTGAGTGAAGGTTGCAGGCAGGTGGTGGGGTGGCGAGGCCGTAACTCTAATACTTTATACTACAGCTCGCAGACCTGTCGCACGCGTGAAGTACTGCGTATCGAAGCACGAGACCGCACAGGACGCATTGCGGCGGTCACGTCTGCATGAGCTTCCGGCTCCCGGCGGCCTCAGCATCACGAAATCAACACCAGTTTCTATGGGCTCTGCGTGGCCATGCTTACGGACTGGTGATCATGACGGGAGTCAACAAGGAACATTGGTCTGCAGAGATCGAAGTACATGGTGTGAGCGAGAGGCGTACACGCAAGCTCCAAGCTCCAAGCTTCCTCACCCACGCCTCGGATCCTGAGGTCTTCTCAATCCCGCAAAAACTTTGTCGAGCTCCGGGATCAATATACCTATTGCAGGGGTAATCCATTGCACTTATACTTCATGTCTGTCTTCACTGGAACTGAACTCCCCGCAGGTCATGTGCAACGCCGAGCGCAGCTTCAGCCACAAGACACCGAAAAGCACTGCCAAATGGCCATTGACCCTGCGCCCATTTGGCGTTTTCATGCGTGCAGATAGTAGTCGCGGCTTACTGTGGCAGGATGGTGCCCGGCAATGGAATTTGGACGCTTTAGTCCAGCAATAGGGATCAGAGCCGATGTCAATCACTCTGACTCTTATTTACGCGCGGGCAGAACGTCTCCTGCTATGGTTCCGATGCTGAACACTGTAGGTGACTACGTAGGCAAGAGTGAACTACGGGCTACCACTTGCATCATATCTACTGCTACACTCTCACTTCATGCATACTTTCGACACTTCAACGCACTGGCAAAACCAAGAACATCAGCAGTGCCTTGAAATCGTCGAGATCCTAGGCCACCTCGGTCACGTTGGTATCGAAGCCAGGCGTCTCACACGCAGCCACTCAGTGAGATCCAGAACATACTCGTTGGAGCGCACCAACGACAGTCGCCTGAGCGGCGGTCGAAAGTCAAAAGAGCTGCCTACTCGATACTTGAACGTGCTAAGACACAGGAACGGCGACTCGCCGCAGACAAGGAAACCTGCAGATCGACATACCACCCCAACAACAGCGACGGCATCAACGTTGACTTTCTTCGATCCTACAATTCGTCCCCTACTCTCCCCCAAGCCATGGCGGACCAAGCGTTCAGAAGGCTAACATCATGGAATTCGCAGCACCAGTTGTCGGGAGCGGCACACGATCGAGCGCCTTATCCTGACATGTCCACAAGCAACGATGTCCAATGGCCTACGCCATCGGCATCGTCTTCATACGAAGAGCAGCCCCAGACAAAACGAGCCAAGCTTGACGTGGAGATTGAAAACATGACGCCGGAGGACGAGTCTCAAATACGCTCGATTGTTTTCAGCGAAGAGCAGCAGGCGGCAATCAATCTAATAGTGTCTGGGGCGAACACATTCCTGACCGGATCGGCTGGAAGCGGAAAGACTGTCGTGCTCAAAGAAGCTATACGCCGGTTGAGGAATCAGCAGAGACGTGTATATGTTACAGCCTCAACGGGACGAGCGGCGGAGCACGTTGGAGGGACCACGCTCTCGCACTTCGCCGGCTGGAGCCCGTTCAGCCCAAAACAGAGTCTAAAGGAGGTCCAGGACAGTGCGCGCCAGGACACCGTCTCAAACCGCTTCCGAGATCTCGATACTTTGATTACCGACGAAGTGTCGATGGTATCGAGCTACAATTTGGAGCGCCTTGACTACGCACTGCGAGCCGGCCGTGCTGATGAGAATGAGGGTCACGACAGCGAGAACGACAGCGAGGACGATGAGGTTCCGCATCAGGTCGACTCACTTCACAAACTGCATTTCGGCGGACTACAGTTGATTACTTGCGGCGATTTCAACCAGCTTCCACCTGTGTCACCGTTCCAACACTGTGTTCAATGCGGCAAAGATATGAAAAGGAAAAAGGTAAAGAAACTGTGGTACTACAGCTGCGATCCATGCGGGAGAGAGGAGAAAGAAAGCAAGAAATGGGCATTCACTGCTACTGCTTGGAAAGCCGCTAAGTTTCACACGGTGTTCCTAAGCAAGAACCAACGTCAGTCAGAGGAGTCGTTTGTCGCCATGCTCGACAAGATCGCTCGTGGCGAGAAGTTAGCTCCTGTTTCGAAGGCACTATTGTTACACCACCCTTGTAATACGGACGGAGCTATCAAACTCTTCGCAAAGAACGAGCAAGTCGATGAAGAAAACAAGAAGGATTTTGACATGCATGACGGAGAGGTCATGTCATACCAATGCCATAACTACTTCTGGAGGAACCGTGATCACCGATGGCTTGCCGATAGAGAGATCCCTGCTGGTCAGACGATCTCTCCAAAGATGAGGACGGAGAGGCATTCATACTCCGAGGAGCTGGAGCTGAAGCTCGATATGCCAGTCATCCTCCTGCGGAACATCTGCGTTGAACGAGGACTGGTCAATGGCAGCCGAGGCCGTATTGTCGGGTTCGACGGCATGCAGAACCATGACGCCCACAAATTTTCTGCCTTGGTCTATCAAGGCGAGTCTTGCCTCAAGGTCCCCAGTCGCGGTGGTCAATACGCTTCACTTTACCATGACCAAGTCAAGAAATACATCGCCACAAACGCAGACCTAGACGACCCAGGCATCCCCATCAAATGGCCTAGAGTCCTCTTCCAAAATGAAGAAGACCATGGCGTCGAAGTCGTCGTTCTACCCGACTGTCGGCTCGAAGTCTACGGAAACGAGGAGCCATACTCCAAGGAGTGTCGAACTCAAATTCCGTTGACTGCTGGCTGGGCTATGACTATCCACAAATCCCAGGGAATGACTCTGGACAGAGTTATCGTGCATCTTGCGGACGTCTTCCAGGCAGAGCAAGTCTACGTGGGCTTGTCGCGTGCTAAGTCCACGCGAGGGCTGAAAGTGGTTGGTGAGATGAAAGACTTCGATAAGCATAAGTCAGATCCTGCGGTGCTTAGATTCTTGAAGCAGACGGAGTGGGATATTGGTGAGTTTACCAAGTAAGTGTGGGTCTGCGTCATTTCTTGCGGTCAATTCTTCTGTGAATGTTATTAGCTGGTCTCTTGCTGGAGCTCAAATGGTTTCTCAGTCTGTAATGGCAAATTCCTGCCTATGTGCCCGTGCAAGTGAGGTCTGCATCAACACGGGCTGCTCTCGTTCATTGATGTAAATTGTTCGAGGGTCTTTGTGTATGAATCGAAGGGCCGACTTCGCAACGCCCTCTGTCCAAAGCTGTACCCCTCATCGTTCACTCCATCACCCCGCGGCGTTGGCTCCATGCCAATGGCAATACATCGCCAATGTTTTGGTAGCCAACATCAGCACGTGGGGAGAAAAGCAGTACGACGTGAGCCAACATCATTGGAATATTGAAGGTCGTTGAAAAAACGAAAGGCACCTGAAAGAATCTAAGATACTGAAAATACGTCCGCTTTGGGGACTTCAAAAGACAACGCCGACTATTCTTGCATCTTGAAAGCCGAGAGCACGACTGTTCAATCCTCGAGCCCGTCACCCACCATGAGCGAACACTTCACTCGCCCTACCCGATCTCTCGCCGGCCGCGTAGCCATCGTGACCGGCGCCGGCGCAGCAGGTGAAGGCGTAGGCAATGGACGCGCCTCAGCAATCCTACTCGCCGAAGCGGGTGCATCAGTAGTATGCGTAGATCTAGACGTCACACTGGCCCAAAAGACGGTAGAAATGGTCCAAGCAGACGCAATCGGGAAAGCAGTCGCCATCAAAGCCGACGTCGCCTCAGAGCTAGACTGCAAAGCTGTTGTTGAGAAGGCAATTAGTGAGTATGGAAGGCTAGATGTTTTGGTCAATGGTGTTGGAGTAGGAGGGGCGATGGGGACGGCTGTGGAGGTCGATATGGTAGCTTGGGCGAAGAGCATGGATCTGAACGTGGGAAGCATGGTGAAAATGTCCAAGTACGCGATTCCGGTATGTGTAAAGATTAGGAGGCAGCGTCTCGGAGACATGTCCGCTACTTTCACGCCAGCGCTCGCTGTCGAGACATTCCCACATGTTTTCGAGTACAGCTAACACCCTTTTGTGTGGGTAGGAAATGAGGAAAAATAACGGACAGTGGAGGGGAAGTATTGTGAATATTGCGAGTGTGGCGGGTATTCGAGGTGGTAACCCGCATCTCTTATACCCTACGAGTAAAGGCGCCGTTGTGGTGAGCTGCTTCGTTGCGGAATCGGATGCTTGTGAAGCTGACGGTGTCCCAGAACATGACGCGAGCAATGGCATCGCATCATGCTGAAGAGGGAATAAGAGTCAACTGTGTGTGTCCGGGAAGTGAGTAAGGTCACGCACAGTTGCCATATTGGGACAACTGAGACGTCCTCATGGCGCCCGTGGCTGCTGTCGCTTCTTTCCATGCACATAGGCTAACATCTCTTACCTCCAGTGGTCTATACGCCTATGATGTACAGCTCTGGAATGTCCGAGGAGGCGAGAGAGTCTCGAAAGAACCGAAGTCTGCTCAAGACGGAAGGTACCGCATGGTGAGTGCCGTCTGATTCATCGAACAATCGCTGACATTTCGTTGCACACGAGCTGACTCACATTGGCTAGGGACGTCGGCGCTGCGATCAGGTTCCTGGCTGGCGACGAAGCCCGGTGGATAACGGGCGTGATACTGCCGGTAGATGCAGGTGCGACTGTTGCAACAGGCTCCGATGTTCCGAGCGTCAATCCAGAGGCAGCAGCTCAATCAAGCCAATAGTGGAGTGGCGTACCGTGGTAGCTAGGTCAAGATCTCTTCGTGGGGCCAGTTCTCCTGATGCCGATACCCTGTCCTTCGGCTGGTAAATGTCCCAGACACGTGAATTATCATCTTAGTGGTAGACATCCTGTCCGATCGTCGGCATAAGCTCCAGGTGTCCGACTTCCCATGGCCTCGTCCACTTCCTATTCCGCCTTGTCCTCTCTCAAGCTACGCATAACCTTCTTCCTCTGTGCCATCATATGCGTAAACAGGACATACGATCCTACCATCACATCAGCCTACCTTCCAACTCGCCGGCTTAGTTCCACTTACCGGGTATGTAAACAAACAGTATCAACCTCAACACCCACTCCAATGCAGCGTTCCACGTCTTCGCTGGCGCAATCGCGCTCCACACCAACCAACACTCACTACTGATACCCAGCGGGTATAGCACGAAGAACGTGTTGTACCGCAACCACGTCATCCACCAAGGAACCCTCCCATACGCCAGGTTCACAGCAAAGTAGCTGTATCTGATAACTTCTGTAACACTCCACGCGATCAACATGGTCGAGTAGGCAGGGGAGCTGCGGCCGGTGGTGTTTGGGAAGTTGTGAACAATGCCCCAGACAAGGAGAAGACGGGATGCGACTTGCATGAGCGTGGTGAGGAGAGGGGCGCGGACGATACCTATGACGGGGTAAAAGCGGTACTTAGCTTGGATTGTTTTCGAAGGTGATATGGAAAGGTGCATACCAAGTAATGAATGCAGTACCTCAAGCGTTGCCAGCGTCTGGGTCCATTTGGTGAACTCTGCTACGCCAAGATAGACATTCTGATAGCCGTAGAGAGGGGCGATCAGGAGGACACGGCCGAGCACGACCAGCCATAGCAACGCAGAGAAGGAGTTGTAGAGGATCAGGTAAACGGCCTTTGCACCTGACGGGGAGCTTTTGTGAGACGGTGAAACTGCGACTGTGCGCGCAGGCTTCTGCAAGTCGCCCGGTCGGTCCATGATCAAGGGCTGGCGGATGTTTGTTGAGTGTGATGGGCAATGCTTGGGGGAGGCGCTGCTGTGTGTGGCATAGAATAGTCCTAGCTCTCTCTACATCGGACAAAGCTCGGCGTCAATGTTTATGTGGCCCAGAGCTACCTGGACTGTACTCCTTGAGTTGATCACGAGACACGACTGAACAGCGTTTCTTCGGCCGTCTTGTCCTGTCGACTGCATCTTTGGGATCGCGGGACGTCATGATCTGTCACGGCATATTTTGGTCATAATGGCAGACGCGGAGGACGCACCGCAATCACTGACCAAGTCGGTCAAAAAGCCAGCTACCACCGCGAATACCGTCACGAATGGCACGAAAGACACGCCTGCTCCGAAATCTGCGTATGAACTGGACGTCACCAAGCTGATCTCTCTCCCCTCCGAGCAGCAAGGACTGTACCTCCTTACTTTCACCGCCAACCTCGCGAAACATGTCGAGGACATCACGAACGATGAAGTTAGCGCGGAGCAGGTCGCACTGAAGAACGAGCTTTTACAAATAATCAATATCGCGTCCCCGGCACCAACAAGAGTGATACGTAGGAATGTTGGGAGGTGCTTCCATGGCATCCTCACCAAGGGCAGCAGGAAGATCCTCTACGAATCAATCAATGAGCTGGTCGCGATTGTGAATGCTGGCAAGGAGAAGGATAGTCGGGCGAAGCATGCCGCGATATACTGCTTGGGAGCTATCTTCGAAGCGGCGGGAGACAGCGCCATCAGTCTGTCGCCATTGGCATGTACTACTGCCCTCAAGCTGTTGAAGCCTGCCGCCAGCGACACTGGACTGCGAAGTGCCATATTCCAGGCATGTGGGAAGATCGCAAAGGGCATTGCCGTCGCTATAGACGAGGATCTGGGGCGTGCCATCTGGAAGCAAGCTCGAAATGCTGCGGCAGGTGACAGATCTCTTCTTGTGCAGGCTAGTGCATGTTGGTGCATGGAGCAGCTGATTCGGAACACGGCATATTTCGACAACTCGAACGACTTCGAGAAACTGCAAGTAGTGTTGCTCAAGGCGATGGAGAGCGCCTCCGTCAGAGTCCGACATGCAGCTGCTTCTTGTCTGGCAGCGGAGCTGGTGAAGAGCTACACAGAGTCGCCGAGTAAGGATGTGGTACCCAAGCTGAAAAAGGCCAAGAAGTCCAGGAAGATCGGCGTGCCCGAGGAGGTCGAGGAAGAAGAGCGTGCATCATCTCCGGCGCCCGAGAAGCCTGCGACCGCATTATCGTACGGCCTGCTAGAGATCCTCCGGCTGCTGTCAACTCATTTTTGCAAGACTGCCACGTCAAACCGAGCTCGCGCTGGCCTTGCCGTCTGCTACATCAAAGTCTTGAGAGCGCTTGGCGAGGGTGTGGTTGAGCAGAAGTATGGCGAGATCGCAGACCACCTGTTCAAGGACCTGCTAGACTTCCATGGCTGGCAGTATAATCAGTATCGACAATTGATGTGCCGCAAGTTCGTGCGCATCATACTTGATCGAGTCGTTGGTGCGATGATAGGCGAGACTGCGCAAATGAATGCTTGCAGATTCCTGCTCAACGACATCATCAAGGACTACCCACAGACCATCAAAGAAAGACCAGAACCGTCGAAAGCGGTCCTCACTGGCGCGATCAGCGCATTGACTTCGCTGATCCACCGACTGGACACCGCAATTGGCACTATTGCGGAAGGCTGTCGAGAAGGTTTACTGCAGGTGCTTCAACATCCAAGCTTTGCAGTCCAGGTGCACGCCGCGCGAGCACTGCGCATATTCACCCTTGCCTGTCCGCAACAGCTTCTGCCTGCGGTGACAATATGTATGAACAGTGTCAGTCGAGAACTGAATATCTTGGGAGGCCCGAGTCAGAGCCAGCGACGATGCACAGGATATGCTCATGGTCTGGCAGCAATATTGAGCACTTCGAGCCAACATCCATTGTATGGCTCGGTCGATGTATATGCCAGGGTCCTTCAACAAGCCACAAATCTGCTCAAAACGAGCGGCAGCTCTGATCTTAGAGTTTCGAGTTGCCAACTACAAGTAGCTTGGATCATGATCGGAGGCCTCATGTCTCTGGGCCCCAACTTCGTCAAGATTCACTTAGCGCAGCTTATGTTATTATGGCGGAATGCATTACCAAAGCCCGTCTCCAGCGATCACATTAGCAAGCGAAATATGCTAGAGCTGAGCTACCTGGCTCATGTTCGAGAGTGTGCATTGGGGTCGATAAAGGCGTTCTTGACGTACAATCAACGGCTACTGACGTCTGATGTCTCTCGGCGCTTATCGGCCATGCTTGAGAACACTGTGACATTTCTGCAAGGACTACCCTCGAGAAGAACGAGCGATGATCCATTGAATCGCCTTTCAGCAGCGCTGCAATTGCAAGACTACGAAGTCATGGTCCGACGAAGGGTCTTCCAGTGTTTCTCACAGCTTCTGAGTTTGAGTCCAGCTGGAAGCCTCGAAGCCACAGCTCACTCGACGATCTTACCTATTGCTGTCGCTTCTTTCTCAGACTCCGAGTACGACGCTCCAAATTCTTTAAGCGCCGCTATTGCATCTTCTGCAAGCACTTTCGAAAGCATCTGGGATCTGAGCGACAACTATGGCTTTGGGGTATCGGGCTGCATACGAGGTTTTGACCTACACAACCCGGTCACTGGCGAATACGAAAGACACTGGTCAAGTCGATCGGACTGTGAGTCCGACATAGATCAGGCGATTCTGTCGCCTGTCGGTGTCGCCGCTGAGAACGACCCGATGTCCTGCTATCTGCCCTTTGCGCAGAATGAGCAAGATCTGCCGGGTCCTCCAGCTAGTGGTGTTGTCGATGCAGCAGTTGCAGCCTTTGGTCTCTCGTTGCCACTGCAGAGCCCAAAAGTGCAGGACAGCACTCTACAGCAGATAGCGTCGTCTATGAATGCATCGATCCTGCAGAAAGACCCTGCTCGGAAGGTAGCCCTAGCGGCGAATGTGGCACTTGCGTTATCAATGGCGCTGCGTGTGACGACAGGAGACATTGGGTCTGCCCGCGGCGAGCTGAAGAGCATGCAAGCTGAGAAAGGTCTTCAAGCACTACTTCACGTTTGCGTCAAGGATCCGGACGAAAGCATAAGATGCTTGGCAGCTACTACGCTCGGGCGATTGTGCTCCAGCTCTGGTACGGCTTTCACGAGTTCTGAGGTCACATATCTCACGGAGACCATTGTCAACAACCGGGAACCGCATGTTCGCGCTGGCTGCGCCTCTGCACTCGCCCACATTCATTCAGAGCTTGGCGGCATGGCAGCTGGGCTGCATATGAAGAACATAGTTGGCATCTTGATGTCGCTGGCCGCAGATACACATCCATTGGTTCACTTCTGGGCACTGGACAGTCTCGCCACAATTGCGGAGTCGGCTGGACTCAACTTCTCTGGATACGTTACCACCACTATAGGCCTACTCAGCCAGCTTTACGTATCAGACAGTCACAACGTCGAGACGGTGGTACAGGCATCATCAAACATGTCGATTGGTCTGCCCGTGGCTGCCGCACTGGCTCGTGGCGTTGACGCGCTCATCAACGTCCTAGGGCCGGACCTACAAGACATAGCAAAGGCACGAGACATGATCCTTACAATGGTGCGTCTCTTCTCTAGAGAAGAAGAAACTGCAGTCCTGCTAGAAAGTCTGCGATGTCTTGAACATCTTTCCCTGTATGCACCAGGCCATATGGAGTTTGTCAAATATGTTCGCCGATTGCAGGACGACATCGATTCGCCATCGGCCGAGATCTCAAAGCTTGCCCTTCATGGATTATTCATACTGATGCGGCGCGATGCTCCGGAGATCGTGCGTGTTGCACGTCCTGCCCTTGAGGAGCGACTCTGGGAGTATCTCAACTTTGAGCCTTCTGAACAGGCTGTTAGAAATATCTTCTTAAACTGGCTGCAACAGACCGGCTCTAGCGACCCCGCGGACTGGATTCGTAGGTGTAACGACATACTGACCAAGACCATGGTCAAGGCAGACAAGTCGAAAACCGCAATCTCCAAAAACGTAACTGCAACTGCTGGACCCGATCTCCAAGACGAAGAAGTCGCCGGCTTTGCGATCACTGCTGGCGCCACCAAAGAAGATGAATCTGAGGCGGCCTCTTCAACACAAGAGCTCATGCGTTGGCAAATCCGTCTATTCGCAATGCAATGCTTGCACAATCTCATTGCAATGATTTCCAAACAGGCGACCACTAGTGATGACAGTCCCGGTGAAGCAGCGCTGCAGCAAAAGGTTGCCGATGTCATTCGAATCGCCTTTTCCGCATCCACCGCTGGTGTGGCCGCTCTCCGCGTAATAGGCATGCAGATCATCGATCAGATACTGAAGATGTTTGGCCGGACACCTGACCCCGATTTTCAAGAAGCGATGCTGCTAGAACAGTATCAAGCTCAGATCAGTTCCGCGTTGACGCCGGCATTTGCAGCCGACTCCTCGCCTGAGCTGGCTGGAGCTGCTGTCAATGTCTGCGCCACTTTCATCGCTACCGGCATCGTCACGGACATTGAACGCATGGGCCGCATTCTGAAAACGCTCGTGTCCGGCCTCGACAGCTTCTCCAAAGACACAGACACCGCCAGCATTGGAGATCTGAAAGGACTGAGCTCTAATGCTCAGGTCATGGTACGCATGGCAGTTTTCGCTGCTTGGGCAGAGCTACAGATCGCAAGCACTGAGCAGAAGTATCTCATCCAAGTAGTGAAGCCACACATCTCTCAACTGGTGCCTCTGTGGATCTCATCCTTGCGAGAGTATGCACGGCTACGCTTCGAACCGGATATTTCAGCTACTACTGCGACGCCCTCCACCTCTGGAGATCTAGATACAGTCTACGCGGCGCTGAACCGCGAGACGTTGTTGGCATTCTACCAGGCTTCGTGGCTGAGCTTGGTGGATGCTATCGCGAGTCTCATTGACGAGGATAGCGAATTCGTCTTCGATGCGCTCGACAACAGGCAGCTGGAACAATCAAGTCGGGACAAAGGAGAGGAGGCAACCAACGGAACTGTTGCTCGCAAGAATACTGGCATCAACTACCGAGAAGAACCGGTAGCATTCTTCTTCGTACTTTACGGTCTTGCTTTTGAGTCACTTGCCGTGAAGAGTGGAGATGACGATGTTATGGCCCGTCGCCGCAATCTTGACATCCTGGAGGCCTTGAAGAAGATTATGCGTCCCTCGGTATCGGGCAATGCGATCTTCCAGGAAGTTGTCTTCGCGGAGACAATGGATCTGTTGGACCGCATGGTGCTCACAGAGAGTCTAAGCATGCAGTCTCTCATCGTCGAGATTGCGCGAAACCTCTGCCTAGTGCACCCGTCTTCTTCGAGGCAAGGGCTGCAGACACCAATCAATGGCGAGGCACAATTATCAGACGACATAGAACAATTGTTCGAGCTGACCCGCATCATCGTCCTGGTCATTGGCGGTCTTGTTCCTGGCCTGGCTGACACTCCAGTATCAGCGCAGCTGGAATCGTCAGAAGAGGCAACTAGCCTTGTGCGCGCATCGCTGCAAGCACTCGTGGATGTGTCAGAAGTGTTTCCTTCCATCATCAAGACCGACTTGCATGCTTCGATTCTGCACATCTTTGTGACTATCCTCGGCACTGCAAGCTGCCAGGCTGCCGTAGTCCCTCAAGCGCTGCCCATCTTTCGACGCTTCATTGCGAGCATCACAGAGGAGGAAAGACCCGAGACGAAGCAGCAAGTTCAGAACGCGCTCAAGCGGATGCTTACCATTCTTCGCAATGCCCAGAAGCGAGAGGCGGAAGCAAGTCTGCCTTGCGAGAAAAACACCCTGCTCACCATGACGATTCTGCTCTCCACCGCTCAATCACTTTTCGACGGTGATGATCCGCTAATGCTGCGATTCATCGGCGAGCTGCGCGAGTGCCTCACGTCACCTATGACAACCAAGGTCGCAGCCGGCTGCTATCGCACTCTCCTACTGCAAGATGTGGCACCCCGATTGACCTTTGCGCACGCCGTCAACTTTCTGCTTACTGCTCCCGATCTAGAGGGCATGGCTGAGACAAAGCCGGTGATGGCTCAGACTCTCACCACATATACATCAACTAAAGTCCGCACGGAGCAAAAACCAGCGGCGATCGTGCTGGCCCTCAAAACTTTGCTCAGCTGCGCCGCAAGGGATGGCCAATCTGTCTATCCGAGCATCGCGGCCCGTCTACTGGAGCTCGCAGCGGCGGATAATTTGACTTTCAGGACTTTGGTTGGCAGTCTAGCAGGCGATGAGAAGCAGTTGATGGAAAAGGTTTTGAAGTCACAGACTAGCAATCGCGGCTCCAGACCGGACTTCAGCTCAGACCGAGAGCCTACCATAGCGCTCAAGATGAACTTTGGCGGCTGATCATGTTGAAACTCTGGTTGTTGTGACCTCCGGTGGCGGTGGCTCTGCATCAGAGCTGTCTTCGAATTGCGGAGAGGCTTGGCTCTCGTTGCGTGAATGTTGCTCTGATGGACCGGAAGCATCTGGACGTTCTCGCGCGCCGTCCGACGCGGCTTCCTCAGACACATTCTTTCTGCCAATATCGCCCTCCAGAGGGGTGTTCACGAACATGCTCAGCATTGCCAGATCATAAGATGCCTTAAGGCTACCAGCGATCACAAAGGCAACCCAGAAGCGCTTGTCACTAGCCAAAGCGCCGGTGATGAGTGGACCCGAGCTTTGGCTCATTGTCTTCACCGTATTCACAATACCCATCACTGCCGTCCTTTCCTCGGGTAGGACCACGGCTGAAAGGAAAGCGCTGCGGGGCGCCTGGTCCATCGAGCTCAGGACGGACCTTGCCACAAGAAGCACGATTGTCATAAATAGAGACGAAGGCGCTGGTAGTAAGGCGAGGAAGATAGCACTCGGTAGATGAGTAAAGACCACTGTTGTCGATCGTCAGCATCTTGAGTTCTATCATTGTGTATCGTGTATCACTGACTGGTGCGAACCAGCCCGATGCGTTTGGCCACAGAGCTGGCGAGGATGTTGCCAATGCTTGACACGAATTGTGCACTGGCCATGATTGTGCCCAATGTGCCTTCTGCCATGCCGAACTTGCGTGAGATAAAGTATGCCACGAGTGAGGCGGGGACCATGCCACTGGGAGAGCATGTTAGCGAGCAGGTCACGATGCAGCGATAGAATGCCCGTACCTTGCCAGAGAGTCGAAAAAGAACAGGCCGCACAACTTCGCCAGCGTCGCCTGCGACTTCGGTGACAAGTCGAGCCACTTCACCTTCTTCGGCTTCGTAGGTGCCTGCGGGGGGACCTCTTCCTCAGCGTCTGCGTCATCGAGGAATGGCTGCTGCTCCTCAGATTCGTCGCCGCGATTCTGTCTCTGCATCTGGACCGCCTCAGGGACTTGTTTCGGCTGCACTTCGCAACTGTCACTCAACAACAGCGTCATACCAGCCTTGACCGCTCCAATGACAGCATAGATCCAGAAGATAAGTCGAAACGATGCAATATCGCTCCAGCCACGAGATTGCAATTCTTGCGTGACCCAGCCGGATGTCAAACTTCCACCAGCTGTGCCCAAAGTACCAGCCACGACGTAGAGTGCAAAGATATCGGACCTCGTCTTCGCTTCTGTCAAATGTGCTAGCGTCGACTCTTCAACTGCGCGGAATGGTCCAATCTCGTTGCCGCTTGGGCTGATGACTCCTACCATGGCAGCAAAGAGTAGAGTCCAGTAGTTCGACATGTTGGCAAACACGACCCCTGAGACGATCATAAGTAGAGCTCCCAGTAATAAGATCTTCCGACGACCTAGAGCGTCTGCGATGAGGGTCAGACCCAGGCTGATTGCAACATCGCCGACCAGTGTAAGGGTCATGAACAGGCCAATCTTGGTATCCGAGTGTCCCAGTGCCGCGAAGAACAAGGCCAGGATCAAAGTCGAGGAGCCATATGCGAACATGCGGATGAAGCGGGTGATGAGGAGGAGGTGGACATCTTTGGTGGAGTTGATGAGGGTTGTGATGCCGAACTCGTTGCTTAGGCTGTGAACGAGGCTGAGAGGCGACATTGCAGATGGATAGTATTTATCGGCGGCCTTGGAAATTCAGTGAAGGTGCAAGACGCTCACGCCATACTGAAGCAGTAGGTGCACGAAATTTGCAGGTGTACGTAAGCTTGAGGGCTGAAGTGAGGTGGGACTTGAGACATGGCTTCGCACGAGAGCGAAGTGGGGTCGGCTGCAATGGGAAATGTTTGATAACGTTCCTCGATTGTAATGTAGAAATCTAGCAGGCTGCTATGTACATTTTAGCATCAATCAGCACTGCGTCTGCTCTTGCGTTTCGCGAAGTGTCATCATATCTACATGCTAGGCCAGCAACATAAGCTTCTCCGTGTCAGCAGCGGGGCTGCGAAATGGAGTACGCTCTACGTCGACATCATGTGCCATGCCAGGGCGTCTGAGCGCGAAGATCTGCCTGTATATTGGGTCCTTCGCAGTGTCCAATCGTCCAGCGGACGAGGCTGTCACTACATCGCACCTAGTGCTCTGACTACCGTCGACGAAGCCAGTATGCTGCGCACGTCGTAGCTAACGTGGCGCAAGCCAGCGTGTCAAGTTGACTAGGTTCGCATCCGAAGCTATATGCCTCTGTTGAATTCGACCAGACCACCCTCGCCGCCCTTCTCCCAGAATTCCTTCTCAAGACTTGTGGCTTGAACAGCTTGGCGCTGTGGGAAAGCGGCCAAAGCAAGTGGTAATGCTATCAGACTTGTTGCAAAGATCAAGCCCAAATTAACCGGGAGCACCATCCGAGGTCTCGATTTCAACCAGTCCGTTTGCTGCAGTCGCATGAGAATGAGTGGTGGGACGGCCATGACCGGTGTTGCGTTCAACACTCGGGAAGCGGCAGTCTCGCCGACAGCCAGAGTCGCAGCTTTCTTGCTTTTGCCGACAGGTTCCAAAGGTCTACCGGCCTCCTCCCGCTTCGTCTTGGCGCTTTCAGATTCGCTCGGATATATGTCGATACCCTGTCGGATCTCCTCGCCACGCATGAGGAAAACGTTCACGACACCAGCGCTGGCCACTGCTGCAAATGGCACGAGTCGTCCGAGCACAGCCTTGGCGCCTGGACTGATCCGCTTTAGTCGAGGCACGATCGAGTTGAGACCGACTGCAACACCACAGCTCGCACCTACAGCCGTGAAGTAAGATTGAACAATTGCAGAAGTCGGCATAGGTGAGCTCTTGTTGGCGTTTGAAAAGTTGATTCCGACATTCATGGACTGGTTAGCGATTTGCCATGCTATCGTTCCGGTATTCGACATGTTGGGTGTGAGCATGCCTGCCGTGACCACCAAGTTGGAAAGCACGAAGGCCGACATCCGGAAGGGCAGGAACACTGGTTCACCAGTATCTGTTCCGCCGTCAGAACTGACTTATGATGAAGCGATGACATATACGCACCGGGATGTAGCGTTGAGTCGACAATCTTCTTCGCGACCCATAGCTCTGGTGTCATCGATTTGATCTCGCCTTGTTTGTACTTGGTGATGAGCGACTTTGCTTGCTCCAGTCCAGCGCCCGAGGTGAAGAGCGTACTGTGGTCACGTGGTCAGTCTCTTGATCCGTGGGGAGTAGGTCAGTCGTAAGTTGAGCTCGAAAGCGTACGTTTATCGATCTGTACAGATCATATCGTTTCTTCGCTTCATCATGTCTCACCTGGGGTCTGTCAAGTCAATGGAATGCCGCACGCGGCCCCAGTATGTGCTTAGGTCATATTGAGACGCAGGCAAGTCTCTGCTGCCCGGAAGCGAGGCTGACATGTCGCCGCTGTGAGTCGTGTATGCCGACTGTGGCGGCGGAGGTGCGGGAGTACAATGTAAAGAGAGCGGCGACGCGTGCAATCGCGGTGTACGGCACAATGTCGGCAGTGGCCGGGCAACAATGAGCCGATCGGATGCGACAGCCGATAGCTCAGATTTGAACCAGACCCGTCTGAATCTTGATGGAGATATCGTGCACGTGCCAGGCAATTTTGTTGGGGCTTCACCTGATGTTCGTAATTTCCATCTCTTCATCCGTCTCAACATCACCCCAAGGATATCGTGTCTGCGCCGATCATCATGGGTACCGCCAACAACGGACGGTGGCCTGCCATAGGGATGCCTCCGCGGTTCGTGACTCAGGTGCTGCTGGTACGTATTGACCACGTCTCTACCGCGCTCGATTTTGTGTTCTGTTGAACTATGCACTATCTTGAGCTGGCTGCATTACTTGCAATGAGACAAGATGAAAGTTACTCGACGATTGAGTTCGAATAGGTCCCTATGGCCGTCTTCGTAATTATCAGTCGATACAGAGATGTGTCTGCGCGCTTGCCATGACCACGAAGAGTAGCATTGCGAGATAATGCGCTCCACGTTGAAGACACAGTACAAATACTGTGGCCAGGTTTGTTTAGCGAGCATACCCCAAAGTGCTACAACATGCAGAGGCAGTCAAGGACGGCTCGCAGGCTTGCATTGCTGTTGATCCTCACATTGTTCATTCGACATTCGACGAGTACAGATCGCTGGTGAGACGAGGTCATTCGCATTGCCACGATTGTAGTCAAACCCAGGATGTAGCCGCCGCCGCCGCCGCTCTTCGGGTTTTCAAGGTTATGATGAATGACAAACAATGCTAAGAACATAAACATCTACTTGTCTTGATCATCAGTCCTCTTCCCCTCTGTAACGGCCCGACACATACCAAGACATCAGCTACACTCAACATCCATTCGAAAATCTCCTAGCAGTCGATGCTGGCAGGGAGACAGGGCCCTTTACGTCTCAGGAAGAGCATACAGTGCTGCCTAGACCCTCGTAGGCCTTGGCATTCTATCGGTCACCCCCCTCATGACGCCGTCCCAGGGTTGTAATTCATTGGTCACTCGTCTTGTAATGCCAGGTGAAGGATACGCGCTAGATGGGTGTGCTGAACTTGGAGCGTAATATTCACGCCTGGGCGCATCTTCGTCGTCTTGGCCTTGCCAGTCTACCCTGTATGTGCTCTGCGACGGATCTGGCGTAGACGGCTGTTCCCTGTTGAGCAATAACATCAACATCTGCTGTCGTTGCATCTCGTCTTCGGTAATAGAATTTGGGTCATAGCCTGATGGCGGCGGTTCCCTCGGCACATGGGCTGTTGGAAACATGTTTCGGTTGTAGTTCTCGTAGTACGTTGGTTCCTGCCACAAGGTGGCCTCGCTGTCTCTGTGCTGAGGGTTACCAATACCTATCATGGGTATCGATAATTGCGCCGACGCTGACGCTGGCGCTGTCCTTGTCCTCGTCTTCCCACTTTGGCGCAGGCTAAAGATAAGCAGCAAGCTGTATACTATCGATGATACAGCTGCAGCGATTGTGGTCAAGAGTGCCGATACCTTGAACTCGTACCGCGAGAAGATCAGGAAATCATACACTACGGTCATCAATCCGAGCACACACGAAGCCAGGCATGGCAAGAAGATCAAGTCCCGTTGGAAGAGTGGATTCCCCACGGCAAAGCATAGCAAGCCTGTGAACGAGAAGGCAGCGGTGATAAGAGCAATAGCAATTATGCCCAGTACGGCCGGAGTGACTCGTATGTCAGAATTAGATCCCGGGTGGTTTCCATCTGTGTGTGTTGGCTGTTTCTCAAACGTTGCCGGTAGAATGAGGAAGCCTCCCAGAATCATAAAAGCGCTGCCAACTGCGAGCACCGTCCAGTACCACTTGACCGCCGCGCGACTTCCATCAATGTTGCTGTAGCTCTGCGCTCGCGGTCGCATCGGCGCCCGGAGCCTTCTGAAGGCATCCAGTCTCGAAGATGTGAAGCCCTTTGCCGTGGAATGTGTCCGGTCCTCCCCATCCACTTTCGCGCAGCCTCCGTCCAGCTTGCCGGCTCTTTCTGACACTTATCGCGACACTATGTATTTCTGAGACTCCAAGCGCAGTCGCGAAGATCGACCTTTCGACGCAGAGTCGCGCGCGGACGGGAGCGAGGTGCTCAGCAGGCGGGTGGCTCCTCCGATCGGTTGCAGTCTCGCCGCGGGGAAGAGGTTGGCGCTGGTGTCGTTTACACACGTTGCTTGCGATGCTCACGCGACAGAGGTTGGACGGAATGAGAGAGAATAGCGGAGAGAGAGGCGCTGCCCAGGGCATGCGGCCGATTACGAGATCATAAGGTCGTCGGCTCTTGGCTGCGTTGTAGAACGTGGTCTCACTCCCGTCACGTCTTGCACAGCCAGCCAAGCTGAATACGACCGGCGCTCTGTGCCTCCTTCCTCCCGAGCCACTTATTTAGATCCTTTCGGAAGTACTGTAACACATTCTGTGACTGTCATAAGACGCTGGTCAGATCTCTGCGTAAATGCTTGCGCTCGTCAATCTCTGCCTCCGTCGACTGGCAGCGGCAAGCTGGAGGAAGCAGATGGTGCAGTGAGTTCGGCTACTGGCCTGGCTGTGAAGTTGGCTGGTGCGGGCTACCTTGTTCTGCTGAATCTCGTGTTCGCCAGCAGGGCGTCATGGCCCCAATGTACAATCAAGCGAGCCTGCATCTGCACAGCAAGTGCTGTCCGCGGATGGCCGACTGTTCTGGAACTTGGAGAATCGCATCGACGTCTATGGACGAACGCGAGGGACCTCCGTTGCGATGGCTTCGAGCATTGCAGCGCATCTCCAGGCATGTCTGGCCGACTGCAAGCAGACAAGCGAGGGGCATCTTACGAGGTGCATCGTGAGATCTGCAATGTCGACCGCGCGATTGCGGGCGGTGATGTTGCCATAGAGTCTACCAAAGTAGATGACCAAACCTTAGCTCGCGTTCCTCATTCATACGACCGAGGACTCTAACATGGCTGATGAGTAGGATCAGGTGACCGGCAGGTTTCTGCATCCGTGCAGTGCTTGGAGACAGTGCCGTGGGCCCCAAACCTGGACATCTCGATACCAACGTGGCAACGTCCCTGGCCGGAGGATCCGCCTCCCACGGACCTGGATAATCGTGTCCTGCGTACCAGGCGAACTGCTGCGCTCTTCAACTTCAGCCCAGCGTGCTCCACCGTACGGAATTGGAACGCGTGTAGGATTCGCCCACTCAAGCTAGCGCCACCGAAACGTCCTAAACCTGGGGAGACACGAAACAACCTAGGCCGGTTTGCCGCCATGTTCGAGATCTGGAACTTGCTTGTGTCTCCTCAAGCCATTGATCGTGAAAGACAAGACTGCCCGCGCACTGAAGCCACACGCCATGTTCGATCCAACCGACCTTCCTTACACATCGGCTCCACCGGACCGTCAGCTTCGGACACCGGCCGATGACACTGACATTGTGCTGACCCGGACATCACTATTGCGGGCGTTCCATTTGATCCTCTCGCCTGGGCTACAATAGGTGCAGCAGGTCGGCGCTGTCAGGAAATTCAGCGCTTTCTTGACCGCAGCGACAGAATTTTCCTGTCTCCATCACATGCCTGACATCAGTACTGAGCTCGAACGCCCTAGCAAGTCAGGAACGATGGCACTGCAGATCAACCACTGCGAGGCGGTCAGAATAGTGGAGGTTGGACCTCGAGACGGACTACAAAACATCAGGGATTCCATACCGACAGAAACAAAGATCGAGCTCATTTCACGCCTCCGCAAGACTGGTCTAAGATCGATCGAGCTCACGTCGCTCGTGTCGCCTCAAGCAGTGCCGCAACTGTCGGATTCTCAGTACCTACTGGCTGACTGTCGCATAAGAAAGCTCATAGAAGATGGCACTTCTCGGCACCCGGTCCTGGTCCCGAATATGAGAGGTCTGCAGGTCGCCATTGATCAGGATGTGCGAGAGATCGCGGTTCTCGTCAGTGCCAGTGAAGCTTTCAGTCGAGCCAATATCAACTGCTCGATCAGCGAAGGTCTCGCACGAGCACGAAAGGTAGCGCGACATGCTATTGAGGCTGGAATGAGTGTTCGCGGCTACGTCAGTTGCATTTTTGAATGCCCGTCTGATGGGTCGACGACACCAGATTACGTTGCCGCTGTTGTCGAGAACTTATTGGAGATGGGCTGCTACGAAGTAAGCCTCGGCGACACGACCGGGGCAGGGACTGCGAAGGATGTCAACGATCTCCTGGATGTCCTGAAAACAGCTGGAGTGCCAATGGCCAAATTAGCTGGCCATTTCCACGACACCTATGGCCAGGCAGTTAGCAATATCTGGACGGCGTATGAGCGTGGCATGAGGGTCTTCGACAGCAGCGTCGCGGGCCTTGGTGGTTGCCCATACTGCCCTGGGGCTAAAGGCAATGCCTCAACCGAAGATGTGTTGTACCTCTTCCAGAAGGCTGGAATCGAGACTGGTGTCAACCTGAACGCTGTCGTCGAGACTGGTAGCTGGATCACGACAGAATTGGGCATCGCCAATCAAAGTCGTGTAGGAGTAGCGCTGGCAGGGAAGTCGAAACCTACATCAAACACGACGCCTCATGCCGCCGCGACTTGGACGCAATCTGGAATTGTCGACAAGCACGCGCGATCAGTGACCAGAGCGGGGATCAAGGTCGAGGCCATGTGGCTCGGCTGCCATCTGCTCTGGCGGAGCAGACACAAGTTTGCGATGCCATTAAGACTTTGAAGACTCTCGTTGGAACGTCAGATCTTTCGACTGGTCAGCGCATTTTTTGGTCACACAACACACACAGTAGTGGCTGTGGACGGCACCGATAGCAATATTTCTGCTTTCACCAGCAGCCTCAGGCCACAAAAGGTCTAGAGCGCACCAGCCCACTATCGACATAATTTTGTCGGATTTTCCGCAAGGTCGAAGGGCGACACCAGTATCAGCGACAAGTCCACACTTTTCACGATATTGCGCATATGGCTGACATAGCATGTCGCCTGATTTCGGTATGGTGCGAAGCTGGCTGCGTTTGACACATATTCATCTTCTGAAAGGGAGCCCTCCAAACATGGCGACAGTACGCCGGCTGTGTATGCCGGAGCCCTGACGCAACAATGACCATCGGTCTCCACGATTGCTCCATAGCGGTGGAGGCCAATATCAACTCTTTCTGGTCGGATTGCTCCGTTGTCTGCAAGGCAACATCGCCATAGACTTGATCCAAAGTGATGTTCGGGGTCGATGGTAGTCTCGAGTCCACCCAATAACAAAGCCAGGACGACTTCCGTTGTGGCTGGCTGCTTGGTCTGCTGAAATGCTCATGAAGCTGCTGACGACTCGAGAGCTTAAGCGATGAGCCATAATGAAGCATCGGGCGAGATCTAGATACAGCTTACCACAAGATCAAGGGTAACCTTGTGATATGGTGAACACGTAAGATGCCCTCTCACTTTTCCACACGTTTGTGATGGTGTGAAGCCTGTCTTCTGATTTCGTGCAGTCGAATGCATGGAAGCGTTGGCGCAGCCAGAAGAATTTTGTCAACGTTACCTTATCGGTTCAGCGCAGTTGTCCAAGTCTCGGATTGTCTGTGTACTGTTAATGTGGTCCCAAATTTGGCAAGGCTTCGCGTAAGTGCTCAACAAGTGAACAGAGCTCCTGAACTTCTCCATGCTATTGCGCGAGGCTGGCCTTCTGTACACACATGCGCTAAGTGTTTCCAGGCTGATGCTGAGCCTGCCGCACATGATACGGACTTCTTTGCATGATAAAGATTCAATAGAAGCCACCAAGGAGACATCGCCTGTCTGCGGAGAGGCTATAGAGCTCTGTAGTTGTGATATTGGGCTTGAGATGCTGCGATGGTGCGCTTCGGCGATCTTCGAGATCGCTCAACGGGCCTGTAGAATTCGTAGATATGATCTCGATCTTTGGCTTGACAGTCCTCGCATGTCCAAGCTGAGACATGATCAGCGTGTGAATATATATGTTCCAAGATCTCTATTTGGTAAGCCCGTTCACGGTCATGCCGTTGGTCTATGCATAAAGCATCGACCCAGAGACATCTAGCTTGTCCTCGGTATCTCAATCGTCGCTAAGGCATGACTCAAATGTGGCGCTCAGGGCTTATTGTCTGCAAAGGTGTTGCGCCAACTCTCCTGCTGAAATGACAGGTCTGACATGTCCCAAATCGAGTATATGCATAAGCGATATAGGTATAGTTTCCTAGGGAGCTCTGACTTCGCGTAGGCATAAGAGATCCTAGCTCGTCCTGGTCCGCCTTCGTTTGACCAGTTTCATTGCAGTATGCCCTCGACAAGCACACCCAGTACACGCAGCGAGCCCATCATTCATAGATGCGCCTTGTCCCTCCAATTTGCCAGCAGCTTGCCCACTTCTCGAAAGCTCACAGGCTTGGCTAGATACACGTTGATGCCAGCATCGAATGCCTCAGACCGATCGCTGCTTGTCGCGTTGCCGGTAATGGCTACTATAAGTGCTGGCTGCTTGTTCCTCGCGAGAGCTCTGGCTTCGTCCGTTAGTCTATCACGATCACTCCCGGTCCGCCTCAGTTCCTCGAATTTGCGGATGTTGCGAGTTGCTTCTAGTCCATCCATGACAGGCATCGAGAGATCCATGAGCACAATGTCCGGCGTGTTGTCTTCGAAGCTTTGGACCGCCTGAGCGCCGTCTTCAGCTGTGCGAGCGAAATCTTCCAGATACCCACGTTTCTTCACGAATGTGTGAAGGAGCGATAGATTGAGTCTATTGTCGTCCACGAGCAGGAGATTAGGCCTTCTGCTCTGTGGGCTTGTCGGTGTGTCCCAGATAGAGAAAGGCACGACAGCCGCGCCAAGTTTGGGAGACACGATGAGCTCGTCAAGCACGGATTGTCTGCCAGGTTCGGGCGTCGGCATGGGCCTTGAGACTCTTGTCATCTCTGTACTTGTACGTAGGCACGAGGCTCGTGGAGGTGGTTTCAGTGAGCTGGGCAGGTTCTGCGTCCGGTTGGGAGAAGAAGTCTGTGAACCTAATCCGCTTATTCCGGGATGGGACGGCGATGGAAGCTGGGTCTGCTCAGCGGAGAGCGGCAACGCATCACCATCGATCTTCTCCGGGAACGCCGAAGAAACGCGTGCAGGACTTGTGCCGGTGGCAGGAGCACGCTCATGGAAAGTCTTCGGGGAGATGCCGGCTGAGTGGAGATGTATCTGCTCGCTGCTTGGCGTTGCGTGAGCAGGGTTCTGAGCTGATATGCCAGTGGCTGTCAGTATGTCAGACTGCGAGAAAACGACCGTTGCTTCTGTGGATGATGTTGCAGCTTTCTCGAGTGCTCTGCACAGAGCTTTTGCCAGCTTGAAGGGACCGAATGGCTTCGATACGAGCTCGACTCTTGTGCTCCGAATATCTTTGGCTAAAACAGCCTGCCGAGCAACATTCGCGCACAATACAATCATGCTCTGGCGAGAGAGAGTTTCCAGGAAACTTGGTCGACGGTCGAGCAGTGTCGGAAGATGTATCTCATCCACAATCAGTACGTTCGCCGGCAGGTCGAAGTCCCAAGTCTGCAATGTTGGAAAGCCAAACCAGTTTGTCAGGTACTGCACAAGCGCAGTGTGGACAGCTACGGCACCCTGTGACTGTCCAAAGCTGTCGTGTTCCATTGCGGGCTCGTAGATAGCGGCCTGTGGCGGATTTTGCAGATTTTGTAATGCTAACATGCTGGGGTCCTTGACCTGTAAGTACGAGGCCACTTGTCCTGCAGTAAATGCTGGCGATGCGGTCTGTACATGCGTGTCAGGGTTCGCCTTCTTCATAGCTGACATGTAGGTCATGTTAGCTCAT
Organism: Dothistroma septosporum; assembly: GCA_002236755.2. NCBI lineage: Eukaryota > Fungi > Ascomycota > Dothideomycetes > Mycosphaerellales > Mycosphaerellaceae > Dothistroma > Dothistroma septosporum. The sequence continues at coordinate 1,546,429 of NBZP02000033.1, read as the reverse complement.
GCGATTTCATGACGTTTAGGACGACTTACGCAAAGTTACGACTACCGCGGTCCCAACATTGAGAATCGACTGTATGTCAATCTCACCTTGAAGCATATTGACGATGTTCCTGACGATGCTGAGTCCGAGGCCAGTGCCAGCGGACTTAGCATTCTCCTGAGCGAATGGGGTAAAAATCTTTGTGCGCAAGTATTCCGGCGAGATGCCTTGGCCAGTGTCTGTGACTGTGAGTCTAATGAGAGTCGGTTTGTCTCGCTGGTCGAACTTCACCGTCTGATCTTTTTGCGAGCCCTGGCTAACAAAGCGAAGAGAGACATTGATATATCCATGTTTCGTGTACTTGAGGGCGTTGCCGAACAAATTCATGACAATCCGGCGAACGGCTCCAGGCTGTGTAGCGAATGTCCACTTCGAAGGCCCTTGGATGTCCAGCACTAGCTCGACCTCGGGACGGATTGCTTTCATGACCCATCGCAACTCCGGTCGCGAGCTGTCAACCACGTTGCTGTTGGAATTCGGTGGAGCTTCATCGAAGCCTGCGTTGGTGCGATGTCGTGCCAAATGGCCCGACGCCAGCCCTGTGAACAGTCAGCAGAGCTTTCGCTCATAGCAGGCCAGCAGCGTACCGTCAATGACTTCTTCGGTGATCAGAGCTATGTCGCACTCTTGTTCGGTGGCAAACAAGGGCTCACTCTTCAGGCTCGTGGTGGTTGGCATCTTTGGTTCATGTCGGTCTGAGTCTTGGGACGACCGGTCATCTGAGGTATTTCGCTTGCGAGTTTTGACTTTGTTGTAGTCAAGGACCATGGCAACTACAATAGTTAGCCAGCGTAGTCCGGATATTATCATACTGTCGCGTACCTGTGTCGAGAAGTGTATGTGCGCACGCATCCATCGTATCTATACACGACTTTTGGAAGGCATCGCACTCGGTGTCCTGTAGAAACTCAATCGATGCGAGAATGCCATGCAATGGAGACCGCAGCTCGTGAGAAACTCGAAAATTGTCAGTCTCGGGCGTGCGCGTTTCCAATGACGGGATAAGTGGCCGACCTACCAGATCCAATGAAGTCGCTCTTTTGCTGATCAGCAAAGAGAGTGGCCAACCGAACAATCTCTGCCTTTATTGAATTGCAGAAAGAAAGCACCGGGAGGTAGTCCATCTCGTACGAGAAAATCCGCATCTTTGAGTTAGTATAGGCAAGGCAAGATGTCCAGCGGTTCAAATTAACATGGAATATCGGAATGAATATGACCTGCTTCGCATCCGGAAATTGTCGTCGTATCAAAACAAGTTCATAGAGCTTGGACGAGAGTCTTCCCGCAACGGGACGACCTTCCCAGTCGAAGAGAGATGTGCCGACGTGCTCCGGAAGGTTGAACAATTTGCCCTTTGGATGCTTTCTGCACATTCTGGCAAGCTCAGGAGGTGCCAATGTGACCTTCCAGGTGGGATCTGCTCGCCCAAAATTTTGAGGTGGACCCTCTCCTGACGGCTGAATGGATGCAGCAGCTAGCACAACTCTCTCTCGCAATGTGCCACTATAAGCTGACTTCGACTGATTTGGTGTCGAGTCATGCCCAGATGGGGTCATGAGTTGAGCAGCCGGCTCTCTCGAGTGACTGTCACGCCCATACTTTCCCTCGTAAGTCGATGGCTGCCTTCTCATCATTGGGTCGGTGCTGTCTGCGAGCACGTTTGTATCAAGCAGAACGACGCCACCTCCTCCAGCTTTGTCTATATCCAATGCCTGGCGAAGTAGATATGCGGCACGGTCGAAAACACGCTGATGGTCTGCTCCTGTAATGCCCTTCTTCGGTTGGGGGCTGACCGACGAGGTATCCGTAGCAGAGCGTTGGAGGGGTCGGCCCCGGGGCGACTCGCTCCCTTCTCGACTGGCTGCACGGCTCCGTTCGCTTTGCGAGTCTTGTGTCGCGTTGGCGAGCACTTCTGCCGCTGCATTGTGGCTGTTGACTTTGGCGTGCCAATTGACAATGTCCAAATTATCTGGCTGACGCAATGTCGCAATAGCTTTCGGTGCCTGGATGCTCGTCTGTATATCTTCTGCGTATAGTGCTTGTTCCGCGGCCTGATCGTCTCCTCGGAGCGCACCTTGTACAGTCTGAGCACAAGGGGCGCTGTCGGTAGTAGCCTGATGCAACTCATAGGCATCAGCGGGCTGGGTTTTCTGAAAGCTGCCACTTGTCTTCGACGACAACGCCGCGTCTGACTTGCCATCTCTCCTGTCCTCATTTGCGCTGCAAGGATCTCGAACATGTTGAGCTGTATCTCGTGTGTTCTCCAAACTGCTCTTGGAGACATCGTCTTCATTGGACTCCTTGTCACTAAAGTAGTCTTGATCAGACGTTTCCGATGTGGTTGAGTCCAAAAGCTGGATCGGGCTCTGGTCGGTATTTTGTTGCGCGTCCTGCGACTCTGATCTCTTTGGTGGATGTAGCTGCCGGCTTCGAAAATGATGTTCCGGGTTGATGAAGTCGGCCATACACATATTCATGTGAATAGCTCGCTGTTTCTCGTGCGAGTCTTTCACGGTCCGCATGTGCGCCATGATGTTGTGCGCAATAGTATGCAGTACTGCGTACATGTAAGCTGATGAACACCGAGTCAATGGACGTGTACTTGCCTTTCAGCCGAGCTAGGCTTGTTGATTCACGCGGCCGCGTGTCGAGCAGGAAAAGAGCTCCAATGTTGATGTCGTTGTCGGTGCGCAGCGGTAGCCCAAAGTAGTAGCGGAAGTATGGTGCAGCGGTGACGAAACTGCTATCTTTCCAACGATCGTTCTTCGTCATGTCGAGGATCTCCAGATGCGCTGGAATCTGCTGTCCCTCCTCTTCACTGGGCTCTTGGGCCAACGTCCACTCGACAAGGCCGCCAGACTTGGGCATGGACATGCTGCCGTACTACAAGCCATCGTCTATCGCTTCAGAGCGGCTATTGTCCTCCAGATCCAGCGTCTTTGTAGCCTCGGCGACGAAGTAGGAGCTTGTTTTATCGACCAGACTGATGAAGGCGCGCTGAACATCGAGACGGTAGGTGGCCAGTTGTGCGTGTGCTTGCAGCACGGTATCTGGGTAGGGAAGGAAAATGACCTCGTCCTTGGCTTCCTTCTGTGGCCGGTAGTACTGATACAGTTCACGCGCTCTTTCTTCGCCAACCTCGTCAGGCTCAGTGTACTGATCACCAGTGTCTGATAACGGCCCTTGGTGTGCAGGCATCTGCAGATCAGGCGTCGAGATATCTCAGGGATAGCAGGTAGCCAAGTGGCGTAAATAGAAGCAGCCGATAGGGTAGCAAGTGGTACGATATGTGGTGGTCGTTGTGATTGATGTTGTGGGTCTTGGTACTAAAGATGGCAGCGAGCTTCAGTAACATGTAGCCACGAGCAAGCCGGGTGGAAGACCGGTATTCAACCCGAAAGTGCGACTCGGACTGCTGTAAACATGCCGTGTTGATGATACATGGGAAAGTAGGATGCCCGAGGTTGTCCTACATGTAATCGACAGCATCGTTTTGTTGTAACATGAGGTCGAAGTTCCGGCGTTGCAGTCGCAGCTCGGCTGGTTGTCGTTGATCGATCTGTTCTCCAAGGAAGGCGTGTGTCGGTGTGCCGACGGTGGAGAGGCGCAGGCAGGAGAACGAGGGAAGAAGCAGAAGTCGGCAGCAGCGGAAGACCGCCTTCCAGCCTTGCGCCTGCCTCATGAACCGAAGACGTTCATCATAGCTTCGTGTTCCATTGACATCAAAGGCGCTGCCGAGCTTCTTCGTGTCCTCGACAATTGATCGGCGCATCGTGGAACCTGTAATGCGACATGCTCATCGCATGACAGGTGGTCTAGCTTCCTTGTTCCATTTCACCCTGCTGCACAGCCAGTCGACCGCTTCTCTTACACCGGTGCCAGTCAAAGCACTGAGCGGCAGCACTCTGCTGTCCCGCACATTTTGTCCCTTCTCTCCCTCGAAAACCTTCCGCACGAGACCTTCTTTGATCCTGACAACCTCTACACAGTTTTCGCGATCCTGCTTGTTGGCTAGAACCAGTATTGGCACGCCCTCGGTCTCTTCATTCTGCAGCACATCCTCCAACACCATCCTGCACTCGTCCAGCCGTCCTTCCTCGTCTTCGCTCACGTTGCCCTTGCTCAGTCTCTCGATGTCCGCGTCGCCAATATCTGTGCTGTCAATCACAAACACAATAGCATGGCAGCTGCTGTAGTACGATTGCCAGAGGTTGCGCAAGGAGTGCTGACCACCTACATCCCATACGCGCAGGTATAGCTCTGGCAGGTCAATGACACTGAGATTTTGACCTACTGTCGGCACGGTGTTGAGGTTCGGCCGGTGCGCATCGTTGTTCAAGCTCTTGATCTGCTCGAGCAAAGTCGTCTTGCCCGCGTTGTCGAGGCCCAGCAGTAGGATTGAGTATTCCTCTTTACTGGTGGCGTGGAGGTAGAGTGACTTGACAAGATGATACATATCCGCTGGCGGGACACACTGCACCGCATCTCGGGGTGAGAAGGCAAGCTACAGTCAACAGAGGAATTCGGACAGCAATGCCGCGTCTCGCACGCGGAGTCAGCCGATGAGTGTTCTGCCCCACTCAGATGGAATCGGTGCTTGGCGTTCGACCTGCGAAAATCAGCTTCCAGCGTCGCTTCGATCCAGACCATCCACTGCACATCACCCGACAACATGGCGCCAGCAGCAACAGGTGGCAAGAAGCAGAAGAAGAAGTGGTCCAAGGGCAAGGGTAGGCACACACGAACGCGCGCGTGGACATCGATCGGACGGACATTGACACCTGCGCACAGTCAAGGACAAGGCCAACCACGCTGTGGTGCTCGACAAGAACACGGGCGAGAAGCTCCAGAAGGATGTCCAGTCATACCGCCTCATCACAGTCGCTGTCCTCGTCGACAGACTGAAGATCAATGGCTCGCTAGCACGCAAGGCCCTCAACGACCTCGAGGAGAAGGGCGTCATTAAGCAGGTCATCGGACACAGCGCCTGCAAGGTTTACAGTATGTGCCGCAGTCTACATCGACCTTGAATATGGCATGAACAAAATACAACACAGAATACTGACGATGCTACAGCACGCGCTGTTGGTGGTGGCGATTAGATGGTTCCGAGCAACGTTTCTGCACGATACCTACGGCGCATCGGATGGATTTGTTCACAGGAGCACAGCGAATACGAGCTGCTACGAGCGGAAATGTATGAACGCTTTGATACCGTATGAGCGGTCGTCGAGGAAGGCTCGAGTCGCACAATAGCACAAGCAGCCTAGACAGCAGCAACGAAAGCGAACCCCCGTCGAAACGTCACGATCAGCCTGCCCATGGTTTTCATCCTCCCGAGAATGTCGTGAGGCGCATTCTAAGTCCAGAGCACGGATCAAGTAAGGGCCATACACTATTCACGATTCATAAGAACAGTACGTTCATATGCTTAGCGATCTCAAACCATCGGTGTTGTGCACTATCAAAGTCGTTGCTTCGCCGCCGCATGCTCTACAATCGTCTTGAGACCAGTCTTCCCACAGCCATGATGGGGACCAACATGATCATCTGCGGGGTTCCAAGTAGAGATGAGCACCACCGATGCCGGCTTGCGTGACACCTTATTCGTGGGCATGTGTATCGTCGCTATCGCTATGCTCAACGAGAAGACAGTGGTTCAACAGCAGAAGGCAGCCCAAGCAGTTCATTACCCCGGTATCCTGCTGTGTAAAAGTGATGGCTTGAAGTCCACGGTAAGGTGTCAGATGCAGAGCTTCGTGATTGTATGTAAAAGCCGTCCGTGGAGCGATGACTGACGCGTACAGCGTCCAGGAACGTTTAGCTGTCGCGTAAATTTCGAAGTGTACTGTCGTGTTGTTGCCTGACACTGGACTGTTCCTGCCCATATCTCACCCCGCTCTACCTGCCTGAACTTAGACTTCGCACCACTGTCACCCTGAGCGCCACTGCATGTGTTACTCAATGGTTTTGAAGTAAACGTGTTGGACCGTCGTGAACATCAACAACAAGACCAAAATGCTGTCCAGAACACGCATGGTGAGTGTGGTCACTCTATTGATCATCGGGCGACTAATGTAGGCAGCTTTCCAGGGAGGAAGAGGAACAGATCGGCGAAGAAAAGGAAGTCCGCCGTGAAGATCAAGAGAAGATTAATCGCTTCAGCCGCCTGCACTCGCGAGAACAGACATTAGAGGGAGAATTAAAGATCAAGCAAGTACGTGCCTCACAATTTTCTCGGACGTAATTTTCGCTGATCGGAACCAACCAGAAAGACAAGGAGGATCTTGAGGAGATTTCGACAGAGCTAGAGCTTGCAGATGAAGACGACAAAGTCCCGTACGTGCTTTTCTTAAAGTCGTCTTGCGCTTCACTGACTGTGCGAAGTTACAAGATCGGCGACTCTTTCTTCAACCTGCCGGTCCCAGAGGTTCAGCAACTGCTGACTGCAGCGGTGGAACGCATTGACACTGACGTTTCAGGCGTGGAAGATAAGCTCAGCGAGTTGCGCGAAGAGATGAACACGCTCAAAGTTGCACTCTATGGACGCTTTGGCAAGTCCATCAATCTGGAAGCCTAGTGAAATTGCAACCAACGGACGCATCTTCACGCTCAGCTCTGACCATGTGCTGAGAGTCATGCTTTGCATTCTTCACAGCGCGTACCGGCGTCCCGATCTCTGCCACAGGTATCTGTCCTCGGTAGCTCGACGCACGCAATGTGATGCTCAGACAGAACGCATGCAGCTCCGTCATTCTACGTTGCTTTGATGTGTATGCGGCACACGCAGCCGAGATCGGCAGGATCACAGAAGTGCCTCAAAAGCTGGGCAACGATGCCGACTAACCGTCCACCCTTCGGTCGAGGAAGGTCAGAGTGCATGCAACAAGCAAACACAACATGTTGTGTCGAGTGGCGTATAGAGACAGCTATCGACTTTCGCACTGCTTGTTCTGTGAAAACAATCATGACAAACCCTTTTCTTTGCACACTCCTAGAGCAGGTCTTCCTTGCTTCTTAAATTCGGTTTCTTGGTCTCGGCATGTAAATGCATCCCCTCTTCCATAGCCGAACATGACGCAGAATGTCCGAGATATTGTTGACGACGAGGCTCCTGCGCCTGAAGTTCCCCAGGGGCAAAACAGACCGACGGGCTATCTGGTGGGAGAAAATACAGATGCTGGTGCCCAAGCGAAGCGCACATTATCCACTGACGACGTTGGTTTGGAGAAGAACCTTGACATCAAGCCGAGCGAGATATCAAGAGATGCATCAAGCTCGCCTTTGCATTATGCAAGCCAGCACGATGGCGACGAACCGACCATCGTCTCATTCTCAAAGGACGATCCAGAGAACCCATACAATTGGAGCTTCAAGAAGAAGATGTACGTTACACTTACTTGCATTGCGCTGGTGATGAACTCGACGATTGGTAGCGCACTCCCATCAGGTGCTTCGAAGCAGACGGCGGAGTACTTTCACATTACGAATGAGACATTGTTAGTCCTACCGGTCTCGATATACCTGATAGGATATGTACTCGGACCCTTGGTCAGTGTAAAATGTAGTCGTTCCCGACTCTACTGACGACTGAAAGGTATTCGCACCCATGAGCGAGTCTTTCGGCAGGAAGTGGGTGGTCGTGGGCACCTTTGTGATCTTCACAGCTTTCCACCTGGGCTGTGCCCTTGCGCCAACCTTCTCTGGCCTGATCGTGATGCGGCTTTTGGTAGGTATTGGCTCATCGACACCGATATCCGTCATCGGGGGCATGTACGCCGATATATACAATACGCCCAAAGCTCGAGGACGTGCTGTGACTGCATTCATGGCTGCCACCACGTGGGGTCCGCTCGCTGGACCGATTATCTCTGGCTTTGTTGCTCCAGTCTCCTGGCGCTGGACGTACTGGATCGCGCTGATCATAGCTGGTGTGACGTGGCCGTTCGTCCTGTTCCTCCCCGAAACTTATGGACCGATCCTACTGAAGAGGCGTGCTGAGAAGCTTCGGAGAGAGACCGGAGACCACAATATCGTGGCACCGGCCGAGCTTCAGGAGCAGAACTGGAAACAATTCGTCACTGTAGTACTGACCAGGCCAATCCGCATGTTCCTTTTCGAATGGATAGTTCTCTTCAGTTGCCTGTACCTCAGCGTTGCCTACGCCATCTTCTACATCTTTTTCCAGGCCTATCCGATCATCTTCGAAGGCATCTATGGCTTCAACGCCGGAGAAGTAGGCTTGACGTTCCTTCCGATTGGCGTCGGCTCTGTCTTCGCTACCGGGATCTACCTCTACTGGGAACACTATCTCGACGAAGCGAGATCGAAGTCGCCGCCTCCCGCTTGGTCGCAGAGAGAAGAATACGTTCGGCTGCCCATTGCATTGCTGGGAGCGCCCTTGTTTGCAATAAGTCTCTTCTGGCTTGGCTGGACTGCGAAGTCGGACATACACTGGATTGTTCCTACGCTTTCTGCGATACCGTTTGGGATCGGATTCTTGTTGATCTTCATGGCTTTGATCAATTACATTGTCGATGCTTATGAAGTGTTCGCGGCGAGTGCGATGGGCGCGGCGTCATGTTCACGAAGCATATTCGGAGTGGTGGTCCCTTTCGCAGCGAGGCCCATGTACGCTACCCTTGGCATAGCTTGGAGTTGTTCATTACTAGGATTCGTGAGCATAGCGATGGGGATTGTGCCTTTCGTGTTCATCAAGTACGGGGCAACTATCCGGGCGAACTCAAAGTGGTGTCAGGAACTGCAACGCCAGAAGGTGGAGAATGAAGAGAAACAGCGGCAAATTGAAGAGAGGCAGGACCATGGTGTCACAGAGCATTATGTGCACGGAGATGTCGAAAAGCAAGGATGAGATACACTTTGATAGACATGGGTCTGTGTTGCGTTCGGGCAGCTGCGGCACGTTTGTGTTTCGCAGCTGCATGGGCTGTAATGTGACAACAGGTGGTTCTAAGTCATATCAGCACGACTCGCCCAACCGTACCTTTCGCTCGCATCGTGAAACCAGAATCTGTGTTCGTACATATACCTGCAGTTGAGCGACCTTCCTCTGACGACAGCGCGCCTGCATAAGCAAGGAGACGGCATGAAGTATTTCACTGAAATTTGATCCGTCCGAGCACATTGCGGATTCTCGTCTCGAGCGGGGCATCCTGCCTGGAACTGCCTGTGCGAAGTGCGATTGATGATATGGACGAGCGATTGAAGGACGCCGAAATGTGGTGTGGAAGGCGGAACGGCGCAAAGCTACCAACTTTCCGGTCAATAAGTGGACCCTGGATCTCGAGTTGAACAAGGAGTTCGACCAGGGGGGAAGCTTGTGATGATGATGAACGATGATGATGATGAATGATGATGATGATGATGATGATGATGATGATAGACAGCACATGGGGTGATGAGAGATTGTTCATACTAGATCATTACTATAGGTGTCAGGACGGCAATGCGGCGGCATGTACGTCGGCGGACGAGCAATCAGGCGACTTCTGGGACAGAGCGACCGTCGTACGTACCCAAGAAGTGGCACAAACTGGTTCGCAGGAGACTAGTCGTCGCATACCAGGTGTTTCCCAGGGCCATTCATTGTACCTTGCACAAGCGTTGCGTTGCAAAGCACGCAAGCATGTGTCGAATGGCGCTTGGACGGACCCGACGACTTGGAAGAACCCTGCAGTGCCTGTGACGGGAGAGGCATGGTGTGTGAGTACATGCAGGTATGCTGATCGGTCGTCGATGGTACATGTAGCATGATGGACAGTTGTGAGTGGCGCGACAGTGATTAGCACGTGGAGTCTCCGGTGTGTGCTTGCTCGGTGAGGAAGGAGGTGGGCTAGGGTGCGGCCGAGACTACTGACGATGGAGGAAGCGCGCAGAGGCAAGAAGGATGATGATGAGATAGTTGAGAGCATCCAGTTGCATCAAGTTAGAGAGAGAGCTCACGCGAGAGGTAGTGGCAAGTTTGATTGGCGAGTCAAGGGAGATAGTTCCCGTCCTCTGCTCGATTGAGTGGCCGTCCGCCAAAGTTCAGCTGGCTTTTGATTATGCAGGTCACCACTCGCATCATTTCAGAGCAGCGTGGCGGCCTGGAGACGAGCTGTGGCCGACTTACACTACTAGTACATGTAGGAGCGGGCTGCGATGACCGCCGGAGCCTCGCTTGCGGTGCCTGCATCGCGAGAGACGAACGACCTACGATGGCGCGGACATGTATTGTTGAAGTCTTGCTGCAGGAGGGATGCTAAAGGGATGTTCACGTATGACCGTGGACGTGCACACTGCGCATGGGTGTCATATGTCGACAGCAGAGAGGAGGAGAGCATCACCGACGGTGACACCAGGATCATTGGTGCAAAGGTGAGCTGGGGCCTCCACAGCCCGCTGCCGGTAGAAGTCTGATGAGCATTTCCACGCCAACCTTCTTCAACATGCCACCCGAGGAATGGCAAATGCCATGCATGATGCATTTCCCACTACTACGCTCGCCTCCGCGTCTGTTCTGCCCTCTGTCGCTGTACCTTGCTCGGCACACGACCGTGCGTCTGTCCGTCCTACACCAATGGATTCCGGTCACTGGAGAGCCATTCCCTGCAGCGTGTCTGCAGCCTGAATAATAACTGCACCCGTTGCCAGGTGAGAGCTACCCGTACCGTACCATTCGCTGCCATTGCTCACTGCGGTGCTGCCTCCCGCCAGCTCTGCTCTGATCTGCTCTGCTCTGCTCTGCTCTGCTCTGCTCTGCTCTGATCTGTTCTGTTCTGCTCTGCTCTAGTCTGCTCTGCTCTACTCCTCCGCTGCTGCCGCGCTGCCGCGCTCGATCTCGTGGAGGATCGCAACCAGACCGCAAGCATCTGTCCATCTCCCATCGACACCCATCCCTCCCCATCCAATCCAATCCCATCCATCGTCCTCCTCTTCCGCGCGGCCTCCGTTGCTCTGACCAACGCAGCACGAACCCATCTCCCGGCCCGTCGGCACCGGCCTCATACACTGGACGAAGCAGAGCGGGGCCTACGATGCAGTAAGATTCGGAGTAGAGACTTGGCAGTCACACGAGGGGTGCTCCCAGACCTGCCACGGCGGCAGACAGCACGCACACGGTTATGGACTTCGACCAGACATACAACAGGTAGGCAAAGCGCACATGGGCAAGTCGTCGTTGTCCTCGTATTGATATCGTGCATAGCGCCGTAGAGTGGAACTTTCCGAGTCCCATAGCGACTCCAACTGCTGCCAATTGTCAGCAGCATGCCTACCACACGCCCAAGACGGCGACCTTCCAGTCCCACTTCAATGATGCTTTCAGCACACCCCAGATACCTGGCTATGCTACGCCCCAGCAGCCGGCCTATGGTAACATGACACCCTTTCAAGGGCAGCAGCAAATGGCATCGAACATGCTACGGGACAACTACTATGGCAACATGCAAGCGAATGGATCAATGGTCCACTACCCTTCGATGCCACCTCCCACACAGGCAGGTGCCCAACCCGCAATGCTAAGCCCCGTGTATGGATACTCGAATGGCCCCCAAGCACCGCCCAGAGCTGCCATGTCATTTGACACATCTCAGATGCAGACACCACCACCTACCAGAGGGACTTCTGTCAAGAAGCCCAGGCCTTCTCAATTCGTCGCCTTCGGAACGCCATCCACAATCGCATCCAGAAGATTCGCCAGCCCACCACAGGTTCCTGCCACAGCTCAACAACCACAAACCCAGCCGCAGGTCACTATGCAATTCTCGCAATTACAATTCTCACCTCAGGCGTTTCACTTCGGAAATCTTGGCCCACAGTCTGCGCCTGTCTATCCTCAGACACAGATCATGTGGGAGCAGAATCCCAGTCCAGCCATGTACTCGCAACAGCCACCGAGACTGGACGATCCATTCGCGCCGACGACCTCAGAGTCCATGCGCTGGCCTGCACAGCCGATGCAGACCAGTACTACGCAAGCAGTGTCGTTCAACACCCCGGCTATGGCTAGCTTCCCAGTACAGTTACCTATGGAGAGGCCGGTATCTGCGGCGCCGGGAGCCACCTCGCAGCAGGCACCACCTTTTTCCGTGATGACCACAGCCAGTGTAGATCCTTCTTTGGTCTACAGTTCGCCCATACGCCCGGTGACGGCGTCGAGCACTAAGCCTAGTATGCCTCGAAGCACTGCACCCAAGGCGGAGACCAAGCGCAAAGATAGTGGCAATGCCGAACATAAGCGCACGGAGACTACATCGTCGGTCGATACCGCTTCTACGACATCTACTACATCCAAGGGCCTGGGACGTAGCAACACCACTGGCACGACCAGACCCCGGAGCGCACCCAGAGCAAACAGCACCGAAAGCCTGACTCGCAGCAACAGTATGCTGGAAACTCCACGCACAGCATCGCCATTGAAGCGCGTTGGAAGACTGCCACTCGGCTCGATATCAGAGTCGAAGAGAAACACTCCCCGTGCGTCTGTTATACTCACAGTCGATGAAAGCGGTCGGGCGAGAACAGTGACACAGTGTATGCCGACTCTCACTCCTAGCAAATCCATGCTTGACAAGTACCAAGAACGCTTCCCAGGTCTCTTCGACAGCGATACTAGCGATGAAGATGAAGACGACGATGACGAGACGCCATGTCGCGGCGCTTCCTTTAGCTTTGCTAGAGGTGAACAGAGGAAACCAAAGGTTGCGAAGATAGATCCCCCTGTGGAAGACCTTGAAGGGTTGAGTATCCCTCGCTCAAGCTCGTCGGCGTCTATGACAGTCACTCCATCCAGAGCTGCTATTGCGGCCGCTGCTCAGCTACGGCGAGGGAACAGCCTTCGGAGGCAAACGCCCAGCCGCAATGGTCAGCGACGCGCGGGCAATGCAACTGTGCCAACATTTGACACGGCACCGATGGACATCTCTGATCGGCAGCAGTCTGTCCTCGGAGCGCAGAACCCCAGCCTCAGCCCTGAATGGCCGGAGATTGCGCTAGACGCCCACAATAGGAAATGGAGCATCATGTCGATGGAACAACAGCACTCCGTCTCCCCTGTTCATCGGTACCCGGGCAATCCTTATGCTCAACACGAATTGCTGCACGCAGCCCAGCCAGATCGATTGCTCGTACGATGCGTCTGCGGCGTGCCCCACGCTGATCGAGGAACGGCTTTGGTTCAGTGCGCTAGTTGCACGCAGCACACGCACGCGACTTGCGTTGGGCTCAATCCACATTCTCTGCCACCCATGTTCACTTGCTTCTTGTGTACTAGACCAGCTTCTGGACTGAAGGTAAAAGTTGGTAGCCGCACTTGATCCTGATGCGATGACTCCAGCTTTTGAAAGATGTGTCGACCATCCTCGCAGCTGTTCGATGCAGACGACGGACAGAATGGCATGCCTCCTCCTTCCCAGCGTTCGAGCGAGTTAAAGGAGGTCAAGTGCCAAGACAATGTCTTTCGATGTTTGCCCACGTCCGACCAATTTGAAAGGTCAGACAAAGGCACGGTTAAACGATAGCAAGAATAATGTCTTACCGATACAAAGCTCCTTTGTTGAGCATGGTGCATTGTATCCAGATAATGCTAAATGACATATATCTTACCCAGCACTGCAGGTCTAGCCTTTGGTTTTCTGGTTCTCGCGCTTTCACGATCACCATATTGATCAAGCATTCATGAAGATACCACAACTGCCCGTCAGTCGTTTCATATCGAGGTGATAAGGAACAACGCACGACGCACCAAAAATTGGAAACGTACAACGAAAGGCCCGAGGCAGCGTTCAATATCTTCCATGGCTGCAAGCAACGGACTCTGTCAGAACATGGCGCTCAAAGGCAGCCATCACCACGAGTCTGCCCGGTTGTCCAAGCACACGACCAATTACAAAGACTTGACGAAAGCAGACTATGTCAAGCTTACTCTTGTAGTGGCGCCGATTCCTCCTCCAGATACAATTGCTGGAGCCTGCTACAACGAAGAGATCAAGAAGCTCATCGCTAACCTCCCTCCTCATCTTCGCGCCAAGTATCCTCTCATAACGTCTTCTTGTTCGTGTCATCGCAAAATTAACGACATGCCCCTGTCATCTATTCTCGACGTCATTCAAGACGAGGTCTCCCTCAATGCACTCGAGCAATGGGCCGAGATGGGAAACGACATTTTCGTCGACAGCGTCCCCGTTGCCTTACTAGAGGACATCAATGCTATCTGGCTCAAGCCAGAGCACTTCCAGCAGACTTTTGGCAGGAATCCAAGCCCAAATTGTATCTGGTCATTTGTCGACACCAAGTGTGTGGTATGCAAGCTTGCTCACATTGCTAGAAGTGGCCCGGCGGTAACTGCACTTGGCGCTCTCATCATCGCGAGACTACGACCAGAGAATTGGAAGAAGAGCAAGCGCATGTACTTTTTTGAGGAATGGCTCAAGTCATGCGTCGAGTTCAGCTACAAGCAAGAGCCTGCGATCCTGGCCATGTGGGAGTGTGGCACGAGATTGAGAGCCGCCCGCGAGGCCAGGAAGTCAATCGGTGAATACGGTCCTCGTAAATACATCGACAAGTTCATTGCGCAAGTAAGGAGCTCAACGGATGGCAGCTGTCGGACGCCGGGCGCAGGCTCCTCGAGTGGGCCTCGCCAGATCCATGCTGCACCGACTTCGAGACCGGTGGCTGGGCCTTCACATACGATTGCTCAGATCGACAACCCGCGCACAAGACCAGTACGTCCACTTCGATCCCTCAGACAAGAAGATCACCTCAAGTTCACTAATGCTATGCTTCAGCAGACGCTCGATGATTGGACGCAAACACCAATCAGTGTCTCGTCCACAGCTCCCCTCATGCAGCCCCTTTGGTCACCGGCTCAACAAGACTACGCCCACTTCTCCAAGACCTTCTCCTTCCCGAACGACTACAGCCAGCCCGACCAAGAAGACATGGCACCTCCCGCGACCCCGGAACACAGCAACGCTGTACGTATGGCCGCTGTGCGACGCGAGTTCTATCGCGAAGCTCACGCGGTCTCGCAGGAGTACAACATCAGAAACCCGCTTGATGACGAGGCTGTCCATGAAACTTTCCAGAGGTTCAGTCGGACTTCGGCAAGACCGCAGGGTCTGAGTGTGAAGGAGCCGCGAAACAGTATGCCGATTTCTTCGTCGATATATTCGAGGCCGCAGACGGGGGCGTCGTGTGATGAGGAAGCTGTCATTGAGATGTATCGGAATGGTGGGTGTGCTGGGCTGAGTTCGGGGTTGTGAAGGTAGGTAGGTGTAAAATTGTCTGATGAATGGGTGAGTGGTCTTTTCTTTGTTGGAGGCTGAATTCGGAGGCTGAATGTTTGAGTAGCTGGTAAGTATGCAGGAAACAATTCTTCTTCTTTTCTTCGTGTCCCTTTCGCCAGTTGACAAAATAGTCTCCCAAAAACATTGGACGAATGAGCATGTGGGTACCCGGAACCACTACTGTCGTAAAGAATGCACGGATCAGACAGACTCCGCCTCTTCCAAACCCGTCCGAGGACACAAAGAATCCATGCACCAAATACAGAACCGCTTCTACGGATCTCAAGGATTACATGCGGTCAGCGCAGGCGGAGCTCGAGCAGCGTAGAGCAAAGGCGAAGCAGACGAAGGCGGAGAAGTTGACCAAGATCGGATCAAAGCTCGAGAGAAGGAGGAAGCTGAGGTGCGGAATCAGGTAAGGCGTCAAGAGGCGTAGAGTAACTCGAGAGATATGGCTCCTGTTCAGCATGGTCTTCGCGCTCTCAGGAAGACCTTAGTGGCACGAGCTGGCGAGAGAACGACATTCCGAGAAGAATGGCGTGGCGTGAGCTGGCGCCGAGAGAGGTATCAGCGAAGCCAGAAGACATGGCCAGAACAGTATCACAATAATGTCAATCGTTCCTAGCACACTTGCACAGCGTAGTCGAAGTATGGGAACACGTTGCATCAAGCTTCTTACTCTAAATCTTATCGAGTGTCGGTCTTCATCGCAGCTCATCAACGGCCCAACCATTCCAGTTTGGCGCCATACATGTACTCACAAGCGTGCTCGTCATGGTTCAATGTGAACAGTATACGTCGGTCTGTACGTTCTCTCTCGTTCCGCAGAGCTTCGGTGCAGACGTGGTGAGCGTCTTCCTGGATTATGCCTTCCTCCTTCGTTGGCGCCTTGGTATCTGGACTGCGGAGGAGTGGAGGCATTCGTGGGATGTTGATATTGATTGGCTTCGTCGTTGGTGTAGTTAGAGTTGCCACGGCACGAGGCTCATCTTTTGGGTACCAAACACCTTGGGATGACTTGTCTGCCCCGGATCAACGAGACGGCCCACTTGCGCGTCGCGTCGACGGCGCTTGTTTTGTTCCATACAGATCCAACGTCCTCTATGCTTCTCGTTAAGAGCATACGCACCAGTTCTTAGCATTGGTACTCACTCCGCGTTTCGACAACGCCATACGAAGCACACAACCGTGGTGTCGTGCGACTACCCGCTATGGGCAAATGACCTCGACCTTCCCGCCTCATTGCTCGGTGAGACCGCAAGGCCTGAGCGGGTGCTTTCGAAATCGAAGGGGAAACTCTACCAGAAACGGCGGGAAGGTGAGGAAGAACAAAAAGTCAAGGCACGTCGTGCACGTTACCGAGAGCTGATATTCGCCCTCGCCGTGGTCTGCAAACCACTTTGATATGTCGGAGCGTCGACGACGCTACCTGTTCCAAGTTGCGAGAATGCCACCAGGCTGTCGAAACGTCTGTCTTTGGCGCTCGATATCACGAATCCGGTAGGGACAGCTGCATGTGGTGAACACGGTCGAACAAGCTTGGCGCCGTGGATTGGCGTAGCAGGAGGGCCTCCAAGCAGATAGGAGCGATGGCAGTACTCATCTTGATCTTGGCTCGCTTGGACGCCATTAAAGCGGCATCAAGGTGGTATGCTCCTCAGCGGCAGCAGAAGATCCTTCCCTCAGGACAGTCTCAAGAAGCTCACCAAGCTCATCGAAACCAATCTTTCCGTTTCTTCCTCCAAGTCCCTCCTCTCCAGCTCTCTTATACACCATCGCCATGTCCTCCTTAGAAACTGTGACAACCCATCCACTGCTCGTAACGACAGTCAGTACTCCAGTTGGACTCCGGCCTAGCATTCCAGCTGCGTTCAAAATCTTCTCCACCCAAACTTCGTCAGCATCGCCACCAACAGTCCTCGCAACATCGAACAAATTACTCATTCTCCTCTCCTCCAACTCCCCCCTCACAATCGCAACCGCAGCATCTCTCCTTTGGATCTCCTCCCCACGCTCCTTCCGTTCCTGTTCCTTCTTCCGCTCTCGCTCCCTGGCCTTTTTCGCCTCCAGCTTAGCCTCAACAGCTTTCCTCCTCTCCCGCTCTTCAGCCTGTGCTTTCTCTCGCTCAGCGGCGCCCTCGGCATCCCGTGCACGTTGGGCTTCGCCTTGGGCGCGCTGGAACTCATGATAGGCGCGCTTCTGATCCCTCCGGGCGAGAGATTTTGCTTTCTTGGCCCCTACGTCTCTATGCGGTGGCAGATTTTCTGGCACGTTGGCGGGTCCTGGAATTGCTTCTTGATGAGCATTTCGTTGTTGCTCGAATTGGCGGAAGTCGTCGTTGCCCAGGCCGTCATTTTCGTTGTCGTCGGTTTCTTGTTCAAAGTTTGCCTGCTCCTGCTGGCCAGGATCTTGGACCTCATGCTCCTCGGGTTGCTCTCCCTGTGTTGCAGTGTCGTAGAGTGCTTCTGCTTCGGTTTCGCCAATTGGGTCTTGCGAGTTTCGCTTCTTCTGGATCCATTCTTGAATCTGTGGAGCGAAATATAGCAGGACACATACGACTACTAGATGGATAACATCTTGTAAGAGTGGTGTCCCTGGCGCGGCGAAGGGCAGCAGTCTGTTGGTGATGCTCATCAGGGAGGCCATTTTCTTGACAGGATCAGGTGGTCCAAAGCAGCAGAGGTCATCTAGAGATCAATGTCGGTTGTACAAGCAAAGAACTCTCCCCGAGTCAATGGAACAGCGAGGTGTATTGCGCGAGAGGCCAAAGTGCTGGGCAATGGAGGGTGGACAATGGCGGGGAGGACAAGCGCATCAAAATTTGACCAATCTCTCACTAAGCTTTCGCGCCGCAGTTGCTAGAACTACTCCTATGACGAGTATGCGTGACGAGCCGCATCTCTCGAGCTGGGTACACGTACATGTAGCGTAGATGCATGTGAACACAAGATGTTGCCGCATCCCACCCTGCTGGCTGTCTTTCTTTGACTCCCGACGACTGACTGGCACAGCACACCATCATGCGCCTTTCTGACTCCAGTGCCTGTGGGTGATGCCACCTTCGTCGCCTGAGACACACCGCCGTTGAACCGCCGTGACATCGAGTCGAGACCCAGCTGCCCCGCCTGGAAGTAGCCCCCCCCCCCCCCCCCCCATCCCATAAAACTATCGATCCGACGAACAAGATGCATATGGACGGCAAGATATCCGACGAAGTCGCCAAGACCGACCCCGACGTCCCCTTCCGCGCCACCGATCGCCATGTCCACCATACATGGGCCAAGACGTTCCAATGCCGACCCGAGCTCTACATCAAACCACGCACCCTCGAGGAAGTCCAGAAGATCGTCAACCTCGCGCGCAGGTGTCGCAAGCGGATCGTGGTGGTCGGATGTGGTCACTCTCCCAGCGACTTGACATGCTCATCATCATGGATGGTCAACCTCGACGACTACGGCAGAGTCTTGAAGGTGGACCGGCAGAAGAAGACCTTGCTGGTCGAGGCGGGCATCCGGTTGCGCGCCTTGAACGATGAAGCAAACAGACATGGCTTGACGATGAGGAACTTGGGCAGCATCAACGAGCAAAGTATCGCAGGTGCAATCGCGACAGCAACCCATGGGAGTTCGCTGAAGCATGCCCTGATGAGTGAGAGCGTGCGGAGCCTCAGAATTGTACTAGCGGACGGGCGCGCGCTGTACTGCTCGAAAGACCAAAACCCGGACCTGTTCAGAGCGGGCCTCATCTCACTCGGTGCATTGGGTGTCATCGTCGAGGTCGAGTTCGAGATGATTGACGCTTGCAAAATCGAATGGGAGCAGCAGCTGGTCTCGTTGACGCACGTCTTAGACACGTGGGACACCACGCTATGGACGCAGAAGGAGTACACGCGCGTCTGGTGGATGCCGTACACGAAGCGTGCCATCGTTTGGTCAGCAGAGAAGACCGAAAAGCCTCTTCGCGATACCGAAGGCTCCTGGTATGGCGGCAGCATAGGCTTCCACACCTACCACAACCTCCTGTGGCTCTCGAATTTCATCCCCTCCATCTTGCCGTGGATAGAGTGGTTCGTCTTCGGGATGCAATACGGCTTCAGCACCGGCAGTAAGACCTCGGCGGTCGAAGAACTCAAGACTGGTCTCCTCATGAATTGTCTGTATAGTCAATTCGTCAACGAGTGGGCACTCCCACTCAGCAAAGGACCAGAAGCCATCTCTCGACTCTCTGCTTGGATCAATGGCGAGCCCGAACGTATTCATCACATACCATTCAGCGTCAAAGGTCTCTATGTGCATTGTCCGATCGAGGTTCGTGTCTCGGACACATCAGAGACCTCACCGCGTCCATTCCTCGACAACACAGTCCAGGATGAGCCAACATTGTACCTCAATGCCACGCTATACAGAGCATATTTGAAAGACCCTCCTTGCTGGAGACGATACTACGAAGCTTTCGAGTGGCTGATGCAAGAAATGGGAGCAAAGCCACATTACGCCAAGAACTTCTCTTATACATCTTCGGGATACCTTCAGAACAAGCTCGGCGATGGTCTCACACAATACCTCCGCGTGCGCAATGAAGCAGATCCCGAGGGCATGTTCCTCGGCGAATGGCACCGTCGCACGCTAGGCGCTGCGATAGGCGAGAAGAGACTAGCACTGGAAGAGCAAGAAGTGCACCGACAACAAGCTCGTGATGGCGGTCAACTATGGATCGGAGAAGTAAGCGCTGGCATCATCGCCCCATATTCATTCCTGGAGCAGCCCATTGCGCTGACAGAAAAGAGCGGAAGCCCAGGCGCCAGCTCCAGTGCCTCAAGTTTCGACTTCATGCAAGCTTCCGACATTGAGCGAAGCACGATGTTCACTGGCAGCGAATACGATGACGAAGGGGACCTGACAGACAGGGATGACGCGAGATATCACGGGAATGCCAAGCAATCTGTCTTTGGCACAAAGGTCTTTGATAAGATGTAGATGACGAGCTAGGTGTAGTTCTGTCTCGATTATGGAGTGGTGAGTGCCACTCAAATGGCAGTGCATGCATGCCCAAATCATCACTTCTTCGGGCAGGTCAAGCTGAATAGTGGTTCTCCATAGTTTGGCTTGATGGTGCTGAAGGATATCTCCTTGGGGTCTTGCTTTGCATCATCCAGCGTGAACCACCATGTGTTAACGTTGCCAAACAGACCGCATCCAACGTCGTCCCAGTATTTCTTGGCATTCGGGATCGATGCTACTGACTTGCCAAAGGTCTGTGGTCCGACGACAGGCCACCCAGTCTGTTCGCAGTCAGCACTCACTCTCTCGTTGTCGAAGCGACGTGAACTCACCTCAGTCACCCATACAGGCTTCCTCTTCGACACCGCCACGGTCTTGTTATACGACTCAAAGAAGAGCTGCTGGGCGTTTTCGATGCTGTTCCTGCCCGTGTCTTTCTCATAGTATGGATACCCGTCTAAACGACATCAGCAAAGCTCAACACCTAAGAATCATTTCCCAGAGGATAGACATACCAAATCCAAGAAAATCCACCGCGTCAATCACCGCCGTATTACTCCCGTTGACCCAAGCAGTCCACGTATCAACATGTCCCACTTTCGTCCCGGCCGCCACAGTCCCCTTCAACACCGCTTTCGTCTGCCTGATATAATCGACTATAATATTCGGCCCAGCACCGATATTCTCCTTGTTCTCCATTGCCGTCGGCGTCGTGCGATAAAGATCCTCGCTCCCCACCGAAATCCCCACAACCACATCCTTCCAATGCGTCTGATGCGCGGCGATGGCTTTCTTCAGGGCAGAGAGTTCATTGTTGAAAGCGTCCTGGCCGGCAGAGGCCCACAGGCCCAAGAGGAGGGTGGTTTTGGTATTAATGGCGGGGCGGAATGCTTCGACTGGGTCATTTGTCGTTCCGGCTTGGATCATTGTATACAAGCGCACGGAGGTGAAGGGAGCTGTGCCGGGCAGGGTGTGGATTCTATCAAACTCCTTTCTGAAGTCTGCACGGTGTTTGATGCCGTTCGGGCCTGTGCCTCCGGAGTTGAAGCCTCGGATGGCGGCTTGGGCGGTGACAGTGCTGGCGAGGATGAGGAGCTGGAGAAGATGCATTATGATTAGCGAGTGAGTGGTGTTGCGAGTGTGGTTGGTGTGTTGTAGATTTTATTAGCGAAAAGATGATGATGTGTGTGTCGTAAGCTTCCGGATCATTTTCAAGGAAACAATGTAACTTTACATGGTCAAGGATGTCGGCCACAGATTCAGCAGAACCCAATGAACTTTGTCCTCGATGCAGGTACTGGGCCAGGGTTAGCTTGCAGTCCACGCGGATGGAGTGGATTATGAGGAGTGATGAACAGATGGTAGGCACCTACCATACTACCGACGAAGTGATCGTTTCGCCTGTTTTAAGCGGCGTTGCATCGAAGACGTCATTGGAGAGCATCGCTGTGTCGTTGACGGGTTGTTTGAGGATTTGTCGAGAGTATGGCAGTATATGACAATCGAGGCTGGGTCGTGTGGACAGCGGCGTATAGAGCGCGGTAATATCGTGGAATATATCAAACCTGGCTGTCGGTGTCGTACAGCTTGTACAACAATCAAAATCAAGCGTGTGCCGTTACGAGTAGTCCGACATTTGTCGACGATGAAGGAACTGCAGTTGGTGCCCCACTGCGTCTGCTTCTTTGGCGGCCAACAGTCTGCTACACAATCGAGCTTGAGCGTGAGCCATGACGAGGAACTCAGGTCTCATTGATGGTGAGAGGGCTCTATTCAGTGCCGCACTGTTCCTGCTTCTTCTGCGGCCGACGGTGCGCCCTTGTATCGTGACTGACACTTCCTGCCGAGATGAGAGATGCGATCTTGTTGGCTCTTATCACGGCTTCCAACGATCCACAACGATATACGCAGCTAATCAAGACCGTCAACAAAAGCCACCACTGCTGGGGGTCTCGCGCAGTCTCCGTGACGACCTCTGGGAGGCACACTTTGGCAGTCTGAGATTGTTGGCCGATCTGGACTGCAACGGGGACTGCAATAGGTTGCGTACGTTCATCGCGTTCGCCCTGGCGGCTTCCAAAAAGATGCTATTGCCAGGGCACAATTCGGACCGCGATCTATGTTCCGCAGGGCTAATCGTGTTCGGTATAAAGTGTCTAAACTTTACCATCCTTTGCGATGCGAGACCGTCGCTCAGTCTCACCGTGGCATTACCCTCGATGTTGGCTCAGGAAAGGACAACCAAGTCACCGTCCAAGAGCGGCACGGATGTTGGACTCCTTCTAATGACCCTTCCCTCTTCAGAGCCATGCGACTGTGTGATCACTTTGGCTTCGCAACGTGCACGCGCTTTGACAGCGTATCACCTGCTGGACTTGGGCATTCTGTGGATAGATATGAGGCTCCAGACAACTGCCCTTGGCTTCGCTTGGCGGATTCGCAGGACTAGTCCTCGATCGTGGTCGCCCTGGGTGGTCGTGCAAGTGCCTTTGTGAGACTAGCTCGTAGACAGCGGTTCTGAATGGAGAATTGATTTTCGTGTCGTGGCCTCTCTTCATCCTCGCCACTTGTCGAACACAGCATTCCAAGGCGACGGCTGTGCCTCTCCAGTCTTCACGGTCGTGGCCTCTAAGATCTCTGGCCTCGGGGTGTGTCTCTCCGCCTCTTGATTCAGCGTCACTTCGGTGCTCTCCCCTTGTGCTTCTCTGGCCAGTCTCTGCGCTCTTGCTGCCAACCTCCTCTCCTTCAGAATCTTGATCTCCTCGGCAATCTCGTCGCGCTCGAAGGGAATCTGATGCGTCTGGCCTTCTTTCGGCCAGAAGTCGGGCACATTGAACCTCGAGTCCAGATTGATGCCAAAGTAGTACATGAATCCGATGGGAAACATGATGTACATGCCGAACTGCATCTGCGTCAGTTCTGATGGCGTGTGCCGATTGCAACTCGTTCCTGACCTTGAAGACTTCGAGATTTGGGCCACCCATCTTGGCGGCTGTCCTTGTACGATATATATGTATGTATGTACGCACACGATATGTGGCTGTTCCCGGCACGGACTGGGAGGGGGGGCAAGATGTCAAGATCGGTGCCGATGTCAATGTCGATGTCGAGGTCGAGGTCGAGGTGCATGAGAGCTTGTTCGGGATGTCAGTTCTAGCGCACTCCTTCAGCGCTAGACCTCAGCTGGCCTTCGACGATTCTGCAGCTGACGTAGTCGTCCTATGGAAACACGCCTAATTGTGCCGGGTGAGGCGGTATCTGCTGCGACTTCACGTGTTACACCTCGATGAGTCCATTGGTTCTGACTTTTGGATACCAGCAGGTGACGACAAGCATTGGTGCCGCTGCGCGTCAAGATGCAGCCCTCCAGGTTGTGGCCCGCAGCACATCCCAATAAATGATGCCAAGCTAGTACACTTGGAGCCAGGACCGCTCTTCCTGCACCATCATCAACATGTTAAAAGCCAAGCGGGCAGCCAGACATGGGCGGCCGCTCTCAAGCCATATCGCTGGTCGTCTTCATAGCCAGCAACATGTTCTACGAGCGTGTCTTTGCCGTGGCTCCGCTCCTGATTCAACTGGCAGATGCACAACCTGGATATAGCAGTGCCCCAGCCGGTGCGCCTGGTGCTAGCTCTTTTGTCGCGCCATCAGGCTTTCCAACGAGCGTCTTCTCGTCCTACTACCCGTCACCAAGCGGACAGGAGCCACAGCCAGCAGTATACGATCCAGTCTTGAACTTGACCTGTGTGCTTGACCACCTGCTTCATGTGATATCCATCCACTAACATACGTCAGTTCCTGCCAATCTGACGAACCCGGACACGATTCCGGACAACGATCCAGATCCGGTCTACTACCCGCAGCCTGTCGCGAACTTGACGAACGCAGAGCAGCAGAGAGTCATCGACAACGTGGTCAAGCAGGTCAAGGAAGTGATTGCAAGTCCTTACTTTGCGAGCAACTGCTCCAAATGTATTGCTGCTCTATCTGTCGGGAAGAGCGCTGCTCAGATTGCTCCCAGCCTTGTGCCTGCAGCCATGGTCAGTCTATGCAACGACACCGGGCTGCACTCTGCTAGCACATGCAAGGAAGACTTCGAAGCTACCACATTCGGTGCTATTTGGACTCAGGTTCTCGCATTCGCTGATGTCAGCGGGACGGATGGACAAGCTATTTGCCACTCCATCTCCAGCTCTTTCTGTCCAGCACCCGCCACATCGCCTCTGAATACCACCAATCTGTTCCCGAAGGCCAAACCAGCGAACGCTACAGCTCCCAAAGCTAGCGGGAAGCGTGTCAAAGTGCTACACATGAGCGATTTCCACATTGATCCACGCTACAAGGTTGGCGCCGAAGGGGATTGTTCTTCGTCGTTGTGCTGTCGTAGTAACAACCCCAACACCGCCCTGCCAAACGGCCAAATCAGCCTTCCAGCTCCACCCTTTGGCTACTTCACTTGCGATACGCCATACGATCTGGGTCTGGCCGCACTTCAAGCCGTGGGCCCATTGACCGGTACTTCGAAGGATGATCCATTGGCTTGGACGATTTACACCGGAGATCTCGTCTCTCACGATCCTCAAACTCAGCTCAGTCGTGCCTACACCGAGCATGCCGAGGCAACTGTGTACAATTACCTGTTCAAGAAATATCTCACAGGTCCCGTTTTCCCCGTTCTAGGAAATCATGACACAAACCCAGAAGCTATCGATGCTCCTCACTCGCTCCCAGGACCGCTTGGTCAACAAATGAGCTGGAACTACGACCATGTCGCAGCACTCTGGAAGCACGAGGGCTGGCTCGACGATGCGGCGGAGAAGGAAGCGCGCGTCCATTATGGTGCTTACAGCATTAAGAACCACTATGGCCTGCGAATGATTACCTTCAACAGCGACTTCTGGTATAAGAGCAACTTCCTAAATTTTATCAATTCCAGCAACCCCGATGTTAGCGGAAGCTTCAAATTTGTCATTGATGAGCTGCAAGCTGCCGAGGACACTGGAGAACGAGTCTGGCTGTTTGCGCACGTTCTCTCCGGATGGGACGGTAGCAACCCCGTGCCAAATCCAACCAACCTCTTTTACCAGATCGTCGAGCGATACTCTCCACATGTCATCGCAAATGTCTTTTTCGGACATACCCACGAGGATCAATTCATGATCTACTACGCCAACAACGGTACAACTCAATCGCTTGACACCGCTCTGAATACCGGCTGGATTGGTCCCTCAGTCACTCCCTTGACCAACCTCAACAGCGGCTTCAGGATGTATGAAGTCGACACAGGCTCTTTCGACATATACGAGGCTTACACATGGTACACTGATGTTCACACTTTCTCTAACCTGACCAACCAAGGGCCTACGTTCGAGCTCGAGTACTCCACTCGCGAGACATATGGTCCGGCAGCCGGCTGGTCGGAGAGTGCACCGTTGAATGCTACATTCTGGCACGCTGTTACCGAGGCCATGGAGCAAGATCACAGTCTTGTTAGCAGGCAAAACACTTTGCAGGGCAAGAGCAGCATCAAGAGCCCAAATTGCACTGACACGGCTTGTGCTAATGCGAGGATCTGCTACATGAGATCTGGAAGTGTTGCATTGGGCCAAAAGTGTCCGCAGGGTTACGGAAGTGTGCAGAGCCCTTTCACGCCGTCGTCGTGATGATCGGTCCAGAGTGAGCGACCCGGTGTAGTGAGATCGATTATAAAAGGACATCTATAGCGACGCGCTTACGACAATAGTATGGAAAACGTAATGTTCTCAATTTGATAATGAATCGATCAATCATCCTGCTCAAGCTGCAGACAATGCTGGCAAAGCAGCCAAAGCCGTGGCGCAAGCATGCCCAATCTTACTGCGGGGGCGTAAGTATCGCTACATGTTGAGACCGATGGTCCTAGTGACACTCACATGGTTGGAGAGCTACCATACTCACTGGTGGCTAAGGGGTTCTTTGACTTCATGCTCCAAGAGTCGCTGCTCTCTAGACTATTGCCTAGAGTACCTTGTCGACCCAACAATAGCCTAAGAGGCCAAGGATAAGCTCCGTGAGGACTTCTCCAACCTTTAGAAGCACATCGGCAGCTAGGAGCACACCAAGTACTCAAAACGGGTGAGGCACGCTAAGTAGCGTGCCGTCAATGATTAGGAGGGCAGATTTTCGCTGCGAGGTTGATGGTTGCAATAGCAAGTCGGACAAAATCGGCGAGCTCGTCAAGCACATCGATCGCATGGTCAAGGACAGTGGGAACCAGAGCCAAAACAATGTGGCGCACATGGACTGGGCTAGGAAGGTTGACTGGTGAGTGCTTCCCTGTCTTCCATGTATATTTCTCCCTATAAGCTGATCTTTTGTGACGAGGCTCGATGCTGATTGGAAAGAGACAAGCTGTACCGCTCTTCCGAAGGCTCGTTGTGCTCTTCCGAAGGCTCGTCGTGCTCTTCCGAAGGCTCGTCGTGCTCAACCCGATGCCAAGGCTGACAAGAAGAGACTCAACAAGAGCATCAACGTCAAAAAAGTCGCAGCTGAGCGTACAGCGCTGGCTCCTGGGGCGCCGCGCACCCACCGGCACCTCGGAAGCACTATCGACACTTCTGGTCCGGCCAATATCCAACGAGCAGGCCTAGCGTTGGCGTGCGACGGCCAGCAAGCCAGGCATGCTTCGTCCAGGAGAAACCCAACCAGTATTCCACGACATTGTGAGATGTTAGCCTGTGAAAACCTCAGAAGTCCTTTCGTTTGGTCTTCTGTCTGCAGGAGATACCAAGAAGACGGATATGCAGCGCGTGCTTGATGCTTGGGAGGAGAATAAGATCGATGGCGGCTATCTCGACATGACTAAGAAGCGTGAGATGGATGAGTTTTAGGTTGGCATGAACTTGCAATTCGGGACAGACTTGGGTCACATACCACTGATGTACTCACGTCTGTCGGAGTGCTGTTGTAGCTGATATAGATTTCAACGGACGATCATAGATCATACACTTGTGGATGTTCCCCTTCATCTCTCGCTCTTGACACTTACGAAAGTGGACATATTTGCTGCCTCACGACTTGCCATTCCTAAAATCTCACGACACTTCATATTCAACACCTTCGTAGCGGTAACACAGCATTCTTGGCTAAAAAGGATTGCGTTGTCATGCGACTGGAATTCAGGTCAGCCAAAACGTCAGGAAGATGTGCTGGTTGCATAGGCCGCTATGACATTCCAGCAATGGTCGTGACATCAAAGTACACAGCAGAACGTGTGGAATCGAACCCGGGGCTAGCCGACAATGCAAGTGAATGCAATGGCAACGGCTGATCTTAACACTAAACCACCAATGCGAGGTGAAAGCCGTGATCGTTGCTAGCTACCAACCGCCGAGATGAATCTGCTCTTTGATATCAGTGTTCGATTGGGCCCCGAGCTTACGATTGCCTTGAATGAGGTGGTGTGGTTGTGAAGAGCGCTATTGCGTGAGTTGTATATTGGTTGGGCTCGTTGGGTTCGTTGGATTCGTTGGGCTCTTGAGCTTGAAGCTCGTGTTCAACGTCCGGAGACCACTCGTTGACCATCTCAATACGGGTGTCGGCCATCAGATGACTGCTATAACGTGAGACCGCGCAAGAAGATGCCTTTGGTCGTGGTTCGGTCTTACCTCAGCGAGCTCAGACTGCTGCTGGAATTTGACGCTAGGGAAATTTCAGCCAATCATAGCTCGGGGTCGTCAATTCGCGCAGCGAGTCTGAGAACAAATGGGGCACTTTCCGGTATATAGGGATTTTAAAGAGACCCTTGGAGAACGCGACTTTAATCCCTAAATACTTGCGCATTACGGATATGCTATTATATATACTTGCTAATAAGCTTATTTAATAGTATTGTATCTAGAGAATCTAGCTAACTCGATATCTTAGATTTTTAAACGCGTTTTCTGATCGAAGTACCTAGTATAAGGATTTTACCTCTAAGATTGCGACCGATACCTCTCTCGAGAAGAAACAACCCTTATATACGCGAATTCTACGAATATAAAGAGATAGAAATAAAGGGATAGCTTAAGTGAAGGCTATATATATATATAATATATCGCGTGTTTTGAGGTCAGCGCATTGCAATTAAAAAACAGCTTTCAAACGTAACAAGTTGGATTTTGTCTTTAAAGGTATACTTCGATATAAACGCGTAAATATATAAGGATATAACCTATCTTACTATATAAAGTACGGTCGGCGCTATTATTTGAATCTGCACGGCGATATTCCATCGCATCGTCGAGTTACTATTGTATTTTGAAGTCGCTTAGTTATGCTATTCGAGATTCAGCTGCTGCAAAACAAGCCCCATTTAGTCTCAGACGCTTCGCCTGTAACAAGTCTGAGCTTTGTCTAGCTAAGCCCGAAGCGTCTGAGTCTACTGAGATAAGTTCGGTCACTGTTCGGTGTTCGGCAGGGAAGTGAATGCGGAGTTCTGAATCACGTGATATGGCACGGATCTTTCACAGCCTGAGCGGTCGACTGCCGATGGCCACAACGAGAGGAACAGGAGCTTGTATGTGGAGAGGATTGGATGCTGACTACAGAAGTGCAGAAAGCTGCTGACACGTGACAGGAGCAGACCATGTTCGAGTACTTGTAGACTCAGATGTATTTGACGATCCGCAGCTCTTCCCACCCCACGACGCTCCCAGCGTTAAAGGATTAATTCAGCCTCTCACTCTAGCAAGGCCGCTTCAACATTGTACACTCTTCGATAATATGACCACGACCATGTTTGGGGGAAGGGCCGGGGGGACCCGTCTGACTCCATAAGCGGCCAGGTCGATTGGAACCTGCCTCTTGCTTCGCACCGTGATGCGTCTGTGTCACCACTGCTAGAAAAGGACCATCACACCTGCTTATGCAGGCGAATATCCTCATTCAAGCCTGACATGGCGATGGAGCGACTTCGCAACACCTCTTTGCATTCACGATCGCTGAATGCAGCTCGCTCAATCCTCCTTCTTCTTCTCGCCCATCTCAATGCCCAGCTCCTCCAGATACTCCCTAACGATCTGGACTATGATACCGTGATCCTGCTCCTGCTTGAGACCTGACACTACAATGACAGCAATAACGCCCTCAACACCCTGCACTCTTACAGGCCAGCCTCCGCCGTGGATCGCATACTCTGCAGCTCGTGCACCCAGCGCATACTTTGCACCAAAGGCGGTCTCATCGCCTTTAAACTTATTGTGCATGTACCAGGACGAAGCTCCGAAGCGAAGCACAGTATTCCGCTTGCGAGCTACCCACGAATCGTTGTCAGGAGCCGTGCCGGAATGGGTCGTCGCGTGGAAGAGACAGTGGTTGTTGTTCGCTAGGGTGATATCGATGACCACCGGCTTGGAGAAGGCAAGAAGTCTGGTCCTGAGCAGAGATCCCAATGTCCAGGCTGTGTTGGCTGTGAAGGTCGGGAATGTGAGCGAATTATCTATGATGTTGATTTCCTCGAGCTCGCGAGGAGGCATTGGGACTGTAGGTTCGGCGGCCATTGTTGCGTGTGTTGTTCCCAATGGTATGTCGGGACGTGCTGCGACGCGAACAGATGGTTCTTTTCTGTCGATGAGGTTCTGTGGAGCCGTTGTAGCAGCCAAGCTGGAAGCAGCGCGGCACCTGAACGATCACGACCATGCACTTACTGTGAATTGTGATAGATGAGGCGACTGGAGAGGATTTACGTCAGCTGGGACATATGCCAGAGAACAAGATATAGCAGATTCTTGTTGCATACACCAAAAAGGCGCTGGTCTGTTGCGACCGGAGACGAACAGCCAAGACGCGGGAGACCCTCGGACCAGACCTCCGGGAGCTCCTCCGACGGACGGACCGAGCGAGAGGATGGCCGACTTCAAGCTCGCCGGCGTCCTTCGTCTGCTTCACGCGGACTTGACCCGAGCAACAATCTCCCCCTCATCTTTCTGCGACGTTCGTGCACTCGGCCTGCATATCACTGTGGACAGTAGCAGCCGACCGATTGGCGGCAAGATATGAAGACTTGGTCGCCACGGCTCTCAACACCAGACAACACGATCTGCGTGGCCTGCGTGTGGCGCATCCTTGTATATTCACAACAAGATGCGTTTTACCGTCAAACAGTGCCTTCGCTCCCATTGCGACACTTCTTATGATGACGTTCTAAGCATCGCGCCCGCCAGCTACCTCGCTTTATCTCGCACGCTATGGTGTGACAACACCACCCGTCTGTGGTAGGGGATCCGCGGACCGGGGCACTTCCCTCCAAGAAGTCATGTATGATGGGCTTTGGCAGAGGTATATATGCATCAAGGTAGCAAGGCGAGGCTGACGCATCTGGGCTGACCTCGCACTCTTTCCTGTTCCATCGCTCTCTTCGTAACTCTCTTGTCGAGGCTGGGACTTGAACAGACACCACACTGCGCAGATCCTTGCCACTCCCTTTACACTCATTCAGAACGCAAGCACCATGAAGCTCTCGGTAGCGTTGGCATCGGCACTGGCTGCCCTCGCCATAGCCTCGCCAACACCCATCCTCAAACGTGCCGAAAACTGCGAGCAATACGGCAGCGTTCAGACCGGCGACTACACCGTTTATGTAAGGAAGGCCGCGTACACGAACCATGATTCGACACATGAGCAACTTTTACTCTGGCGCATGGCTTCTGCCCTTCTTTCGACACAGCCAGGCTAACATACCCGACCTTTAGAACGACCTTTGGGGTGAAGCCCAAGCGACATCCGGAAGCCAATGCTTCAGCATCGCCGGCCTGTCGGGCGGCGTACTCTCCTGGGCAACAACATGGTCCTGGAAGGGGGGCTCCTCCGTCAAGTCCTACGCCAACGCCGCGCTTAAATCTCTGACCACATCGCCCAAGCAACTCTCGAGCATTTCATCGATCGAGTCGAAGTGGTCTTGGACGAACAAAGGCAGCGATGTTGTGGCTGATGTGGCGTACGACTTGTTCACGTCGTCTTCTGCAGGTGGAGACGAGGAATTTGAGATTATGATTTGGCTCGCTGCTCTTGGTGGTGCTGGGCCGATCTCGAGTGCATATGTAGGAGGTATGCAACTCGGCATGTACCGAACGATACTGACAATGATAGGGCGCTGATGGGAAGCCAACCGCAATCGCTACGACCACCATTGCTGGCACCAATTGGAGTCTCTACAAGGGTCCTAATGGACAGATGACAGTGTACTCTTTTGTTGCTTCGAGCGCCGTCAACGACTTCAGCGGCGACTTGGGGGACTTCTTCGACTATCTGGTCGCGAAGCAGGGCTTTTCGAGCAGTCAGTACCTCATCTCTGCAGGTGCTGGAACCGAAGCGTTCTCGGGGAGTGAGGTCACTTTCACCACTTCTGCATATATTTTCGCGGTAGCATAGAACATGCTGGGAGGTCTGTACGGGTGAAACCAGGCTGGCAAGTTGTGATATCATGATATTGTCCGCATCATATCGTCAATGACCAGGGTGCGACATTAGGGTCCAGTGCTTTCCATACAAAAGGCATGCCTTGGCTTAACCAGTGGTCGTCGAAGCTTCTACTCTTCATCAATTCAATCCCCTCTCATCATCTTCGCGAACCTTCCATTCGCCTCTCTCGTATCCTCAATCATCCTCCCCGACATTATGTCATCATCTCAAATATGCACAATAATCCTGTTAGGATTCGCCAACAACGGCCTGGGAAAATTCGCGGTCGCACCAATCCATTGTAGACTCGCGTTTAGGGGAGGTAGCCAGGACGCCACATCTTCAACGACTTTGCTAGTCGGGACAGGTTTCTTTAGAGCTGCGGGATGGAAAGGAAGGCTAGCCGAGTCGGTAATGAGCGAGCTCGTGTTGGCAGCGTGATGAGCCACCGACACAGGACGTGCGACCTCTGCGACGATGTTGGCCAGATCGGCGCGAGTGTTGATCGGAGGGAAGTCAATGACTTGAGCAGGACCATTCACTTCTGCGAGCCAGGCGCGAAGTTCGGGGTTTGGGCGGATTGCGGCGTTGTTGTCTTAGTAGGAGGAGACGAGCGTGCCCGTGAAGTAACGGACGGCGTCCATAATTGGTGCTGAGTCTTCATAGAAGGCGAAGTGCTTCAGTTGTGGACCATCTGCACAATCGAGAAGACCACGACGACGGAGGTTGGTGTGGAACTAGTTGGCGTGGAAGGCGCCAGCATAGCCATTGGCGTAGGTGTCGTTGGTGAACTGAGAGGCGGCTGTTCCACCATGCGGAAAGAATGTATAAGAGACAGCTCCCCCGCCCCGCAAAAGCAATAGCACGGCGAGCGGACGTATGCCGAATGCGCCGTACATCAATCGCTTGAGGGTTGCTAGGAACGAATGATCATCACTAAGGGCTCTGATAGCAGCTTCGTAGAGACCCTCCGCCACGGAGTGATTTCTGGCAAGATGGTCTGGCTGGCCCGTGAAAAAGTCATTCACGTTGAACATTATCCTGGCAAGCGACCAGTCGTTTGATGCATCTCTAGGAGTGTACATGAGGTTACTGCCCACGTTTTGTTCGAATTGCCAATTGCAGGAAGTCGCCGGACGTGCGACACATGTAAAAGTAAGCATCGCAGGCTGCGCCGTGTAATTGCGTTCGATTGTATGCGCTTTGATTTCTGTGGTTCGCGGAGAAGAGTCGTCCGCCTTTCAGTAGGTTTTCCAGGGGTCGTCCAGCAACACCAAGAATGGTGGAGCTCTCAACGAGGAACGGTAGGCTCTCGACTGGCTTCAATCGCCGTATGGCATACGGGTTGGTGGACAAACGCGCCATTGAGAAGAGCAAGTCTTGAGTGTAATTAGCCAGCAGGCCAGGATCTTGACCGGCGGATCTTGAGCTGTTTCGCCACACGCCGTCGTAGAGCTTCGTATAGTCGTCGAGATTCTTGAGGCCATTGTACTGGCACGTGTCAGCGTTTGCGGTGTGTTAAATGATAGTCGCATGCTCTACCTGCGCGGCATTCGCCATTGCATGTGTACTATCGCCTACTGCTACGGCAAACTGTGCATCACGTTCACCGAAGGTGACCACATCGTCTGCATTCACGTAGACCGCACCCAGCACTCTAGCCGGATATGCTGGCCCAACGCCTAGTGAGGGCCCGAGACGAAATGTGTCTCTCTTAGTCCCGACCTCGGCGGCTCGAATAGCATGAGTGATGCCCTCAGGCACAGAATAGACTGCCGTTGAGGGACCACCATCCTGTCTTGATGTGAGTTGAGCCTCGTCCGGGGAGCAAAAAGTAACAGGCGAAGCAGATACTGCAAATGCTACACAAGCGAAAGCCCTGAATCTCAAAATCGTCATGGCGGCAGAAGTGGGCGTAAGGATTAGAAGGAACCAGCAAATGCAGACGCGGACGTCATATAGTATGATACATGTACCCTACTCGCCTTCCTTTGCGCGTGCCGTCGTGCAGCCAGCGCGTTCCGATGTGCGGAAGCTGTTCTGCAGGATGGCGAAGCGCAGCGACCTGGTCGAAATTTCTGCAGCTCGTCAGCCGAGTGCTACGGACAGTGTAGGCAACCGCGCCCCTACGACATTGTGGCGGTTGCCATGTTCGGCTCGGGAATGTTGGGACATAATAGAAAGGGCGTAATCGACGAATAACGAAACGGCCTGCATTTTGCCCACGCGTGTGCAGCGAACGCAGCAGAAAATGTGGCACTGTTGTCAGCTGTTCTGAAGTCGGCCACCTCGATTATTGAACGTCAGGGCGTGGATTTCTGCGCAAGCCCCTTGCAGATGGGGCGAGAGTATTTTCCAGGCTGGCGGAGATGCACATCTTCGAACTGTACGGGCGAGGGTATCAGGCCACCAGCGTGCCCGTACGGACTTCTCAATCTCTTGCGTGCGCTCAAGATTGGCCAGCCGCATCAACAAATGTCCGCGCATCTCAGATGATGTTGAAGTTGCCCTGCATTTTGATGGTTAACAGGCAAGTAGATGAGAATACTTACCCCAATTTTGATGAGTCAAGAGTCAAATGATCCTAGCTGATAAGGTACGGCGCATCTCGTGTTCAGCGCGTTGCGCCAAGTTGAATGATGTTCACGTCATGCCTCTGCTGGCTCTTGCTTTATCTCATCCGCGAACATGGGTTCCTGCTTCATGGGAGACGAGCTGCGAGTATCTTCTTCCTCTTCTTCTTCTTCTTCTTCTTTTTGCATTCCGTCTTCGGCGCTCGATGTACTGATCGTACTGGATCTCTTGGACAATGGCGTTGGCCTGACTCTGGAAGAATGGCGGGATTCATGAAGCAGTGTCTCCGTGGCGCTCAGCCTGCTTTTCGCATCAACGGGAGGTCGTCGCACCCTACGTGTCCCAACGGTCGTGGAATGCGTGCTACTTCCACGACGCTGACGACGCTGTTCCCCAACTTCAGGATCTGGCGTCGGTGTTCGTGATTGTGAAGATTGGCGGGAGTGCGATCCGTCACGCAGCAAGCTTTCCTTCCGCCTTCGCTCCTTGATGCGCTCCACCGAAGGCTTGTCCTTGATGGCAAGCTTCTCCAACTCCATCTGTCGCCGTGATTTTCTTCCAGAAAAGATGTTGAAGCGAACGTTGCGCCATCCTCTCCAGCCTGTCCACCACAGCCATCCTCCATCGATCTTCGCCACCTCGCGCTGTCGTGTTCGTACTATTGAACGTAAAGTGGCGCGGCGTGTGTTCTCGCGCTCCCAGTACTCGATTCTGAAAGTGTCCCACCCTTCTCTGAAATCGGGAGAGAATGGCTTCGGCAATAGCAACACGCGCAGGATGTCGCCGCCTGGAGCAATATCTTCCTCCAAGAGTCCATGTCGTTCTACGTGGGCGTTCCACTCATCTTTTCGCATACCCGCTTCAATGTCTTTGGGAACTATCTGGAAGTTGACACGATCCTCGCGGAACCAGCCCATCTGGTCTAGCATTGCCATCCATCCCGCTAGTTCTGACAAGAAGGAGCCTTTAACAACCACAACTTTGAGGTTGAAGCCTCGTAGACCCCGGTTGGTTGTGGATACAAACTTCCTGGGCCATCGTACTCCACGCTCGTACATGCCCGTGCCCCAGAAGAGGCACAGGGTGACGACTCCACTACACCAGCCCAGCTTCTCGGTCGACTCTATGACCCAGTAGACGCTCCCGCCAACTCCGCGGCCATCCTCTCTCGGGCGGAAGAACAGCAAGTAGGTGAAGAGTAAATTCCACGCGATCAGACCGACGACCAGCAGTAGGTGTAGTCGCAATCGTGCTCGTAAGCTGATGTACTGCAATCGTAAGGATGACTCCAGGATCAGCAGGTTGAGGTAGATCTGCGGAGGACTGGAAGGCAACGCATCTCGCGGGTCGTTTGTTCCATCTGGCGACAGTGGCGCTGTGATTGATGAAGACGATGAAGACGCTTTGGCTTTTGCTGCCACCTGCTCTGCACTGACGTCGGGCGGAGGTGCGCCCTTCACGATGCGATCGAGCGGGTCGCTCATGGTTCGCGATGCAGTAATATTTTCGGTGCCGTTGGCAGTTTCTGTGCGTTCGATGCTCGCCGGCCACGCAACGACAAACAGCTGCAGGTCAGGCTCAGCTCCCGCATCCCGGCCTGCGTGACGTCAATCGAGGGACCGGACAGTTCACCTCATGCTGGCAATTATGTGAGAGCCGGGCTTGTGATGTGATGAGGTACACCGCCTGGGCAAGAATGCATGTGATCGATGGTGTATCTTGTGGGTGGTTGTGGGTGTTTTGCGGCGAGTTGAGAACGTGTAGTTACGGGTGGCTGCGAACGGGTGGCTGCGAACGGGCGTCGGCGTCGGCGTCGGCATGATCCTCGTCTCGTCAGGGTCGTCGTTGCAGCAATCAATGAATCGATGAATCAATGGACCAATGAATCAACCAATCAATGAGTCAGTAAGTAGTCCAATAAGTGAATCAATATAAGCTAGGGTGACGGGAAGGACAACTGACATTTCACTGCATTCCTCCGTTATGTCGCTGCCCTGCTTGCACCTCGCGAGAGACGCGGCCGCCGCGGCGATAGTCTGCTTGCAAAGCCCGCATGCCGAGTATACGACAACGACCTCTGCCAGCCCGATCAAAGAGACGTGACGTTCCCACTTCGCCCCAAAGTGGCTTCTTCATTCCGCTCATCAGCGGGTGCCCTCCTCGCCCTCCCAGCTCCCGTGCGATCGACTGTCCACCTTGTTACTCTGCATATACGCACCTCGTTAGCCACCACCACACCTGCCACAACCTGCAGCTATTCGACCATGGCCTCCGCATCCGAGTCTGCCGACGACCCTAATGGGCCACAGTACCCTTCAGCGCCCTTGGGAGGCAAGTCGATGTTGGCTCGCCAGCGTGCAAAGGAGGAGGCACAGGCAGAACCGCAAAAGCATGGTCGAGATGGCAACCCATATTTCCCCTTGGGCTATAAGGAGGGTTTCTCGCAGTGGTGGGCTGGTCTTGCGCCTGCAGTGACCGAACACAGAGTCATGAGCTTTATCCCGTGTCTGCAGAAGCCGCCTACGCATATGCAGACCGGAAGTGAACCCGGCACCGGCAACAATTCATCTCTCAGCCTGGACAAGAGCAAAAGCCCAGCAAACGGCGAGACTCAGGAGCGGACGACGAGCATCCACGACCCTCACGGCCCGCGACAGTGGCAAAGCAACATGGTTGAGCTCAGCGGCAAGAACCGCGCATTGAATGAATTCAGCGTGGAAAGGTTAGGAGAAGAAGTGAACAATAATCTTGTCATGGTTCATGGCTACGGTGCAGGACTCGGCTTCTTCTACAAGAACTATGAAGCATTATCGCGGCTGCCAAACTGGAGGCTGTACTCCTTAGATCTGCCTGGTATGGGTCGCAGTACGCGACCGCCGTTCAAGATCAATGCCAGAGACAAGGAAGGCAAGATCCGTGAGGCAGAGAGCTGGTTTGTGGACGCTCTAGAAGAATGGCGGAAGAAGAAGGGCATCGACAAATTCACACTGCTCGGACACAGTATGGGAGGCTACATGGCTGTCTGCTATGCGCTCAAGTACCCTGGACACTTGAACAAGCTCATTTTGGCTTCGCCGGTGGGTATCCCTGAAGATCCATATGCGGTCAACGAGGATATGCCAGAGCCTGGCGACAGCACCATGGCGAACGAAGTAGCGCAAGATGCTAGTGTTGGGACCGTCAAGGGCGATAACAAACCACCACGGCGGCAAATGCCAAAGTGGCTGACGACATTATGGGATGCCAACATCTCGCCTTTTTCCTTGGTGCGACTTTCAGGCCCTCTTGGACCACGACTAGTATCTGGCTGGACTAGCAGGCGCTTCTCGCACCTGCCTGCGGACGAAGCGCAAGCACTGCATGACTATAGCTATTCCCTCTTCCGACAACGTGGTAGCGGCGAGTATGCGCTTGCATACATTCTTGCACCAGGCGCCTTCGCGCGATCTCCCTTGGTGCGCAGGATTCATGGAGTAGGAAGGCAGTACCTGGAAGCACACAGAGAGCCATCGCCAGACAATGCTTCATCAAGGACCCAGGATGTGCCGAGAAAGACACGAGAGACTGGCCTACCAGTGGTTATGATGTATGGTGAAAATGACTGGATGGACGTCGCCGGTGGATATGCAGCACAAGAGCGGATGCGAGAAGAGAAGCGGAAGGCTCTTTCGCAGGCCACTGGACGCGAAAAGCAGCTTGAAAATGGCGACACAAAGGTCACTATCATCGGGAAAGCTGGTCATCACGTCTACCTGGACGGCTACGAGCAATTCAACGACGAGGTACTGAATGAGATGAAGGATGTTGAGAAGCGACAGAAGAGGCTAGCATCACTGCAATGACGGGGCGACTACCCTACTCCTATCCTGATTTCATGCACAGCGAGGCGTTGGATAAATCGTCTTCATACCGTAGACCGCGAGCGGAGGCTTATAGATGCGACATCGAGGCAACTGCCGACCAATCTGCTGATTCACAGAGAGAAATTGTCGTGACAGAGGCCGTGGGCGGAAAGCGTTGTATCAGTCACGCTGATGTGGTTGCAGGATTGAGACACATAGAAATTTATACTGGACAGACGGATGCTCGAGATTGTCTGATTAGCTACGGAAGGACACCATGCGAGTCTATGAACACTGAGCACGGCAGCTTCCATCCTCGTCTCTAGCCTGTGGTAGACAGACGCCAGAACGGACCGGACTACCTACGGATGTTCTCCCTGGTCGATGTGCCAGTAGCATATCACGTCTGAACAACGAGACTAATCGAACCTCCACCAAGGGCGTAGTCATATCCCTGAGTGCATCCACTCATTCAAGTCCCCAGAGGAATGATTCACTTCACCACCACGGGACCTGTTACGAGGACAGCGGAGATTTGTCGGACCATCTCGAAAGACGGTCAAGCAACGACATCTTCATCCTATATCCAGGACGATGTTAAAAGCAGTGCTGGAGTGGAGGCTAAATTACACGGGAGCAGGATAGGAAGCGCCAGGCTTGCAACACCATTACTTAGATGAGTACCGTCGGCTGTTTCGATCTCATACGGCAGGCTATGCACCAAACCTCTGCCCCGAGCCACATTTGTTCGAGCATGCGGGCTTCACGCCTGCGCCTGAAGACCCCTTCACTATCGGACCTCTGTTTGCGCCTGCTGCTCCTGCCCCGTCGTTTGGTAAATGACTATGCGTGGATGGGAGTGGACGACGATCAAATGGATGTGGACATATTTTGAAGGCAACGAAATGTGCAGCGACAATGAGATAAATGACACATGCGAGTAGCTGGGGTGCGAGCAGAGTGCAGGACTCGGCGGTACTGACTTCAACAGAAGCATCTGCTTATACAAAGACCGCAACCTGCACGATGGTAGCACACGGCGCCGTAGACAAAGAAGCCATTCTTGATGTTCATCGCACTTCTATCAACTAGCCAGACATCACTCTCACTCCTCCACCCTGTCCGCATTCCTACGCACACTCTTCGCCCTCCTTATCAGCTGCTCATCATCCCCGACCTTCGCCAAATCCCTTGAACCGAGTAATAATAGCCCCTTCCTGTGAATTTCCGCCCGCCTCCCTGACAACTCCTCAACATCGCAATGCGCTCACACGAACCTCCCAATTGACTCCCTCGCTCTCACGATCACCAAAACCACGCCGCCATCCCCGCTGGCAGCCTGTACCGAAGCTACTTCTTAATTCGCGGATGATGTATACCAAGATCCGTGTTGCACGGTCGCAATAAGATCAGGGTCAGTATGCCTTCAACCTGCGATTCGACATACCTGGCTAGGCTGTGGCCACCGCGTACTCTCACGATATTGTGCTATGCTCGTCGATTATTAACTCAGTGCCTAGACCAGAATAGCACATATGCATCCCGTTTCTACCTGTCTAGTTGTTCGATGTAGTCACCCTTCCTCTATCATTGAGATCTCTACCATTCCACAGATCGCATGCTCATTCACACGATTACAATCAACATGACCAACGAGATCAATGCCATGCCAAAACATCGCCGCTCGCTTGTGGTCTGGTGACCAGCTCTTACTCCAACGCCATGTACGCCTCGCTCTTTAATGCTTTGCAGTGACTGCCTCGCCAGTCGCCTTCTCGACCATCTCCTTGGCAATGTCACCTAAGGCGACCATGCACACCGTCTGCCACACTCCCAGGCCGATACGGGGCGCGACTCCACGGTAGAGACCTTTGATGCCGCTCTGCTTGTAGATGTAGGCAAACGTGTTTCCGACTGTCATCTTCTTCGGGCGATTCGGGTCTTCCGTCTTCGATTGCATCTCGACGCGGACGACTTCGATGGGCTGGTTCCAGGCACTGAGACCGCCACCTAAGGCAGATGCCAGGATTCGCTCAGGAGTGGAGAGATTCTGCGAGGTGTCGGTCTTGCCGGTGACGTTGCGAATACCGTTCTCACTGTGAATCGTTAGCTCATCATGTTCCGCGCTTCCTGACGTGTAGCTTGACGTACGCAACTCTGCTGAGACCGAATCGTGAACCCCAGTTAGTGACCTGTCTTACAGCGACCGCATTCACACCCTTGTTGATACCCTTAATACCCTCAGCGCGGTAGATGGCCATGAAGGTCTCCATCGTGCCCGGCGGCTTCGCGCCTCCTGCCACGGCCTTGTGCTTCGTCATCTCGACGGTCTTCATGCACGTGCAGAAACCCATGGTCGCGTATGCCTGCGCGAGGCCACCCAGCATACCACCGCTGATACCAGCCACGAAGTTGTTCGCGCCGAAGCTCTTGGCGTAGTATTCACCCTCGGAAGCGACGAAGAGGAGGACAGCACCCTTGGAGGACGCTTCAATCCATGCCCATGGAATCAGGCCCTGGTAGACTGTCAGACATTGTCAGCTGGCTGTATCTGAGGCACGTGAACCCCATGTCTACCCACAACCGAGAGGGCCACCACGACTCCAAATTCGCGCAACAGCGCCTGCCATGCCGTCCTTTCGGTTGGCTGCCATGGTGGTCTTCATGACCTCTAGAGGCTGGCCGAGGGTGGTGACCTCGAACATGTTGAGACCGGCGCCGAGCAGCAAGTTGCTGAATTTGACCGGCTTCTTCTCGAGCTTCTTGCCATCAGTGCTAACGACGGACATGCTGATATGAGGAGTTGTGCTGGTGTCAAAGGCCGGACCAAGGCGCTCGTGCGGCTCCGTCGCCTATGAGTTGGAGCTATGGGTAAGGCTGGTTGTTGTGTGGTAGGATGGTTCGTGCAGCTGCGTGCGATCTTGTGATTCGGTTGAGACCACGAATAGGGAGCCGGGACAGCACTGGCCGAGGAGGATGAAACGTGACG
Source organism: Dothistroma septosporum (assembly GCA_002236755.2). Taxonomy (NCBI): domain Eukaryota; kingdom Fungi; phylum Ascomycota; class Dothideomycetes; order Mycosphaerellales; family Mycosphaerellaceae; genus Dothistroma; species Dothistroma septosporum. Next base: position 1,505,274 of record NBZP02000033.1, on the reverse strand, counting down.
AATGGGGGACACAAGATCACTGTACTGAGTTGGAGGGAAATAAGACACGACCTTACGCAGTTGTTTGGGATAGCAAGAACGCCTGACTAGGAGGGACATTCGATATCGTGCACTTTCGGTTGAGCCGATGCGTGGTCGAAGCTCTGACCTGGAAATAGCTTCGGACTCCTAAAGACCGGGAATAGTGCTCCGATTGAATGCCCATTGTCACTTCGCGATAAGCCCGTATGCTCGCAGCTCGCTGAGATCAGCTCCGCGAGATGGAGATGCCTACTCAACCACGATCCTCAAGCCTCCACATGACAGTCTCACCTGCGCTTCGTCGACCCAATATTGTCCCAGCGACAACGCCACGGCACCCTAGCTATGCGATAACGACGACCCCAGATCGCGCTAGGAAGTGCTCTCGGCGTTTGGCAAAGCAGTGAAGCTGTAAGCAGATTTGCACCACTTCATGCCTGGACAATAGAACAGCTGTCGCTCGTATACTGAGGCTCCATGCTACATAGGTTCAACAGGACAAATCTAGTTGTGACACTCGCTCCAACACCTCTAGCTCCCACTGAATCCGCCGCAATCAATATTGACACACGCAAAAGCTTTGTAGTTCACTCATTGAAGCGCTTTCTGGTGTGCGCGCGCGTCAATGCCGTCTCATTCCCTCTGTTTCATTTCTCTGCCACCTCCATCGCCGCCAAGGATGTGCAATGCTCGTCTCACTCGTGCGTTGCTGCTTGGTCTACGCGGAAATGTGTAGGCGGTTCACAACTTGGCGCCGACCAGCTTGGCCCAGGCTTCGGTGCTGAATGACTTTGGTCGCTCGATTGGTGCACCGACAGCGCGGTCAATGATGAGCTGTGGAAGCACACCAAGGGCTCTGCTGACACCGAAGAGCACAGTGTAGAAGTTCTGCTCGGTGAGCCCGTAGTATTGAAGAAGGACACCGGAGTGCGCGTCCACGTTGGGGTATGGGTTCTTTGTCTTGCCGTGCTCGGTGAGGACGCCTGGGGCGATCTTGTACACCTGGGAGACGAGCTTGAACATTGGGTCGTCTGGAAGGTGCTTGAGGGCAAACTCGCGCTGAGACACGTAACGTGGGTCAGTCTTGCGAAGGACGGCGTGACCGTACCCTGGCACAACGCGACCGGCCTTGAGGGTGTCCCAGAGGTACTTGCTGATGTTCTCATCAGACAGGTCGGAGCCAACAGTCTTCTTCATCTCCTGGAGCCAGTTGAGCACTTCCTGGTTGGCAAGACCGTGAAGAGGACCAGCCAAACCATTGAGACCGGCAGCAAGGGACAGGAATGGCGACGAAAGTGCGGAGCCGACCAAGTGAGTGGTGTGGGCAGAGACGTTTCCACCCTCGTGGTCGGAGTGAATGGTCAAGTAGAGCCGCATAAGCTCAACGAAGTCGCTGTTCTCAGCGAAGCCGAGCTGGTTGGCCAAATTGTAACCGTAGTCCTTGTCCTTCTGGACGGGTGCAACCTTGCCATCCTTGTAGACGTTGCGGTAGATGCGGGCAGCGATGGTGGGCAGCTTAGCGATAAGGTCCATGCTATCCTCAAATGTGTGCTCCCAGTACTCAGTCTTCTTAATTCCCTTAGCATAAGCCTTTGAGAAGGCGGATTCGTGCTCGAGAGCATTGACGGCGATGGAAAGCTGGGCCATTGGGTGGAGATCCGATGGGCAGCGGTCGATGAGCTCAGTGACGAAGGATGGGACGTCAGCGCGGGCAGCCCACTCGGCGGAGAGGTCGCGGACCTGCTGCTCGGTGGGGACCTCGCCGGTCAAGAGAAGCCAGAAAAGACCTTCGGGCAATGGCTCCTGGCCTCCCGGTGCCTTTGGAAGAAGCTCCTGGCATTCCGGGATCGTCTTGCCGCGGAAACGAATACCCTCTTCGGAGTCGAGTACTGAGCCTTCCCACACCAGCGACTTGATGCCACGGGCACCGCCGTATACCTGATCGAGGGTGACCTCGCCGATGACCTTGTTGCCGTACTCTTTCTTCAGCTTCTTGATCTGCTCGATCTTCTCGGGCAGGCTGGCGGCGAACGTCTCCTTCAACGACTGTACGAGAGTTGTGATTAGCTCAAGCTGTGTCGATGGCTTCCTCGGCTGGTGACAATACTTACTGCGCTCTTGCTTGCATATGTCCTCGTTGCGTGAAATGCCGAGCGTGAAGTCCAGCTCTGGACAGCGGGCTGAGCGGCCATGGTGCGGCGAAGCGCAGTCCGGGAAATGTTGTTGAGGGCCATGGCGAAGCGATGCAGGTGTATAGAAGAGGATTAGAAGTGATCGGAAGAACCAGCCCGCACGATAGCTTCGGCACTGGAGCTTCTACGAGGTGACGAGTGGGCTTGGCTATGGCTCTTCGGATGTTGTTGGTGGATGAAGGGTGGGAGATTTCATCGGAGCTTCTCGCGGAACAAGAGTGCACGGTCCGTCGATGGATCGTGCAGCGCGAATGTGAATTTCTGCACTGCTACCGCAACGGCTACATTTGACCATGTGCTACATGCAGCATTGGAGCTATCTCACCATATCCGTATCTTGAGCACTCATCAGAGTCTGAGCACGTGTTTTGATGGTCTTCCCAGGTTGATGGCAGAGCGCAGAGCTATGACGCTTTAAGGTTCTCGCGTCGCAGCTCACCGAGGAAGCCGGCAAGCGCACGCGCACTCGGCAAAGATCTTCAGTGATTTCTTTCTCCTTGCACTCTCGACTGCTAGCAGAAGGACTTCCACTCTGTGACAATACACCACGACAGCTCTGTCCCCTTCAGCATCGTCGCCGGCTCTGGAATTCACTTCGCCCATATGAGAAGATTCGGAACGACAGATAGCACTTACCGCGCCCGTGACACGTGCGACGTCTTGCCAGAGTGCTTAGGGAAGGCAGCTTTTCAGTCACCATCGAGTGAACACTGACATAGCAATCACGTCCATTCACTTCACCGACTCGATCTGAAGCTCTGAACGTCGTCGCAGGCTTCACTAAGCTTCTTGAAACTCGCTCTGCGCGCTTCCTGCTGCTGCTCCTTGCATACACCCGACCAGGACCACGCTCGGATCACCTCACCTTTTACCGTGCGCACTTTCGCTGTAGCATCGCAGCCTCCTGCACAAAGACATTCGGATCTAGATTCCCCTTCGCCGAAATACCTGGTCCACGCCGTACGGGTGAGTTCAAAAGAAGCTCCGTAGTCGAGCAGGAACGAGGTGGCAAGGAGTGGGCACTTCTGGAAGAGAACACTCGAGCCTGCAATATAGAGGTAGCTCGGCGGCGCCTATTGCGCTTGGTGACCAGGACAGGCAACGCGTTCCAGCACGTAGCGTGAAGGACCTCGACATCCAGCAGGAGACAGTAGCTGTCGCGGACTTCTGTTGCTGACCGTCCTTCAGTAATCGCAGTGAGCTATCTGTAGACTGGTGACAGAGCCGCCCCTAGGCCACACGTAGAGCGCAGCTCGACATTCTTGACACAGACAAGCGCATCGTAGGCTTCATCGCCATGGCGACTTCCACCGTGAATGACCTTGACGGTCTTCTTTCTTCACTGAACCAGCTGAAGCCACCGGGGGCGAGCAAAAACAAGATCGCAACCATTACGCAGATTTGCGTCAACAACATACAGGTATGTCATCCAAGCCTACGCCACCCGACATCAACAGTCGAAGAGCAACACGTGACAAAGGTGGCGCATTGCGATCATGAGACGAGACTAACAAACATCGTGCAGGCAGAATCCACCATCGTGCAGACGTTCTATCGTGCACTCAAGAAAGCACCCGCAACACATAAACTTGGCGCCTTGTATGTCATCGACAGCGTAATACGGCAATGGATCGATGCCGCGAAGAAGAACGGCCAGAACTTGCACATTGAGGGTCGCGGTGAGATGGGCTCGTACCCTGCTGCCGTGAAGCGCGTCACTGAGCTCATGCCTGCACTGTTCGACGACATCATGAAAGGTATCCCTGAAGATCAAAAGCCCAAACTTGCAAACATGATCACCATATGGGAGCGAGGCAGTACTTTCCCTGCACACTTAATTGCAGAGTTCAAGGCCAAGTTGAGTGGCGCGCCATTGCAGACAGCACCCGCGCCAGCACTACCTGCATCGGAGCCTGCACTTCCTGCAGTCAACGGAAGTGCTGTGAGCGCGAGTGCACAACGACCATCGACGGAAAAGTTCATGGCTCCCATCCCGACTAGACCTGTCCAGACTCCCATTGGCCACCCGCCAGCCCATCTGTATCAACAAGGTCTGCTTTTCGCGCCTCAGGGTGCATCGCAACCGTCTCAAACGCAGCTCAATGGCCATGGTCAACAATCTGCGCAAGCACCGCCCCAACCTCAAGGACCCCAGCCATTACAACTACCAGGCGCCGAGCTCAATAGTATCATGGCGGCGCTACAGAAAGGCGTGCCACCACTTGCGCCGACACCTACTTTTCCACCAACATCACAGCTTGCTGCACTGCCGCCGGGATTTCCCGCAGGCCTGCCACCTCAGCTGGCTGCATTGTTTAGTCAACAAACGTTAGGGCAACAGGCGACCTCAGTGCAGGCGCCTGTGCCGCCAATGTACGGGTTTCCACCCACTCCTGCGCCTCAGGTACCGAGCCCATCGTTCCAGCAACCACCTCTACCGCACTTTCCAGGATACCCACCGCAGCCGCCGCCGTCTATTCCGCACGCCTTCCCCGTCGCTCCTCCTCCAGCGCAACGAGCACCAGCTCCAGCAGTCGACCCACTTGCCCAGTTGCGAGGTCTTCTTCCCGACAACATTTTGAATGACCATCAAAAGCTCATTCCCGCTCTGCAACTTCTACAGGATCTTCAGAAAGACGGCATTCCGCCAGATAAGTGGGGCCCTGTATTGAAGGCATTTGAAGAACAGTATCAACCGCCTGCACCTGCATACGCCGCTCAAGGTGATCACGGTGGTATTGGCAGGGGTCGTAGCAGGAGTCCAGAGCGAGGCGGACGCGGTGGACGTGGCAGTCCCGTCTATGGATCCTACGATGCGGCCTCACGCCAAAAAGACGATGGCCGCGGCGGTAACCAGCGTGGTCGATATCGTCAGCGCTCACCCATGCGCAACAGCCCAGGACCGGGGTCATATGCGATGAATGGTAGGCCAATGCAGCCAAAGTACATCGGCCACGACAGCAGTCTGCCACCCGATAACATCAAGGTCTTGTCTCGTACGCTGTTCGTGGGCGGCGCCAACGGCACTCAACAGGAAATTCAGGATGTGTTTGAGCGCTATGGTCGCGTACAGACGTGCATCGCCAACCGTGACAAGCGTCATGCCTTTGTGAAGATGACAACACGTAATCATGCCTTGGCCGCGAAGGCCGGAATGGAGGAGATGCAAACTCGCAACGACAGAGAGGTCATGGCCATCGCACGCCAGACCAAATGGGGTGTTGGCTTCGGTCCACGCGAGTGTTGCGACTACCAGCGGGGGGAGAGTATTATTCCCATCCACAAGCTCACTGAGGCGGATCTCAAGTGGCTTCACACGGCTGAGTATGGTGGCACTGGCGGTAGGTCACTCGAAGGAGGCATGGTTTTGGAAGAGCCGGACATCGAGATTGGTGCTGGAGTTAGCAGCAAGGCCATGAGCAAGCGTGTGGGACCGGAGAACAACGCACCAGCGAAGAGGCAGCGAGAAGATGGCGGAGGCGGCGGTGGACGACGACACGGGAAGAAGCATCACGGCGGAGGTGGAGGGGCAGGTGGTGGTGATCAAGGTTATGGAGGATACAGCGGTGTGACAGGAGGGGGGCTACCAGCGATGGAGCCGTATGCGTATGTCGCGCGGCCGGAGCCTGTGGCTGTCGCGACTCCGCCAGCAGTGCCTGGCTTCGGCTTCAGCTTTCTGCCACAGAATCGGTAATGGGCTTGGACTTGAGCGAAGCGAAGGACGAGCATCGGCAAATCATCATGGGAGAAGCATTAGATTGGGCGTTCGGACTCGACAGCGTAGCGTACGAGATGGCATTGGCTCTTCTGTAAGCATACATGTATCAATGGCAATAACAGTCTTCAAACGTCATCTATCAGCACCATCTACAGCTACAACGTCTGCGGCGCCTATGTTGTGCTTTTCTGCTATTTTGAATCATGATTAGAGAACCACACGTGTCGCTAGCTGTAGGAGTGATGGCAGGACCATGAAGCATTGCGCTTCTGCACCTCCCGCTTTAGCTCCCACATAGGGCAAAATTGAGACGCTGTACACGGCAAGGTCCCTCAGCTTAGACTCACATTAAGCATTCGGAGGGTGCACGAAAGTCGAGAGAGGAGCTGAATTTGTCAGATGTGTATTTCGCTTTTGCGCATGATCTGGTGCGGAAGTTCTGCTTGGGGTCGGACAATGGGCTCATGGATAGACCGCTAGATGCGAAGATCAAGAGAAATGACCGGAGAAGGCTTCTTACGGGCGAGAAGATCAACAAGTACTTTCCCTTAGATCGAACAGTGCTAAGCAAGCTGGGAACTTTGATCTTACCGCCAGCCGTGATGGATCTGCTCAGCTTCAAGGCTGCGGCCGTCAAGGGTATCGAAGCAGTACTGGCCGATACACATGACAACAAAAACAGCCGTCAATTTGTGGTATACGAGAGCTTCGAGACAGCACGATCCTCCCGCCAGAAGAGAGAATACTACCAAGACTCCATGACCAAACGACTATCCTTGTCACGGCCGGAACGATATCTACGGCAAAGTCTTCAGGTTACTAATCCTTCTACCGAGTTCTCTGCTGTCCAATAACGCTCTCAAGACCATGGGAGGAGCTCCGCGAAGCACGCCAGAATTCCGAAGTTGCCTCTCTGTCGCCAACCGAGCTGCTGCAACTCCCGTACCTGAACGCAGTAGCGCTAGAATTCAACCGCCTCAGCTTCGGCGTTACAAATCGCATGACCCGCTACTTCCCCGACGAGACTCTGACCTACACGGCCAGCTATAGTCTCAACAAAGGCCAGAGTTATACCTTCCCATCCGGCACAAAGATGTCCTGCATCACACATTGTACGCACACCACGGAGGAGATCTTCCCTGACCCACTCGCTTTTTACCCGGAGTGATGGATTGGGGACGGTGAGGATGTCAAGATGTGGAAGCGGAGCGTGACGGTGATGGGAAAGGGGCAGAGGAGGTGTTTGGGGTTGAATGGAGCAAACGCGGCGATGTGTCTGGTACTTGCGAGATTTACGGAGTTCGAGTGTGAGTAGTACGGGACGGATTACAGTGATATGGCGTTTTTGCATGATTACCAGATTGCGCATCCGAGGTTGGAGACGGAGTGGATTCGGGTATTGATTCAGGGGAGGATTGGATAGGATCGATTGTGTACTTCGAGACGTTCCATCGTTTCGTTTATTGCAGCGCTGTAGCATGCACTGTGACATTGGGGTGGCCTTTTTGAATCTGGAAGCAATTCCTTCGATTCGAATCACGGCATCTCGATCTGCATTATCTGCGACGCTTTGTGGTTCGAGGCATCTTCCAGGTGGGCGCGTGCGTAGCAGGCCTGCCGTGCCAGTGATTATTTCTGCGGCGAATGTCGCTAGTGAGGTGATTGTGCCTGCCGTTTGTGAGCCATCTCGCGGGTGCCCATTGCGGATCATAGAGCGTCTTTGCGCGATAGGTGATGCCGCAGTCCAAGTTCGCACGTTTCTTTACTCGTCATCGTCGTCCTGCTGCATGAAGGGATTTGCGATCTCCTCGCTGCCGTCCAGTGGCGATATCAGGACCAGCAGTGTGCCTCTGGCCACCAGAAGACCCAAGTTTCGTGTGCTCGTGTTCCCTTCGTCATCTGCTCTCGGGGTCAGTGTGAGCCGCAAGAAGATATGTTTTGAGTCCACTTGCCCCGAGTCAATTCTTTGACGTTGTCCAAAACGAGGTTCATGAGTTGATCGTAGCCTTTCAAAGTGCCGGTCACTGGCAGAGACTGGAGTCAGAACCTTTCACTGCGCCTTCCCGTCGACGCTACATACCTTCTCGACCCCCGTTGAACTTGACGCTGATCTCCTTGTCCATGTACTTGGCGAGATCGAGAATGTTTTCTTTCTTCCTCTCGCCGCCCTGTTGGTTTCCTCCGCCACGGCCACCCCTGTCGCCGCCACCACCCCTACCGCGACCATTGCGGCCTCTGTCACCACCGCCTCGGAAGTTTGCGCGCTCCGACATGGTGGACGATGCTGTTCCCCAATGTTGCTTGATGTGGATCGGGAGGGCCAGTGAAGGAAGATCGGCCTGAATTCCGCTCGGGGCTGGCTGCACAGGAGCGAGCCGGGCGAAACTTTGGAACTAGCGGCAGGCGCAGACAACGACGATGCACTGGGTCTGGGCTTCGATTGCGTGGGACTGTTCAAAACTTCCACGCAAATGATTGCTGCTCGCCGCCAGATTGATGACGAGGATTATGTGCAGCAAGACCGACCATCATCGGCGGCGCCCCAGCCGCGGCAGGCGGGTCGAAATGGCGAGAAGCATGACCCCTGCCGGTGCTTGAGCGGAGGAGCAGCAGCTGGTGGAGTGGAAGCGCTACGAGTGGGAGCAAGCAAGCAAGCCGACCGGGAAAAGCAGCTCGCACGCCCGCCGCCGCCGCCGCCGCCGCCGCCTGCTCTTCGTCACCCGTTACCCGCGCCTCCTCGTCGCACTCCTGACCGCTGCATTTGATCCAGTACACTATGCGACACCCTTCATCATGGAGTCCACCGGGTCAGCGATGGACACCTCCAAGCGCAAGCGGAGTCCCTCGATCAGCAACACCGGCCCACCGCCCAAGTCTGCGAAGACGGGCAGCCAGCTGAGCATCAACTATCTCGCCCGCCAATCGCACGACGATTTACCGTTGATCAACAAGGAGGACGCGCTACCCAATCTGCTGCACCTGCTGTCGGCCTACAGCAACATCCTCGACCGACACGAGTCGCTGGCCTCCAACTTGGGCGCCCGACCACTCGGTCCGATACTGATCAAGCGCTTTGAGCGCTGCTTCGAAACAGCTCCCAAGGTCGTCGCCACGCACCAGAAGAACTCGTCGGGCAATCCCGAGGATGGATCGCAGATTACATGGCTCGAGGTCATCGAGTTCGCCCGCTCGCACCCGAGTCAGTTCACCTTGAGCACCTTTTCCGAGGGCAAGCGCGTCTGCCAGTTCTACTATCCACAGAAGCAGTTGCGCGTGCAGATCAGCGAGGAAGACTTCTTATTCATCAACAGCGGGCGGTGTCAGGAGCTGATTCCGCCGCTGCCTATCTGGGAGGACGAGGAGAAGGAAGTAGGAACATGCGATGTATTGGAGGCCAAGCTCAAGGAGCTCACGAATGCGGCGGACATGGTCGCGGCTAGGACTAGACAGCTCAGCCACCGTCTGAAGGGACGCAGAGCAGCAATACTGGAGAGAAGGGCAGAAGGTGGGAGCGGGACACCCGCCAAAGCGAACGCTGTGCAGACAACGACTGCACCGTCATCGTCTTCTGGCTCAAGCTTTGTAGCTGTCAACTCGTCCAATGGTCCTTCAACAAACGATGGCACGAGGCCGGAGCCAGTCCAACCAAGTCTTGGATCATCCGCGGCCGTTCGAAACGAACTCTTGCGGCATTTTGAAAGCCTGCCGCACAACCAGGGATCAGGCCGGCCGCAAGGAAGACACTATTCGGTCGCAGAGCAATCGGCTCCTCGGCCTTCAGAGGTTGTAATCAACCATCATGACGGTGTGGATTCCAACGCCTCCTCACTGTCGCCGGTGCCACCAAATGCTTTCAACAATGAGACATTGCCGTATGCTGCGGGCGACAGCATAGTCCCCTCTCGTACACAATCGGTGAGTCACGTCACGACCCAGGGACACCGATCGTCGTTCAGCGTCGGCGGCGGCACTGTGTACAATGGCAGTCACGTACCAATGAAGCACAATTTTAGTCGACCATTGCCTCCTGCACTCGAAAGCAGTCAGCCGTTCCGGCCCCTCTGCCAGGCGCACATGGACGGCTTGCCCCGTGGTCAGCGTGTGTTACCTCCCTGCGACCGATGCCGGCGGCTGCGAATGGACTGCGTGAAGAATCTGACTTCCTGCGCTGGCTGCACTAGAAAGCACGCCCGGTGTCATTGGCGTGACGTGTCCCGCGATGAGCTTGGGGCACTGGATCACCTGATGGACTCGGTATATCCTGCGTCGATGGGTGACTCGCCGTCGCACGAGTCTGCCCATGGCAATGGCTATCTCAACGGAGGCAGCGAGGCGGCCCGCAGTGAAAGCGGCGAGAATCGTAATGAAGATAGTGACGAGGATGATAGCAATCCTCTCGAAGACTTGGAAGCTTTGGACGCCAAGGAGGAACAGGAGATGCAGATTAGAGAGGACGAAGAGGGCCTGGCCAACGCCCGGCAGCTTGCACGACAAGGTTGGGAGGTTGGTCAGGACGGTCAGGCAGGCGATGGTGGCTTGGCCAGTGAGGCAGCGCAGTCTGCTAGTATGGCAATACATTCCCTGCCAGACGGCGCACAACAGGACCCGCTCGAAGATCGCGGCGAACAAGCTCCGGACTCGCTGAGCCTCAACACTAAGCGACCAAGTCACGATCAAGCACACGACGAGTCGCACAAAGATTATCATGAAGGCGTGTTTGCCGAACAGGGCAATGGAGCAGAGCCCTTGACAGTGGCGGGTGCTGAGTCGAATGGCGTGTCTTCAGTTCACCTTGGCGAACACCAGGCGGTGAATAACGACGCTGGCGATAGTGTGACTGCGAGTTCGGGCTGGCGGGCCGTTTGACTGCACACGACCGCCACTCCGTCCTGTTTGCTGGGTCATCAGCAGCTACCAGCACTTGCAGCATAGACATCTAGACAAAAGTGGAAGAACCTTGGCATCGTCCTAAAATCCTATGTACTTGGCATGATCCGCTGCCATGTTGTACAACGTCGAGTCGAGTCGTGGAGGTGTTGATTACCCGCGCGTTTGATCGCCGACGCTGCGGATGGACTGATGACATACTCCAGACGCTATACAGGAGGCAGGACAATCTCCGAAGCCAAGCATGAAACGCTGCAGTCGTGGTGCCTGGCAGCGTGGACACTCGAACGAGCGTATCTCAAAGCCGGTGTTTGTCAGAAGGTGCAGGCCTCTCCCTTCAACACTAATATCGCCTCCACGAGGCACGCTCGCTGCCGCCGCGAAGGCTCCGTCAGTCTAGTTGCTCCCACTCGACAGCCTCCAGGGTCGCAATAGCGACATGATCGTCCACCGCGAGTGTGCGGGCAAGTAACTTACTGGCGATGTTCTTCAGTGGCCCGCGTTACATCACAGAGGCTTTGTGCGACGTTCCGTTGGCCCCAGTGAGGACGATGGCAAGGAACCACACGCGAGACATAACTGCTCCTGCAGGTCGATATTGATGGTGTGGGTCCTGATCAATCTGGCTTCTCGGGCTAGACCTCATCGCGCAGACCTCCACACCGAGCGCGGCTGCGGGACCGGAGTTGCACTGGCATTTGAACAACTCTGCCGGGGCGTGCGCTTGCTGAAACGTCGATGCAAGTACAAGCACAAGAGCGGCACAGACAAGGGCGGCTGCGGTATGGAGATCAGGAACGCGCAGCAGTAGCGCCATCAGGCACCAGAGATCGGCCTGGAGAGGGGATTTCATGCCGGATCGAAGCGCGCAGTTGAGGTAGGTACCCGTCTGCCATGTGAGAGCAAAGGTAACCGGCACCGCGCCCACGGCAGAACAACCATACACGCGTTCATGCAGACAGCCGCATCGAGTCGCCTTAGCTGCAACGTCACGTCTTCACGAAACCGGAAGATGATGGCGTTTCGACAGACCATAGCAAAGAAGCAACGATGCATACTGCTGAACTCGACTCTCTAACTCTGGGAAACAGTTAAGTGGAGCAGCCTCGCCTGAAGTTGACAACGTTCCTCAAACTTCCGGGCAAGACAGGCCTGTCCCTGCCTGTGTAACCACACGGACTCTTTGACAGCTCCAACAACCCGGTGGAAGTGTGTGCCAACAGTCTCTCCTGACCACAACAGTACTTTCCACACTGAAGTCTGGAAATTGGACGATGATTACACAAGACGACGTGGTTCAAGCCATGGCCTCATCACGGGTCCTGGCATTGACAACCGCCACTGTCCAACCGATACGTCGCGTGCTAACTGGGTGCCTGCAGCTCTCGTCGAAGCATCGGGACTCTATCAATACACGGCAGGAGCCCACATCGCGCCACCACTGTGCTGCGCCGCCGTTTGGCAGCCGTCTGCATATATACAGTGCAGGACAGTAAGAATGTAGACCCACATGTCTTCACAATGGCCAGTGAAGCACCAGTCTGTTCATGTTGCGCAACCATCGCGTGTAAAGGATTCACGCAAATTCGCGCTTCCTGAGTCGTGGGAGTGTCGATGCCACTCGCAGCAACGGCGTCTACAACCTGAGACACATACAGAAGGGTCCGAGAGTCTGCTCGATCAGTCACTGAAACAGGCCGTGCTTACTCCAAATGTAGGTGCAGGGTTGCATTTGCAGACCGCCTCAATGTTTGAAGAAACCCTCTGCGCTACAGCATCCGCGAGATGGTTGAGGATGAATCTGATCGTCTGCTCCGAATACACGCCCGTTACTCGGCCATTGATCGGATAGCATCATGTTCGACGTATCGACTGGCAATTGCCGATGGTGTTGCATTCCTCAGGTTGGGGGCGTTCTTCTGTATGGCTGACGTTGCAATGGGTAGACAACCACCTCAACAACTTTCTACTACCCTGATCCGATCTACCGGGATCTCGCTGCGCACAAGAGTCTTCTGCAAGGCTTCCACTCTTATGAGCTTTGAGACGTCTGGACGCACGAATACTTATTCTCAGTAAGGTCTGTGTTTGCGGCAGAGAAGTGCTCCCTACACCCTCTTGCATTCTTCACAGCGGTTCTAGATACACGTCGTTCCTGAGGCCATACTTCATCAAGACCGATCGAACCATCCCTTGCTGGGTTTATACAATCCTTTCAGGACTACCGGAAATTGGTCGTCTAGTCTTCCTCTAATCTCTTGTTCAGTTGGTGAAGTTTGTCGTTTTTGATTTGGGTACGGTTGTACCTGGCATTTGTCTTTGCGTCCAGGCTATACTAATTGGGCCACACAGATCGTCGCCCCGGACACCCTCCAGAACAAACCTGACATAAGGTTTGCGTTGCGTACGACACGAGCGCAGTCTGCCAGCCTCAGGATGTTAGTGTACAATGGTAAGTAGAGCGAGTATCTTTAGCCTCTTTGCCTCCTGGGCCATATGCGTTCATGCCACGATCAAAAGCCACACGCTTTCCAACCAACCGAAACATTCCCATCTGCTCTGATCTCTTCCCTTTATTGACTTTGCTTGTTTGAACTCTGGACCTGATCACGGGAGGTTGTTATCTTGTGTATGGCGTCTCAGAAGCACAATTTGATCGTTTTGGAAAGAGACAGCTGACCATGCGTTGCAGTTTTCGACATGTCCTGCTCCACTACTCCTGCGAGACCTGGGCGTGGCGTTGCCGTGCCCGGTATCGACACTCGCGGCCCTGCTGAGAAGGCCCTCGCTTTCAGCGGCTGGCCTCTGACACCTCCTCAATCCGCCCACGACTCTCGAAGACCGTCGTTAGCATACTCTGCGTTGTCTGATGTGTCTCACTCGGGGCCTCCGCCAATCAGCGGATACTCACAGCCGGCCACTCCCGTTCACGGTATGGCACAGTCTCAAGACTTTACTGCCCAATGGACGGATGGCATCGACTTGCACGCATCGATGCCCGTGAACATGAACGACAGCTGCCGGAACGCGCACTTGGTGCAGCCAATGTCGGGCATTTCCCTTCAGCGGCAACACATCACTGACGCTCAACCCATCCCAACATATTCCTCAATCGTGCAGGACAATTTCGCCCTCACAACACCAGCTTCCCCTGCCAGAAATGCATGGACTCCAGTCCAACAGCCTCCGTCGAGCTTCACCGCAAATACCGTTCTCAGTTCCGCGCAGGATCGTTCACCTGCCGCTGGATACCACAATGTGGATCAGTCATACCATTCACCCTTCGCGCATCCGGGCTACCCACAGTGCGAGTCAACGCAAGCACTCGCACCATCGGTTTTCCAGCAACCACAGCATGTGGTTCCTTCGCAAGTGAACGCCCAGTGGGATTATACAATGGAGCCAGACGCCGGATACGGCGCAGTCGAGCCCATGCACGAGGGCTACATGCAAAGCTTTGACTCTACCTCGTCGGGTTTCTCCAACTTCTATTCCGTCCCCCCTGCCAGCCCTGCGGACGCGTACTTTGACGAGTCGGATCCCGACTTCGTTCAGGTCAAGAATGAGTATCTATCCTCTCCAGCTCGCGGAACTCCAATGTCACGATCGCGGCATCTGCTCGGAGCATACGATCCACAGCGTATCTCCCGGAAGGGTAGTCGATGTTCAAAGCGTTCACGTAAATCCCAGCATGAGGGCAAAGCATGGTTCGAGCAGGAAATCAACGGCACGCTCGTACGGTGCGAGGGCAAACAGTTCGAGATTAAGGACCGTGTGGTTCTCACGCTCGAGTCAAAGGACTCCAAGCCTCATCGATGTACGTTTGAGGATGAGTTTGGGAAAATCTGTGACCGCCGCTTCGAACGCAGCGAGCACCTGAAGCGTCACATGGGTATGCATTCGAAAGAGCGTGGATACCCTTGCCCACTGCCTGGATGCAACAAGGCGTTCAGCCGCCCCGACAACACGGGTGATCATTTCAAGACCCATCTTAAAAGCCAGCCCAAAGGGCGTCGCAATCCGCGCTTCACCTTCCAAGTTCTGGAAAGGAAGATCTTGGAAACATATGATGAAAAGACAGCCACAAAGGTAAGCACCTGCACAAGCGGCGCCCAGCTCCGACACAACACTGACACTGTTCCCAGCTGCTTAACAATTTGCGCAAATGGATTGCCAACAACCCGTTATTGCTGCAGAATGAGCACATACACGCCTACGGATAGGGCAACATGTGAAAAGCATCTTCATCATCACGACAGAGACGGGAGTTAATGAAATGATCGAATCTAATGAGTATCACGGCGGGATTGTGAATTAATGGTCTCGGATACACGCCAACGGAAGGGCTGTCTGCATTGGTTTCTTGTCTGGGGTGGCAAAGCATGACTTGGAATTTACCATGTACGGGCATGGACTATGGGAAGGAGAAAAGGGCGACAGCATGCATGGGTTCGCTTCGGGGGTTGTACTCTCGGCTTTGGGCACTGTATTTTAGGAGACGACGTATCTTGCATCAGGGAGGGCCGGAAGCGGGTGGGTGGCGCTTTCTATGGTATTGAGATATACTACATAGTGGAGGGACTGTATATGATACAGCACCGAGTGCTTTTCTGCACAGGCATTGGTGTGTATAATTGTTTGCTCCTGCCTTTCGAATCTTGGTAGCTGCCCTAGCTTACGCCCTTCCTTGCCGTGATCGGCCTTGTACAAGGCGTGAGGACATAGTGTCCCTGACATGCACTTTGTCTGACAGAACAACCTTACGCAACGGTAACTTCGCAGCAAAGCATACAACCGTTACGTTCCGACTATGTCACAGGCTCAGAACTCTCCCGATCTGGGAAAAGCGGTCGACGCTACTCCATGCGCCATACCAGACAATTCGACTGCTCTAACAGGCCAATTTGTCACACTCGAAGGAGTCGATCGATCCCACCTGCAAAGCCTACACCAGAACCTTGACCTTCCGAACAACTCCGACCTTTTCAACTACCTTCCATGGACAGTGCCTGGAACCGCAGAGGACCTTTGGAACATACTTACCGATCTGGAGGGCGAGCGAGGATTTGTAGTGTACGCAATCAAAGCCTCACTTGAACATCTCAATCACCAAGAAAAGACGCACGGGTCGAGGCCCAAGCACAACGACATCGTAGGCATCATCTGCTACCTTGAGATCCACCATCAGCATCGAGACATCGAAATCGGCGGAATCCTCTTCAGCCCGGCTCTTCAGCGAACAGCAGCTGCTACAGAAGCGCACTACTTGATGTTGAAGAATGTGTTGGAGCCAAATTCTTCTGCACTTTCGAAAGGCACAGCGCCGCCGTATCGAAGGGTAACCTGGAAGTGCAATGCTCTCAACAAGCCTTCGCAAAGGGCCGCCGAGAGGCTGGGGTACAAGTATGAGGGCACATTTCGAAAGCACCTGATAGTGAAAGGTCGGAATCGGGATACTACGTGGTTGAGTCTGCTCGATGACGAGTGGCTTGCGGCAAAGGAAGCGCTGGAGAAGTGGTTGGCGGAGAGCAATTTCGATTGGAAGGGTGATCAGAAGCAAGGCCTGGTTGACATTCGAGCATCGATCGAGCTTCATTAGGCATCGTCTGCGCTTGAGATACGGTCGACTAACAGAGTGTGTGTCGCTCGAACAGTTGGCCAGAGTGGCTGTAGGCGTTGTCTGCAGAACTTAGCAGCGGTGAGAGATGCTGCACCCAAGGGGTAGCGAGTGAAGGAGCCATAACGCGATGACGCTAATTTACGGTCAAGTCGACAGTCACAGCAGCCGTCAGAAGGTTCCGGAGCTGATATTTGTACTGGGATTTGAGGATCAGCTTATCCTTAACGCCGTGCTCCCGCTTCCCTGTTCAATGCAATCTGTTATACAATCAATCGCCCCTCTCCGTTATCTCTTCCGCTGTGCTCCTCTGAATATCATGCCACCAACAACTCCAGCAGCCACGGCCAGCCCTCCAACTATGGCCATGCCCACAAGCCCTTCCTTATTAACCTTTTCCTCGACAAGGTGGCTCAGACTTTGTGCTTGAAGGTTGTTCGGCTCGATCTCGAGAAGATTGTCGTTGTATCGTCGTGCTTCTGCGTAGTTGCCCAATTTGTAATTGCCGAGTGCTAGATAGTACAAGCATTCTCGCCTTCGATCGGGGCTTTGTCGAAAGATGTCAGAGAGAAGTCGTACGCCTTCCTGTTGGTCTGTTCGTGATGATGACTTTATGAGGCCCTGCCAAGATCATGAGCATCTGCCGAAATATCTCGAACCATCGTATGCTGTTCATACCCATGCGTAGTTGAACTTGGTCTGCAACGAGACATATTCGCCTTCCTTCTCGTATTGCGATCGTAGGACTTGCAGTTCTGCTGGCTTTAGTGGGCTATTGCGCGGTCAGTACACTACGCCCTGCATGTCCCATGTCGTGCGATCATGGCGATAGCATACCTTTCCGCATCAGCGGCGTCTGGGAAGCGGTGGTTGTTAGCTTTGTATTCCATGTTTGACGTCGCCGTGACAAGATCATCGTCGGTAAAACTCACATGGAAGATGTTCTGCCATGGTAGTCTTTGCGAAGTAGCGATTCGTGGTGCCAAAATGTGGTTTGCGACTGCCTTCGACAACTCTCACTAGGCGTGGCTGCCAAAACGTCACCTGGTGGGCAGGAGCTTGGGCCATGCGGGATTCTCGGTCCGCGTCGCGTGGTTGCTCAGGCAGGAGCGCTCTGTTTGGGAAGTGACGCGAGACATCAACACTGACCTTCGACCAAGATATCGGCCTCCCTCCATAAAATACGTTTCAAACCTCAACGCCCCAAATATGGTGCTATTCGACGAAGATCCCGTAGACTTGATGTCGGCAACGACAAGCAAATTCCGCATCGCACCCGACAAGGACAGCTTAAACCGCATTTCGGAATCGCTGCACACACTTGCAAGCGCGCGACAATCGCGACTGGACCAACAGACCGACTTCCTGAGCAGCTTGAGTCGACGTTTGAACAATATCAAGGGCCAATACGACTACGGAGAGGAGCGATATGATGCGGGCCGCCATGCTGCAGAGATGCTCAGGATGGACACGGAAAAATTCAGGATCGCGAAGGGTGTCAACGATGCCGAGATTGAGACGGAGAGATTGGGAGGGCAGCTTGCGGCACTGAAGCAGCAGCTGGACACGCTCGAGAAGGAAGGTGTTGAGGGTGGTGCGAGGCGGTCTGTACAGGAGCAGGAGGATGCCAATGTGTGAGTCACGGCGTTACGGAGACACGGGCGATGCACTGACACTGACTCGTTTGACAGCCTGAAGTTGAGCTTCTACAGATCTCTTGGAATCGAGATCCAGCAAGACGCGAAGACCGGAGAGTACAACCGAGCCATCGCACACAACACGGGCAGAGGTGATGTCAACGTGTTTGATGTCGATAGCTCGCATAGCGCTGGCGACTACACGAAGATGATGTGGGAGAGTATATGATATGCTGGCCGGCAGACACAGGAAGGAGTTCGGCGTTGGTCGAAGATACCAGGAGGAATTCGTGCGGTGCAATTGCAGTACACAATGCTTCACGCCCGAAGTTTCTGCCAGTCACTACTTCCGGGTTCTTTGCACTGAGCTTCGTACGTCCTCTTGGCCGTCGAGTTCCTGGACTCAGATAAACGGTCGGCTCGGCGTGCATATGCGTACATAGTGGGCTCTCCCGATGGCTACACCACAGTTTCTACCGCTGTCACGTGTACAGCTCTTTTCGGTATGACTAGATTTTCTGGATCGAACGGATCGACCGGACCGACCAAGGTCACGCAAAGGGACTCCAGATGTACACAAAAGTTTCGACGGGCGACTTCCATATGGCACGATTACGGTAGCGCAAGTCTTTTCGAAATGTCAACTTTCATGTCTTGGCCTCGATAGCTTCGGGTCTGGGCAGGCTGTAAAGCCACTTGGCCCCAGCTGACGCAGTCTTTGTGCACGAAAAACAGCCAAGGAGCCTGACCACCACATGAGCGTTCCAGCCACTGGAGATAGAGTGTAGCCATAAGGCGGGCGCAGTCATGCGTCGTACAATCTTACCCGCCTACGCGCAGAGTATTTTGGACGAATCGATATCATTGCGTATTCCAGTTCGATGTGGCGAGGATACTCATACACATGCACATTTCCATCTGCTTCGCCTAGCCAACATTTGAATCGATCAGTCACCACTTCTCGTACTACAGGAAATTCTCGCTGTGCTCAACGACGACTCCATGGCTGGAGGCAGTCCGCAAGTTTGCGAGGCTGAGGCTTTCCAAATTGGCATACGAAATGTCGAGACTTTGCTTGTAGACACTTTTGACCACCGGCAAGTGAAAGCTTGGGATTCCGTCAACTCTCCTATATACAAGTACTTGCCCGTGGGACTAGTACCATAGTAGGTAAGTACGTAGGAATCATCCATACTATATGCTTTTGTTCCGATATTTTGCGTAAAAGTCTTGCTCGTGCATGGCCCGTGCTTAGCTTAGCTGCTGGAGAGTGAATCTTCGCGGAACGCCCAGGCTCGGACCGAGCATCTCGAACTGAATGAACCGCAGTCGACTTTTAGAAGAACAGAACACCTTGGCGCCGACTTTTGGGTTTCGACACGTTTTCACTTGGCTCTTTGAAGAGTGTCTCACGAAAGGTGTTGCCTATTTGACGATGTAACAGGAGAGTATATTCACTCCGCCGGTTCCACGCCTACTTTGCTGCTTCTCTATTCTTCAACCATATATTGGCTTTTGGCAATGGAACTTTGCGTTGAAACAGTCTGTGAAGCGTAGAGCAAGGACGATTTCCCGCTTCGACAGGTAGGTACTACCTCCGTCCAAGAGCGGATTTTGTTCTTGAAAACTGCTACAGACGGCAAGGCGCACGACGCGGTGGGTACGGTAGCTCTACAGATCGTTACGAAGTGGAATTTTGTAATACCACCCAGGCTGTCTCTGCAACGTGAATGCCTGTCATCCTCAAATGTCGACCTTGTCGTGGCTATTCACATCCGCGCTAGCGAAGAGGCGCGAGAAGGACCTATACCTAGTTCCTGGCGCTGCCCACTGTGGCACCAAAGTGGGCAGCGCCAATACCGTCGAGCTGGGTCCGTACCCGCAGGATAATGTGCAGATTAGAATCGATTGGGTTGCGAAAGATCTTAAGCTGAGCCGTCTGAAATGCACGACTATATGTACATCTGAGGAGGGCAAGTATGAGGGTAAGGTGCAGCGACTTTGTCAGCGGCCCTGTCGGCCGCTGTGGCAGGGTTGATAGCTCGACTTTGCATTAGCGACGAGGCTTCGATCGAGAGCTGGACCTGTACGTTGTCGGCCTTTAGGGCGCCGATCCACTAGGCTAGGCATTTTAAGGGAAATGAGATTTGAGTCAGGAAGTTCTCCAGCTGGAGAATATTTGAATGCTTCATTTGTGCAGAATTGTGTGCGCTCGAGGAGCGGATACGACCCGCTTCATGCAATCGCAGCTATTCGCCGCCCATACCATGTCACCAGCAGGATCCCTCGCCGCTCGTCCTCTTAGATCCAGTCTCATCTCAACGCCGGGCTCAGATACTCCAACTCCTGCTAATATGCTTCTCAATGCGCGCTTCCACAGGGGCCAATCCAGCTAGAGCGTCCTATTGCACGCGTTGCCAAGCGCCAAGATCCCAACCTTAACCCTCGCAGTCATCAGAACACATAACTCTCCCCACTCTGCGAAACAACAAAATCACATCCCAACCCATGCCCCTCCTCCCTCAGTCGTGCCTCGTGATCCTGCAACTGCGTCAAAATAGTCTCACTAACATGCGGACCATCCTTAAGGGTATCTTTGATGTGGATTATCAATATCTTAATGCCACTGAGAGGCATGTCATGCAGTTCATGTTGCGTGCTGCTGGCGGTACTGTCTTCCGTGGCAACGGCAGATCTCGGGAACGATGTGTTTTGCGGTGATATCATGTCATTATCCAAGTGAAAGTGGTAGTGATTGGCGGAGCCTGTCGGAGCACCTGGGACGCTATTGTCGGGGGCGCTGCGGCGTCGCCTGTCATCTGCGAAGACTGTGCGGTTCGCGAGGCTGCGACTTCGTTTGCGGTGGTCGTACTCTAGGGATACGTTCATGGCGATATTATCCAGCCCATTCACGCCAGAGCGTTTCCGTTTCTTGGAGTTCTTCTGTGCCTCTCGAACGGTCTTTGCTTCGTTGACTTGTCGTCCGAGGTACTGTAGCTCGGCCATTAGATGCTTTGGGTTCAGATGTCCAAAAAGCAGTGCATCTATCTGGCTGTCATCGTAGCTGCACTCGATAAATACGGCACCTAATGTGCCATGTGCAATCTTTCGCGCCGCTTCTTGCCAGATGATGTGATTTCGAGGTGTCAGCGATATCGAGTCTGGCTCGACATCCCCGAAAATTAGCACCTCTCGCTGTGTGTATTCGTCCCGCAAAAAGAACGCTGTACTATCCACCACACATGCGTGATGGTGATCGGTCGGCTGTACAGCAGGCGAAGGATGGCTGTTGAAGAAACCTTGCCGTGAAGAGATTCCAGGCGTTGGAGGACCTGACTGGAGCTGTGAGAAGGAGGTTGGTCTTTCCTGTGAAGTCCCTGCAATTGACCCGTTGTATGGCGGGTTACCGTCCGGTATGCCTGGTATGCTTCCTCGATGATGATGGCTTGGCGGACCTTTCGTGCATGTTCCATGCGACACCTTGAACGCCCTGGCGCTGAGTCCATCGCAGACATCAATATATCCTCGGCCTTCGCCTTCGCCAATCATCACATCGCCACCTTCCTTCAGACGTTGAAATGTCACGAAGCCAACGCCGCCATCCTCATCAGTCAGGTTCGGCCAGATAACATCGTTGAATATGTGCTCCTTGATCGCATCGACCGTGCTGGGAAGTGCTGCCAGCGTCTTGGGCCGAGAAGTTGCATGGAAAGCTGCGGTGTTGATTGCAAATCCGGAAAGATGGTCAAGATGTGGATGCGTGATCAGGTACGTCGCGACATAAGTGCGTAGAACGTGAAGGGCGTTCGCCCGCGCAGACTGGTTCGGAAACTTGAGGCCGGCAAATGGACCTTCAGACAACACCGTGGGTTCTGGACGCGGAGGGCAGTATTCGAGCGAAGAGGGCGACGGCGATAATGGTGCCCTTTCCAGCCTCTTGGGCGAGCTGTTGCTGTCCCCGTTCGAAGCATGGCTTCCGTTTGAGTTCCTGGCCATCCTATCTCCACTGATGCTGGGAAAGTTCTGTTCAAGTATTCTGGTTATAGGCGCGAGATGCGATCCAGCATCGACTGCCAGCAGCGAGCCCTTGGCCCACTCACTGCCTATTGATCGCACCAAAAAAGCCGTCACATTCTCCTCGCTGGGACCACCCGAAGATCCCAGGCAGATGACCTGCAATGCGGGTTCTTGAGTATGTAGCCCTATGTCTGAGCCCGCTTCCACATCGCGCGTGTCTTTCATCAGTGCGCATGTGTCCGTGGCTCCAGCCGCCCTTCCGCTCTTGTCTCAGCCGCTGCGCTGGATCGCGATAGCATCCAGAGAGTGGATGGATGGGCGGTGCTTCGGAAGGGGCTGCGTCGATCGTCGCGGGCCCCGGGGTCTCAATGTATGAAAGGTGCACCGAGTCGGCGGTCGAGTCCTATGAAAGCGAAACGACTCGCCTGGCCACGTGCTCCTGCGCCCGCCGATTGTCTGCAGCCTCCCGCGACCCTGACCTCAAGCACGGATGCAGCAGCACACACGATGCTCGTCCGGCGACAGCCTTCTTCCGACACGGCTCCTTTGTGCTCACTCCTGAGCAAACACCCGGAATGTGTGACTCTCGTCGTCCTATGGCACTTCACCTGTTGTTCTGTCTGGCTGATCCGACGAGTCGAGTGACAGGCTTGCGATGTTGACGTGTTACAGTAGATGCGGCTGCCTCGAGCTCAGGCGATGCCGGCCAGGGTCGTGCAGGGGTGGCCGAGTCGTGGCTGCAGAATGCGGTGCAGTATGTACAGCGACAGGAACGCAGGGCAAATAGCAGGATGGAATGTGAGAGTCGGAAGCACCTTTTGACCAGACTGGCACGCTGTCGAGATACTACAGTAACATCGCCTTCGATGCGCTAGAACTAAAGGTACTGTACCACGCGACACCACGGCGACGTGCCTAGGCCCCAGGGCGAACGCATGGCCCGAAAGCGTGCAAGGGTGCTTGGGTCCTGGTCTGGACCAGAGTCTATCTATACCTTATGTATCTGTGGAGGCTCGGGATGGTATCTACCTGCACTTTGCACTCGCGCGACGACATCATCGACGTCTCTTTCTCACTGCCATCGCACTGCATCCGTCACGTTCCGTGCTACACAACGATGCCCCTGCTGTCTTGGTGTCACTGTTTGCAGACGCAGACCACTGCGAATCGTCTCGTGGTTGGTGTCTCTCCACCTGCAATGTCGTCAGGATCCGCGGGATCCCCACATCTTCGCATATTCTTCGCGTGATCTGGAAGCCTACTGCATTGAGCAGGAACACGCGGCCAAGACGTTCGTGACAACGGTGCCGTCAAGAAATTATACAGCCGGAGGTGGGATGAGGCTTGTCTCGCCTTGCGACATTGGGCCTCTTGACAAGGCATGATGCTCAATGGCACGCGCTAGCCAGATAGATACCTTTGCTTACTACAAGTGCACTCCGGCCTCGGCCTACCACAGCGAGCCATGCATAATTCTCACGTTTGCAGTGGCAGTGGCCGCTCGAATCGTGGACCGGTCGTCCTTCACATCATTTCCGCCATCTACTGCGAGCGGTCCTTGCTTGTGATGCCATACCCATCATCAGCCGGGTCCAATGGCTTCTGTCCCTCGGCCTCCACATGCTGGCGCTTCATACCGTCTGGCTCCTCCTTTGGCCTCTTCATGTTCTCCTGTGATGGCTTCGACTCCTCCTGCCGGCCTGACCCGGTCTCTTCTGGATTCGTGACCGGGCGGGCGGTCGTCGACTTGCTCACACGCTGCTCGCTGTCGAGACTACGGCGGGCGTCCACGCCGCTTGCTTCGCCGCCACTATATGGCGAGTCGCGGATGTTGGTCGCTGCTGGCCCGTCTTTGCTTGTGGCGCCTTGCTCGGCATAAGAGCGGCGGAGGATGTCTATGTCTTGTCAACGTTACGTCCGTTTGTACGGTATGCTTCAGGCCACCTTACTTGTGGTAGTCCGAGGACCGCGAATCGACGATGCGATTCCTGTTGGGCGGTTTGCGAGCTGCTTGAGACTGTTCAACATCTTGGACTCGGTCTTGAAAGCTCCTGATCCTGATGGGTTGGGTAGAGCGCTGAGAGCAGTCGCAGTCGCAGTCGCAGATGGACATCAACAAATGCGACGGTCCTTACAGGGATCTTTCTATGCACCTCATGATGACGTTTGTGTGCCTTGCGGTGCAACGTGACTACATGTATGTATGTGGGTTGTGTAAGGAGCCCACTCTTGATGGGAGCAAAACACGTTGATTGAAAGGACAGCTGCAAGAGAATTCCTGCAGCTTCAGTCACAAACATTCCAGATGACAAGCGCATGATCCGAAGCATCATTCTACGGCATGGTTGCCTATATCCGCTCGACTATTTCGCTGTGCCAGATAGGATTTCCACCATTGTTCCAGTTGCTATGGCTATGAGCAAACACAGAGCGGATCGCCGATGGTTTCTGCGCTCAGCCGCCTGGAAGACCTGGCTGGCCGACTTCCAATTTGCAGCTCGATTTGCTGGAGGAAGCCTCTTGGAAGCCAGGTCTACTTCAGTTTCCTCGTTGCTTGAGTCGAAGTATGTCTTGGTCGACTACATCGTACCGAACCTGCAAGCGTCCACAACTCAACAACCTCTCCCTGCTTCCTCTCCCCTTTTCCATGCTCTCTTTGACCCACACCCTGACACTTCTTGAGGCGCATCTCCACTAAACGTCAACTTGGCCGTCCCGGCCGGATAATCCCCGCTAATCACATAATTGTGCGCCTTCGTCTAGCCGCGCGCACACGAGCAAATCGCATGCCCGTTGACAATCTCCCCCGTCGAGGTGTACCACGCGCCGTGCTCTATAAGTGTTGAGCAACCGATGCCTCCACGCGCTTGCTGGAGCCAGCGGTCGACGCCGGCCTCGTCGTAGGGGTTGTTTGTGCACTGTGTGGGGTTACCAGTGTGAGTGTGGACGATGAAATTTGGGGGCGAAGGGTAAAGCAGGGATTCCGCGATGATCTGGGTGAGGGTTCCCGTGAGACAACGTAGCGCATTGGAGACGGTTTACCCGCCCACAACCATCTCCGTAGAAGCTCGGATCTATCACGAGGGTTCAATTCCGTTGGACTGGTCTCGACAAGGCGCCAAGAGTGCGGCCAGTCGAAGCGCTTGCACGAACAGAAACTGCGGAAGTGCTGATGAAGTAGAGAACTCCGGTGTTATGGGAATCAGCAGGCCATGAGCTTAACTTACATCGTAGGAGGGCGGGTGGGTCTGCAGAGTCGTAAATTGGAGTCGTGGTTGGAGTTTGAACTCACTCATGTTGATGCGGAGGAATTGACCGTATGGACAATATCACCCTGGCCGCATGGTTGGTTTGAAGTCCTCGGCCTATCAGTCGCTGGTCTATCGGCCGGCGCCACATTGAATAAGCGTTTCCTGTTCCGCGTTGAGCGACTACCAAACAAATTGCTCCTTCAGATGGAATGTATTGGGGACAGGTCGGCTTAGCGTCCACACCTGGCTCGAAGACCAAGCCGCACGGTGCTCTAGTACTGCATGCATGCCACGAGTCCAGAAGAGCGCTGTCAACGCCACGGTGTCGAATAGTACACATCATGCCGAGTCAAGAATTGCAACGCCATCCATGCCCATGATGGAGCACCAGTAGACAATGCAGGTGGCGATTCTATCGTCTCCTCTGTAATGAATCCCACTCCGCATACTCCTTCTTCACATCTTCCAGCTCTTTGTTCAAGTGCTGCAGTTGACCGTCGTAGTCTTTCAGAATCTTCCTCGTCTTCACCAAGATACCTTCCGATACACCATTCGCCTTTGGGTCCTGGCCTTGCCGGTTCTGCTCGTCGACCTGCGCCGTCACCCTCTTGCCTTGTTCTCCCAGCCATCTCGTCCTCTCGCGCAGCGCTACCATCCTCGCCCAGATCTCATCCTCCCGACCGGCAAATCCTGGATCCAGAACTTGCCTCTCCAGAGCGATTAGTGTCTTTCGTAATCCTTCTTCTGCTGCGTCCAGGGCGTATCCTCTGTTCCGTAACACCTGTACCTTCACCGCAAGCCTCAGACATCGCTGGGACAGAACCTGATGCTGCTTATTAGTCATTGCTATCCGAACTGTGATCCTCTGCTGATGCGCATCCATGACAGCAGAGAGGGAATTGTTCATTTCGTGCAACCGCACGCGCATCTCCTCCACGATCTTGGCCTGTGTCTCGACTCGCCTGCCCATCGCCTCGAAGCCTTTGCACAAGATAGGCACGTAGGCTAGGGCCGAGACCTCTTGTCCGTCAGCCTTGGGCGGCTCCGGCTTCTGACTTAAGGCTTCCTCCCAGCTTTGCTCATCCTCGCCAAGGGACACGTTCGGGTAAAAGAAAGGCGCGTACTCCTTGGGTACTGCATTGTATAGGTATGTCTTGAGGATAGTCGTGGCTGGGTTCTGTCCGTCTCCGGTGGGGTTCCACTTCTTCCAGACTGTGGTGATCTGGTCTTTGACGCTCTTCTCGTTCGGCTGTGAGATACCGCCCATCTGCAGTCTGTGCAGCTGGGCTGTGCTCATGGTGTGGCCGAGGTTACCGACCTGTGTCGTGGGTTGGTAGAACATCGATCCGGTAAGATTCTGCTGTTGTTGCTGATGAGACTGATTTGGTTGTTGTGGTTGACCAAACGTTGTGGCGCCGAAAAGCGAACCGCCAGCATTTGGATTCTGTGTGTTGTTGCTCTGAGCTCCACCAAAGAGTGATGGGCCGGTATTGTGATTCTGGGCCTGGTTCTGATTGGCGTTGCTGAACAGACCGCCTCCAGTGTTCGTGCTGGCACCAAAGAGCCCACCTGGATTGTTCTGCCCTGTCTGACTCTGATTTTGAGCCTGAGCTGTGCCGGATCCGAACAGTCCAGTGCTGCCGGTGTTGCTGGTGGTGTTGTTCGTGGTTGCCCCAAACAGTCCAGTCCCACCAGTGTTGTTGGTTGTGATGTTCGTGGCTGATCCAAACAATCCTGTAGCCGGCTTGTTCTGCGCAGTGCTAGAGCCGAATAGTCCTCCTGTGATGCCGGACTGATTCCGGGTGTTGTTGGTAGTAGTATTGCCGAATAATCCGCCGCCTGTGTTCCCAGTCTGATTTTGGTTTTGGGTGCTGTTGTTCGCGCTGCCAAAAAGGCCTCCTCCACTCGTGTTGTTCTGCGCATTACTCGATCCGAAAAAGCCCGTGCCTGCATTGCCAGTATTCGTGTTCGTCGCCGAGCCGAACAATCCTGTGCCGCTTTGCTGATTATTCTGCGCGGATGCGCCGCCGAATAGGTTGCTCATGTTTGTTGTCTGCGAATCGCTCTCGCCCTGTTTCTGCCGGGTGCTATCGAATATGGCGAGGGTCGGAGTGGCAAAGTAGAGACAGAGCGGGCACAAGATGCACGCGACCAGGTGAATGGCACTCGAGGGTACAATGCGATGTTTTGAGGCCGTTCCTCCCTTCATTCTCAGCAAGTCCAGGTGAAAGACGCGGAAGCTCGGACGCGCCTGTTCCTGATCGCAGCTGCTCAACTGAGCCAATCGGCTCACTCCGAAGTTCCTGCCTCAGCAGCCAAGATCTCCGCGACTGCGATCTTACGAAGCTCGTCGACAACACTCTGTGACCCATTGGCGGCTGTCACTCAGCTACAGACACTGCCCATCATGTCGCAAAGACAGCCACGGTTTGTCAAATCATACCGCTCCACTGCCACGTAGTGACACCGTTAACACCGTCTCCAGCTTCAACCAGCAGGTCCTCATCGACACGACTCCCCTCCCCGACAACATCCCCAAGGTCCAGGAAATCGGAGCATCCTCAGCACCTCTTCTCTCCGCTTCCTACTTCATCGGCGCGCGGTGTAAAGCATACAATGACGACTTCATGCACTGTAAGGATCAATCGAACGGCAAGGGCGAGACGGAGTGCTTGAAGGAGGGCAGGAAGGTCACACGATGTGCCGCAGGCGTGGTGGACGATATCAACAAGAGCTGTCTCGAGTCGTTCAGGAAGCATTGGGAGTGTTTGGACGACAATAACCAGCAGCTGTGGCAGTGCAGAGGAGCAGAGAGAAGCCTGAACAAATGTGTATTTGACAACTTGTAAGTTCCTAGGAGCAGAAGGCAGATTATGGAGATGAGACGATGCTGATGACATTTCAGGAAGCTGGAGAAGAAAATCCCTGGCGCGCCAGAGAACGAGACGCCAGTGCATCTGCGGAAGAGGCAGATATATGTAAGTATATCTCACTCGACTGACGCCAAGGACTCGTGCTAAATTGTCGCAGGCACACTCGATCTTTGGACAGTAGGCCGAATACACGGACAGTGTGTGTACACGTACTGCGCGATCAGCCAAGGTACTCCTCCAACCGCGAGTGCCAGAGTGGAGTTAAGGATGACTTGGTAGTGCTCTGCAAAACGAACCACTTTCTCATGAATACTACAACGACCACTTTGTGTGATTTCCCTTCACACGCTGAGGATGCCTGCTCTCCACAGAAGGTACTGACTGCACGTTTTTAGGTATGAGGCCAGGCTGGCGATGAAGCTCAAGGACGATAGCGAATACTCCGAAGAGAATACGTTGACACGGCGAGGGCGATGCCTCTCGAATTTCGCATTGACCTGATCTTTGCGGCACCACCTTTGACCATCGACTCGGAAATGCAGAAATCAATATGACCGAGCATCGAGACACATTGAGTAGCGCACCGCCAGAGCGGCTCTCGGGTGAGGCCTGGCGTCCAAGCTGAGCTGAACATCTTCGTCGAATCATACCAACATCTTTACTTTGGAGCGAAGCACGCGATGTGCTGTCAAGTATTTCGAAACGTAACTCCAACTCCTCGCGCCGATGATACAAGACTGACGCAGCAAGGCGGGAAGATTGAGAGCGCGTGGTGTTGGCATACAACGCCGGATTCACTCCAGATATGATGCGCGTATGGTCTGCATTGCGGCATACAATACGACGTGACGAGATCATCTGAGCATGGCTCTTGCACTTCGTGGTTTTGAGCCGATCGAGTATTATCTGGAGGTCATCGCGCGACCCCAGTCTCACAGCGTTACTTTACCCGCCCGTCCTTTGCGTGCTCGTTCTCTCCAATCTCGATCGAAGCGTCTCTTCACACATCTTTCTCCTTGCGCTGTACCATCCGTTCTCCTAGCCTCAGAGCACCTTATAATCACAACCATGGAAGCATGAGCATTCATCTGCATCGTGGCATCAGCAGCATCCACCCTCTCAGCACCCAGCTTGAACGGACGACAAAATGGTCTCTTCACGTTCTACCCTCTCCAAATACCCTCTCCAGTACCTGCGATTTCTCCAACGGCCCAGACGGCGCTCTTTGGGGCGAAGCAAACGTCAAGAACAACATCTTCCGGGTCGACACCA
Source organism: Dothistroma septosporum (assembly GCA_002236755.2). Taxonomy (NCBI): domain Eukaryota; kingdom Fungi; phylum Ascomycota; class Dothideomycetes; order Mycosphaerellales; family Mycosphaerellaceae; genus Dothistroma; species Dothistroma septosporum. Next base: position 1,475,789 of record NBZP02000033.1, on the reverse strand, counting down.
AGACGGGCGCCGCCGACGAATACCCAATTCCTCCACCGCACCCTTCAGCAACAAGACTATATAAGGCTTCAATGACGACCAAATTCAAGATCGAGCAGCATTCCCCTGCGCGATCCGAAAAGGCGCAGATGGCTATCAGCACGCCAGCAATGGTCTGGGAAATAAAATTGTCAGGATCCAACCAAGAACAAAAGCGATCAAGATTTTCCAGCCCCCAGAGAATCCGCTGGGAGACCTGCAGCCTTCCAATGACCTGTACACAGCGGAGGATGGAATCTGGCTCACGCAGACGACTGGGAATGTCCTTTTGTTCTTCTCGTTCAGGACGGAAACAATCAAGATTCATCCCGTTGTAATACCTCTTGCGCTACCGCTGGGTCTGTTCGTGGCGTCAGATGGCGTCGTGTTCGTCGCTGTCCTTCAGGCAAAAAAGATCTTGACGTGCCATCCAAAGATGGTGTGACGAGCAAATGTAATTCGGCGGAATCTCTACAAATGCCGACCGTGATTCAGGCTGAGAAGAACGGCTTCGTGTACTTCGCGCTGTTCACTGGTAATGGCAATGGACGCATTGAAATGAAGAGGATACCATTGGTAAGTATGCTTATGCGTGGTACAGCTTCTGTGTGAGTATCGTCCGTCTCTTACGTCCTGAGTACAGTGGTGACTCGGGCCAGAACGACGATCGACTGGCGCGGCTCGACACAAAGGCGCTGAAGTACAGCTATGTTGATTTTCCAAACACGGACGCTTTGATCGGATTGCCAGGAACTCTTAGTCCGCTACCTCCGTATATTGATGTCGCAGTCAATTGTGGACCTGGAGATGCCATTTACTTCACCAACGTCTCGGGTAATAGATTAGGCAGATACTCGCTGAGTGGATTGTACTAGCTGAAGTTTTCGGCCAAATGAGAGACTGAGTTTCATTTGCCGGCACGGCGCCTTGGACCTGATGCTCATGTCGTTTCCGTGAGCTCCGTCTGCGGTCCTCTGTCACCGGCAAGCGACAACGCCGGGTACTTGATCCTCCTTGCCTGCGCATTATAGACATCGCGGACGAAGGCTTTGCTGGTCCAGAAGCTGCCACCAAACTCCATATCGTACCAATAGTTGACTGAGCATGAAAACCCTTCTGGTCCATTGCCTTGCTTGACCTTATGGTACCACATCGCGGGCAGATACATGATGTCGCCTTCGGAAAGTGTGACCCTCAGCGGTCTTGAGTGCTCCGAATAGGCTGTCGATCTGATCGTCGGCTCGTCCGGGTCCCAAAGAGGTATCGGGACCTGCTCGGTGTCAGTATCGGCGCGAGGCTCAAGTTTGTGTTCGTCTTCTGAACAAGGGTGGTATCGTGCGAATTGGAGAGGCGTCTCGTTCACGCATGGAATCTCGACGGGAGGCAGTAGAACAAAGTGTTTCTCTCCCCTTATTTGAGCGTAGATGTTTTCGTAGTTGTCCTTGTGCAGAGACGTAGTAGATCGGTCGTTGCCTAGCCAGAAATTGATTGCATCAGGCTCCTGGTTCAAAGCCTCGCTTGCGAATGGGATGCCCGATGGAACATCTTGAAACAGCTCAGGGTACTCAAGTCTGAGACTGTCATTTTGAGGCTGAGCATATTTCACCAACGGTTTGTGTTGCTTTGAGTCGTCTTGCACATATTTCAAGAGGTCGCAGAAAGGTTCGTGTATTTCGTGAGGTTCCACGAAAAGAAGCCGTCCGCGCTCGTCCTCGACGACGGCATCTGCATTCCTGCTCAGTTCAGCGGGCCAGTGACAAAAGGAGGAGCGTTCGGAACCAAAGTGGTGAGAATTCATCGTGGACAACGTACCCATGTGGTGTCACCGCTACTTTCACATCCTGATCTTTCAGCACCGCCGCAAGGTAGCGCCCGGACCAACGCTCGACCGCAGTCCAGGTGATGGCGCCACCGCGTACAACGAACGGCCTGTTCAAGGCGGTGTATCTTGAAAACTCAAGCGCCGATGGCAGATGGTCGAGTTCGCTCACTACGGATGGATTGAGTCCGTGGTACGAGGTGAGCAGGGTCACCAGTGGATCATCGCTTGACATTTTCGGGATGTACACGTTCCGGCCAGGGGACCATCAACAGTGGTTTTGGTCGGTGTCGTAGGGCGGGTCGATAATATGGCGGCTAATCCCGCTGTCAAGGCACCGCCGCATGAGCAGACGGGAGCGCAATCGGAGTGTGATTGATGAGGGAATTGCTTGAAGCGGTGCAGTAATGCCCGGCGAACATCATCAGCGGCGTGTGGCCGGTCCCAGTCGTGCGCAACGAACCAGGACGAGGGGAGTCCTCGCTGCGCAGGCTGCGACCGGGACGTGGCGGACCAAGGGCTGTCGAAGGAGGAAGAAGGGCAGGCACTGCCAAGGCTGGAAGACAAACAACATTAGAACTACATGTATGTCTCATTATTGACGGGGATGCGATGCTGTCGGTGTCGTGCGTTCCGGACAATCGGTGTCGCTTTCCGCTGATGAGAGAACTAGCAAGGGTGCGTTTAGCGTCGCCTTGCTCATGCTGCCCCCCCCCCCGGGCCCAGACCAACGATTCCACGCTGCAGCACGTAGACTTCCGCCAGATCCCAGACATGGAAATGACACGCAGTTCGCGTGCTGCTTCTCTGTCGGTAGTGCCAGCTGCAGCTAACATCATGCTGCATGTCGCCTTGGCCATCCCACCTTAAAGAGCAGTGAGAGGCCCGAAGCACTATGCTGGGCAAACGCAAACACAATGCCTCTCCCTCTGCACCGGGCACCATGGCGAGCGTGGGCGCCGGTGTGGGTGTCGGGAAGGTCCCCGACATGGGACAGGCGCCCTCCAATGCCTTCAACTCGAAAGGCATCGAACGCGAGATCCCGCGATACGTCTCATACACGAGCCCCGTCTCCAACTTTCCCCCCGGCGACGTCGCCAATGGCCGTAGCGCGACACTGCCACTGAATCTGGTGGCTCTCATAGTGTCATACCTGGATGACATCGGCGACATCGCGCGTGTCACACGCACGTCACGACTGCTCTACTACATGACCCTGCCGCAACTCTATGAGAGGGTCAATCTGCACTCCTATGCAGATATTCGTTATGTCAATGGCAGGCCCGAGGGATTTGGGAGTGGCACGCCGTTTCAAATGGCACTGGATGGCCTTGTGACCAAGCAGCACGGCGCACTAGTCAAAGACTTCAGGATCTGGGGCCAGTGGAAAGAGCTAGGCATAGAGGACTTTGCAAAAGGACGTGTCCCTGACAACTCCATGATGCTGAACATACTGCTGCGAGCAGCAACGGATAAGATGACGAAGCTGCAATCACTCTGCTGGGAGCTGGACTGCAAACCTCTCAAGACATTTTACCATGGACTGGGCACTCACAACACTCTGACAAAGTTCGTGCTGAAATTTCCATCGACTAGACTTCCCAGGCCTTCAGTACTCATACCTCCTATGGCCAATCTGAGAGTGTTCCATGCTATGGATATTGATCCCATGTGCTATCCGGACGATATCAGCATGCTCATGTTACACTCGAAAAAGTTGGAAGACGTAAGGCTACATTTCTCGCCCCGGATGAGAGCAGAGGCTGAATCAATCATGAATCTGAACTTGTTCTTCGGCAGGTGCCACAAGGCCGGCTATAAGCTCAAACTCAAGCACTTTGGCATGCACAACTTTTTTGGGCCCAACGTGCTCAGTATGGAGCAGATATTTGACATCTCCGTCAACTGTAGCATCACATTCCTGGACACCTTTGGTGGTAATGATCCACGCACCATCTTTGTTGATGATACCTGGAAGAACGTTCCGTTGGACATGTATGCGAATTTCAAATGTGTCCGCGCCAACGAAGTCTCTCCTGGGCAAGTCACTATCATGAAGAATGCAAAGACCAAGATGGAACGCATGTATTTGGTCAACGAAAGAAGGAAACCATCAGGCTTCACGCCCGAAGACCACGTACAAAGTCCGCTGACGCCGAACCCCGATTCTCCTATCGATCCTCGCATTCGCGAACTTGGGAAAGAGTACTTGGAAGTCCTTATGCACTATCACGGCCAGACCTTAACCCACTTGCTACTGTCGGACCAGTGGGCACTATCCGCAGACGATTTGGCCGCGTTGATTCAAAATTGCCCCAATTTGGTTGAACTTGGATGCGCTGTCAATACTTCTGACCACACAATGCTCGAACTGATGCTGCCGTTTTTACCGCACCTTCAGGCGATTCGCATTCTGACAAACGAGCATTCTTCGGAACATCTGAATTCTGTCACACACGAGGAGAGAATGTGGAGGATGGGCTACGAGTTGGGGCAAAAGCCTCACGTGAAGATGAAGCTTATTGGCATTGGACAGTATCAATACCAGGTCGGTAACATGATACAGTTGATGAGAGAAGATGGCACAACGGAAATGCGCCGTGAGATGAGCATTGTAGGCAAGGAGGAAGCCCTGAAGTGGGAAGTATGGCGCTTAGACTGCCTGGATCTGAGGTAAGCATGATAGGTCTTGTGCCATGTCTCTGATTTAGCTAACACTTCCCAGCGTCGACCCTATTGCCCAATTCTCGCCGTGATCGCTCCTTGTGGTTGTGGCATGCCAATTATCCACTGCAAATGCCAGGACGATTTGAAAATCTTCACTCAATCGACTCCGCCCGCTCCGTCTCGGGAGTGAACTTTGACCATCTACTATGAAGCATTTTGCCTTCCTTGAACACCACCAACAGGTGTCGCTCTGGTCGATCAAGCACCCCGATGTCATCAAGCGGATTGGCGTTTAGTATCAACAAGTCAGCCACGCAGCCTTCCTTGATGCGGCCGAGCTTGTCTTCCTGTCGCAGCATTCTGGCAGCATTGACAGTGGCGCTCTGCATAACCTTCAGAGCGCTGAGACCAGCTTTCCTCCGCAGCACGAACTCGCCAGTTTGCTTGATCTGTAAAGGACCAAGAAGATCAGATCCGTAGCACATTGTGACTCCAGCGGCGTCTGCTATCTGGATGCTCTTCAGTCCCGCTTCGAGGACCTGGATATTCTTGGCGGCGATAGATGGCGGTAAGAAGCCTGGGAAGTCTTTCGATGCCATAGTCTCGTAGGCGACCAACGTTGGCGTCAAGAAAGCGCCCCTCTCGGCCATGAGCTTTGCAGTTGACTCGTCGATGAGGTTGCCATGCTCTATGCCAAGGACACCGTTCTGTACAGCATTTTGAATGGCGGCAGGCGTATATGCGTGTGCTGTGACCCACGTCCCGGAATCACTGGCCACTTTCGCGAAGGCGCGGATCTCTTCAGGAGTGTATTGCAGACTCGTCAGCTTGTCTGCGGGCGATACAACACCACCGCTGACCATGATTTTGATGAAATCAGCACCTTGTCGCAGTTCCTCTCGAGCGGCGTGCAAGCACTGCTCCACTCCATCGGCGATTCGGCCAAGACCTTGAGTGTTACCCCCGCAACAGGCGTACTCGTCATCCTTGGAGGAGCGCAGGTCACCGTGACCGCCAGTCTGGGAGATGCCATGTCCGGACGTGAAGAGCCGAGGACCAGGGTACAGACCTTCGGCCAGCGCTTCTTTGAGAGCCAATCCAGCACCACCACAATCGCGGACGGAAGTGAATCCGCGCTTCAGCATCTGGTGGGCGAGGTACGGCTGTCGAAGAAGTGATGTATTTGGATCCTGATTAACAGTATCCTTGAGTCCGTCCTCTCCTGGAGGAGTGGCAAGATGAACATGGCAGTCGATAAGTCCTGGCATCACAAAACGGCCCTCGAGATTGACAACGATGATATCGCTGGATTGAGTCCATGACATGGCCTCATCGCCTGGCGACGGCTGGGCTGACAACTTGGTCATGTGTCGTACCACGCCATTCGCTAGGTCAATTGTGACATGTTCGTGAATTTCGCCTGACTTTGGATCTGCGACAGTGTCCATCAGCCCGGCCTCATTTCGTTACAAACTGTATCATTACCTATCAACCGCGCGTCCACCAAACGATATCGTCTTTGTGGCACAGCCATCCACGGTTTGAGTTGTACGCTCGCCATCTCTGCGGAAAAATTGTCTGATGTCGAAATTTCGACCATCCTGTTTCGCTACTGCGTGGATTGAATTGAAGAAGGCGCGGAATCTTCGGCTCGATCCGGAACTCGGTTTGCGCCTCTCAAGTTCGCCCGGGCGTTCGCCTCGCGCTGTCTATCGCTCACCTCGTTCGTTCAGCTCACGTCGTGCTGCACAGGACGTCCTATTCCGGATCCCTGGTCTAAATCCTTGGAAGTCATCGGGCAGCCAACCGCTCCTGGATCGACGTGCTGATGACAACGCGTTAGACTTTCAAATCGAACGGGTGGTTGGCAATGCACGACCGACCATGATCAAGAAGAAACATGTCTGCAAGTCTGTCCACTGCTACAGATGAGATGCATCTCTGGGCTATCGACGATGCGTAGGAGCTTCGGCCGTTCGCCCTGGCGCTGGCCGGCTGCTTTGCACAGGCTATCTATCTGCATCCTTGCCCTATCTGATATGCAAGCTGTGAGCAGGAGAACATGAGCTATTGTGCAAGTGATGATGATTTTTTACGTCCACGCCGAACAGTGTTTTATGTTCTCTTCTGATCTGCCTGCTGAGTGATGGACATCGATGAGAAGACTGTCGCGGACGTTGTCTCCCCAAAGCTCGACTTTGACGAAGTGCAGGCACATGCCTTCGTCAACGACCCACATGCTGAGAGGAGAGTGCTATGGAAAATTGATATGGTGGTGCTTCCGATGGTCCGTATGGTGAGACGATTGCCAGGCAGTATTGGCTTACAAACCTCACAGATGTGCCTGGTCTTCTTCACGCAGTACCTTGACAAGCAGTCCCTATCGTACGCCTCGGTATATGGCTTGCTAGACGACCTTAACCTTACCAGCCACCAGTACAGCTGGTTGACAAGCTGTTTCTACCTCTCTCAGCTGGCATCGGAGTGGCCGTTCATCTACCTTATGAGCCGTCTGCCCATCGCGAAGTTCGTTGGAGGCACGGTTATTCTTTGGGGAGCCGTCTGCATGTGCCTCGCAGCGCCCAACAACTTCGCTGGCTTCGCGGCAGTTCGCTGTCTCCTGGGCTTCACGGAGGGTGCTGTGTCACCAGCATTCATCATCATCACCTCCCTCTGGTACAAGAAGGAAGAGCACCCGATGCGAGTCGGCATGTGGGTCACCTGCAATGGAGTCGCCCAAGTAGTCGGATCTTTAACCATGTACGGCATCGGCGAGAACCTTTCGCACCTCCAGATCCAGCCCTGGCGACTGATGTTCCTCATCGCGGGCGCCGCCACGGTCTTCGCTGGCATCCTATTCTTCTTGGCGATGCCAGCTGGTCCGGAGTGCGCGTGGTTTTTGACGACCGAGGAGAAGTACATCGCGGCGAGACGACTTGCTTCACAGCATGATGGCGGCGACAAGACGTCCTTCTCGTGGCCTCAATTCAAGGAAGCTTGCTTCGATCTGAAGACTTTCCACGTCTTCATGTTCGGATTGCTGGTGACTATGTCCTCGCCGGTCTTAACTTTCGCGTCACTGGTCATCAAGAACTTAGGCTACACTTCTTCGGAAACGCTCCTATACGGCTCGCCTTCTGGAGCAGTGCAGATCGCGTTCATCTGGATCGGAGTGGTGGGCTGCTTGTGGTACCCAAATCATCGAAATTTGGTCGTTCTCCTGCTATGCATCGTGCCGCTTGTCGGCTGTATCCTGCTCACAATCCTGCCGCTGTCAGCTGGCTGGGGCATGATTGTGGCGTCTTGGCTGGCAAGTGTGATCAGCTCGCAATTCAGCATTCTGATGTCGCTATCGGCCAGCAACGTGCGAGGGAACACGAAGAAGGCCTTTGTGAACGCAGTCTTCTTCGTGGGATACAGCACCGGCTGCATTGCCGCGCCTCAGCTTTGGACCGCTCCGCCTCGCTACTCGGCTGGCGTAATATGTGCGTTGGTTGACTGGGGTCTGGTGTATGTCTTCATACCGTCGTATTGGTATCTGTGTTGGAGAGACAATCGAACGCGCGACCAGCAGCAAGGTGAAGATATAGCGGACTTCGTGGCAGGAGCTGATATGACGGACAAGCAAGACAAGAGTTTTAGATATACAACTTAGACAAATGTATCGACTTCCTGACCAGAAGTACGGACAGGGCGTCTTTGCGGCAGCGCGTGTCTCTTCTCGCTCTTAGTTGTACGTTCCGCTCAGTGGGTAAGCTTTGTCAGCTGTGGGCAACGGTCCAATTGTAGAGAGACGAAGCGGCCTCAGCGATTGCTCTGTCGCTAGCGGTGAATCAATATTGCACGATATTCGACCTTTGTCAGGTAGTCTCAAACCGTGCATGCTCGATCCGGGCGCAACTCATATTGCTGCGAGATTTGTGCTGGTAATAGCATATCATGTCGATGTGTGAAGTCTTTCAATGGGAGACATGTGATCAAAGTCGTACGAGACGATCGCTACTCGCGACTCAATCGTCAATGCAATCGCGCATCTCCTGTGATTACTCCACCAAGAGACGGGTCGAGGCAATGGCAGGGTGAACATCAACATAGCGAGTTGGCTGGCTTCGTGACCATATGCACAAACTGGCGCGGAACATTGCGTACTCAGAATGATTGTTGGGCTGCTTGCCGATAACAGGGGCCTACCAGTCCGTCTCTTGCTGCCATGCACTCCGACCTCCTGCAACCTTGACCATGCATGTTGTAGAGCTCGTATCTACTTGAGCATCGTCCTATCTCCAGCTTGGTACGATAAGCTCCGTCGCGTGACAAACTCGGCAGACTTACAGCAGTTCCTTGACATGTGTCCAAGAGCCGGCGACTGATGCATAAAGGTACTTGGTTCTGGATCAAATGCCAGCAGGAGCAGGATCCGAGCGTGGTGATATGTGGCGTTGCAGGGAACACTACCATTCGCAACTTTCCAACCTTGAACTGACTAAGAATGGACCTCACCATAGTCAAGAAATTGCCACGTCCGATTGCACTCTCCTTGATTAGTTCCACCAACTCTGGAGGCAGGCGGTGGCCGGCAACGCGACAGACCTTGATGCTAGCGACGCATCGCGTCTGGCAGAACTTCAACAGAATGGGAGATGTGCTGAAGGGAGTTCAATTGGCTGCAGGAAATTGTCGAGGAGGAAGCTCCATTGCTCACGGATGTGGTCTTCCAAGTGCATCGGCTACCAGTCGAGGTCACGTTCTTCCTGTACCAAGCGTAGCCAATGTGTGATGATCGTACGAGCTAAAGCCTGGTCGAAATTCTTGATGTAGCGGCCAAAAGCGCCTTTGCACTTTCTGCGTTTCGCGCTCAGTACCTCGATGCAGTCTAAAACTTCGATCTTGCATCTGATTATTGTCCGATTCCAATCTGCTTGCACGCATGAGTCGGCTCATCAGCCACATTGGCGTGACTCGATGCTGTTGGCGTAAGCCATTCTGCTATCCGGGATCGAAGTGGTTGCTGTTGCTCCAAAGCAGGCCAGCTGCGTTGAATTGATGCGTGACTGGCGGACCTGTGTTCGCTATGACATATCATCGGGGTGAAGCGTGTGCTACGGCGCCCTCGCTTCTGGGACGACCGCTACGCTGTAGCTGCACTGAGATGGTAAATGAGATGGCAATTCTCCCGGAACCCTCATGTAACTGGGGATTACACGTAGACCAGGATATTCAATGGCTCTTACCTCACGTGTATAGTAGATACGACACGTTCTCCTTCATCGCAAACAGGAGGACGGCACATTGTCCAACAGGAAGTCCATACGTGAAGCGAGATGAAGTGAAAGATGAAGCGTCGGGCCAGCCCGAAGATCCCCGACCCATGTTCGGCACGAAACGCGCGCCAGTGACGCGTCTTGAGATTCAGCGCGTCTTCGTGTCTCTCATGTAAGCCACGATCGATCAAGTCTCGACAAGTAGAACAGAACACACATTGACCAGCGACACAATGGCAGACCTCGAAAATGCGATCAACCAGTTCTTCGCTCTACCAGATACACTCTTACCCAAAGATGTCGTCACCGAGCTCCTGCACATCCTCCAGCTCATGTCGCTGACGCCGGAGGACCTCTACTACAAATGGGACAGCTATGTCATTCAGATGGGCGCGGAGACAACGAAGCTCGACCACAAGACTGTGCGCGACTTCAGAAAAACCCTACAAGATGCGTTGGAGCGGGACTCGAGGAAGGCACACACAAACCATGGAGCTGCGAAGAGAACAGCAACAACACCGAGAGGAGGTGCAGCAGGAGGAGACGTGTTCGGTATGCTTGATGGGATGGTCTCTACGACGCCTGCCTCACGAACAACGGCTGCCAAGAGGAAGTTCACCAACTTCGACACACCCTCTTCGAAAGCGGTGCGTAGTGGCTTGAACAGCTCGCCAGCGGACAACAAAACTCCAGCGACAGGCAAAAGTCTCCCTACCTTTGCGTTTCAGGACCGTAAGAACGCTGGTGATATCGTTGAGTCGATCAACGCACATCTCCCAGCTGCTACCACATCCGAGGTCCAACCCGCTGAAGCACGAGTAAAGCTGAAGGCAGCCATAGACCTACCCAAACTGGCTTACAAACCAATGGCCATGAAGCTGTCAGAAGCATCAGAGATTCTGGACGACCGAATTGATACCTTTACTGAACGAATGCAGAAATATTACGAGCTGCCCGATTCAGCTTTCGGCAACCCAGCAGCACAATCTACAGCAGAGATAGTCGCGGTGGGCAGAATAGCTTGTGACACTCCTAATGGGAAGCTCAACGCAGCCAGTTTGGTATTGGAAACGAGTAGACGAATGGGCGCCGGGATGCGAGTGCCTCTGAAGATGGAGAGTCTTGGGTTCGACTTCTTCCCCGGCAAGATTGTCGCGTTGAAAGGAAGTAATGTCAGTGGAGAGTTCTTCGCGGCCACGGAAGTACTTCCAATGCCCTTGCTTCCACCAGCGGCATCGCGAACAGAAGACATCGAAATGCACAACGATCGCCTGGCTGGGGCAGACGGGGAGACCAGGCCTTTGAGCATGCTAATTGGCAGTGGACCATACACTACAGACTTGGATCTTTCTTTCGCACCCCTGTACGCACTTTTGGAGAAGGCCGAATCCGATCGAGCAGACGTGCTTGTGCTGACTGGGCCGTTCTTAGACATCGAGCATCCCGTGGTGGCTTCAGGTGACTTCGAACCGTATGTACCATCAGATGCAAAGATACAGCCAGACCAAGCCACAATCCTGGACGTCTTCAGGATGTTCGTCAGCGAGCCACTGCAAAAGCTGGCGCAAGCGGTGCCCACGATCACGATTGTGATGGTGCCGTCCATGCGGGACGCCATCAGCAAGCACGTCTCCTGGCCACAAGACCGTGTTCCGAGGCCTCAGCTTGCCTTGCCTAGGCAGGTACAATTTGTTGCCAACCCAATGGCGCTTTCGATAAACGAGATGCTTGTTGGCATGTCGTCGCAGGACGTGCTGTCTGAGCTGAGACGCGAGAACGTCTACCAGGCAGGAAACGGACAAAGATCTAACGACGACCTTTTGGGCAGACTGTCGAATCATATCCTGGAGCAAAGCCATTTCTTTCCTGTGTTCCCACCGGCAGCTCGTGAAGACCTTCCAAGACCTACAGCAATACCCTATGAAATACCCCCGCCTGGTGGGGAAGAACGAGTGGCGATGGGTGCCAACATCGACTTGACATACTACAAGCTTGGCGAATTCTGGCAGGTCAGACCAGACTTGCTTATACTTCCTTCTGTGCTGAATCCATTTGCAAAGGCATGCTATCTCTATCTGACAGTGGAACTGTCGATTGTTGCTGACTTATCTGTGATATAGGTGGTCAACGGAGTGATGTGTATCAATCCTGGAACACTCAGCAAGAAGCGAGGGGCCGGCACGTACGCACTGGTGAGCGTGCAGCCGCGATTACTCTCGGACAAGGAACGAGAGTCTGGCGAGCTTGCTAGCCATGACCTGTACGATCGTGCGCGTGTGGACATTACCCGGATATGATGTAGGAAGTGCTGTTAGTCCCTACTTGATATGACATCGGGCTGAGCGCTTTGTATGATTGAATGTGGAGGCTGTAGCCGATTGTATCGCGCAGCGATCCGTCAATCAGATCATCCTGTCTCCTGCCATGCCTCTATCAACCCAATCACACCCGGAACCATCCCTGAAGCTCCCATCCATGCCTCAGTCACACCACTCTGTTCTTCGTCGAGGAAACTGAAGTGAATCCCAGGCAGGGCCCATCCAACGCAAGCGTACAAATCTGACCACCACTTGTCTTTCAGCTTTTCGCTCTTGACAGTCACATCATGTTCTACCTTCTCAGCTCCAAATTCTTCATTGTAACGCAGCTGCCTCACACGCGCCAACCTCAACAACTCCAGCACAACTTCCGCTACCCAAAACCTGCCCCTCCACGCCCACCACTTCGCTCGATTCGCCGTGGCCCTCTCTCCTTGTAGCACGCCCCGCCTGACCAAGTATGCGAGGTTCTCGCAGACTTGGAAGCTAAGACAGGCGCCTATTCGCGCCCAGAGCAACATCTTAATCGCTGGGTCTCGATGTTGTTTCGCGTATGTCTCTTTCGCCCACTTATACACGCCCAGCAGTCCAAATAGTCTCAAAAACAATCTTACATCTTCCGTGGCGTCGCCTAGAGACTTTACTCCTGCACACCATTGCGTCAAGCGCAGTTGAGGTGCTTCGATGTGCGCGACCATTATTTCGCCGGGTACAAGTGCGCCCGAAGCTGAGGCTTTGGATGCGATGCTGAGCGCCATCTTTTCGTATCGCATCTCGAGGATTCGGGTCAAGCGAGAATGCACGAACATCATGGTATAGTACAGCGTGGTGAGGCACGCTGTGAGGCCTTTGTGGGTATTAAGGAGCCGGGTGAGATGACTGATGAGAACATCACTGCGGCCCCCTGCGGCGGAGACAATGAGTTTGAGATGCTGGATCGACGGACTAAGCATGGCGACGTAGGTATTGCTATGTGTAGCATATCCAGCATGTGATTTTGGATGGAGGCATGAACCGCGGAGCTCATGCGGGGCCGGAGCTGCGTCCGCTCGGCATTGAAAGGTCAATGGCAACGTCAGCCAGCCTTCCTGGTGAATCGTGATCGAACACCTGGCTCTTTCTTCCCTGTAACACGCTTCCATGCTTACATCGCTGACCACAATGAAGCATCGACATTAACATCGAGACAACAAGGAAACCCTCCCGTATTCCGTCCAACGTCAATAATGTCGTTGAGATCCCCCACTATCAAACGCATCCTTAAAGAAGCATCCGAACTCGCCAACCAACCGTCCGCAGACTACCATGCAGCACCATTAGAGAAAGACCTCTTCGAATGGCACTTCACGCTCAAAGGACCACCGGCACCCTCCCCATTCGACGGCGGCATCTACCACGGCCGCATAGTCCTTCCACCAGCATATCCTCTGAAACCACCATCATTTCGCTTCCTCACGCCGACTGGCCGCTTCGAAGTGAACAGGGAGATCTGCCTTTCAATTAGCGGGCATCATGAAGAGACATGGCAGCCCGCCTGGGGAATAAGGACGGCACTGGTCGCGATCCGGAGTTTCATGGACACCGATGCGAAAGGACAGTTGGGAGGTATGGATGCGAGTGACGAAGTGCGAAGGAGGTTCGCGGGACAGAGTAAAGGCGGGAAGTGTGCTGCTTGTGGGAAGACGAACGCGGAGATCATGGTGGAGCAGGCGGCAGCAGTTGGGGAAAGTGGCGTGGAGGAGAAGACAGATGTTGTGCCGGATGAGTTGAGATTGGCGTACAGGGAGGACCTGAGCAAGGCGGACACGAATGCGAAGGAAGGAGCGTCAGGACCAGCGAATAAGGCTCCGGGAGTGCCTCCTGTCACTGCTCCTGCGCCTGTATCCGATCCAGGCGAGACTAGGCCTGCATCCGGGCCGGCTCCATCGGCACCTACTACGGCAGCAGTGGTGCAACAACAACAGCTGCAACAACAACAACAAGGTCCAGCTCCTCGAAGGGACGATGGTATTCCAGCGTGGATCGACAAGGCAATTTATGGTATCGTCGCGGCGCTGGTGATCCTGCTGTGGAAGAAATGCCTCCTGTAGGCCACGAGAGACGAAATTTCTTTTAGCGACCTCTAGACGATAGATGATACCCACGACTCGAAGAGATTCGAAGAGAATTCGATACGATTGCGATACTTACTCATCATTGCCGTCCTCTCCTGTCCCTCTAGGAACAGGGATCCATTATCATTTTGTCGTGCTGTACGCCAACTTTGAGAGCGTCAGCGTGCGACTGGCCCCGAGTAGATGCTGCGGCCGCATTCGGAAGGCTGCTTTGCAGCACTTCAGTCGGAGGGGCTTTTGTGTAGACAAACAAGACATCAAAGCGCGCATGCAGAAAGATCTCGACGCGAGAGGCCTTGCTGAGGTATAGGAGATGTTTTCAGCTGGAGCCTCGAGTCACAGGCACGATATGCAGTTTGAGTTGCGGGCATCATTCTCCGGACATGCTTTATGCTAACAGTACTTCAATACCTGCACGGTAGACGCGCTACTTGCCGTTGACATGCCGAACAGAGGCACAGGACGTAGGCGGTCCCTATTCGATGCCTCGATGCATTCACCCTCAAGTCCCCGCACGTGCTTCGCCGCTCTGATTCGCTCTGAATGGATCCACCTGCTTTCTGCTTGCGAATATCAAGTCTCTTCAAGCATCACAGCGAGCAGGGGGCCTCGCTATCTTAAGTGCTGCGATGACTCAAAAAGAATGTGACGCATATTCGCGAAGCCCTCCATGACGTTCACGAGCACATATCTCCACCACTAGGTGACATCAAGGGCCACACTCCACTCGCAAAGACAATCGCTCGGCTTTTCTTACATTGCTCAGCAGCTTCTCTTCTCGCGACAGTATACTCCATCCTCCTCGAAGATCTCGACCCTCCACGGAGTCAGCCTGACCTCTTTCAGGCTCTATCTCTTGACAGGGCTCAAGAACACGCCCACGCGTTGATGCGCGGACCGCTTCTGAGACCCGGGGACCACCCAAACGGCCAACCTGGTCCTAAACAAGACGATCAAGCTTGAGAGGAAACAATCTCATCCAGTGCCGCACAAGATGTCTCATTCGCTGGCAGGCTTCGTGGCGGAAAGTCACGACCAGATTCTTGAAAGCTATCATATGGCGGAGGTAACGCCTTCCTCACGGCCTACTGTATGCAGCATGCTACATATCTGTGCCTGTCATTGACACGTTTTGGCTGAGTCTCGCAGCCAATAAGTCGAATCCCATCTCCTAGGCGGATGCGTGGAACTTGGCCGTGACTTCGACGACGACCACCGGGCTCAACACCGTGGAGTTCCACACTCTGAAAGCCAGTCAGCACGTGAACTGCTTGTCCATGTTCGGCTTCGGAGCAACAATCTTCGTCTCCTGGGCCGTTACAGTATACAGATACTTGGTCCTACGCCAGTTCTGCAACGAGAACGCAGCAGAGTTTGAGCGGTGGTATCGTGTGAGGTATCTGAAGAGAAGCTGGACGAGGAAAGGAGAGGGCTTGAAGTGTGCGGGACTCGGTTGCTCGCAGTCACGACCGTCCATGCTCGGCATCAGTACGGCTCACCAGACTCTGCCGGTGCATAGGCCAATAGTAGACGGCTCTGATCGCAGCTGGAGCTCCACTGAGGCACTGAAATCATCGAATCACGGTTTTCCAGTCACCCACGGACCTTGTCCATCGTTACCACCGGGCCCAAATGCCTTGCTGACCACATCGTACTCGATGGATTCGTGGCAGAGCAGACATCCGACACAACAACTATTGCGACGTGCCAGAATGCTCTCGATGGCCATCCCTCCGAACCACAGACCACGGGCGACCCGTCCACTGAACGACTCCTGTGATCATCCGCGACGAGCCGAGCCCGATCTCAAGCTCTCTTCTGACAGCAAGAACGACTTCGAACGGTCAAGCCCACTCGCAACCCAGAAGCGCCATTGCAAAGAAAGAGACAAAAGCTTCGTTCTGGCCTGCATGATTGCAATATTTTATGCAATGCTCGTCTTGATTGGCATAAGAGTGCATCTGTACTGCATGGACCAACATGGTCCACAAGCACGGGCAAGCTAGAGCATCAACAAGAGATGACATGCCGCCTTCCTCTCTTTCTCGCCACCCAGTAATGCCGGTGTGTGCCCACTCGTCCAGAAATGATCGAAAGCGACACAGACAAGCCGATGCTCAATGGGTGGACTTTCAAATGCTGACTGGTGAGCCTGCTATCCGCCCTACCTTCTTGCCTCTGTGTCCATCGCTTGGGTTGTCGTAAGGGTGTTGCGCCGATCGAGATGGCTGGCACGATTCACACGAACAAGGCGCTGGCAGGACGATGTGGAGTGGCTGGCAGACGTACTCCCATATACCCTCACCAATCCACGTCAGGTCTCGATCATCCTCTTGCCAGTGCGCCAAGTGATCATACTACTGGTTGTCACCGCAGCACGCAACACCATCGACTGGTCCGGCTTCTACTATGGTGGCATGGATGTGCTGTTCGTGACGGAAGTACTCCTCGGCCTCACGATTCGTGGTTCGAACGCGACTTGCCGATCGATCGCTATCAAATCAGCCGGCATAGCTTGGGGGTTAAAGGGATTGAAGCTGAAACGCCAAAGATAGGCGCCATGTATCTTTCGAGGTAACTCTACAACGCTGTATTTGACCCTTGTTTCCTAAAGTCTTCAAAGATCGGAATTTTCGAAGGGTATACTGATGCCAGCAAGACCCAAAACGAAACCTGTACAACTCCGGCCTTCCATCGCTCTTGCATTCGCCTCCCAGCAACTGCGAAACTTCGACATCCAAAAAGCGCACCAGCTACGCCCGACTTCATTGATGTACAAGCAAGCTATGCGCCGCTCACTGACTGCCTTCTCGTCCTTTAAAGGCTTTGGTGATACTCTTGCGGAAGCCCTTGACCTTCTTCGAAGCCCGCCGTGCAATTTTCTCCTCATCGCCACTCTTCGTGGCCGGTGCATGTATCGGTGTGGTCTTTGTCGCGCCCGCATCTAGGCTCTGTCTCGCAGCAGGCGTTCGCTGAGCGGGAGCTGTTGGTTCGATCGATCCATAATACTCCATCGTTCCAAGTCGGCTGCTGGAGCCGGTGGCTTCATTCTCAGGTATGAATGAATCTATTCGATGTTGCCGATCTGCTGCAGCTCTGGCTCCCAATGGCACTCCTCCAGCTGTTGGTATTCTGCCACTCTGCTGGATGTAGGACTGCCGTCTTGATGAGATGCTGGAAGCACCGGTTCCTGCAGTAGAATAGGTCCGTCGAGTATATCCAGTTTCCGTGTTGATGGACTCCTCCCTCGTGAGTTCTGAACGATTGCTGGCATCACTATGAATATCGTCGGTTTCAATCGCTCTGGCCTTGCCTTTGCCCTTGTCGATCATGACAGCAGCCGTACCAGGCGGCATATCCACACCCACATGATTCGGTACGCCAGGCGTGAGTTCACCAGATCGTGGCGTGCTAGCAGGCTCAACAATCGTATTACTGAAACCTGGAGGGACATCACGGCCAAGTTCATTGGGCGGTAATTCCTTGCCTGGAGCTTCAGTCTCTTCCACATCTCCAGTACCCTGGCTCTCGGTTGATACTTTGGCTTTGGGATTGACATCGTGTTCGTCAGCTGCACCGGAGACACTAGTCTTGCGCGCGATAGGGTTGGCATTTGTGAACCAGTCGGAGCTTCCAATGGTTGGCTTCTTCGTCAGTGGCGCGATTTGCTCCGAATCATCGGTTTCTACTGAAGCATCCGCGTCCCTGGGCTTCGTGGACTGTTCTCGTGTGATACCCAATGACTGAAGAGACTCGACGATGGGAGAAGCTGAGGAAGGTGCCTGTTGCTGGGAATCTTCATTCCATCATCAGCATCTATCTACACAATGCTAGATACAAGCCGAAGCTAACCTGTATGTCGCGGTGCCTTGCCTGCCAAGCCTGCCTTGTCTATCACAATTGTCAGCCAATGAGCTGATGTAATGCAGAATGAGGGGACGTGTTGTACCTTGTTGATTACCCTGGTCGAAAGGCTCGCTCGCCGTGCCTTTTCCTTGGCTGCCAGATATCGGCTCCTGTCCTGACTCTGCCTTGTCCGGACGTGTGAGTCGTGGCTCGCGTGTGTTTTGAGCTGGTTTGCCGGCCAAATCTGCGTTATCTGCAACACATGTGGTCAGTCTGTTCCCGGTGTCTATGCACATGCATTCATGGACCGAGCCACTCGTCACGCACCTTCTTGATTGCCTTGGTCGTAAGGTGCGTCGGCGGTGCCTTGTCCTTGACTGCCGGAAACTGGCTCTTGGCCAGACTCTGCCTTGGGATCTCCCATGATGACCTTCTTCAGCGTGTCCATTGTCGGCTAAGTGGATCGAAGCTCCAGCGCCAGGTAAGAAGTAAGGTCTTTGTATAGAGATTGTATGACTCGCGAGCGATGGCAGAAAGCTTAAAGTGATGTCTCTCCCTCACTTCGCCTCAGTAGTACGTCTTCTTGGTTGCGCCAAACGGATGCGTCAGCGTAAAGACCTGTCAATCCCCGGTCGAGGTCTCGCGGGAAGCCAAGCCGCCTCAGCCTCGAGACTTGACGATCAGATGATGCGCAACGCCGCATGCACATGCAGGGAAAGCCGGCTCCTTCGCTTAGGGCTAGTCCGTCCACGTCCGCAGCGCGTGGTCATCGATGCAGGATATTGGCGATGGGCCTGCAGGACAAGGCTATCAATGTCGAGACATTACTCGCATGGCGAACAATGTCAGAACAGAGTCTTGCCGGGCTTCAATGACAGGCATTCGTGCCACCTGCAGAAGTGGTCACACTGAGCAAGGCAAGCACGAAGTCGACATGATGTAGGCCAAGCCTTGATTCGCCAACGAGCTGTGGTACATGTATCGAGGCGAAGCAGGCAATGATGAGAGGGGCATGATCGGACAAGCTGCGTCCTGCGCGAAGCATTCTGAACGTTTGGCAAACGATGCTCGGGGCGTATGATAAGCATACTCGGCATGCACAAAGCCCACGAATTCTCGAAAAGAGCTCCCTCATCCATGCCGAGCATGCAACTAGCACAAAGCCCACGACTTCTCGAAAAGAGCTCCCTCGTCCTAGTTGCAACCATCCGTCTAGGCTGCTACTGCGCAGCTATTTATGCCATTGAAGCACTATCCCGGGTATCTTGTTTTGACCGATGCCCTTCGTTAAACTTCAGCCAGGACCTGTCATCGTTACTTCCAAACCCCGCGCTCGAATCAACCGACATGAAAAAAAGGCATCATGCTGTCAGGCCACGCTTCGCCTGGTTCTCAAAGAATTGCGACCTCTTCATGAACTGTATGGGAATCACATCGGTCTTTTTGTTCGTTCGAGATAGTGGCTTTCGGCAGACCGGACAGGTCCCTATGCCTCGATCGCTGCTCTTCTCGCCCGTCATTAGGGCCTGCGTCAAGCACTCGTGGCAATAGAAGTGGCCTGGCGATGGTCAGTAAGGCTTGAATTCTAGGACAGACTCCATACTCACCACACGATGTTGCTGTACAGTTGGTAAAGTTCTCCATGCAGATGATGCACTGCCTCTTGCCAATCTTCTGGGGTCCCTCATCGTCCTGCCGCGACTGCTGTAGCTTGATAGCGTCTTGCTGTTGCTGCTGTAGAAGCTCCTCCTCTGCAGACGGCGCTTCATCGTTCGCGAGATCAATCTCCTCAATTCGCTCCGTTGATATCCTCCGACGCCTTGGCGCCCGCCCTGCTTCGCCTGCGATCTCGTCTGCTGACCTCTTGCGTCGCCGAGACTGCTGTGTGGATGTAGCTTGGGTGGTCGCGGTTAGGTCTACCACGGCAGAGCCGCGGCGATTGCGGCTGCCATTGTTTCGTGCTCTGGTAGCAGTAGGCATGTCGGAGTCTGTTGAATCGCCTGATGGGTCTTCGAGCGTCACAAACTCCCCATCCGATAAGTTCGACTGAGGCGTAGGCCCGTCTTCGGAGCCAAGGAGGCTGCTGATACTGTAGCCAAAGGTTGCTCGATGTCCAGGGTTATATTCGGTTTCTCGGTTCGCTGGCCTGTCGCTTTCGGTACGTCTTGGTGGTGGTGCTGCCACGGAGGCTCGATGAGTAGTGAGTTGCGCTACTGGATGTAAGAAGTCATGCGGGAAGGCTGCGTTTCGTGCACGTGCAGCGGGCTGGTGCTGTGTACGCGGTTGTTGGTGTGACTGCGAGTTGTCCTCAAACAAGGTGGGAGACGGAGCTCGATGTGATGCGCGGCGGCTTTGTGCAGCATGTTCGCTGTCGTCACTTTCACTCCGCATCAGCGACCTTCGCCTTGCATCCTTTGAGATGTGTATGACTAACAGCTCCTCGTTCCCTATGCCGCCAAAGTTCCATTCACTTCTGCCCGTGGCTATGGGATCGTATGTGTAATCGTTAACGCCAGGCAGGTCGCCGATGTCGTCGAAGTTCCACGCCGACATGTCGCCCTGATATTCTTCTCATCGCTCGCGAGCAGATATCGTGTGGATGCTGAAGGGAAAATGTCAGCAAGAGCGTACATGTCGGCGATATGGATCGACGCCACCAGTACCGTGACTCCACCGTGGCCTACAGGGGTCCGCCTCGGTTCATCGTAGGGCTGAGGAAGCTTTCCGAGGGTTCGGCAGGGCGCGTCATGACCAGACGTGAACTTCTCCTCCACCGTCACCAGACGGCACCGCTGCTTGCCACCACCCCATCATGAGCGATCGATAGGCCGGACGGCGACACGCGATGCGGTCACGATGCCACCGGACGTTGGCGCACGCGTGCGAGCGAACGCAGCAGACGTCTCTACTTCGACTGCGGCCACAGCCCCTGAAGAAATGGTCGTGTGCACAGAAATGCTACGCGTCGATGGCGGTAGCATCAGAGACAGCGTCGCAGGCCCGATCGCGAACGCTAGCAGTATCCTCAGAGGCCAGGCATAATGAGCTTGGGGTGCAGCAAGTCAGCGCACACGTCCATCCACAACTTTTCCCAACTGCGACCGCGGCCAGGCCCGACGCCGAGTTAGTGTCCTTGTCGAGAGATCACCTTGCACGGCACGAGTTGCTGGGCAAGACCAGCGACAATGCCGAACCCATCGGCTTTGACCTGCCAGCGCTTCATGGTGCGTCGCTGGACGAGCACTTCTACAGACTGGGCATGGACAGTGCAGAGCCTTACTTGCGCTTGTCGAAGAAGTATGCTCGCGCGTCACCACCACCGAAACCGCGCAGATGGGTGCGAAGAAGTGGCTGGACGAGGTACTATGAAGATGGAAGCTCGGAAGCTGTGGCTGCGCCAGACGCTGATGTCCTGACGTTTGATACTGAAGTGATGTGGCATGAAACGAGTTTCCCCGCAATGGCGTGTGCTGTGTCTGCTACTCATTGGTATGCTTGGTTATCACCTTGGCTGTTAGGGGAGAGTCAGAATGACAGGCACTTGATACCTCTGGGCGACCCGAAAACACCTAGCATCGTTATTGGGCACAACATCAGCTACGACAGAGCTCGTGTTGCCGAAGAGTACAGCCTGGAGCAATCAAAAAACTTCTTCATGGATACAATGAGCTTGCATGTGGCCGTGAACGGCATGTGCAGTAGACAGCGCCCTACGTGGATGATGCACCGCAAGGAACGTGAGATGCAAGACATGATTGCTGCGGCTGACGAAAGTGCTGATCTCGCTTCGCTATTGGAGAGTAGGGAAAGCTTCGACGAAGAGGAGGAGCTCTGGGTCGGAAGATCGTCAGTGAACAGCCTGCGCGACGTTGCCAAATTTCATTGCGGTATCACAATCGATAAAGCGAGGCGGGAGTGGTTCGGCGAGCTGGATCGTGATGGTGTCGTCGAACGATTGGATGAGTTGCTAGATTACTGCGCCGCCGATGTGGAGATCACGCACAAAGTGTACAAAAAGGTGTTTCCACTCTTCCTGGAGACATGTCCTCATCCGGTCTCGTTTGCAGCACTCCGACACATGGCCTCGGAGATACTGCCAGTCGATAAAAGCTGGGAGGCCTACATTGCCAATGCGGAGGCGACATACCAAAAGCTGTCATCTGGTGTCACGGAGCGATTGGTCGATCTTGCAGACAAGGCGCTCGCACATCGAACACATCCAGAAGTATATAAGAAAGACCCGTGGTTGTGCCAGCTTGATTGGAGTGGCCAGGAAGTCAGGATGGTGAAAGGCAAAAAAAAAGGCGATCCGCCTCGGCCGGCCGCACGGCAGAAGAAGCCTGGCATGCCGCAGTGGTACAGAGGCCTTTTCGCGCGGAACGATGCCGATCTCGTCCTGACAGTCCGGACGCGAATTGCTCCCATACTGCTAAGGCTGGCATGGGACAACAATCCACTGGTGTGGTCCAACAAGTATGGATGGACTTTCAAAGTGCGCCACGTCCACGCCGGCAAGTATCAGGATCAAGCGATGACACAGTGCAATATGCTTGAGGAAGAAGACCTCACGCTTCGCGACGATTACCAGCACACTTACTTCAAACTTCCACACAAAGACGGACCAGATGCACGATGTGCGTCCCCATTGGCAAAGGGCTACTTGAAGTTCTTCGAAAGCGGCACTCTCTCTTCTGAGTACGAGTATGCTAAGGAAGCGCTAGAGATGAATGCCTCGTGCTCGTACTGGATCAGCGCCCGTGACAGGATCATGTCACAGATGGTCGTGTACGAGAATGAGAGCCTAAAAGCAGTAGGGGATCATAGCGATATTGGGTACATCTTGCCTCAGGTCATCCCCATGGGCACGATCACTCGTCGAGCAGTCGAGAACACCTGGCTGACAGCATCTAACGCGAAGAAGAACAGAGTCGGCTCCGAGCTGAAGAGCATGATCACTGCTCCTCCGGGCTACTGCTTTGTCGGAGCTGATGTCGACAGCCAGGAACTTTGGATCGCATCACTAGTCGGTGATGCCAGCTTCAAGTTGCATGGTGGCAATGCCATCGGCTTCATGACTCTCGAAGGCACCAAAGGTGCTGGCACAGATCTTCACTCTCGCACAGCCAAGATCCTGGATATCTCTCGCAATGACGCGAAGGTGTTCAACTACGGCAGAATCTATGGAGCAGGCCTGAAATTTGCGCAGTCACTGCTACGACAGTTCAATCCAACACTCAAGGAGGAGGACGCCAAAATGATTGCCACCAACCTTTACCAAGAAACCAAGGGTACATCTACAACGAAGAAGCTGCTCCACGAACGTAAGTTCTGGCGCGGCGGCACTGAAAGCTTCGTCTTCAACAAGCTGGAAGAGTTTGCTGAGCAAGAACGACCTCGCACGCCAGTACTTGGAGCTGGTATTACAGAGGCACTCATGCGACGCTACATCAGCAAGGGCGGCTTCATGACAAGCCGCATAAATTGGGCCATTCAATCCTCCGGTGTCGACTACCTCCACCTCCTAATTGTCAGCATGGAATACCTATGCAAGAGGTACAACATCAACGCACGCCTGGCTCTGACCGTGCACGATGAGATCCGTTACCTCGCCAAGAACGAAGACAAATATCGCAGTGCAATGGCCCTGCAGGTCGCCAACGTCTGGACACGAGCAATGTTCAGCCAGCAGATGGGCATTGACGATCTACCACAATCGTGCGCCTACTTCAGCGCCGTTGACATCGATCATGTGCTCCGCAAAGAAGTCGACATGGACTGTGTCACACCGTCGCACCCGAAAGCCATCCCTCCTGGAGAGTCTCTCGACATCCTTCAGATCCTGGCCAAGGGCGATGAGGCGTACTTGGATCCTTGTGAGGTGCCGAAGATTGCTCCACAGCCCGAACGCTTCGATTACAGACATCGACAGCCAGTGATGGAAGGCTTACACAACGACAACGCCCTTCCATACCTCAAAGCACAAATTGCATCCACGCCTGCCGAGCTCAACAAGATCATCAAAGAGCTTAAGAAGCCGGCAGCAGAGAAGCCCTTCCCAGATGAGATGGGCGGCAACGAAGGTCAAGGCGGCGGTATCGCATCAAAGCCTAAACGCGCCTCCAAGACAGGCGGACGCAAGCCTAAGAAGAAGACTGTTGGCGCCGAGGCCGGCGCTCCGATTCGAAATTTCATGCAATCGGCTAGAAGGGCACCTTGGGCACCGGAGCCTGCGAACCCGAACAAATTCACCAGTTGGTACGACAACGCCAATGAAGATCATCAGCTGTCGAGGACTTGGGGCAACACCGCTGTTGATGTGGGATTACCCAAGCGTTTGCCGACCATGACTTGAAAAGGAGCTATTCGCACGAAGCTTTGTCAGATAACGAGACGGCCCGAACGTAAAGCCTTGTACTTTGTATGTTCGATACTGTACATATAGTAGAAAGTAGAGATTTGACCGCCGCTGGGCGTATTTAATGCAATTTGGCCAGACGCCTCCGTTGATATGATTCCTCGGCTCGTGGTCGCGTTCCATAGAGCCGTGAAAGGCGGTTGATCGTTTTGGCGAGGTTGTATACCGAGGAAAGCAAATAAGATCGGGAGGAATCGGATAATAAAGTAAAAACAAGAATCGGTTGTCCGTTGCGATAATAAGCTGGGATGGATGATCTACCAAATGTCATACTCTCGAAATGCTGCGAGGAGTGGAAGTGCAGACTGGTGATGTATCAACAACTATTAGACCGACAGCTTCACCTTCACAGCTGGTTGGCAGTGTTGAAGTCCTGGAGAGCTACAGCGACACGCTTTGACATAGTCTTCTCTCCCTCACGCACCCACACTCTCGGGTCGTAGTACCTGTCGATTGTTAGCAAAGAAATACGTGATACCATGGTGATCATTCCACTCACTTCTTGTTCGGCTTGTCCTCGCCGTCTGGGTTGCCAACTTGCGAGTTGACGTACTCTTTCTTGTTGATCATGTAGTCACGGATGCCCTCGGTGTAGGCGTACTGGAGATCGGTGTCGAGGTTGACCTTGCAGACACCGTAGCTGATGGCGTCAAGGTAGTCCTGCTTGCTGGAGCCTGAGCCACCGTGGAAGACAAGGAAGACCGGTTTCTCATCCTTAGAACCCTCCTTCTCCTGGACGTACTTCTGGTGCTTCTGGAGGAGCTCAGGCCTGAGCTTGACGTTGCCTGGCTTGTAGACACCGTGCACGTTACCGAAACCGGCAGCGATCGAGAAGTACGGCGAGATGGGCGACAAAGCCTTGTAGATGTCGTAGATATCCTCTGGCTGCGTATAGAGTGAGTTGTTGTCAACGGACTCATTGTTGACACCGTCCTCCTCACCGCCCGTGATACCAATCTCCATCTCGAGCCACTGCTTCATTGGTGCAGCGCGCTTGAGGTACTGGGCGGTGGTCTCAATGTTCTCCTTCACTGACTCTTCCGAAAGGTCGATCATGTGGGAGGAGAAGAGCGGGGTGCCGGTGGCCTTGAACTCCTTCTCATCAGCATCGAGCATGCCGTCGAGCCATGGCAGAAGCTTCTTTGCGCAGTGGTCGGTGTGAAGAACGACTGGTATGCCGTATGCAGGTGCAACCGCACGGATATAGTGTGCTGCTGCAACAGAGCCCTGGATGGAGGCGGTCTGGTCCTTGTTGTCGACACCCTTGCCGGCGAAGTAGGCTGCACCTCCCTGCGAGAGCTGGAGGATCAGTGGTGCCTTGGCGTCGCGTGCAGCCTCGAGAGATGCTACAACGGTGGAAGAGGATGTGACGTTGATTGCTGGAATGGCGAACTTCTTGTCCTGAGCGTACTTGAACAGGTTCTTGACGTCTTCGCCGTAGATGACGCCGGTCTTCTGCTTGAGAACGCTCTGTGCCATGGTCGGTGGTGCGGTGTGGTGTGGTGGTGACTATTGCAGCAAGCGTTCACACGATGACTGAAGATGGTGAGGATATGCAGGTACTGTGATGGTGTTGCAAGTGCAGCAGTGCAAGAGCTCTGGAAGAAAATATGGTATTAAGAAGGTTCTTCGAGCGTGTGACGCACGGTGAGTGCAAAAGGTGGGCTGTCTGGCGGGGTAACTCAGCACGCTGCTGCTTCGGAGTACCCTCTGCCTTCACGCCTGCGCAGTGCCCACTGGCACCGTGGCCAGCGCTGCGTCGGGGCGTTTGCTTTGCTTCCGGTCTTGGCCGATCGTGCGTGTCTAGCCCTCATTGTCGATGGACCCTTATCGCTTGTTGCTTCTTCGCTTTCCCAACCTGCGCTCATGAACCCGCGCAATTCATCGCGATCTGTCACGCGTGTTGTTGCAATGCACTGCGGGTGGGACGACTACATCGCTGGCACTGGGATGATTGCGGTCGGCGTCATTCGTGAGGGCTGAGCGACTGGTGTCTCACACCAGCAAAAGCGACGTCAAAGGACTCCACCGTCGTAGTCGGACCGTAATGCCTTCGGTGTATCCCTGGCTATACATTCGTGAAGCTGGCATGGCTGGGAAGAGGAATGGTCTGAGAATCATGAGACATACTCCGCGGACTGAATGCCTGAGATGCAGATTTGAGCTAGTGTTTTATAGTTGCGGCCGATGCCGAGGCAGGAGCGTTTGAAGAAGTTTGGCAAGCGCGATTGACAAGCAGAGAGCGCAACTCACCGGCGTCGTCAAAACACACCACGTCCACGATGCTGTGCGCAAGTGAGCCAACTTCCATGGGTGATGTTATGATCGTAGCTGACATGATGGACAGTCTCCGGCGAGGCACCACAGCAGCCAGTGGCTTCGCGCAAGTCGGGTCAGTCAACCGCCGCGTGCTAGCATGGAAGTGTACAGAGGCTTACAGTAGGTATAGGCAATGTCTTCGAGCGTCGTTTGATAGAGACTTACATCTCTGAGCACGGCTCCGATCCTGTCAATGGCGACGAACTCTCCGTGGACGACCTCATCGACCTCAAGCAGCCGCGCACCGTCAAGCCTCGACCACCACAGCTCACTTCAATCCCGGCACTACTTTCGACCTTCCAGAACGAATGGGATGCGCTGATTCTGGAGGCTTATCAGCTCAAGGAGCAGCTCGGTGAGACGCGACAGGAGCTGAGCACCGCGCTGTACTACAATGATTCCGCGCAAAGAGTCATTGCACGCTTGCAGCTGGAGCGAGATGAGGCTCGTGATGCTCTCTCAAGAGTATCCGTCACCGGCGGCGCGAATGGCATGAACGGCACAAACGGCGATGCAATGCAAATCGACGGAGCGCCTCTGTCGGACGAGCTTGTCGCAAAGGTTACTGAAACACAGGAGCGTTTGTCCAGTACCCGAAGGAAGCGACCCGTACCTGCAGAGTGGGCTACTGCGGATGAGATACAAACCTTCGACCTGAAGGGCTCGGTCGATACCCAATTCACTGGAGCCAAGTTCCTTGCTTCAGATCCTACCGGAGACTTCTTTCTTTGCGGCGACTCGGACGGTGCTATGGCCATCTACGATCTGCAAGCCGGTGCGTTCACTACGAGGAGCAACCTTGGAGCTGGTGCAATTTTGGCCGGCGGATGGTGCAACGACAAGCCCACCGTGGCTACATCGAGCGGTGTGGTGGCAATAGCAGAGGAGGGTGCTATCAAGGCGAAGTTCCATCAGCATGCAGGTGCTGCCACAGCTGTTGCTGGTCACCCAAGCGGCGAGATCTTGGTGTCAGTAGGCGTCGATAAGAGCTATGTTCTCTACGACGTGCACGCATCTAAAGTAGCGACACAGGTTCACGGTGACGTTGGTAAGCAAACATCCCAGGAATGTACACTTGGACGCTGCTCACTGATTTGACAGAGCTCACTGCCGTGGCCTTCCACCCAGATGGACATCTTCTGGCAGTCGGAGGCGCAGACGGGAGCGTTAGACTGTACGACGTCAAAACTGGACAGCATGCGCACACTTTCTCATCACCTCCGGGTGCAAGCCCGGTCGTTGCCATCACATTCTCCGAGAACGGCACCTGGCTCGCATCTGCCAACGAGGGCCAGACTACAGTGACGGTATGGGATCTTCGGAAGCTCAACGCCTTGAAGACACTTGACCTTGGCGCAGCTGTCGTTGGTATTGCGTGGGACTACACCGGCCAGTTCTTGGCTGCTAGCGTAGCAGGCGCCGTGGTAGTCCACCAGTACTCGAAGAGCTCGAAGTCATGGTCAGAGCCTCTCCGTAAGGCTCTCAACGCAGCGGATGTGAAGTGGGGCTTCAGGGCGAAGAGCCTGGTCGCTCTGACTACCGAAGGTACTGTGAGCATCCTTAGCGCGTAAGCTGGCGGACGGTGGTAATTCGGACAGGGTGTTTTGGCGCTTCGAGGAGGCCTGGGAGGATATGGCAGGCTCAGCGTGTGGTCTGATGGCTTCGCGGACAGGCTGTGTTAAAAAAGATTCCGAATGCCATACATGCACTCTTGTGGCACGCTGTAGAGCACGACGCACTAAACGCCGCGCTAAAGCCGCTTGCCACTTCACCATTCTGCGCTCCGAGCATCTCGTTTTCCCTTGACTATGGACGTAGTCAGCGCGCCTTTCTAGAAACCACGGTCAGCACTGCCGTGCGCGAGCAAACTATTCACATGTCGCGATGTACGGCGTGAAGGGACACCGCTCTGTTCGTGACGCAGGCGAAGCTGCCGCTCAGACCAATCGGTCCACAATCCCCAAGAAAGCGCCTCCAACTCCAACAACATCCTCTGAGCCTCTCTCACCTTCTCCGCTCCACCTCTAACACGATTGTACAGCACTGCGCATCGCGATCCTCGCAACAGGTTACCGGACGCCTGTTTTCGCCCAAGCAATGGATTTGGCGACGAATGCAAGTGGTACTGGTGCTTTCCCGTTCATGAGACGTCGGTCCACCAAGGCAAGTGACGCTGCACGCCGGCTGCTTCTCGCCTTTCTACGGCGGCAACACTCACCCTGAGATAGCCTTGCTGACTTTGAAGCAGAGAAGCTTCAGCGCGATGGCAGACGACAGTCGAGAAAGTTCACCAGATTCGCTATTTATTCCACACTCTACTCACTACACGAACGACCACGCCACGCAACGGCCTCGCATAACCGGTGCACTGGCACTACCGCCTCGAACCTCCACACGAACATCACGCTTTCCTGGCGACGGACTAGATTTCAGGCGGCCGACCATGTCGAACGACGAGTCGGCAGATGTGGCAGTGAGTCGTGGTCACGAGGTCATTGATCTCACGGACGAGGCTCAGGGGCCTGCTGTACACGAGCCAGCACAAGATGCGATCACGGCGAGCTCTTCACGTGCACAGAGGCCTCCCAGATTCGGCCGGAACATAATAGACATCGAAAGCGAAGAGGAAGATGAGCATCGCACTGAAGCATCACACGAACAAGGCCCCACCATGGCCGGCTTCATACCACATCGAGATCAACGTAATCCTTACGCTCACCACCCACGATTCTCCCAATTGCGACGACCTTCGAGACACATATCAAACGACCCCGCCAACATGGCCGACCTCGAATTCGTCTCAGACCATCCACGCTCGCGACCACACACTGCTAGCCGCTCGCAGACACCAGCAGCTCCTGCACCACGAAGCCTCACTCCATATCCACCAGGCGTCGGCGAGCCCATCGACCTTACTGGGGACGATGACGAAGTGGTTCACCTCAACACTGTCCCGCGATCAGCCGAGAACCTCGTCAGGCCAGGCACGACTGCTGGCAGCGGGACCCGGACCTTCTTTGGCCTCGGTGGCATGATTCATGATGTGGGCGCCGGTAGCAGATTGGGGCAACGCATACGAGGGATATTTGGAGAAGTGGACCTGACGGGCCAACAAGAGATGCTGGACCGAGCGGCTGAGAATAGGCATCGAATGCCACCTCACCAGAGGGAGAGACAGGCGGTCATTCATCGTGCGGTGGGCGGCCGGTCCGGTAATATGCCTGGTCATATCGCCTTTGACTACGAGCCGGTCGGCTTCGATTTGGGCATAGTTGGAGGGAATCGTCCGCCCACGCCTCCTTACGAAGCACCTCAACCTGCAGCAGCTGGATTCACTCGTAGCCCTGGCGAGGATGAGGTGGTGGTGTGTCCGAACTGTGGAGATGAGTTGGCCATGGGCGACAGCAATGAGAAACAGCAGGTTCACGTCATCAAGAAGTGCGGTCACGTAAGTATATTCCCCATCGAGCTCCTGATGAGCAAACGCTGACCTATCTCAGGCATACTGCGGCGATTGTGCCAGGAACCGCACTAAGAGTGCCAGAGGTAAGAAGAGCAAGGGAAAAGCACCGGCTCGCGGACCTCAAGCCTTCAAGCATTGCGTCGTGAGCGGATGCAAGGAGTCAGCTACTGGTAAGGCGATGATTCAAGTCTTTATGGGCAGTTAGCGGGAGCGAGAAGTGATGTTTTTGCGATACCCAGCGTCAAGCGAGGCGTTTCGGACCATGTGTAGCATGCTCGTGCAGCAGCTCGTACAGCAGCGTCAGTACAGTAACCACAGTGTCATCGTGCTTCGAACGGTCGATGGAAGTGGCATTGGATAAAGCCTACTTTACTCACTCAAGTGCTATGACCTTGATCCCATCATTTGAACATCGTATTTATCTATTCGTGACTACATGTACGGATCTCCTTCTACGCCGCTGGTCAGGCCCAGGCATGCGTTACAGGGGTCCAGCTAGCTTGCATTTCATCCTCACTTTTGCTTGCTCTTGCTAATGATACACCATCACCATCATGGCTCCCAGTAGAGGCCTACAGTCTCTCGTCGGACGACCATATGTCATGGCGCCCTGCAGAAGCTCAAAGTCGCTCTTCAAACGGCCATGCATCTGTTTTCACTGCCGGAGACATGCCTTCTCAACCTCTACATACGCCCTCTCAGGTCACAGCCGCTGGTCGAAGATCAAGCATGAAAAGGCCAAAGTGGACGCCGGCAAGAACAAACAACGCTCCATATTCGCTCAAGAACTCGCGACGGCCTCACGACTTTTTGGTGGAGATCCCAACATGAATCCTCGCCTCGCGGATCTTGTTACGAAAGCGAAGAAGGAGGGTTTCGCGAAAGCGTCAATAGAAGCGGCCATAGCTCGAGGGCAGGGGAGAAGTGTGAGCGGTGCGAGCTTGGAGAACATTACGGTGGAGGGGATTCTGCCGAACAACGTTGCGATAATTGTGGAGTGTGAGACGGACAGTAAGCTCAGGACGCTGGCGGAAGTGAAACTGGCCATAAAAGAGGCTGGAGGAAGTGCGACGCCAACAGGATATCTGTTCGCGAAGAAGGGGAGAATTGTCTTTGAAGCCAAAGATGACATAGGTATGGATGAGATGTTGGAGCCCGCGTTGGACGCTGGGGCACAAGATGTGACAAAAGACGGTGATGGAAGGGTCGTGGTGTGGACGGAGCCTGCAGATACGAAGGCGGTGGGCGAAGCCATTTCGAAGGACTTGAATGTGCAGATTGCCACGTCGAATATTGTGTGGGACCCGAACGAGGATACGAAGGTCGTAGTGCCTGGCGAGGAGATTGCGGGAGAGCTTAGTCATTTCATTGATCAGCTGCAAGAGAAGGAGACGAGCGTGCAGAGTGTTGCCATGAACATCTCGCAGGGAAGTCTTGAAGCCGACGCTTGGAACGACCTGCGGAGTCGACTAGGGGCGTATTGATGTCCGCCTCGAATAAAGAACACCAAAGCTAAGTCTTACTTCGGCTATCTCCTCGTCTTGACAAACTTCGTTAAGACTGGCACTTCGTGCTGACGTTCCCAGCAATACTGCTCCATTCTCATCTATGTCCTTTACAAGTTCCGTGCCGCATTGCGTTCAAGGACCTACTCGTCTCAAACCTTTTGCTTCTTGCTCGGCGGTTCCGCACCTAACATTTCGAGAAACTCAGCCTCGGTGATGGTCTTAGGCTTCTTCTCCTCGATCTCTTTCAGCTTTTTGGGTCCAGGCTTGACACCAAGGATCACATAGTCGGTATCCTCGAGCTTCTTGACGACCTTGGCACCGGACGCCACCGCGGCTTTCTCCATGTCCGCACGATTGGCCGTCATTGTGCCGGTGAAGAGCAGGTCTAGTCCGTTCAGGGATCCCGGTGTACCTTCAATGGCAGTCGAAGCACTCTTCTTGTCTGCTGAGTTTGGCTTCGGAGCAGGCCTCTTTGGCGCTGCTTTCTTGGCCTGAGCAGGTCCCTCCTCGGCTTCCTCCTCCTCTTCATTCTCGTCACCGTCAGCATCTCCGGTTTCCACCATCTCGAGGAATTCGGCTTCGTTGATGCTCTTCAACGACTTCTCTTTGATCTCGACAACCTTCTTTGGGCCTGCCAAGCAGCAATGTGTTAGCTATACTCGACGAATTACTGGACCCCTTCCTGCCCTTTAGTGCTTACCCGGACGCTCGCCCACCACGATGAGATCGGCCTCTGCAAGCTTCTTGTCGCTGACGATATCGGCGCCATACACCTTCGCTGTAGCTTCGCAAGTCTTGCGATCCATGGACTTGAAAGTTCCAGTGAAGATCATCTGCAGCATCTCAGCACTGTCGCAGGCTTTCCGAAAGAGGCAGACAGCCGACCGCGTTCTGAAAAGAACGACCTACCTTCAGACCTTGCAGAGCATTGGCTTTGCCCTTCGGTATGGCCTTCTTCTCTGACTCTCCTCTCTTAGCGGGCGCAGGCTTCTTGGTCTTTGATTTGGATACAGCGGCGCTGCGTTGCGTGTCAGTGGTACCCAAGAAGGACACGTGATTGGAGACTAACCCCTCGTCGCCCTCAGCCTCACCTTCTTTGACTGGCAACTCGGTGACTTCGAACTTTAGGGCTTCTTGAGCTGCTTCAGCAGACTTCTCTTCAGCATGGGCTTCAGCGGCTGCTTGTGCGGCTTCTCGAGTGGCAAATGCCTCCAAAATCTTGAGATGACCTTCAGCATCGGCGGTGTCTTTGGAATTGCGGCGCGTAACGATGAAAACAGAACGTGGCGGTGCCATTCCTGCGCTTCAACACACGCGAGAGGCGCAGAAACGGTAGAGGACGGTTGTGCACGTTCGCAATGCAGTGTACAGCGAAGACAAGCTCGAAAAATGCAGAGCTTACGGAAGGCAGAGAGTCAAGTCGTTCGACTGTGTTTGAAGAATTAAGGAGCGTGGTCGTCGACCGGTAACCTAGCTCAGGTGGAGCTTCGACGGGAGGCACCAAACCCTGATCGCGACATCACGTGCGTGTGTCAGAACTATTTTATTCGCTGGAAAGGGAAGGAGCGACTCCTGCCGCCTGCTAGGTCGCAGGCGCCAGATCAAGGCTGGTCAGGTTCGATATTGTCTGCTACTCTGCCCAACCGAGCATTTGGCAGCCAGCTGTCTTCGGGGTATACCCACCAAGTAATGATTCCAAAGAACGTGATCGCTCCAAATATAACAGGCGAATCTGGACCTGTTAGCAGTGGTACGTGTGCACGTTGCTTGCGTCATGGGCCTACAGTTGAAGCTCTGCGATGTGACCGGAAAGACGATCGGCGAGAACAAAACAGCTGCCAGATATGTGTTCCATACGAAAGCAATGAAGTTCAACGGCCGCGACCAACGTCCAAGAGACCATTTGGCGTTCGCCGTCGACAGGCTGTTGGGCGTGAGGAACGTACGGCCAACTGGTAGTGATCAGCATTCCTGCTACAGATTCGGCTCGCTCACAACTTACAGGAGATGAGCGCATATGCCGTGATCGTTGGCACACCGGCCGCGCTGACCAATGAGGTAAAAGCGACCGGGCTGGCGAGAATTGTGCAGAGTAGAAGAGCTGCCACGGCGTGCATGACGATGATGGCGTTCTTGGGCTCCTTCTTGTCGCTCACTTTCGCAATCCAGCCTGAGAAAGGAAGGACTCCATCGCGAGCCACGGCCCAGATGAGTCTTGAGCTCGCCACACCGGCGACTGTTGCGTTGAAGATGAGGCCCAGGATGCAGATGACATTCATGAAAACATGCCCACCCCTGCCCAAGCTGAGTGCATAGATCGAGACAAATGGCTGCGGCGCGTCCAGGCCATATAATGTTTCCAGATCGGGCAAACAGAAGAGGAACAAGATGACGATCGGAAAGCCAATTGCCGCGGATGCAGCAGCTGATGTGAAGACGCCCTTGGCTGCGACCACGTTGGCGTTCTTGGTTTCCTCGGCGATGTGACCGCTGGCTTCAAACCCGACCAGCACTCCAGCAGTGACGAAGTAGCTCAGCATCCAGTTCCATACAGGCGGGGCACCGGTCTCGTTGTATGTCTGCGTGAAGACATACTTGGCATCTTGAAACCCATAAGTCTTGGACACTGCGATTGGCTGCAAAAGATTATAGTCAGTATCTCAATGTCTCGGATGCATGGTGTGTTAGTGAGGGCTTCACGTACAAGCCATGTGACATTCAGTAGGAAATCGAGGATAATCAGAGCCACGGCGATACGGAATACCGTCTTGTAGGTCTTGGGGTTTAGGTAGTTCATGCCGATTGCGATGAACAGAATGACTTCCGACACAATCCATTGCACTGCACGGAACTTGATGCTCCCAGTATCTGTTGCAAAGTCCAGACCGAAGACAGTGATCTCCGATAAGAGGAAGTTTGCCGCAGCCTGACAGGTGCTGGCGATGAAGGTGGTCCAGGCAGTGGTGCTCCACCAGGCCACCACGAACCCAAAGAGCCTGCCATATCGTCGGCCACCACTCTCTGCCGCCCAGAAGTAGATCGATCCAGCAGCAGGAAGTGCAGAGCAGATCTCAGCCAGCACGGCTGCTGTAATCATGACGAAGAAGCATGTTACGACATAGCTAGACCAGTACGCGGCTGGACCTCCCGCGCCGACTCCGATGGTGAAGGTCGTGCGGACGCCGCCGACAGAGTACAGGGCGGCTGTGATAAGGTAAGTTTTACGAATGAACGAAACTGCGGCGGAGACATACCAAAGCTTGCCGCAAAGCTCTCGAAGAACTTCCACTGGCGGTGGAGCGACTGTGTACCGTTAGCTAGTTACCTCCGAAATATTGCGGTGAAGTCGATACCTGTTTATAGCCAATTTTTTGCTACTTCAGTCAGTTGTACACGTCCCAAAGCATGCAAGGGTAAAAGAGCATCGGCTGATGTAAGGATCATGCAACTCCAATTACGCGCAAATTACTGCGATCAAGTTCAACACGGTATGTTCTCAGCCAGCCAAATGCCACAGTCACTCCACACACGTGGCGTGGTTGGTGAGAGGGTCAGACGGCGAGGCACCCGCATGCATGACTTTTAACCTTGATGCCACTCGTAACTCACTGAGTACTTTGAAGACTACTTTGAACCCATGTCCATCAACTTATTATCACTCTCGCTTCTTCGTACCAAGTACAGCTCGTCGGAATCCATGCTTGACGTGTCATCGTTGGATTCAATCTCGGGATCCTGAGCGACATCATTAGTGCCCTTGTCTCTGGTTGAACGGTGTGTAAGAGGTGCCATGTCGATAGTCGTAGCCCTGGCAAGTCGGTTGAGATTGTCTGACAAGCGAAGAAGGACATCTCAGAATTGAAGAAGAACATTTTCGTGTCGTACCGAGATTGCTCCACACGCCGTTGACGCCATCAGCCACCTCATTGGTCGTGGTCGGACATCGCGGCATATGCTTCGACTGTCGACTGCTTACGCTGCTGTGCTACTTTGAGCTCCGATTCACAGAGGTGGCATGGGTGCTTTGTAGCATTTCGTAAGCTTTCGAAGCAACGTGTAGGCAGAGACAACCCTGACCAGCACAGCTTGCTGCTTGCCAGTATAGGGCTGACTGTATAACCTTCTCGCTCGAGCGACGGAACACAGTCATATGATTGCTAAGCTCTGTGGAAAACGACCCGTGGTCGTGATTGGACTCTGTGCCCTCCACATGCTTCACCTCCCAACGTTATCTTAACTACAACCTGAATTTGCACGCAGTCGTTTCACCGTCCTCGAGGCACTCATCGAACTTCTCCCTTCACAGTCCAAAGTGAATTGTGCCATCCTAGATCCTAGATCCTAGAGGCCAGATTTTAGGGCTTTTGCTTCCTGCTTCTGAGCAGGCCGTAGAGGCTTTCACCGGCAGACCAACATATTGATGTCTAGCAAGTTCTGATCTATGGGCTGCGCCTCTCGTCACCGCCGGACCAGCCTACCGCGCTTCGGTGTTGCACGCTTGCTTGTCCCACAGTTCCGGAGATTTGTCCCCAATGTCTGGTTGATACTTGACCACATGTCAAGCCGTTTTTGGCAGAGGATCCTCTACAGCTGACGATGACGGGCCTGGCCTCCATGTCATTTCGGGGTGGCCATGTGGGAATGGCACACATCTTTGACGCATCGAGCCAGCTCGTTAATCAGTAGCGGCAGTCTCATATCCGGAGCATCAAAACGGCCAATATGAGCGACGATCTTTGCCCACCCATCTATTCTGAGGGAATTCGGTGTCTCAATTCACGTTTGCTCTACGATTCAAAAGGAAGGAGTCATCATCCGAACATTGTGCCATCGCGAATGGTTCCAGAGCATCCACGAGAGAGTATCCTAATCTGAGGCTGGCAGGTATTCGATATTTATCACGGCGATGCTGAGCTCGGCCGCGTTTGATCAAGAGCGCACTATGTCATGTTAGTCCTCGGTGCCCTCGATTGGTCGATATCTCCTATGCATCCTCACCGTAGATGTGACAGGCTACTGCTCCAGACTTCTTCGGTGGCCACGTAGTCCATTCCCTTCATCTCGTCCAGTGTGAATGCTAGCATCCACACTGCTGGGACGTTACCATCGGGTGCCCAGTGGCCCTTCACTGCAGCATCGAGAGCTCCAAGATAATCTTCGGCATCATCTAGATCCAATTCGACCAGCGATTCTGATGGTGATGTCTGATCAGCAAGATATGCTATGTTTCCCTCAACAGAACTTCTCACCTCCAATCAGGTATAGCAATGCCATCAACCTTGCCACGAGGACCATTCGCTCACTTGGTGCAGATGGGAAGTATTCGAAGGCAAGGTGGCCAATTTTCTGTTTGACGTATTCGATCTCCGCCGCAGCACCTGCAAAAACCCAGTTGGCGAGCACGTACTCATCGGTCTGCCTCGCCACCTCGTCCTGCTCTGCGTAATACATATATGTCGCCCGCTCTTGTTCGTGCACTGAAGTCTTCCTGGACACGGTGACAATGCCAGAGTCGGCACGAGAAAGTGAGTCCATCTTCGGTCGAAAGATCGTGTCGTCTTCAACGTCTGCAGCGACCGCCGGTACAAGTACTGCACAATTCCTGGCCTGGCGTTGAATTAGACGCAGATGAGAACAGAGAATGCCAAGGGGAAATCCTTTGGATCCTCGAGGATGATAACATCTCCGTGCGCAGGGCTGCCATCTGCCGGCTTGCCAGGCACTCTTATCATGCTTGCGAATAGAGTTGATCAGGATGCAGTGCCGCGGTCACAGCACAGTGTTGCACAGTTTCCGGAGGATGCACGATAGCGTAAGA
Organism: Dothistroma septosporum; assembly: GCA_002236755.2. NCBI lineage: Eukaryota > Fungi > Ascomycota > Dothideomycetes > Mycosphaerellales > Mycosphaerellaceae > Dothistroma > Dothistroma septosporum. The sequence continues at coordinate 1,438,223 of NBZP02000033.1, read as the reverse complement.
AGCTCAAAGCGGTTGCAAAGGCGGAGTTTGGTCCAGATTGTGCCGCTTCCAGTTAAATCGCGTCCTTCGCTCGTGTAATTGACGCGCTTATCTGCAAGCCACTCAACATCTGGAGAGCCTAGTCAAAATGCAGCCATGTGTTCTGCCGTGTCCAACGGTTCAATCTCTAGGCTCAACCAATCGCATATGATGCTTGAAAGTCTTCAGCTCACTCTACGTTTACTGGTCTGCTCATACCACTTTTCTCAGCTGGCAACAGAATTGTGTCGCCACGTGTCCAATCATCGGTCTGTCCGACCCACCAGTCGCCTTTTGACGCAACACATGCGCAACAATTCGCATGCACGACACGGCCACGATATTACGAGCCGAGCAGCTAGACTTCCGCACTCTCCAACATCGAGACGTGATATCAGTCCTGTGTGCGCAGTATTACTGATTGCTGAGACCTGATCAAGTGGAAGTTCTCTTGTCTGCCGTAGACCCAATCGAATTGCCCAGTTTTACGGATCCAGGAAACATCCTCCTCGAGGAAGAAGTTGAACGTGTCGTTGACTTCAGGAACGAAATGTTCCGCGTACAGCTCCACGCTGTAATACATTTGCTTCAGGAGCTCGAGGTCACCTAGGAAAGGAACCCCATCCTGCAAATTTGTCATGACAATGAGTGTGCCCGCAGAATGGCCCCCATCACGCATGGGACAGGAGTAGATTCGTCCCATGATTGACTGGCAGTGCATCTCGGTTTGAACCTGCGTTAGAATCTGGTTGCCTGTGAGGCCCGGCTGCATCGCCTTGCGTACGATGTCTTGCAGGCGATTGGCTTTCCGGAGACCCTCGATGAAGCCATCTGGAACATCGTGTCTAGAGGTTCTTGGCGGAGGCACATACGCGAGGTGCTGGCTGTCCGTATTGAGGTCTAGAGCAGTGACACCAAAGTTTACGTGGAGCATGTTCCCGTGTTCGATAAGTTCTTTGCCAACGAATGGTGGCTTCATCGGTACATTAGTGCTCGGCAGCACTACTGTGTGACTTCTGGATGAAACCAGGTAGGATAGTTCAGAGATCGGAGCTTATCCCGAAGTCACTACTCCACGTCCTGCACAGTATATTTCATTCTATAATGTGCTCGATGATATGCGTGTTGCAAAGCTGGACATACCGCAGTCTTCGCCTGCCCAGGTACAATGACACGCTCACGGAGTGCTTCCGTGATGAAAGCTCATACTGTCTCCTGTGGCTTGTGGTACCATTCCAGCTGACATTCTGGCATCGTCGCAATGTACTCCACGGCGACTTCAGGCTTGTTGAGCATCCTTGAGAGCCATTTGCTTTCAAGCTGATTGTTAATCAAATCCCCTCCGCCTGCATGCAAGCTAGACGCGAAAGCAATCTCAGAGTCAGTATTGACCAGTATCGTGGACCGCAGCTCTCGAGAACATCCTTCACTTCGAGCCAAATCTCGTCTGTCATGTCCACCCACGAGTGGGAATTGCAGTCACCGCCGACTTGATGGGAGAAGTAGAGTGAGACGGTCCTCTGTCTCGCTGAGTACTGTCGTGCATCCTTTAGACCAGAATGCAGTATCTTCAGCATACTCTTTTTGGCTCGTCTGATTCAAGTTTTGAGCGAACGCCGAGCGTGAAGCACATCACATCGCAGACCAGCCAAGCGTCTACGCCATGTCTGCGGAGCAGTGCTGGTATGGCGGCCAGTTCTTCTTGCCTCCAGCCATCCTGTGTCTGTGCCTGCTCTCTTAACGAGGGCAAGCATTGATACTGCGCCGACCTGCCACCGGAGCACGGCAGCTGACAGCAAGACAACAGCAAGACAAGATACGTCACGATGGGTAATGTGTGCATCGCGTACATGTACGTGTAGATGCAACCAGAAGTTGATCACTGCGATGAGGTAGAAGGGTAGGAACCTTGGAAGGAACGTCGGTGATTGATGGGGAGAGGTTCAGCAATGGCAATTGGTTGGCGCGAGCGATGCTCACGTTGACGAACACATTATTCGCTCCTCTCTCTTCGACAGTGCCGTTGACTTTGATCCCTACATTTTGCGATCAGACACGACTACCGTGGCAGGTCCTCCTGTCCTGGTCCTTGCATAATGTTCAAACTTCAGATTGGCGACCGGCGATGCATGTTCTTGGCATGTCGTGCGTGCCACGAGGAAGAAGTGGAGCGTCCAATGACAGCACGATACCGAGCTCTTGTACCTACCCTACCTTTCATCCGAGGTCCATCGCTCTGATTAGTATGTAGACTACTGTATGGGGCACGCTCCTGGCAGCAGACAAGCCGCCCAGCTTCGTCCGTCTGCTTCGTCAAGACTGCTGCAACGACCTGTTGTCATTACTACCGCACTCCTAGTAGCTTCACGCAACAACTCCCAACAATGTCGGAACCCGCAAGCCAGCCAGGCGCTCCTACAGACGGCGCTCAGAACCAGCCAACGCACGCTTCCGAGAAGTCCGTAGCGAGAGAGGCAGAGAAGAGGATGCCCAAGAAGGCAGTCAGCCTACTGGCAACTCCAGACCGCATCATTCTTCGACTGAACAAGTACGCAACGTCGCATCTGACCCCTCGACTGTCGACTGACATTCGCGCGGCAGACTTCTGGCAGCTCCAGGCGGCTTGAGCGCGTTCCTCTCGACCTTCAACTACACCCTGTACCTCCTCGCCCACCTCGACTCGAACGCTGCGCCTCTCAAAGCGCGTCTCGCCATGTTCTTGAACCGCCAGACTGCTCTGCCAACCGTGACACCCGTAGTCCCAGCCGAGCCGTCGCCGATCCAGAACCTTGGCTCGTTACTGTCCGCCACGCGTACAACACTGCGTCTGTTTGGCCTGCTCCCACTGTATGCGTGGGCGAGACAGCTTCTGCAGGGACCGAAGCAAGGACAAGATCAGGTGCTTTACGCGACCTCAGTGGCGCAGTGTACGCTATACATCATCTTCCAGTTCTGTGAGAACGTCGCACTTCTCACAGACAGCAAGATCCTACCGGGCTCGCTCACAACGAAGTACACGGCGAAGCATGGTGGGAAGGCAACGGCCATCTACACCACAGCATACAGGGCGTGGTTCCTCGGCTTCTGCTGTGACTTTGTCAGACTTGCAAGAGAGGCGCAGCTAGACAGCGGCAAGCGCAGCACGAGGAGCGCGAAGGATAATGAAGAGAACGACTCAAAGTGGTACGCCGAGCTGCTCGTGCCAATGTGCTGGTTCCCAGTCGGTTTCCAATTTGCACAGTTCAACGAGTCTGGCTTCCCAGGCTTCAATCTAGGATTCATGGGTGCCGCCGGAGCTTTGGCTGGCCTGTCTAAGACTAGGGCGCTGTGGGATGCAACTGCCGATGCGTAGACTGCTCAGCTCATGATGGCGAAGGCACATGTTCATCCAGGGCGAAAGTCCGAAGATAGATTCAGAAGCCGGGCAGGGCGGGGAGAAGAACAACAGAGTGAAGATGAGCATCTCTTGCGGCAGACTGTATCATTCTGATTTCGGCAAGGCGTTGCATGTGAGGAAGCGCCGCTCGTAAATGTTGGGCAATCCGTTGCGTTGCGAGCTAGGCACAGTACTGTACCCAATACACTTTTCACGTCTAAGTATACTATGTTCATGGAAACATAGTCGGCAATGCCATTTCAGTGCACAATTTTGAGCATGTTCAATGTACTCATGATCGATTACTGGCGTGACATGCCGGACCCAGCGTGTTGTCTTGCTGCAAACCACGCAAGTTCTTGATGTCGGCCAACAAGCGACTTCACCTCCACGCACCTCACATGTGAGCAGCGATCCACCATAACACGTGCCGGTATACATCTGTATGATGTCGGCTTCACATCACCGTCCGACACCCGAAGGCCAGGAATGGCGCGAAAGTGTTCTGAGTACACGATCACTCTCCTACATTAGCAACGCCGGCAACATTGCGCACGCAGACGGCAGACCACCGAACCACTCCTACTATCGCGGGTCAACGCGGCAGAGCACGCTCAACAGCACGAGCGAGTACTCGGAAGACGAAGATCTGAAGATGGCAGGCACGCAGGAGGAACCGACGACGCCGGCTCTGAACAACATACCGGAGCTGCCAGCCAGTGTCGCCAATTCGCTCCTATTCGAGCTGCCCAGAGAGATTCGCGACCGTATCTACTCGCTATGCCTGATGTCAAGAGAGACCTTGCCCGTGGAATGGCCTCGTCCGAGGGATGCACATACTAGCTACGACTTACAGCCACAGCTGTTGAGGACCTGCAGGGTCATACACAATGAGTCTGCAGCGCTGCTCTACACTCTCAACAATATGACCTTCCATCACCCTTCAGATGCGAATATGTTCGTGCGTGCCATTGCCTCCTCAATGCATAGCCAGCAGGTTACCAATCTTAGCCTTCATATCAAGGCACAGGATATGCGGTTATGGATGCCCTATATTACTTCTACAGATGAATCGAGAAGCCTCAAGGCCGACTTTCCAAACCTCAGAGAGCTTGGTGTCCGCTTTCGGAGCAACAAATGGGCTCACCAACACACACCAGACTCCAATCTGAAGACATGGCACGAGGACAGCCGCCTGGACGAAGTTATCGATGGACTTCGTCACGTTTTCAGGCCCGAGAATCTACCAGAGCCTATCAGCGAACGCGAGTTCCAGGAGTACATGGCACGAAATCCTACAGCGTTTCAGGAAGCGGGCGACAACTATCAGTTTAGGAAACGTCTACTAGAGCTGCAGAAGGCACGAGCGAATACGCCAAAGCATCGGCATGACATTCCAGTCGTTCGAGTGTGCTGCGCTTGTCGGGTGCATTCAGCCCACTTTTCGACACTCACTGAACCACGACTCACAGACAGAACGACAGCCGAGGAGCTACCACCTCCTGTACCGGTCCGAGAAGGCGAGGAGTTCCACGGCTTTACCGCTATCGACTTGCAGAACGGCGTCAAGAGGCTTCACGACCCAGATCTTGGCTCTGCCAATGTCGCGCGAACACCATACGCAAACAAGCATGGTGTCCTGATAGCGCTCGAGATTCACTGCCTGGACCCGAAGAAGGACCCTACAGAAAGGACGGCATGACTAGACGGGTCCCTCGAAGTTGTGTTTGAAGGTTGCGATCGATGCGGCCGTGTCTTTGTTAGCTGGGCCAGACCTGCTCAAGGCGGTGCTGCAGACATCAGAGACTGCCCTTGCGAGAAATTGTTCGGCCTTCACGGGCTCATTTGCTGTTGATTGATCCTGTCCATTGAGCTCACGTGAAGCAGAAGCTACTCATACAAAGCATGAGCTCCATGCATTCGACTAGTACTACTTGGCCTTTGCGCTGCCCAAGTCATATCGGCCGAAAGTGTTGTCTTCCACCCATGCTGGCAGTTCTAATCCCACCCGCTCCACCATCTTCTCGATGAACTGCTGAGCTGTCATAGATTTCAAGCTAGGGAACACTCTTAGGGAACGCTCTATTCAGATCATCTCCAACCATAGCCCAACCTTTTTTGCGAGCAATTCTGGCCTGGCTATAGAAGGCCTTCCTCCGGATTTTTGGCTTCATTCAGCAGAACCCCAACATTGTTCTCCTTGGTCAGGAATTGAGGACCCTGCACCTTTTCCAAGGCCTCGTATCGCCAGGCACATCTTGCCTCCCCCGGCTTCACACCTTCCTGTACGCCGAGAGCCGTGATTGGCTTCGACGTTCCGGTTGCGAGGATAGACACGACGAGGGCACAGTCAAAACGTGTTCACCCCAGCCCAGACTTCTCCGCATTTTCCCACACAATCGCCTTCGGCTGGTACTGATCTACACCCTCATACCCTTTCATTGCATGCTCGCTCGGTGCGGAGCGTTTTGACTCCTGCTTCTTTGGGAGCTTTGATCAAGCCAAGCTGAGCATTGTGACGAAACTCTAGCTGGCCGCCAATCACCGAAAGGAGGGTGTGAACGCCTTGGAGCGCTTGTATTGCGCATATGCATGGTCTCCATCGAGCATCATGCCCACTCGAGAACCGCCCTTGGCGCTGTCTTCGCCATATTCTTGCGTGCTTACGATAACCTCTGCGTACGTCTGCGTTTCTCCTTGTCCTCGAACTTGGTCCAGTCAGGGTCTTCACGAGCTCGGAATACTTGATGATGATGGCTTCCGAACGCTCTTTGGAACGCCGCTGAGACCCATCCTTCACCTGGCAAACGTCTGCGTTCCTCCTTGTCCTTCACCTTAACTCAGTGAAGCGCAAGGCTGGGCTTTGACTACTTGGTGATATGAGCCTGTTTGCGCTCCGTCAAGGCGAGTCGCGATGCTTCGACATGTGCCGATACTGTTACGTAATTATGCTTGCAACAATGCACTCCGTTTATAGTCGCACGCGCTCCCCTGCGTTACAGGCTCTGGTTAACTCAGATCTTCACCAGATTTTGACCAGAGTGCGGCCTCCTTTTAGACGGCGACGGCGCGATACAAACTCTTGAAAGGGCAGTAAGATGATATGGTCCTCTGTCATCGAGTGTCAGAACTTCTCCGGTCACGTCGAGTATGTCGTGGTGAGGCCGAGAAGATTGAATGTGGAATGGAGCAAAGGGTGTTTAGGGGCGCCAGATGGATGGGGCAGCCATGTTGCAGGTACGATCGAATCTACATTCTGTTCGCTGTGCCGGCATTATTTCACACGTGTTGTGGCGATTGGTAGTGTCGCGAGAAAGCGCCTTGTCCGTCATGCTCTGGAATCATGCTGGTCATGCGTGCAATCGAGACGGGCGGAATAGTCCTGCCCACAGAACGGACCGCGAGATCCTTGGGAGATCCATGAGATGTAATTGCTCATCAGAGACGCATGATCAGTACTGTATAGGTGCTGGATACTGATGACTTGTCGTTGAATGGCGCCATCCTGATCAAGGTGAAAGACAATATCGGCAAGCTGCCGCATGTCATGCGAATGAACATCAGCAATGTTGATTGTGATCGTGGTTTCCCGGCTCACATGGTGGAACAGTACAGGCGCATGTCAGAATGCTAACCATCGGGATGATAGCAAGAGACGAATGCACAATGCTGACCGTGAGCAGTCGCTCGGCTGCACAGCCTCTAGGGTAATGTTTGGCTATGGCAGTCATGTATAAGAAGGGCCTTATAGCCTGGCTCAGTCGACACGCTCTGCCGAACACGGTCAATTGCATGACTCGAATGTAGGATCGCATGGCATGATGGCGTTCTCGTATGATTTCCTGTAGAGTTGACGATGATTTTGTGTCACGACGTCGAAAGTTCCGGACAGGTGAGGAGCAGCTGGAATGTGGCATGCATTCAATGTGTAAAAACGATGCACATTACGTCTACAAGCACCTTGCTGCCAGCGGATTACCGGCGCCTCACCGTTCACACCTCGAAAACCTTCTCTCAACGATGCGAGGTCGCTTGTAATTGTAGTTGGCATCATTCGCCTTGGTGCTCATTAACTTAGCCTGGATGGCTTGCACCGGCGGCCTGGGCTGTCTGGCAGCTGTCAATGGGGAAACTCTCGCCACGGCTCTCTTCCCATGATCGAAGTACTGAAAGAAGACCCGATCTTCCAGACGGGACACCTCAGCTCGATGATCCGCTGACGTTCGTCCTCTACGACGCTCTCACTGCAGTGAGTTATGTCGTCCTCTCACAACTCGGCCGCTCCTGGGTCACAGCGTCCAAAGTGAAAGAACCCCGTCGCCGCAAATCATCCAGGAAGGCCAGAAGCCATGGCCCCAATCATGCCACTGGCGAGCCATCAAACTCTTCCTCATCTGCGCAGGCCTAACCCTCGCCTTCGTCACCAGCCTCCGCTCCAGGCACCGCAGCATCAAGCTGAGCTCGTTCAAAGTCCAGCAAGGCATGCGCGACATACGGAAACTCTTTCCAGGAGACGTCAGACTACAGCGACTTCTTGCCTCATGGGACTGATCTGAAGCCAAAGGCATTCAAGTATGCATATGGCAAATTGCCGATTTGGTTGGTGGAAAAGGTTCTATGGCTCCCGCATGATTAGAGCAGGAATGCGGGTGTGTGGAGCTACCTTCGGCTTGTGATCGATGAGAGTCGACGGAATTGGTGGACAAGGCACTGGGTGATGGGGTGGAGTGCTTGGTCGGTGTTTGTGATGATCGAGGGTAAGTCTATGACTCCGGATACTGCCACATCGTACTTATGATTTTGATAGCTGTGAGTCGTGGCTATAATCCTCCCGAAACTGCTAGCTACATCTTGCTAGGTTACTGCACCAGTCCGGCTGCAATTCAGTCCGTGTTCTTTGCGCGACTGCTGTTAGAACCAAGAAAGTCGTTAGAGGAAGACGAGGAGAGTGCGGACAATTATTGGGTACCAAGGAAGTGTTGTGTTCTGGCGATGGGTTCTTTCGAGGCTCTTTGCTCCTGTGGATGTCGAATGCCTCGGACAACGCCGCGTCGGTGTGGAGTCCTCTGTTTGCGCTTTTCGAGATTTCACTAATTTTGGCACCGTTCGCGAGTGTTGTCATTGACAGTGAAAAGATGAGCCGGCTTCCATGATACCCTTCCGGCAGAAAAATGACTAATTGTCGTCGGGGTTGGAATTTACCAGCAATCCGCTAGGGTCGTAAAGAAGACCTTGTCACAAGCTTGGTTCATCCTATCCTTGCTATCAGCAGTATTGCATATCTGGACTTCATTCACGGCCTTCCGCGAGGCAAACCCTGTTGGCCTCTTAGGCGGACACAGCCGATGGGAACAGCTCGGGTGTTTGATAACATGGAATCATGAGCACTATCTCTCGAAGGACGTCGGCACTACGGATTGGGGAGTTTTGGAGGAGCTAGGCGACCACCCCTGAATCAACACCCTTGGCTAGGACGTGCTCTTCTCCATACCGGCACACTGCACTTGGTCTGTGATCAGCCCTGCCAACGTACGTGATATGCTGCGGTGCACCTTCGTCCTGTGGCTGGACGACATAGAGGATGTGATGGAGGACGCAATTGAGAATGCTCAGCAGGTGGCCAGTCGCGTTGCATCGAGAGCTGGTGGCTTCGGAGAAAACCCACAGCACGAAGCGGAGGATCTTCTTGGAAACGCTGCTGAGGACCTGGCTGAGCCTGCAGTGCAGAAACTTCAGCGCGCGTGAAGCAACATCTCCGACAAGGTCATGCCAATCGTGTAATCTGTGGCTGACCAAGCGCTGGCTGCCTCCCTAGAGAGACCAGATTGGCCGAAGCCGTCAGGTCGGCTCAGCTCGCCTGTGAAAAGGAGCTCGAGAGCCGTGTCGTCAGGAGAGACAGACAAGCCTGCGAACGACACGCGAGACACTCGGCGCAGCTCGAGCAGGATCGGTACACGTGCGAGAATTCAACGTCCGACGAGCGCTTCACAACAACATGGAGCTAAAGGAGGACGTTCTGCTCAGGTGTCAAAGTGTAATCGACGAGCGGCTCTGCGGGGAGGAAGTGCCGGTCCAGCTGATGAGAGACATCATAGCCTGTCTCCGACAACGACTGGTGAAGTCCTCGAGGCTGCCACCGAAGCGGAAGCTGGTGGTGTTACATGGGCTCTGTTCGTGATGGGGGGTCTGGGAATGGCCAGTGCTGGAGTGTATGGAGCTGATCAAATTTGACGTATTCGGCGATCGAGTCTCGGAATCATTTCTGCCAGAGGTTGTCTCAACCAAGAACAAGACGGACGGCTAGCAGTGTCAGAGGTGAAGTCTGTCTTCTTTGTGACAGCAGGCCGAAGAAATGCCAAGTCTAGACGTCGGGGTGTGTTCTGTAGGCTCGAACGTCGAGTAGCTAGCCTGCCCTGCTTGGTGGTCCCTTAAACCCTTTGCTGTGTTCGGCCGAGACGAGAAGGAAATCTCGATACAGCGCAGCGCCTCGTACGTTCTCAGCAACAGCTATTCCACTGTTGGCCGTCGGTTCCGATGTCAAGGCCAGTTCGGGACCACTTAGCCCGTGGGAGGGACCGCCTGTACAAGAGCGGTCGCTGACGACGACAATGCCGGTCGCGCTGCGACCAACACGACTTGCACGCAGGTGTAGAGTGGGATTGGACGTCTGTAGTGATGGGTCGAACAGGCAGAGCATGTACTCGAACACATTGATGTATTGGCAGACTGTGGGTAGCGGGACGGGCTCAGCAGAGACATCAACGAGTGCAGGTGTGCATGGTGATATGACGTACTCGTGAAAGTGCTACCTACATTACATCTAAGTACATGTACCCCGTATATTCATGTAGTGTACACTTGGACGGGTCGGGCTCGGCGGTCTTCGACTGCCGCGCCGCCGCCGAAGGCCCTGCTGCGAGGTGTTTCGTTTCGAGACCACCCTTGCCGGCCTTTGCACAGCCTCCTCTCCTTGTAGCCAGTGGGAGGTGCGCGCCAGGCTCCGTCTTTGACGCTCTCTTCGGCACCGCAGACACGCACACACACACACAACTCTCTCTCTCACTCATTCTCTTCTCCGCAACACCATCGACACCACCCGAAACCCCATCAACGCACGACTCCCACCTGGCCAGTACACCACTGCTTCCACCCAATCGACAAGCGCCGCGAACTTGCGAATTGCGACTTGGCGACTGCAAACAATCAGCTGACGCGGCCTCCCACGAAGCCTGCAGCCGAGGGCAAGACACTGCGAAGAAACGCCAGATCGGGCAATCAGGCTCTCCCACCGCTCTATCTGGATGGCCCTTGCGTCAAAACACTCCCAGATGCGCCGATCGACTCCTCAATTGAAGACTGAGCAGTTCGACATGGACTCCTTCTTCGACTTCACCCAAGCCGGTAACCAGCCCTCGCCCGTCACAGGCTCATCCTCGCGCGCCGATGCATTGTCGCCGTTCGAGAAGGAGGAGCAGCAGCAGTTCAATGGTCCGAGCCACGACTATGGCCAGTTCAAGCAGCAAGTCGGTCTGCCCGTTGGCAGCATGGCCAACATGCCGGTGAATGGCATGTACGACGGCTTCAGTTCCGGCATTGATGAGATGGGCTTCAATTCCGGATTTGGCTGGAACACCGGACTGGACATGGACGCCGACATGGGCGTGGACTACAGTAGCACACAGGCATCAGTGCCTGCCATGTTCTTCCCTCCCAATGACACCCCAGCAGACAACTACGTCAACCCAAACAGCGTTGGCGGGCACGAGGAACCGCCGAGCAATGTGGGCCGTCTCTGGCCTGGCATGCACTCGCAACAGGCTCAGCAAGCGGCAACGCAGAAGGCTGCCCAGGCTCAAGCCGTGCAACAACGTCAATTGAAATTGCAGGCTCAGCAAGCACAGTACCGCCACGCCGCCACCCACTCGAAGGGCCAATCCAGCCAAGGCTCGTCCCAACAATCACACGACAATGGCAAGCGTGCATCGCAGCATGCCGAGCCTCATGTCGAGGAGTCGATCTCCCGTCTGCTCAACCAGATGCGCCAGAACAGCCACTCGGTTCCAGATGGGGACGATGCCGACTCGCCCGGTAACATGCTGCCCCACATTGCACGCATGAAGAAGGATGAAGAGGAAATGGACGAGGACGAGCGTCTGCTTGCGTCAGAGGAAGGCAAGAAGCTTTCCAGCAAGGAGCGCAGACAGTTGAGGAACAAGGTCTCCGCCCGTGCGTTTCGATCGAGGAGAAAGGGTAAGCTCTAACGACATGCCACTATGCTGCAAAATATGCTAACGTTGACACAGAGTACATTGGCCAGCTTGAAGGCGAGGTCGCCATGAAGGCTCAGGAAAGCAATGCTCTCCGACAAGAGAACCACGCTCTCCAGGCAGAGAACGAGCGCTACCGCGGCTTGATCGAAACCCTCCTCCGCCACCCTGCTTTCACGCCCTTCATCAACGACATCAGCCAAGATCCTTCGGTGTTGCTGCCCAAGCAACACCATCAGCATCATCAGCAGCAACAATCGTCTGTTGCGTCCACCCCTCAACCACAACAAGCACAACCTCACCAGCAACCACAACAGTCACAGCCGGACATGAAGCCGGAGTACCTCAACTTCGATGCTTCACAGCTTCAGATCCCACAGTCGCAGCCAGAGCAGCAACAGCAGCAGCAGGTGGGCCTCGCTATGATTCCTGAGAACGACTTCAGCAAGCTCAACATCAACGGCTTCAATGCGATGAACTTCCCGCAGTCCCGATTTAACAGCGTCAATGCTTATGCAGTGACAGCGTTACCAAGTGGACCTGATCCTGTGGAACTACTCATCGAATTGCCTCCCCGCCTTCCCCGACCCGCCTCTGCTGCCACCTCGACTACCTCACCTGCCATCTGCTCTGTTGCCTCTAACGACGCTTCCCTGGACGTACTCATTGCGAAATTGGACAAGGCTGCGCGAAAAGTTCCCGTGGACTTGTCTTCCTGCTAGCTGCAAAACAGCAGCACCACTCGATACCCTCACCACACTACACATTATCGTTGGCACACGCATGTCGACCGGCGTTTTCCATGTTTCCGTATCTTAACGGCTCGTTGGGTGAGACCACATACTAGCGATGTTGCTTTTCCGTTTGTTCAGATAGAAGCGTCAGCTGTCCCATAGCTCATAGTCTCAACATCAAATCAAATGATCTTGGAGACAGTACATGCCCTCTCATTCTGTCTCGGTCACATTGCTTGCCCGTCATTTCACCTTGCCCTCATACTTGTGTGCGGTCCATCGTGCCACTGACCGGAATGTCCGCTCGGCGGGGATCTCACAGAGAAGCCACGTCCCGGCCATGTGACCAGCGGATGGTTAGCTGGACGCCCAGAACGAGTGATCCGACCACGGGAAAGTCTATGAATGGCAAGTCGTCATCACTACTGCCAGGTACGAGGGGCGTCAGAACTGCATGGTCGGTGTTTCGGCAACCGTATCGCCGGTCTGTGAAGCGCCGCCTGCAGTGCTGCAGCCGGCTGGAGGTGTTCGCCCGCCTCTTCAGGCTCACAGTCGCCGGGCACATGCGGCTCTGCTGTCGGCTCCGCACTTGGAGAGCATGTGAGTTGCAGGCGGCAGATTCGTTTTGGAAGCCGATGGGTTGGTTGATGGCAAGAGTTGACATAATTGGTGTCTGAAATTGGGATGTGGATGACTACCGGAGCTATGTATGTGGGCAGCAGATCTAGGTGAAAAGTTCGCACGGTATCTACGCCGTGGTCTATCTGCTCAATACGGTCCTGATCTGTCTCCGCTTTCCGAACCAGTACTGCCAGTACCGCAGGTTTTGTTAGTCGTCTAGTAGAGTCGACACGTAAATATGGGAGGCCTACCAGCTTAAAGTAGTACCTCGAAAAATAGAACCCTATTTTCGGCCACGAGTCAGACCGACGATGCCTTCCAAACTTCAGCGCTTACCCACTCCGCTACCCTCTCCTTACTTAGGCGCTCGCTTTGCTCCGGCGGACAGATCACATCATCCACCAACGTCATCGCGGCAAGAGCCGCAAGACTCGTCCCCATACCGATATTCGGTTGCGACTGCGTCAAAGCTTCGCCAATGAGGAAGAGCCGTTTTTCAAGGAGGCCGCCTTCGAAGCGCTAACAGAGCTGACGACAGATCCGAAAGGCTCTTTGATATGCTCAACCAGCTCGATCAGCTCTGGGTGCAGGAGGCAATGTGCTTGCGCCAGCGGTGGCTTCCATATCTCTGGCCGAAGCTTGCCTATGAAACTCGTAGAACGGTGGTAGTGACCGTCGCTGTCCGTCATGATGTCGCGGAGGGAGAATTCAGTGGACCAGAAGTACCAGGCGAAGTTGATATATCGTTCTTCAGGGTTTAGTGAGCCGTCGTCGCCCGGGATTGTATATCTGACGCAGATCAGTCTGGGTGAGCATTGTCGCCGAATGGTCTGGCCAGACTTACATGACGCAGAACGATTGCTGTCCGGGCCGAATCATGGGTTTGTTCTCGACCTTGTCGAGAAGTTTCTTCGATACATCTTTCGTAGGTACTGTACCTGCTTCTGCGTCAGCATAGACACATAGTGTGTCGCCATATCACATCAGCGACATACTGCGCCAGATTATATAGCCAGGCTCTTCACATTCCAGACCGGGGTTTAAGCTGCCGGCATGTCGGATTTTTCGCACCATCTGCTGCGATCAAGATATCACCGTTGTAGTGCTCAATGTTTCCACTCTACGAATCCTGCACAACGGCCGTGATCTCGCCGTCGATGTCCTCCGCTTTTGTCACTTTATTCCCGTCATGAATACACCCTGCCCTTCCCTGCCATCAGCATTGATTTGTGGCAGATCCGGCATGTAGGAGCTCGCATGTCCATCAAAATTAGCTCGTCCCCGGTAGTAAGCCGGGTTCCAAGCGGTCAGATTCGTTGGAATTGGTGGCTTGTACTGCGTCCATGTTGCGATCCAGCACATAGCATGCTTCGCCGGGAACACCCAACGATCGATCATTTAGTCGGTCTTCAGCCTCCAAAAAAGGTCTTGACATGGAAAGACAGGCCAATGCCTGCAGCCAGACCTTCTCGTTCGGAAGATTCGGCTTGCTCCAGAACGCGCACATTGTGGCTTTTGCGCTTCAATGATATGCCCGCCACCAATCCGCCCAACGATCCTCCCACCTACGAAGCTTGTGGACATCTGATCAGTATTGAGTGTGCGGGCGAGCTTACAATGAGCACATCCAGCGGCTTTGAGGCGCAGTTGCCGCTGTTGCGGTGAGCCATGATGGCGTTTGTCTCAGTCTCGAGACGTCAAGGCGGCGGCTGGAGTATTTTGTCGACGCCGTCGATGCTTGGTACAAAGATCAAGATGATAAGTCGGTCGACGTTGGGAACTCCAATCCTGACCAAGCTGAGCAGGAAGACGAGGGATCGCGGTATATGGTCAGACCTAAGATGTGATCGACAAAGGAGCGTCCTGAGCGGCGGCAGGAAGCGCAGTGCTAAATCTAAATACAAAGTCCAACGCGAGCTACTCAGACTCGTTGTGTGCAGACTTGTGCTCAGTCGTCTGCTCGCCACGTGACAGGGCAACACGAGCGGACGGGTCTGATGGGTGTGTGCGACGAGACGATGGTAAGGTACAGTAGATGGCAGCAATGAACCGCCGAGACCGCCGAGATTCCCCGCTGCGTTGCAGGTTCGACCTCACCATTCTGATGACGATCTAGCGTGACAGGTCCTACGCAACGCCCAAATTCGATTCTTGGCGAGGCGCACGACTTCTCGGCGTTGCTGGCGGCTTCACACAATTGCGGCGACTTCAGCACTTCACAACTAACCACGGCAGCACATCTCGCACCACTCATCTCCTCCTACACCAACCTCCTCAATCCAGGACCCGGAGTAGCAGTCGATCGCGAACATGTCTGACGGCGAGGTCGAAGTCGAGGCCGTCCAGGCCTACCCAGTCCTGCCAAAGGATGTTACCGCTGAGATTGGCAGCACCAAGCTGTTCAACAAGTGGAGCTACGAGGATGTCGAGATCAGGGACATTTCGCTCACGTACGTGCACCAGTAAACCCCCCGAGATACCGACCTGGAGGTGGTGGGAGGACCGGTGCGGAGCGGGCACACACAGCACAGGCGCATGGATATTGAGATAAGAGCACATTGGGCTGACGATATGGCATCACAGCGACTACATTCAGATCCGACAGCCAGTATACATCTCCCACTCCGCTGGCCGCTACGCCGTCAAGCGCTTCCGCAAGGCGCAATGCCCCATCATCGAGCGTCTCACCAACTCGCTTATGATGAACGGCCGCAACAACGGAAAGAAGCTCATGGCTGTCCGCATTGTGGCTCACGCCTTCGAGATTGTGCGTCCACGATACATTCATCGCTCCATACGAACAGTCGTGTTAACACCTTCTCCAGGTCCACATCATGACCGACCAGAATCCCATTCAGATCGCTGTCGACGCTATCGTCAACTGTGGTCCCCGCGAAGACTCCACCCGTATCGGTAGCGCAGGTACCGTCCGTCGTCAAGCCGTCGATGTGTCCCCACTCCGCCGCGTCAACCAGGCCATCGCCCTCCTTACCATCGGTGCCCGGGAGGCAGCTTTCCGCAACATCAAGAGCATCGCCGAATGCTTGGCGGAAGAGCTCATCAACGCTGCCAAGGGTAGCAGCAACAGCTACGCCATCAAGAAGAAGGACGAGCTGGAGCGTGTGGCCAAGAGCAACAGATAGACGAGTCGACGGTCAACGAATAGGCTAGCGCCTTGCATGGATGGAACGGTGTTTAGTTGTGCTTGTGGCACGCAGTTCACTTTTGGCTGTGCCTGCAATGGGGCTCGCTGGCTCCACCTACCCTTAGGCAGGTCGGGTATGGAAGCTGTGCCTGCTGTACAGCGCTTTTCACGCGCGAGACTTTGGCGTGTTGTAGACCTGAGGCAGTATGTGACGCCTCTGCCATGATAAACCCCAAATCAGACAGCGACAGATGACGTTCGCACGCTCGCAATGACCACAACACCTTGGTACGCTGCTTCAGTGATAAGAGTCTTGGTATCAATAATGCATCTGGTCTTCCTTGCATGACCACGCGCATCTCATGTCATCCAACGACCCCAACGCCATCACAACATTATCTGACACTACAGTTTCAGTCTCGCATCCCTCGCTGCCTGCTCTCTCGCCCCAGCAGCACGATCCAAGAACGCCTCTCTCGCCAGGAAACCCCTCCGACTCTTCCCATACTCGTCCAACTCATCCCTCAGACCTTCCTGATCCACGAATCCCTTCCAATCTAACTGACTTTTTTGCACCGTACTCATCTTCTGCGCCTTATGCTTCTCCTCCGCCCGCTTCTCCGCCATTAGCACATCCAGCCTTGTGGGAGCTTTGAGCCGTAACTTCTCTGATGCAACACCTTTTACCAATCCTGTTGGGTTCGGCTCGAACATGGAGGGGCGTTTGAGAGGCTTTTGTAGACCTATTGAGTCTGACACTGTAGTGTTGGAAGGGTCCAGTTCCGGGTGTTCGGCGAGATATTGTTTCGCTTCTTTGGAGGAGCGGGGAACGCTGTCTGTGACAATGGTGATTTCGCCGGCGTATTCGATGCGCCGTTTTATCGTAATCATATCCTCTGATGACGCTGGAGCGTTCTCTTTGTTGGTCTCGTCGTCAATGTCAATCGTGTGGTCCTCCGTCCCGGGTGAATGGATCGTGTTCCGGCCTATGGGCATGCTACTGAGGTCTGCCCATAATGCGTTTACGTCAATCGTGACTTCGCCATCTCGTGCCCGTTTGCGATTCTTGCGTTCCTCCTTCTCTGCTACTCTTTGCGCTCTTGTCCGTATGAGGCCACCTTCGCCGCCGGAGTCTTCGTTGTCTGGACCTTCATCCTTTCTCCGTCTTTTGCGTTTCCGCTCTTTAATGGTTGCCTCGTCGCCAGAATCGAGCGCGCCGTCTGCAACGACTGTCTTACGCTTGCCGCTCTTCTTAGCTGCAGGCTTGGTGGTGCCTGCTTCATCCTCATCCTCGGACGAGGACGAAACATTCTCGTCGTCGTTGGCTTCTTCCGGCGCAAAGTCTTTATCCTCGTTTTCGTTGTACTCTTCCACTTCTTCTTCAGGTGGCTCTGGCTCTGGCTCTGGCTCGACGATCTTGCTCATGTATCGATCTCGAGCCATGATGGAATGCTACCGCGAGATGCGAGGCAAGAGGTTGTGCCTCGAAAGTTGAAGTAAACGTTAAGGGCTTGGTCGAGGAAGAGCTATCGAAGAAGGTTCCGACTGCAGATCACTAAAACACGCTAGCTAAAGCTGATCGCGACTGACCATCATTGCATAGGTCACATGCGCGAGACGATCGCAATTGCTCTGTACTGTTCACGTCCTATCTGAATGGACATTGTTCGTGATTACGTAGCGTTCAGCTGCTTTTCGTGGTCTCTGTGGTCCTATGTACAAACGTCTGTCGCTGTCCCGTTGCTCCCTTCTCACGCAATCTCCAAACGCCTTAGTTCGCTCATCGCTTATGGGGTATCTCTCGTTTGCACTCGTATAAGGACGCCTTGTCAACCCTGTGCACAAAATGAAGCCACAAGCACTGTCACCCAAACGATCAAGAAGTTGCGTTGTTGAGTGCTCTCTCCAGAGCGTTCTGCTGCGCACCTTGCAGCTGCATAACGTCCTGCTGCATGACATGGAACTCATTTTTGATCTTGGTGAGTGTCTGCTGGCCTTGAAGGACAGCGCCTTCGTGAACATCGACTCGAACACTCAGCGATGTCACATCGGTGCGAAGCTGTCCAACGTTCATGTCGTGGACAGCCTTGATCTCCTGCACGGTACCAGCCCAATTCACCAAGTCAGGGTACTCCTTGTTATACCTCTCCTTCATGACCTTCATGATCGCGTCGTAGAGTGTATCTGTGGTCGTGTTGTTGAGTCGCATTTCGTGGTGATCGGTCTTGTGCAGCAAGGCTCCGATGTGCGATTCGATCCAGTCGTTCCAATTGACGCCTAAAGCCGGACGCTCTTTGAGAGTTTCCATCGTTGGCTTGGGAGGGGATGGCTGCGTCGGCTTGGCTTTCGGAAAGATCGGCTTGAAGGGTACGAGTCCGAGTGGGTTGCTCGGATCGAGAGCCATATCCATACCAGAAGCAGGAGGAGACTGCTTCCTCGATCCCAGGATATTGACTTTGGCAGCGAGAGCGTCAATAGTCTGTTGGAAGTCTGCAAGCGCCTTACCTGGCACGCCCTGCGATACATATTCCTCGAAACTTGCTCGGAGGCTGTCAACGGAGCTCAGACACCCGTCGATAGTCTGCGCGTTCGAGTGCTGGGCCGCGTTCGCTTCGTTGATGTTTGCTTTCAAGTTGTGGATCTCTATTCCCACCCACTGAGAGACCTCAGTGACCTTGTTGTCAGCATGCTTCTCGAGGAGAGTCATCTGGTCGTTCTGGCTCTCCTCCAGCTCGTCAATGCGCTGCTTCAGCTCCGTCAGCTCGCCGGTATCAGTCATTGCCGGGGATTGCTGCGGTGCCGGAACTTGTGCGCCCTGCGCCAAAGCGTGCGCCTCATTCACGCGCCGCTCAAGTGCCGCGAGCTGGTCGGTGGTGTGCTGCAGCGCCTTGGAGTCTTGTTGGTTAGCGAGCGCGTCGTCGAGACGCTTCGTCAACGAAGCGATCTTGCTGTCCAGGACTGCAGCTTTGGATTGTGCCTGCGTACTCAGAGTTGCCAGGTTCTCGATTTCGTTGGACTCAGCGCGTGAGCCCTGGTCGGTACGTGAGCCTGGTGCTGGCTGCATACTGGCGATGGCAGATGCGGCGGCGCCGACGAGCGTCTGCTGCTCCAGTTTGGCCTGCTGCAGTAACCTGTGCGCCTCGTCGTAGCGCTTCTGCGCGGTCATATTGGCAGTAGTCTTCTGCTCCTTGATGGCTGGAAACATTGCAAACTGCTTCTCCGCCAAACTGTATTCGCGCTGGGCCTTGCGTAAAGCATAATCCGCTTCATTGAACGCGATCTTGTTCAGAGCCAGCTCGGAAGCTTGGTCCGAAACACCCATGAGGGCATTGAAGATGGAAGCGTGGAGTTCAGAGGGATCACTTGTCGGCTGGGGAGCGCCACTACTCATGAAGGCAACAGGCGCGGTCGAGGACTGTGGTGTCGAGTCATCACTGCCAGCCAGAGGTCGACTCGCTGAAGCCAACCCGTTCGATCCATGACGATGCCTGGAGCCGTTGGAAGTGCCATGGATGCCGTTCGTGTTGAGCGAGGTCGAGTTGCGACGGCTGCCAGCAGGTGAGTTGGCGTTGGAGCGACGCGGATCACTGACGTTGGTGGAGGACTGGTGAGCGTGATTGCCGATTGATGGTAATGGGTGACCGGTCTGGTTGGGTTTCTTGATCACAGGCTTGTCAACACCAGCTGGGGACTGACTAGCTTGCCGCTTACGGCTATCATCGTCCTTAGACGTGAGTGGACGCGGATCGTGGTTGCAGCGCACACGCGGGTCGCCCGCAGCGGCGTGAGAAGCCATCACTTGGACCGTGGACAGTATTGGTGTTTCATCGAAAATCGAAGAACGCAGTATGCGCGCCACAACTTATGCACGTACTGCAGAGTCTGGTGTCGTTTCGTGGGGATGGAAGTCACTTCTCGAGTGTCCGTGTCGAGGTTGATTTGCGCGAGTGATTAGAGTTGAGCAAGGCACGTCCAAGGATACTCTGGTGGGGAAGTTGCGGAGAGCATCAGGACAGAGACAGAAGTCGTACTCAAGGACGCGAAACATTCAGGCGCGACTGAGCTCCTGCCGGTCAAAGCTGTACTTTCTCAATTCGCTCGCCTCTGCCAGCACTTGCCTATTTCTCAACATTCTTGCCCTGCCAATTGTTCGCGCAAAAATCCAGCTTGACCACTGTGAAACAATAGGTCATCTGATCACCAGACATTGCACGAACACACAGCGAAAAGGTCGACACAATGGCGGCGGTATGCTCAATTCTCGTCGAAACGGCAAGAACGTTCGCTAACGACAAGATAGCCTATAACAACCGTCACCGACTCGAAAGAGCGTCAAGGACTCAATCTGATAGCAGCGCATTCACACGTCCATGGACTCGGCGTCACGCCAGACACTCTTACGCCGAAGCCCGCAGCAGATGGCTTGGTTGGGCAGTTGCAGGCGCGCAAGGCTGCCAGTGTCATATTACAAATGGTGAAGGAGGGCAAGATCGCAGGACGTGCTGTGCTGATCTCTGGGCCTCCGAGCACAGGGAAGACCGCCATCGCGATAGGCATGAGCAAGGGTTTGGGAGAGGATGTACCGTTCACGATGCTGGCTTCATCCGAGATCTTCAGTCTTGAAATGAGCAAGACGGAGGCATTGGAGCAGGCTTTCAGGAAATCCATCGGAGTGCGGATACGAGAGGAGAGCGAGGTCATCGAGGGAGAGGTCGTGGAGATTCAAATCGACAGATCTGTCACTGGCAACAACAAGAGTGGGAAGCTAACTCTCAAGACGACGGACATGGAAACTTTATACGACATGGGTACGCGTATGATTGACAGCATGACGAAAGAGAAGGTGATGGCTGGCGATATCGTCAGCATCGACAAGGCCAGCGGCAGGATCACGAAGCTGGGACGAAGCTATACGAGAAGTCGAGACTACGATGCTGTGGGAGCCGATGCGAAGTTCTTACAGTGTCCAGATGGCGAACTGCAAGTTCGACGAGAGACGGTCCATACAGTCTCCTTACACGAGATCGATGTGATCAACAGCCGGACGCAAGGATTCCTTGCGTTATTCTCCGGCGACACGGGCGAGATCCGATCTGAGGTTAGGGAGCAGATAAACACCAAGGTCGCAGAGTGGAAAGAGGAAGGCAAGGCCGAAATTGTGCCTGGTGTGCTATTCATTGATGAGGTGCACATGCTGGACATCGAATGCTTCAGCTTCATCAACCGCGCCCTCGAGGACGAGCTGGCTCCAATCGTCATCATGGCTTCCAACCGTGGATCAACAACTATCCGAGGCACCAGCTATAAAAGTCCGCACGGCTTGCCACTTGATTTCCTGGACCGCGTGGTCATTATTTCCACGCAACCGTACCAAGGCGACGAGATCAGGCAGATCCTATCTCTGCGTGCCCAAGAAGAAGAGCTTGATGTGTCACCGGATGCACTGGCTCTTCTTACCAAAATCGGCCAAGAAGCCGGCCTGCGGTATGCCAGTAACCTCATTACGACATCGCACCTCCTATCGCAGAAGCGGAGGGCAAAGGAGGTTGAGATTGGAGATGTGCAGCGGTCTTTCCAGTTGTTCTACGACCCGACCAGAAGCGTACGTTTTGTGTCGGAGTTCGAGAGGAGGTTCATTGGTGAGGACGGTGGCGTGACTCTGGGAGCTGGCGCACATGGCATAAGCAATGGGGATGCAATGGAAGTCTGAAAGATGTCTGATGATCTGCATAGCAAGGCGCAAGTGGAGTCTTCGCCGGCAAAAAGCAAGCGAGCTGGCGGCGGACCGGCGTCGGGCTTTGATTTGGGAGTGACTTTGGCTGAGGGCCGAGCTGTATCGCTCTTCGGCTTCAGCAGATGTAGCAATAGTGTTTCAATACAGACATCTCAACAGCCCTTCTTCGTGCAACTCAATCGCTTGAGAACGCTACAGAGTGGAGCATGGCCGCCGCTGCCAACGAGTCCGGGCTTCTGGATACCAGCAATCTGCCGCCACGAGTATCTGTCACTGACCCGTGGGTATCACGATATCACAAGACATGCTTGCTAGAGCAAGACCATGGCCCCGCCGGATCACGACTGTTCAGTACCGTGGATCGAGAAGTGTACGGCGAACGTGCACATCCCGTGAGCTTCAGGATAGGCAACGGCGGCGCGGGCTTTACTGGACTTCTGAGGATGCTATGCGAGACCTACATCCGTGAGCATGGCAACAACTTCAGAATAGCGTGGGTCGCCAACCACAGCCGTTACTCACAGCTGGCCTTACTTGCCGACGTCGTGCAGCTGGCGTTGACCTACGAACCAGAGAACGAAAACTTGGCGATAGAAGAAGGTTGGGCGGTAAGGGCATGTAGGGCATTCAATGATCATTTCGTATTGGTGGGCCCCGAGAGCGAACTCGAGGGCCGAACGGTTGCTGAGGGCCTACGCTCAATCGCACGGCGGAACGCCGTGGGAGCAGCTGACCAGCACCGGTCGCATCAGCTGATCTTCCATACTCGTGGCGACGGCTCTGCCACCTATTGCAAAGAGCAAGCGCTGTGGAAAACTGCTGGCGGCGTCGATCAAGATAGCACTTGGATCAAGACTCATGCTGCTTCGCCATACGAGGCCTTGCTTTGCGCAGAGGCAGAAGGGGCGTACCTGCTGAGCGATCGCGCGACCTTCCTCACTGCGAAGGAGGACGGGGTGATACCATCTCTCAAGGTGCACATCGAAGGCGGACCAGAGTTGTTGAACCCATGCGCAGCTTTGGTTCGAGGCGATGCTGCCAAAAAGTGGTGCCAAGAGAACTCTGCTGCAGCTAAGTTTGCCGCATGGCTGCATCAAGGCAGAGCACAAGAAATCATACACAATCATGGCCGAGACTGGAAGATTGGCAAGCCTCTCTTTACTATCGCAGCGCAGGAAGAATTTGCGGAAGAGGACAGACTCGTCCCCACCTGATGAGGGAGCCAACACACCCGCCAGCAGCGACTACCACGACCAGCGCTAGCACTCACCGAACGACCGTGCTCATGAAGTCGCGTGGTAATAGATATACGACGCATCAGGGCAGGTGACCACAAGACTTTCCCGTCAGACTCGAGCGTCATCTCGATGCTATGGGCGCTCTGTTCCCTTCACGTCTCAACACGACGTATACCATTCGCCATCTTGACGGTGTCAATTTCTATGAATTGGATTCCTGGTCGTTGCCACTGGATATCGAGGTGGTCATCCCCCTTTTGGGTGTCTACATGACTTGCTTTGGCACACGGCTTTGGCCTGCACTCGCACCACCCACTTCACCATCTCTTTTCATCGGTTTGGAGTATTCCCGTGGTAAGCCTTGGGATCGTCAACTGTGTGAGAGGTCGTGAGTACTCAGTTATAAGTATTCATTTCACTTCATGGCATGAATTTTACGCCTATCTACAATTCTTCATGTTCCCTGTCGGGCTCCTCCTTGCCATCTTTCTTCATCCACTTGAGCATATCTTCAATGCTTTCACCACCCTTCACCGGCTTCTGTTCTGGCACCTCAGCGGCTTCTGAGTTGGCGGCTTCGTTTGTCCTTAGTAGCTCTGCCGCAGCGGGATCTTCAGCAGCAGCTTCGGCCGGGACGGGTTCTTCTGCATCAGCCGCTGGATCAGCAGTAGCTTTGCTCGGCTTCGCCGTCTTTGACTTGGTTGTCTTAGGCTTTTTCGCCTTCGCTGCCTTGGCCTTCGTCGTCTTCTGAACCAAGTCCTGAAGTGCTTTGGCGATCTCTTCGCTCTTGCGCTGCGCATCTCGTGAGAGGAACACCGGGTCCTCGTATGGCTTTAGCTTTTCCTGTTCTGCGACTGTCTCCTTCAGCCACTTCGAGATAGAGTTGTAGGTTTCATTCACCACGGTCAGGTCCATGCCTTCGTACGGGTCGATAGCGGCAGGGGTCTCGCTTGGAGTTGGTGGCGTCTCGGTATCCAGCTCCTCGAGATCATCGGCATCAGACGATGCCTTTGCTTCGGTTGTACTTGACGTCTTCGTTGACGCCGTTGCGGCGCTTGCTAGACTTGCAGCAGCCTTCGATGCGGCAGACTCGAGTCGTAGTATGCCTTTCTGCAGTTGGTCGAGCGACTTTTGTAGGCCTTCCACGGTTTCTGATCGGCCGGTGCTCTCCTTGAGTCGGAGTTGAACTGGCTCAACGAGCTTCTTCAAGGCCTCACGTTTCTCTTTGAGAGTCTCCGTGGTGGCCTTTGAAAGATCACCAGACTCCATCCACTCCTTCGTCGATTGCAGAGTGCTGCTGATCACGTCCCGCTGCGACTTTGTGCTTACCTTCTCGTAGACTTGATTCTCGAGGAAGTCACGAACTGTGTAGGTGTAGCTCTCCAGAATGTTTTGTGCTTCATCACGAGCATACCGCGCTTTGTCTGAAAGATCGAAATCCTTCAGACGCTGCAACATCTGCATTATCGCATCCGGTGCCGGCTGAGGGTTGCCGTCCGGAAGACTAGTCCACTTCAGTGGAATGACTTCGGTTTGCTTCTTCGGTGGCTCTGGCGCCTTGGAGCTGCTTGCAGAATCCATCGATGGCGAAATGGCCGAATCAGAGCTTGCTGATTCCTTTGCGTCAACTTGCTCGATAGGACCGTCAGCCTCGTCACCACCTATAGGCTGCTGATCGCCCTTGCCAAAGCCAAGCCAGCCCTTCACAGAATCCCCAATGCTGCCAGTCTTCTTGCTTGGATCAATTTCGCAGCTAACGCTTCCTCCAGAAATGTCAGGCAGTCCGAGTGGCAGCCCAAGTCGCACACTGAACTTTGTGTCAATTGACTCCTTACCACAGCCCGCAATACGGATCAGTTCCTCAACAGAGGCTGTGAGGTTGTTCGATTGCACTTTCATAACTGGTCTGTCGACACCGCCAACACTTTGCACAAAGCCGAAGGAAAAGTCCTCTTGGTCCTTGAAAGTGACCTGCTTAGTCGTGGAACCGGCGCCAACGGGCGAGTTGGCTTCGAAAAGTGGCTTCCTGCGCTCCTTGCCATGATCGTCGTACACTAGGGTTGCTGCATATCCAGCAACATCAGAGTCACGGATTTCCTTGACCTTGAAGCTTGGCGAGAGTGCAGCCGCTTTGAATGCGGCACCAAAGACAGCGGACTCGTCAGCGTTCACATTGCTGCGAAGCTTGCCTGAGTCGACAACGACACCTTGAAGCTTAGTTTGAACGAACGGAGTACGAACCGCACCTCCGTGCAGAATAACGGAGTTCAAATCCTCAACCTTGAGATCGGCCATCTTCAACGCATCCTTGAGTGGGATCTGAACGCGATCAGCGAACGACTCGGTCAGCTTCTCGTACTCGGCACGCGACATCTTGCAACGGAAGTCGATGTCTGGCATAATCTCTTCGAAGCCACTGCTGACCTCCGTGTTTGCACTGAGGATCTGCCTGGCCCTCTCAGCCTCCTTCCAGAAACGAGCCATGATGCGTCCGTTCTTCTTGATGTCGTCTTCTGTCGTTCCGCGGCTCTTCAACGCAGGTTTGGTCAACAGCTTCTTTACGTAGTCGTCCACGATAACGTGGTTCAGAGCATCCCCGCCGAGTGTCCGATCCCATCCAGCACCAACCACGGCTACTTCTTGCACTGTCTTGTTGAAGCGGCCAGTATCTTTCACGCTTCGCGATTGGAAGCGCATGACGGTCGCAGTCGTGGACCCCGCGCCCATGTCGAAGACCATGTGATATTCTGGGTTCTCGCCCTTAGTGACTTCGGGAAATGTCCTTGGCTTTGCGTAGTCGAGACCGACAGCTAGACCGTCGGAGATAAGACCATTGACCTGAAATCCGGCGAAGCCTGCGGCCTTCATGATCGCTTGCCTCTCGTCAGCCGTGTAGAATGGAGGAATAGTAATGACCACGTCGTCCACGCTGCTTCCCATGCCTGCCATGTTTTGAGCATTGCGCTTGATGTTGGCCAGCTCCATTGCGACCAACTCTTCAACACTGAAAGCCCGGGCATCTTCAGGGAAAGCCGAGCTCTTGATGACCGTTGTCCCGAGTTCGGTGGACTCTTGCATCTGTAGACCAGGGTATCTGTGCTTGTAGATCGATCTGGTCGCGTCTCCTTCGCTTCCTGATGGAATCCCCAACAGAAACTTCAAGTTTGGGAAGACTTCGCCGGGAAATCGACCTTGTAGTGAGAGAGCATCACCGCCGTATGCACGCTCTGGGTAGCTTCCTGCGTCGGTAATGAAGTTGCCCTTGGAGTCTCGAATAGGCTTAAATGCTACTGCTGCGACCTCTTTCCTTTTCGAGTCTTTTGTCAAGACGATGTCGAATGGAATGCCTGGCTTCACGAGGACTGCTTTTATATGTTCTGTTCCAAAGTCGATGCCAAGCACGGCAGCGCTCGCGGAGCTTATGAAGAGCAAGAAACTCAGGCATAATGCTAGTGGCGACATTGCGCCAGCGCGCCGCCTGCCTAGAGGGCTCATTTCGTGCGATGTGTGAAGAAATGTGTATATGGTCGTGCCGTTGACGTTCGTCGCTCGTGGGAAGGATTATCGAGGCATTGGAAGCCGCGTACTGTCGAGATATAGGAGAGTCGGAGCATTCGATGCTGTCCAAGTATGGTCTGGAAGGCGGTGATGAAGTGCGAGGTGTTTTTATCCGGCGAGAGACTCGTCGTCGAGGACACATGTCTTCACGATCTAAATTCGGCAAAGCTCCTTCCAGGGTTCAGCAGCAGGAGCTCTTTCCGTCCGACGTGGCGCGAACTTTCACCATCCACTTCCTGCTTCATGCCCTGCGCACATGTCATTGCCCACATGTCATTGTGTTCAGAGGATGATAGCTGAAACCCGTGAGAAGACTACTAAGCACGTGCAATGTGTGACCATTCGATGCGGGACTCGTTTTGTAGCTAGCTTTTCTGCAGAGAATGATGCATCAAGCACCGACTATCAAATGCCAGCACGCGAGCAAATGACTATAGACTGAGCTGTCTGCGGCATTGGCGAGATTAGACCAGGAACACGAGTCTTTCACCAGCAATAGCCACTGAATGGATCTCGCAACCAGTGGCCACCGCTCGGGGCTCCGCAGCCGGCCATGGGCGTGATAGCGAGGTGCGCTGAGCGTGTCGCAATTGCGGCCATCCAATGGCCTCGTATGCGTTGATGCGGTCGACTGTCATGCTCCGTCTTGATCCTTAACAATGCTCGTATACGTCGGGCTGGGAATAGGAGCACCCTTTGTCCAGGACTCTGGGACTCTGGAGCTTACATGCATTCGGGTCGGATCCATCTTGCATCCACAGACGTCACTCGGAGGCCCGGAAGCGAGCGCGTGCGGATGAGATGAACGCTCGGTCGAGTCGCTGTTAATAACTGGTCGTTGAATGTGCGAGCATACTGCTCGTTCAGCGGAGAGACACAAAGGTTATTACCGTCGACAGGCCGGGTGTCACGAACAACAGAGTGAGGGCATCTGCGACCTGCTGCCAGCGCAAACTCTTCCTTAACGCCAAACTGTCAGGGTCCAAAGCTAGCCCAGGTTATTATTGTTGCAGGCGGAGCAGCTGCGGAGGTAGGGCTGCATCACTGGTCCATCGCGACATCCTTCCTTTCTCCCTATGAGCAACGCTGACCTGCCAAATTCAGGTCGTCCACTCGCTCTTTCCCCTGCAATCGTACATTCTTCGACTTCTCTCGGCGTACAGTACCCAGCGCCTGGCAGGATGACGGACAACAGCCCAAGTGGCGCCATTGGAACCGAGACCGACAGGCCCAAGATGAATGGAACGACAGACGAGAATTCCCGGCCAGCGTCCTTCGTTTCTGCTGTCTCGTCGCAACATCAGACGGCCGATACACCGGCCAGCAGCGCCACACAGACTACTGCAGGTGCCGAGCGAGAGGAGGAGGAATGGATGCCGCCTGCCAATGGCCCGTTGAAGACCCCGATCCCGAAGCCTTCACGACACAGCATGATTCCACCACAGTCGAGGCTCTCAGCGGAGCAAGAGACGAAATATACAGCAGTTCGGGAACAGGTGTCTCAGTGGACGACGATCCCTACCTCGACTGCCAAGGGCGCCGCGCAAGCACCTATTGAAGAGTACGAGCGCATGTTTTTGACCAGAGAGTGCTTGCTCCGATATCTACGTGCGACCAAGTGGAGACCTGCGGATGCCGTGAGGAGATTGCAAGAAACATTGAGTTGGCGAAGAGAATACGGCGCAGATACTTTCACCCACGACTACATCAGTCCGGAGAATGAGACGGGCAAGCAGGTACAGCTTGGTTATGACAACGAGGGGCGGCCATGTCTTTACCTCAATCCTGGAAAGCAGAACACCAAGATGTCGGACAGGCAGATACACCATCTGTGCTACATGCTCGACCGGACAATCGACATGATGCCGGCTGGTGTGGAGAACAGTGCCTTGATCATAAACTTCCAGGGTGCTGCTAGTGGCACTACTCCGTCGGTGGGTCAAGCAAGAGCAGTCTTGAACATCCTCCAGGGACACAACCCCGAGCGTTTGGGGAAAGCACTGATTAGCAAGACACCGTGGTATGTCAATACCTTCTTCAAGCTCATCAGTCCTTTCATCGACCCCGTCACGAGGGAGAAGATGAAATTCAATGAGGATCTCAGGAAGTACATCCCTGTGGAGCAGCTCTGGAAGGATGACGGTGGCGAACTCGACTTCGAGTACGATCATGCGATCTACTGGCCCGCGTTCGACGAGGAGTGCAAAAGGAGGCGTGATGCATACCGTAAGCGATGGGAGGAGGCCGGGCAGCGGATCGGCGAATATGAAGAGTACCTTCGGGGGGGCAATCATCCATCTCTCCAGCAAGGAACGGGGCAGGCGAGCGAGACTATCGTGCAGAGCCATGCTGTTGACTCAGCAGCTGAAGGAGTTGGTAAACTCACCCTGTAGACAAGTGCAAATTACTGGCTCTGCGAGGTCAACGATGAGGCCATGGTCTCGAGATATACTGGCGTTGGGGATTCCAGGCGTGCTTCAGTATTGATGGCTAGAGTCTCTGCGGAATCGGTCCCAACTTGTACAGAATAGCATCACGTCGTCTCGACAAAGCTGGTTTCGTGGACTGGCACTCAGTGGACGATGGACACCTCGGGGTTGCGTTGCCTCTACTAGCACTCACTTCGAATCTTCAAAACCGCGCCGTGGTACGCCATGCTGCTCTCTGGCTTCGGGTCATGGGAATGGTATCGCTCACGTGCTCCATGTCATGCAGATGACCACGTTCGTTCGATGTTCCGGTGACAAAATCAAGCGCGAGCGCGCAACACATGTGTGGATCACCCTTTCGGTTGCCGCCACAGTTGCCGTCTCCAGCAACATTCTTCGTGTCTTCCATTGCATCCTCCTAGCGCAGCGTGTGCATGCGCCAAGTCAAACTTGTTGCCTGCAACTGAAAAGTCTACTTTCTTCATGGCACGCGCTGGTTTATCCGATCCCGAATTTCGCCCTCTCTTGCTTCGACAGAGGGCCGACGGCCGGTCTCGAAGGTGGGCCGAGTGTCGGCCACTTTACGGCGGTATCTAGAACCAATACCGGGTGGCCCACCGTCTCCTGTGTCCAATCTACGGAGTACGATCTAGAAGCAGGAGGTCTTTCGGAGGCGCTTGTGACACGTTACTCGCCTTCAGCATCCAGCATGTTGACTTCATATTCTCGAAACATATTCACGCGCAACATTGGGAGGACGTAGAGATCTATCGGCAGGGGCTCTGCCAGCAGGATACCCATGCACGCGGCCCGCCCCATCAATCCCTGTCTGCCGAGAAAGTGGTCTGCGCACATCAATATGGACGGCGTGTTACGATGCCACCTTGTGGACAGAATCTTTCATCAATCGAGCCAGCATTATACCCTGTTTGCGTGCGCGCGTGGATCCACAGCCATAGGTCGTCAAGCCTCAACTCGCCTCTCTCAGCGGTAGGCGAAAGCCCGTCAAAGTGCCCAGACTAGGACTAGAGGTAATTGCTGCGAGCAAAAGCTTTCCTCAAGTCCCGAATGTCTGGCCTTGAGATATCATGCTCGCGCTACACAGCGTTCACCGGTCGCTGGCATAACACCATCCCTCGATGCCGATTCTTCCCAGACGTGATATGGTCACCAGGTAGGTGTGAATTGACAGGACCGTGGACACTTCACTTCTCGGATCTTTCCTGCCGTGGCCCACATCAAGGGCGCACGATAGACCCATCTCTACATGAGAGTAGTATAGCACCTGGTCCAAACACGCTCCAGCCGAGCACAGGTGGCAGACACAACGGAGGCGGCAAGCTCTGCGTCCCGCATGCCCGCCAGAGTTGCATTCTGACATTGGGGCTTGCCACGGGCCTCCGAATGTGAGGCCCCACGACTCCAGCGGCCATGGCGCGGCGTCTCATGGTTGGATACTGGAGTGCTTAAAAGTAGGCTGCTGATCCGCGTCCTTCCTCCTCTTCTCCTCTCACTCCCGTCCTTCCTAGCAACCTCACCAAGTGTCCTGTCGATTGACGATGCCTTTCCTCAAGCGGACTGAGCGTGAGGCTCAACATGCCAACCAGCTGGAGAAGACTGCTTCCCCTGTGCCAGTTGGCGGCAAGGTCACTTTTATTGCCGTGTACCTGGGACTGGTCGCCAGTATTGGTGGCTTCATGTAGGTTCCCCGCACACGAACGCGCACAAAGCTCTTCGCTGACAGCACTGTTCCAGGTTCGGGTATGTCTCTGGTCAAATCTCTGGCTTCTTTCAAATGGAAAATTACGGTCAACGCTTCGGTCAAGTCCAGGATGATGGCACTATCGTCTTCTCCGCTGCCCGCCAAGGTACCATTACCGGTCTTCTCTGCGTCGGCTCTCTCTTTGGTGCCTTGATCTCTGGCAAGATGGCAGATGTCACTGGACGACGATTATCGATCTCTGTATCTGCATTCTTCTGCTGTGTGGGAACAGTAATCGAGATCTCTTCCGACACCGCGTGGTATCAGTTTGCCATAGGACGTCTCGTCAATGGTCTCGGCATTGGCGCTCTGTCTGTGCTTGTTCCAATGTACCAGTCGGAGAGCTCGCCAGCCCGCATTCGTGGGGTGCTGGTGTCTTCCTACCAACTCTTCATCACCCTGGGTATCTGGACTGCGGAGATGGTCTGTTACGGAACTCACAACGATGCCAGTAGTGCATCGTGGCGCATACCCAACGGTCTTTCCTTCCTATGGGCCCTGATCCTCGGAGCGGGTATCCTGTTTCTCCCGGAGTCACCTCGCTATGCTTACAGAGTCGGCCGAGAGGAAGAGGCACGCACTACTATCGCCAGACTCGGTGGTCTTGCACCAGACTCGCGCGAAGTCAACATCTTGATCAACGACATCCGGGTCAAGCTCGATGAAGAGCATGCAGGTGGTGTCACCAAGTGGCACGAGTTCCTGACTGGTCCTCGCATGTTCTACCGTGTTGTCCTTGGCATCGTCCTGCAGGCAGGTCAGCAGCTCACTGGCGCCAATTTCTTGTAAGCATGATCATATTCTATACATGGCAGCTTCGACGGCTCCTGCCCCTTTGCCTAAGGCAGTATAGCTAACGTATGCCCGATAGCTTCTACTATGGAACCACCATCTTCAAGGCCACCGGTCTCAACGACAGCTACGTTACTCAGATCATCCTCGGTACGGTCAACGTGGTCTGCACTTTCGGTGGCCTTTACGTCGTGCAGAAGTGCGGCCGACGCAACGCCCTCATGATTGGCGCTGCTTGGATGTTCATGTGCTTCATGGTCTACTCCTTCGTTGGCCATTTCGCCCTGGACCAGAACAACCCTCAGGCAACTCCGGCTCCGGGCAACGTCCTGATCGTCTTCTCCTGCCTGTTCATCGCCGCATTCGCCAGTACCTGGGGTCCGATCGTTTGGGCGGTGGTCGGAGAGATGTATCCTTCGCGTTATCGCGCTCCTGCCATGGCTCTCGCTACCGCATCGAACTGGCTCTGGAACTTCTTGATATCGTTCTTCACCCGTTTCATCACCGATGCGATCGACTACCTGTACGGCCTGGTCTTCGGCGGATGCTGTCTTGCACTCGTGTTCGTTGTGTTCTTCTTCGTCATCGAAAGCAAGGACAGGTCTCTTGAGGAGATTGATACAATGTACGTTCTGAAGGTCAATCCAATCACCAGCGCGAAATGGGACGGAAGCCAGGTACCAAAGGAGCCAGACAGTGGCTTCACCACCGGAAGAAACAGCAGCGATGCCGCGGCTGCGGAGAGGGCGGCTGGCGCTCCACTTGAGCGCGTACCGACCAAGACTTTGGAAGAGTAATGTGCATATGATACTGTTTGGTGAAAGGGCGGCGTTTAAACGGACAGCGTAGTAGTCAGTACAGCGGCTATGCAATCTTGTACAGCATGAATCTTGATGAGTGATCACTCGTCGAAGTCACACATCCTCGTTTCTACTCCACGAGTGTTCTTTGGAACAAATGCACGAAAACGGACGAGGTCCAGGAAGCAGATCGTCTCGGCGTGTAAGCTCTACTGCATCTCGTCGAGAGCTCGTCTGCTTGCAACACTGCAGTTTTGTGAGGAAGCGTGTCAGGCCTGCTTCCGATGGCTCGGCGAGCAGATGTCAATCATCTCATGCCCATGAGTTTAGCTGAAATTAGCGTGGCTGGTCATGCTCCCCACCAAAATCGATGGGATCGCCCGCTAAAGTCGATCGTCAATCTTTACCAAGTTACGATCCAAATCGTTTTCCATCTCCGTCCTGCTCCGTACCCAACAACGTTGCACCACGCTGCAGGAGAGTCTCGCGTGCCGGAGCATCGGGTGTTCAACGAGTGAAGGCCACGGGCGTCGGAGTGAGTGAGTGGGAAGGGGAGAATGCCACTCCCTGCCAACGTCGTGTCTCCGGTCAAGGAAGAAGGCGACGGCGATCCGCATCAAGCCGGGACGATACCTCCATGGGTACACCTCAACGACGGCGACGAGAAAGTGCCATTTCTCGCTCCCACACCTTCAGTACCGAACACGCGACATTATAAACCACCAACAAAGTACGAGCCGGGGCGGAAATGGGACGCCTATCGAACGGCAGAACCGGGTCTTCTGTCGATGCCCATAGCTGATCATCAGACGCGGTGGATTCCGTTCATGCAGTCGGGACCGAATCAGCGGGAATACCAGGAAGAGGGCGTGGTTAGAGATGCGCAGTGGATGGCAGCGAATACGCCCATTTTTACGAGAGGATGGGAAGAGGAGGACGATATCAACCCACAAGCAAAGGCAGGCCAGACTGGCATGCAGGGTATTGCGTTCTTAGGCAAATGGCTGATAAGTCCAGAGAGGCAAGAAAGGACCGTCAAGTTCTTCTGGGTGAGTACAGATCTGTCAATGATGATGGGCTGGACGTTGGGAGTGCAGACGCTAACGACTAAGCAGAGACTGCTCCTGAAGAACGCTTTCGTGCCACTCGTGTTCCGCCTGACGACACTCGCCTTTTCTGCAGCTGCCGCTGGTGTTGCTGGAACGATCCTATCGTCTGTCCACAAGGTCAACGATGACCCAGATCCTTACAACCAATGTACCCCTAAAGCGTCCACATACATGGGCATCATAGTTGGGTCGGTGGGCGTGCCATACATTGCTTACGTTACTTGGGACGAATATATGAGCAAGCCGTGAGTACTGGCGGATCTGAGTTCGTGTCGATGGCGCACTAACAAACCCCAGGCTCGGTCTACGCTCTGTTGCAGCCAAGACACTGCTTCTCCTATGTGATTTATACTTCATCGTCTTTTCCGCCAGCAACTTGTCTCTAGCCTTCAGCGCCCTCCTCGATGACAGCTGGGCTTGTTTCGACGATACTCAGCAGATGGTCGGCGATTTCCCTGTACAAGTGGCGCGATCTTGTCCCGACAATCCTGGAATATGTTCAAAGCAGAAAGCACTGACAGGCGTGCTGTTCGTAGCGTTGGTGGCATGGTTGTTGTGCTTCAGTATCAGTGTGCTGAGGGTTGTAGAAAAGCTGCGACTCGACTACTAGTACTGGTTGGAACAGCGGCGGCATACGAATGACGAATGATGATATGATACCCGAGACGATCTGCTGGAGTGTAAAGAAGCGCGGCGCTGACAGTACGGCACTGGAACTCAAGAAGCATTAAGGCTGAACGTAGCATAGAATACAGGGTACATGTGGTGAATACAAATATTGAAACAAGGCCTTCCAGGCATCGCCAACATCAATGCTGTTGCTGTGTGCTACCGCTTGCACAACATGCACCACAGTGCTGCAATCTATGCATGCTCACCACGAAGCACATACGAACATCTGGTCAAAGCTCAGAGATGGCGGATTTCGCGTCGCCTGGAATTTGGCCCAATCCCGGCTCAGTTCCCCCTCACATCGTGCATGCCGGACATAGATAGGTGCTTTTCTGGTATTTCTGATCGCGACGATCGGCCGTTCGTTGGTGTCGTTGCCCTTGGCCACGGATATCAACTCTCCTGGACGTCGCGCGAATACAAGGGATACCTCGCTGGAGAGAAAACGCGTGGTCGGTGAACTCAAGAAGGCATCTGAGGTAATAGAACTACCCAAAAATTCCGAAGATGAGGGTCAGTTGCAGGGCAAGCTTGGGGCGATCCAAGCGAAATTACTCCGATCCGCTCGCGCACAGACAACGACGACCAGATCATGCCCAGCAAAAGAGCGAGGACAGGCCATAAGGCACCTAGCCAAGCCAGGCCGGTCGAGCAGCAAAGGCGCCTGCC
The DNA here is from genome assembly GCA_002236755.2 of Dothistroma septosporum. Lineage (NCBI taxonomy): Eukaryota > Fungi > Ascomycota > Dothideomycetes > Mycosphaerellales > Mycosphaerellaceae > Dothistroma > Dothistroma septosporum. The sequence goes on along the minus strand of NBZP02000033.1, from coordinate 1,403,299 downwards.
CATGGAAGTTGACACCACGTCGAGGCCCATTTCTGTGGTGCAGGACGCTTACGTTCCTCATCGAAGCTCGCATATATCTTTTGCGCCGCGTGACTCAGGTGCTCCTCTTCAGACGGCACAGAACTTGGACCTTGGAGCAATGGCACTGGGAAATCCAGTCGTGGGCAGAGCCCTGCCTGCTGCGCGTGTGAATCTTTCGCAATACCGGATGGGTCTCCTCATCTCCTCAGACGTGTGATACAATGTAGTTCTGGCTACACAGCCTGACCTTGCTACCACCTCACGCACGTATGCTTCAGCGTCGAGGAGTCAGATACGTCGATCACAGCGGATGGTCTGGCCAACATGTTCGAGTCCAGCATCAGGGCAGCCAGCTCCACCTGTGCCATTATCACCAGGTGGCCCAGTGCTATGAGAAGAACAGCAGGAGGTGTTTGACTTGGGCATGGCCGGACACAACGTCTTCTACACGGGAAGTACTGGCTACGGCACGTCGACGGTCTCCTAGGCATTTGTGCCACGGCTGGACGATCAAGGAAAGGCTGGACGTATTGTTGCACCTACCGGCAAAGTCGCTCGCGACGTCGCTGGAAGTACTACGTGGACGTTCGCGGAATGGTCACCGCTGGACATGAAGAAGGCATCGTCAGACGTCACAAAGTTGCACATCGCAAGTTCGTGCGGAGCAGACTCAGAGGCACGGATGTGCTTGTGATAGCCGAGATCGGTGTGGTCCAATCCGATATGCTGGCCAAGCTTGATGCGATCATGGAAGAAGCTCGCGGCAATACCAATGCGTTCGGAGGGGTACAGCTCGTTTCGCAGGTAGTCTCCGCCAGCTACCACCAGCGAAGTCATTCCAGTACTGCATGAACTGTGGTCGTGAGCAAGCGCAGCAGACAATACTCACTAATGGCAGAACCGTACATCGTTGGCCGCAGCACGATGACTCAAACACCGACGACAGATGGACGTTTAGCAGCACCATTTGACAGAACTCCAAATTCAGGCACGTCAACCTGGCCAATATCCATCGCTAGAGCGACGAAGCCTTGATCAAGACTTTGCAGAAGCTGCGCGTTGGGATAGAGCTGACAACAGCAGACCGAAAATTCCTTGTGGTTCATCCATGTGACGTGTTGGAGCTCGAGCAGGATACGAAAGGAGAATGGCGTGTAGAGTATGCCGTCTTTCGAGAGATGGGGATTCCAGGACTCATTGGGCATCCTCGCGACGAATCTGACATGTAGCCTGTCGTCGAGTTCGATATTGGGTTAGAGCGAATGATGTATGCTGACTGTCAGCTTCATGAGCTCGGATATGTTGAAACAAGTTTATACGGTTGGCCAGGACACAGATACCGCTGATGGCTGCTTGGGCGAAGATACATAAGGTGAGCGTAGTTCTCTGGGAGACATAGTGCTACCTACTAAACCTGCGGACAGATTCAATGCATGACATTGAAGAGAGAGATTGTTGAGAAAGTGCAACACAGACCACAGAGGGCAGCGACTCGTCGAAAATGTCCAAGGCAAAACGTGCTCCAACGCTGTGTCTTGCATCTCTGGCCGTGCTTCAGGTAGTTGACAAGGGGAATGGTCGCTATACATGTAGCTGGACCCGTACGGCGAACCACGACGATTCTCCCGGCTTGGAGCCACTTAGCAGTACTGAGGGGCCGCTGCAAGGGAGTCGCGTCTTTCTGATGAGGTCCTGTAAGACTTTGTTTCGCTCATGTTCTCGGATTTGCGGCAGGAGCCTATGATTCGTTCTCGGCAGCGAACGTTGACTCCAGCATGGTTGCGGGTCGCCGTGACGCAGTATCATGCGCACGATCATTGCTTGTAGGATGCGGAGACAATGTCCATGTGCAGACACCTGCCGCCGCCGAGCGCACTCGTCCGCCGTCAATGTGCAATGCCTGTGCGCGCTCGTAGCTAGACCAGCAGTCCGCGATGTTTCCCCGTTCGCAGCAGTACGCAGTACGTGCAACCTGCTACAAAGTAAGGTAGCACCTTAGATCATCCCATTACAGACGACTCAACGACGTGATAACTTTCGTACTGCCGACCGCGAGACGCAACCACGGGAGGCGTGCAGCGGGAAGGGCTGCAGCGGCATGGGGCAACGGGCGGGATCGTCAGGGTGCGCTATCGTTCGCGGCAGGCACTTGGATCTCGGTCATGTCCTCCGAGCCTCTCTGCTTCGGCATGAACACGGTATGTAATCATCTTCGGAATGCTGCCGCAATCCACACCCAAACAACGACGACAGATGATTGAGATGAGACAGATCTCGGCAACGAGCCCCGCGTTGGCACATCATTGCTGGCACTGTGCCCGGTTGCGATTACGGTCGCGGTGGCGCTTGCGGTTGCAGTTGCACGCGCCGGCTCGGAGCTCGAAGCTTAATCCTTGCATGCAGACGCCACATGTACCTAAAATGTGCTGTGAAACCCGACGTCACATTGAATGATGTGGTGGTGTGAACACCACCTGTAGACGCCGGGAGGGCCATACGTGTACATTGACAACAAGCATACATGTATAACGACAGTGAGCATACATGCATCTCTACTATGAGCATCCATGTATATCTACAACGAGCACCACTGCATTCGGGGAGACGTGCAGGGCAGCGACTGCTCCTGCCGTCCAATCAAACCAGCATCAGGCAGGCGAAGCATCGATCCTGGTCCGCTGCAGGTGCTACTTTATCGTCTGAAAGGTCCCGTCTTGTTCGGTTCATCAAGAAAGTCAGTCCCTCGCCTCGCCTGATCTCGCATCGCTGCGCCCCTGTAACAATTAGCCGTCTTTGACTCTAGCTACGATGTCCAAACCCCAACAAACGTCACTGTCGAGGCCCTCCTGTCGGTCTCCCCACTCGCTTTGCGTCTTTCACTTCCTTCGACCATCGGATGTTTCCTGGACCCACTGCAGAGTGCTGCACTTGCCACAAAGACAACCACGACCACGCGAGCTTCCTTTCCCATGCGTAACGCTGCGATCCACTAGCAGGAAATCCCCGTTCTGCACCCACGCCTGCTGCCACCACACGACTCCCGTCATAGCAGGAGGCCCATCGCACACGGCGCGTGCTCTTTCTCCAGATCCATCTCCACTTCCACCTCCACCTGCTCTCTCCGCGGCCCCATCCCACACTTGACGCTGCCCCGTCGTCCGCCGACACCAACACCACATTGTCACTGCCATTGCGCCGTGAGCTTCGCTCGCTCATGCGCGTGCCACGCACGTTGCCCGCCCGGACGCCATCTTGTCCCATACAGTCGCTCTGACACCAGTGCATGGTCTTCCACGAGCCGTGAGCCGTCTATGCAATGGCTCCCGCACCACCCCAGCAGCCATACAGCCACGACATCCGGCCGACACTGCGAGGTCCGCAGCGATACGACGGTGCCGACGAGCGCCAGACACAGCAAGCCGGTCGGTCGGCCACGAACCTCAATGCGCAGGCCTCAGCGCAGTCACTCCGGGAAGCCTCCCGGCCGGGCTCCAAGGACAGAGTCCCGCAGGCCCTACCACAGTCGCCCTCAGAGTGCGACAGCAGCAAGCTACAGAACTCTGATATCCCTTCCTTATCAACATCGCACCAAGCCGGCCCAGTTTCGTGGTATGCCCCTGCCGTCTCCTCGCCATTGAACCCGACTCTATCGAATTCAAGTGGCAGCCACGAGAGCAGGACAGGCAGCGATGGTAGCACTGGCAATGTCACAGCACTTTCAAGTTCCGTGGAGAGCAAGGCGGTCGTGGCGGCAGGGACGAGCTCGTCTCTTACGTCGGGTGTCCAAACGCCGTCGCAATCCTTACTGCGGCCTCCAGAGATGGTGCACAATGAATCGACAGCCACGCTAGCATGGGCGGCTACACCTCGATCGGTGCGAGATCTGGGGACGGACTACGATCGATACTACAATCCATTCTCTACACAGAACAACTCGAGAAGCAACTCACAGCTAGATCTGTCAAGTCCCTTACCACGACATGATTCATCCTCGCAGCTGCACGGTGCAGTCACTGCAGCAGATCTTGTAAGCCGACTCTCGAATCCATTCCAGGACAACCGAAGAGCGTCGAATCCCTTTCTGTCGGCAAACAATACAGCACCAGGGTCACCGGCGCTTGGTGAGGAGCATCAAGAGAAGTCGGATGGGAAGGCTCCAGTTGTCGGCGTGACTGCGATACCACTTAGGAGCGGGACACCAATCTTCATCAGCAATGCTGATCCGGAAAAAGTGCCCTTCTATCCCTGGCTAGACGATCGGCTGAGTGCCCCAAATCAGTATATGCTCTATGCCGACCAGAAGGAGGACGACGATGATATGCACATGCCAGCGTGGGACGACGATCGAAAGTTCAAGCCGACGTTGAGAGAGCGATTCAACAAGGACAATGTCATCAACACGATTGGTATGATCTTCTTGTTGACAGGATTGTTCACGGTCTTCATCATCTTGCCTATTGTGTCATATACAGGCACGAGCTTGATTCCGTACAGCTATGAGACGCCACTCGACAAAATGCCAGGATACGGCGACGCATCACAAGCGTGGGCACACGTGAATGACAAGAGCTACCCTCTGCTCACAAATATCAGGACGGGCCTGATTGACCCGGACACTCCGTCTCCAGCGAAGACTCGTAAGAGTACTGATGGAGGCGACCTCGTTCTGGTCTTCAGCGATGAATTCAACGAGCAGAACAGGACCTTCTACCCCGGTGACGATCCGTACTGGTTTGCACCAGACATCTGGTATGGTGCCACGCAAGACCTTGAGTGGTACGATCCAGATGCTGTCAATACTGGTAAGTTTTGCTCAAAAACACCTCGTTCCACTCTACTGACTTCGTATCTAGGTGACGGCACTCTGCAGCTCCAGCTGGACGCTTTCAATAACCATGGTCTCCAGTACCGGTCAGGCATGCTGAACTCATGGAATCAATTGTGCTTCAAAGGCGGCGTGTTTGAAGTGTCCATGAGTCTACCAGGACCTGCTGGTGTGCACGGGCTGTGGCCTGGTACTTGGACGATGGGCAACCTCGGACGACCTGGTTATCTAGCCACGACTGACGGCATGTGGCCGTACACATACGACAGCTGTGACACTGGTATCACACCAAATCAATCTATGACCGACGGCACGAGTTTTCTGCCTGGTCAAAGATTGCCCAATTGTGCTTGCTACGGCGAGGACCACCCGACTCCAGGGACTGGTCGTGGCGCACCTGAAATCGATATCGCCGAAGTCAGCGGAGATTGGGGAGGTTTGGGAGTGGGTGTGGCGACGCAATCTTTTCAAGTCGCGCCGTTTGACATCTTCTACTACCCAAATTACGAATTCATGGAGACGCCACACTACCAGTTCAGCTTTGTGAACACTTATACTGGAGGACCTTTTCAGCAAGCTGTATCCACAACGACGATGCTGAACAACGACTGGTACGACGGCAAAGCATACCAAAAGTACGCCTTCGAATACGTTCCTGGAGGAGATAAGAACTCCCACATTACATGGTTCGTCGGCGACGATGAGATGATGAAGTTTGACGCCAGAGCCATTGGGCCCAATGGCAATATACAACAGCGATTGATCGCGGAGGAGCCTTTGTCTCTGATCCTCAATTTGGGGTTCTCCCATAGCTGGGTCAATATTGACATGGCCAACCTCCGATTTCCAACAGTAATGCGGATCGACTACGTCCGGTGGTACCAGAAACCAGGCGAGGAGTTGGTCACCTGCGATCCACCCGGCTACGAGACGACTGACTACATCGCCAAACATCCGGCAGCATACAACAATCCCAACTACACACACTGGGAAGACGCAGGCTACTCATGGCCGAAGAACACTCTCATGAACGATTGCAAAGGGTGATCACCATGCTTGGAAAGACGAGCGTTGTTTTGATCCTGCGCATCCACGATTTGTACATACAGTACAGCACGCATTATTAATACAGCGTTTCCGCCCCAGGAAAGGCTGGGCCGAGGGATCTTTCTATGTTACAGCCATGACGACGATTATGGGCTTTTACGATACACACAACAGCGCATGATGGTATGGGGAATGGGATGGGATTGTTTCGGCAGGGTGGCATACTGTGGAGTTTGAGCTTTGAGGGTGCAAACGCGATATGCGCATAGGCATATCCTGTGATCACCAGCAGCAACTGTTCGAGTAGAGCATATGAATACATGTGTCGATACTTTACGATGCTCCCATGCCGCAAGGGCGTATTTTGGCTGCGTCGGTCTCTTCACCGTCGCACTACTTCGCACTGCGCGTTGGTCATCACCCACGCCTGGGACCGTCCCCAGCTTGTTGGAGCAGTTGAAAATACACGACCACTCTCATACACCAATCCACTACGCGAGCAAGAACTGCCGGCACGCAGCGGGTCAGTTGACTCAGTTCTACGACATGATCGCAAGTAAAGTTTTCGCTTGCCACGGAGGACCCGGTGGCGTCTCGAATCCCGGCATGGAATGAAGCCGCTTGGCATGGGGCATACGGCTCTCATCTTCATCCTTGATACAATCGCTTTGAAGTATGTCTCAGCATCTAGGTGTTATGACGGCTCATCGTCGCTTTTGGATGCCATGGAGGAGTCAGAAGCGCAGCAGAACGTCACAAAGGATCGATGACAATGATGGGGATGGGATCGCGACGGACGAGGTTGCGATGTCGAGTCGCATATCCGGCAAGGCGTTGTCGCAGTGTCAGTACATGCTACCCGCGCTCTTCACAGCACTCGGGGAAAACGCAGACCTCAAGATTTTGGACGTGGGATGTGGATTTGGAGCTATAGCTATCGAGCTCTCGCAATTGGTCTCTGGGGCACAGGTCACTGGCATCGACATCTCCGGGGCAGCATTGGAAAGCGCGAAAGTTCAGGCAGAAAAGCTCGGAGTTCACCATATCAAATTCATGAAAGCCGACGCTTGCGACCTTCCGTTCGAAGCATGTACATTCGATGTTGTGCACACACATCAAGCTGTTGCGCATTTCGGGGACCCAGTCAAGGCGATCAGGGAGATGAAAAGGATCACGAAGAAAGGTGGGATGATTTGTATGCGGGAAGGGGATCTGAGGACGGGCAAGTTTGGAAGTGGGTATCCGCAGCTGGATGAGTGCTTCCAGATCATTCTGGAATTGCACAGGACGGGCGGTGGTGCGGTGGATGCGGGAAGGAGGCTCAAGGATTGGAGTGTCAAAGCTGGTGTGCCGAGAAGTGGTATTGTGGAGACGCATTCTGCTTGGACATGTGACACTCTTGAAGGGCGTAAGGCATATGGCGGTTATTGGCCGGCGCGGTGTAGGCAAGGCGTTTTTGCTAATATGGCGAGAGATTTGGGAGTCACGAGGTATGTATCGTGCCAGGCTTCTGTTTGCGTCTTTGCTGATGAGATTGAAGCGAGCGGCTGGAGGAGTATGCGTTGGCTTGGTCAAGATGGATTCAGGATCCAGACGCCTCTTTCACCATGATGCATGGCAAGACGATTGGAACGGTGTAGGCTAAAATTCTGGATTGGTCCACTATGGACTCCTTACTACCTGTCCACCAACAGACGGCCGTTCTTCGCGGGTGCATTGCTACGCAGTACTGGGCAAAGCTGCATGTCTTTTCTGGCGTGTTGCGATCAGCGACCACATGTGGGATCGGCAAAGTCGTTCGGTCTTTCATCCTTCAGCGGAGCCTACAACGTTGCCTTGAGATGTGGCGTAAGGCATGTTGACTGCCAGTGAGCGCGAGATGATCCCCTTTCGTGCGACGAGCTCTGGCACAGCGATCTCACTCTTGAATACTTTTGACATAACAGCACGACTCATCGAATGTCGTATATCCTAACAGACATGTCATCACTGGCCGATGCGAGTTGCGCCTTACTGGATGAGCTCAAGGTGTCGTTCCCATTGCCCACAGGTCTCCATTTCAGCGCATTGATAGTCTTACAAGGTGTCAATCGCGCATCGAGATAAACTCTTTGCATCACCTCTAGCGTCGATTTGTTGAGATGTGCAAAACCAACTCGACCGGTGTCGTCACCAAAGGCAATCCTAAAGGCATCCTGACGGACGACGGGATCAAAAGCTATTGCAGTGACAGGTGCGGTTGTAGCTATGGTGAAAATGCAGTCCGCCTCGTCGTCGATCAGCTTCCAGATCTTGATGGACTTATCTCGTCCAGCAGTCGCAAAGACGTGGCCATTGGTAGTTGGAGCCCAGGAACAGTCCAGGATCATTCTTGAATGGCCTTTGGGATTCGATGCAACCCGCGAATACGATCCGTAGCCGTGCGCTGCTCGTCTGAATAGCGCCCACTGCCGGTCGCGACCGACACTCAGGAGATATTGGTCGTCGGGAGAGAATTCCAGACTTGTCACAGTCAAGCTGTGGGCAGTCAAAGGTGGTTTGATCTCTCGCCAGTCCCTGGTATCGTACAATCTTACGACAGCATGGTCAATAGAGCTTGCTTTGCAAGCCGTTGCCACCAGTGACCGATCGTTGCTTGTTGCGACGGCGCAGATCTCGTAGCCGTGACCATAGAGCTTTTCGTACTCGGGCCACAAGGTATGGCGAGCTAGATGATCTTCGAATGTAGGGTGCTCCATGGCAAATGGCGTTTTGTTGGTCACGACTGGCGATCCTTCTTTGTGCTCACCATCAGCTTGTCCGTCTACAAGACCACGTGACTGTTCGTCTTCTTCGACGCCGGTCATAGCTTTGTTCGAAAGTCCGAGGACTGGAATGTTCGCTGTATCAGGCAGATTACTGGCACTTGACGTGGTCCTGCCTGCAAGAGTCGACACAATTTCGTCCACCGCTCTCGGCTTGTTGAACACACGCAACAGCTTTTCGTCGGCACCCGATATGAATTGACTATCGGTTACGGCGTCGATGCAATTTAGATCGTAGCCATGTATCTGCGGTCGTGACAGTTCGTGCCATGATATGAGGCCACTTCGCTTCCACTCAGCCAGCAGTCTTGTCGTCTGATCGGAGGCTGTCGATAGAAGGAACTCCCCAGATGGTGACCATGCCAACCCTTGGACTTCCCCTACATGACCACTGATACCCAGCTTTTGTAGCCACATGTCGCTGCTTTGGTCGTATGCCCATCTACGCCAGCTGCCCGTGCGACCGAGACTGACCACGTACTGACCTCCCGGCTGCCAAAGGCCGATCCAGAAACCACCTGTACTTCCAGTGGCAGTGGTGGATCCTTTGAGAGAGCTAATCTCTCCTAGCCTGCTGTTACACACCCATAAGCCGGAGGCGGCATCAGCATGCCAGATAGATAGTGAGTTGTCGGCGGATGCTGAGAGCAGGATCGGACCTCCTTCAGTCCTCCTTGCAGTCTTCCATCGTGCGGTGTAAATCCAGTCCTCGTGGCCGATTAGAAGTGCTTCGAAAGTGACGGAATGTTTGGCACCACTTTTGCCAACCTCGTGCGCCTTGTTGGTGAGAGACTTCTTTGCGGCTGCAGGAGCCAGCTCATCTGCCGCAGCTGGAGATGCGGTGGATTCATTCTGACCTTCATGAAATCTCCAAAGCCGTATGTACTTGTCCTGGCTCGCTGACGCCAGCAGAATGTCACTGTCGTTTGCTTTTGACTCCTTCGTGAAATCCAGCGACCGGATCCAGCCTTCGTGGCCACTCAACAAAGTCTGAAGCTCAAAGGTGGCGCAGGACTGGTCAGATACATACAGCTGAATGATACTGGAAGTTCCAGCAATAGCAAGCACGACGTCGCCGTTTGGGAGAGCAGTAAGAGCAAGCGCTAAAGGAAGACATCGTGGCTTCAAGGAGATAGACTGAATGAGCTTAGCTGTTGTGGTTTCGAGTCGCCACACTTTGACTGTGGCGTCTGCTGATCCCGACACAAATACGCCAGACTCCGGCAGTGTTGCGATGGCGTTGATTGACTCGCTATGGTCAGTGAGGCATTGGACCGCCTCGAAGCCACTTGGCCCATCATTTGCTGCTGCCCATAGGCGAATCGATTTGTCGGCACCGCCGCTGACGATCATACGCCCAGTGTCGCGCTCGATGATCTTGACAGCGTTGACTGTGTCGGTATGACCCGCCAAAAGGGACGTGATGCCTCGTTGTGCTTCATCTTCAGGATCCCACGTGGCGATGTTGTTGCCGGCACCAAAAGCGAGAAGAGACGGTGCCCAGTCTGCAGCTGAAGAGTGTCTGTTGCCCCCGGCGGCAATATACTCTAGGGCGGTCATTAGGACGCGGGAGCAATGTCGTGTTGTTATGAAGGAAGAAATCGGATGCTTGGGAAGGAAGTTCGCTTGGCCGCGAATTTTGCCGCCAACGATGATTGCCTCTCAACATCGACGCCAACACAACAACTTTTCACTGCAACAGCAGACATCACAGAAAGTCGTTTCGTTGCGACTACCATGGCGGCTACCGTAAGCCTCACAGTCGACTTCACGTGGGTGCTCTCATTTCTCTACTGTGATCTCGTCTAAGTCGTATTCAGTGGAGGTCTCGAGCTGCTATTTTCAGATCAACGCAAGCACAAGATATCGATACCTGCCAAAGACTCGGTCGGGCAGCCTGCGAACATTGCCTTTCTCATACAGTGGCTCTGCGACAACCTGATGAAGGATCCGAGGAAGGACATGTTCGTTCTGGATGATACCGTGTGAGTTGATGGATGGATCTCAAACACCGTGCTCCTCTACAAAGCTGACGGGGCGCAGGCGGCCTGGTGTCCTGGTATTAATCAACGATGCAGACTGGGAACTGGAGGGCGAAGACAAGTACGAAGTGCAGTCAGGTGACAACATCGTCTTCGTGTCGACCTTGCATGGTGGTTGATGTTGTGCTTCTCTACATGGCCGCGGGATTTGCTACAGATTGCAGTGCAAGCACAGGAAAATGACCTTGGGTACCGGACGGAATGGTGATCTATGGGAGCCGAGAGCGGCGACTGGACCTGTTATGCTACGGTCCGCGATGAAAGACAACGGAGATGCCCCCATCCCGGGATTAGCTAGACATGCTCAGGCGTGTTTATGGGCGAAGCTGCGCGAGCTGACGACCTCCGGCTGTGGTTGGCCAAAATTCACTAGAGTCAAATTCCGGCAGCAAGTCTGAGCTCGCTGAGGTAAGGAAAGGCTCAATGCCAAGGCAACTGCCTCTCCTCGGTGTCAGTGAAAGCCGAACACTTGGTGTTGCTTCAGGGCCCAAAGTGTTCGACTTCCAGTGTCATCAAGAACCTCCACATATCGCAGAACAATATCGTAGAGTGATACCACTTGCACGGAATCACTGCCTGGACTGAGATTATGAATGGACAGTGCTTGTTGAAAGATCAAATGACAAAAAGATCGAATCGTCTCGTCCCATATACGGAGCCAAAAAAAAATCCACAAGCTAAGCTCGTTGGTAGATAAAGGTCCCTGAAGTCTCATCAGAGCACGCTTAAGTTAGACAGGGAATTACTTGACTTACTACCAGGAATCGAACCTCTGATACGTTATTAGGACGAGATACATTCGTTAATGGTCGGAATCGACTCACGGGTTCCCGGAAATTCGATTTGAAGAATCAGAATCCGATGTGATCTGGTGGCGGTCAGACGTGGATCAGCGAATTCTAATCGTCCATTACTTACGACCGCTACACTATCTACGAAGCCGTTAGCAAAGACTCGAAAATGGACAGATGTTGGGTTACTGACAAGACCAAGATCTCGGGCAGAAGCCACGCTTCGTGTTGAACCGGCTGAAATACAAATAATACTCATAGCTCCGAATTTTTAGGGCCGATAAGAAGCCGATGACTACGCGACGTCGAGGCAGGTGTGACTCATGTGAGGCGGTGGTGGGAGTATGGCGGAGCTCATAGGTAGTACATACAGTTGATTGGTCAAAGCTATGGCAATGTCTGACAGCAAATTCGAACAAGTGCGGAGAGCCATAGTACCTCAAAACTTCCCATAAGCCAGGATATCCCAACCAAGCACACGCCACACTTCCTCCTTGAACCACTCCTGCACATCAGCCTCTTTCCCCTTGGGCATTGGCACATCCTGCCCAGCCGGAGGCATACTTAAGAACTCAGCAAACGGATTCTCCTCATCACTTGCCTCCACGCCAAAGATACCATTGATCAGAGTCCTTTGCAAGCACTCCTTGGCTGCCATCGACAGGTTGCGTTTCGGCGCTGCCTTGCTTGAGTTCGCTTTGCCCGAATTGTTGCTCGACGTCGATCCAAGATATGCCGGAGCCGCCGACATGACCTTTTTCAGCAGATGAATGAGATACGGTGCTTCGATTCGGGTTTGGTATAGTTGTGTCTCCGTCAGCGGAGGCGAGTCGGCATCCTCAATCTCATCTCCAGTCTCCCTGCTTTGCATGATTTCTTCCGATATCGTCGCTCCTCTTGTGTGGCCGAATACGGTGGTGAACAGACGACTTCCCAATCGATCAAGTACACAGAAGCTGATGCCCTCGAACAAGGCTCGATTCGCTTCCAGCTTCGAATCTAGCAAGTCAATCAGACCACACAGGAAGGAGGTGTACATGCTGAGCAGTGACGCCTCTGTCACTTTCGTCGTCTTTGGCTTAGCCTTGGCCCTGGACTTGTCGGTCGGCTTCTGTGGGGACGAAGCAGAGCCGCTCGATTGACCACAACCTGCCTCCGCCGATGACAGCTGCTCCAATACAGCGAGCAGATCCTTGAACATCTGCACAATGGCATATGTCATTCTCCCTTGTACAGTGTTTCCTTGTGGTACGTGGCCCAGTCTGTTGAAGCCTATGAGGATGGAGACTACAGTTCGATTCGCAACGTTCAACACGGCCCTCGAGTCGTTCTGGTCTGAGGGAGTCGATCCTTTGAAGCGCGGCATGACGAGTGGCGGCAGCGCAGCTGATGCCTTTTGTACGTGGTACGCCAGCTCCAGTGGCTCAGTCTTGAAATTGGCTTTGATCATATCATGGATGTAATAGACACTATGGAGCAAGATGCTGCCTTATAGATGTCAGCTGTGTGTCTTGTGAGAAGACACCGCACGTACATACCGATATCCCCGGCTTGGCTGAACTCGTCATCTTCGGGAGGCCGAAGGGCTGCAGACGAAGAAAACGGTGCGGCGGCATTGGTCTTTGACTTCTTCGGCAAGCGAGGCACGGGAATGGTATCTTCATCGAACTTCTTGCGCTTCTTTATCGGACTGGATGGTCTTGATGCATCGAGCTTAACTCTGGAAACGTCAAGCTGTTTCTGTAGATTGATAGCATGGCTTTCCCACGCCTTCACCTGCGCCTTCATACGTTCAGCCTCTGAGCGCCAGTAGGAGGACCTGTCGAGGTGGCGATGCTGGCTGCTGATGGTGCGGTCCCGCCGGCCTTTCGCCACATGTTGTTTCAGGAGACGGATGTATTCTGGTCGACATCAGTACGCAATGTGAGATCTTGATTGTTCTGCAAACCTCCAACAGACAGCTCTTCGGGCTTTGATCGCACCACCGATACAGCCAATGCAATCACCCTGGCGTCGGGGTTGACCGCCATGCTATTGAGGCCGCAAGAAGCGGCTGAAGTGCAACCTCTCTGTTAATCGATGCGGAGGGAAATAAGGTGGTCGAAGATACGATGCACGAGTGGAGGTGCGGTTCGATTCAAGTTGTGGTGTGCTACATGCCCTGGACATGTTGTAGTATAGCAAGTGGAAGGCACGCCACGGCAAGATCGAAGTCGTACCTTCCCTTCGCTTCGCTTCTTACTCCAAGCAACCACAATATCGTGTCGCTGATCTTCAGATGCCTCGCATTTCCCGCACTTCTTGCAACTGACATTTCTTGTCAGTATCTACGCGTATTTATCCAATCGAAAGCGTTGGCGAGACTGCTTAGTACCACGGTCTACGTACCTCACCTGGAGACACATCGCGCGACAGCACTCATGCTCTCACTCAAGGACTGTCTGGTACGAACCTGCCCTCCTTGGAGTTCCTCGCCACGTCCACCTGCTGCCTGAAGCTCCGCCACAATCGCTTGACCTCGCCATCTCGCTCCATCTGGTCGACGATCTTGTTCGCATACTTGCGTCGCTTCTTCGTGTTCCACTTCTCACGCTCAACCAGGCGATCTCCGTGGAAGTACCCTCTCCCGGTAAGGAAGGTCACAACCCAGTCGTACAGAGCGTGCCGCCAGTGTTGAAGACTGTGCGCGGTTTCCGCGTTGCTCTTGCAAAACTTTCCGACGTAGAAGATGTGCGTCTCTGGGACGATCTCACGATCCTGGGCGTCCCACGCCGGTCTGTCTGCACGATTGTTCTCTGCGTCGTCCGAATCGGAACCAGATTCCTCGTGCTCGCCTTCATCGTCATCGTTCGCGACGTCCTCTAGAGTGTTGCGATGGTATGGCTGACCGCGGAACTGAATCTCCCAAGTTGCTGGATGTCCGCTGCGATTGCAAGCGTCGCATTTATCTCGAAGGTAGTGCTCTGCAGCTGAGCGATCGAGGCGCTCGAACGCAATCTCCGGTCGAGCCTGTAAAGCGAGGATGAAGTCTGGCTTCCACGCAGATGATGTGAATTTCGATCCAGCAAGCCCTCTCACCTCATCGTCAAGCTTTTTGAAGGTGAGGTCATAAAGCTGGTCATTCATCGAAAAGGCCGGGTTTATTTTCTTCTGCACCATCCATTCGACTGCGTATTTGAAGAGCTCCTTAGGTTTCATGGAGGCATATTTGGTGAATTCGATCGGCAGACCATTGTCTGGTACTCCAAGTGGTCCTTCCTCTTCCTCGTCAACCACAAAGTCATCGTCGCTTTCGTCCGGCTTGAAGATTTGGCGGCTGCTAGTGACTGGCACTTCATCGGCCTCCTCGTAGTTGTCATAGTCTTCTTCCTGCTCTGCATCTCCATCTTCATTTCCAACTCCTTCGCTTTCCTCTTCGATGACTTGGGGTAGCCGACCTGTCCGCTTACGTTTAAGCCTATCCAATGCAGCTTGTCGGGCACTCTTATTGCTTGATTGGGAGGTAACTGGGTTGAACTCGAAGTCGCTACCGGCACCAAGGTCGCCCACATCCTCCGCCAAGTCATCCTTCTCTTGCTGGGAGAGTACTTTCCGCTGCTTCAATCTTCGCCTGCTGGGTGTTACCGGCTCAGCGTCTCCATCCTGGTCATCCTCTCCATCCTCTCCATCCTCGCTCTCGCTCGCCTCCCGCCTCCGCTTCTTGCGGGGCCTCTCCATTATAACTACATCGTCGTCGCTATCAATCGCCGCTGGTGGTGAGTCGACAATGAAGCTGCTGTTGGGGCCCGTTCGCCTTGGGTGTCGCTTCTTCTTGCCCTCCGTTGTCGGCATCCCATATTCGTCCTCGCTCTCTTGAAGAGCCCGCTTCTGCCTACGGCGGGTCGCAGTGGATATGATCACATCGCTGTCTTCACCCTCTTCATACTCCCTCTCACTGGCCGGCATGCGAGAGTTTCGTACTTTCTCCAGCACTGGCAGCTCCGATCCTGAGTCACTGGACAGTTCAACAAGTGCTTGTTGTCCCTCCGAGCTAAAAAGTCCAGACTTTGACGATCGCTGGCGGGATGAGGATGGCAGTGCAACCGGGGGAACGAACGAGTCGGCGCCGCGAGCAGAGCTGAAGTCGAGACGCTGTTGCTTGGACCAGGAATGCGATTTCCGTTGGGTGGGCTGGTATGTCTCGTCGTTGCTATCATATGGTGACACTGGCTCTTTTGAAGCCTTGACCGGTTTCTCCAAGGATGCGGCCGGCGTTGGTATTGTCGAAACTTTTGGCCGTTTGGACGAGCTGGGCGAGCTATCGAGAGTCACCGCGGCGGCGCGGTCGCGTATCTGCGGGTGGTAGTCCTTCGCAGCTGGTGATGACGACGGGAGTGGTGTAAAAGCCAGACGCCTCTGTTTTCGAGCAGATCGAGAGGTAGGCATGTTGTGTAGTAGGTCGAGTTGCCAGTACGATATCACATGTCGCGTCGAAAGGAGCAAAGCTAAAGCAAAGCCGGAGGCCAGAGAGCAAGTTTAGGGTCACAGTGTTAAGCATGCGAATTGAAGCAGATCACTTCAGATCACCAAGGAGGCGCCCTCTCGCGACGCGACGTGCACCGGCATGATGCGGCCTCGGAGCTTCGGCAATGAACCCCTCTTAGTTCTGACTTACTGGTGGGGTGTGTTGTCTGGCTGCCAATGCAAGGAAGACTCACTTTCACACAATACTTTACACGCTGACCGTGCTCATCTTCCCTACTGTACTATGCGATAAATATTCACCCATGATGACCACCGATGGCGCATCCGCAGACGACTTCGAAGAGCCGACGCGCGATCATGTCACAAGCACAGCTGTGCCTCATCAGCAGCCCACCGATCAGTTCCCATCCTCCGAACGCCCAAATGCCTGTATGTCAGCTTCATTCAATGTCGTATTCATAATATCTGAGTTCTGATCTAGTCACAGAAATGATGAAGCCCAGGAAGAGAAAGTCAGCAAGCAACACTGATGATCCAACAAAACGGACCATCTTCTCGGGACGCGACGGACTCGCAGCATACACCATAGATCCAGCTTCCTTCCCACAGAGTCGAGTAGTATACTTCAACGATAAGTTCACGATCATTAGAGACCTGTTCCCCAAAGCCTGGATACACCTGCTTATTCTACCGAGGGATCCGGGTAAGAACGTGTTACGACCTCAGGAAGCCTTCGACGACGTTGAGTTCCTCACAGAGTGCAGGCAGGAAGAGAAGAAAGTGCGCGGCATCGCGGCAGAAGAGCTAAGGCGGAAGTTTGGAAGATTCTCCAAGTCAGAGCGGGCAAGGATAGAGGCTATGGAAGCAGACGATCCGTCGGACGAACTGCCACTGGGTCGCGACTGGTCGAAAGAGGTCGTATCGGGGATCCATGCGAATCCAAGTATGAATCATCTTCACATTCACGTCTTGTCCCGCGACATGGTCAGTGAGCCGATGAAGAAGACAAACCACTACCTGTCCTTCACAACCGACTTCTTCGTC